>OX101827.2:30363663-32863663 GCA_944452925.2 Chrysolina oricalcia
AACTAATAAACAATAAGGGTGTACCGCAAGCACACTTGGACCTTTCCGCTTTCTCCTTTATATAAATGACACTGTCAAGGAGTCAACTAAATGAAAAATACACCTGTTTGCAGATGACACCCTTATATACTACTGTTCTAGTGACATGGATGATCTGATGAATACTTTCAATAATGAGATCAGCAAAATAAGTAAGAGGTGCAAGGCTAATACTCTAAAACTTAATAGTGAGAAAATAAAATTTCTGATGTTGGGTAACAGAGCACTCCACAATGAAAAGGTTAATAGAAACCTGCAGATAATGGTTGACAATGACACAATTAAAATGTTAATGTAGTGAAATATCTTGGAGTTTTAATCGACCAGGAACTAACTTTGTGCATCAATACTATTCACAGTTAATAAGAATGAGTTAGACCGACTACAGAAACAACAAAACAGCAATGAGAAACACATTGAAGTTACCAAGAGATACACTGACTCGCAATATGCTCAAGGAATTAAAATGGATGTCTGTAAAAGACTCTATATATTATCATACTATGATACTAATCTACAAAATGTACCACAATCTGTCACCGGAATACCTGAGTAAAAAAATGGAATTCTATGAAAACTATCACCAATATAATACAAGGACTAGACATAATATACATATTGGAGTCAAAAATTAAAAAAAGACTGAAAAATCTATTTATCATGCAGGAATGTTAGCCTTCAACATCCTGGACAGAAACCTCAAAGAGTGTACTTCTATAGGTTTATTTAAAGAATTTTTAAAAATCACTTGCTGGGGGAATGAATAGAACCATTTTTTCCAAGATGTTTTTATGTAATATTTCTAACGATAAACCTACATATTGATGTGGTTTTGGAAGTGTCAAGTATTAGTGTTGTTTTATATTAAGTATGTTTCTATTGTTGTATTATATCATGTCTTGACTGTATTGTTAATATTTTATGTGTTAAGTGTCCATGACTTTCATAATGATGTTTATAGATTTTATATATTTTTGGTTACAACACATTGTTTTTTACAAAATTATGTATATAGAGGGCTGAATGTATAAAATAAGAAAAAGAACTACTCAAATGAAAGAAAACAAAATAGAATTAAATCACAAATATACAAGGTATTGATCAAAACTCATCAATGGTGTAGCAATTTCTCTCTAAAAGATGTTCTTTTTGTCCGGCTTTAAATTTCGAAATATTTGGTGAATCCTTCATAGGAATATCCAACTTGTAAATTTTGAGTCTGAGGTAGTTACAAGTAACTCTTACAGAGAGGTCCGATGTGAGTTGTGTGCCAGCAAACCTCATTAGCTCTGGTAGGGTATGGATGTTCTTGTTGATTCAATGTAAATTTATCCATTTTTAAAAAAGTAGTTTTAATTTTCTGAATGTATTTCTGCGTGTCTTCTGCCTCGTACAGGCCCAGCCTTTGTGGGTTTTCACTATTCATTTTGCCAATCTGGTATTTGCTTCTGTAAAATACTATTATGTAATTTACTATTGGTAAAATAAATATTATTAGTATTATTGTTAATTGAGCTGGGAAATTATTATGAGTGCATACTCATAATAATTTCCCAGCTCAATTAACAATAATACTGTGGCGAAGCTGCGGGCGATGCCGGACCTGAACTCTCACGTATAGCTAGCGACCAACCGCGGGAGACTGTCGATGCGCTTGCACCGAGAAGAATCTGGGCGCTTCGGTGAGTCTCGGCGATTCGATGGAAAATTCTGGAGCTTTCTGAGAAGTGGGCGTTCGATATAAAAAGAACTACGCAGCAGACAGGAGAGTCAGTGAAGTGAAAGTCGAATATAAATACCTAGTTCCGTGATAGTTATGTAAATTAGAGTATTGTGTTATTGTATCATTGTATTTCGTTAAATAAATTATTTTAGTCAGTTAACTAGAGTTTAAATCTACTACAGTGGTGATCAGAAGTGCGATTGTTAGAGATAAAATACAGAGTGTTCGTGTAAGTAGATAGCTTGTGTATTTCGGACAATTGTTTTCGCGAAAATAGACAGTGACTGATAAACATTTTTCGTGAAGTGACACTTCTCGCGTGTGAAATAGACAATAATAATAATAATAGACTGATGTCCGGGAAATAGACTGTGTGAAATAGACAATAATAATAATAATAGACTGGTGACCCGTGAAATAGACATAGACTAAGACAAAATGTGTTCGAGGAAAGTTCGCCTGGTTGAATTGAAGGTTGCGGAATTGAAGCAAGAACTGGAGGAGAGGGAACTTGACACAAGTGGTAAAAAGGCCGTGCTTCAGGCAAGACTTTCTGAGGGATTACTCCAAGAGGGCGAGGATCCAGAAACATTTTTATTCGAAGTTTCTGGAATTGATTTGGGTTCCATAATGAATAAACTCGATGAAAATTCCAAATCAATGAAAGAAGAACTGCAACAAAATTCAAGAAATCTGGAAGAAAAGCTGCTAGAAAATTCGAATAGTCTGAAAGAAGCATTTCAAGAAAGTTCGAAAAATCTGGAAGAAAAGCTGCTAGAAAAGCTGCTAGAAAATTCGAATAATCTGGAAGAAAAACTTCAAGAAAAACTTCAAGAAAGTTCGAAAAATCTGGAAGAAAAGCTGCTGGAAAATTCGAATAGTCTGAAAGAAGAATTTCAAGAAAGTTCGAGAAATTTGGAAGAAAAGCTGCTAGAGAATTCGAATACCATGAAAGAAGAACTTTGTGGCGTGGCGAGCCGATTAGAAGAAAGAATGGGAACTGTCGAGACAGAGATGGAGAAAATCAAAGATGAAATTGAGGAAGAGATGGGAAAATTGAAGGAAACAATCAGTGATGAAATCAGAGGCGGAATCGAGGAAGAAATCAGCAAAATGAAAGAAACAATCAGTGAGTTGAAAAAGCAAATTGACACTACCCACACCACAGAATCTGTCAATGAAAATTCAGTACTGGAACTGAGTTTGAACTTAGAGGATGTTCAAAATGGTTTGAAAGATGTAAAAATCAGTCCAGAAACAGGAAAACTCTCTATGAAACCACCTAAGTTTGATGGAAAAACACCATGGGCAAACTACCGCCGACAATTTGAAGCTGCAGCAAAGGCGAATGGATGGAATGCAGGAGATAGAGCTGTGGCACTAACACTGGCGTTGCGTGGAGAAGCAACGAATATTCTACAAACCCTCACGGCACAAGAGCAAGAGGACTACGAGCAGCTGATCAAACATCTAGAATTACGGTATGGACAGACTCATCTAGAACATGTATACCACTCACAGCTCAAAAACCGCTGCCAGAAGTCAAGCGAATCCCTACAGGAATTTGAAGCCGACATTGCACGCTTGGTTCGCCTTGCATACCCAGCTACACCAGAAAAGGTAATGGAACGACTAGCAGTTCAGGCATTCTTAGATGGACTTCGTGACCAGGAAACGAGACAAGCATTAACACTAGCTCGTCCAACACATCTCGTGGATGCACTGGCACGCGCTTTGGAATTTGAGGCAGCGAAGCAATCCTGCAGAAGCCAAAGTAAAGTCCGAGTTATTGAAGAAGACCCACAGGAGCCTGCTAACCTGGAAGCTGCCATAAGAAAGGTGGTGAAGGAAATGTTGCCTGAGAGAAGACAGATAAGATGCTGGAATTGTGGCAAAATTGGGCATGTGCGTAGCAAATGTCCAACATTCAAAGAATCGGTACCGATGCAGGAAAACTAAAGAAGGTCGATGAGGAGGGGCGATCGTCGACCTGTATCCAGCAAGCCCCCATTAACAATGCATATGTCGCTGTCCTTCAACGTCAAAACAATGGTGTTTTTGTAGACTGTCTCATCAACAACGAGCCTTGCACCATGCTGCTAGATACAGGTGCGACTAGGACAATCCTTGGACCTGCTTTTATTAAAACACCAGAGAGAATGGAACCATCATCCTGGAAGCTACGCACAGCAACAGGAGAGCCAGCCACTGTACTTGGAGAGCTACCGATTGAACTGATTCTAGGCAGCACAAAAGTGAAACATCGGGCATTAGTAGCGGACATTGAGGACGAGGCAATTATTGGAATGGACATCATGAATTCCAGAGGGTTCGAATTGAATTTCAAAGATGGCGTTCTACGTGTGAACGGAGAAGAGCTGGTGCTACATGGAAGAAGTGAAGAGATGATTCGTGTTCTGCTGGCTGAAGATGTAAGTGTACCCGAGAGGGCTGAGACCATACTTGAGGCTCGCTTGGACGGAGGTGCGAGCAATGGAAGCGTGGTGATGTTCGAGCCCAAGCTTCATGATGAGAAAATTGGACGAGGGATTGCACTAGGCAAGACTTTGTTGCGTGCTGACAAATTTGTGCCAGTAAGGGTAATGAATGTCAATTATTACCCAGTGACCTTGAAGAAAGGAACTGTTTTGGGGCACTGCTCGTCAATTTCCTCTGTGATCAGGAGTGTACACGGAACTGTTAGTCAAGACAACAACCTGACAGCGGAACTGGAAAAATTGGTTACCATCTCTTCCAAGGGCATTAAACCAGCCCAACAGCCCAGATTGAGAGAATTAGTCAAGAAGTACCAAGACATCTTCGATACCGGACAAGGAAAAGGGGGCCGAACGAACGTAGTTCAGCATAAAATTGATACTGGGGATGCCCGGCCGATCCGACAATCAGCTAGAAGACTTCCTCTTGCCAAGAAGGAAGAGGCTGACAAAATAGTCAGTGAAATGGGGAAAGATGGAATTATTGAACCATCCGACAGTCCATGGTCCTCTCCAGTCGTGCTGGTGAAGAAGAAAGATGGATCAACACGGTTTTGCGTAGACTATCGTCAACTGAACAACGTGACGAAGAAAGACAGTTACCCTCTTCCGAGAATAGACGACACCCTGGACACATTGGCCGGCTCCACGATTTTCTCGACCCTTGATCTGAAGAGTGGATACTGGCAGGTAGAACTGGCTCGAGAAGATAGAGAAAAGACAGCCTTCACCATCGGCTCAGGACTGTGGCATTTCACCGTTATGCCATTCGGGCTTTGTAATGCTCCAGCCACATTCGAGAGATTAATGGAGACGGTTCTGAAAGGGCTTTCATGGAGGACGTGTCTGGTATATCTCGATGATATTATTGTAGTTGGCAAATCGTTCGAAGACCACGTTAAAAACCTGGAGGAGGTATTCCTGCGACTGAGAAATTCTGGATTGAAGCTGAGCCCCAAGAAATGCCACCTGTTCCAAAAAGAAGTACGTTACCTTGGCCATGTTGTCTCTGGGCACGGAGTAGCAGTGGATGACGAGAAGATCAGAGCAGTGAAGGAGTGGCCTATTCCGAGAGACATACACCAACTACGTAGTTTCCTTGGTTTGTGCACATACTATCGCCGATATGTGCTGGGGTTCGCCAACATCGCTAAACCACTGACCAGGCTCACGGAAGGACAAACAAAGTTTCAGTGGTCCGAAGAATGCCAAGACTCGTTCAGGAAGCTGAAAGGGGCATTGATCAACGCACCGATTCTGAGTTATCCCCTTCCGAGTGGAAAATTCATTTTGGACACGGACGCCAGCAACGTGGGACTTGGAGCTGTCTTGTCCCAGATCCAGGATGGGCAAGAGAAGGTGATCGGATACTTCAGTAAAACTCTCAGTAAACCGGAGCGTAACTACTGCGTCACCAGACGAGAACTGTTGGCTGTTGTCAAGGGAGTAGAACACTTTTACAAATACGTGTACGGGAGAAGATTTCTGTTGAGGACCGACCACGCAGCCCTTAAATGGCTTCTACAGTTCAAAAATCCCGAGGGCCAAGTAGCACGTTGGATCGAAAGACTCCAAGAATTTGACTTCGAGATCGAACATCGAGCAGGGAGTGGCCACAAGAACGCAGATGCCCTGTCAAGGAGACCATGCCCAGAGGACTGCTCACACTGCCGACGAGCAGAAGAGAAGGAAGCAGCGATTTGTAGAACCACGGCAGTTGACAATAACTGGAATGACAACGAGGTCCAGAAAGACCAAGAAAGAGATCCGGATCTTGGTTTAGTCATCGGTTGGAAAAATAGTAATCAAAGACCGACATGGCAGGAAATCGCAAGATATTCCCCAGCAGTTAAATCCTACTGGGCCCAATGGAATTCCCTTACCCTGGACAATGGGGTCTTGAAACGTGTATTGGAGTCCGAAGATGGTGGGGAGGACAGACGTCAGATAGTGGTGCCCAAGAACAGAAGACAGGAAGTACTCCGAGAGATCCATGATGGAGTTGCTGGAGGACATCTGGGTGTGACGAAGACCCTGCAGACAACGGTTTTACTGGGTCAATTGTCAAGTTGATGTCAATGACTGATGCAGAAAGTGTGCTGTTTGTGCTGCCAGCAATGGACCTCGGGCACGACCCAAGGCCCCGATGCGTCAGTATAATGTAGGTAGTCCATTCGAAAGAATCGCCATTGACATCGCCGGCCCGTTCCCCGTATCAGATCATGGAAATAAATACATCCTTGTGGCAATGGACTATTTCAGCAAGTGGGCCGAAGCCTATGCCCTGCCCAACCAGGAAGCCATCACCGTCGCGGACGTCTTGGTGAAAGAGTGGATATGTCGATTCGGTGTCCCCTTGGAGCTGCACTCGGACCAAGGCAGAAATTTCGAATCCAACCTGTTCCAAGAAATCTGCCGACTGCTGAACATCCGCAAGACGAGAACCACAGCTCTACATCCACAGTCCGATGGAATGGTTGAGCGGATGAACAGGACTATCAATCGCCACTTGTCCAAGGTAGTCTCTGACCATCAAAGAGACTGGGATCAGTATCTCCATTTGTTTCTGATGGCCTACCGTTCCGCAGTACACGAGTCGACCGGCCAAACCCCTGCTAGTATCATAATGGGCCGAGTGCTGCGACTTCCCTGTGACCTAAAGTTTGGGATGCCACCAGGACAGGATACCGCGGGAGAGGACTACGTCAGTAAACTCCGGCAGCGAATGGAGGACATCCACGAACGAGTCCGTTTGAACATCCAGAGTGCCAGCAACCGAATGAAAGCGACTTATGACATCAATGCCGATGCTGGAGGATTTCAGGTTGGTGACCTAGTTTGGCTGTACAACCCGATGCGTCGCCGGGGCCTGTCACCGAAATTACGGAATTCATGGGAAGGTCCGTACAAGATCATCAAGAGGATAAACGACCTGCTTTACCGAATCCACAAGCCACCCAGAGGTAAACCCAGGGTCGTTCATTTCAACAGGTTGGCCCCTTACGCTGGAAATCATGACCAAGTCCGCACCCTCAGACCACCAGAGGATGCGATGACGTTCCAGAAATTCATGTCCTTATACTCAAATGGACAGAAAGTGTCACACGGGGTAACTCGGGAGGAGCCACGGGACCTTTTCAAAGTGCCAGTCGATTACGCCCTAGCACACTGCGTCGCAGAAGATCTTCGAATGTCCAGGGGCATCGCTGTAGTGTTCTCCAAGAAATTTGGCCAACTCCAGACACTACGGAAACAGAATCCAGAAATTGGAGGTGTGCTACAGCTGAAGAAGGGCCAGAGGAACATCTACTACTTGGTGACCAAGAAGCATTCCCAAGACAAACCGTCCTATGAAGATGTCTGGAGGAGCCTCACCCAACTAAGAGATACGATGGTGAACCAGAATCTGGTGGACTTGGCAATCCCAAAATTATCCTGTGGTATTGATGGGCTGGATTGGAGAGTTATAAGAAGTATGTTGGAGACGATATTCCGATCCAGCGGCATCCAGATTTTGGTTTGTTGTAATCCTATTCCACGACTTAACATGAAGACTGTGGAGTGTTATTTTCATCGAACTTCACGATGCAGAAATGGGGAATCCTGCAAATATCGACACACTCCAAGGATGACATTTCGGGACGAAATATCTCTAAGAAGGGGGCAATGTGGCGAAGCTGCGGGCGATGCCGGACCTGAACTCTCACGTATAGCTAGCGACCAACCGCGGGAGACTGTCGATGCGCTTGCACCGAGAAGAATCTGGGCGCTTCGGTGAGTCTGGGCGATTCGATGGAAAATTCTGGAGCTTTCTGAGAAGTGGGCGTTCGATATAAAAAGAACTACGCAGCAGACAGGAGAGTCAGTGAAGTGAAAGTCGAATATAAATACCTAGTTCCGTGATAGTTATGTAAATTAGAGTATTGTGTTATTGTATCATTGTATTTCGTTAAATAAATTATTTTAGTCAGTTAACTAGAGTTTAAATCTACTACAATACTAATAATATTTATTTTACCAATAGTAAATTACATAATAGTATTTCTGCTGAAAGGGTGTTCATTTTTGAAGAATGAACACCCTTTCAGCAGAAGAGCTTCTACCCCAGCTTAAGATTCCAAAAACGTATGTGACAGCTAATAGTTTCTTGATACAGATTTAACAGAACTCCCTTTCCACTATTGTTTAACATGAATCTCAATGCATGACAATTTCTCCGCAGTTTGTCGTACAGTGTATCAATATGAGGACTTCAAGTAAGTCTATAATGCAAAGTGAGAACAAGCATTTTTGTTATTGAGTTGGAGACCACCTCAACTTGGTTACCTTCAGATATTTTCAAAGTCTCAGTTGGGTAACGCATAGTGAATTTTATCAATGCTGTTTTGTTGATATTTACTCATTTACTTATTTTTTTATTACACGGAAAGAAGATACCCATTTACGTTGATATAAAACAGTAAGAAAAAAATGTCATCAATAAATAAACTGAACAGTAAAGGTCCCAGATGGGAGCCCTGTGGCACACCCAAAGTAGCAGTGTATTCACTGAATAGCATTTGTTCAACTTCACACATAGGAGATATTAAGAGACAAGTGATCTTTGTCAGCCCTTTTGATGACTTTTCCATTAATGTTCTCAGTAGTTTCAGTGAGTCTTACTGCATTTTTCTCAGTGATAAGGAAGTTAGTATCATCTGCATTGCATATGCAACTACATATTTTTCAAATCAAATAAATCAGTTGACACCAAGAATATATCCCTTTGAAACCCCTTGATTAATTTCTGAGGACTCAATCAATAATTTTTGTGGCCTGTCCTGAAGGTACGTTTTCATTATAGCTAGAGAAACTCCACAGGCTCCATAACGTTCCATTTTGATAATGAGTAGACTTTGATTGAAGCAGTAAAAAGCTATGATGAAACCACAAATTCGTAGTTTATTATCTAGGGCAATCGTTACATGTTCAGTGAAATCTTACAGAGCTGTTTCTGACCTTTTATATTTTGAATAAAAACCATGTTGATAATACGTTGGGAGTTTATTAGAAATAAAAAATGTTTATAACTAATTTTTCAAGTTGAGTTTGTCATTTTCATAATAATTGGATACATTTCTTCAGCAGATTAATTGAGAGATAATTAAGTACAGCCGTTTGCACTCAAATTTATTAGATTTCTTACCAATTCAAGAAGGTCATAAGTGTGATATCTTATTTTTTCCCCTCATAAATGGTAATATATTTGTCTTTTTTACAGTTATTCTGAATGGTATTCATTGTGTACAACATAGTTTTTGAGTTGTTGTTTGAACGACTAATATTAAGATCAGTGCATCTTTGATAATGCTCCTTTAGAATTTCCCTGTATGTTTTAGTTACCTGTTTACAGATATTCGTTTTGTCATCAATAGAGTTATAGAGTTTGTGGTAAGAAAAATGGAATGCATTTTTTTTTTATATCTGAAATGTCTTTGTCATGAAATTTTCCGGTGTAAGAAATTAGGATCGGTTCAGATTTCACACTGTTTGTTTGTGAAAATCCTTGGTAGATACAGGAAAATCAACATACACATTTTTTAAAATTATTATTATTAGATGCGGGGCTAGCCAGTGGCTGAAATGAAGGTAGTTCTGAACTAAGAACCTGTCTGCACCCCGCAATCAGATCTATCTTGTGAGTACTCCGGATCTTTTAATGAACTCCTGGAGATTCCTCACAAGATTTTCCTGCGGGATGATATCTTCTGCACCGCAGTGTCCGAAGATATCCATCCTCATGCGAGCCAGAGCATCGCATTCAAACATTATGTGGGAGGCTGTTTCGTCCTCCTCATCACAAAATCTGCATTGTGTGGACTCTTGATGTATCCCCAACAGTTGCAGGTGTTTTCTCAGGTGGCAGTGGCCTGTCATTAGTCCACCTTCCTGAGAGAATCTCGGCTTAGTTCATTTTAACTGTTTTTGAAAACAATTGTGCAAAACAATCAGAAATAATTTTACCATTAGCACTATATCTGGGTGAGAGTTTTGGTAATCATTTTTTGGTATACATTTTTGTAGAAACTAGATACCTACAATTTTGCATACCATCCTCAAATTTGAAAAAGTTTAATAATCATAATAAAAAAAGAAGATTTTCGACCCAACTTTTCCTATTGTATAGGATATTAGCAATGAGCAGTCCTCCGGACATCTTATGCCTCAAATAATAAAAAAACTATCAATAAAGCATTTCAGGTGAATGAACCTAGTAATTTTTTACCTTCTGTTTAGATTTTGGATTTGGTACAGCCTTGATTTTATGACTATCTACATTTATTTCTGCATTGTCTTCCTTTTCTCTATCTGATTCTTTAACTAGCTTTGCCCTATGTTCCATGTCAAGTTTCCTCAGCAACTCTTCGTCACTTTTTGTCAATTTTATTTGGAATTTGTTGACTACCGGGCTGACAGGTTGACTACTGGGCTTCTCAGTTTCTGATAGTTTATATTCTGTATCTGCTAGCCTTTTCGGAATGATTTTCTTGGTTTCAGAGGGTAAATAAGATGCAGCTGGCTCTGTAAAAAATGACAGCTTTGACCCACTCTTGCAAAACCTGTGTGAAAACACACCCACATGTTTTAGCTAAATTAGGAAACCTGGTTAGGTGCATTACTCATTGTTTATGATCTTACCTTGCTTCAAGGCCACATCTTTATAAACACTCAATCCGTGCAAAATAGTTGCTACTCGATCGACACTGTCTTTTGTAACATCTCGGATTTCGACAATACTTTTTGTGCCTCTCATAGCAATTGGCTTGTTTAGAGAACAATTTTCCACAAGTGGGCGTAGACTGGAGTTTTTCCATAAGTACCTCAAGTTTTCCTCTTGCAATTTAATACCTGCTTCAGCTATCAGTTGCAAAGATCGTAGCAAACATGCTATATCGTGAGATCGAGACATTGCTGATGATTATAAAAGCAAATTATTATTTAGCCATGTTGAAAATCTGGAATTAGGACCATCACCTCAAATAAGCTGTTATTTAACAAAATCGGCAATATATTCTAGATTCTAGGAAATACATACCTTCAAGGAGAAAGCAGAAAGTTTCAAATTGGGTATATCGCCAAAGCCAACAAATCTGCGTGGGAGGAAATTATTCAATTATTATCAATTATGTTATGAACAGGATATATATTTTTGGGAAAGTAAAAGATTTATCAAAAGTATCTTAATTTGATATAAGACCAGAAAAAGTACAGCCCGAATAAAAAAATTAATTTTAACGTTCAGATCATCTGATTCATAATTCATATCATATTTCAAAAATTTGAAATCATTTTCAGTTTTAATAATCAATGAATTGACGTTGACGTTAGCAAGAATTTCGTGGTAGGTAGTAAAATCAAAATAATTCCCACAGATCATTAAGTTGGTCTGTGATTCTATGAATAATTTCGTCCGGTGCCGTTCACAGAACGCATACTTATATCTTAGATCAGGGTCACCCTCACAGTAGTGAACAGGGACCCGGACCGGAACCGTTTTGAACCGAAAACCGTAACGGAACCGATATTTTTTCGTGGACCGAAATCGAACCCATATTTCAAATTCGATCATTTCGTGGTACCGAACCGAAACCCTTAAAAAATATAACGATTTTTTCGGTTAATTTCGGTTCTATCCGAAGTCAATCATTGATGAAATGTGAGATGTCACCACAGAATTTAAACTTAGTTTAAACTATGTTTAAGTTCTGTGGATGTCACAGAAGGTACATTCCTTTCGATATCAATAGAATGACAAGTGACAGGCAGAATCACAGCAAAAAACGCAGAATTTATAGTGGATTTATGCCAAAGAATCTAAACTAACAAGGTGGGTTTACTCCTTCTACTAGTGTCCCCATTGTCTTATGGGGATTAAACTCTCCTTGTTTAATTGTAGTCTCCTTGGATTTATGCAGCAGTCATAAGTCACAAGTTTTAAGTCATAAGGAAGAATTTTCGTCAATGATTGGTTAGTCCGTTTATTCCAACCAATCATTGACGATAATTCTTCCTTATGACTCAAAACTTATGACTGCTGCATAAATCCACCATTAGAGAGTTGAAGCGATTACAGTACGTGAACCTTCACGTAGACGTTAACGTACGAAATATAACGTTTACGGGTCGTTATGAAATTGAGTTGAAGTTGAACGAATGTCAACCGTTAACCCTAACATGTCTTTATTTTGCTTTTATGCTGTTTTCTCTGAACAACTGGATCAGAGTCCATCTTTGCGGATCTTAATAGGGATTTTGATCATATACCTTCCTTGCCAAATGCAAATCAAATTCTTCCGGAATTGGCTTTTCGAAATATTCATTGTTTTAAATAAAGAGAAATACCAAACAAGATCATCAAAAATACATTGAAGAAATGGTGATTGATGTAAAATTGTAAATAATGCTTGTTTTTTTTTGATTTTGTGGCGTTAGTCAAAATTCGCTCATTCGCAACTCATCGGTGTGATTCGTATATTCTTCGGTTAACGTGCGTTGATTTTTAAGGTATCTGTGTGAAACAGTTAGGTTACGTATGCCCGTGAACCTATTTGCAACGTTAACGTGAATAGCTGACGAATGCGCATGCGTAGATGTCAATTTGTACGTTAACGTTTACGTTCATGGCAGCACTTCAACTTGTTTTGTGGAAAGACTTTATTTTTCTCATTTATGCTTCATGTTTTGGGCGTTTTGGCCACAGAGTACAGTTAGTTGGTGTACTCTTTGGTTTTGGCGTATTAATTAAGGTCACTGTCACTCACTGGAGTAAAGAGTACCTACAAAACGTGTACTCTTTGTCTCTTTGCACTGGAGTCACTGGTCTTATCCATTTCCATTGCTGAAGCAGTTTTATTTGGATATAGGTACATATAATTTTAAAAAATGGGGAAATAACGATGCTATGTTATATGAGTTCAAAAAAATGCCATTATAGTTATCGGAGTAGAAAAAAAGCTATTAAATACTATTTTCCGCATATATTACTGAATCCATACATATATAGGAAACGGACCGAAAAGAACCGTTTGAACCAAAAAAAATTGTCAGAACCGAACCGAAATAATATTCTGAGAACCGTAACTGAATCGGAACCGATAATTTCATTTTCCCTTGGACCCGAACCCGAACCGGAACCGATATTTCATTTGGGTCCGGGTCCCTGGTAGTGAATGAATCTGCGTCCATATTTAATTTTTTGCTAATGTAGTTATACGTAACTCCAAATACTGGAAAATGTTATGGTTCATCATTCACCGCAATATTTCGCAATATTTCTCCGCATGAGTCGAATGGCAAAAAAATTGCGAAAATTTGCAAGTGCGTGAAATAGCAACTGTGCGTAAAATCAACTGCCCATAAGGTGATGTTTTACGCATGCAATGTTCATACATTTTTCAAAAATACAGTATTTTGCGCATAATTTTACTCGGTAGTCAGATAATTCGACGAAAATTGAAAACTTTATAGGATAAAACATTCAATAATTGCTACCATTAATAATTTGTCAATATAATAACTGTCGTCGTCGTAACTTTATTTGTACTCGCGTGTTTCGTTGAACTCGGGTTCGCCTCATTCAACAAACTTCACACTCATACAAAAAATAAGTCCTACTTTACGAATTTGTGATTTGTATGCCAGAATTTCCATGGATACATACTGAACAATCCACAATAACGAATAACAAGATACGATTCTCTTCATACCTCACTACAGTTTTAATTAATTTTTTTTTAGTTCGCTTTTGGGTGGTTGCATCCCAAGAAGAATATAACTGCAACATCGTTTAACAACTGGAAGCATATATGGGTGTAATAAATGTTGCATACATCAACATGTTTTGAACGCCATATATGAATGGATACTGCTCATTTCCTTTGGATGGGATGATAAACTATATAGCCCGTCAGAGCCCGCTGCCAAAATGTGTAATGATTTTATAGGGTTTAAAATGAACAAGCAAAATTAGCGCTATCGTGTGGAACATAACAATTATAATTATTATTATACTTTATTTTCTCAAAGACATTTATAAACATGTATAGACTCCACAATGCCCTATTTCTCTACACATTTGAGGGCATATGGTGACTCTTCGGACCAACGCGACACGCATGCCGATCTGTTTCCGTCTGATTTTTATTCGATGTAAAATCGTTTGGTATGCTTGGCATACGTGATTTCTTCAAGCAATCAACAATATTCAACTGGTTTCTGACAAATTATATTCGTGTTTATGCATATATTTAAACAGAATAATAATAATAAATATAATGATTGTTATGCGCAGTGGTTAGAACGTCCGACTCTGAGTCGAAAGGTCCGGAGTTCGAGCCCCAGTTGCGGATGGGATTTTTTAATTTAATTTGACCTATTAAACTATTAAAATCTCGTGGCTCGACTGGAGTGACTCCTGCACGATTCACTGTTGCGTTCCAATTAACAGTGCTGCTCCTAAGGTGGCGTTTGGAGTTAGTAACAAGGCCTACCAGAGCACATGGCTAATGACCATAGCAGTCGATGCCAAAACACCAAAGGAAAAAATATATTGTTATGTTCCACGGGATAGCGCTAATTTTGCTTGTTCATCGATCAATATATTCATAACTACCAAAACCCTAGAGGGCATACGTTATAAAATCATTACACATTTTGGCAGCGGGCTGACGGACAAATAGGCTGCGTAAACCCTCACACTATATTACCAGGTTCCGATATTACTGAACAGTACTGGGGAAAGAGAGAGACATGTGGCAGCACTGTTCAGGAATATCGGAACCTGACATATGCCTGCACTTCTACAGTAGAATATGACTACTGGATCACATACTGCATTACAATTTATTCATAACACACACTACACTTTTTTGAGTAGTGTTTGAACAAACTTCATTTGTTCGCCTAGTACAATTTGTTCATTTTTGCATATGTCCATGATTTGTTCGAGTGTGTTAGCTGATGATGAGTGAATCTCGTTCTAATGTTGAGTTGTGAATACGAGTTCTGTGAATACGCCACAGATCGAAGGCAGTATTATTTTGTGGGCTGTGTAGGGGGACACCCATATTGTCAGATTGAACTAAATCAAACAAAGAAACTGACAAACTTTACTCCATCAGATTGCTACTTGATCAGAAAATGAAATGAACAGATGCATCCTTATCCCAACTGCACAATGTAAAACAGCACAACATCAAACCGTACTTCGTCAGACTGGACGACGGCGACGGCAGAATGAAAAATATCGACTGTACTTTTCTGGATTGTTATTTCGACAAATATGTAAATGATCAGAATGAGCTTTTCACAGAAACGTATTGTATCAGAAGAGGATTTTAACAGAAAAGTAAATCTTCAAATTCGTACATCCTCCGATTCGTATTTCACAAAACCACCAACTCAGCAGACTAACAATTATCTATACTGTACTAACACCGACTGGACTTGCTCCGACCGATAACATTAGCCGATTGAATTCGGTCAGATTCGTATTTTATCAGAAAGTGAAAACAGCAGAATCGTACTTTGTCAGACTGAGAATTTGGCGACTGATGGATTTTTCGTACAGTGTTGCCGGTGCTTATAAATGGAAAGCAAATTGGGGAATTGTTCATTTATTATTCAAGAATAATTGGAGCGTTAATTGCCAAATTGGTCAAAAGTTTTTATTTTTTGAAACGATAATCTTGTTTTGAGCGCTCACACACAATGGATCTGCAACAATAATAGTGCTTTCATATTGATGAATATTTGAATTTGCTTTAATATTTTGAAATATGGTGGTGTTTGTTTGCTGTTCTTTTATAAAAAACAATAACCTTGTAAATGAAAATGTTTAGTACCTGTATCCTAACGAAAAAAATTTTTTTTTAATTTGTAACTAAATGGACATTTTTATTTTGCTCTGCTATTGGTATATGCAATAAAGTAGTTTATCGCCATCAACTCATCTGCATAGAGGTGTCTAGTGTTTTCCATTCGTCATTAAAATATATATGTCGAAATTTACATTTAATAGGTAGGTATATTCATGAATCGTTGTTCTTTTAGAGGTATCTCAGTTTAGAGATCATTAAATTAGCTCAAGCTGAGGGATGACAATAATAAAAGCTGATAAGTAATTTCTCAATAAATACAATAGTATTGAAGAAGTAACTTAGCCGCAACTAAACTTCGCAAATGTACATGTTCATTTATTATGTAACCCTAAGGAGAAATACCGCTTATGATTCATGCCATTTAATGATAGAGTAATTCCATATATAAATACCAATATGCCTGAAATTCAATTGGTAGTTAATGGAATATTTTTACAAAGAAACTCTTAGACTGCATAGATATTTTCCATATTCGTCATCAAAATGTTTTTGATAATCCTCATTGTAAAAGCCATATTGGGTCAAATGATTTGTTCAAACTGCCTTGTTTGAAGTTTTATGAAACAAACCAATATGAATTACATCACTTCAAGATGGTTTGATCAACCTACTTAACCTTGAGCCACGGACTATTATTGGATTTGAATTCATTTATATTCTATTTTTGTATTGAATGATACGTATCAATCATCATACCATCAAGAGCAAAAGAACTGAACTTAAAAATCTATTTCATTCGCCCATAAATTATGTTATTCAATTTAGTTATCGTAAATGAATATTATGTACCTATTTATATAATGATTGACATATTTTGTAGGAGTTGTGTGGAACAAAAGCCTCTACTTGGTTGCAATGTTGAATAAACAAGGTTATGAATTCAAATTTCACAACTTGCATCTAATAGGTAGTGGTCCAATTTGTCTATACAAGATATAATTCGTACCATCATACTGTGACGAAGCTGCGGGCGATGCCGGACCTGAACTCTTACGTAGCCGGCACTCGGCCGCGGCTAACTGTTGTTGCGCTATGCACCGAGAAGAATCTGGAAGATTCGAGGCTTCACGAGAAATTTCATAAGCTTTCGGAGAAGTGGGCGTTCGATATAAAAAGAACTACGCAGCAGACGGACGGACAGTCAGTGAAGTGAAAGTCGAATATAAATACCTAGTTCCGTGATTGTTATGTAAATTAGAGTATTGTGTTATTGTATCATTGTATTTCGTAAAATAAATTATCTTTGAGTTAATTGGACTATAAATATATTACAGCTGGTGTTAGAAGTGCGATTTCTAAAGATAAATAGTGTTCGTGTTAGTAGACAGTTTGTGTATTTCGGACAATTGTTTTCGCGAAAAACAGACAGTGACTGATAAACATTTTTCGTGAAGTGACAGTTGTGTGCATTAACGGAGTATAAACTGATACACTTTTCGCGTGGAAATAGACAATAATAATAATAATAATAGACTGGTGGCCGTGGAATAGACTGTGTGAAATAGACAATAATAATAATAATAATAGACTGGTGACCCGTGAAATAGACATAGACTAAGACAAAATGTGTTGGTTGAATTGAAGGTTGCGGAATTGAAGCAAGAACTGGAGGAGAGGGAACTTGACACAAGTGGTAAAAAGGCCGTGCTTCAAACAAGACTTGCAGAGGGATTAGTCCAGGAGGGCGAGGACCCCGAAACATTTTTATTCGAAGTCTCTGGAATAGATATGAGTTCCATAATTAGTAAACTCGACGGAATGGAAGACAAAATGCAACAGAATTCGAATACGCTCAAGGAAGAACTTCAAGAAAAACTTCTAGAAAATTCGAATGGTCTGAAAGAAGAATTTCAAGAGAGTTCGAGAAAATTGGAAGAAAATCTTCAAGAAAGACTTCTGGAAAATTCTAATAGTCTGAAAGAAGAATTTCAAGATAGTTCGAGGAATTTGAGAGAAGAGATTCTAGAAAATTCGAAGGGTTTAAGGGAAGAGCTTCTAGAAAACTCGAAGAACATGAAAGAAGAACTTTGTGGCGTGGCGAATCGATTAGAAGAAAGAATGGGGACTGTTGAGACAGAGATGGAGAAAATCAAAGATGGAATTGAGCAAGAGATGGGAAAATTGAAGGAAACCATCAGTGATGAAATCAGAGGCGGCATCAAAGATGAAATTGAGGAAGAGATGGGAAAATTGAAGGAAACAATTAGTGACGAAATCAAAGGCGGACTCGAGGCGGAAATCATCAAAATAAAGGAGAAAATCAGTAAGTTGGAAAACCAGAATGACACTACCTACACCACAGAATCTGTCAATGAAAATTCAATGCTGGAACTGAGTTTGAACTTAGATGATGTTCAAAGGGGTTTGAAAGATGTAAAAATCAGTCCAGAAACAGGAAAACTCTCTATAAAACCACCTCATTTTGATGTAAAAACACTATGGGCAAACTACCGCCGACAATTTGAAGCTGCAGCAAAGGCAAATGGATGGAATGTAGGAGATAGGGCTGTGGCACTAACACTGGCGTTGCGTGGAGAAGCAACGAATATTCTGCAAACCCTCACGGCACAAGAGCAAGAGGACTACGAGCAGCTGATCAAACAGACAGACTCATCTAGAACATGTATACCACTCACAGCTCAAAAACCGCTGCCAGAAGTCAAGCGAATCCCTACAGGAATTTGAAGCCGACATTGCACGCTTGGTTCGCCTTGCATACCCAGCTACTCCAGAAAAGGTAATGGAACGACTAGCAGTTCAGGCATTCTTAGATGGACTTCATGACCAGGAAACGAGACAAGCATTAACACTAGCTCGTCCAACACATCTCGTGGACGCACTGGCACGCGCTTTGGAATTTGAGGCAGCGAAGCAATCCTGCAGAAACCAAAGTAAGGTCCGAGTTATTGAAGGAAGCCCACAGGAGCCTGCTAACCTGGAAGCTGCCATAAGGAAGGTGGTGAAGGAATTGTTGTCTGATAGAAGACTAGTGAGATGCCGGAACTGTAGGAAACTTGGACACGTGCGTAGTCAATGTCCAACCCTCAAGAGGTCGAAACCAACGAAGGTTGTTGAGAAGGGGCAATCGTCGGCCATTACTCAGAGAGCCCCGGTGAACAACGCATATGTCGCTGTCCTCCAACGACAGAACAAAGGAGCCTTTGTAGACGGTTTCATCAACAACAAGCCTTGCGCAATGCTGCTGGATACAGGTGCGACTAGGACAATCCTTGGACCTGCTTTTATTAAAACACCAGAGAGAATGGAACCAACATCCTGGAAGCTACGCACAGCAACAGGAGAGCCGGCCACTGTACATGGTGAGCTACCGATTGAACTGATTCTAGGCAGCACAAAAGTGAAACATCGGGCATTAGTAGCGGACATTGAGGACGACGCAATTATTGGAATGGACATCATGAATTCCAGAGGGTTTGAATTGAACTTCAAAGATGGCGTCCTACGTGTGAACGGAGAAGAGCTGGTGCTACATGGAAGATAATAATAATAATAGACTGGTGGCCGTGGAATAGACTGTGTGAAATAGACAATAATAATAATAATAATAGACTGGTGACCCGTGAAATAGACATAGACAAAATGTGTTGGTTGAATTGAAGGTTGCGGAATTGAAGCAAGAACTGGAGGAGAGGGAACTTGACACAAGTGGTAAAGTGGCGAAGCTGCGGGCGATGCCGGACCTGAACTCTTACGTAGCCGGCACTCGGCCGCGGCTAACTGTTGTTGCGCTATGCACCGAGAAGAATCTGGAAGATTCGAGGCTTCACGAGAAATTTCATAAGCTTTCGGAGAAGTGGGCGTTCGATATAAAAAGAACTACGCAGCAGACGGACGGACAGTCAGTGAAGTGAAAGTCGAATATAAATACCTAGTTCCGTGATTGTTATGTAAATTAGAGTATTGTGTTATTGTATTTCGTAAAATAAATTATCTTTGAGTTAATTGGACTATAAATATATTACAATACCTACCTACCTTATCGTTGTACAAATTCATCATACCAACCTACTTCGTAGAATAAAAACCCAAATGGGTTCAAGAATCAATAAACGATTTATTTTCTATTCACAAATCTGTTATAATGAAAATTCACAAAATTATGTTATCATAGAATCACAAAGGAAAATTTGGATGAATATTTTTTCAGTTTCATATATTCTACATTGTAAATACTCAGTTTCTACCTATATCGGGATCAGCCACAACTTCTTTATTAAAACCTCTCAACAAATTTCAAAATAACCTCATCTAGAACAGACAGAAATTATATATAGACCTTGGATTCACTTTTATAATATTATTAGGCATTTTTTCCCTAATATATGCAACATATTTTTCTTGGGAATAATAAAGTTATTATTATTATTATTCAAAATTGATAGTTCAATCGATTTAAATGAGAAACTCAGACATTGAACAGCAAACTTTAATTTTAGAGTACCATAAATATCCTCTTTTATTGGAGTTGAATTCATTTGTATTCTATTTTTGTATTGAATAATACATATCATCATACCATCAAGAGCAAAAAAATTGAACTTAAAAAAATATTTCATTCACATGTTCATCGTGCATGTCTGAAAATTCAGTGGAAGTTATTTGATAAAGTATTTTACTGCTTCAAATACCTAAATTACCTGCAGATATTACCTAAATGAAACTTTCTACCATACTTCAAACGTTTAAATTTAATCTCTATGTAATAGTATTTCAAGTCACCAAATGTGATCACAGATTTCCATTATTCAGAGAACCATTCGCACCAACTAGTGAAACCTTATTTATTGAAAATTTCTTTGATATTGGTGCATGGTGTCCTCCTGTAGAATAGCTTCAATCGGCTTGATCATATCTAACCTTCGTATTGTTACTTGGGAGCTTTCATAGTATGTTATCGAATTTCACATATTCCTGGGCATCTCTCTTTTCACTCCTCTTGCAAGATTTCTACAAAAGTAAACAGACTGTAAACAAATAAAACTTATCCTAATCTCACTTTCATGATTGAATAATGACCAAAAAGTGAGTTTCATTTTCTGTTGTTGGTCTTTCTCTTCATTGTGGTTTTGCATCCCTCAGATCTTTCCTGGAGAAATTCTGAAATGTTTTATTGATTCTGTGACATTTCTATCAGGTGAATGATAAAAAATTACTTGTCATATCAAAATTAAAATTTCCCCCTTTTGGCAAACCTGAACTTCATAGAAAAAAGTGATTCCTTATTTTTGATCCTGTAAAACATGTAATGAACCTCGTATTTCTAGAGATGTTTTGTAATTCAAAACCAAAATTTTTATTTATCTTAGGATAGATAATCTATACCCAACTTTGGAAGAATTAATCTCGAAACATGATAATTCTTTGAAGTAATGTTTGTTGAGGGACAAACCTTTTGAAATGCTACACCCCATTAAAGTTATTACTTGCTTTAATAAAATATTTTCTGAAAGATGTTTCATTTCAGGACTTCTATTAAGTAGTGAAATCACTATACTTCAATAACCATGATTGTTTTATTGTTGATATTCAAGTATCATCATTTAATAATTTATTTTCACTAATGTCATGGATATGTCAAGTTCTTAACATTTCATTATTTACCTCATACTATCTAGCCATCCAGTAAAAAGCCAATAATCTTAGCAATACATAGTATTTTTGGACGTTTTATTCTGCAGGAAACCCAAGGTAGTACTTATAGGAAGCTAATGAAAGTCCCCTACACACCAAAGTCAAGGTAACCTTATTATTATCAGTTTACTTTTGGGGACCATTGGATAAAACGAAATCAATAACTTCATATCGAGTCCTAAAAGAAAAGTGGTTGAATAATAATATATATTTATAAGTTCGACTTGTCTCATTGAAATTCATTAAAATAAATGTACACTGGTGGAATGCATACAGAGATAAAAATAATAATTCCTTTACTGTAATAGGATCAACTGATGACAAAGCATGCATAATCCAATTCTTCCATAAATTAATTATTGTGGACGAATTCATTTGTATCGCTGTATGATTTCTTCGCACTAGTCGTAATCGAAGCATCTCTCGTATTATGTATGCATTTTCACATAAATAAATTTTTATTACATTTTACATAATTATAATTTTTATTTATCACTCTCTCTAAACTGTCAAAATCGTCATTTTCTCCATTTTTCTCGATTAGCCCACAGACCTCATAAAAGAAAGATTAGCCACTGTACCACAGAACTTAAACACAGTTCTGTGGAATACACCCAAGAAGACTAAAAACAAGGAGTTTTTGATTCCCATAAGACAATGGGGACACTCAACGATTTTATATAGGGAACTCGTTGGGGACACTACACCTTTTCCAGTAGTAGTTCAGAAAGCGTCAATTGAATTTCAGAATAGTCACTTATATTTCGGAAAGTATCAATTGTATATCAGATCACTGAGTTGATTTTCGGAAAGCGTCAATTGTATTTCAGAATAGTCAACTGAATTTCAGATAGCATCAATTGAATTTCAGAAAAGTCAATTTGATTTCAGAGAGCATCAATTGTATTTCAGAATAATCAATTTGATTTCAGGAACCATCATTTGAATTTCAGAATAGTCAATTGTATTTCAGAAAATATCATATGTATTTTGGAAAGTGTCATTTGCTTTTCAGAAAACGTCAAAAGAATTTCAGAAAGCATAATTTGCAATGCAGAAATCATAACGTTCAATGAGTATGGCTCGTTTTGGCGTTTTGGTCAGTACTGGAGTTTCTATGACTATACATTGTCAAAATATTCGAGAAATAAAAATTATTACTTATTTTCGTATTGTACTGAATAAAACTTTTATTTTCATTATAATGAATGTATCAGACAATTGTGCTATTTGTCGGGTGTCCATGTTGAGACGTCCAGCCTCAAGAGTATACCCATGTAACCATATATTTCATGTAAGCTGTTCAGAAGAAAGTTTAAATGCACCAGATGCACTCTGTCCTATATGCAGAACTCCACTCATCGGTCATGAAGTGATTGTAAGGAAAAAATACAACAGAACTAAGATAGAGAAAGGATAGTAGCTTGTGTCAACAAAGGAGAGGGCTGGGTACAATTAGCAGGAACATTGAATGTGAATTATAAAACAGCACATCATTGGATTGTATCAGGGCATGATTTCATGTTAAAGAAAGGGGGACAAAAACGTAAAATTCTCACAGAAAACCAGCTGGACAGACTGATAGAATGGTTAGAAGAAGATTCTGGCTATACTCTGAAGCAGTTGCAGACAAAACTATGGGCGGAATTTCAAGTGGTAGTTAGTGTATCCACCATAGGTAATTACCTAGAAGGACGGCTATTTACAGTGAAGCAAGTACACACGCAACCAGTAACAATGAATTCACCAGTGAATAAAGAAAGGCGTTCGGAATATGTGAGACAATTAAATTCGTATATTCAACAAGGCAAACAAATTGTTTGGATTGATCAAACTAATTTCAATTTGTTTTGCCGGCGAACAAGAGGTCGTTATCGTGCTGGTGCTAGATCTATCCAAATTCTACTTTCATCAAGAGGGCCTAATATTCATTTAATCGGAGGAATTTCTGCTGCAGGTGTTGTCGCAATTGATCGCTGTAGGGGCTCTTTTACCGCAGATTTGGCAAATGCTTGGGTAAGGAACCTAATGATACAATGGTAGAATGTAGGTAACCAACTCGCTGATCTCGTTATAGTTTGCGACAATGCCCCATGCCATTCAAGATTAGAAGCTGCGTTGAATGGAACAACGGCAACTCTTTTGAGGCTGGCACCTTATTCGCCGATGCTCAATCCTGTAGAAACGATTTGGTCCAAAATCAAAACATATGTCAAAACTCATCTTGGAATTCCACCGGTAGCAGCACCGTAATAGAACAGAGATTAGTATATCTGGAACAAATCATTGATGATGCAAGTAACTCTATAGCAGGAGGTGATTGTGCACGTGCAGCACAACATTCTACTATACACCATGCGGCTGCAATGGCCATGGAAAAAATGCCCGTTGGGCGTTAAATTTGCTTGCTACAGGAAAAACCTACGAGCAGATGATATTCGATTTCTAATTAGTTTAACAATTTGTTGTTGTTGTTGTCTATGTAATAAGTAATAAAACTTCAGTTTATGAGAGTGCTTTTCAATTTCAGAAAATAGAAAATCATGATAAAAGTTCGAAAAGTAGGACTTTTTTGTATGAGCGTGAAGTTCATCGAACAAAACACGCGAGTACAAAAAAGCCCTAATTTACGAAAACGAATCATACACAGTTTTTTACGACAGCTATTATATTTAACATTTTTAGCAATTGTTGAATGTTTTACCTTATAAAGTTTTCAATTTTTGTGGTATTATCAAATGATGACACAAAATACTATCTTTTTCAAGAATGCGTAAATGTATGAACAGTGCGTAGAAATTACCTTGCGCACAGTTAATGTTTTTTACATAGTTGTGCTAAAAAGTATAACTTTACGCGCTGTGAACAGTGCGTAAAACCTCACTCAGTTCACGCACGGTCGTAGAAAAAGTATTTTAATTTCGTGAAAAGAGATGGATATTGATTAATACATTCTATCAATAAAAAAAATATCATTCTGAAAGTATACACCATACGACTGCGAAGTGCAATAGCTATAGACGATATGCCAGTCGGGCGTTAAATTCACTCGATGTATCTCTGAACGTTGAGGTACAGAATCACCGATACAGAAAAATCCTTCGAGCAGGTTATAAATGAATTGTAATTTTTTCTTATTGTCTAATATGTTAAAATTTCAGTTGATGCTACATAATATCCACAAAAAGAGTTTCATCTCATCTCCATTTCAGAAAAAGGAAGATTAATTTCAGAAAATATTATTTCGTTTTTGTCAAAAGTGATAGACATTGATGAATTCCGAAATACAAATGATAGTTTCCGAAATACATATCATCTTTTCTGAAATACAATTGACTATTCTGAAATTCAATTGATTATTCCAGACTACAATTGATGCTTTCTGAAATTGAATTGACTTTTCTGAAATTCAACTGACGCTATCTGAAATTCAACTTACTATTCCGAAATACAATTGACGCTTTCCGAAAATCAATTGACTAATCTGAAATACAATTGACACTTTCCGAAATATAAGAGACTATTCTGAAATTCAATCGATGGTTTCTGAAATGAACCTGACGCTTTCTGAAATACAACTGGAAAAGGTGTAGTAGAAAGAGATGAAAGAACATTTGTGACGTAGTTGGACATGTCATGGCCGCCGTTCTCTATAGACAGTGACGGACTAGCTCTTGTTATATGAGAGTTACTGCTGACAGTTTTGTTGCTTGATTCGAGTTCGACTCTGTACTCATACCCAAGTACGTCACTATGACGCGTTGATGATACAAGTTTCTGATTGGCTAGAGCTTATTAAACCCTCCTTCTTTTTAGTCTTCTTGGAATACACCCACAGAAATAGTTATATTTCTGTGAATACACCCCCAAGGAGACTAAAATTTAAAAAGGAGAGTTTAATCCCCATGCGCATGATCACAACCAGCTTCATTCATAATAGGCAAGATGCATATAACTCCTGGTGGAATTACTTATAGCTGTGAAATTGTCATCCAAAACTGTTGATGTACGGCCTGCTTGATTCATGACATTTTTATTGCGTCAAGAGAGTTTACTCAATTTTAACATAGATGGCAGGCAAATCATTACCGATCATGATGACTTGACATGTCGTTTTGACAAACGCATGCTGCGTCATCGACATAACCTCAAATTGAACCATGTCATGATTGTCATGTCGAAGTCGAGACTCACAAAAAAATGCTATACACTAACCTAACTTTTACGAATGACAGAAAAACACAAGAACAAATAAATAACAATAACCCAACAACTAAAAACGTCGCAAAACTACCGAACTAAGCGAAAAGTATTAAAAGAACAGAAAAATCACACGATAAATACCAATATGCAATGTAATTGACATATAACCTCAAAATAATGTTAACGTTCAAAAACTCAAAAAATTTATCTAGTAGGCACTTTGGATTGTTGGAAACTCCACTATATTCGACTTAAGCGTCATCCATTGACGAATGGAACAAACTCTATTGACGCAATTACAGGATCAAGAACTTTAGTTGAAACAAAAGCGAATCAGTAAACGCACCAGGAGTTATATGCATCTTGATAATAGGGTAGGTTTCAGTAAGATTTTTATGATTCGTGACATTAAGTAAAATCGATTTAATAGTACTTTGGTGTCAGGCTTAGTTTGTATGGAATATGAAAAATGCAATTTGGAGGAGGTGTGATAATATTCAAGAAATGCATCTAATAATAAAAGAATGACATGAAAAAAAATTATGTCTCAAGTCGGTCACTATTGGTGAAGTTTCTGAAATATGTTTATGAAAGATTCATCCAGAAGTATCTCGGTTATATTTTTCAAAATATCAGAATGCTATCCAGACTAAAACAGGATACAGCATTCAACAATATTTTAATCTAAAGGTTTAATCAAGCTCTATGAAGATATGAGTATCTGTATATAAATTATTTTTCAAGCAAACCGTAGATACAAGTTTCGAGCTTTTTGGCTCTCATCAATACGGCGTAGCCAAGTATAAAAATGAGCAATACTTGGTTGCACTCAACAGAAGCTTCTGGTTCTGACTCCGTTTGTTTGCTGTTTTTGCGTGCAATCAAGAATTGTTTGTCCTCACACCTCGCTATACCGTACTGAGGAAAGCCAAAAAATTTGACATAGCCGATAGAACTCCATAGACTTTCATTCATAGGAAAAAAGGATCGTTTGATCTGAATCTATATCATTGAGATGGAAAGAGGATGACAGTGAGATCTATAGTAATTTGAGTAATTACTAGTCGAGAGCATATTTCATATAGCTTTCCTATTTCCAATGTATTCCATCAATAAGTGAATTTTTCAGATATTTTCAGAATTTTGCTTGATTAGTTGAATTACATGAAGGAATTAAATGTTTATGATACATATTTTATTGAGTTGACCGGTAACTTTATGAATTAATTTTTCACAAAGAAATCCGAAGAAAGTAACAAAATTCAAACCATCAATTACAAATATAGTTTATTTAAAATTTGTGTACAGTAGTATTCCATAATATAACAAAATAATTGTACAATTCTGAAGGTACATAGGTAAACAGTTCAGCAACATAGCAACCAATCGAGATATTCATGAATAAATAAAAGAAACACATTCTAAATTAAATAACATGTCACTACTAGAACCAGCAGATATTTGGAGATATTTGGAAAACGATATAATATTCCATTTACCCAGCAAACACATCTGTGACATGACATCTCTGAGATGTCGCAATGAGGTAACACGGCGATATCAAAAAGGTTGCATCGCTGCGATGTACAGAAGCAAATACATCTGTGACATAAGCTAAATGCTGTCATCAATTTCAGGTGGTGATTCCCTGTCATATTTTATGAAAAAAAGTTCAAATAAACGTATGTCCTAACTGGCTTTTTTTTTCAAGTGACAGAGTGTCAAAGTTTTAAAGAAATTCGGTGATTTATTAATTACTCAAAAGTCTTTTCGCCGATTTTCATGAAACCTGGTGTGTTTATTAGCAGTTACAAGGGACTTGTTTTTTTGAAATTATTTTTCAAATCACAAGTGGCAGGTGGTTACTTGATTGATATTTATAGTAAAAATCAATGTACTCACTCCACTGTTTTTCTCTAAGTTTCATATTTTTTCACAATGAATAATTAAAAATACAACTTATTTCTTATAATGCCATGAATTTGAAATAGCTAAACTTTGTCAAATCAAAGTCAGTGTCGTAGGAATGGTGGTTACGCACCATCAAAAAGTCATGTGAATGATCTTTTTTTTTCAGATTCTCCATATTTTCTTGGCATTCTTTTTAATTTTATGCACGGATGTTTTGTTAAGTTTTGATAGAAACAGCTGACAATAAAAGGCCCAGGAACACAACCTGTACATCAACGACGAAACTAATAAAGGAGTTCAGGCAGAAATAAATTAATTAAGGAAATCTATGGATTGATAAAGTCTTGCCATTTCAAATTCACGGCATTATAAATGAGAGTTGTATTTTTAAATGTAAAAATATGAAACTGACAGAAAAACAGTGGCGCACAATGTTTTTCACCATAATTATCAATAACTTCGCTACTTATTATTTGAAATCTAACCTCATGAAAACAAGCCCTTTGTAACTGCTAATAAACACACCAGGTTCCATGAAAATCGGCGAAAAGACTTTTGAGTAATTATTAAATAATTTTTATTAACATTAACTTTATGACACTCCGTCACTTGAAAAAAGGCAAGTTAGGACACAAACGTTTTATATGAACTTTTTTTTCATAAAATATGAGGAATCACCACCTGAAATTAATGACATCATTTAGTTTACACCCTGTATATAAAGCAGTAACTAGTACATATTGGGGTGTGCAGAAAAGAATTACTATGTTCATGGGCTGAACCGCGTTAAAGATTTGGATCTCAACTTCCGTTTTGAAGCCATTTTCAATAGTGTCGACTAAGGGGCCACAATCTGCCTACTCTCCAAGTTGATGTATGATGAGGTATCAGGGTCTCAATCTGCCTACTCCCTGACCTCAAAAGCCGTTGTGGTTGCTGTGCACTCTTCCTTATACCTGATGAATGGGTGGGCTGTGACTTAATTACTTTGGTTCTTGGCGACTTTCGATTTGTTGTTATCTGCTCACTAGTTGCGGTGTTTAATGTCGGGTTTATTTACCCAGCAAATTAACAAAATAAATAACTCAACATCGCATATGGAAGCTAGATCGCCACTAGCAGTAGCGAAATAATTGAAAAAAAAAAAATTTGCCTACGGCCTTAAAACGTGATAGACAATTTTTTTGGTATTTTTCCAACATCAATGGTCTCAACTATATTTCAAAATATTCAACAGTTTTAACTTTTGATAGCACTATTTTTATTGAATATATATTTTTTTCACTTATAATACTTGATATTTCCTACTATTGAAGATTAACTCTTCAATTTGTTGAATATATCAAATTGTTTTCAATTCATTACTCGGTTCAGGAGCACCGATTCACTTTTTTCCACGGGATTCTCAGTACTGGAATTGAGATTAAAACATGGTGGTTAGCTAGTAGTTTATGGCGTTCTCCACATAAAAAAATGCAGTCGAGGGGGGTACTGTGTCATCCAGTGCCCCCCTTATATCGACTCTAGTGACTCAATTCACATAATAACCAATTACTATATTCCATCACGAACGGTGCAACTTCCCGTGTTGGTATATAATTTATTTCGAATTTGAAAAAAATCAGAAAAATCCAATGAACTTCAATGAACTGAAATGATCAGTATTCACCTTTCACAAAGCGTTTAACAGAATATGAAAGAAGTTAACCATGTTGAATTCCGAAATCCATATAGGCGCTGGCGACCTATAACAGATTCGCTGATCAATTCTGATTCCGAATATATGCATGCTATCATATGTGTGTTTGAAATATAATAAAATTAGATTCAAATTACGTATATAGCCCATATATGATACCAACATTTTAATATTAGACACATTAATTTACAACTGAACTGTTACTCTTGAACACTGATGGTTGTACTGACAAAAGTTATATCATATACTTAATAACCGCAGTTGACTGGATTGATTATTTCTTGAAAATTCCCACTGATCTGAGAACCTGCTGGTCAAAGTGATTTTAAAACTTCATTATCAAATCAATTCAATCATAAATTGTATGCCAGTCCATCACACGTCTCGAATCATATCAAAAAAGAACCAAATCATGATTGAATCCCTTCGATAACAGTACATCAAATTATGCCAGTACTTCTACTAAAAACTGACTCTCAAATTCACTCAGTTAACGTAATACAATTACAAAATCATTTTCCTTTTATTCCAGAAATCATTACTGTTCAGCTTGGCAACACCGCTACGTCCAGGTTATGTATTATGTGTTGCTTGCTATTCTGTCTGATGGCGCATGGTTTTGTATCGCGCAATCTGACGGATTCACGGTCTACACAATCCAGTCTGACAAAGTACGAATTTGATAAAATTCGAATCTGTTCAAATGCACTTCTGCTGTATTCATTTTCTGTCGTAATATTGTTTCGATGGAATCATTTTCTGATAATTTCCCATTTCTTTGCAGTACTAGTTTAGATTTTTACTGGTTTACATTTTTATCGTTTCTACAGAATGCAGTCTCCATTTTATCATTATAGAAATGTCATTCCTGACAGAATACAATCGGCATATGTACAGTTGACAATTGTCCGGTCGCCAAAGTACGGTTCTGACATAATACGAATCTGTTTGTTTACGAATTTGAGTTTTTACATTCTTATTCTGTCGGATATTTTACATTCTGCTATTATGTATGGACCCCTGTGTAGCATGGATGTGAGAATGTCTCAGATGCACCCTAATTATTAGGTCTACTCTTTGTGAAAATACTCTTTCTGGAAACATTGGCTGTATATCTCTACTCTTCAAGGACATGACGTCAAAAATTCGGAAAAAGAAGAAATAAGAAAGTTGAGGTTATACCACAGAGTAGGGAACAATAACTCTGTGGTTATACTAAACTAGTGAGGTTAGCTAGGTTAAAGAATGTTTTTGATATAAAGTTTATTTGAATATCAATTTTCTTTACATTTAGAATTCTTTTGCGATGGAAGACAGTCGGTTTACCCATGTAGCCACAAATCCCAAATTCCGTCCAATACCAAAGGACCAAAGAAAAGTTAAAATAGACAAAAGGTTTCAGTCTATGTTCACAGACAAACAATTCAAAGTTAAGTATACCATAGACAAAAGAGGGAGACCAGTGAATCACACTTCAAACGAAGACTTGAAAAGATATTATGAACTCAGCTCTGAAGACGATTCCTCCGAGTCAGAAAGCGAAAGTGACGAAAAGAAAGAAACAGGAAAATTTGTGAAAGCTCCTAAAGGTGACCAGACAAATGATCTGGATGTAAAGCACGAATCGGACAAAACTTTGGCAGAAAAAGCCAAAAAAAAGCTTCGAAATTTGACCATTGATTATGCTAGGGGCGAATCAGCATTATTTTCTGAAAGTTCTTCTGATGATGATGAAGCAAGTGAAGAGGAATTGTCTGAAAATGAAGAATTGGACCACAAATGGGGAGAACTGGACAATGATGCAGAGCAAACCGAAGAACCTACCCACAGGTTAGCAGCATGCAATATGGATTGGGACAGAATACGAGCAGTAGACTTGATGGTTCTATTCAACTCATTTTTAACGTCAGGCGCTGTTGTCAAATCTGTCATAATCTATCCTTCAGAGTTTGGTAAAGCTCGCATGAAAGACGAAGAAATCAAAGGGCCCACCGAATTGGTAGAAAGTAAAATTGAAGAAGATGAAGAAAACGAAGAAGGTTCCAGCTACCACATGGAAAAGCTACGGCAGTACCAACTCAATCGACTTAAATATTATTATGCTGTTATCATATTTGATAGTGCAACTACAGCTAACAAAATTTATACTGAATGTGATGGAATGGAATATGAGTCGAGTGCTGTAAAGTTGGACTTGAGATTCATCCCTGATGATATGGATTTCAGTGATGAACCGAAAGAAGTGTGTGACAAGCTGCCGGAAGTGAACAAATACCAGCCCAGGTTTTTCACAACTACAGCCCTGCAACAAGCAAAGGTTGATTTAACGTGGGATGAGACAAATCCTGATAGGCTAGAAATTTCTCAAAAACTTAGCTCAGGGAAACTAGATGAAATATCAAAAATTGATTTGCAGAATTACCTGGCCAGCAGCAGCGATGAAGAAGAAAAAGAGGACAATGAGGATGACAGTGATGAAGAATCTGAAGATGACAATGGGGGGAATGTCATTGATAAATATAAGGCCTTATTAATGGATATAGAAGATAAAGAGAAAGCTAAAAACGATAAAGGTGTTGAAATGGAAATTTCCTGGGGAATTAATTTGAAAGAAAAAACTGAGCAGCTGGTGAAGAAAAAGCAAAGTAACTCTGAAGAAAAAGCACCATTTCAGCAGTACCTAGACAAACGGAAGGAAAAGCGAAAAGAAAAACGCAAGAAGGCCAAGACTGGAAATGAAGATGAAAATGACTCTGATGTGCCCTCTGATATTGACATGAATGATCCCTATTTTGCTGAAGAGTTCAATAATGAAGAATTCAAGAAACCTCGCAAAAAAGGAAAGGAAGAGGTAAATTGTGAAAGTAAAGATGAAAAACAACAAGCTGAACTAGATCTACTGCTGATGAATGAAGACGAAGGTAGAAAGCACTTTAGTTTGAAAAAAATACAAGACACCGAAAACGAATCTAAAAGTAAAAAGAAGCGCAAAAATAAAACTAAAAAAGTTACCAAGGAAGAGAAAACAGAGGATGAGTTTCAAGTCAATGTGGCTGATGAGAGGTTTTCTGCATTATTCAATAGCCATCATTTCAATATAGATCCAACTGATCCACATTATAAAAAAACCAAAGGGATGGAAACATTGATAACTGAAAAATTGAAGAGAAGGGCTGAAAATAACAATGAAAATGTGGCAAAGAAAGCTAAAGGAAATCCAAGTAGCAAAAGGAATGCTGCTGAGCTGAGTTTACTTGTTAAATCAGTGAAGAGAAAAACCAATGAATATATGAACAAATGATGTTTTCAAATGTATAGTATATTTTTTTAAATCGTTTTTGTTTCATTACTACTATTTTTAAGGTAGTGAGAACACTGGTAATAGTTACATTATCATTCTGATCAATCATTCAACTATTGTAGGTGAAATATTTGTTTTCACATGTACGAAGAGTATCAATTAAATGATATGAATATTATTTAATTACAATAAGCACTTGCAATTGATTCCTCTTGGAGGAACATTGCACAAATATGTATCAGATGTAGTTCAATGTCTGTCATGGTATTAGGGAAGTAGTTGTTTTTCTCTTGAAGGAAATATTCAGAGAGAGAGGGTACTTTGACTTTGTCGATTTTATTCAAATCAATTGAATCATTGTTTAGAATAATAGTTAAGGTGAGATAAGTCAGTACTTATAGGATAAGTTGAGGCGGGTTGCGGCAACTCCTACATGAAAAAAATTACTCAAAAAATACCATGGGAAAATCAGCGATTCTATTTTATTTTGAGTTTTTGTACAGAAGACAGCCTGACACCACATGCAATCTTCGAATGTGCTCAACTTAACAACAAAATAGTGCTTGATAGTGCTCTAGCTACTGCGCATTATCCTCACTTGGTTGTTTGGATACCATATGTACCATCCGTAGGGAATTATTAGATAAACAAAAGATTATAATTCATTGGGCAGGGACGAGACAACTCAAAGTTGTCAGACCTACCTTGCACTGATGAGAGGCAAGAACCTCGAAACATGTCTGCAGGTGGTCATCCCCAGCCAAAGGAAGGATAATCTTTTGTTTATTTACAATAAGCGATTGAGTCTTCTTGGAAGAACGTTGCACAAATATCTGTCAGATGTTGTTCAATATCCTTCGTGGCATTAGCCAGGGAAGCAGTTGTTTTCTGTCAGGTTTTTGCCTCATATTTTCCACTCGGTGGAATATTTGGAGAAAAAGAGTACTTCGACTTTGTCGCTTTTATTCATACCATATGTGCCCCCTATCTCACTTATCTACTCCTTTTATTGGTTTCTTTTCTATACTACACTACTTAGATGGCTATGCGTGCGGTAAGTTTTGAATTTATTAAATGACTTTATTGAATATAAATCTTTACACTTAGCTTCTGAACTATCAAAGTATTAATCACAATACTTTTAGAGAAAGAAGATGATCAATGGTAATATTTAAAAATTATTTTTCATTCCTTCCTTTCAATGTTTGTAACAAGCGTATATACAATGTTGGCCGTATACAGAGTGTTTATTTCAGAACTTCCCACCCCAATTTTCTCGAAATGTTTTTTTTTTTTAATTCCTAGACACATCAAAAAATGTATCGAAGGGAACAATTTCATAAGATAATGAACGCGCCCCCTTTCTTACTTCTTCCTTATACTACAGAGGAATTTTACGAAGATCAATTTAGCTGAGTTTTTTTAAATTAATTAATTAATGTGACCATTTTATTTTATATCATTAGCTGTTAATATATTTTATCTGACCTTAGGTATATTTTATATTTAATTTACATTTTATGCCCAATACACACATTGTGCAATGTATATGAGGGTAATACCTAATAACTTTTCTACTTATATTTTCATATATTGCCCCTCGCTAAATCCATCCTGATTATATATATATATATATATATATATATATATATAGTTTCAACTAGTGACTGTAGATGTCATAAATAACTTTCTGTTATATATATATATATATTATATATATCTTTTTAATGCTGTATCAACGTCAACTTTGTATTACTGATTAACTATCTTGTGTATTGTCCAAAAACTGTTTTCAACATATGTGTGTATATAGGCACTATCAACTTTTAAAATTTAGGATTCCAGACTTTGTCAATAAGATGTATCTATCTTCAGACAATAAAAGTAATTTACGTAACAAGTCCGGAAAATACAGTTTTTTTGGACGAGTAGACCAAATTCTAGGACGAGCGTTAGCGAGTCTTGGAAGTCTGCGAGTCCAAAAAAACTGTTTTCGGACGTGTTGCGTACACTATTTTTTTGGAAATCATGTAGAATAACAAATGAATGAGACGCATTTAGTCTAAGAGACGAAGAAAGGTCGACTTTCACCCATCTGTTAACCGGATGAAACGATTCCAAATTTGAATATTTCGATCATTTCAGTTCTTATTTGTATTATATATTGAAATTCGAACAGAAGATGAAGATATGTACAAACAGAAACATTCTAATTCTTATTTATATTAATATTTGTATTAAAATTCGAGTACTAGTCCGGGAAGTACGTACTTCCCGGACTAGGCCGGGAAGTGCTACTTTCCCAAAGAAAAAGTGTCCGGGAAGTGTCGGATGGTTGCCGAAAAAGTATATTTGATTGATTGATTTCATTCCCTGCAAGGGGGAGCTACCAACTTCAAAATCTTAAATGCGAAGGGGTATCGAGTAATACCCCTTTTCAATCTCTGCACGTCGGTGTTTCTTTTTTTAAATTGATCGATCCGTTGTAGAGATATACAGGAAAATTTGTTTGCTGCTTCGTATCATTGAAATAAAAACTGTACTGTTTTTTCTTCCGTTTACTTTCAATTATTTTGTATACCAAAGGTACCTATGCAAAAAAGTGTACCTGTTAAAGAAAATAAAAGACATATGAATTGTTTAAATTAAAGTGCTAGGTAGCCAAGTGGTTAAAGCAAAATTGTTTCAATCTCACACTGGCTGCCAATCAAAGGTTCAAACCCTAGCGACAGCCCGAGAAAGTGCTAGGAATTGCACGTAAAAAGGTAAGACCTCGTTAATCCTTGGCTCGCACAAGTTTCGACTTCTGAGGGCTGCCGTTCGTTAGGGGACGACAGCTGATTAACGGAAAAACAATTTTGGTGTGAACCTAATATCACGTTACGTTACGAGATTAAAAAACCTTTATAATGAGGTATTACTCGATACCTCTTCGCATTTAATATATAAATGCATAGCGACCCTTATCTTATTCGAAAACTTCAACTTGAATTTTTTGTATATTATTATGTCACCCGTCCTAAAACCTGGCATCAGGCCCCAAGAGAATGGGGGGTCATCACTGACTCCTCCACGCTTATTAGTGTGTGCAAGACCACACAATATTTTTTAAATAGACACGTGTTAAGACTCACTGCACTAGGTTCGGAGGGTTCAAAAATTCCCTTTCCAGAAATAGGGAAACGCGAGGTTAAAATCCCTGACTAGGAAATTTTTAAATAACATTTTTTTTCCTTTTAGGGTCTAGGGATACTTAGGGAACGCTCGGTATCCGGCAAAATCCACCGTGGTACTCCAAGCGGTGTCACCGGTCAGATACCTTATTCATCTTTTAGGGAATCTTTTAGGGAAATATAGGTACCTTTTTTTATTGTAAATATAGAGCTCTCGAGAGTTAGGTAGGTCACTCACGTACTTCTTCCCCCGAACCTAGGTTATTTGTACATATATTTTGATGCCTGATTTGGATAAATTAAAAATAAATTCATTAAGTATTCTGAACTTTTGTCTGATTTGAAATTTGAACTATTCTGCAACTCTCAGTTGTTTTAGTGATTTTATTTATGACTTTGGGTCTTGTTTCTGAGGTGTGATTCGTTTAAATCACTTGGTGCCCAACATTTTGACAAGAAGATCATTTTTAGAAACCCACCCCAACTCCACTGTTGCCAGTACTATGGTCAAAAATTGAATAATCTAAAATGGATGTAAGATGTTTAATCAACTACCATCAAACATTAGAATTATCAAATCACTTTTTCGGTTGTTGTCTGAAAGAGTGTATTACAGTTTGCAAGAGACCTATAACGATGGCTTCTGAAACTCATAATTCAAGCTGAATTGAAAATAGTTTAATACAAATATCTTTATTGTTTCCATCTGAATCACTTTTTAAGTTATATTTTTTTCTATGATTTCATGTGCATTCTCATCATTGATGTACTGGAATTTTGCCAATTGCTTCGGCTGGATTGGCAGAAATGGAGGGGTTATTGATGTGATGATGAGCGTTAGTATTTGTATTTTTATTCTCGTATAGTTGCATACGCTCATTCTCGCCTCAGTGACTCCTCTGGTGGTACTATAGGTTTTTCCTGCAGTTGGAATAGCAAATGAGCCATCTTTTTTTGTTAATTCGCTCCGGAGCGCATATGGTGGTGGTACACTCTTTCGGCTGGACTTGTGTTCAGATCTAGGATTTATAATATATAACTATTTCAATTTACGTTTTTATTTGTAGTTGAAAAGCTTTCTCGATAAGTTGAAAAACTTCTGACATTAAAGTATATTTTGACTTTGAATAGTTGTATTGTTTCATCCTCTCATTCACTAAGGACAATATGGTGGTACTTTTTTTTCTGCAATTGAAAAAGCAAATGCGCCACTTTTTTTGTCAAGTCGCCCCAGAACGCATATATAGTGGTGATGTTCCCTCTCATCTGGGATGATGTGTGTATGGTAGGGAATATCACCATTGTACTTTTCAATTATTAATTTAATTTCAATTACTTTAACATTGTCTTTAATACAATGAATCTTTGTTTATAAGTTTTTATAACTTCCGACAATGAAGTATATTTTTACTTTGAACTCCATAATTTTGATGTAAATTCAAATTCAATCCCCATCCAATAAAACCCTGCCAACACAACATCCTGAAATATTAATGCATATAAGAAAAAACATACATGGTATACTTTTATTACAACACTGTAAGATGTATCAGATCACTAATGTATATTTACAAAAATTTATACATTTATAGACATGATATATGTCTAGAAAATTACATGTTAAATTTCATTTATATAGAAAACCCAAAAACATTTATTCAAGCACACGTTTAACCCTAATCAACTAATAATAAATATGTTTCGTGTTTTCTTATTACGAAATTATTACAAAAGCTAATTTTTCCGTACCTCCTGCAGATGAAAAATTCAAAGATTAAATATTGGATTCAAAGAAATGGCATTTAAAATAATTCAACTATCAACCGCCATCTTACTTTGTTCTTGAAATACATCGAAATAATTATTCCTGCAGGATGACCTTGTAGATCAGTACTCCTGATGTTGAGAATTAAATAAAGCTTGCATTTATTTTTTTGTCTGATGGACGATTAATTACATATATTTACAGAAATGATACTTGCAGTCGAGTTCCAAATTATAGCTCTGTATCTTATTGATTTTCTCTTGTGAATTCAATATTTGCTTCAGATTTCATTCAACAGGGGTCCGATACCCCTCAATTTAGAACATCAAGTAGTATCAGTACATTGACTTTATTATAAAAAGTATTTTTAATTCACTATGTCAAAATTAAATAGTTTATTCGTGATAAGTGCGATCGAATATTACAATTAAAAACGACAATAAGCCATAAATGATAAACATCAGTAATAAAATCAATTTCAGCAAATACGATTCATCATTTAAACAATGGTTTCATCAAACATTCAGATTTGAAGTTGGAAATATGAAAGGTTTTGATGTCATATGCACAGAACATGCATCATTCCACTTCTTTCAAATAATAAGTAAGAATAAACCTTCAATGTTCAATATGCATTAACACAGTTTTGCTTATCAGGTTGTATCAAGATCCAATTGTAAACTGGTGCAGTAGGTATATTTTTAAATCAATTCTATTTTTGAACATCGTCTTTGTTTTCGTGGAAAAATCAAATTATAGTGTCATATCTCACACAGCCCACTACAGTTAAGTAAGGATAGTTAAAAAAGTTAAGGGGGCTATTGAATAACTAAAATGTAGGTTTTTGAGATAAAAACGAATTTTGTAAAACCTCCGGTTTCACCGAAACTTATTCTAGTTTTAGTTTTTTAATGGAATGCTTAATTTATTTTAACATTTTTGAAATCTAGAGCAAATTCTGAACATAATGAGCTGGTTTTTTATTTAATTTTTTGATTTATTTTTTTTAATCAGTTTTTTAATTGATTGTAATTTTCGTCATGTTGTCCACGAAAATCAAATTAGCATTTTGATTAAAATACTTTGCCACCAGCGAAAATTATCATCAAAAAACAAAATTATTTAAATAAAAAAAATATATCAAAAAAATAAATAAAAACTTCCAATTATGTGCAGAATTCGCTCTAGATTTCAAAACTGTGCAAATATACAAGGTGATCCAATGAAAAACTAAAACTAGGACCGTTTCCGGTGAAACTTGAAGTGCTACAGAATTTGTTTTCATCTCAAAAAATGAATTTTTTGTTCTTCAGTAGCTCTCTAAATTTTCGTGTTTTGAATCGGATTATTTATCCCAAAAATAGGGCGCGCCATTTCCCAGACTCACCTGGTAAAAGGGATTTGGTAATATTTGATATAAATAATGTATTCTCTAGATTTGTATTACCAGATTCCAATTTTTTTGCTCTTGACAAAATTCATATTGCACAAAAAAGTATTCCAATCACAACTTTTCGTAATTAATTTTTAGGTATAATTTATACTTTTCTCTTGATTCAAACCCAATTTTTTCGGTTAATTTGGAGACATTTCTCAAATACATCTTGGCCCGGTTTTTTTAAGTGAAAAATGATAAATAGTGACATTAAAAAAGTACGCAAAAAAATTGAATGAAATTTTTATTTGTGATTTTTCAAAAAAAAAATCATCAACTTAGGCTCGTCTTGAAACCTACTTAGCCACTATCAGTGATTTTCAGTTTCTTGAAAAAAAAAAATTTGCAAAATTTGAAAAAAGTATTTTTCGAAAAATAAGAAACACTTGGATGAAAATTTTCAAGCAGATTTTTGTTCAAGCTCATTAAACAATGTAAACTTGAGAAAATTTGAATTTTTCGTAAAATTCTGCAATCATCGATTTTTTTAATTTTTTAAATCAATTACATAAGTATTTCGTATATCAGGAATTGATTTAAAATCTCCGTTTGTTTTTTAGGGTGACCTCAGCGATGTAATTATTGGCAAAACCATTGAAAACTGTCAATTATTCCTTTACATTTTATAGAATTAATTCAAGAGTAAATTTTGTGCAAAAACGTAAGGTTTTTGTTGCAAGGTACTTTTTTGGCAAAATACCTTCCTTCTGACTGATTCCCATTCAAATGGCTTGTAAAAACTCGATCTCTAGTGTATCATTCGTTTTTCGTATATTTTAAACTCTAACAGCCGTATGCATAGTCAATTCCAGCGACTCGCCAGAGTTTCGCCGCTCGCTACACAAGAACTATAATGCACAGTCGAGCTCCAAAAAAGTGGTACATCGCCATTTCGCCAAAATGTGACTTATCGTTGTCACTTTTTTGGAGCTCGACTGTGCATTATAATCCTTGTGTAGCGAATGGCGAATCTCTGGCGATTGACTATGCATGCGGCTGTTCGATTTTTATAGTGTGGTGTTTTGTTTTGTGGACATTGTGAGTCAACGGTGAAATGAACGTAACCATCATATATATCACTATGATATATTTCATTGCATAAAAAAATGGCCAGGAGACCTCTCACTGACATGACGAGGGGCTATTGCAAATAATTGAACAAGGTTTATCAGATATTGAATGTATGAGTAATGATGATGTTCGGGAAAAACAAGAATAATTTGTAGCAAGTGCAATGTTTATTCATGTTTGTCGAAAAAAACTGTTTCATTAATTATCATGTGAATGTGAACAATGGACATTTCCAAGAGATATGAGGTAACACTGAAATTAGAAAGTAAATACGCTAATATCACTCGGGATTTTTTACTTATTTTTTCTGACCGCTAGTTTATCTATAATCAGAAGAAAAGTGGTTTCCTGACGTCACGTTCATCAAAACTAAATTTGGCAACGTTGTTAAAGTTGTGCACCAAATTCTCATTCAAATATAATGTGTCGTATGACAGTTGTCATTTGATACCAGATGGGTTCTTTCGTCTGTTTCACGGTGCGATCAATAAGAATAGTTTGTCTCTGTCTAACTCATTTGCCTACCCATTTGATACAAGTGAAGCAGTTCCATCAGATCTAAACTTCAACAAACACTACCTTGATTTATTTTTTGAGGTTAATGCGGTTTTCTAAGTTTTGAGAGCTTTTGTTGTTTGTGTTCTAAAATTTGTTATTAATTCCTGAATCTCCAGTACCTGTATCCCTGCAATAACTGAACATGTCGAAAAGGTACTTTGTACCCGGTTGTCTGAACCAGTGCAAATTCCAATAAACAATTTTTTTATGCACCTAAAGATGAAGCGCGTCGGAAAATGTGGTTCGAAACAGTGAATAAACCTTTTGTGAAAAACGGAAATATATATTTTTTTCGTCGACCTCTGCAAAAAATGACATTTTACGTACTAATTTCCGGACGAAAAATCGACTATTTTTGAAGGCAAACACTTTTCGTCCGCAAACTCTTTTCGTCCGCTGTGGTCACTATGATACGGCACGGTACGAGAGCGGCGATTGAGTCATTTTCGTAAATCCACGTTTTAATTAATACATAGGCGCCTAGATTTTACGTGTGACCGTGGTGTGAATATTAGTGTTCATAATAATCAAGAATTGATCGAGTCTGCAGTTCGAAAAGTTGGACGTAGCTGAGGCCAGCAAACATGCGAGTACTTACTTTCATAAAGGTATGTAGAGGTCGACGAAAAAATGTAATATGCACCTCGGCGAAAAACTGTCTACTGTCTCGCCTGCTTGCTATCCTCGGCTGCGCCTCGGCTATCAATTTGCAGGCTCGACTATAATAGACAGTTTTTCGTCCTTGGTACATAAATAACTATTGTGAAGAACATTTCCAAGTGAGTACTTTACGTTATGTTATTATTGTTTTCAAAGCAAGGAAAGATTTAAAATATTAGTCATTGCAAAAAAGTCCTTGAACTATCAAAATGAATGTTGATTGTTGAATGTAAATAAAATAAACATTAACCTCACATCTCCATATAACTTTTGACAATACGATTTGCTGTGTTGTCAATGCTCGTTCTTCATCAAAAGGATGGTCCGTTCAGAAAATTTGAAAGTTACAAATACAATAAAAAATAACTAATACGTGGATTTTTATCTATGAGTTGATCAAGTGATAATGTATTAATTATTTCTCAACGGCTTATATCATGCTAGAAGTTATATTTTTAAGGGAACGTGGATTATGGTGGGAGGTATTTCCGATGAACGTGACGTCAGCGGCACACTTTCAAATGTGATATTTAATTAAAATGAAAGAAAAACAATGGAACTTTTTGTTAAATGGACTTTTCAGGCTAACAACTATCGATTTAAACGAGTTTTGTAATTTATTTTCCGTAAATGTAAAGGTCCATTGTTAATAAAATAAAATTGTAATAATTTGAACTCCTTTTATTTCATATAATGTTCAAGAATTATTACGCCGTTGGCTCACACTGTACTCATTTGGGGACATGCCCTAGGACCCGAAAAACAGTTTTGAAAAAATTTATAAATATATCAAAAAATTGCAAAAAAATCATAGATACAGTAGAAAATTATTCAGATTTTTATCTTCAAAGTTCATAATTCGTGAGCGAGAGGGTTAATTGACTAGGCAACTTAATATGAGATGGATATGGATTGTTTTCCTGTAAAACTGAATGGCGTAATCATTTACAAGTTTGACAATTTGTTCTGGATTTTTTCATTAAGTGAATCCGTTAAAGCAGTTTTCTTAGAGTTATTTTTTCAAGTCAAACACAAACACACGCAAAAATGAATGATAAGTTGAGCAACGAAGAAAAAATAGAGCTTGTTCTAAAGGACTCCGCACAATAGCATAGGAAATTGGCCCACAGTGGGATTTGCCTAAAATTTACGTATGTTATTGGTATTGAGTTTCTGATCAAATGTTCTCATGGGCCCATTCCTCTAAGACCAATGATTTAGCTCTCAGGGCCGTATTTAGTATAGGTGCCAAATAAACAATGACACTTTTTTCTCAAGTCCATAATTTTTTTTTACAAAATCTCAGCATTTGTCTTTTAGCACAAGTCCTCTGTGAAACATGTTTTGCCCTACAGGACCGTATTTAGTAAAACTGTATTTTCCAAGTGATCCACAAAAAAACTGAATCAAATTGATTTTGTTATAACTTTCTTATTTCTTGATCTGTGTCAGTGGTTGATATGGCTCGTTTGATAGATGAATGTAGCTTTCTTTTACATAACAAAAGTGGTCGCCATCTTAACATCCAAGATGGCCGGCTTAACTTATAAACTTTTTGTAGGACTTATCTTGTAGCTAAGAAAGATAGTAACAGGAAAAAATAAGAACTGATCTTAGAGTAATAATTTCATAAGGTTCAATAACATTAAACCGTTCAGAAGGAAAGAAAAATATCAAGTATGTATTCAATAAACTATGCATGAAATACAGCCTGACGAGAATAATGAAGAAGATGTATTGATAATAGGATACTACTGCAGTGTAATCAGGGGCAAGGACACCAGTAACATGTGCTCATATTTGTAGCATATTGTCGTATTTGGGATTTGCCCGCCATAATCAAAATGTGAAATATCCATCGACTTCTCTGTTACATCATATTAAAGATGCCGCAAATCGTCCACTACAAAATGCGATACTCCAGCATCTGTAGGTGTTCGAGTATTATTTTGTTGATTTTGATTTTCTGTTCTCTTCCACGACTCTGGAAATATCGGTTTCAACTTTGTTAGTTATGAATTGTATATAGTTTTAATAAGATAGTAGTTATATTTATATTGATAATTCAAAAAGTAAATGACTGATTTCAACAATCAAAACGTTGTAGTTCTTATTTTTTCCTGTTCTCATCTTTCTCAAAATGCTACAAGACAAGTCCTATATAGTTTATAGATTTGGCCGACCATCTTGGATATTAAGATGGCGCCCACTTTTGCTATGTACACGAAAAAAGCTACATTCATCTATCAAACGTGCCATGAACCACTGACAGATCAAGAAATAAGAAAGTTACAACAAAACCATTTTAATTCAGTTTTTTGTGGATCACTTGGCACATACAGTTTTACTAAATAAGGTCCTGTAGGGCAAAACATGTTTCACAGAGGACTGGTGCTAAAAGACAAATTCTGAGATTTTACAATATTTCTTATTAAATTAAATTCTAATAGGAAATAAAAAAAATTATGGACATGAGAAAAAAGTGTCATTGTTTATTTGGCACCTATACTAAATACGGCCATGAGAGCTAAATCATTGGTCTTAGAGGATTGGGTCCATGAGAACATTTGATCAGAAACTCAATACCAATAACATATGTAAATTTCAGGCAAATCCCACTGTGGGCCATTTTTCTATGATTTTGTGCGGGGTCCTTTTGGTAAAAATTATAAGACGTACAGGGAAGCAGCGAGTATATTTAACGTACGGCATCCCAAGAAACATGTTAACTACTTCACAGTGAGCAGGAAATAATTTCAAAAAACCACATAACCCTTGTATATATGTTGACGAGAATCGAAGACCTTCTCTTCGAGAAATCGACCAGAAGAATTCTGACAGCAAATAAGTTTCGGGCTTTCAAACCCAAAGTCATTCATAAGCAACCAAGTAAAACTGGAAGTCGTCTCCACAATATATAAATTTGACCCCTAGGGTAGGAAGGGGAACTGTTGTCAACCTAGGGGTCAAATATATATTGTGGAGACGACTTCGAGTTTTACTTAGTTTCTTTATACTGAAACTCCACTTTGAGGGTGGACTACTTCCTTCATATATCATTCCTAAGCTGCACGAACGAGCTTATGATGATCGGCTATATTTTAGTTTTTGGGTGCAGGGGGGAATAGAAGAAGATAGATCATTCCTCCAGTATGTGCTTTTCACCGAAGAAAGTACATTCACATCAAATGTAATTGTTAGTTCCCCATTTTGCCATGAAGGCAGGTGACCAATACTCATTCAAAACTAATGTCTGGTGGGGTATATTCAACAACCAAATCATTGGTCCAGGATTTTAAAGAGAAAACCTAAATTCGAACTCATCTGCTTGATCTATTAGAAAATATGCCATTGAACCTGTGCAGAAGAATGGATTTTCAACAGGACTGTGCTCCAGGACACTCTACAGTTAAAGTGTGTGATTTTCTTGATCAAGATGGATCGGACAATATTCAGTGAATTCATGCCTCCTAGATCTCCCGATCTAACCCCATAGGATTTATTTCTATGGGTATATTTAAAATCTATGGTTTTTAAACACATACCTTTTAGAGACCAAGAACAACTTGAAAATACGATAAGAAAAAGTATTTTGTTTATTACTGTTCATCTGATTCATTTTGTTGTTTAATTCATTTTTGATTTCATTTCATGTGTTGTTTTGATGAATTTATTGAAAAATTTCATCCAAATGTTACTTATTTTCCGAAAAATATAACTTTTGATATTTTGCTAATTTTGAATAATGTGATTTTTCAATAAACTGGAAATCACACAAAATATTCTGATATGGGCTACATAGGTTTCAAGATGAGCCTAAGTTGATGACAAATTTTTTTATTTTTGAAAAATCACAGACTTTTTTCATTTGTTGCATACTTTTTAAATGTCACTGTATAAAAAAAAACAGGTTTGTGAAGTTATATGTTCCTTGACTGAATACATTGGTTTCATCTCGTGTGTTTATTTTCTACAACTGGTATATGGAATGATTACAATTACTTGTTCTTACTTTCTTATATACATTGTTCTGGCTTCTCAGGAGGATGCTCTAGGGCTTCCATAGAAAGTCACAAAGATCGAGGCCAAAGAAAATTGAAAAGAGTACACCCTACGAGGAGTCAAAGCAAATAGGAAGAGGGGAGATGTTTCCTTAACATTTTGAAAAACTAATACTACCACCACGAACAAAGATCTGCTTAAATGTTTAGATGTAGTTGCATTAAAAAACTTTCCATACTTTAGAAGAAGGTGCATATCACATCGTTTTCTATTTGCAACAAAATCCCAACTTCCCCACCGTAACACATAAGAATGCAGTTATTTTTTTCCTACTGTATCATTCTGCATATCCAAAAAAAAGGAAAGTTTCAACCATGAATGGATGTGTAAATGTATCAATAAATGAATTGAAAACTAGGAAATCTATAGTTCTGGGATTACCTTATAGACCGGGGGATAGTGACATATTTTAGGATACGATTTTACTCAGTATGACTTTTGGAGGACAGTATTGTTCGTATATCCTTATGATAATAATGCATGAATCTTAGGTTCTTCATTTTGAAAAATTGTTATTATTATAATTATTATTATCATTATTCGAGTACGATTTCAATCAGGCTGCCAAGTGTTTCGTGAAGAAATAATAAAACTGAAATGGCTGCTATAGTCACGTGAACTTGTATTTGAAAAAGGGAATTCTCCGACCACCCTAACGGTAAGCCAATGGTTTTTCGAGTATTTTAGTTCTATTATTTTATTACAAAACACAAGGCAGCCGGACTGGAATCGTACCGAAACACATAATTTTCAAAAATACTATTATTATTTAATATGAAGAACTTACGACGACTCTTTGATTCACGCATTATTATCATGAGGATATACGGACAATATGGTCCTCCAAAAGGCATACTGAGTAAAATCATTTCCCAAAATCTGTCACTATCCCCCGGTCTATTATTCTACTCCCATTGAAGCTGCCTGTCATGGCTTTCACACCAAATACTTTTTAGAAGAAATTGATACTTATTCTGAATTTTGCGTTTACAACCTGAATGCATGATGTAATATTCAATACTGCCACCAACCAGATTCTAGTTAAGGTAGAAACAAACTAAGTTTCCATGAATACGATGACAGAGTTGATTGCATTGTTGTTATTATTGAGAACTTTTAATAATTTATTATTCAATATAGGTAAGCAAAACTGGTAGTGATCAAAGTCCTCTATAATATACCTATACTTGCTATAAATCAACGTACTCATGGGCGCAATATAAAGGTATTTTGAAAACACACGTCCGAGAAAAAAAATTATAACAAACAACAAGAATAAAATTTTCAACAGTCAACTACGTCGTTTCAATAAATAGTCCAGGATTCAAGAAGAGAACTTCAACTTTCACCAACGATGAATATATATTATCATGATTTGTTGTGAAATAGATTCAAACAACTGATCTGCCGTCAGTACATGAAAGGCCGTAAGGTAATTTTTTTGTCAATTTTTTGTTTTGTTTTCTGGCTAGGTAGATTGGTATTTATGGTAGTAGTTCTAGAACTATCTGGAGAAGAACCCTTCGTCTATATAAGCATCATGCCGCGAGGAGACAGTTAGTTCGATACAGTTACAGAGTTAGATGTTTCAGTGAAGACAGTAAACAGTCTAGTTTGAAATACATAGTGTTATATAAATAGATAAATCATTGTTTATATAGAAGATAGTTAGTCAACCTTATGGGATTATAATTGGATCAAAATGGATGCGACATGTAGATGGCGAAAGTGAGCTCGCATCCAAGTCATGTCGTAACTTCAGTGATCTGGCCTCCAAGTCATGTCGTAACTTGATTAAAACAATGGAAAAGCATTAAAATCAGGGTTTTTTGAAGAAACCTGCATTAAAATGACGTCAAATATTCATGTTTGTAACTAATCACGCTAGATGACACTCGCATTTGTGTCCAATACCTTTTCCACAGGCATTGACTAACTATGTTCTATTATATATATAAACAATGGATAAATTATGTTATTATAAATCAGAAGTTAGACGTTACGTTAAAAATAAATTATTAAAAAAAGTTTTGACTTTATATTGATTACAGTATTTAAAATACTCGTGGTATTACCCCTGATAATTTCACTCGCTATATGAAACTACCTTCTTCTACGATATAAGGACCAAAAAGAACGGTGGTACACGGTTCCTTCCATTCAAGTCGGTAAGACCACGTCGTTAGGGCAATCACGAATATAAACATATCTATGTTGTTAGCTGGAGTGCGTTCAGAAAAGACGTCGGGCGCGCACGGAAAGGACAACTTTTACCCAATGTCGTTCAGAATCAACACCCGCTAAATTTTATCTGCGTTCAGAAATAACGGCGAACAGTTGTTGTCGGGCATACATCTTTTACACACCATCAAATAATAAGATAAAATTTAGTCGTCCTGCGCACCACCATGTTCATTCTGTTGTTTTGAATGAAAAACATAACCTACATACCTAACCGACCTGAGTTTGCCTAGTTTCATTTTTTTGTATAATTTGGAGTAATGAGCAAAAATTTTATCAGACAAAATTTACATTCAAAGAAAGATTGGTAAGAAATCGTCCTAGGTATTTGCTACTAGATTTTTTGGCAATTATTATTGACTCATGTGATAAAATATATATTGTTCTAGATGGACCCTGCAGATGCAACTGATTATGTATGTATGATCATTAGATTATGCAAATGGTAATTCAATTCTGGGTATCTTGCAATGTTGTCACAAAGATTCATCATAAGTTATCATTTTAGTTTAGTCGCTTATTTTGGTAAAAGCTCTGTTTGTGTGACGATATGCAATATTAATTGAGTCACGAATGGATAATATGTTTATTTTTAATAAAATATATTATATTGCAGGAATTGGGCGCTGAATATCAATGTTATTCTCCAGAACAAGAAAACAGTGAGGTAAAATAGAACTTGCTATGAGCATATTTTTTATTACTATACAGTGAAAAGCTTTAAAAGCATATTTCACAAAATATTAAATATTAAAAAATCTAAATTTCAATGTTTTATAGGTGTCAGATGACAGCGTGAGAAAATTATGGAGCAGAAGTGACATACTAAAATTAATTAGCTTATACAAAGAAAAAAAAAATATTCATGTCAACTTGCATTACGAATGAGACAGTTTGGCAACAGATAAGCAAAGACTTGGGTGATTTCACAGCTGATCAATGCAGAAATAAATTTAAATATTTAAAATCGAAATATGTCCAAAAAAAGGACAATATGTCTTCAAATGAAACTGGCGCGAAAAATATAAGATTTTCGTATATGGATGAATTTGATGAAATATTCAGAAATGATCTTAATATTGAAAATGTTCAATGTGCTTCATCTTTAGAACCCCTGCTTATCACAAACAAAGAGGACAATCAACTTACTGATCAATCAAACACTCAGAGAAGTGTACCCAGCACATCAAACAACATCACAAAGAAAAGAAATAAAAGGAAAGCTGATGTTTATGAATTAGTGAAAGAAATGTCTGAAAGAAATGAAAAGTCAAAGCAAGAACGTCATCAACAACTTTTAGAACAGCGCCAAGAGGCTATGAATAATTTTAAAGAATTATTCCAGAAGTTGATAGATAAGCTTTAAGTAGAAGAGTTGTTTGTCTAGTACCTAGTATTTGAACATTACTTTGTTCCATTCAGGGTTTAGTGAGCAACAATAAGATAAGTTCCTTCGATTACTGCGAGTTAGAAATTAAAAATTTGTTTAGTTTTTTTATTATACAGTGTCCGGCAGAAAGTATGCATCATATGGGAATTTTTTTTATTAATAAATTTTGACAAACTTCGATACATGCAATCGCTTCTACATCAAACGAAACCCCAAGTGATGTGAAGTACCGTTCTTGTTTTCGGGTTTAGCGGGAAATTTAAAAAAATTTCAAAATTATGTCTCAAAACACACTTATTTGAAAAAATATCGAAAAATGTTATTTGGGAAAGTTGTTCAGAACGACATGTTATAGCTATGTACAAGTTTTGAAAAGAAACTGAGATAAAAAAATTAAAATCAATTTTTTGTTATAAAAAATAATTCAATAGGAAAAAATACATTGAAATAAATTGAGTAGATACATGGTCCTTCATCAATAATAAACAATATCGGGACTATAAATGTTCTGCAGACATTTCAGTGACCTCTTATGAAGCAGCTGAACACGCAAATTGACAGAATTCAATTTTTCTCGGAATAAAATAGAAATTGATCGCGAATCTTTGCCAAATATTACTTAAAATATTACTGTTGGCTGTACTAATGAGTTTCTTTGTCTTTGTCGGAAATGTATTTTTTCAAATTGAATTATTTTTTATAGCAAAAAATAGATGTTTACTTTTTTATCACAGATGTTTTTCAAAACTTGTACATAGCTATAAAATGTCGTTCTGATCAACTTTTCCGAATAACATTTTTCGATATATTTTCAAATAAGTGTGTTTTAAGACATAATTTTGAAATTTTTTGGATTTCCCGCTAAACTCGAAAACACGAACGGCACTGCACAACGTCTTTTGGGGTTTCTTTTGATGCAGAAGTGATTGCATGTATCAAAAATTGTCAAAATTCATCAATAAAAGATTTTCCCCTATGATGCGTACTTTCTGCCAGACACTGTATGTCTTATTTGAAGTTCAATGGCATATAATTTGTTGAAATTCGTTTGTTTTTTGATATGTAATGTTAGTTGTTTCATTCCAGAAATTTCAGTTTGTGTTTATATTTACAAATTATAATATAATTATATAAAGCATCACACAGTGTCTTTTTCTTCCATATTTGAATTGTCATATAAGTAGTTGAAAAATTTCATAAAAAAGAGAAAATTTCCATGTTAAAATCACAATAGCTGATTTCTTCTGTTGGCTCCATCTCTACAATTCGCTACATTTTTATCAATGTTGGGTTGGCACTCTTGTACATACTGATCTTGAATAAAATCATGTCCTTCATTAATGTATTCTTCATTTCTATCATTACTTTGAAGGCATATATTGTGTAGAACACAGTATGACAAAATAGTGTCTGCTATTAAATCAGTTCTGCTCATATCTAAGTACTTTAACCTTCTAAAACGCCCAACCAACAAAGCAAATGAATGTTTTAGCATGTTTGCTATTAAAATTCTTTTGAGGTTCACTTAGATTCCCTCTATCAATAAAAGGTGGAATACACCAATCATACAGAGGATAAGCTTTATCCCCAATAAGGAATTGATTTGAATTGAAAAACTCATTTCTATTATTTTGTAGTCTTCGATGTAGAGGTGAATTTCTAAATACTCGTACATCACTGGTAGAACTTGGGTAGCAAGCAAAGCAATCAAAGAAGTTTAAATTTGAGTCACGCACACACTGAAATGTGACAGAGTGAAAAGACTTTCTGTTTATGTAAACATCCGGATGTTTAGAAGGAGCTTTGATAGGAATATATATTCCATCTATTGCACCAACCACTCCTTCAATTCCAGCAATATTTCTAAAATTTTATGGTGCTCTCATTAATTTTTCTTGGTCAGGAAACTTTATCACATCTGGCGCAATCTTATTCAGAGCATTTACCACTCTAACAAAGCAAGCCCATAAACTGGATTTACCCATATTGAATCTTTCACCAATTGATCTACAATAGAGAAAAATGGTATTATGGTGAGAGTCAGTAAGACAAGACAGACGCTTGAACTCATTTCGTAACGTCTCTGATTGCAAAATAGCTATTTATGATACAAGTTCGTAAAGTAGGACTTTTTTGTATGAGCAGAAGGTTGTTCAGTGAGGCGTAGCCCAGTTCAACAAACACGAGAATACAAAAAAGCCCTTTACGAAAGTGTTTCACACAAAGTTTTTTCTTCAACAGTTATTATATTGCCAAATTGTAACATTTATATCATTATTTGAATGTTATGAAGTGTCTTCCGAGTTATATTTGACGCAAAATACTGTATTTTTTCAAAAATGCATGAATGTATTAACAATGTGTAAACAATTACTGTACGCACAGTTGATGATTTTTACGCACAGGTGATTTTTTTACGCACTTGTGCGAAAAAGTATCACTTTACGCACTGTCACCAGTGCGTAAAAGCTTAGTTTACGCACTGTCGTAGAAAAAATTTATTCCGCACCTGTAGCTATCTGGCGTGCTCAAAATCCAAATCACAGACAAAAGCTGCTTTGAAGGAATTATTGTCTCTCTACCAACTGACACCTTTGACTTTAATTCCGGTTCTATTTTGGCCAACAAAATTTAAAAGCTCGTACGCTCCATTCTAAAATGCTGCCGAAATTGTTCATTAGTCAAATGAGGAACAATTTCCTCCAAATAATTTTGAATTCTCAAAGGAGTGTCTTTCATATTTTTCAATAGGATAATGGTAGATATTTCTTCGTCTTCGCTGCTGCTATCGTCCTAATCGAGCATATTTGAACAAATATCACACAAAGACGATATTAAACCAGCTTCAAATATTACTTTTTTATCCATGACTATTAGTAAATAATTAAAATAAAAGGAGGACACTGCAAATATTCCATTCCAAATTCTGTAATGAAGTGTCAAATCACTGATAAAAAGATGCCCGTGCCGTTCTGAAACCAACACTTACCCGGCAGACGTTCTCCTTCGCGTGTAACCGTGTAAACATTCTACGCCCGACGTCTTTTCTGAACGCACTCCGGTATGCCATAAATGTTAACAGATTTTATGTATTGAATGACAATGAACGATATAAAATAACGCTTTGGCAGCATTCCAGGGAATGAAATAGATAAAATAGTCAGCGAACATAAGCCTTAAAACACCGTGAAGAATAAAAAATATGTGTGGAAACATTTTATGGAATTTGCCGTTGAGAAAGAGTACGCTGTCAATGAGGACACAACAATTGATAACTTAAAAAATGATTCAGGAGAAATACCACAACGAATACGGCAGAACATTCGATCCTTTTACACATGACACACTCAAATCAACTGGACAAGCGCGTGATACAAAACGAAAACAACTTCACAAACTAAGTGAGAAACGAACAAAATCGTCAGTTCCTTTATCAGTGGAACAACAGAGACCTGTGATGATGAACTGCGATGAAAAAAAGAGGGAGAGAAGCAGCTACATGTAAAGACAGGTATTTTCGCGAGGAACTCAACAAAGCAGGTATATCCACTGGGCGGCTCATTTATAACCCAATCTTCACGAAGACAGCCAACGGCGGATCTCAGCGTTGTGTAGATGATAAATGGTTGACAAAAAATAATAGGAATGAAGAATTGTGTTCGGCAAGATTATTCAAGAAACTTCTGTCAAAACGTCAAAACTGACAGGTTACTTCTATCAGTGAAACCATTCTGGAACCAAAATGAGAAAAGTTTATGGCACAAAAATTGTCCAATGGGTTGCATTGAGATTGCCAAATGAACGAAGAAATTGGCAGAATCGGATTGGAAACCACAAAACTAAAAATCACCAATCATTCAGACAGAGCTACATCAGTAAGCCAATTAGACAAATCGGGACTGAATGAACAAGAAATAATAAAAATCACGGGACATGGCAGCGCCAAATCCATAAAGCCTTATTTACAATTAGTCAGTGAGAACCAACGGAATATATTGGACAAACTCCGGAACGAAGAGAACATGGCCATTTCATCAAATTCACAAATTATTACATGTAATAATTATTCAGTTGTTAATAACAATAATTATTATTATTCCATTTTATTCATTTATTCAAAATTAAAACTATAAAAATATTATCAACGAATTAGGCATTAAAGAATTACTCATGATCCGAATGCAAAAATTAGAGTGGTAATCGAATCTAGTTTATTTTTTGATAAATAAGTACATTTGTACTTTCCTAATTTTGTTGGTTTGTGAAATTTTCTCAATAAATACAACTCGTGCTCACAATACTATCGAAAATTCTGTCAGAAATCTTAAACTCGATCAAATTGCTTTGAGGTAACACCACTAGTCCTAGCAGACTCGTGACCAAGCAATTTGAACTCGTTGATTTCTGACAGAATTACTATCGATAGTATTGTGAGCACTCGAGGTATTACCCTCGACAATTTTCCTCATTGTATGAAGTAGAAGTAACCTGCGTTGTATCGTTGTAGTCAAAAACTACACCAATACTGAAAAATTTTGTTGGCAACTAATGGTACCCCAAACTACAAATGCCACTTAGGTTATGTGTTAGTTCGCTTTTGTGTCACGTTAAGGTAAGAGGCTGCCTTTTCATCATGCCGAACATTCATTGAAAATATTCAGTCTAGTGAGTTCAAGTTAACCACGGGAGTTGCTGTAGGTTTTCCGGGTTTTTCTACCGCTGAAAAGTTAATACGCCACCAAAAACCAGTAAGTCGCCTCGGAGCGCTATGGCTAATAATAATAGCAGCCCGCTACCCTCACAGGCTATATCTTTGGGTAAACTCTACGAGTGGTTATGAGGGAGTATTATTATTATATTATTATTATTTATGTGTCACGTTAAGGTAAGTGGATGCCTTTTCATCATTTCATCCAGAAATTCCACTGAAAATATTCAATCTAGTGATTTCAAGTTAATGTATGACGTATACTGCTTTGCATGCTGTATAGATTTAGTCAAAAACTGTTTCAATATTAAAAAATATTGTTGGCAACTAATGGGACTCCGAACTGCCATAACCAGTGATTGCCAATAATGGCAGATTTTAGTGTAAAGAAAAAATGTGGTGCTTTATCAATGGTGCGATGGCAAATTGCCATAATTATAACGCATATTTTGGAGAATAATCGAGAGCATCTAGAAATGAGGCGCACCAATGATTGCCATGGGTTGGCAACTATACTGGTGTCAAAGTTGGCAGTTATTGGTAACTATTTTTTCTCAGAGTATTCAGTAATGTCTGAAGGCAAGGAAACAATTCTTTCGATGTGCCCAGGAACAACTGCAAAAAGCTGTAGATTATGTAAGATTGGGATATTCTATTAATTCGGGTTCTGAGAAGTATGGAGACGTACAGTTGTGTGCATAAATAAGTCGTACAGCAGTTATAGAATATTGTGAGTCAGGCTCGTCAATCTTAATTATTAACCTTATTATCGACTTTGACAAGTAGCGTCGAAATTCAAACTATTTTTGTCACTAACTCGATTTTAACATTTTTTATTGCAATTAGTGCAATGCCTCAATTAGTGTCGTACCGTGTACGACTTTTTTATGCACACGACTGTACTTTATTAATGGCAAATCACCAATTGTCTGCAAAATGGGCCTTAAAACAGTGCTGACTCCTAGTGAAGAACAACTGGATGCTACATATTTCCAGGTTAGGATATTCCCTAGTCCCTGATTATTTTATCAACAGTGCAAAAGCCAGTGTTTATTTCCAAGAGAAAAAAATCCTTTTACTTATAATCGGCCAAACCGCAGAAAGAGGTTCAAGCTTTTCCTTCCAGGATGTTCAATATTGATGAGTCGGCAATTCAGACATGCCCAGAGGAGAAAAAACTAAAGATGAATTGTTGAATGAAACAGAAAAGGAATCTATCATCTATCATTTAAGACAAAATAAGATTAGGTTACCAGCCTTTTTGTTTTTAGATGGGCACAAGTCGCATCTCACTATGCAGCTTAGTCAATTTTGTGAACAAAATAAAATAACTCAGTAGCATTATATCCAAATATGACACACATTTTTTCAACCACGTGATGTGAGTTTATTTAGACCCCTGAAAAGTGCTTGGAGGAAATTAGTCCATGCGTGGACGTTGGAACATAGTAAAGAAATACTGAACAAGGCCAATTTTCCACTCCTTTTTCAAGAAGCTAAAAATGAAATCGATGAAAATATTGTAAAAAATGGGTTTAGGGGATGTGGGATTTACCCATGGTCCGCAGATGCAGTGGATTACAAATGTTTGAAAATTTTGCTTTCAAAGAATTCAACTAGCGGAGAATACAATAAATAACTCAAAAATGCAAAACAGTTATGAAACACAATTTTGAAGGCAGTTTCATACCCCCTCCTGAGAGAAGAGACGTATATTGTGGGTTATATAAAATTTGGAGCGACATAAAAAGGGATATGAATGAGCTAGAAAATGAGACTGGAGAAGGCACAATGAATAAAAATGACGGGGTTATAGAGGAATAAGAAGAGGTTGAAGAAGAGCAGAAACAAGTGGATGAAGTGGAATACGAAGAAAATACACACCACCAATAAAGAATTGCTCAACAGGTAGCCATTACTTTCAGATTATATATCCCTAAACCCGAATACAACATAAAACACTATTCCATCAGTTGCTCCTCCACTAATAGATCTTCTACACCGAAGAACCCTATAGTTTCATCTTCAAATATCCAACCCCAACCATGCGAGCGTGTTTTATCTTTTAGTGATTCAAGTGTCGACACGCCCATTTAAAAAACAATTTTCTGGCCAGATAATGAAGCTCAAACGGTAAAAAAGAAATTACAGAGAATATTTGTCTCATTTAAAAAAATTTCTGATAAGATGAAAGCAATTATCGAAAAATAATAAATTTTTTTTTTGCTCTAGTAGAAATCCAATGAAATCAGTTAATTTGAGGTCAGTTGATTGAACACAACCAATAAGAACAACATTATACTGAAAACAGATCCCATGGGCTGCTTTCACTCTATCACGTTGCCATGAATACAATTTGATTATTTATTTCGATTTTGACGTTTCAAATATTTAATATTTCAAAATGTCACGATTTGGTCATAATACTGACGAGAATATTAATGAAATTATAGAAACAACTATCTCAAAAAATACTGTTTACAGTAAAAGGTTTGTGTGGAAAGCATTTATGGACTTTTGTAATGATAGAAAGTATCAATTAGATGGAAATCGGGCAGTGGAAGAATTGGCGTCGATTTTAAAAGATTGGGCTGTGAACATGAGAAGAAAAGATGGTACAGAGTTTAAAGAAGCTACGGCCAAAACCATGTGGAACCGAACAAGTAAGTTGTTACAAGAAAAATATTATAAAGAAATTAAAGTTATTATTGACCAATTCAAAAGTGTTGTATTTCAACAAGCGCGAGCTGCCCGCGATTCTATACCACGAAAACTGCAATCGGATCCCTGTAAAAGGAAACAAAATTCAGCAGCATCAAGTTCAACAGAAATAACCAAAATGATAAATTTATGGAATGAAAACACCCCCTAAGGGCTGCAACGGGAATTCTATCACATAGCCGCGGTAGAATTAGCTTGGCGAGGTGGAGAAACTGCTGCTTGCTTGACTGACTCTTTTCGTACCGAATCAAACAACGATGGTTCTGTAACAAATCGAGTTGAAAATAACCCTGTATTCAGCAAGACTTGCCAAGGTGGTTCAAGAATGTGTACTGAAAGCAAATTTTTAGTAGAAAACAATGATAGCAACGTTTGTCCTGTCAGATTATTTAAAAAAATGATGTCAAAAAGAGGCCCAAATATCAAAACCAACAGATTATTCCTAAGAACAAATCGTCACTGGAGGGCCGAAAATGATAATATGCCTATTGGAAGAAACACGATTCAAAATTGGACAAAATCGTCTGCCGAGGCGACTGGCTAAAAAAAATTACTAATCACTACAATAGATCGACCGCGGTCAGTCGATTGGTCAAAAGTGGATAAAAATTACAGGTCATAACAATGCAAACTCAATAAAACCCTTCTTGAATATTGACCAGGACCATCATAAACAAATTATTAACAGCATGCGTAGTGGAAATACATCTTCATCAGTTATAGAAAGTAATCTTCCTTTAACTTTTGTAGCTGTTCTTTTGTTAATTGTACCTTTAAATAAATTGCCTTTTCTCTGTATCTTATTCTATAATTAGCAAAAAATTTCTATCCGAATAACCCTCGAACATTGATAAATGCTCAAAAATGTTTTAACAACTTTCTCAAGCTGTAAAGAGCAACATTCTCAATTGAAAATTGAACCAATACATGACTCCTCTGGAAATGGAAAAAACCTACGATAAAATTGAAGTTACTTTTTTGTAATATCTAATAGAAAACAACTACTTCCCTGGCTAAAGCCACGCTGGACATTGAACTACATCAAGCTTGTTGTTTATATGCAACAGACCTCCGCCTGCGGCGTTGGTGTGTTTCCAAGCAACAAGCTTTCGAAATCTGTCATAACATTTTTTCGAACAATTATCAATGTCCTTGGGTTATTTCTACTGAAATCAATATTTCTTTATTCGTGAAATAATTGCATAAAAATGGACAGATAGTTTTACATTCAAACGTGTTATCTTCATAACTTCTCAAAATTGTTTAGGGCCTTGAACCAAACAAAATCTCAAATAATTATCAAAATTTGCTAAAGCCATTTTTATAGGGTTTTGTGACCTGTCCTTTCTTTTGATTCGGAATTCGCTATTTTCCTAAAACTCCAAAATCGAAATGAATGTTATTTTTTGAAACCATTTTGCATTAGCTCCCCACCTTGTGAAAGATTCAACTCAACAATCCGTTATAAAAAAATTAGAGCCTTTGAATCAGGAAAAATTAGAATATGTATACTCTTATGACGTAGAATGTCTTCACTAGATTCTAGTGTTTTTTGTTGACCTAAGTTGATGGTACTGATATGAATCTGACAACAATGGAACCGCTGACATTTGCTGACATTGTTTGTTGTTTTTGTCGTGAAATTGTTTTTGGTAGATTATTTTTACAACTTGTGAAAATGGAGAAAAACTGTTTTAAAACTAGCAGTGGAAATTTGCCACCCGTATATTATATAATTATACACGCATTTTTATCTCGCAATCCAAACTATTCGAGAGTGGAGATGAAAGGTATGAAAAAGATGAAGAAAGTTCTGTTTATTCGGAATTCATTCTGATGGCATGATTATCCTTTATAGGGCTTCTTGATCAGGCTATGATGATGATGTTGTGGTTTATATGCAGCTGAAAAGGTAGGGTTCTATTTGTATCAAGTGCCGAATAGTTCCTGAGCACAAAGTACGAAGCACAAAAACTATGGTGTCCCACTAAAGTTTTTGAACTTCGCCTTTTGTTGTATTTTTTATACCCAATAAAGACCCTCATTATTGTGTAGCATACCACGGTAAGTTTCGAGCATACAACATAGATTTTGATATTTTTTGCTGCCACTTTTTTTATACTGGTTGCTCCGTCGAACCGATAAAAAGAGTACCGTATCGGTGAAAGGTTATTCAAGAATCAATAGTAAATATAATATCAGCAATGCATTTTTCATCAACAGTAAGAGCTCTGACAGATCGTACATTAAATGACATTAATGACTTGACAATAGTCAATCGACAAATGCCTCCACGATTCCAACGTTGTCGGATTGTGTCAGTGACGTAGAATGTCTGTGGAAGAACACTTCTGAAATCCGAATTTTCATAACTTAATACAGGCGAAAAACGATTTGAGAAAATTAAACAAATATATATTTCGATATATTTGAGATACGATGATTTCAATGACACACATTTTGAAATTTAGGAAATCAGCGAATTAAGTTTGACTACTCATTCATAATAAATATTATCATGAAGTCGCTAATTCAGAAACAGGTAATTTTTCGAGGATGGATTTTTACTACAATTCAATCGGAAGGTAGTTCAGAAGATAATACTGATTCAATAATAACTATTATACATGATTTTAAGAAATTTGAATTTTAATCATTAGCAAAAAGGCCGTATATTGAGAAAATCCAACACTTACTGCCTTGTGTAGTGCAATTTAAATATCAAAAACACTGAGTATGTTCCAATTGTTAAATGAAAATGATACTACAATTATATACCAATATATTGACAAAATTAAAGCCACTCTACTAGTTTTCTTTCATTTGACAGAGAATAATAGACAGTTTCGTCATTATCTCGAATTTACGGTCTTACGTCTACTGACGGCAGTACAACATAGGAGTACCATTTTTTCTCGTCCAAAAACCGAATCCCGAACCTCTTGAAGTCTGGACTAAAATTCAAATCACGCGAAAAGTGGTACTACGGCATCCGAAAAAATCAGTTGTGATAACATTCGAATACTCATCTGAGCCACAATTTCAATCGCAAAGCGTCAACACCGTTCAAATAGTATCTGAAGAGCCGTTTGTCACGGACGAAGCCGAGCTTCTCGTAGAGTTGCAACGCCGGCTTGTTGGTTACTTCGGTTTCTAGGACTACTTCGTCCGCATCGCCGCGCAGCATTTCGTCGATGGCCATTTGGACGAGGTTGGATCCGATCCGAAGTTTGCGGTATTTCCGGTCGACTGCCAACATCGCTATGTAACCTCTTTTGATCACTTTCCGGTGCAGGTCCAGTTTGCATACGATGGCGCCTACGCATTCTCCTTCGCACATTGCCTACAAAAAAAGTAAAGTTAAGTCATAATAATAATGTATACACATTGATAATAAAAATATATACGTATTCTCAGCAGAATAATGATAGCTTCTTTATTTCATTAATGAAATAAAGAAACTATTATTATCATTATTCTAGAGACAATTCTGTAATCAATGCGTTGTTTACATAAATAGTGTCTGAATAAAATAGGACAAAATAGAAAAATAAAAAAGTTATATGAATCTAGATATAAATGTATATGAAAATTGACATGCATGTATTTATTATCTGATCGGAACCGCATTTTCAAGAATTATAAATTCGCATGAATAGTGTCTTCAAATCAGTTTTCACCGCTTTGAATCAGTGTAACAGTGTTTACCATCACCTGTAATTTTCCTGTAAAAGGAAAACATTTCTGGTAATTTGAATCTTTGAAATCCTTTCTTTCATCCTTCTCTCTCTTCCAACATACCCTACCTATTACCACAGAGGAACGAATAGAGAGAGAATATTTCATACGAACGCGTTCATCATATAGTTCACGTCAATTTGGACATGACAAAAATTGCTGCAAAATGGATCACCAAATGTTTGAATGTTGACCAAAAGCGTGCAAGGGTAGTAGCATCGCGTTCGATCTGTGCTCGATTTGAAAACGATTTAGACTTCTTAAACCGAATTGTTACTATGGATGAGACTTGGGTACATTTCTACGATCCAGAAACAAAGCAACAATCGATGGAATGGTGACACTCCGGTTCTCCAAGACCTAAGAAATTTCGTGTCCAAAAATCTGCTGAAAAGTTCTTGCTTCAGTTTTTTGGGATTGCCATGGAGGAATCATGATTGATTTTTTGGATAAGGGTAGAACATTAACTGGAGATAACTATTCGATATTACTGACCACTCTACGGGAAAAAATTAAAGAGAAAAGACGCGGAAAGCTATTCAAAGGTGTTTTGTTTTTGCAGGATAACGCCCCTGCACACAAATCTCATTTTGCCATTCAAAAAATTCGTGATTTATGGTTTGAATTACTAGAACACCCCCCTTATTCACCAGATTTGGCTCCGTCCCGACTATCATCTCTTTCCTCAACTGAAAAAAAGTTTAAAAGGTCGTAAATTTTCTTCCAACGAGGAGGTAATAAAAGCTGTGGAGGTCTGGTTTGCAGAGCAAGAAGAAACATTTTTTTTGAAAGGTCTAGAGACGTTGCAGGTTCGCTGTAATAAATGTATCCAATTAAGAGGAGAATATGTTGAGTAATAAAATATTTTGACATTGAAATATTGTTTGGTTCTATAGTAGGCTAAGAATTTTTCAATATATCCTCGTAATCAAAAATTCCATTAAATTATCTTTTGAAATATTTTCGCAATTGCACCAACATTCACATAGAGTAAAATTCGTTCACCACAAATAACCCGCCTTTATATACATTTATTCATGAAATCTATTTTTTCTTCTCCATAATTTATTAATTAGCTGATAATGAACCTGTATAGGTATGAAACATGTACTACTCACTGATACGGTTTAACTGATTGATAGGCTTTGCCGTTATACCATTGCACAACCCTAGATGGTGATATTAAATTATGGTTGAGATATAATGGACTTCTACCACAGGTTATTACTATTATTATGAATTAATATTAACAAAACAATGTGTGCACTAAACGCACCCAAATCTCAGAAGCAATAATACAATGATTTTAAACGTAGTTGAATGTGGTGCTGATGAATTTGCCAGTTTATATCCGCTTATTTTTATTATAACTTAACAATTAACAAATCAAAATAAAGTAGAACAGAAAATTTAGAAAATGTAGAAAATAATATAATTTGTAAACAAGATTATCGGCGTGTCTCTGTATGGTCACCTTCTCGTTCAATGCATTTAATTAACCAATCATAAAATTCATAAGAGTAGATCGCAATACACATGCTGTGATATTTCTGCAATGAAGTCATATCAAATTTTCAAGCTCCTAAACATCAATGAATGGTTGGTCCTTATAAACTTTTTGCTTTAAATATCCCCATGAAAAAATCTAATAGGATGGGACCTGGAGAAAGAAGCAGAATGAGCATGACATCCATCATGTACAAACCATAATTTATGCTGTTCTTCTAAACACACACTGCAACTTTTAGATTCTATCCAAAAAGGAGCCATTCGTCTTGTCAGATATGCTGAGCTTACTAGCTCACTCACTTCTCTGGAACACCGCAGAAAGGTTGGCGATCTGTCCCTGTTTTACAGATATTTTCATGCACAATGCTCTTCTGAAATATCATCAATCGTTCCACCGTTAGTAGCCCCTTCGAGACTGACTCGTCAAGTTTAGTCTTCACATCCCTTTGTTGTCACTTTGGAGACATGTCAAACATCTCTTTCCCAGGGCTCGTTCTTTCAACGAACGGCAAAGCTATAAAACCCACTGCTTCGGAAGGTGTTTCCTGAGGCATACAGCCTGTAGAAATTCAAGAATACCAATTCCTACCTACTTTCCTCGGCTCTCACGATGTTCTTTGAACAATAAAGGATTTTTCTCTTCATTAGAACCAAAAATGCAGACAGTTTGCTGAATCATTTTCAGACACATACCATGTATGCACAAGTCAAAAACAACTTCGTTTGGGTAGTTTCGTATTTTTGAATATTTTTAAAGGTAGAAATGGTTTTCTCCACAATCATCACAGAATTTGCCAATTCTGAAATCAAATTTGATTACAGAATGCTGGAATTCTCTCTTGAGATTGAAGAAATATTCTGCAACACCTCTGCCCCCATGCAATTTAAATGTATTTACATTCTCTCTCTTGTGATAGAATAATATTCTCACACTGGTTAGCAATAATAACATTATCTTTGACGCAGTTGATTGTTATCGTAGTGGCAAAATTAGAGTAAGTGTCAAAATTATTGCTGTCACGTTTCCTATCTTTGATCGTGGAGAAAATATAGTCTGCTATTCAGTTAGAATGAAAATTCACGATGCTCGTGGTTCCTCACGCTCGCCTTCGGCTCGCGCTCGGAACTTTCCACTCGCATCGAATTTTCATTCTAACCTTGTTACAGAATATACTATTCTTTAACACCACAACACAATACACAGATTCTCCAGGTGGTCATAAACTGTTCAGTTTTTCCATTTGAATCACCAACTTTATTACAATTGTTTTTTCAAGGCATATTGAAAATTCAAGGAATTCCTTAGCTAGATAATAATTTTCTTAATTTTTTTTAACAACTCAATAAGAGATGAAGTTAGGTAGATAAGTAGATAGAGGAAATGTTGAAGTATTCTTTTTTAATCTTCTTTAATATTTTAATTCTTCTATAAATGGTATTGAAGGAAATGGTAGATTCCATTTGAGAAAAATTATATTCAGGAAATTTTTCATTACAATTATATGAATGTCGCTTGTGCCTAACTTGTTTGGAATGGTAGGTACATACAAAATTTGACTTTCAGCTAACTGCTCTAAAAGTCAGTAAACTACTACAGAGACAAGTTTTTTCAAAAAATTGCACATGCAAAAACTGTCAGAGATAAATTCACATAACTTGGGTTGCCTGAACTCAGAATCAACAGGACAAAATAACTATAGAAAAAAATAGAGTTTCATTTAAAAAGAAAAAGGTTGGTGGGAACTGTTGGTACATCCTGTATGAATATGGGACTGAAAGTAAAAATTGAAGATTTTCACTGCAAAACAAAATAAAAGCAGTCAGTTATATAACATAATATAAAGGAAAGAATATACCTTGCTCAAGTGATAGAATACATTAACTCATTTTTGAGATAAAAGAAGTACTACTAAGCCATGAAAGCAAAAAAGACAATACAATCCATATCTTACCAAAAAACAGAGTTTTGGCCAATTATGGATGAAGTATCTGTACGTGTAAATTGAATAAGGTTCAGACAGATCTTTTTGTATAATTTTCATAATCATCGGCATCTGCATCTCGGACTCATACTGTATGAAATCTATCTTGTGCTTCATCTGCGGAGCATCACTTGACTTTATTTTGCTTTCTTCCAATTGAATATTTTTTAAACTATCAGCTACTTCTGCAACACTTGGGCTGGTGATATCTGAAATTGCTTCTTTTGACTCTGAAATATCTTCATTCACATGTATTGAAGTAGAACTACTTGAGGCTGTCTGATCATCATTCAAATTGTGGCTACATTGCGTTTTGCTAACCGGATCAGGTATTTGCAGTTCAAGGGAAGGGTTATTATCACAAGAAATGTTATCATTAGTATCTAATATGTCTACTTCAGTGTCCAGCTTTTTAGTGCCATTTTTATTACTATCTACAATATTTACAGTTCTATCACCCTTGAAAATATTCTTTTTGCTTTTGCTACTTTGGTCTACTATTCCTTCATCTTCTAGGGCAGTTTTCACTGAATTAAATGTTTCAAATTTGTTTTCATCATGTAAATCAACAGGCTCCTCATGAACATCCTTGGGATTTTTTCCTCTTCCACTACTCTTTCTAGCAGGCAATGAATCATCTTCAAGCAAACCATTTGTTATTCCATTCTTCAGTTCAGCTTTTTCAATGGATTTTTCTTTCAAAAAGCAATTCTTGGATACGTCTTTTATATTATTTTCGTGTGCAATTGAAGGACACTTATCAACCTTACTTGTTTTATGATGAATCTTGTTCATTTTCCCCAGGAGTGGTTGATAAAATATATCATCTATTTATTCTTCTCATAACACTGCTGGCTTCAAAATGAATATATTGTTTGATGATAAAATAACTGCAACCATGACATATTGAATAATATTGATGTAAAATTTAGAATTAAAAGGAGGAAGACAGGGATAGGGTCACAGCAGGGTTTTGAAGGTTGAAGGATTACGAATTTTTAGGTTATTGTTCCTGCGAGCTGGTGATTGTCAAAAAAGCAGAGGCGAATCTGGAAGAGAAGATATTACCTATAATCAATAAAATAGATATTGCCATAATCGTGAGTAAACCATTATTTTTCATTTTATATTTATTGAATATTACCTCTATTATTTGAAAAAAATCCGTATTTTGAGATAAATCAAAATCCAACCTAACCTCACTTTTTGAAGGAAATGGTTATAAAACTAAAATTCCCCAGACATGATAATAAAAACATTGGGGTGGAACTGGGGCATTTGAGTCAAATAGGCGTTTCCGTGTTAAGGTGGGTTTCTATTCCCGGTTTTTTCTGTGATTGATTTAATTAAGCTCGTGAATCACGGTCAGATGGTTTGATCAAACAGCCTTGAAATGGCGTCATTTCTATTGGTTTGTTTCAAATAGTTGAGAAATGAGGTGAACAAACTCTTTGACTGTGAGCCACATACGGGGCTCCGTAAGGAACTGCTGAACAGGGAATTGAACATTAGATGATTAGATTTAGATACCTGCGGGCCAGCACGGAGCTGGTGAAAGTTAGGTCGAACCTCTTTCGCGTACGTTGTGCCAAAATAAGAACAACATTCACCACAAAGAGACCAAACTAACAAGGAGGGTTTAATAAGCTCTAGCCAATCAGAATCTTGTAGCATCAACGCGTCATAGTGACGTACTTGGACATGAGTACAGAGTCGAACTCGAACCAAGCAACAAAACTGTCAGCAGGAACTCTCATATACCAAGAGCTAGTCCGTCACTGTCTATAAAGAACGGCTGCCATGACACGTCCAACTACGTCACATTTCGTCACAAATGTTCTTTCATCTTTCTGTCAGTATCTATGGGGATTAGACTCTCCTGTGAAATAATGTTTAGATGTTTAGTCTCCTTGCTTTCACCATATATATTTGGTGCAAATATGTGCTCTGGAGTAGCTACGGTGTTACCTCCGTTACCGGCACATTTCCAAATAAAACGCTGCGAATGTGTTCATCGTGCGTTTTTATTTAGGAAATTTGAAAATTTTCAACCCTTTCCGTGTTCATTAAAGCCTTGTTCATACTTTCGCGAATTTCGCATTTTTTCTGCGAATACAATGGTTTCCGACATGATTCTGAATCATCGAAGAAAAATTGCGAAATTCGCGAGGGTATGAACAAGACTTTTTAGAGTAAATGTTTCAAATCCTCTGTCAAAGATGTGGAAATAACTTTTCTATGAATAATTAACTCTCTATATTTTTCACTTGAAACTATGGCAAAAGTTCATTTTCACATTATTTTATCGTCATGAAACACGAAGAATGAAATCTGGTATTTCGATCTCATATTAGTCCAAACCTTACATTTTTACCTTTGAATCAACTGATGCCACCAGTGCATTATTTACGAGAATTCACTTGTTGATTATTTTGATTTGGAAAAGTCATTAGGTACGTTTAAGGGCACTTGAATTCAATATTTTACATTATTCGCTAAGTGTGTTACTGAAAAATTCTTCGATTGAAACAATGTTGTTTCAGTTATTTGAGTACATATTATATTTATTGAAAATAAATTATGAGATATATAATTTTCATCCAAGGCTTTTTTTACTGATATTTTCCCCTATGTATTAATCAACATCTACATAACAAAATAAGGATTACATCAGGCTTATTGACTTCTACTTTATGCCTGAGAGTGGGGAACGAGTAGTTCCAATAGATACGGCACTCCTCATTCTCCACACGGACTCAATAACCCCCGGAGGGTGAGGCAACACCTCGGTGTCTCGTCTGTAACGAAGTTTCGTAGACGGTAATAAATAACTCTTGCTCATTGTGCCGCGTTATGTCTGTGGATATAGGTTGAGACCGCAAATGCCGGACAAGCTGGCAACAAATGCATTTTGTTCTCTGGCGCCTCACGGCAGATCCTGCATCTAGTCAGGGACGTCTATACCCATCACATTATTATTATTTTCAAAGATTATAAAACATTTTCTTTGAAAAATAGATGAATCTGTATAAAATCCCAAAAAAAATCAGTCACAATATTTTGAGCAGAATCATTGTAAATGTGCCGTCATCATTAAAAGATAACAATCTGCTTGATATTTCGTTTAAGAGTAGAAGTTCTGCTAATAATTCACCTCTCTGACAAATGTGTAAACCCCCATACGGGTGGTCGATGCACATTCTAAGCAAGCATTAAGTAGCGTGTCCATATTTAGTAGATTTTTACTTTTTTGGTAGATTTTCAACATAATTCTTGTTTAGGTAAGATAGGTCCAAGGAGACTAACACGTTATTTAACAAGGAGAGTTTTTAATCCCCATAAGACAATGGGGACACTAGTAGAAAGAGATGAAAAAATATATTTGTGATGAAATGTGACGTAGTTGGACGTGTCATGGCCGCCGTTCTCTATAGACAGTGTTGGACTAGCTCTTGGTGTATGAGAGTTACTGCTGACAGTTTTGTTGCTTGGTTCGAGTTCGACTCTGTACTCATGTCCAAGTACGTCACTACGACGCGTTGATGCTACAAGATTCTGATTGGATAGAGCTTATTAAACCCTCCTTGTTAGTTTAGTCTCTTTGAGATAGGCCAACATTATGGGATTAATATTGGATTCAAATGAATGCGACATGTAGATGGCGACACTGATATCGCATGCAAGTCATGTAGTAACTTCACAAGGAGACTAAACGTTATTTGACTAGGAGAGTCTAATCCCCATAAGACAATGGGGGCACTAATAGAAAGAACATTTGTGACGAAGTGTGACGTAGTTGGACATGTCATGGCCGCCATTCTATACAGACAGTGACGGACTCACTCTTCGTTATGAGAGTTACATGTGACAGTTTTGTTTCTTGGTTCGAGTTTGACTCTGTACTCATGTCCAAGTACGTCACTATGAAGCGTCGATGCTACAAGATTCTGATTGGCTAGAGCTTATTAAACTCTCCTGTTAGTTTAGTCTCTTATGGTCACGTGTCTGCATTAGTCAGGAATGACATCTAGACAAAGACAACCCACACCCATAGAAATTATAATAAACACTAGAATACCAAACCCGCTGTCCGCGATTCAGTTAAATGACCCCTCACAGGGAATGATGACATACTTTTGCACTTGCGCATTATTGCTGTTTCTGGTCACGTCGTTGCCAAGTTTGCTCTTTTTATTTCGTGTTCCAAATGAGGTTCGGAACATCATCTGTGGTTAGGGCAGGTAATTGTGGGAAGTCCAGTAAACTTGGCAACACCGCCTTAAAATCCTATCGTGTCGTATCAAGCGACAGTGTCGGCTTCTGAGTTTTGTTTTGGCATTACTTGTTAGGTTTTAGCAGTTGTTCAGGGAAACTGTGTGAATCTGGATAACACCAATATATTGGCAACGACACAGAGGTTAAAAAAATGTATGCGGACTTGAATTTGGATGATATGTCCATTATAAAAAAAAATGACATTGATGTCAATGACATGTTAATCGAAGATGGGGAATTTTATCATTTAATTTCATTTCTCCCTTTTCTTTGAGTACTCTGACTAAAAATGTGTGGTAACACATATACAGTGCGTTCATAAAGTGTGGAAACGCTCTATTATCTTACGAGTTGATTATTTTCGGAGGAAAAGCTCGGACAGATCGATTTTGTATTTTAGTTTTCCACCTTTTTTTAGAAAAAAATGAGTTTTTCCCCTACCATCTTTCAAGATATGACGTAATCGATATTTTTTTAAATTGAAAGGGTATATTTTTATGTCAAAAATTGAATGCCCAAATTTTTCTGAGTTCAACCATACCACATACGTCATATCTTACACTTCGAATTACAGTATTTCTGAGTATAAAGGAAACCAGTGTTCATATTTCTCAACATTCATTTCATTATTCATTTTGCAACGTAAACCTAAGAACTACTCAGTAGTTAGTACGAGTATATTGCTACACTTGAATAGTAGGCTAAGCAAATATATGAAAGCCCTTAGCAACCATACAATAAGTTCTTAGTTACCATTGCATTTGTCACACTGGTTTTATTTATACTCAGTATACTGTGATTCGAACTGTAAGATATGACGTATGTGGTATGGTTGAAAAATATGGGCATTTAATTTTGGACATAAAAATATACCCTTTCAATTTAAAAAAAGTATCGATGACGTCATATCTTGAAAGGTGGTAGGGAAAAAATATTTTTTTCTAAAAAAAGGTGGAAAACTAAAATACAAAATCGACCTGTCCGAGCTTTTCCTCCGAAAATAATCAACTCGTAAGATAATAGAGCGTTTCCACACTTTATGAACGCACTGTATATCAGGATTTGCTGTTAAATCTATAAAAAAATATCAAATGTAGAGTATGTTTGTCTACTTTTGAAGACATTACAGAATATTCTGCAGATGCAGAAAACTTTAAATTATTGAATAGAAAAAGAGGTGGTCTCATAAGGCCATCACAAACTGTTATAGATATTTGTATTTTCCATGAGATAAAAATCCGGCAGGTTCTTGCAATTTTATGCCAAATGAAACGAATTTTTTGGAAACTTTCATACACACTTCATCAATATTATTTCAGGATGAAAAATTATTCACAAATTGAAAATGATAAAAGCAATAACAAGAATTTACACCAGAATTAGATTTTTCAATATTGCAATGTCGCAAACTGAGAAAATTAGAGGTGATTGAAGTGAAGAACACTTACTAAATTTATGATATTTTCCCATCAATAGATTTTGAACAAAATTTTCGTTTGATAGAAATAAGTTTGTAACATTACAAAATAAAATGTATTGGGAATTATCATAGTCCTTTTTCTCCAATCCTACCATTTCTCCTTATTTAAAACAAAAAGAAACAAATATCCTGTAATAATTTGAATTTTTGGCTTTTTATATTTATTTCTCTCAACATTCGATAATCTACTTCTTATTACAAAAGATGCCATTTGAATTTAATACGATTCAACAACATTTACAATGATAAATGAGAACCTCTGACCAAATGCAAAAATGTAGTTTCTTATCCGAGAAACTATATTCGACAGATTTTTTCCCAATTTTATATCTCCAATCAATGACATTTTTGTTTTTCAACAAAAAATGGTGGAAAAGTGATAACAAGAGTCAACAAGTAGTTTGAACTCCTGTAAAAAAAATTGTAATGTCTTGTCAATGAAAGCCTTTGTTATTATTATTATTACATATTGCATTAATAACTAATTGATTAATCAATCGATTTGTAGAAGTAGAAAACCAACTTCAATATCCAGAATTTCAAAAATCAAAAATACGACTACATAAAAGAAAGTGTTTCCTCACTCTGATATGGATTTCGACTATAATAGGCTCAACGGTTTAGCCGTGAATCCGATGGACACACAAATTGAGTTTTTTCTGATTCACAGACTGAGTGGAATCAATTCCCATCAAAATACCTAATTTGAATTTTTTGACGATCACAATAATTTCTCCCGACTTGGTCAAGAGAAAGCACAAAATAGAAGACTTACACTCAATATTTCTATTTTCAAGAAGTCAATTATTGATTTACTGTATATATCATTAAAGGAAAACTGTGTTATATTTCAAATGCTATTACCGACATCTTATACCAGATTCAGGAACAGGAACTCAGGAACAGGAACAGGAACTCAAAAATCCTAAGACCGTCCCTAGCGACACTTGTGCTCTATTGCGCATACTTATGGGTTGGTTTATTTGCCGTAGGGTGACCACGTTATTTCGAAGTAAATGGCGTTCTATGTATTTATTTCTATGCCCACACCGCACTTTTTCAACAAGGCACATGAGGTCGTCTATCGATACCGAATCCCGATACGTCCAATGTCCTAAAATGTCCTAAAATTTAGGATACCTAGACAACAAATAACAATAGACTACCTAAGTCCTGACGTCACAAGTGGGCGGAGCTTATAAAACATTTCCAAACAAACTGGTAATAAGTTAAAACCCATAAGAAATTATTGATTTGATGATTTTGCATAATTTCGTCAAGAATAAAGATAATATTGATATTATTTCCAATAAAGACTCGGTTAGTTGAAACCTTTTGCCGAAAAAAAAAATTCAATGTTTTGAACGGTTTACCAAGTTTCACCCACTTTGACGTCACGCTTAGGTAGTCTATTAATGATTTCGAAATTTTACAGCAACACTCCTTCATTCCCTGTATGTAAATTAGTTTGGAATAATTTTTTAGTTGTCATAATTATTGTAGAACTGAAATATTAAGCGGATACTGTTCGCTGAAATACACCAGAGAAACAAAAAAAACTTTCATTATGCCTCATTTCCTGCTTGAAAAATATAAATGAACGCCTATGCCTACATAAACTGGACATAATAAATATGTCAGTGTTTTGAAGTGGTAGGTAGAACGTAGAACACGAAAATGTTATATTAAAACCATTAAAACGTGTCAACTGCGGAATTATTTTTAGTTAGTGCCAATGTAGAAAGTGAGAGAGAAAACCGAAAAGTCTATTTTTGAATCTGCGGATCCGATAAGCGATTATATAGCTGTTACTCCAATTTCATTTTTATATAGGGAAAGCTCAGAAATCATTTTCCCACCCAGTAACAGTGCATACACACTTTATAATGCCTTTTTAAAAATTGAGATTTTTTTCTGTACTGTGGATAGCTGCGAACTATATATATATATATATATATATATATATATATATATATATACAGTGCCAGCTTTTTATAGTCCCCCCTGTTAACATTTGAAAGGTGAATGTTTAATAAATATCGTTTGAGCTTGCCTGTAATAATTCTTAGTTGAAAAGATGAAATATGACCATCTTCTTAGTTGCTAATTCTTAATCAAATTGACAGATGAAAATAGATAAACCCTTGATGGTGTCTCCTTGTAGGTAATTTATTTCTTCGTACAGTTGAAGTTTATTAATCCCCCATCACCGATACTACTTTTTGAAATAAACATTGTGATTGAACGATAGAGGGCGCGAGGGAGCACATCAATTTAAAAATTTCAAATGTCAAATGGGGTGTCAAGTGACACATTGTTGGAAAGATAGTTGTTATATATGTTGTTTTTCCCTCTGTATATGTTAAATAATTTGTATCAAGTTTAATCTCAGACCCCCGACTTTAATCTCAGACCCATGACTTTAATCTCGGACCCACGACTTTGATCTCGGACCCACGACTTTGATCTCGGACCACAGACTTATTTAAATTCGGACCCCGGCTTCAATATCGGGATTCGACTGTGCTCTCAGATTCTAGAATTTTTACCCGGGAATCTCTTCATAAAGCTATAGACACAAAATGAAACGTTTTTTTTTCGTTCACTTTTGATGGTTAAAAGGATAAGGTATCTTGATTTTATTGAAAATATGAACAGGATGTTCATAAAATCAGATGTGGAATTTTCTGCGACTGAAAAACGAATTTTAGTCGCTATTTTCCATCGTTCAAGATAACCTCTTAGAGGGTATTCATGTTGAAAATGAAAACATTCTCAATTGAAAAAACATTACTCCTCTGGAGAAAACCTTCGATAAAAATTAGGCTATTTTTTTCTATAATATCTAACAAAAAACAACTACTTCCCTAGATAAAGCCACGCTGGACATTGAACTACATCTGATAGATATTGTATTATAATAATAACAGCCGCCCTCTACCCGCACAGGCTATGCCTTTGGGTGTTTATGAGGAAGTATTATTATTATAACTTGAAATAATAAATTTAATTAAAAAAAATGTAATATCTAACAGAAAACAACAACTTCCCTAGCTAAGGCCACGCTGGACATTGAACTACATCTGATAGATATTGTGAAAAGAACCTAATTTGCAAATTTTCACTTTCAGGTTTTTTCTTTCAAATTATACAGGGCAATTCAAATTCGACCCCCACCATTAGGATCTTCTAAACTACAGGAGATACGTCGAAGCTTAAATTGGGGCAAAGTTGCGTATTCTGGTGCTTAACAAAATACTGTTTTGAAACTTGGAAAATTCCGAGTATTTCCGGAAATATCGGGAAAAAACTGAAAATCGGAATTTTCGTTTTTATTTTTTTCTATCGTTATTTGACAACATACGAGGATGTATTGAAAAATTCTTAGCCTACTATAGAACCAAACAAAATTTCAATGTCAAAATATTTTATTACTCAACATATTCTCCTCTTAATTGGATACATTTATTACAGCGAACCTGCAACGTCTCTAGACCTTTCAAAAAAAATGTTTCTTCTTGCTCTGCAAACCAGACCTCCACAGCTTTCAATACCTCCTCGTTGGAAGAAAATTTACGACCTTTTAAACTTTTTTTCAGTTGAGGAAAGAGATGAAAGTGGGACGGAGCCAAATCTGGTGAATAAGGGGGGTGTTCTAGTAATTCAAACCCTATAAATCACGAATTTTTTGGATGGCAACATGAGATTTGTGGGCAGGGGCGTTGTCCTGAAAAAACAAAACCCCTTTGGATAGCTTTCCGCGTCTTTTCTCTTTATTTTTTTTCCCGTAGAGTGGTCAGTAATGTCGAATAGTAATCTCCAGTTATTGTTCTACCCTTATCCAAAAAATCAATCATGATTCCTCCATGGCAATCCCAAAAAACTGAAACAAGAACGTTTCAGCAGATTTTTGGACACGAAATTTCTTAGGTCTTGGAGAACCGGAGTGTCGCCATTCCATCGATTGTTGCTTTGTTTCTGGATCGTAGAAATGTACCCAAGTCTCATCCATAGTAACAATTCGGTTTAAGAAGTCTACATCGTTTTCAAATCGAGCACAGATCGAACGCGATGCTACTACCCTTGCACGCTTTTGGTCAACATTCAAACATTTGTGGATCCATTTTGCAGCAATTTTTCTCATGTCCAAACTGACGTGAACTATATGATTAACGCGTTCGTATGAAATATTCAGTGCTTCAGATATTCGTTTTAGCCCAATTCGACGGTCTGTTAAAATCATGTCATGAACTGCATCGATATTTTCGGGGACTGACTTAGAAACTGGCCTTCCCGATCGGTCATCATCTTCAATGGAAAATTTACCTCTTTTGATGCTTGCAGTCCAATTTTTCACGGTCGCATACGATGGACATTGATCACCAAGGGTATTAAGCATATCTTCGTAAATCTGCTTACCTCTTAACCCTTTTAAATACAGGTACTTAATGATGGCTCGATACTCCAATTTTTTGATTTTCACAATTTCGGTGGACATATTTTTTCTTTTAATTTATTGCGTAACTCTGGTTTACTTTTTTGACGTCAAACTTTACACTGATACTTCTAATAAGTTATTGTTCGTTGCTATGGTAACGCAATATTTTGTTTATGCAGGGAACTGGTCTAGGCTAACTAGATATCAATACATCCTCGTAGCTCAAAACCAAAAGTACATTTTCATTGATACTTTTTTTTTAGCTATACGTTTTCATGTTCAGATTTACTATCCGACGTTTCGTCTTCTGGCATTCATCATCAACTTTTTTTTTCTGTTATGGGCGCCATATTGTTTTTTTGTACAGAAAAATAGTTATTCTCATTCTGATTTCATTGATGTATAATTTGTTATGATTTGCACTTCTGAAATCACAGATATTAAAAAAAAACAACTTCATCTGAGATGGTCATGACTCCATCGAAAAATTTTGTTTAATAAACACTAGTTGTCAGAACTCATTAAACATCATAAGTTTGCTCAAATACTTCAGTCGAAATGTCCTCATTCTCAAATGAAGAAAAACGAGATATATTGAAACTTTAATATAAATTTGATAGGAATAGTACGAAAACAACACAAATTTATTTTGAATTATATCCGAAAAGACAACAGCCGGATAGAACATTATTCGGAATTTTGGACAAACACTTGGCTGAGTACGGTGCGTTTTAAAAACAAAAATGAAATCACGAGCTTGTAAAAAATGCACAAAAAGTATTACAACAAGTGTTCGAAATGATGACCTTCCTCTTGAATACATAACCGAGCTCGTCGTCTCAAATTAAGAACAGCCCTAACGATATCCCTTCTTCTGATAGACCTGAACTGCGTGATGATATTGTCTCTAAGTTCATCTACTGTGTCATATTCTTGCTCTCCATAGATTCTGTTCTTTAAAGTGCCCTACAAGAAAGTATCCAAAACTGTAAGGTCAGGTGATCTTGCCGGCCACCTCACTGGTCCAGAATTTCCTAACCACCTATTAGGAAATCTTTGATGTAAATATTCGCAAACTGCTCTTTCATTGTGTGGAGGAGCCCCGTCATGCTGAAACCAGCAGCTGTTATAATTAACAAGGGGAAACGTATCCATATATATTCTTCGAATTCGTTTCTTAAGAACCGAAGATAAGTTTCCCCGTTCAAAGTATTAGAGAAGAAATGAGGTCCAAGTATTCGGTCGTCATAAATTCCAGCTCACACATTCAAACGAAACCGAACTTGTGGTCTGACTTCTCTGAAGTGTCGTGGATTATTTTCACTCCAAATGTGCTCATTATTTCTATTAAAAACACCACAGTTCGAAAAAGTACTTTCGTCGGTCCAAATAATGTTTTTCAAGAAGTTTATAGGGTCTATCCTATTCGAGAGCCCGCTACAAAATTCCATCCTTCTCTCAGGATCACCTGGATGTAATTTTTGTGAAATATGTATCTTATAACATTTCAAACCACTTTTTTTGAATTCCCTCCAAACGCTCGTCTGTGGCACATCTATTTCTGCCGAGACTAGATGTGTTGATTTGGAAGGATCTGCATTTATCTAAAAAAGTACCAAAAATAATTATACTTTTTCGAATATGGAATAAACAATTATTTTACCTCGGCTAATAAGTTACGTCTAATATTTTGTTCCATTCTGCTTCCATATTTCATTCATGGTTTTTGAAACACACCGTACTCAGCCAAGTGTTTGTCCAAAATTCCGAATAATGTTCTATCCGGATGTTGTCTTTCCGGATATAATTCAAAATAAATTTGTGCTGTTTTCGTACTATTCCTATCAAAATAATAAAGTTTCGTTTTTCTTCATTTGAGAATGAGGACATTTCGACTGAAGTATTTGTGCAAACTTATGATGTTTAATGAGTTCTGACAACTAGAGTTTATTAAACAAAATTTTTCAATGGAGTCATGACCATCTCAGATGAAGTTGTTTTTTTTAATATCTGTGGTTTCAGAAGTGCAAATCATAACAAATTATACATCAATGAAATCAGAATGAGAATCACTATTTTTCTGTATAAAAAAACAGTATGGCGTCCATAACAGGAAAAAAAGTTGATGATGAATGCCAGAAGACGAAACGTCGTATAGTAAATCTGAACATGAAAACGTGTAGCTGAAAAAAGTATCAATGAAAATGTACTTTTGGTTTTGAGCTATGTTGTCAAATAACGATAGTAAAAAATAAAAACGAAAATTCCAATTTTCAGTTTTTTCCCGATATTTCCGGAAATACTCGGAATTTTCCAAGTTTCAAAACAGTATTTTGTTAAGCACCAGAATACGCAACTTTGCCCCAATTTAAGCTTCGACGTATCTCCTGTAGTTTAGGAGATCCCAATGGTGGGGGTCGAATTTGAATTGCCCTGTATATGGTCTTTTCTCAATATCTATCAGATGTATATAATAATAATATTTCAGAACGGGTACACATGCCTTTTTTCACAATATGCAGATTTGAATGGTACGTACCCTTACCTCTATACATTTTAACGGTTTGATGTGGACGATATTTAGAGGAATGCATGGTTTCACCGTTGCAGAGTTCTTGGCGCATATACAGGGTGGGGCACCGAAAACGAAACAGATCGAATATATCCCCCCACCCCTTGGTCACCATCACCCAAACAATTTGGATAGGGAAAGTAGTAAGTGTGACACATCATTAAAAAGGTAATTTCATAAGGAATTCAGCAATATCAATTTTTGCTACCTAACTTCTTACTTTGGCAACCTCTTGCACGTATTCCAAATTATGATTGTTCATTTGCAAGCTACTTAATTTGATATAAATTCGGTGACAATGCATTATGGAATTTTTCTAAAGTAAAAACAAAATGGCGGACAAGATTAGCAATTATGGTCCGATTCTATTCAAAATTGATATGTGGTTGTTTTCAGGGTCGGAAATGATGGTTTATTTGTCAATGCAAATAAACAAGATGGTGGCTCCAAGATGGCGAATGAAATTTGTAATTGTGGTCCGATTCGAATCAAAATTAGTATGTGGAGATTTTCAGGGTCTGAAATTTTGATTTTTTTGTCAACGCAAAAAACCAAGATAGCGGACGAAATTTGTAATTGTGGTTCGATTTGATTCAAAATTGGCATATGGGGGTTTTACAAGTTTCCAGTATGACTAAAATGAAATAATTAAATTGATAAAAACAAGATTTTATACAGATGCGCTTAAAAGAAAATATTTTTTTTAGATATATGTTATGATTATTCTGTGCGTAACAGAATCAGAATTTTACCGCGCAAAGTATCTATTTTGTACTAGTGGCAAGGTTTTGAATCTGTTACGCAAAGAATATAACCTACGTCCCACATGTAAAAAAATATTTTTTTTCTCTTCATCGCATTTTTATAGAAGCTTTTTTATCAATTTTATCCAATTATTTTTAGTCATGCTGAAAATCTGTACCTAAAACCCCCACAATCCAATTTTGAACGAATCGAACCATAACTACAAATATCATCTGCCATACTGGAGTGCCATTTTATTGTTTTTTTTTTTCAACAAAAATTCCATGATGCATTGTCATCGCAATTATGAAGACCTACCAAAGTTCAAGTTGATCGGACAAATAGAAGTGGGTCAAAATTCAGCTGCAAGATTTGTCCCACACATGCATACATACTAACAGGGCAAGTTGAATAAAAGCTTTCTAAAAAAAAGGACATTGCATACTTACAAAATTGGAAAACCTTGCATAAATTCAAATCGAATTATTCCAAACTACATTAATTCACAGTAGATGCTCAGAGTGTTCACCATGAACGGCCATACATGAGTATAAGTTAGTCTCGAACGCTGTCTGACGTTTTTTGAGCAATTTATGCAAAATTTTACAATTTGTAAGTTCGTACAATGTTAATTTTTTTCAATTTTTGGTTATGTTTTCGTGAATTGTTCACATTAGCTTTCAAATCAAATTTCAAAAGTTGGAATACAAAACAGTTGTTTTTCTCGCAATATGGCGACAAAATGAAAAGTTAGGTAGCGATCAGTCACATGTCTGAATTCCTTATGGAATTACCTTTTCAATGCTGTGTCACATTTAGTATTTTCCCTATTCAAATTGTATGAGCGACCAAGGGGTGGGGAGAGTGGTATGACAGTTGAGGTTGAGATACGAAGCTGTCCCCTTGGATTTAAAATCGACGTGTTTTTGCATTTTATTCCACAACACATGTATTTTCTAGGAATAGTTTTCGGCGTCGGGTCGAATCAAAACCATATTAACTACAAATTTCGCACGCCAACTTGTTTTCTGCATCGACAAAAACATCACAATTTCCGAACCTGAAAATCCCCACATTCAAATTTTGATTAAAAAAACGGACCATAATTACAAATTTCGTCCGCCATCTTGGAGCCACCATCTTGTTTTTCTGCACTGACAAACAAATCATAATTTTCGACTCTGAAAACCACAACATGTCAATTTTGAATCGAATCAGACGATAATTACAAATCTTGTCCTACATTTGGGAGCCGCCATTTTGTTTTTTTCCCTTAGAAAAATTCCATAATGCATTGTCACCAAATTTATGTCAAATTAGCTTGCAAATGAAGTATCATAATTTGGAATACGGATGAGTTGTTTTTCCCACAAGAGGGAAAAATAAAAAGTTGGGTAGCAAAAATTGACATGGCTGAATTTCTTATGAAATTATCTTTCGAATGATGTGTCACACTCACTACTTTCCCTATTCAAATTGTTTGGATGATAGTGACCAATGGGAGGGGGGAGGGGTATGACAGTTGAGGTTATGATAGGAAGATGTCCCCCTTGTATTAAAAATCGACGTGTTTTGCATTTTTCTCACAACCCTTGTGTTTTGAAGATATTCGATCTGTTTCGTTTCGGTGCTCCACCCTGTATAGATCGATGCGAGTATCCGAACAACGAATCTTTCATATTATTTTCTGGACAATCGTGGAAAGGAATCTACGAGAGTAAAAATGCAAGGACCGTGACCAACACGGCAGTTGAACACAGGCAGTCTGATAAAGAAGAGTAGACAATCCACCGTTAGCTTAATTGTGAAGAGTGTTGCATAATAATTCGTGTAAATGAATGAGCGTTATTCTACAAATAAATTATACAAATAAATTAATTTAAAACTTTTAGATTATTATAATTTCTATTTCATTTGAAGTAGACGTCCGATAGTTAATTGTGAGCTGTCAGACGGCAAAAGAAGGTATATATTTAAAGTTAAATTAGTTAGTAAAGCATACCTACCTATCATTCAATAAGTGTACCACTCATTTAAGAACTTATAGACACGCAACAATAGAAATAAAATTGATATTCAACGCCGAAGAAAATATTTAGTATTTTGTGATTACATCAATCATGGCTATGATTACCCCATTTGTCCTTCTGGACCAGCCAATGAGATTCCACGAACCATCAGTATAAAATGGATTATTCAAAATTCTAAGTTTTACCCCATACTTTATATATTGTCTCATCCGCGTAATTTTCAAATCCATTCATAAAGAAAGCGATGATCAGATGAATATTTTGATTTTCAGCTTTCAGTCATGTCGTTTCCAACGAAAGAAGAACGTGCGCAGTGTTGGGGTTCGCGAGATGAATATTGGAGCTGCCTTGATAAGAACAAGGCAACCGATAGTGAAAGCATTTGCATGCAGTTCAGAAAAATGTACGAGAAAAACTGTACCGCTCAGTGGGTGAAGCACTTCGACAGAAAGCGGAACTACCTGATTTACAAAGAAAAAATCGAAAAAGACGGGTACGAACCTTTGAATGAAACAAAATAAGGGGTTTTTATATTGCTTTTAGTTTGTACATAGCTGTGTGTGAGTTATTTGTTCGCAATAAAGTTTTTTCTAAGAAGTTTTCCGGTATTTTTCAACCTTGTGTATTTTTCTTTGCAGAATTCCAAGTAAAGACAGAAATGATAGTTCGTTTAACAAGCCCAGGAGAATATACCATCAGATTGTGTGTTTATAGAACTAGGGAATATTTTCTACGCTACCTTAATGTGATAAAAAGTAAATTATTGATAATTTTTGTGACTGCTACCACATATTTATACTCATTTATTAACAATAAATTTTGCAACTTTCCGTTCAGGAACTCATGACGAATTCAATAAAACCTTTCACGCATTTGGTTTTATTCTGGAATGATAATATCGGTGTGTTAGCTGCTTTTCATTCAAGAACACATCAACACAGGTAGCAGCAGTCAAAATGTGTTTTTCTACGACAGTGCGTAAACTAAGCTTTTACGCACTGCTGACAGTGCGTAAAGTAATACTTTTTCGCACAAGTGCGTAAAAAAAATCACCTGTGCGTAAAATCATCAACTGCGCGTAATAATAGTATATTACGTAACAAGAGTTGTAAGTAACCCATTACGCACGAAGCACGAAGCCGCGCAGCGGCGAGTGCATAAATTTCATGAGTGCGTAATGGGCTTACAACTCGTGTAACGTACTATACTTTTTCTACCCCCATTCATTTTAACGTTATGCTTGTGTCCCCAATCCATAAATTTTTGATAGGTAATTTCGTACCTTTCTTTGGATTTTAGCGGTAACAAATTATGTGTGGCAGCTTGAGCTTTTTCTAAAATCTTCGGTGGAGTGCTCATAATTTCATCACTTTCACTACTATCAGACATATTCGTAGATAAAGTTGAGAAAATGTTCGGATACAATTATATTTTGTTCAAGAAATTGACAATATAAATGACATGACATTTATTTTCATAGCAAACGTGTCCTATTTTTAAAGAAATTGCATAACGTGCTGTCTACATTTAGGGGCATAACTCTTTCAATCCTAAATATATCTCGGTAATGCTAAAAGTTTTTATGTTTTTTAATTGACTAAATTTGTGTAAATAGACCAAATGAAGTCTTACGTAAATAAAAATTTGATTGTAATATAATTAAACCAAGAAGTTTTCTTCTCAAAACGCACGTGTATGTTATGAGATCTCATTACGTGCATGTTAGTGCTATATGTCATTTACAAGGAATGTTGACAGTGTGATTTTTGACGTTTACAGACATAGGCGTAGAAAAAGTATTTTTTCCTACGAGCGTGCGGAAAAGTAACTTTTCCGCACGATTTTTCGTTTTGAAAGTTCTACTTCTCCGCACGATTTTTACTTTTCCGCACGATTTTTACTTTTACGCAAGATTTTCTCTTTAAAGCACAATATTTTAATTCAAGATTAGTATATTGTACAATGAGCATGAAATGACATACATTTCCCACGAGTAGGTAGGTATATACAAATATTGAAAAATATAACGAAAATTGAACAGTAAGTACTCTCATCGATTTCAAAACAAAAACAAAAAAAAAGTAACTTCCCAGGATTCGGAACCACCTACCCCATTAACCAGCGTAGATCGACTGCTCCCTTACTTTGCCAACTGAGCTATTTCAGATATTAATTTAATTGCTATAATACCATATCAAATCCTGTCAAATTTTAAATATCACTATTTATTTTGATAATGTCTTAATTACTTTATATTTTGAAATTAATTTTATGAAAATTACGGAATATCGGAAAGTTATTACCAAACAGTCGTTAATAGACTAGATTCGATCTCATATTATAAATCTCGCGGAAAGATAAAATCATGCGGAAAAGTTACTTTTCCGCACTAGTGCTGAAAAGTTACTTTTCCGCACGATTTTTATATTGTTGAAAATGAGGATATTTAGGACTAACTAAATGATCTATGTTTAATAAAAACCTTTTTTTTTTCATAAATAAGATGGACAAAAACACTCATAGGGAAAAACATTGTACCTAACTCTTGCGAAAAACGTCTTTTCCGCCCTTGACGGCTTGCCCGAACTCCACTCCGCGTCGTTCGTGCAACTGCCGTCGCGTGCGGAAAAGTACTACTTTCCGCACTTGTTAGGTAAATAACTATTTTACACACTGTTCATACATTCATGCATTTTTGAAAAAAATCAGTATTTTGCGTCAAATACAACTCAAAATAAGTCTTTATTTTATAATACGACGACAATCATTAAACATTCAAATTAATGATATAATTGCTACAATTTGGCAATATAACTGTCGAAGAAAAAACTTTGTATGAAACACTTTCGTAAAGGGCTTTTTTGTACTCGCGTGTTTGGAACTTGGCTGCGCCTCATTCAACAAATTTCACGCTCATACAAAAAAGTCCTACTTTACAAACTTGTATCATAAATAGCTATTTTTCGCCAGGCCAGGTAGCCGAGTGGTTAAAGCGACATAGTTTATTCACTTTGGATGCCAGTCGGGGATGGTTCAAACCACGGCGACTGCAGAATTTTTTCTGATGGCCCGAGAAAGTGCTAGAAATCGCACGTAAAAAGGTAAGACCTCGTTAATCCTTGGCTCGCACAAGTTTCGACTTTTGAGGGCTGCCGTTCGTAAGGGAACGACAGCTGGTTAACGGAAAAAACAATTTTATAACAATTTATATCAATAGATTTGAGAGTGTCGTGTCAAGTAAAATGTAAAAGCAGGACTGTTTTTTTAGTCCTTATTTTCCAAAAGACATATTGTCAAATATAGAAAATCATCATGAAATAATTAAAATAAATTTAAGCAAATGTAGAGTTTTAAGATCTCCTGCACCTCAACTTCGATATTTTAAAATTAAAACACTCAACATTCACAATTTTCTAGTTTAGTTTTCCAAGTCATAGACATCAATATTGATGCTATAACAGGATCTAGAAATATTAATAAGCAGCTCAAAATTCACAAACTTGCACATATACCTATGTAATAGGTGTTTTTCATGATTTTTCATCTCCACACACCTGGCTATGATGGCTAGCAGCATATTTTGTAGCATAAAGTAGTTTTCAATATTTAAGTATTATTTTTAATAATCATTCAGTGTTTAGTCATTCATTTGAACAAAAACCATTTTGAAAGGTATTACCGATACTACTTTTGGAAAAAAAGACATTGTGGTTGCCCGATAAAAGGGGTGGGGGAGGCAGATCAATTTGAAAATTTCAAATGGCATGGGGGATCAAATCGCATATCGCTTAAAAAATAATTCAATTCTCTTTTTAACCATAAACACTGTTTTCATTTTCGGTAACGCGTATTTTCAATATTTCGATCTCTTTTGCCTTTCGAAATTTTCAAGTTGATGTGCCCCCAGCGCCATCTGTCTAGAAATTGCAATAATATGTATCTTCTCTCAAAAAGTAGTATCAGAAATAGCATTCAAAATATTTTTCGTCCCATTATTCCACATCAAACCGTTCAAATTTATCGAGATGAAGGAAGACCCATCAGATCCGCATTTATACTTGATATTTCGAGTGCATATGATAAAAAAATAGTAACGAAATCCGAAAAAATTGAGATGGTTGAAAATATAATTGAATTTTATTTTCAGTGTCGCCTGACTCCCCATGCCATTTGAAAATTTTATTGATGTGCCTCTATCAAGCAATCACAATGTCTTATTTCAAAAAGAAGTATCGGTGATACCTTTCTAAATGGTTTTTGATCTGTGTGTTTGTACGTCAAACCGATCTAAAGTTTACAGATGGGGGGGGGGGGCTGAAAAAAGCTGCACCTATGGTTTTGAAATGAGTTCTTTCATTATTTGGATGATTGTTGGGTGAATACACAATATCATTGTTGTTTTGCAAAAAGCGAAGCGAGTTATCTGAGTTGTGACACGCGTATCTTCCAATAGTTAGGTATAACGAATATTTTTATGCCTTATTCACTGTACCGCGAGAAAATGTGTATTACATATATGTGCAAGTTTTGAATTTTGAGCTGTTTTATATTTCTATATCTTATTGTAACTGTATCGATTTTGATGTCTAAGAACTTGGAAAATTAAACTATGGAATTGTGATTACTGAGTGTTTTAATCTTAGACTATCGAAGTTGAGGTTCAGAGATCTTCAAACTTTGCATTCTCTTAAACGCATTTGAATTATTTCATGGCCATTTCTATATTTGACAATATTTTTGGAATAGAATAAATATTTAGCAGTGTCAATAATATACCAACCAGGTTTCAGAAACACCCACTATATCAAAAATCACTTTACCAGAATCATAAAAGAATAATTGGTGTTCTGAAAAAAAAAACAGAAATACATTAGGCACATAGTGCTATTACATGTAATTTTTTTAACCACCTGCGTATCTTTTAATTTTTTATTATGTAGGTATAGTACCTACCTATGTAGTTTAGATTGTTGTGTGAAAGACGATGCCAAAATGAAATGTTTTCAAATTATATTTGGTTTGTTTCAAAAACACTGATAAACTCTTCAGGAATTTTATAATTTCGTTCAATTTTAAACGTTTCTCCATGGCAAATCGCCAAACAATCCTTCATAATACACCTACATGATTATTTGAAATTCACCCACAAAATAAATATTTGAGAGTAAATATATTGATCGTAGTTTATATATAACACATGTACTTATTTATAAGTCCTTCGATGTTTCAACATATAGCGTGTTTTTTATTAATGTAGGTAACCGATTCTTGATGAAAAATCTATGTTAATATCTATAATGAAATTATAAGTGGAATGATTTTCACTAAAGAGGTTTACAAAACCACGACAATCGTTTCGCTGTACAACAGCTTCTTCAAGTGGAGAAGATAATCTCAAAGTGAAAATCATTCTAGTTATAGAGCAAGATCCCAGGGCCGCCAGATGTTACCTACTTATTTTCACAGAAACCAAAGGTATGGGATTAAGTGCCAGTTTCACAGGATCCAGTTAGAGTCCAGATCAATTAACTAATGGTTAGAATGTGAACCTATAAACGCCATTGAAAGAATGTCCATTCGCCGTCTAAACTTCCAGTTAGTTATCTGAATTGGGACCTGTGAAACTGGCCCTAAGTAGTGTAAGTATGTACTTTATTGTATATATGGGTACCTGCTAGCTTGGTCCGACGGCCAATTACCAAATACCGGGTGCTGAAGGTGAATAAAAATAGTATTCACATTTCTTAAAGTCTCAGTTCTGATATTTACGTGTGTTTTAGTGAGCATAGTTAAAAATTAATAATCAGTACTGCAAGACACTTTCCGTCGGCGGTAACTTTTACAAGACGCTTTAAAGCCCCCGAAAAAATAATATAACTTTACTTATAATCTCAGTCCTGATTCTTATACATGATGTTCAGGGAACTATTTCTATACTTTTTGTAAGCAGTAAGACCAATCGGATGGGCGAAACATTCCCCCAGACACACATAAAGTGTCACTATAAGTATGAGCGCGAGGTCCAAATGTTCTCTAAAACACAAGTAATTATCAGCACTGAGACTTTAAGAAATGTGAATACTATTCACTGACAAAAAGTGCTTCGAGTAATGATAAACACTAAGCACTCTTGAAAAGTGCTCGGGAGTCTCGAGCACTAAGCACTTTATTTCATGAAGTGCTCGCGATTAGTAATTCGATTTAGCACTAATAAGCACTTTTCAAAAGGGCGAGACTGTTAAGGTGGGCATTCAATTTCATGTATTCCAAGTTCATATTGCATTTGGAAACGGTTTCACTTGGAAAACTCAAATTTGGTAGGTGAATATATTGACATTATTTGATATCGAAAATTGAGATTTTTTGTTCGGCAACTGAAGGAAATGAGTCAATACTTGCTTTTGTTTTATTTCAATAGAAAGACCCATAAAAACAATTGCAACTTCCAACTGATAGGGAATATCCAGACAATGTCGTTTGGAAGATTAATTTGATTTCCGAAATGGGCGGCTGATATCCAAATTGAAACATAGAGCGGCGCGAAATAGTTCCTACAATACCAACACTCTCACTGATTTCTTAGTTCGGCAGTTTTCGGACAGAAAGCACCATTGTATAGTATATTTCATTCATGTCAGAGCGTGCTGCCATTAGAATGAAATAGGAATGCGATTTTGATAACCATCGGTAGACGCTAGACGGGCAGAACTAGTCACATCGAGAAAATGAAATGTTCATATTCATAAGAGTTAGATTTTTAAAAATTTATTTATTTCTGCTCAACACTGACACAATTTTCAGTGACTAAAATCTCAGAAAAGAAAAAATGAGTCAGCAAAATCTGTCATTATCTGACGGACTATAACTTGAGAGTCTTATGTGGACCGCGGGCCTCCCAATCGGTGAATCGTCACGTTCAGTGTAGTGAAGCAACTTATATATTTATTCGGTAAACTTTGTTTAGGGTAACAAATCAAATATAAAATCAAAATATTGTAAAACAAAGTCGCTTTTTCCTTGTAACTACTAAACGGCTGAACTGATTTTGATTAATTTTCGGTCGTTAGATTGGTCTTGATACCGCAAGTGACACTTATTATATCAAAATAATTATGAAAAATCAAAATAGTGGATATTTTGCGCCAAATTCGCCGTCTTGATGTAACATAATAATTGTGTACTAAAAAGCTGAAAATAAAAAAGCAAATAAATAAACTTAAATACCCGACTGTGGTTTAAAATAAAAATAAAAAAATACGTAATATATTTTCAAATCAAATAAAAACTGGAAGCAGCCGGGACCTATTTGCTTTAAAAAAATCTGTAGAAATAAAATGGGTCTCGGCTACTTCTTATTTTTCTTTATGAAAAGATTATTGTACCTATTACTTTTTTTTGAATTTTAGTTTAAACCGCAGTCGGATTTTTAGTTTCTTTTATTAATTTTTTATATTGATTAGCTCTAATAAAAAATTTGGTTCTAACGAAAAATAATGTTGTTATATTTTTAGTGGATTTAGTATTTATTGCGTGTGGCACTGAATAATCTAGTGTGGCGAAGCACTAAATTCACTCCGAACGCTATAAACACTTTTAACTAAATTTATGTCAAGACTGAGCCCTCGAACCTAGAATGTTAAAATTGTTTTTTTCGTTAACCAGCTGTCGTCCCCTTACGAACGGCAGCCTTCAGAAGTCGAAACTTGTGCGAGCTAAGGATTAACGAGGTCTTACCTTTTTACGTGCGATTCCTAGCACTTCTGCAGTCACTAGGGTTTGAACCTTTGACTGGCAGCCAAAAGTGATTGAAACAATGTCGCTTTAATCACTCGACAACCTGACCTGTAATATAAGGCCGCAATCAGTAGTTCTTCGAGGTGGGGGTGCCGCTGACCGCGTTTTATATTTTCAACAACATTCATATAGATCCATAGCTGAGAAAAAGCTTAGTGCTTAGTAATCGGTGCTCGGGAGCACTTTTTGGGATTACTAAGCACTAAGCCTTTTCGTAAAATGCTCGAAGCACTAAGCACTGAATCCAAAAAGTGCTCGGGAGCACAGTGCTTACGAGCACTTAAATGCTTTAAGCACTTTCACGAGCACTAAAAAGCACAGTGCTTTGGGACAGCTCTGATACTATTCTTACTTACCTTTAGCACCTGGTTCCTGTTAATTGGCCATCAGCCCAAGTTAGCAGGTACCCATACACTCAAAGTACATACTTACGTTACTTAATCCCATACATTTGGTTTCTGAGAAAATAAGTAATGTCTGGCGGCCCTGGGATCTTGGACTATTATAGTTACATTATAGACTTATGGGTGTGTGGGAAGTATAGGTACTTCTCTTTCAACAGCGCTTTGGACCAATCAGATGTAAGAACGCCAATTTGTCGTCGAGGCTGAAAAAGGGGACGTCTGAAAATCTTGAAATTGAGGCCTTCCACGAACCGGCTAGCTCTTGGTTCGGGAGTTCTATCCTGACGCGGATATTGCAGAATCACGCAAAAGTGAAGCTTGCTAGCTGAAGGCAAAACGTTAATTCAACTTATAACTAATTTCTAGTAGCTACGCCAAAAATATATTATTCGGAGAATATCTCTGACGATTGGCAAATACTTATACAATATCAGGAGTAGTAACCCGGTAAGTAATAGCAGTAATTGAAATATTTGAAGGAATAAAATTTGGTTAAATCACTATATGAGTAAGTCAGTAAAATAAAATTAAGTTAAGATATGTGGTAAAGTTTAAGTCTCCAGTGGTTCCCCGGCCTCTGGGAACCTGATGAATGCCAGGTTTAGAAGGGCATGGAAGACTAGCGACAGCACCCCACGGATCCACCAGCGGCTGATACTAATATTAGCCAAGTGGAAAAGTCAGTTTCAATAAAATATCAATAAATAATATCACACTTGATGTTCAGTTTGTACGATGGCGTACTGGTACAACTACAAAACTAAAAATATATTTAAATTGACGCATTTATTCTGTCAATTGACACATTTATTCTGTCAATTGACACATTTAATCTATCAATTGACATATTTAATCTGTCAAATGACACATTGATCCGTCAATTGACACATTTAATCTGTCAATTGACACATTCATAATCTGTCAATTGACACATTCATAATCTGTCAATTGACACATTCATAATCTGTCAATTGACACATTCATAATCTGTCAATTGACATATTCATAATCTGTCAATTGACACATCCAATCTGTCAATTTACACATTTAATCTGTCAATTGACACGTTTAATCTGTCAATTGACACATGTAATTTGTCAAGTGACAGATTTTTTCAATCCCTATTCATGTTCATACGTTATACCGTACTTTTTGTCGTGTGACAACTAAACCAGCTTGCAAGCATTTCGAATGCATCCATTTATGTCCTTATTGAAACTGCCCTGATTTACAGATTTCATTATTTACAGACGTTTCAGTATCTGCATAATTTCTCCACCAGAACAAATTGAACAATTCCAATCATAGTTTCAGTGTTCTTTTACGAATCAAAACACCATCACGTAATTCCAAAAATAATTAAATTTCGTTATTGCTCAACCCAATTGAAATAAAGTACCTACGGATGAGTTGGTTCACGGCTATTCACTGGTCATGTTCAAACTACCCACTCCAGTGGTGGTCGTACTGGTAGAGCATTCGCCTCTCAAGCATAGGGTCTTGGGTTCGATTCCCAGCATGGTCATCCGTCTCGTGCACGGCATCACTCGTTAACAGGTGAGGGAAAGCGTCTTCCCTAGCTTGCAAAATTCTCGAAGACTAATGGGGGTTTGCATGGCGTAGGGGTGCAACAGGTTGGCGGCAATAACAATTCAAACAATTTTCATCATGGTAACGTTCCAATCACCTCTTATTGAATGTGTCAATTAACAAATCAAATGTGTCAATTGACAGATTAAATGTGTCAATTGACAGATTATAAATGTGTTAATTGACAGATTAAATGTGTCAATTGACAGATTAAAAGTATCAATTGACAGATTGAATGTGTCAATTGACAGATGAAATGTGTCAATTGACAGATTAAATGTGTCAATTGACAAATAAAATGTGTCAAATGACAGAATTGATGTGTCAATCAGAAGAATTTTTATTTCTGCTGTGGCACACTAGTACACCGTCGTAATAAGTTTGCTCAACCTTTACGAATTCTTTATGTTCTAATACATTCTGCTTCAAATGGTAAACTTAACTATCTAAGCTGCAAAAATGTATGGCCGGCTAATTGACGGCACGAATATAAAATAAAAAATGTTCCCTGCACCTTTCGTGCTTGTGAAACTAAACGAATATATTGTCTTTCGTTGAAAACTCAGTCACTAGAATGTCTGTTTTCGGTACGGGAATAATCCTAGTTTCTTGCCCTTGTAGACTCTTCTTCAGACGTTAAGCTGTGGAGAGGTAGGTCACGAAATGATACGGTACACCAAATCTAATCCCTAATTGAATAATTCTACTACTTTAGTTAACAACCAAACCATTGTGTAAAACGGAATGTCTGGTGTCTTCATGCCCAAGGATTATCCTACCGCAATAAATTCCGATACAACCCATGAAGAAATTAAATAACAAATATTACTAGATTTATTAAACAAAATAAAGTATAGGCCGGCATATTTAGCATTGTTCTACCAAGGAAAGATCCTCCGACATATTTTAATTATTTGTTTTACAGATCAAAATTATTACTCATAAGTTTGTTGACCCTGTCATCATGGAAACATAATGCACGGCACTTTGGGCCTTTTAGACGATTCTATATAAAAGAACTATTGAAGTTACAATGATGAAGACTTTATTCACATATTTTATGCAGTTGTTTTTGTTTATATATATATATATATATATGTCATTATGTTAGTTAAAAAAAACTTAGTATTGTCAGAACAGGAAATATATTCTGTTTGAACTGAGTACTTTCAATAGGTTTTGGGCCCAGATACGACACTATTTTAAAGCAATATAAAATGACAGAAAAAATGATTAGTTATATCACCAAACTCAACAACGAGAATTTTCTTCAAGATGAAGTTATTCCTTACCAAAGAAGGATGTTGGGATGACATCGAAAATCCATTGCCTGCAGAAGATAATCGTGATTCTGAATGGAAAAAAAGAGATTCCCAAGCCTATATCCATATTGGACTTTTATTGGAAGATAACCAACTGAACCTCATAAAGACAGCAAAAGCTGCCAAGAATGCCTGGGAAAATCTTCGGAATCATCATCAACAATCGACCCTCTCCAATAAGGTGTTTCTAATGAGAAAGAAATGCCGAATGTAGTTAGCAGAAAATGGCAATATGGAAGAGCATATTGCTCAAATGATAGAATTTACCGAAAAGTTGAAAGCCCTGGGAGAAGAATTGTTTACTGATAAATGGATCGTCGCTTTGGTAAAGGTAAGCTTATCGGGCTCATTCTCGAAACAAAAAGAAAAGTGATGTTTCTTACGTAGTTTTATCTCCTGAACGCGAATCCGAAAGAATTTCGTGGGGGTCTCTTATACTTTTCGAGTTATGATCTTTTGAATTTTGAAAATCGATCATTTTCAAACACGATTTTTTCAGAAAATACCTCCTTCTTTTTGTCGACACTTTTTTCATTCCCTAATCAACTCTCATTTCACAATTACAAGCACCAAAACCAAACGTTTTACGAAAAAAATTAACCTTTCTTATTTTTCACTATTCTTAACCTCACTCTTCATTGGCGTCCGTTCTAGAGATGTGGGAAGGGTTTGTATACTTTATAAGAAGGTTGATTTTTTGTATAAAACGTTTGGTTTTAGTGCTTGTAATTGTGAAATATGAGTTGATGACGGTCTCAAAAAAGTGCCAACAAAAAGAAGGAGGCATTTTCTTCGATTTTTTATCGAAAAAATCATGTTTGAAAATGGTCGATTTTCAAGATTCAAAAGGTCATAACTCGAAAAGTACAAGTGACCCCCACGAAATTTTTTCGGATTCGTGTTCAGGAGATGAAACTACGTAAGTAACACCACTTTTCTTTTTGTTTCGAGAATGAGCCCGATAAGCTTACCTTCACAGTCGCTTTTTTGTTAAATAGTTTACCAAGTGAATACGATACTTTAATAACTGCCCTTGAGACCAGAAGGAACCACGAACTAACTTTAGACTTCGTTAGATCAAAATTGATTGACGAATGGTCAAGAAAACGAAATAATCAAGAAGACAAAAATAAAATTGGACGTTGTGATTTTTGTCGTAAGGATGGCCATCTCAAGAAAGACTGTTCGAAATATCAGAAATGGTCGAATCGGAAATACAACAGTGACTCAAGAACATTCGAAAGAAACGAAGCACGATGTGTAGTTACTGAAAACGAGGACAATGAATGGGTGTTTTTCTTCAAACAAGACAGGGATGAACATAGTTGGTTCATTGCGAACAACAGAAATTTTGTTTGTGAACTGGACACCTCTATCAAAGAATATGTTTTTGTTGCGAATGGGATGAAATTGAATTCTCTCGGCAGAGGAAGTGGAATGATTCATTTTCTGAAACCCAATGGAGACTCAGATACAAGGAAGGTCACTGATGTGTTATTCGTTCCAGAATTGAAAGGAAATCTTCTGTCAGTTAGAAAACTTGTCACAAAAGGTTTTCAATTGATATTCAAAGACAATATCTGTACTTTGATGAGAAATGGGCAAGAAGTTGGTTTTGCAAACGCAATGTCGAATCTCTACAAATTGAGACAAGATCAAGAATCTTCGAATCTATATAAATTGAGAAAGACTGAAGAATCTATTTCAATTGCTAGAAATCCTAATCAGAATTGTATACATTCATGGCACAGGAAACTAGGTCACCGTGATAATGAAGCTGTGAGGTATATGTTTGAAAATGGATTGGTGACAGGAATGGACGTTGATAAATGAAACATGATCCGATTTTTGTGGAAAAGGCAGTTTGGACATTTTTCCCTTGATACAAGTTTCGCATATGGACGAACAGTGGCATTTATTGATGACTACAGTAAATTCACATTTGCTTATTTGTTACGAAATAAATCCGAAGTTAATGAAAAACTTAGGGAGTTCGTTGAAATGGTGAAGACGCAACTGGGGAAAAAGCCTAGTCATTAGATCAGATCGAGGAGGAGAACGTCCAAAGATTCATGATATAAGAAGGTATTGCAACCCAGTATTCTTTACCATTCTGTTCTCAACAAAATGGGGTAGCGGAGAGGAAGAATCGATATTTGATGGAGATGGCTTATTGTATGCTTTTTGATGCAAAACTTCCTAATCAACTCTGAGGCGAGGCAATATAGTTACTGCCAACTATTTAAAAAACAGGCTCCCTTCAAGATCAATCAGTGCTACTCCATATGATACGTGGAAAAATAAAAAACCAAATATATCACATATATCACATATTTCCTTTCCCTTTCTCTTTCTTTCTGAGACCAACGGACAGCCAAGAGGTTGAAAGTGTTATAAAAAACCTGGCAACCAAATTCTCGAGTGGTATCGACGGAATACCGAGTATGGTTATGAAAACTGTTGCACGTGAAATATCGGAACCACTTTCAAAATTGGCCAATATATGTTTCTCAACAGGTATCTTCCCAGATGACCGGAAACATGCTAAAATTACGCCAGTCTATAAAAATGGTCTAAAAAGTGACTTCTCAAACTATAGACCTATATCGATGTTACCAGCATTTTCAAAGGTCTCAGAAAGACTGATTTATGCAAGACTGCTTGATTTCTTGAAAGAACACAACATTCTCAGCTCGTGTCAATTTGGTTTTTTACCAGGAGAGTCATCCGAAAAGGCCATTTATCATTCACTGAAATACTTAGTTGATCATATTGATAAAGGAGAGCTATATACTTCGACCTCTCCAAGGCTTTTGATTCTCTCGACCATGATATTCTTCTGGGAAAACTCCAATGCTTTGGCATTCGAGGTAATACCTTTGCAGTTGTTAAAATCCTTCTTGACAGGAAGAACTCAATATGTTGGTTTGAGGTTTGAAGTCAATGGCAGAATTCAGGCAATCAATTCCTCCACTAGAAATATCAGCACTGGTGTTCCTCAGGGATCCATCCTGGGACCCCTATTGTTCATTATGTATGTGAACGACCTACCTGACTGCCTATCAACTCCAGCTGTCTTCCAATATGCCGATGACACCTCATGTTTATTAATGGACAAAAATCTCGTAAACCTCGCAAAAAAGGCAACACAGGTGACACATGAAATGTTGACCTGGTGTAACAATAATAAGCTATACCTAAACACAAAAAAAACAGTGTCAGTGCAGTTTAGTAACCGCTTCAAACCAAACAGAAGTGTTTTAATAAAACTCAATAATAAATCAGTTCCTGTACATTCTGATACTGAGTTCCTTGGTGTGGAAATTGATTGTAACCTGTCATTTGGTAATCATATCTCCCAAACTGTGAAGAACCTGAATAAAATGTGTTATGCCATATGTAAACTAAACGATTCCGTGGACTTTGCTGTGTTGAAAACCTACTACTTTGCTCATGCTCAGTCAATCTTAACCTATGGCTTGATTTTTTGGGGAGGATCCCAATTGGCTGATTGAGTTTTCTTGGCACAAAAGCGTGTAATACGGTGTATACTGAAAACACACTTTTTAGAACCGTGCAGACCACTTTTCAAAAAACTCGGTGTACTACCACTTCCCTCTCTTTACATATATAGGCTACTTATTTTTGTCAAAAGTAACCCAAATCTATTCATGACAAATGTAAATGGACGTACTAATAGTAATAGAGTGCTACGTTATTCCGACAGTCTGAGAATTCCAGCACACAGTACAGCCCTATTCGAAAGGGGGGCAGAGTATAGGGGAATAAAAATTTTCAATTCCTTACCTGTCAACCTCCAATCAATCAAGGGTATAAATTTATTTAAACATAAAATTAAGGAATATTTGCTTGAACACTGCTTCTACACTGTTGAAGAGTACCTTAGTTACACCTAACTTTTAACATGTTAATGTAAATAACGTTTGTGCTATGTTTGTTGTTTGATGTTGAAAGTTTTTTTAATTAATTTACTCAAATTGTTTTTAATAGATACTGACCACGTCAATGTCCAAATTGGATCCAATGACAACAATAAATATTATTATTATTATTATTCAGAGATTTGGATGTTATGCGTTCGCCATGATACCAGAAGTGAATCGTAGAAAGCTCGACAAAAAAGCTGTCAAACTTAGATTCGTAGGATATGATGAACATTCCAAGGGATATCGTTTGTTAAATGAAGAAACTATGAAAATAACTATCAGTCGAGACGTGAAATTTTTTAATGTCAATGAAACGTCAGATATCGAAATATCACTCCTATATTCCGAGAGCTCTCAAACTGATCATTGTGAGTGTGAAACGACTAAAAGTGATCTTGAAGGCGAAGATATATCGAATCACGAAGAAGAATCGAGTTCACTGAAATTACAACGGAAATCTAGTAGAGCAAATTTCGGTAAACCGCCTCAAAGATACCAAGTTGACGTGGTGTGCCAAGTTGAAGTTCAGGAGGAGCCGCAAACATACAAAGAGGCAATTATATGGGACCCGACCGAATGAACTGGATTGATGCCATGAAAAACGAAATGAAATCTATAGAAAATAATGAAACCTGGGATTTAGTTGATTTACCCGCTGATAGAAAGGCCATTGGTTGTAAGTGGGTTTACAAACTGAAGAAAACTGTTGATGGTGAGATATGCACGTATAAGGCTCGTCTGGTTGCTCGAGGGTTCAGTCAGAAGTTTGGGACCGATTATACTGAAGTTTATGCACCAATTGTTCGTCATACTACCTTCCGTATGATGTTGTCAATTGCTGCAAAGAGAAATATGTATGTAAAACACTATGACGCTAAAACAGCTTTCTTGAATGGAACCCTGAAGGAAGAAATTTTCATGAAACAGCCAATAGGATTCGAAAAGGAAGGAGAAGAAGCGAAAGTATGCAGATTGAAAAAAAGTTTGTATGGTCTCAAGCAGAGTGCTCGAGCGTGGAATGAAACCATTCATACTGCGATAACCAAAAATTTAAAATTTAAATTGTTTTAAAATTGTTTTTTCCGTTAACCAGCTGTCGTCCCCTTACGAACGGCAGCCCTCAAAAGTCGAAACTTGTGCGAGCCAAGGATTAACGAGGTCTTACCTTTTAACGTGCGATTCCTAGCACGATCCGAGGAGAATATCGAAAGGAGGTCCGTTGTCACCCATCCAAACCCTGGCCTCGCTTACCGTTGCTTGGCTTCGGATATCGGTGAACCGGCGCTCTCCGTTCGAGCTATCCCCGCGGATAAAAATGGTTTTCGACAAAGTAAAATTGATCATTGTTTATATATTATGGATAAACAGTGCTTTGTCTTGATATATGTTGATGACTTGCTAATCATAAGTCAAAGTGAGAGCATAATAAATGAATTGGCTATGAGTCTTCACAATGAATTTGAAATGAGCTATATGGGTGATATCAATTGCTATTTGGGAATTGAAGTTGAAAAGGACTCAAATGGCGATTTATTCATAAGCCAGAGAAGACTTATCCAAGAAATCATACAAAGAACTAATTTGGATAATGCCAAACCATCAAATGTTCCACTGGATTCAGGATATTAACACGAACTACAACTTGATAATAATAAAGATTATCAGAAATTGATTGGACAGTTGCTGTATATATCTGTCAATACACGTCCAGATATTTCATCGAGTGTATCAATTGGATAGCGTTTAACTAAAAGGAACCATGCGCCTAATTATGGTGTTGAGTAATGACTTGATAAAGTCAAATTATATTTGAAAATTGTTAAATAATTATTGAAATGGCACTTGACACTTTCATCAATGGATGGAACCACGTTCAATGAATCACTTGGATCTTTTTAAATGGGGTAGGATCCAGCGTTTGGTGTCTCATTTTATCCCCAGTTCAAATTTGACGAGTAGGCGCTTGGTACCTTTTAGTTGAACGCTGTCCAATTCTGAGTCGAAAGGTATCGTGTCCTAGTCAAACTGATTGGAATGAACTGAAACGAGTAGTCAGATATCTTAAAGGCACATGTCATTTCAAATTACGTCTCAGTGAACGGAAACTGAAAGAACCTCTAATTGGGCTGAAGATAGTCAAGACAGAAAATCAAACAGTGGATTCGTTTTCAAAATGAATGGAGGTACAATCAGTTGGGCATCTAGAAAACAGAAGTCTGTAGCAATTTCAACTGCAGAGGCTGAAATTATAGCTTTAACAGAAGCGAGCCAAGAAGCTATGTGATTGAGAAATCTGCTCGGAGATTTGGGGGAAAGTCAACAGGACTGCACAAATATTTATGAAGATAACCGAAGTTGTCTGAAAATCATTCAAAATGGACAAAATAGTAACAGAACCAAACATATGGATATAAAATATTTTTTCCTCAGAGATCTCCATGATCAAGGCATTCTTGAATATACTTATTGTCCAACAGATAATATGGAAGCGGATTTACTGACGAAACCGATCTAAATGACACGTCATTATGTTAGTTAAAAAAAACTTAGTATTGTCAGAATAGGAAATATATTCTATTTGAACTGAGTACTTTCAAAAAGAACAACCATCGTGCTTGGACTAATTGGAACTTGTTTTAATGCCAGAATTGAATTTGAACTTTTACTGTGCCTTTAGAAAACAGATTTAATTCTTCATTCATTAATCATATAAAAAATAATTTTGGGGTTCTCCCATTTCAAAGACTATTGAATAAAGAGCAAAGAGGGTAAGTAGCGTTTGGTAAATAAATACTTGACTTACTAATTTCAAATTAATGTTTTTGGTGATACATACTCAATAGTTTGATGTTACTAACACCTTTCAAGGAATATTTTGAAAAAATTAAGAGCCTATAAGTGAAACATTAGTGACTGAAAGTTGATCTAGGTTAGGTCAAATAACCAAAACCACTATGTCGACGTTTCGACTTCTACAAAGCCATCTTCAGGGCACCACAATACATCATATAAGTAATAATTAAAATAATAGTTTTAAAATATGAATTGAATTAAGAAACAATGTCAGTAATTACATGAAACAGTGTAGAATAAAGAAATTTGAAGGTAATAGTTTAATTTTTTTCCTACCGATTTAGACTGAATGAATGAATAGGTAACATGTGTAGAGAACAACACAGGATACATACATTAACATATGGTCTTTTGTTGATAAAAAATCCTGATAGGGACACTTACATTGATGTGATTCCTGTTTTTTTTCCAAATTTGTGAGGTTATTCTGAAACGAATGAAAGAATGTACCAACTATTGTGTTATTTCAATCTGATGCCAGTAAGAAATCGGTAAATATTGAGTATCAAGTTTTTCTTTGGTATTATTTTTGTGTTTTTCATATTGATCATTTCTTGTATACTTCTTTTTCTGTAATCTCGTTATCTATCAATAATTTCAGATTTCTCAAAATCAAATTTGTGAAGAGTTTTGTCCCAGATTTATTTGTTATATTTAAGAGATTTTCTGGCCTAATGCTTCATTCATGTTCAATTATCCTGATTTCAAGAAATGGTTTTGTCTGTCCTATGAAAATATTAGCTTGTGTTGTAGGAATACCTAGCTCTCACAGGTAAGATGATGGACTGTTCACTAATTTCCATGAACTACAGCAATTGTTTCAATGTTTATTATATTTTTACTACAATCAATAAAAATTCAAAAAGATACTATTACTGGCAATATAATGTGTATATGTTGACTGTTGATGATTATCATAATCCGTTTTTTGTAGTTGTTGTAAAGGTTGAGTTGAACAACAGCATCTGCTGACACTCCGCCTTTTCACCAAATTCCATTTTTATCTATTTTTTTGATGAATAAAGTCGATTTATTATTATTATTGTTATACAGCAATCAAATCTCTTTTATTAAGAAAATTATTGAATACTTTTGGAGATGCCCATTCATCTATCAAAAATCAACATATTTGTTGAAACACTGATCCGAGTGAAAATTACACATACCCTATGCAGATAATGATATCAATTTATAACTATTGAACAAGCAAGATGCATTTCAGATCATACGGTAATCCCCGTAATTTAAGTAAAAACAATAAATGAAATAATTCAATGTGGTATCTCAGTATATTACATCACTTCCTTTGATTCCACTACGTCCTTGATTATGCGAGTTTTCAGTGCTGATACATACTCACTACGATCAATATGGAGATTAACAATGTGTTTACCAGGAATCATAACAAGTCCCAGCATTCTTGGTTCTTCGTTTGGAGGTTTACTTTCATCTGCTGGCAAATATTCAGAGCACGATCCTAAAATTATGTTCGCATCTCTATCAGAACATAAAAATATCCCGATGAGAATTCTTCCATCTGTCATCTCCACTTTGAAGGATTTATTCAGCCAAGAGCGAAGCTTGACAGCACCTGCTGACATCTAAAAATGAATAAGAAGAGTATTGGGGAGCATTTTTCATTTGATTTGTTGAATACATTCAAGGGTTTATCAATTTTTAGGTCTGGTTTAGGTTCATCAGTCACTGGTGCGAGTGGAAGTTCTTCAGGTGGAATTTCTGAACTAGTACTTGGCAAAGATTCCTCCATGACTATAAGAGAATTCAAACGATTATCAATGTCTACTTGATATTTATGAAATGGTAGTGATAATACATAACTTTTTCAGAAAAATCGTATTCTCCAAAACTTTAAATTGTAGGATTCAAGAATAAAAACAAACAAATAACAAACATAACCTAAGATTCTTCAGAACTTCTTCTTTTTAATTTCATGACTCTTGCGCCCTCATGATGCATTCAGCCAGATTCTTAAGAACTTATTTTATTAAAGTATGTGCACGTTGCTGTGCGCCTAATGTTTTGTTTGCGGACACTACTATGACGTCACTTACGTCTCATGTACTGATCGACAAGCGTAAGGATGCCTCCGAAAATTGGTTGCGCAGTATACAAAACCCTGGAGTGGGGCAGGAGCACAATCGCTCTGCCTTATTAAAAAGTAGTCGATCTTTGTCGCACATCTACTCACGCTTTCTATCGTTTGCGCATTTCAGAGGCATCCTTACGCTTCTCGATCTGTAACTAAATTCATATAATGAAATTAGCAGGATTATATTTGCTCGCACGCACTCAAACGTCCACGTAAGATTAGTTCGTTCTGGAACTGCTGGGGTTGGATTATGGAAAGCTGTCACGAACCGTAGGATGAAATGATTTCTGGGGTGGGATTATGAACTCTCGATAAGAGAGCTTTTACGATACGTAGGCTAGAACGATGGATGTTCCCGATTCGAAACGAAGTCGAAATCATGAAATTTCTTTGAATAGAGATATAATGGAATTATATCTACCATATAGACCATTGATATCGACTCAAGTTGCAATATATTTTGAATTGTATTCGTTTTTATAATCGATAAAATCTGACATATGTCAAACTTACAACGGATCGAGTGTTCGTAATAGACGACTAAAGTGATGACGTCACAAATGTCATTATTGTCAAAAACTGATTCCAAACAAACTTCCGTCGAATTTAAATCAGCTTGTCCGATAACTCCGATATTGTTTCCGTTGAGGTTTTCAACTTTTTTTGCCTGAGAAAACAAAATCCAAACAACTAAACACAAACTAATAAGCAAAGCATCAACAGAGAATATCACCTAAAATTCTTTGTTTGGAATCAATTTTTGACAAGTATGACATTTGTGACGACACACTTTCCTCGTCTATTGCACCCCGGGGTGTTATTACGAACACGAGCAAGAGCAATAGACGAGGAAAGTGTGTCATCACAAATGTCATACTTGTCAAAAACTGATTCCAAACAAATAATTTTAGGTGACATTCTTTGTTGATGATTTGCTGCTTCGCTTATTAGTTTGTGTTTGGTTGTATGGATTTTGTTTTCTCAGGCAAAAGAGGTTGAAAAACATTAACAGGAACAATATCGATTTTATCGGAAAAGCTGCGTAGGGATCACGAGACTCTACTCGATCAAATCGACTCAACTCGTTATCGTGTCTATGAAGTTGTTCACGAACGCGATCAAATTTGGGATCGAACACGCACTGAAATATACCGTTTACCTTCTGAAAAAGGTCAAAGTAAATTTGCGGTGTAAAGAGGGAAGTAGGAATCCCGAGTGAAGGAGGCGGAGTCCAATATTAAAATAAATCTAATAGCGTCTCACTCCAGCTCATTGCCCATTTACGTTATAGTAAAATTGGCCTTGACCGCACCATCCGCATATTCCACAAATGCAGCTGCTCATAACATTTTATTTTTACAACCCTGCCATCGTCCATACATGTACTAATAAGTCTGGTAACTCCTTTGATGTGGTCGAAAAATGCCGCTTTTTTTGTGAGCGGTCGTAAATCATAGGGACACCTGCAGAAACCTCTGATACGGGGGTCAGTCTACAGTGTGAACAATACGTTTACTGGAAAGTATGTCTACGAGGGTCGGGCGTTGAGTATCCATTATATTTTTGTATAAATATTGGCTTTTGATCTTTAATTGAAACGAGTCAGATTTTATACGATTATACAGGGTCCTGCAACTGCGCTCCGGTGGTCCATAGCTTCTAAACGGACATGGTTGAATAGAGATTATTTTGACCATTCAAAAAATATAAGATCATGTATGTTTATCAACGTTATTAGCGGAGATATATCGATATTACTTCAAAAAACGTAAGGCATTCAACTGTCTGTAACTCCTCGTAGAAAAATAACTCTGAAAACTTATTGGAGGCAAAATTACTCCAATATGGTCTAGTTTCTGTAACATGACACATGGTTGAAATTTCTTTTTTCATGTGTACCGGATAGATCGAAACGCAAATTGAAAGATATCTTGTTTTTTTTTCAATTGGAAATTTACGTTATTCACAAAGTTAAGTAAATACCAAGAGTGATATATCATTCGAAAGGAAATTTTATGGCCTTCCCAATATTGAACTTGAATGAATAGGTTTCCATTATTGAAAAAAACAAGATATCTTTCAATTTGCGTTTCGGTTTTCCGGTACACAAAAAGTAATGAAATTTCAACTGTGTGTCATGTTCCAGAAACTAGACCATATTTGAGTCATTTCGCCTCCCATAAGTTTTTAGAATTGTTTTTCCACGAGGAGTTACAGAGTGTTGAAAAACTTATGTTTTTTGAAGTAATATCGATATATCACCGGAAATAACGTTGATGAACATACGTGACCATATATTTTTTGAATGGCCAAAGTAATCTCTATTCAACCATGTGAAGAAAAATAGGGTGTTCCATTACAAAAAACATGAGTTTGGTGTGGTGCACTTTTCTGGGTAACCTTGTATACTTCGGAATATTTTCTAAAGAAACTCTTTCAGGAAGGAAACATGCTTGCCTTCGAAAGAAATTTTTAAGTTGCGCTGTATAGAAGCTATGGACCACCGGAGCGCAGTTGCAGGGCCCTGTATATGAAATTCTACTGAGAAAAATTGAAAAATCTTTTTTTGTACTACCTAACAGAAAATATCTGATATTACATGTCTTCAATTGCAGACAGGTAAAAACATGGGATACTCAAAAAGAGGTCCCACAGAAAATACAAAATGAGTAAATACAAATGACGTTTTCAGTAATATACATAAATTTTTTACCTAAATATATTTACATTTTCCAAATATTTACAAGTTTTGCAAAATTTGTTATTTTGGATTTTCTTTATTTGAACATTGGGATCTTATTTGCCTGTTTGCGAATTTTAATGTGTAAATATTCGCACTCTAGTATATAAAGGAACCAAATAATCATGGGGAAAATTACTACATGGGTGAGAAAATTTTACATTAGAATATTCGTTTAAAAATATCTGTCCTACACCATGTTGAAAACAATTAATATTGAAATTTGCAACAAATATATTTTCTAAGCCTATTAGGTATTGTGAAAAATCATTTGTGGGGACTGTTAAGCCACCAAATAACTCACCGCTTGCGTTGTAAGCTTTCAGCTCACATAATATCGTGGACTTGTCTCTTTGGGACATTGAACAATATTGTAAACAAATATCACAAGAATGTTTGAAGAGACATTTACGTAAAAAATATCCACCAACATACACCATTGCCTTCCTCTGATATCAAATTCCTGTAATCGGTTGACCCTAATTTCAAGATTGGCGATATATTTTCGTATTTTTTTTTTCTTGAAAACATTCGATTTTTTTAAACGAGTCTGATGTTATAGTGAACAAAATATCGCTACTACCTTCCATACAATTGCTGCCTTCTGCCTCATGAAAATACCCAATAGCAAATAGTTTTTTAAATACTCTAGTGAACTGAATGGCAGTGGGATTTCTAGCGTTTCTGATTTGACCAAAGTAATTCTCAAGACAATCCTGATTCAAAGCTATAAGAGAAAAAGTTATTCCTTCTTGATTTTAATAAATGAGGAACATCAAATAAATAAAAAACAATGGATTCTCAAACTTGTTGCCATTTGGCAATAGCCACTCGAGCCCTTCGGGCTCTTGTGTCTATTGCCTGGCAAAAAGTTTTCGAAAAATCTGTCTAATTATTTTCACTTTATTCTCACTCTCTTGTGGTATTACAACTGATAATTTTCTTAAAAAGAGTCGTTCACGGTATTTATCACCAGTTCGATAATTCGAACTTGGCATAATGTTGCTTGATTAACAAATATTGAAAAATACAATAAGTGTCACTATCACAATACAAGAGCAAACTAAACTCTAACGGTAGCCTCCTGCCTTCTCTGTGACACTCATTTCGGGATAATTGGTCCCTTTGTGACTTGCCGCCAGTCGCTCGCCAGCCCTTTGCAAATTGCAAAACACATCCAGTTCTCAGTAACTAATTGTGTGAGTGACCTGGAACGTAATCACGATCCATCAACAAATCGTATCTGCTCCTTATTACTTATTATTTGTCCATTTCCAGGAAGCAAATGTTCAAGTTAAACTGAATTATGACATATATAAGAATTACAATTTGATAATATATCACTTCATTATTCTTATATAGGCTACCTAATTCGGCATATTTGCAACTTCAATAAACCCATTTACAACTTCTATTGTTTTATCTCCAGTGCTAAAATTTCCGGAATAGCTTCAGAATAATTTCTCTACTCATGAATGAATCTACAATTCATTCCGTTATCCATAGTATCCATGTTAAGATGTCTAAAAATCCTGGTGTGTCGACTCATATCTGGAAAACTGTGGGATAAAAGAGTAAGTATATATAATATATATCTATGGATAAAACGGGCCTGCTTTATTAACAGAAAACAAATGAATTCGTGGTCTGTTTCCCAAATATTCCGCATTTGCGTGTACCGTCACGGTCGGTTTTCTTGTTAGGGTAAATTTACAAGAACAAGTTTTCAAGTATTGCCGACGAATGAAATGAATAAAGAAACGTAATTATTGGAATTTACTGAAAAACTTCACCAATCAGTTTAATTTGTTACATTTTCGACTTATTTATTAAATTTTTTACTGAAATGAAATTCACTACAATAATAACCACGCATTTTATTTAGAAATATTGAAGTTAAGCTTCATGAAAATTCACCATTAGAACCTGCCAATCTTGTGCTAATAAGCGGGAATGGCGGGATTCCGTGTGTAATATATTCGTGCCATGATTTTCATTAAAATGTTTTCTAATAATACAAGATACTATGTGATAATCTTCATAATATGGTGGTACTTACCATACTCACTTTCGGTACTGGATATAAATGAATTATTTTGTTCGTCTCTCTGATGGATTGCCCACAAATGATACAAAAACGGAAGGAAGGAACATGATCAAATTATTATTGTACAAACCATACAAACTACACAGGAAACGATTAGATATTCACAAATTTTATTTTATCAGACATGTTTTGCCTGCACACTAGCTTCTTCACTGTCTAGTTAAATAAAGTTTGTGGAGGATCGAATCGTTTTCAGTGTAGTTTGTACAATTACTATGGATCTTCATCAAGTAAATGAGTTAATCAGAATAATTAAATTGTTATTGAATGAATGTCTAAGGAAATATACAGCAAAATTAAGAAACACAATAACAGTAATCAATACAAGGAAATTGCACTATGAAATTTAGATTCTGTCACCATCATTCACTTTTGGATTGTATTTAAAGTTTGTTGAAATTCCATAAAATTGACAACAGTCATCAATCACCATATCCCTGGAATATTGACAAGACTAAGGGCGCCATCTCTGGAACCGACCAAAGAAGCAGACCACTATTTCATTGGTTTATTTGTCTTCTGAAAAATCAAAACAAAATCGAATCACTCGACACACCATGTTTTTTATACATCTTAATCCATGTAAAAGAACATATTTATGTGAGGGCGCTCGAATCAGTGAAGATAAATGCTCGAAACTTGAGTCTGCAGGGGTTCAATAGAAAACGCTTTGACGATGTAATTTTGAATGGATCATTCCAATTTTTTTTTGAACATAGGTAAATGTATAAGTGAGGCATCTCACGAATTACTTTTTCGAAAAAAAAATAGATCCTGAGATAAAAGTTAGTGAATATGGTCAATGTTCTGCCTATTTTTTCAACGTTTTTCTTTTTTTTATTTGAAAAAGTACTTCAAGAGATGCCTAGATCCAACATTCGAAAATCGGATGGTGAAAAAAAATATCGAGTTTATTCAGCGAGCTCCGAGTATTTTATTTTCTTCCGTTCCTTGTTTTAATAATAGTCACTAATAAGGTTAAACCCCTCTTGGTATATTTCAGTGGTTACACGATTGTGCCTAAAGGTAAGTTCATAGACTCGCGAAAAGCGAATTTCGCGTTTCTCTTTGTGGTAGTTCAATCGCGGCGAAATGCGAAAAGCGAATTTCGCGTTTCTCAATTCGCAAAATTTGTGGTAGTTCATAAGTTCATACAATCAACAATACTGCGTGCTGCGAAATGCGAATGCGAAATCTTTATCGTCTATTAATTATTAATATGTTTCTAACCTATTTTTAGTGTTTTTGATCTTTATTGTTTTGGAAGTCTACGTTTATTTAATTTTAATTCAAAGTGCTTAAGTGAAATCTACAAAATGGATGAGGAAATTTTTCAGTGGCAACGTAGACGAAAAATTGTAGCCTATTTGTTGCTAAAAAAACGCGATAGGGAAATTTATAGGTCGATTGGCACCTGTGAAATTTTCAAATTAAGGAAAAACAAGGTGCATATTATAATTTGGTACAGGAAATGCGCCAACCGACATAAGGTTATGTCGGTGAATGCGCGTCAATGATCATAAAAAATTCAAAAATTTCGACAGAATGACTGTTGAGGATTTCGACATTTTATTGGAAAAATTGTCTCCATCTCTTACCAAAATTTATCATTCCCGTGAACCTATTTCTCCTGGAGAAATGTTATCTCTTACACTAAGGTAAGAATTCATAGGTATAATAGAAACTGTAGGTAGGATTCAGGCTTTTGAAATTACTTATTTTTAGGAAGTTATAAATAAAATCCTGGAAAAAATGGAGTATACATCATGTGCAAACCTAGACTGAGTCTGGGTAAATAATCATGATGTGTACCATGAAAATACACTTTTTGCACTTGCTGCATGAATATCTATTTCAATTAGTAAGTATTTGTCTTTAGGTATTTGACATCAGGCACCAGTATGCGAAGCATTTCATACTTATATAGATTGGGCCGAAGTACGGTTTCCTATACAATAAAAAAATACTTGCAGTGCTATCTGGAAAGCATTGAATGAAGAATATTTACAATATGTGGAAAAATATTGCCACTGAATTTAATGCAAAGTGGAATTTTCCAAATTGTTTGGGAGCCATTGATGACAAACATATATATTTTAGGGGTTACTGCACTACCAATAGCTTGGCCTATCAGAGCCGTATTTGATTGACAAAAATTAAACTGATCTAGATCAGTTGGCAATGATTTTTTCAAATTTTTACTGGGTTTAATTCAGATTAGTGAGTGTCATAAAACAAATACTGTAATACTGTTCTTTTAAAAGGGAACCTTCAAGTTTGTATCCATGCATGCTCTATTTATATTTTGCAAAATCTTCTTGGTGTATTATTATTCAAAAACTGTGCACTTAAAAGATATTTTCGTGCTGAAAATTTCATTCTCATATTTGTATTGGCTACCAAAGTATACTTTAATAATTATGCATTTTTTTGGTATTAGAAATAAAATACATTTGTTTTAGGCACCTGCAAATACTGGATCTGATTTCTTTAATTACAAGGAATATTTTAGCATTATTTTACTTGCAATATGTGATGCAGATTATTGTTTTACAATAGTTGATATTGGCGCAAGAGGAAGACAAAGTGATGGAGGAGTGTTTCGCAATAGTGATTTTGGAAAATTGTTTCATTCAAATTCTATTAATATACCTTCTCCAAGAAAACTGACAGATAATGATGAGCCTCTCCCATACTGTTTTGTTGCTGATGCTGCTTTTCCTTTTGGAATAAATATGATGCGTCCATATCCTGGAAATTTCCTCACTCAAAGAGAAAGAATTTTTAATTATGGGTAAAGTCAATATAGATTAAACAGAAACAATATTTAAACTAAGGTAAAGTCAATATAGATTAAACAGAAACAATATTTAAACTAAAAGTTCATCCGCTTCACCATTAGGGATCAAATGCTGTTGTATTTTATTTTATAGATTATAAGCAGCCTTTATCTTTGTGTTTACATTGTCTCAACTTACTTCATGTAAACTATAAAGAAATTGCTCTTAAAGACCTATCATTCAGTTGCGTTCGTTTTATCTGATGATTTATAGTTTGTTCTAGCGATTTTTTTTACTTATAACCATGGTGTTCAGAAATGTTTTAAGAGATACATAACTTAAAAAAAATAAGTCTTGATATAAGTGTTGAACCCATATTTGATAAAAATAAGTAAGCTGAATTTTAATATTCATGTTGTCCCATGTATGTCTCTTTGTATATTACATTTAAATAGTGTGACCGCATCAAATTCTGTGCATATGGGAAACTTTTTTATTGTAAGTTTTACGAAAAAAGTTACTCTATTTAAAAAGTTCTGCTTCCTGAGATAATAATATTAAACTATTCAGAGTTGAGATAGTATGTACCATGATTAGTCTAAAATTTAAAAAAAAATTGAATTGGCCTAAGAGAAATGTTGTTTATTTTTGATAATAGTATACTTAGAGTATAAACTGATATAATTTTTAACGCTAACCAACATTTTCTCATTCCATTTTCTAAAATTAAAGGTTAATTTTTGCCTATCCTGTTGGATAGGTTTGAACGTGAGTTGTGGCTTGCCTATCCTGTACATACTATGCCAAGTTTCAATAGTTCAATATTATTTGCTCAGGAAACAGAACTTATTATAGGGTAGGTTTTTTTCGTAACATTAATAATAAAAAAAGGTTCATATGCATGTACCTAAATCTGTCTCTAAAAAGTATAAATTTCCTGTTACATATTTAGAGTCCATATGGGTATAGAATTTAATAAGTGGACACACTGTATAACATATAAGAAAACGACAACACAACATAATCCATTTCAAATTACAGATTAAGTCGTGCTAGGTGGGTCATCGAAAACTCCTTTGGCATATTGGTTGCTAAATGGAGAATATTGGAGAGACCAATAAGCGCCAAACTGGAAACAACTGAAAATATGGTGGGTGCATTAGTCTGCCTACACAACTTTTTAAGAAAATCTGACAAACAGAAAAAGAACAATAGTCAAACATATTGTCCTGCAGACTATGTTGGCAGAGAATCTGATGGTGGAGACATTATCCCTGGACGATGGAGACACGAAATTCAAAATGAACTCGTTAATGCAGGAAGAATGGGAGGAAACCCATATGCTCGAAGGGCAGCTGCTATAAGATCCACCCTTACCAGTTATTTTGTTCAGAAAGCGCCAATCAATTCCCAGTGGTCAAAATAAATTAACCTTAGTTACAAATGTGCGGTAAATAGTATTTTTTACTTTTTCCGCACGGTATATTACTGCTATAGGAAAAATAAAAAATAGAGATGTTTGGTCTAATTTATATATAATAAGTAAATTTGTTTCTTTTCATACTACATTTCACATGATTTATATTATATCTAAATACATATCTTAGCTTGGAAAAAATGCAGATCCATATTAAGAAATAGTTATTGACACAATGGGATATGAACATTATTATCGCACGCGTGTGGAAAACACAACAAGGCCCTTAGTCCGAGTTGTGTAGTCACAATGGTGCGATAATGTGATATCACGCGTATTGCATACAAAATTATCTATGATTCTCATAGCATAGCTATGATTTGATACTGTTTTAAAAGTTATAATGACGTACATTATCGCTCTAGTGCTTTTTTGACTAAACTACCGCACTGGTGTGGTTAAAAAAGCACGCGATAATGTACGTCATTATAACTTTCAAAACGGTGTCAAATTCTTGGTATTAATATAACAATCGTAGGTAAACAAGATTCTGCACACAGAGTGCTCAAAAATAAATTTGTTTTTTATCATTTTTAACAATAATATAACAGGGATACGTTCAGGAGTAGCAAATTCGACGCCACTTTTGGCAACAGTTCATTTCACTTGAAAAATTGCATAAAGAGTATTGATTGATATAGAACGCATTTTGCCAAAAGTGGTTTAGAATTAGTTATACCTGAACGCAGCACAGGTACAATACATATAGGGGTATAATAGATTACAAGACCTTAGATCTTGTCATCACTAATGTGGAATTAGAAGTCCATCAGGAAACCCATTATTTTTTATCAAAAGTTGACTCTAAATATCATCCTCCTCTTTCTATAAGATTCACTGTCAATAACGAAAAAAACGAACCTTCTCTCACAAACCTTACTGGAAGTTACAACTTTCACAAAGCCGACTTCAAAAAACTGTACGAAAAAATCAGAGAAATAAATTGGAAACCTCTAGAACGATCTGGTGATGTGAACCAAGGTGTGAGTTACTTTTATCAAAAATTATATGAAACTTTAGATATGTGCGTTCCTAAATATAAACAAATCCGTAGAAATTCACCAAAGTTTCCACCTTGGTTCACACCGGAATTGAAAAATAAAATCAAACCACAGTCGAAAAAATTACTCGGAATATAATATGAACAAATTTCGGGAGCTGAGAAAAGAAATTAAATTAGAAACTAAGTTAGCTCATACAAATTTCATTAAAGGTTTCGAAAAAAGCATAAATCAAAATACTAATTATTTCTGGAATTACGTTAAAAGTAAAAAAACTTCAGCAAAAAAGGATAATATAGTGATCGAAAATGACGGCACTGAATACAAAACCAATGAGGATAAAGCCAATGGATTTTCCACCTATTTTCAGTCTGTTTTCGGCGAGGTTTCAACTTATAGAACAACGCAGGCACATGAAATCAGTGAAAATAACGCATTATTTCCCCAAATATTTCTCAATATAAATCAAATCTCACTCCAAGACATATCTGACTCAATAAAAAAACTTAAACCAAAAAAATGTGCAGGACCTGACCTTATCCCCCCATACATAGTCAATGGATGTTCCGAATTACTTCTGTCTCCTCTTCATATTCTTTTTAATTTATCTATAAAAACTCATACATTCCCAGACCTGTGGAAACAATCAATAGTGTCCCCAATTCACAAAGGTGGGGAAATCAATACATTCAAAAACTTCAGACCAATATCTGTCTTGTCATCCTTTGCCAAAATATTCGAGCAAATCTTATACCAACGAATTTTCGAACACACGAAAGGAATCATTTGTGAAAGTCAACATGGCTTTGTGCCCAAAAAATCCATACTAACAAACCTAATCACTTTCACAGATGATACGTCCCAAACTCTTGACATAGGAGGCCAGGTCGATGTGGTATATACTGACTTCGCCAAAGCGTTCGACAGGGTTAACCATGACATCTTAATCAAGAAATTGCATACTATGAACTTTTCAACGACATTGCTAAAATTCTTCTGCTCATATCTAGCTGACCGTAAGCAAATGGTGAAATACCATGGTGCCTTGTCGGAACCGTACTTGGCGCTTTCAGGGATTCCACAAGGAAGTAATTTAGGTCCACTTTTCTTCATTATTTTTGTGAATGATCTTCCCAAGATGCTTCTTGAATCCACAGCATTATTATATGCTGACGATCTGAAATTCTACAGATGCATTTCATCCCAAGAAGATATTAATAAATTACAACAAGATATTGATCGTGTTTTCGAATGGAGTATATCGAATAAGCTATTCTTGAATGTCTCTAAATGTTTTACAATGACATATACAAATAAAATCTTACCAGAAATGTATCAATATATGATGAATCGTACTCCACTTCCTCAAAAAAAATCACATACAGACCTTGGAGTTCTTTTCTCTACTACTTTGAATTTTGGAAATCATGTTGATCAAATAGTTTTATCTGCCTATAAAAGATTGGGTTTCCTGATAAGAATGAGTAACGACTTTACATTAAAAACAAAAAAAAATCTTTTCTTTAGTCTCATCAGATCGAAACTGGAATTTGCCTCTCTAGTATGGGACCCAGGAACATTGGTACGTTCCTCCAGGATCGAAACAATTCAAAACAAATTTTTGTGCTTTCTCTACAAGTAAAAGTATAATCATTACCCGGACTATGATTCATACCACCATATCAGACAGGAATTTAATGAGAAAGAAGATAGTCAATGCCTGTGGAAATCGCGTTTGATACAATCGCGCGCGACATCTAGCCCGATAACGACGAACCGAGGCAGAAAATACACCCGTACGAATGCGCCCCCTACAATCAACTTGCATTTTTTGAGGTATACTTGAGGATTTTTATTTTCGTCAAGGATTCCTAGTAGTGAATCGTTCGCCCTGACAGGGACGTACTTGAAATTTTCTAATGATAGTTTTTAACAGAGTAGGTGGCATATTTTATACACAAATTCAATGTCATTCAATAAAAATGAAGTGCATACTATTTGTTTATTATTTGATATAAATTGAATGAACTATTCATAAATGTAATAAAGTGAACGTGAACTTAATATCAGTTTTGTCATTTTGACTTCAATCATCAAGAACAATACTGTGGCATGGTTCAATTGAAAAATGAGTGTGGACCGGTGGGTGAACAGCACCTTTGCCTTATTATTTTCGGGGCAAACTGCTTTGTGTTTGTTATTGTTTGTTATTTAATTTCAATCACTGGGCGACTCATTTTAACCAGTAGGTGACATTTGTGTCGCACACTTCACTAGTGAAAAGGTGGTGACACAATGGAACAAATAGTATAAAAAAAAAATTGTTATAAAATTGTTATTTCCGTCAACCGATTGCACCCCTACGCGCAACCCTCGGAAGTCTTCGAGAGACTTGTGTGAGTTAGGGAAGACGCAGCCCTTACCTTTTAACGTGTGATGCCATGCACGAGACCGATGACCATGCGAGGCTTTGAACCCTCGACCCTTCGCTCCAAAGGCGAACGCTCTACCACCACGGCCACCACTGTCATACCTCTCCCCCTACCCCTTGGGCATCATCACCGAAACAATTTGAATAGGGAAAGTAGTAAGTGTGACACATCATTGAAAAGGTAATTTCATAAGGAATTCAGCCATGTCAATTTTTGCCACCTAAATTTTTATTTTGTCGCCCTCTTGCGGGAAAAACAACTGTTCCGTATTCCAAATTATGATACTGCATTTGCAAGCTATTTTGACATAAATTCGGTGACAATGCATTATGGAATATTTCTAAGAGAAAAAACAAAATGGCGGCTCCAAAATGGCGGACATGATTTGCAATTATGGTCCGATTCGTTTCAAAATTGATATGTGGTGGTTTACAAGGTCGGAAATTATGATTTGTTTATCAATGCAAAAAAACAAGATGGTGGTCCAAGATGGCGGACAGAATTTATAATTCTGGTCCAATTCGAATCAAAGTTAGTATGTGGGGATTTTCAGGGTTAGAAATTTGGATATTTTTGTAGGTGCAAATAACAAGATGGCGGGCGAAATTTGTAATTGTGGTTCGATTAGAGTCAAAATTAGCATATGGGGGTTTTCAGTTTGAATAAAATGAATTATTTAAATTGATAAACAAAAGCTTTTATACAAATACGCTAAAAGGAGATAACGGCAAATAAACGAAAAAGAGAGAAAAGGTAGGTTACTCTGTGCGTAACAGATTCGAAAGCTTGCCGCGAGTACAAAATAGGTATTTTTGCGAGGTAAAATTTTGATTCTGTTACGTATAGAATAACCTCAGTCACACATCTGAAAAAAATTATAATTTCCTTTTTAGCGCATTTGTTTAATTTTTTTATCAATTTAATCATTTCATTTTAGTCATACTGAAAACTTGTAAAACCCCCATATGCCAATTTTGAATCGAATCGAACCACAATTACAAATTTCGTCCACCATCTTGGTTATTTGCATTGACAAAAACATCATAATCTTTCACCCTGAAAATCCCCACATCCTAATTTTGATTTGAATCAGACCAGAATTACAAATTTCGTCCGCCATCTTGAAGCCACCATCTTGGAACCTTGGAACAACCACATATCAATTTTGAATCGAATCGCACCATAATTGCAAATCATGTCCGCCATTTTGAGCCGCCATTTTGTTTTTTCATTTAGAAAAATTCCATAATGCATCGTCACCTAATTTATGTCAGAATAGCTTGCAAATGCAGTATCATAATTTGGAATACAGAACAGTTGTTTGTCCCGCAAGAGGGCGCCAAAATGAAAAGTTAGGTGGCAAAAATTGACATGGCTGAATTCCTTATGAAATTACCTTCCTAATGATGTGTCACACTTACTACTTTCCCTTTTCAAATTGTTTGGGTGATAGTGCCCAAGGGGTGGGGGGAGAGGTATGACAGTTGAGGTTATGATAGAAAGATGCCCCCTTGGATTAAAAATCGACGTGTTTCTGCATTTTAATCACAACACATGCGTTTATTGCGTTTCGAAGATATTCGATCTGTTTCGTTTTCGGTGCCACACCCTGTATATTAATAGCAAGTGTTGAACAAATATAATATTCAAAAATACACGAAGGGTAACGTGACAATTTCACAAATGATAACGGCACAAAACAAATAAACACAAAATTCACTGGGAATGGTCTTGATAACATCAAGTTCCAGGTTAAATAGAAACACTGAAACTGAACTGAATGGAATCTCGAGTTTACACCAGTGTCCAGTACAACGCTGGATAGGATGCACGTGTCAAAATTATATTTCATAGCCATCTATCGGATTATTCAATGAATCATATTTTACGAACTGATCAAATACATACGTTAAAATCAAGAACAGACGTGACTGGAGACTCGTGGACTAGCGACATCTAGTGATGGTCTCCATTTGAATCCAACTAAAAGTACGTAAGATTGGCTAACTATCTTCTCTCTATAAACACTGGTGATAGTGACTATGGGATTTTCCTTTCTCCACAATTTGTTTGAGGATAATATAGAATTATTCTGATAATAGGATTGCCAAGAGAGAATTCAAAATATCATTTCCTCTGATAATATCACGATTATCTACGATCTTGCCCGAAGTGGAAATAAAGGAACACAATATGATCTTCGTTTTGTAAAGAGAAACTTTCTCAATGGAAAATTGAACCAATACATGACTCCTCTGAAAATGGAAAAAAACAAACGATAAAATTGAAGTAACTTTTTTGTAATATCCAACAGAAAACAACTACTTCCCCGGCTAAAGCCACGCTGGACATTGAACTACATCTGATATATATTGAGAAAGACCCTATATAACTTTTGGTTCAATTTTCAATTGAGAATGTTTCTCTTTACAACATGAATCCCTTCCAAGAGAGGTTATCTTGTATGATGGAAAATAGCGACAAAATTCCAACTTTCAGTCGCAGAGATGATTCCACAACTGACTTTATGAACATCCTGTTCATATTTTCAATAAAATCAACATGATCTTCGTCTTTGAACGATGAGTACAATTCGCGATCACCACGGAGTGGGCGACATCTACATTTTGAAATTTGTACGTAAAACTTCGGGAAAACAAACATTCTGTCATAAGATCTCGTGTTAACAAATTGTTTATTATTTCTTTATCCGTTTATATCTGGTGCGAGTTTTTTGATTTAATGCAGAAAGTATATCTTTGATATGACTAGTAAGTCAAAAAATTTTTGTTCAGTGCCGCAGTGCAATAATTACTCAGCTCCAAATGTGTCTATGCACTATTTTCCCAGAGACCAGAAATTAGCGAAATTATGGGGAATTAGACTGAAATTCGGGAAACCAATTAGTAAATATATGTGTGTTTGCAGTGAACATTTTATTTTGGAAGATTTCACTCCTAGTAAGATATTTTTTGTTCATAATATTCGTGAATCTATACAATTACTTTCTAGATACAAGAGGCAATTCGTTAAAACGATTGAAGAAAGGGGTCATTCCATCTCAAAAACTTCCCAAAACTAATAGTTCATCGAGGCAACGAAATGTTAACCGATCTGGGAGAAGATGGTAACACATATTGTATAATTGTAATTGCCTTTAATGTTTTCAATACTTTCTAGGTTAGACAATGTTGATAGTGCAGAAGTTTCAGGATCTGGAGATGTTTCATCAGTTCCAGATTGCTTCTCATTGGATGTAGCTGGTTCACTTTCAGTTCCAGGGCATATACAGCAGTCTGGCAGTAACACGGAACCACTTCCAAATAAATTTAACGAATCAACAGACAAATCTGTTCAAACCCCATTTCGTTTATATGATTTCAGTGCTAATCTTCAGTCAGACTATAATATGATGTGTTTTACTGGTGTTGACTTAAATATTGTGAAAACTCTAGAAACTTGCTGTGAAAAAATTCTTAGTTTGAATGCAGAAGATATTCCAAATAATCTCGAAATGAGAATAGCTCTTGTGTTGACGAAGCTGAAATACAACCATAGTTTTCGATGCCTAGCCATTTTGTTCAATGTTTCCTTTACAACATGTACCAGATACTTTTATTGGACTTTATCACTACTTGCAATAGTTTTGAAGCCACTTATAAAATGGCCCAGTAAAAAAGAGATTGTGGCAAATATGCCAAAGTGCCTCAAAAATTTTTCAAATACTAGAGTTGTGCTAGACTGTACTGAAATGCCAGTGCAAAAGAGCAAATGCCTAGTGAGCAGGATCAAGAGTTATTCCCATTATAAAAGTACATTAACAGTCAAGTTCTTAATTGGAATTACCCCATCAGGTATGATATCTTATATAAGTCCTTGCTATGGAGGTAGAGCTAGTGACAAAGGAATTTTCAACAAGGAAAATTTCATTTCTAAATTAGATCCGCTTGATGGAGTAATGGTTGATAAGGGCTTCATGATTGAGGATGAATGTGAAGATTATTTCATTAAACTAATCAGACCTCCATTCCTAAAGAAAAAGAAACAATTTTCCAAAGAAGAAGCAGATCAAACTGCAGAAATAGCAAGGGCTCGAATTCATGTTGAGCGAGCAATACAGCGCATGAAAATGTTTGGAATTATTTCATCACAAATCAAGTGGTACCTAATTCCACATCTAGATCAGGTAATGACCATTATTGGTGGTTTAGTCAACATGTCCCCTCCCATATTGTCATCTGAGCGGTTTTCAAGAAAAATATTTTCATTTTCTTCAATATTCCTTCAGGACTGGTTGTACAAATGAGAAACATCTCAGAATATCAAATCACCTTAGGAATTGAACTGATTTCAGCTTGACTGGAGTTCATCTCCCTCACACAACCAGCACTAGTAGCTAGCATACATAGCATAGAATAGCAAGTGTTAGAAATTGATGTTTTCATCAACAAAATATTCAAGCGGCAACAAAAATTTGTTCGTATTTAAATCTAGTTGTGTTAGAAATTATGGTGAAATATCTCGCAAATATCTAGCACGGTCAAGGAGACCTTTCCTCTGTGTAAGTCTCATGATTTATACAGTATTCAATATAAAACACTGTTTACTTCATATTCTCGATTGATTTATGGAATTGATAGGAGCAAGGTCGAAAATAGATAAAATGAACTAGGTCAATAAGGAGAAGAACTAGCAGAAGAAACAAATTTCCTGTTTATTATACCTAAAATATTTGCAATTTCATACCAAATATGCCTCTCAATAGAATTAAAATAACTTCTAATAAATTTTTTTGTACTGTCAATGTTTACTTGCAAAAATTATACTTTATTGTTCAATATTTGTATTTCATTTCCAGCTTTCATATAGACTCATTTTAATCAGGTCTCAAGTTCTACAAATGAAAGAAAGGGGTTAAATTAGCATGATTGAAAGATGTTCTCTTCATATTTGAGTGTATTAATCACCTACCGATTCTGATATTTCATAATCGAATTATTTTCATGTATTGGGTACAATAACATTTATTTTGTAGGGGTATTTAATGAAATAAAAAATGATCTGCAAAATATACTTTATTTTATTAAAAAATTAATCAAGATGAATGGATGTGCTATGGTCACAATGATAAATTACAAAACTAACCCTTTAACAACACTCAAACACCAATATGTGCATTTCAATAACTGAAGGTGATACTTATCGAAATCCGCATATAGGTGTTGATGACTGATGTGTGCTGAAGTTGTTACTTCTTCAATTTATTATTACCAACTCAATCGGGATGTGGAATATTTTCCGAATAGTCGACATTCTGAAGTTCTAATGTTTTGTCTTCAGAATTCTTAAGGTGGCTTCCTCATTTTTATGAATGTAAAACAATACATGTATTTTGATTGTTTCAAATACTCTATCCTGAACATGAAAGAATACTTCATAAATGTCCAGTATTCAAAATAAAAATTATTCCTAATCATCATGATGAATTAGCAAAAAGAATTCTTATTCTTACAATACTCATGTATCATATGCTTCAGATATTTTTCACTGGTATTACTTATTAATTCCCTAAAAAATGATTCATTGAAACCAACCAAAACTTCTAAGAATGTGTCGGAAAAAGAAGAGTAAATAACTAAATGTGTACATTTCACACCAGCAATACCCATTCCCAGCTGCACTTGACCATAGTATTTGTGTTTCTCTTTCATTTTGGGGGTTTGATCATCTTCAAATTTGAGGAAGTCACAAGCCTTAATGAAATTCTCATCGTTATGTGAATAGCTTTTACCTAAAAAAAAAATAATTAAAATTCACATTTAATGTTATTGAATATGTTTACCAAGAAAAGGACATTTGATCTCTAGCAGTGCATGTGGTTTTCCATCTTTAAAAATGAATCCATCCGGAGAATACCCCATCCAAGGATACTTCTCGCTTATTAGGAATCCTATGGTTAAGTCAAGCACCTGAAATGAAAAAAGAAACGCAAGAAAAAGAACCAACAAAGTAAAGAAGGTGTAGCTTCTCAGCATGAATTGCATGGGCTCGATATTTGCCTTAATATTACGAAACGAATACAACCTTTGGATTTCTACAGAGGCTGCATTTTTATGGAAAACTGAAGTGGCAGAAGATGGTTTGCCTAAAAATTTAGACCATTGTAAATTCACAAAGTATTCCACATAATCACAAATATTACACTCCAGTAACAACTTCAAATTCTCTTTTTCTACTTTTTCATTGGTATTGAATTCATATCGATGCTTCTTTTGGAAATGCCAGAAGTCTACTGCTCTTTCAGCAGCGTAAACTGATTCAACATTTTTTTTTCTCTGCCCCAAACTTGCTTGACATCAGTGCAGCTCCACTTGTTTAGTTCTTCATGACTGAAAGGAAACGTTCTTTACCTATAATTGAAAATATTCATAGAAAACTCACCGATTAACATGCAGCAGCACTGCACCTACATGTTTACAGAATCCAGATTGGCCTGCTTTGCAACTGCATTTCGTCACTGATGTGTTTGGAGATCCCAATTCAAGTTTCACTTCATGAGGAGGAGATTTCAAAGCGGAGCTTTGTAGACAAAGTCCAAACACTCGTCGCTTTTCAACATTCTCAACCTCACATAGTAAAACATGATTGGCATTGAATACTGCCTCCCCTTCAACCACAGGCCTACTTTTTCCGCTTAAGTACTGAAAAATTTCAGCTAAATTAATCTTCACCACAGGCATATCTGAATAAGCAATCCAAAGTTGAGAATGTTGAGATTTCGAACGTTCGAAGTAAAAGACAAAAATTAAAAATTCCAATAATTCAAAAAATATCAAATAAACAACGTCAACTGTCAAGTGTCAACACACTAACACAGATAAGTGACGTTTGCTTTGTTTTCCCGAAGTTTTGGTGCGCCACCTGGTGCCAATGGTGATCGCGAATAGTTCAGATTTAAACTGCGCATGCGCACAGGTCAAACTAACTTCGACTTTATTACTGCTTAACGTTATGTACTGCAATATCGCCAATATCTCCCCAATGAGAAAATCAAAATGTAGAAACTGCAACAAAAAATGTAACGAAAGTGTGAAAATTCGTTACAATCGTAACAGATTTTCAAAAAAATTTGCCTGCGGCGCTATATTTTCAACTCATCAAATCTGTTACAATCTATTACAATTTTCAATCAAATTCTAGTACAATCTTATTTTCGCCAAGAACACCACTGGTCCTTTATTCTGTGGCTCCAGCACAGCTTAAGCCTGATTCACATAATGGCAGTAGCAGTGGCGTCACCCCCTCTATTGATAAGATAACCAATGGCAAACATGTTTAGACGACGCTGAAAATTCAAGGTCACGCTGCTGAAAGTTTGATTCATTTAAACTTTTTGCAGTAAAATCTGGCAGTGTTCGCATTTCTAATCTTAAAATCATCATGAAATCGAGATTGCTGTTATGATTCCTTTCTACTGCTTTTAACAAACAATTAGTTGAAAATTTCCATTCCAATGTCACTCATTCGGATAACAGCGTCAAAAGGGGCGGAGTCACTGCCTTTAGTGCCACTGCTACTGCCATTATGTGAATCAGGCTTTACTACCAGCCAGCCAGCTGCACTCGGCTACAGTCTATGTAATCTGCATTCAAGGAAAGGATGTAATTGAGCAAAATTTGGATGAAAAATGATTTCAATTATAGAAGGAATGCTGAGAAACAGTCAGGACGATCCTTGTCTCATGATTGATTTATTGAAACTTGGCAGAGGAATCGGAGAAAGTCATAGTGAAACAGATTCATATGTAATCAGAACCACTTTTTTTTTCTGCTGGAAAGTCGTAGGTGAAGAATTGGTAACCCTAGATAAAAATAGCTTTGGGGTTATGTTTGATGCTGAGAATGATTTGATTCAATGGACTTTTGAAATAGTTTCAAACAACAGAGAAGTAAAGGAAGAAACAATTTTTTATTATTGGAGAGGATGTCAATCTCCCAAAAGTCCTTCCCCTTTGCCCCCTAGTTATAACAATGAAAACACTATTGTCGAAAGGATTTGCCAGTGGAGTGAGCCACCTGCATTTTTCCACATATTCCCAAAACCTGTTGTTGTCCTCAATGGACAAGAAGCAACATTTAATCCAAATACACCACATCTCTTCATGCTCAGAGGAGAATTAACTATAGAAATGCATCTTTTCGAGGTACCTTTTTCTAAAAATAATTTGAGGAGTAGGGCTATTTTCTTCATTGTAGTTCCGAATGAAAAAATTATCTATTGCTGGCAGGGAGCAGCTGTATCAGAAACTTACTGTTCATCGGTTTATCTGAAACTTGATACTGCTCTAAAAGAGATGAATAGTGATTGGAAACATTTTGAAACCAAGCATATAGACGAAAGAAGCAATGACTTGATCTTCCTTCAGGATGAAAGTGATTACTGCCATATCCAGAGAGAGTTGAGCTTCACTCCACGCCTTTTTTACTTGAACTTTATTACAGGACAGTTTTTGGCAACAGAGGTTCAGTATTCTTTGAGGAGTACCAGCCATATGGCACCATTTCCTTTTCTGCAGTCTCATCTGTACACTGCTGATGAACCAGGTAAGCTGTCAAAACAGGTAAAAGAACCACAAACAAAATTATGGCATCTCATTTGTTATATTACAACTTTCTTGAAAATTATTATTCTTTTTCTGAGAATAAAATCATATATTGATCAGATTAGGCTGACACAAGGAGAGCTGGCCCATTTAAATATTTCAAAATTTGTACTGCTCATGTGTTTGAAAGAATTCCTACTCGAAAATTAATTTAATAGTAATGGGAGTAAACCGTCCTTTAGCTGAAATCAGTTACGGAAAAACTGTTGCCACGGCAACTGTTGCTACGGCAACTGTTTCTATGCTAATGAGAATTGAGAATACAGAAAACCTATTCACATGGTGCGGAAAGGCGTGGTTGCCAAGTTGTCTAGTTTAGCTGAAATCAGTTATGGAAAAGAGGTAACCTTGATACCTAACCGTCGTTAGGATGGACAATAAACGAAAATGCTATTCTTGTTTTGCGGAAATGCATGGTTGCCAAGTTGGGCCAGTTATAGTTTAGCTAAAATTAGTTATGGAAAAACTGTTGCCATAGAAACCGTTGCTATGATCACGAGTAAACAAAAACCCAATTCCCATGGTGCGGAAATGCGTGGTTGTCAAATTGTCTGCTTTAGTTCAGTTAAGAATAAGTTGATACCGGGGCAACCGTTGCTAAGATGAGTGACAAAGAAAAACCGTTGTACCATAATGCGCGGTTGCCAAATTTTCAACTTGAAAATAAATTGAAACTTGAAAAAAGAAACATTCTCAATAAAACATGACTATACTGGAAATGGAAAAAACCTACTATGAAAATCTCTTTTTTTGTAATATCTAACAGAAAACAACTACTTTCCCGGCTAAGGCTCGCTGGACATTGAAATAAATCTGATAAGACACCCTTACGTGAAATAAAAAACCCGAAAGTGAAAATTCGCATTTTCATTCAGGTAGTTGAAATAAAATAAAGCGACTTTTTGTTATATCTAACAGAAAACAACTAACTCCCCGGCTAATGCCATGCTGGAAATTGAACGATGAACTAACCAAATTGAACCAAATTGCTAAAATTGATTCGGAAGAGACGAATTCACTGTTTATACCAATTGTGGGTCATTCATTTAGGAATAGATAATTCATTCACTGCAAACCACAGAAAATTTTAAAATATAAGATCCAGAACACAAGAAACGCGAGCGCGCCTGGCCGAAATGTCGACTGGACGCACGTGCCTTCATGTTACTACTTTGTCGATTTCCTCCAAGTAATATGAAAACTCTAATTGAAATGATACACAAAAAATATTCGAAAGTGTTGTATGTGTGTGTAAAAGGAAAATACTGACCCAAACCTGAACTTACTAAACTTAATCTTGATGTTGAAATTGTTAAGGAAGAGACGAGTTCACACATATATTTATAATTCGGTCACAAGTTGAATTTATTGTGAAGTCGTACTAATTTGAAATATTAGAACTATAACACAAGACACGCGAGCGAAGCGAGCGGGTTTGGCATTTGTAGTTACATTTTCTCTTTGTATAAAAACTTTTGATCATTTATAGTATGTGGCCTGTGGGGCAAGCGATTGCTTTGCTCATTAGTGATCAAAATAACATTGACAAAATAAATAATCTTTTTGAACGATACGCGCCTTCAGATTTCAAGTTATGTCAAGCGATTTTTATTTACTCTCAACCATAGCGACGATCATGGCAATATTTTTTACATAGTTAATTTCAGCTAATGTTGAGCAGACAATTTGGCAACCATGCATTTCCGCACCATGAGAATCGGGTTTTTGTTTACTTGTGATCATAGCAACGGTTGCTACGGCAACAGTTTTTCCGTAACTAATTTCAGCAAAACTTTAACTGTCCTAACTTGGCAACCATATATTTCCACAAAACGGGAATAGAAGTATTGTAAAAAAAAATTCAATCAATAAACATCCTACCACCCATGTGGTCTGTATAAAAAAGGAATACTTGAATCATAAAAACAAATTAATAGAAAATATAAAAAAGAGTAAAGATAAAAACTGAGGTCATCAAAAACCTTATGAAATAAACAATTATTTTGTATATATGTGATTTGTCAGTATTTTTATCGAGTCCTTTAGGGCATCTAAACCAATAAATTTTACTGTTTTCATTGGTATTTCAAATAACTTTGCAAAATAAATGAAATGTTTTGAAATTATACCCTAGCTCCAACAAATAGTCCTATTACTCGAATTTCAACATTGATTTTGAATTTTTCTTTGAAATAAGGAATGGTCGGTTCATAAATAGCCTTCTTTTAATTTTTTTTTTGTGTTTTGTGTTTTGGCATCGACTGCTATAGCCATTAGCCATATGTTATGGGTAGGCCTTGTTACTAACTCCATACGCCACCCTAGGAGCAGCACTGTTAATTGGAACGCAACAGTGAATCGTGCAGGACTCACCCCAGTCGAGCCACGAGATTTTGAAATCTTAATAGGTCAAATTAAATAAAAAAATCCCAGCCGCAACCGGGGCTCGAACTACGGACCTTTCGACTCAGAGTCAGACGCTCTAACCGCTGAGCCACGCCCCGACATCCTTCTTTTCATTGTTCACGTCAATTAGCTGATTTCATTATTTTCGAAACGTATTGTAACCTTTTTTTCATAACTGATTTCAGCTAAACTAAAGCAGACAACTCGGCAACCACGCGTTTCCGTACCATGGAAACCACCGTTGCCATGGCAACAGATTTTCTGTAACTGATTTCAGCTAAACTTAAGTTGAGCCTTCAGGGGACTTCGCAAACTATTAACGGAAATTTTTCTTCTGACTTCACAGTCATTATTTCTATATAAATCATCTAATTTTTATTATAACTAAAAACTTGTGACTTCCGACTTATTTATCGCGTCAAATTTTTACTTTTACCCATGCCACACACCAGTTGGTAAACGATAATTTGAACTTTTTGAATAAAATTTGCCGATATTTGATGAAAATTCATGTTTTAATATGCATACTAACATTTTTATTGATTTATTCAATTCAAACCACAATTACATGAATGCAGTTACATACGAGGATATATTGAAAAATTCTTAGCCTACTAAGTATAGAACCAAACAAAATTTCAATCTCAAAATATTTTATTAACCAACATATTCTCCTCTTAATTGGATACATTTATTACAGCGAACCTGCAACGTCTCTAGACATTTCAAAAAAAATGTTTCTTCTTGCTCTGCAAACCAGACCTCCACAGCTTTTATTACCTCCTCGTTGGAAGAAAATTTACGACCTTTTAAACTTTTTTTCAGTTGAGGAAAGATGATAGTCGGACGGAGCCAAATATGGTTAATAAGGGGGTTGTTCTAGTAATTCAAACCCTAAATCACGAATTGTTTGCATGGCAACATGAGATTTGTGTGCAGGGGCGTTGTCCTGCAAAAACAAAACACCTTTGGATAGCTTTCCGCGTCTTTTCTCTTTAATTTTTTCCCGTAGAGTGGTCAGTAATGTCGAATAGTAATCTCCAGTTATTGTTCTACCCGTATCCAAAAAATCAATCATGATTACTCCATGGCAATCCCAAAAAACTGAAGCAAGAACTTTTCCAGCAGATTTTTGGACACGAAACTTCTTAGGTCTTGGAGAACCGGAGTGTCGCCATTCCATCGATTGTTGCTTTATTTCTGGATCGTAGAAATGTACCCAAGTTTTATCCATAGTAACAATTCAGTTTAAGAAGTCTACATCGTTTTCAAATCGAGCACAGATCGAACGCTATGCTACTACCCTTGCACGCTTTTGGTCAACATTCAAACATTTGGGGATCCATTTTGCAGCAATTTTTCTCATGTCCAAATTGACGTGAACTATATGATGAACGCGTCCGTATGAAATATTCAGTGCTTTAGATATCCGTTTTAGCCCAATTCGACGGTATGTTAAAATCATGTCATGAACTGCATCGATATTTTCGGGGACTGACACAGAAACTGGCCTTCCCGATCGGTCATCATCTTCAATGGAAAATTTACCTCTTTTGAAGCTTGCAGTCCAATTTTTCATAGTCGCATACGAAGGACATTGATCACCAAGGGTATTAAGCATATCTTCGTAAATCTGCTTACCTCTTAACCCTTAAATACAGGTGCTTGATGATGGCTCGATTCTCCAGTTTTTCGATTTTCACAATTCCGGTGGACATATTTTTTCTTTTAATTTATTGCGTAACTTTGGTTTACTTTTTTGACGTCAATCTTTACACTGACACTTCTAATAAGTTATTGTTCGTTGCTATGGTGACGCAATATTTTGTTTATGCAGGGAACTGGTCTAGGCTAACTAGATATCAATACATCCTCGTACTTTGTTAGAACTGACAAAGTGTGAAAATAACACATTCGGAATGAATGCCAAAATGATTCACACAGCCACCCATTTTAGTAGATTTCCCTTGATAGTGAAGAACATACTTGTTTTTGTTTCTTAGTTGATTTGAATATTATTGTCATTTGCAGCACTCTTCCTACTGGACAACAACACAGAAATTTGGTTGTGGAAAAGACAAAGAACTACAATAGAAAGCGACGAGGACTCAGTTGATTTTGTTAAACAGTTGGAATTAGCTGAAAAAATCGCCAAAGAATATGCCGAAGAAAAAGAGCATATTATTGGAGAACCAGTATCTATTTCATATGTTGAGGCTGGATCAGAACCTGTGCAGTTCACAAACATTTTTCCGCGTTGGATTACTTGATTCTCTAAACATCATCGACTATTTTGTGAATTATGACAATTAGTTCGGAATATTCATCTGATTATATGGTTCATTCCATAATACTACATTGAATCATTTCTGAAACACAAATTGTTCAGTGTTATGTATATTCAGATGAAACAGTATAAAATGATCAGCGGTGATACAATTTTTGTTAGTATTTTTTTTGTTTTAATAAACATTGTAAAACACTTGTCTTGGTTTTCGAACTACTCCCTTGGTTTAAATGTTTCATACATCTATGCACTGACGAATGACTCGATATTAGTCACAATAATTATCCAAAGACACACTCTCCGCCTCGTCATACTTTTACTTTTAGATAATTATCTTGAGATTTTACAAAAAAAACCCATTTTTGAAAATCGTTGTATCTACGTATTTTATCCCTGCTACCCCTGTTAGCTACCACAATCGAGAACTTCTGTAAGAGCAGGTGTCACCAAAATGAAGCTTCTCACGGAAAATTAGCTTGATGAAAAATTGTACCATGGACTACAATTGGACTATTATCATAATATATCTCCTGTCAAACAGATGTATACCTATGACCCGTATCAGCTTTTATGATTTCACCTGTTTCCGTGAAAGTGCTGATATCAGTAAAACATATGCATCATAGCAATTTTACTGTTTCTCGTGCTTTTGCATAAATGAATTTCACGAATAAGTGACGCATTTTGTTGTACTTATATGAATTTGCTTATGATTGTTCAGAGAGGAGTCAAAGTCCCAGAGGTCAACACGATGAAAGTAAAAATGACGTGATAAGATATACATTGTTATTCAAATACAATTGTTATGTTTGGTATTATTCAGTGTTAGGAAAAGCATACGCTGAAAACATTGCGACACCAATCAATTTTACAGAAAACATAATTTAAATTTTAAAATGGCCCCCATGCCCTGTAGGTATTATAGCAACCTTCATCTGACCTAGGTATTCAATGAATTTTTAGAACTGGGTGTTTTCCTAAATCACTCAAAATAGTATACTGATTCGACCGTTATATGAGTGGAAACAAATATGAGCTTGGAAATTATATGCCAGTCTCACTCACAAGTAATTTAACAAAATTATTAGAATACATTATTAAAATCAGAGTAGGTAAAATCAAAGAATATCTACAATACTCAGTATTGTACATATTCTTTGGTAAAATCTTGACAAAAATGTGTAGGTACCCATACATCGACCTCAATAAAGCTTCTGACACTGTAAGTATGCCACAAACTTTTGTTGAGGAGACTGAAACTAGGTATTTATGTGTGGTATTATTTATATAAATAAAAATATTTTTATACGACCTATTGAAGAGTTACCTTTCAGATAAACAACAAGTATTTATTGACCGTAAATGTAACCAAATGAGGGTTGTTCCTATGGTGTTCCCCAAGGCACCGTCTTTGGACCTTTGCTATTCATACTATATATATATATATATCAACAGTTTGTTTGTAAGAACACCATAGGGAACTGTGATCAGTTTTGCGGATGTTACTGCAATATTTCACCAAGAAAACTGGAATATTCTGAAAGAAAAAGCGGAACAAGACTTTAATTTGATTAAATCTTGGTTTCAATTTAACAAATTGACTTATTGTAGGTATGGAATCTTCAATAAACTTTACCAGGATTGAATAAGTAATAAATGAAGCTCCTTTCTTGAATATATCTGTATTATTTGTTCAAATTACGCATCAACTCAAAAATATTTAAACAAACATTCCTTTTTCAGTAACTAAGATCAACATTATAGCATGACTTGATCGCGTTCATTTTCAATCTACCACGAAGAGCATAGAACACTCAAAACACTAACTCGACTTTTAGTCAAACAACCGCTAGATGGCAATGAATGCTTTCAGTGGGTATCAACATGGAATGAACAAAATATATACCTTTTACATCATATATACTCCAGTTCCAAAATTGTAGATAGTGACTCGTTTACGTGGTTTCAGAGTGCGGAATGCACGTAAACTGACGATGAGTCACTGTCTACAATTTTAGAACTGTGCAAAAGTGTGATAGTTCGTTGGAATTGTTTCATCGATCGGGAGGAACATAGAAATGCCAAAATATACAGGTCGTCCCATTATTAATCTCGAATCTGATGTCACGTGACCAAAAATAAAAAGCTCATTGGGTAACATATTATCAAAAAAGCTACACCAATTGCTTGCTTTAATTTACCACCCCAAAATTATAATTCTCTATTACTCTCGAGTTCCGATGATATTCCCTGGCCTAATTTTCGTGGGACACCCTGTATAAGAAGTCATTCATCCGAGCATGTCGTTTCATAATTATGAAAGGTAAAGCTTAACTAAGTGTCAAAATATATATCCTTAGATCTTATTTTGTTCTGATGCAAGGAATCTTCTTTGTAGTAATCAGACAGAATTACATTATTTTTGAGGGTAGATTGTGAATATTTACACTTTTATGGGGTATATTATTTTCAATGCACCATCCATGTAGATTTTCAAGATCGTTTTGTAATGTTAAACATTCTGCTTCAGGAATAATTAGTCTGAATATTTGGAGATCATCAGCAAAAAGTTGAATTTTACTCGAAATATTCTTTTTCTGAAATCGTTCAAGAATGCCCACTTTCTCGAAGCAACTTCAGGCCTCAAAATACGCTAATCTAGTATTTTAGCCCGTTGCTAAGCAACGAACTTTCCCGGACCGTTTTCGGACCTAAACGGTACGGGAATAGTAATTTACGTAACAAGTCCGGAAAATACTGTTTTTTTTGACGTGTAGACCAAATTCTAGGACGAGCTTTAGCGAGTTCTGGAAGTCTACGAGTCCAAAAAAACTGTTTTCGGACGTGTTGCGTACACTATTTTTTCGGCAATCATGTAGAATAACGAATCAATGAGACGCATTTAGTCTAAGAGACGAAGAGAGGTCGACTTTCACCCATCTGTTAACCGGATGAAACGATTCCAAATTTGAATATTTCGAACATTTCAGTTCTTATTTGTATTATATACTGAAATTCGAACAGAAGATAGGTACCAACAGAAACATTCTAGTTCTTATTTATATTAATATTTGTATTGAAATTCGAGCACTTCCCGGCCTAGTCCGGGAAGTACGTACTTCCCGGACTAGGCCGGGAAGTGCTCGAATTTTAATATAAATATTACTATAAATAAGAATTAAAATGTTTCTGTTGGTACCTATCTTCTGTTCCAATTTCAAAATATAATACAAAGAACTAAAATGTTCAAAATATTCAAATTTGGAATCACAGCCAGGGTAGTTTACTCTTGATCAAAATTCTATTTTTTGTTCCCCTCTGTACACCGTTTGGAAATTCAGAATTTTGATAACTCGAATACAAGTATTCCGTAATGCACTAATTTTTATGAAGAATAAAATTTTCTTACAAATCGATATTAAAAAAGTTTCCATGTGGTGCAAATTTTTGAAACTCACTGTATATAGTCATGACCACCTTTTGATAAGCAACCCATTTTAGGCGTATTCGTCTATTTATGTAACTTCATAAAAAGTATGTTTCATCCGGTTAACAGATAGGTGAAGGTCGACCTATCTTCGTCTCTTAGACTAAATGCGTCTCATTGACTTGTTATTCTACATGGTTGCCGAAAAAATAGTGTACGCAACACGTCCAAAAACAGTTTTTTTGGACTCGCAGACTTCCAGGACTCACTAGCGCTCGTCCTAGAATTTGGTCTACTCGTCCAAAAAAATAGTATTTTCCGGACTTGTTACGTAAATTACTATTCCCGTATCGAAAACGATACGGGAAAATTTTTGCCGGCTTGTTTACATTTTAGACAGTTATTGAATTCACGCAAACAATATATAGAATTCCTTAGTTTTTGATAATGCTGATTGCGATTTCAGAAAAAATAGTATATGTACCTCGTAGTAAAAGCACATTCCCAGACGACAATGTTGGCCAACAAGCATTGAAGTCTGGGAATGTGCTTTTACTACTAGATACACAATATACTATACCTTTATCATTCATGAATGAAAACACTAGAGGAGATAGGTTGCTTCCATGACGTGCGCCACTGGTAGGAGTGAATTGCAACGACTTGAGGCCTCTGCACTCTACGAAGATAACACGTTTTTCCAAATAAAAACGAAACAGGTTCAATAATTGAGTATGATAATATAATTTGTTGATGAGAATATGGTGATCCAATTTATCGAAGTCCTTGGACAAGTCTGTGTAGACAGATCTACTTGTAAATTCTCATCAAATGCGTTGCTTATTATTTGTGCAAAGCACACCCAGTTTTGGTACCTAGATCGTATACTGAAAAATCCGTGCTGATTATTTGAAATAAAGTTTATAACATTTGGAAAAATTCAGTTTTACAGGCATATTCAAAAGTATACTCGCTCAACAACGATAGGGGCAACCGTTTTTGAGAAACTTGCAAAGGATACACACTTTAATAGGGAAATTGCCCCCCCTGTCGAATTGGCTGAATGTTATAGTCCAAGTCGATCATTCCAAACCAAAAGTTCAATTTGCAGAACTTTTTCTATAGGCTAGTTTTGGCGCTAGAGTCATTTGTTCTTCATTGTTAAACAACACACAACGTAATCCTGTATAATCATCAATATTCTGATTAATCAAAATGTAGACAGTCATTAATATGAGATGCTCTCAAAAGTATTAAAAGTGTTTTGATATATTTGGTCATTTATACAGTGTGTTACGAATCGCCTTAGGGATCTACAATCAAAAAATGTTTATGAGTCCTATTCTACACCATATTCTACGTCATATAGTCGAAAAATATATGGAGAGTTCCTTTTAAAAGAGAGCTAAAGTTATATTCAAAAAGTTCCATATTGAAAAATATTTTTCGACAATCCTGTATAATTTCATGGCATGATCCCAGATAACACCAAGACGTCCTAAGAACATCCTCAGGACGTCAATCTGGGACATTCAGGACGTCCCAAAGACGTCCATTGTCGGTCGAGGACGTTCCGAGGACGTTCTGAGGACGTCCAATGTTACAAATTGGAACGTTCCGAGTACGTCCATCATGGGCCCATGTTAAGGATTTCATGGACATTTTCGGGATGTTTTGGGGACGTCCATTTATTGGTACGTAGACCGCCTTTTTCGTTTTTCTCAGGATTACTATTTTGTCAAGGTTTTAACTCAGAAAGGTAAAATGATAAAATGCATGAATATTTATTTAAAACCTCTCTAATTGCGAATAAACGTGTGACATTGTGTTAATGAAAAGCATTTTCCAGAAGTAACACTTCATCATAATATTTTCCAATATACTTGGAATACAAAAAAAAAATTCTTCAAAATAATATGTATTCCGTACCTAATACAGAGTTTCCACTATATTTATAAATATATACAATTGCACATATCTACAAGTTTTCTGAAGTCTTCAGAAACTTCAGCTTTTTCTGCAGATCCTGAAAAGTATGATCCTGTTATTACCTGCCATTTCATAATCGATTTCAACTTACCACAAATTATTGTTCAAACCGATTTATTCCTTAGCAACCAAGTCCACACAATCTCCAAAGCATGCAAATAACTCTCAGCTTGGTCAAGAACCCACAGTGAAATCAGTTTACCTTTACCTAACCTAAAAAAGAACACTTATATCTGATGAAATGAACTACCCACCATGCACTGTACTTACAATATCGATAACAGAACTGGTTATGCACGTTTTGTTTTAGTAATATAGCGGCAAAGGGCAAAGCTCACAACGTTCGTAAAAATGAAAATGGCATAAAATATAAAATGACATGACGTGCGTGGACAGCCGAGCTGAGTCGAGAGGAGCCGAAAGCACAAATATTGAAGGCTTGTTTCAGACGAGGCGGAACGCGGAGAGAGAAAATGTCAAATTTAAATTTTAGGGTAATCGAAACGTTAGAATTTAAATTCATGCCCGGCTCGATTGGTCTCAATTAAATGAAAACTTAACATTTTCGCGATATTCGTTTCGTCTAGTCTGAAATAAGTAGCCTTGGAGCACAAAGGAGTGACACAGATCACATATTGCAAAAGGGCACAGACAAATATGCTCGGACGTAGACAGGTCACAGAATGAACTTTAGACTGAACTACTGAATATGATCATGCTTCGATATTAACGCAGATCATTCCAAATTTCACATATTTGTTTTTCAAATAACAAAATCGATTTCAACCTTAATTGAAATTCACAGAATCTGTGACATAATTGATATTCAAATCAATATAATTATATAGAATAGATTTGGACTCAATTTGTACGTCCTGAAAACGTTCTCATCGTACGTCCCTAAAACGTTTGGAGTCGTACATCCTCAGGACTTCCAAAATAGATGCCAAAAATTCGTATAACATCTAAGACAATCAAAAATAGTTTAGGGGTGAGTGAATGTTACGCAGATATTTGAATTTACTAATATATATTATTATTATTGATATTTTATTTTAAAATAATGCACTCCACCTTCCAACCCAATTTTTTTCGTATCGCCCTGTATGTGTGGCAATAAATTCTTGTTCAACAGGATCTAGTAGCCGAAAGGTTGAAGGGACATTGTTTCAATCACTTTGGATGTCAGTCGGCGATGGTTCAAACCATGGCGACTGCAGAAATTTTTCTGATGGCCCAAGAAAGTGCGAGAATCGCACGTAAAAAGGTAAGACCTCGTTAATCCTTGGCTCGCACAAGTTTTTGACTTCTGAGGGCTGCCGTTCGTAAGGGGACGACAGCTGGTTAAAGGAAAACACAATTTTGATCAAGTTAACTTTCGTTTTAAATCGATATTACAATAGAACTTGAGAAATCGAACTTTGACGCACTATTGCCCCCCCCCCCCTGTATAAAAATGTTATAGTCCAGATTTGTTTTAAAACTTGTTTGAGTATTTTCGAAATTGTGGGGTACGTACTGGAGAATATGAAAACATTGCATCCTTTTAATGTAGAAAAAACATTTTTCTGTAGGGTCAACGGTTCGATCCGATCCTTTTCTACTCTTTCGGACTAAGGAAGAGCTGCGACAACTCTACGTTAAAATTCGCAAAATGATGCATCTTAATGGGAGCTTGCATCCTAAATCGTCCGTTTCATGGTTATACTTCCCCAGGGAACAAGGAGACTGTAGTGTTTTGAGTTTGGAGTGTTTTGGATGGAGCTGTGAAGTCATCAGGAGTTTAGGTCCTCTTCTCTGCATGGTCCGCGACCATGAAAAAGCAGGGATTGGAGCATTTATTTTCAAGGCAGCAACCCGTGCAGCCGATGAACTAGGTCTCGTATTCGACACTGAACGGGCTAACTCAAACTCTGTCACCGAGTTGGGACCCGTTCAGCAAAAAGCTCACATCAAAGCTGCGGAGACAGAGGTCCTGCTACAGCTACATATGGATGAGCCAATGCATGGTGTCTTTTTTCACAATATCGAAGACCTTGGCTTATCCAAAAGCTTAACCTTTGCCTTCCTCAGGTCGAGTGAGCTAAAGTCGGAGACCGAGGGACTCATAATGGCCTGCCAGGATGGTGTCTTCAATACCCTTGTCTACCGTAGTCACGTGATGGGTATAGACGTCCCTGACACCCGATGCAGGGCATGTCGTGGGGCACCTGAGACCGTAATGCATTTGCTATCAGCATGCCCATCTTGCGGTCTCAGCCTATATCCACAGGCATAACGCAGCGCAACGAGTGGTGTACTACCATCTACGACACTCGTTCGGTATAGACGAGACACCGGTGTTGCCTTATGTTCGGGGAGATATTGAGTCCGTGGTGGAGAATGAGAGGTGACGAATCTATTGGAACTACTCATTCCCCACCCTTAGGCAAATACAAGCCAATAAACCTGATGTTGTCCTCCTCGACCACCAAAGTAGAATGATATTCGTCATGGAGTTTTCCGCTCCAGGCGAAATGAATATCGTTCGAAAAGAGGAGGAAAAATGGACTAAATATAGAGATCTTCTCTTTGAACTCCGCAGGTTGTATCTGGATCATTCTGTCAAAATTGTGGATCTGATTATAGGAGACCTTGGTGGAATGATGGACACACTGCTCTCTAACTTGAAGATAATACCGGCTTGCCGTAATATGGCAGAAATCTTAGCAGCACGACTGCAGAAGGCCGTCATCCTTGGCTCGCTCCGTCTACTCAGAGCACACGATTCTCGGACCCAATAGTCACTTACCCTACGGACGTTGTGAGTGATTATTGGGGTAAACGACACCAGCGCGCCCTCCGGATGAATTGTAGCACCGGAGACAGGGCCTGACTGGTACATTCCTTACGGGAAAGAATATAGTAATAATAATAATAATAATAATAATAATAATAATAATAATAATAATAATAATAATAATAATAATAATAATAAAACGGGAGATTTGTCGGAACCGAAAAACTACAGGCCAATAACATGCCTGAACGCATGTTATAAGATGTTCACCCGCATTTTGTACATGCGAATACTCACCGCAGTTGAACACGTGTACGAACGGATATATGAGCAAAGAGGGTCAAAGAAAGGGATCGCTGGATGCAAGGAGAATCTGCTCATCGATAGATGTATTACGCAGGACTCCACGCAGTATAAGCGTAACCTTTCGATGGCCTGGATCGACTATCGCAAGGCATTTGATACGACATCGCATGAGCTAATCATGCACGTTCTTCGATGCCTTGCGATACCCGATCAAATAGTGAGATGCATTGAACAACTGATGCCACTCTGGAGGACTCGCTTCACTATAACATCAGGTCAAGCTAGAGTCCAAACAGATCAGGTTATCTTCAGAAGGGGAGTGTTTCAGGGAGATTCTCTCAGCCCCCTTCTCTTTTGCATCTCACTATTGCCATTGTCCGTTGCCCTCAGAAAAACACGTGGATACTACTGCGGCACCCCCAGCAACCGGAGGCATAAGGTGACTCATCTATTCTACATGGATGATCTTAAGCTTTATGCCTCTGGTGAAAAGGACCTACGTCAGTCTTTGAGGGTGGTGGAGGAGTATACGCAGGCCATCGGCATGGAGTTTGGGATCGACAAATGTGCAACGGTTCATCTCAAAAGAGGACGATGCGACGATTACGGAGAAGACGTCCAGCTCATAGACGGAAGCATCCTACGTCATCTGGGTGCCGGAGAGACGTATACCTACTTGGGAGTGGAACAACACCACTCTCAAGAAGTTTTAACTGTCAAAAACTCTCTCCGCGGCAAGTATCAGCACAAACTCCGACAGATCTGGTCATCAGAACTGTCGGGAAAGAACAAAGTTGCTGCCACAAATATGCTTGCCGTTCCGATCTTACTCTACTCCTTCGGAGTAATGAAGTGGACTCAGGAGGAGCTGCGACAACTCGACGTAAAGACTCGCAAGATGATGCACCTATACAGGAGCTTGCATCCCAAATCGTCCGTTCCTCGGTTATATCTCCACCGACAACAAGGAGGACGAGGACTTTTGAGTTTGGAGTGTCTTCACAACAGAATGGTATTGGATGGAGCATGTAAAGTAATCAGGAGTTTGGACCCCCTTCTCTGCATGGTCCGGGACCATGAAAACGCAGGGATTGGAGCGTTCCTCTTTAAGGCAGCAGCCCGTGCGGCTGATGAACTCGGTCTCAGTTTCGACACCAAACGGCGTGATCCGAACTCTGTCACAGAGTTGGCACCCGTTCGGCAAAAAGCCCATGTAAAGGCCGCAGAAAATGCAGCTCTTCTGCAGCTACATAGAGATAAGCCTTTGCATGGGGTCTTCTTCAGAATCGTTGAAGACCTTGGCTTATCCAAGAACTTGACCTACGCCTTCCTTAGGTCAAGTGGGCTGAAGTCGGAGACCGAGGGATTCATAATGGCCTGCCAAGATGGTGTCTTCAACACCTTGGTCTACCGAAGCCACGTGATGGGTATAGAGGTCCCTGATATTAGATGCAGGGCCTGCCGTCAGGCGCCTGAGACCATTATGCATTTGCTGTCAGCATGTCCAGCATATGCGGTCTCAGCCTATATCCACAGACATAACGCGGCTCTACGAGTGTTATATTACCACCTACGACACTCGTACGGTATAGACGAGACACCAGTGTTGCCTTACGCTCCGGGGGATATTGAGTCCGTGGTGGAGAATGAGAAGTGCCGGATCTACTGGAACTACTCATTTCCCACCCTCAGGCAAATACAGGCCAATAAGCCTGATGTAGTACTCCTCGACCATGGAAGTAAGACGATATTCGTCATTGAGTTTTCGGCTCCTGGCGAAACGAATATCGTCCGAAAGGAGGAGGAGAAACGGACGAAATATCGAGATTTACTCTTCGAACTCCGCAGGCTCTATCCAGACCATTCTGTAAAAATGGTTGTTCTGATAATAGGGTCCCTTGGCGGTGTGATGGATTCATTACTCTCGAACTTAAAAATCATACCGGCATGTAGAAAGATGTCAGAAATCATAGCCGGAAGAATGCAGAAGGCTGTCATCCTCGGTTCATTACGTCTGCTCAGGGCACACGATTCCCGGACCCAATAGCTGCTTACCCCATAGTTTGGGGAGTGGTTATTGGGGTAATGATGTTGCCAGCGCGCCCTCCGAATGTATCGGAGCATCGGAGACAGGGTCCGACTGGAGGATTTTAATTCAAATCAGAAATAATAATAATAATAATAATAATAATAATAATAATAATAATAATAATAATAATAATAATAATAATAATAATAATAATAATAATAATAATAATAATAATAATAATAATAATAATAATAATAATAATAATAATAATAATAATAATAATAATAATAATAATAATAATAATAATAATAATAACAATAATAATAATAATAATAATAATTTATTATTTACCATAAAAAAACGATTCATTCAGGTATAGTCATACATGATAATAATTATAACGGTGATAAATAAATGGTTTGGTGTTGATGGATATTGTGATGTTTTATGAATAATGGTACTAATTATTCAATACGTTTAGTACCATTTCATTCAACATTATTACACTAAGATCAGTAATGATACTAATAGAATGCCGTCTTTTGCGCCATTTTCAATAATGCTCTCATGTCAAAAGAACAAGGACGACTTGACACCTTTCACTAGCATAGAACATAATGTTTCAGTTATGACACAGAACATAGAACACATTTACATAACCAAAGGATATTAGATGGAACTTGATGCATATATTATATTACAGATATAGTGTTTGCTTGAAGTGTGCACTGACCACCCGGCTGCCGACCTAAGCAAAAAAGCCGTATCCAAAGAAAAAGTTACATAAACTAGATTTAAATAAGTAAGACTATTCGTACCTAAGATGGTCGAAACTACAGATTCTCAGCTTCAGAGTTTTTGCAGATACGGCTTATTTGCTTAGGACGGCAGCCGGGGTGGTGCTGTAGGGTTTCCGGGTTTTCCTGCAACTGAAAAGTGAATACGCCACCAAAAATCAGTAAGTCGCCCGGAGCGCCACGGCAAATAATAATATCCGTCCTCTACCCGTACAGGCTATGCCTTTGGGTACACTCTTCGAGTGTTTATGAGGGAGTATTATTATTATATCATCACTTTGATTAAAAATTTACATGAAATGTATTTATTATTATTAGTAGCAAATAAAACACTATCTACGCTCGGAAATTAAAAAAGTACTTTGGTAGCTTTGTGTAATAATCGTTCATGATTAATTTGAGATCCCATTTCCATTTAATGGCAACACTTCATTGTTTGTAAAATTATGAGAATTTTGTGTCGAAATGTTCTATGAACTAATCGCAGACTTTGGATTTGTATTGTTTTATTATTGTAAACTTTAATCGTTTGAATATGTTTGTGCTTGAGGTCATCATTTCGAAACATCAAATACAACCGACCTTCATCAAAGTCACTTTTATTTTTTTAGAACTTGCAATTGGAAGTCGGGCAGCTGTGATTAATAGTGTTGTTGAATGAAGTAGAGAATTGAATTTCGTTTTTTTGTACCTGCATATTCCCACACAGATGTTTTACCCTTTTTTACTACCATTCACCTGCAGTGTAGGCCATACCGGAGAATACCTGTCAGAAAGCAACTGCTTTCCTGGCTAATACCAGGACGGGTATTGAATTATATCAAACAGATACTTCTGTAATGTTTTTCATTGTCCGTCGGTCGGCAATAACTAACGTTACTTGACGATCTCCCAAAAAAAATTGGTTTGTGTTCAGATATCTGACTAAATCTCAAGACCCGGAGATTCAGAGTGCTTCTTGTTCTGCTCCCAAGGTGGAGTGATCAAATAGTCAGAGTGATGTGATGACTCGCACGTGGAGACGTGGAACACACGGCATCAGAGCTCTTTATTGACATACATTGTTCTGACGAGAGGCAAAATCTCGAAACTAGTCTGCAGGTGGTCCTTTATCTGAATCAAAATAAAATTCTGTTATTTATTGGTTACAGGGAGCACCTTCAATATGGAATGAGGAACATTGCCCAAGTATCATGGGCGCCGCCAGTAAAAATTTAAGGGGAGGGGGCAGATTTTTTGTGTTTCCTCAAATTGAAATGAAGACATCTTTGATACCCACTACGAGTGTTGTTCGAAAAATATTACAAAATAGTTAGTTTTGTAATATCTAACAGAAAAGAACTACTTCCCCGGATAAAGCCACGCTGGACATTGAACTACATCTGATAGATATTGAGAAAGACCCTATATAACTTGAGAGAAAAAAATCTGAAAGTGAAAATTTGCATTTTCATTCAGATAGTTGATTATTTATTGAATTTCCAGTTTCCATTGGAGATTCTTATCTATAAATGAGATAAGGGAGAATGTTATTTAGAACCCAGCGAGCACAAACATCTCTGGGAGGTTTTGAGATGTTTAAAAAATGTAGTCACGCCGACGTTTCTTTGAGACGTAATATGTACTTCCCAAAGAGGTCCCAGAAGGATATTCAATGTTCTGTTTTTGTTCTTATTTAAATGCCTATAGGAATGTATCGGAGATGGGCACAAACTGTTATCTTGTGGATGTTTTCACTTGGCGTAACATAGTTCACTTTTGAGATGTTCACCGAGAATATATGTAGCGTTCGCGCAATCGCAAATGTGATCATGTGATCTCAGTGATGTTTGAGTTGACGGAGAGTATCGTTTCTAGTTTCGACTTAATTTACCCCATTTTGTTTTTCGTAAAAGTAGTCGTTTTAGAGTGAATTGAAACGTTTTGTCAAGACAAAATATTATATTTAGTAATCAAGTTGATCACGGATTGCAAAGTAAGGAATGAATTGTCGATATTCAGAAAATAAATAATCTCAAAAACATATACCGGTTCTGACTTGTAAAATCATCATCATAATCATTATGTATACCTTATCTATGTAAAGTGATTAGTCGAGGACACTGTATTATTGAGAGTGTATTCACAGTTTTGTTTAAATTCAGTTGAACCAGACAACAACCAGTGTTAGAGTGATATTTACATTTTTGAAAAGTTGTTCAATTTGTACAATCAGAAAATATTTTAGGTTTAAATTTGTATGTGTGTTCCTTTGATACTATTAAAATAAGTTATATCGATTTTTTTTAATCGCCCCAGAGTTCTCTTCATATTTTGACTATTGTCTATGACAAAAACCGAGATAAAAGTGCATTTTGTATGTCTCAGGAACATCTCAAACAATGTTTTATGTACAGTGATTTAATGTAGGCGAAAAGCTTTAAAAATGTTATGTTTTGTCTTAAAAAAGGCTTTGAAAAAAACGTGAAAGAAATGCTTTTTGTGATGTCCCAGGAACATCCTAAAAATAGCAGCGCACGGCGGACATTTGCACCTATTCATGTATGAACAGAACATCGCAGTGGAGGTTTGATGTATCAAAAACTCTTACTTTTAAACATCTCTGAGATGTATTCTTTGGTGTCTTGGAACACGTCGCTAAATGGTTTTCTAGCAGCTAGTCACCTCTTTCAACTCAAAATTTCCGGAGCTCTTCAAAATTTCCATCTTGATTTTTGCCCTTTAGTGCCAAGTCACGCTTTCCGCACAATAAAATTGATGAAATAATAACCATTTTTTTTTCTATTTTCTTCTATTATTTGTCTTTCTTGATTATCCAACAGATCAGTAACAATATGTTTCTGACCAGAAAACGTTTTCATGAAATTATTTGCCCTTAACTCGTTCAAGTGTATCTTTTTCGATACATTTAGCTGAATCACTATACTACTATAGTATTACTGGAAACTTTTATAGCACAAAAATATGCCAATTTAAAACCGCCAACTACCGAAACACGCTTTTTTCTTAATTATAGAGACCAAAAATGCACAAAACAAGTAGTGGGCATCAACAAAATTGGAAATATACCTAGAGTAGAGGCTAAATTTTTAAATCTAAAGGATCCTGAAAATTACAGGGGGCACTCATTTCGCCGTTCTTCTGTTAGTAGATGCAGGAGGAATCTAACTTCTCTGAAAAGACATGGGGGTTGGAAATCGTCCAAAGTCGCAGAAGAATATATTGACGATTCTGCTACTAACAGGTTAAATATTGCCAATGAAATTATGGGTGCCATCAGCAGTACTTCGAAAGCCGTCACTCCGCCGAGAAACTGACATCGAGTGTACTACTGTACATAGTGTACAAATAACAGAGAGAAATCTGTCTGACTCCTCCTTGCAAAGTCCATTACAATTTACTAATTGTAATAATAATAATATTACTTTTCTTTGTAAAATTCTCAAAATAAAGTGAAAATATATAAATTTTTTTGCAATTATGTATTTATCTGTGGTCGTCGGAAAAATAGTGTACATTACTTGTATGGAAAGTGCCATTTTACACCCGTGGGATTGTCGCACGAGGCGTCAGCCAAGTGCGACAACATTCTCCCACTCATGTGAAATGGGTCACTTTCCACACTAGTAACGTAATATACTATTTTCCTTCTGGGTATCCCATTCGAGGCTCTCGTAGCATGTACTTACACTTGAAAGATGGTGGTTACCATGGGGTTTTGAGATCCTGAAAGTTGGTGCTGTAACGCTCACTACAGCCCTTTGTCATCTTGGATCCATCAGTGTACGACACTGATGCACCCATTTCCAGTTGATACCTGTTTCTCTGTGTAAATTTGGTGAATGTTTGTGATCACTTCAAACTGCATTTCGAAGTCGGTTCAGACGTGGCTTCAGGCTCATTCTGAAGGCACTGATTGCTGTTTCCTTCATTACACATAGGTGCAATAGTAGAAGGTTTAGCATTATTACTCCTAATGCTGCAGTAGGGCACGTAAATATCGCCCCTGTGATTCCCAGACAAAAACTAGCCCTTGCTGCACCGTTGTCCGTCATATCAGTGAAGCACAGGTGATCAAGGGTTTGATGATCGTTTGGTATGACCAGTAGATAATTTTTGGTTCCTGCCCCCATGCCTTACCACTCTTACCAAAGATTCTGCGGTATGTCCAGCTTGCCGGTATAGCCCTGAAAAGAATGTGATTGATTTGGCTGTTCTGTCAGTTTTTTGTCGATTAGAGTTGGAGCTTTAAGTTCTCTTTTTTCTATTTCTTGAGTTCCTTATTGTACTCAAGACAGATCTCTTCTGTAGTCTTCTGAGTGTCCCCAACTCTCAGTTTCATGTGAATGTGTTCTGACTTTTTTTCCGCAGTTTGGCTAGTTCCTTATTCCAACAAGGCACGTCTCTGGTGATTTCAGGATAGCTGAGTTCATATGTGTTCGTTATAGCTGTGTCGAGTTCCTCCGATTGCCTTCCGTGGTATTAGCCATAGGAAGCAGTGGCGTAGCCAAAGGAGGGGGGCAGTAGGGCCCCCCCCCCCCCCGAAATCTTCAAAAGTTTCGACGATTTGACAATTTGCCATTTTCTAAAATAAAATTCATTATTTGGTATTAGACTTTTTATAGACCATCTGCAGCACGTGATAAAGTGGGTGTGTCTTCTTTGCTCGGAGGATAACCATCCAAACTGATTCCATGCATTTCAAATGAGTGAAATGTGTTGCTATTTTCATTAAAAATTGAAAGGAACTCATGTGAATCAGGATTATAAGATCTTGGAGAATGTCCATGATTAAAAGTAATTGGAAATGAAACCAAATAAATTAATGAGGAGATTTGTAATCCAATTACCTACATATAAACTACCTGAAACTGCACCTAACCATATTGTGAGATTTCACATAATTATCGTTCTACTAATGAAAATGGATTATTTAATCCAGTCTTCCGCATTAACCTATACAATAGGTATATTCATCGGCAAGTCTCTAACAGAAAACAACTACTGCACCCTAGGACCGTTGAATTATAACTGTTAAATTCTTGGTAAAGTATTCTACAAGAACTACTTTGCAGTGCTCTTCATCATCTTCATCAGTCATTTTAAATTTGTGCTGATGAAGTTAAATTGTATCAGTTGAGGGTCTGTTTTTCTTATGTTTTGAGTTTTACATTTTTGTCGTTTCTGAAAGACCAAAGGCAAGTGAACATTATATGAATTTGGATAAAGTTCTTGCTCAAAGACAAATGGAAAAAGTTTCATGTATAGGACATGAAGATCCATATGGTATGAAAGAAATATTGCCGACCTGCCACAAGTACTGTATCCAGATATTGTCCATATTTTAGTTTAGTGTCTGACAAATCTGTTCTTATCTTGGCTAGATTATTTTGTTTTTAATGATGGTCATACCCTGACGGAATCCTATGAAATCCTACTTTATCTCTCAGGCTATTACTGCCACAATTCACTACTATACAGAGAAATGAGGCATTGTATAACGAAATCAAAAGCTTCAACTACTTTAATTAGAACCAAAACACATACAACTGCCATCAATTTTTATCCTCCAAGCAACTGATCCTGAAGATTGTGACGTCAGCCGAAGATGGTTCATACTAGCCCACCCCCAAAAGAAAAAATTCTGGCTACGCCACTGATAGGAAGTAAGGTAAGTTCAGTCCAACAGTTATAGTGCTTGCTCCAGTTTCGTCCATCTGACTTCACCTTCAGTTATGATTTCCAACTTTTCCAATTTTGCTAATAAGTTCATTATTAAAAATAAGTTTGTTTTTCGTATGCCATTTTTCGAAATATAATTATTGTTAAAATTGTTATTTCCGTCGACCGATTGCACCCCTACGCGCAACCCTCAGAAGTTTTCGAGAGAATTATAAATTTTTTCATTTAATAAAAACTTCTAGTTATGAAATTAAATGATATGCTCTTTTAGGAAAGCTTTCACAAATGAATCTTATTTACAAATATTCCTGATACAAGTCATAGAAAAGTGTAGTATTCTGCTCGCGAGAACTGGCTCGAATGATTTACGACGCTAGTCTTCGGATCGAGTCGACAAACTTCATTCTCACAAACGTTTCTAGCTTGTTAAATAATATACTACTATGCTCATATATTTATTTTATTTTCATTTATATACCGACATAATAATTATTTATAGGTGATTTCAGTATTTCTGATGTACGTTGACCCAAACAATTATTATAATACTGCTTTCGATCCATAGCCTCTGACATATTTACTTGATATCTATGAATTTCTAGAACATGAAAAATCAATTATGTACTTAAGAATAAACTTCACAGATCTCTAGATATTGTAATCACTTGAAAATAGCAGGTTGGAATGAGGAAGAATGACTTCAAAAGGTTGACTTCTGAATTGCTGATTATGATCTCAGAATTGACCGGAATTGTATGGAAAATTTTATCTCAATTCTCAAGTGTAGATCAATAAATTAATTGTTTCGCACAATCTAGACCAGTGCTGATGCATTTTTGAGATGAAAAATTATTAATTTTCACTATTTCTACGAATGATTCCGATTTTATTTCTGGTGAGTTTTCGGATTTTCAGAGAAGAAAGCGGATCCAAGACCTCAACCGATATTTTCTGTGCCGTAATTTTCGACCTCCGAAACAGTCAGGATTTTTTCGAATTTATATAGGTATACCTACAGAGAGACAGACAAATATATAGACAGACATACAGAATTAAAGCGTGAAAAAAAAATTGAAAAGGAATTCTCAAGTTTTTTTAATCGTATCAGCGAATTATTCAATAGTTGAGGCGTGCATGCACAACATTGTTCTTTATTATGTTAACATTGTGTATGTTTATCTAATGATAACAAAGTTGCGATATAGGTAGATATCCTATATTTAAAAAAATAAGTTTATTGCAAAACAGGAAAACGTTGCCAGCTAATTAGACGCTCCGAAATATTAATTAGCGAAAAATTACATTAATTGTTGAACGTCTCAGTTCAACCTTGCGTGTGAAAAATTATAGATTTTAATTTCCACAAATATACCCGATCATGGGTTTCTAATCAAAAGTGTATAGCTTTATCTGCATACCAATTTCAACCGCAGAGTTATTATTGGTAGAGTACAGTACTGTTATCATCCTTTCAAAATACGTTTACACCAAGGACTCAAACCTACAGATTTCAAAAGACGAATGGCAGTCATTGCTCACATTCAAATTTTAATCCATGACAATTCCAACTTCCTCAATCAAATCTTGTGAAATGACAAATCCCGCTTCCACAATAATGGCACTGTTAACCGACATATATTGGTCACAGGACAACCCTCACTGTATAAGAGAAACCAATCTCCAAACAATGTGGGGTGTGAGTGGTTTACATAATGGACGTCTCATTGGCCCCCATTTTTTCCAAGACACTTTGACGGGCCATCCATATCTGCATTTTTTTGGAAAATTGTATGTCTGCACTAATAGATGATATTCCAATAGAAGAAAGACAACAAATCTGGTGGCAACAAAATGGTGCTCCTGCATATAACCAAGACAGTTGGATTGGAAATAGTGGACCTGTTCGATGGCCTGCACGTTCTCCAGATCTCACACCACTGGACTTTTTCCTATGGGGATATTTGAAACGAGTGATATTCGAAACTCAACCAATGGATGTTGAAGATTCAATACAAAAAATTTCAGAGGCTGGTACACTGTTATTCCGAGATGATTAGAGATTCCTGTACTCGCGCACTGATTCGGCGACTTGAAGCATCTGCGACACATATATTTTTTCGAATTTTCATTTTCTGCAAATAACTGAAATATCTGCTGGCCTTAAATCTCTGGGACCCCGGTATAGCGCTCTCTGTAGACATACCACCAAAATCACCAAACTCTGCTGGTACACTGCTGGAAAGACTTAAAAACTCTATCTCTCAAAAAATTCAAATCAGATTTGGAAAATATACTTGTCAAAAATGTTTTCTAAACTATTGCGGAATTTGAGGAGTTTTTGCATAATTCAACCTGAATGTAAGGATATTTATCTTCTGTAATGACTTCTTCATAACTGTGGTGTTTGACATTTTTAATTGTATTGCATCTATATTCTTTTTAAACGTATTTTTTATTTTTTTTTAATGACGAACCTCACATTTGTAAAAATGGCAAGAAAGGTAATAAAGATATCTATCTATCTACCTTCTCCAAAGCCATATTGGCGATCTGACAGAATATTGATTTTTTTTCTGAAAATTGCAGAGCCTTATTTTCAATAATCTCTTAATTATTTTAGACATATTTGATATAAGACTGACTGGTCTGTAATTATTGTGGCGAAGCTGCGGGCGATGCCGGACCTGAACGCTCACGTAGGAAGCGCGTGACCGCGAATTACTTCCGAGGCGCTTTGCTTCGAGAAGAATCTGGTCCAATCGGAGAACGTTCCTAAGGCTTTTCGAGAAATATCAGGAGCATTCGGAGAAGTGAACGGTGAATATAAAAAGAACCACGCAGCAGAGTTGGGACATTCAGTGAAGCAGAAATCGAACATACATTGTGAGTGTGATATAAATTAGAGTATTGTGTTGAAGTTATTGAAGCATTGTATTTCGTCAAATAAATTATTTTAGAGTGAATTTGTTTGAATATACTACATTATCTATGTTCAATTTGTCTCCACTTTTATGATGTGGTTCGATAATTCCACTTTTACAGGTTTTTTTTTGGAAAATGCACTGACACAAATAATTATTGACCAATAAATTTATTGTTATATGCTATTTCTTTTAGCGTTTCCGCTGTAACGTTGTCAAATCCAGGCGATTTTTTGGTTTCGATTTGTTATGACTGATTTACTGATAGACATGCGAACCAAGCATGTTGATAAAAGCTTGAAAAAAAAAATTGAAAAGGAATTCTCAAGTTTTTTAATAGTCGGGGCTAATATGATACAACAGAAAATTATTTACGTGCTTAAAAAATAGCGAAAAAGAAAATTGACTAAGTTATACATTCTATTATCGTGGGATTTAACGAAATCACTTATTCTACGTGGTAAGTGGACAATAAAAAATGAATATAACAGCAGTTTTTTTTAGCCAACAAATTTTCAGAGACTGAGTGTAAACTTTTATTATAATTCCGTTATTTCACAATTATTAACCATATCACTAGATATATGACGTAACATTTAGGGAGCTATTGTGATACAAAGGGGCTATTGTGATACGGCCAAAGGGGCTATTGGGATACAGCCGAAAGGGCTATCTTGATATTGCAAAATATTGAAAATTTTGCATTTTACTAGTTTTGGAACTTTCTTGGAAGAAACATATACCTACAGTGACCGCCAAAAAGTATTTACCATATGAGAAAGAAGTTTATTTTTAGAGTATTGGAAAAACATTTCTGGAGAAACGTTTGTGCATGTCCGGTAACGTGACCACTAGTATGGCGGCAAATTGAAAAAATATACCATGAAGAGGCCAAAAGTTGCTTGTAGTTTAATTTTATACTCACGTACAGAGTTACAAGTGATAAATCGGAAATATTTGAAATTGCAATTTTTTTGAATATTTTCCGATCTCAGAAAAGTCAAAGTTTTTTTTCTGAATGGCTTGACTATAGTGGAGCATTTGTATTTTGATTCTCCCATTTTCTTTCACCAGATGGCACTAAATTGAAAAAAATGGTTTTTACCAGAACCCTCGCCGTTACATTGGTTCGCATCTAACAGTTATATCAGAATTCCAAGACTATTGTGATGATATGGCTCATTCACGATTATCTTCGAAACTTGATTATAATCGCAGGCAATCAGAATATTTATGGATTGCTATATCACCACTGTAGTCTTGGAATTCTGATATAACTGTTGGATACGACCCAATGTTACAACGAGGGTTCTGTCTAAAACCATATTTTTCAATTTAGTACCATCTGACATCATACCTTAAACTATCAACCTTCACACGTCCTACACTGTGGTTTTTTCCTAAAGAAAAGACTGGGTCCGGAATAAAACCAACCTATGTAGGGCAAATGAACGTTGGTTCACCGATGGTTCCAAAACTCAGGAAGGCATCGGAGCCGGATGAACCCATTAGTGAAACGCTCGTTCAGTATGGGTAAACTAGTTAAGATATTTCAGGCAGAGGTATATGTCATTTAAATGTGTGCCTGGGAGCTGGAAAATCGACACCACACACGAAGAACAATAAATATATTCTCAGATAGTCAAGCAGCACTTAAAGCGCTTGAATCCAACTGCTTTAAATCTAGGGCAGTATAGAACTGCAGAGACACCTTAAACCGACTGGCGCAACGCAACAACGTTACCCTAGTCTGGAAACCAGGTCACACAGGCCTAGAAGGAAACGAAATAGCGGACGCCCTAGCAAAAGGGGGGCCAAAATAACGTTCACTGGACCAGAACCGGTAATCGGTTTAGCATATAGCACTGCCAAGGATGTCATAACAGCTTGGGCAGACAATAAAAGACTCGAGTACTGGGCGTAGTCTACCGGGCCTAGCCCATTCCAAAGCATTTATTGCTTGTACAAGGAAATAACAGGACTCTGACAAACTGCTAGAACTCAGTAGAGCGCATCTCAAAGTTACAGTAGGTTTGCTTACTGACCACTGCAAACTCAAACATCACATGCATAAAATCGGACTTGCACAAGATGCATGGAGGATGATAAAACGGCTAAACATATTCTGTGTACATGCCCTGCAGCAGCCAGAACCAGATTCTCAAAATTGGGCGATACAAAAGTAAGGCCAGAAAACCTGGTAAATTGTTCTCCCAATGCATTCCTCAATTTCGTCAAGAGATTGGATATACTGGGAGAAATATAACCATAGGGTGAGCCACAATAGGCCATTGGCCGCAGTGGAGGGCCTGATACGGGCCCACTCACGTTCAAACCTAACATAACCTAACAATCTGAGGCGGAGAGAATGAGAAAGTTTCGTCATTATCATCAAAATACAAATGTTCGACTGCAGTCAAGCCATTCAGAAAAAAAACTTTGATTTTTGTAAAGAGATCGGAAAATATTTAAAAAAAATTGCAATTTGAAATTTTTCCGATTTATTGCCTGAAACTCTGTGAGTATAAAATTGAATTCGAAGCAATTTTTTCATTACTTTTTTCGATATCTTGCCATCTTACCCCACTTTTGGCCTCTTCATGGTATTTTTTTCCAATTTGCCGCCATACTAGTGGTCGAGTATCAAAATCGATTTTAAGGTTATCGGACATGCACAAAATTTTCAACAGAAATGTGTTTCCAATACTTTCACAATAAACTATTTTCCCATATGGTACATACTTTTTGGCGATCACTGTATAATAATGTGCAAAATATTGAAAAATTAAATTTTTGTCAATGTAACTAGTAAACTGCGCTTTCTTTCTCAAGGTGTAATTTTTGAGCAAAAAAAAAACATGATCAAGACACTCTTGTATCTTTCATATGAGTAAAAATAAAAATTTGATAAAATTACCGGTATTACATTAGCCTCAGTGCTGTAGTACCATCATCGCATCAAATTAGCCCCATCATCGGATCAAATTATCACCATCATTGTATCAAATTAGCCCCATCAGCCGGGGTTAATATGATACACAGTTTTTATTTTTTCAATCATTCATACCACAATTAAATTTTTTTGTGCATCGATAGACTTGCCAATATGAATGTCCCAGTATTTTTATAAAATGACTTAATGTAGTGGTTAGGAAATAAAGTGAAAAGTGTATATTTTTTGTATCACAATAGCCCTGATTGATCCTACTATCAACGAATAAATCAAGAGTTGAGGCGTGCATGCACTCATTGTTCTTTTTTCTGTTAACATTGTGTATGTTTATCAAATGATAACAAAGTTGCGAGATAACTAGATATGCCTACCAACAAGTATTTAAAAAAAAGCTTATTGCAAAACAGGAAAACGTGCTAGCTAATTAGACGCTCCGAAATGTTAATTAGCAAAAAATTACATTAATTGTTGAACCTCTCAGCTCAACCTTGCGTGTGAAAAATTGTAGATTTTAATTTCTACGAATATGCCCGATTATGGTTTTCTGATAAAAAGTGTATAGCTTTATCTGCATACCCAAGTTCAACCGCAGAGTTATTATTGGTACAGTACAGTACCGTTATCATCCTTTCAAAATGCATTTATCCAAGGACTCAAACCCACAGATTTCAAAAGACGAAATGCATTCATTGCTCACACTCAAATTTTAATCCAAGACTTCCTCAATCAAATCTTGTGGAGTGACGAATCCCGCTTCCATAATAATGGCAGTGTTAACCGACATAACACATGCACTATTGGTCACAAGACAACCCTCACTGTATAAGAGAAACCAATTTCCAAGCAATGAGGAGTGTGAACGTGTTGAGTGGTTTACATAATGGACGTCTCATTGGCCCTCATTTTTTCCAAGACACTTTGACGGGCCATCCATAACTGCATTTTTTTGGAAAATTGTATGCCTGCACTATAAGAAGATATTCCAATAGAAGAATGACAACAAATGTGGTGGCAACAAGATGGTGCTCCTGCACATAACCGTAATATATAGTTACTACTTTCATCAATAATACTTTTCACAAGTGAATTGAAAATAGTGGACCTGTTAATTCGATGGTCTGCACGTTCTCCAGAAGTCACGCCACTAGACTTTTTCCAACGGGGATATTTGAAACGAGTGATATTCGAAACTCAACCAATGGATGTTGAAGATTCGATACAAAAAATTTCAGAGGCTGGTAAACCGTTACTCCGAGATGATTAGAGATTCCTGTACTCGCGCACTGATTCGGCGACTTGAAGCATGTGCGACACATATAATTTTTTAAATTTTCATTTTCTGTATATGCCATTGAAATGTGTGCCAGGGAGCTGGAAAATCGACACCACACACGAAATCACTTATTCTACGTAGTAAGTGGACAATAAAAAATAAATACAACAGCAGTTTTTTTTAGCCAACAAATTTTCAGAGACTGAGTGTAAACTTTTATTATAATTCCGTTATTTTACAATTATTAACCGTATCACTAAATAAATGACGTCACATTTAGGGGGCTATTGTGATACATCCAAAGGGGCTATTGGGATACAGCCGAAAGGGCTATCTTGATATTGCAAAATAATGAAAATTTTGCATTTTATTAGTTTTTGTAACTTTCTTGGAAGAAACATATACAGTGACCGCCAAAAAGTATTTTAGAGTATTGGAAAAACATTTCTGGAGAAAAGTTTGTGCATGTCCCGTAATGTGACCACTAGTATGGCGGCAAATTGAAAAAATATACCATGAAGAGGCCAAAAGTGGGGTAAGATGGCAAAATATCGAAAAAAGTGAATCGAAAAAGTTGCTTGGAGTTTAATTTTATACTCACGTACAGAGTTTCAAGTAATAAATCAAGTTTCAAATAATAAATTTCTGAATGGCTTGACTATAGTGGAGCATTTGTATTTTGGTGATAATGACAAAATTCTCCCATTTTCTTCCATCAGATGACACTAAATTGAAAAAAATGGTTTTTGCCTGAACCTTCGCCGTTACATTGGTCCACATCTAACAGTTATATCAGAATTCCAAGACTATTGCGATGATATGGCAATCTAGAAACATCATGTTTCCTGATTATAATCAAGTTTTAATGATAATGCTGCATGAGCGTTTCACTTTGCACATAAACTTCAAGCCTTTTTAATTTGACGAACTATTTTCATGTTTATGTTCGCTCATTCACGATTATCTACGAAACTTGATTATAATCGCAGGCAATCAGAATATTTATGGATTACTATATTACCACTGTAGTCTTGGAATTCTGATATAACTGTTAGATACGACCCAATGTTACAGCGAGGGTTCTGGCTAAAACCATATTTTTCAATTTAGTACCCTGCCTAAAACTATCAACCTTCACACGTCCTACACTGTGGTCTTTTCCGAAAGAGAAGACTGGGTCCGGAATAAAACCAACCTATGTAGGGAAAATGAACGTTGGTTCACCGACGGTTCCAAAACTCAGGAAGGCGTCGGAGCCGGATGAACCCAGTAGTGAAACGCTCGTTCAGTATGGGTAAACTAGCTACGATATTTCAAGCAGATGTATATGCCATTGAAATGTGTGCCAGGGAGCTGGAAAATCGACACCACACACGAAAAACAATAAAATTATTTTCAGATAGTCAAGCAGCACTTAAAGCTCTTGAATCCAACTGCTTAAATCTAGGGCAGTACGGAACTGCAGATACACCTTAAACCGACTGGCGCAACGCAACAACGTTACCCTAGTCTGGAAACCAGGTCACACAGGCCTAGAAGGAAACGAAATAGCGGACGCCCTAGCAAAAGGGGGGGCCGAAACAACGTTCACTGGACCAGAACCGGTAATCGGTTTAGCATATAGCACTGCCAAGAATGTCATAACAGCTTGGGCAGACAATAAAAGACTCCAGTACTGGCGTAGTCTACCGGGACTAGCCCATTCCAAAGCATTTATTGCTTGTACAAGGAAATAACAGGACTCTGACAAACTGCTAGAATTCAGTAGAGCGCATCTCAGAGTTATAGTAGGTTTGCTTACTGGCCACTGCAAACTCAAACATCACATGCTTAAAATCGGACTTGCACACGATGCATGAAGGATGATGAAACGGCTAAACACATTCTGTGTGCATGCTCTGCAGCGGCCAGAACCAGATTCTCAATATTTGGCGATACGACAGTAAGGCCAGAAAACCTGGTAAATTGTTTTCCCAATGCATTTCTCAATTTCGTCAAGAGATTGGATATACTGGGAGAAATATAACCATAGGGTGAGCCACAATAGGCCATTGGCCGCAGTGGAGGGCCTGATACGGGCGCACTCACGTTCAAACCTAACCTAACCTAACCATCTGGGGCGGAGAGAATGAGAAAGTTTCGTCATTATCATCAAAACACAAATGTTCCACTGCAGTCAAGCCATTCAGAAAAAAAAACTTTGATATTTGTAAAGAGATCGGAAAATATTTTTAAAAAATTGCAATTTAAATTCTTTCCGATTTATTGCTTGAAACTCTGTGAGTATAAAATTGAATTCCAAGCAATTTTTTCATTACTTTTTTCGATATCTTGCCATTTTTGGCCTCTTCATGGTATTTTTTTCCAATTTGCCGCCATACTAGTGGTCGAGTATCAAAATCAAATTTAAGGTTATCGGACATGCACAAAATTTTCAACAGAAATGTTTTTCCAATACTTTAACAATAAACTTTTTTCCCATATGGTACATACATTTTGGCGGTCACTGTATAATAATGTGCCAAATGTTAAAAAATAAATTTTTTGTCAATGAAACTAGTAAACTGCGCTTTACTTGTTAATTCTCAAGGTGTAGTTTTTGAGCAAAAAAAAAAATGATCAAGACACTCTTGTATCTTTCATATGGGTGAAGATAAAAATTTGAAAAAATTACCGGTATTACATTAACCTCTGTGTTATATTTATGAAATAAATTAAATTCAAAATGACGAGTGACTAGTTTTTAATGACAACTTTTTTTCATCCACTCAACAACTCAAAACCTTGACAACACACATTTCAATATTATTAATTTCACTGCATTCTTAAATTGTTATAATAATATGTTACATCTCCCTCTTTCAAACAATACTAACCTATATCTACATTTCTAATCTACAAGGAGGTTTTGATATTCTACCAGATTTTGTTTTGTAGTAACCACAAGCTGATGGTGTTGTTGTTGACACATGTTCATAATTATTGTCTTGGGCTATTGAATCATCATGGCTGTGACATGGTGAAATTCCTTCATCTGGTATTATGAAATTATCTACTTCAGTTTGTTTCTGTTTTTGATTATTGTTTTCAGAGGAATTGTCATCCATTTCAGAATTATTATTATAATAATTGTGTGTAACTTGTGATTTCCTGATATGCTGGTGATTTCTACGTTTCACTCTTCCATTTTCATCTCTTATCCAAACAGACCTAGGTGCTGATTGATGATTACTTATTACTTTTGCTGGTTCCCACCTACCATTGTTCCTGAAAACTATGTTATCCCCAGTATTATAAGAGCTGTTACTTTCTTTAACATTTTTATCATAGTAATATTTATTTCTGAGAGTAACTTTTTTCAAAATTTCACTAAAATTTTCAACAGTTTGAGGTTCTAAAAGTTTTTCATCAATAGGCAATTTTGTTCTTGTTCTCCTACTCAATAACAGCTGAGCAGGTGAAAAATCAGTTCCTACTACAGGCGAATTTCTATATTCAAGTAACATAATTTCTTTGTCTATGTTTCCTTCTACAGATTTTTTAAATATATTTTTACATATACCCACTCCTCTTTCAGCCAAACCGTTGCTCTTGGGATAATAGGGACTAGAGGTCACAATTTGAAATTTCCATTCTCTACTGAAATTCATAAATTCTAATGATCCAAAAGGCTACTAATATAGCAGGAATACCATGGATGGAAAAAATTACTTTCAAAGATTTTATAATTTCGGCTGAATTTTTTGATTTAAGTTTCACAAGTTCAATCCATTTCGAGTAATAATCTACAAGTACCAGATAAGGACAATTTATAAAATCAAGAATATCGCAAGCTACTTTCTCAAATGGTAAGGTTGGCTGTTCTTGTACAATCATAGGTTCTTTAGCATTTCTTGCCCTATATTTCTCACATAACTTGCAATGGTTTATATATTGCTCAATATCAGCGTTCATATTCACCCAGTAAAATAAAGATTTTGCGTTGAGTTTTCGTTATCCCCAAATGAGACTCATGTAAATTTTCCAATATTTCTTGCTTGAATGATTGTGGGATTATTATTCTATTTTCAAAATATAGCAAACCACCTTCAAATAAAATTTTGTCTCGATTATTGAAGTAAAATTTAATATTATCTGGAACTTTAGTTTTCGATTTTGGCCAACCATTATGGAAATATTCAATCAGTTTTGCTAATATAGGATCTCTTTTTGTTTTTTCATCAAGTCGTTGTATATATTCTTCACTCATATTTATTGTGTGTACTACATCATTCAAACACGAATCAGTTTCCGTTTTACATGCTTTGGAACAAGCCCTAGATAATGCATCAGCAATGAACATAAGCTTTCCCGGTTTGTAAATAACTTCAATGTCATATTTCATGAGTTTGAGTCTAATTCGCTGCAATCTGCTAGATGGTATTTTGTTTATATCTTTCTTCATTAAAGTTACCAATGGTTGATGATCAGTGTGTATAACTGTTTTTCGCCCTATAATATATTGATTGAATTTGATACAAGAAAACAAAATAGCAAGAAATTCCTTTTCAATCTGTCCATATCGTACTTCACTTTCTGATAAACTTTTTGATGTAAAGCAAATTGGTTTCCCTTCTTGTAATAATACACTTCCTATACCATTTTTGCTACTATCAGTTTGAATAATAATTTCTTTGTTATTATCGAAATTGTGTAACACTTGGCTGCTAGAAATTATGTTTTTTAGTTTTTCGAAACATTTATTATGACTATCTAACCAATGTAAACATACATTTTTTTTAGTAATTCACGTAAAGGGCTACAGAGTTCAGATAAGTTTGGAATAAAATTTCTCAGATAGTTCAACAAACCTAAGAATCTTTGTAAAGAAGTTTTATCATCAGGAACATCAAAATTAGAAATTGCCTTTATTCTGTCTTCATCTGGTCTGATAGTCCCCCCTTTGAAAATATGACCCAAGTATTTCACCTCTGTCAAACGATATTGAAATTTATTTCTATTGAACTTAATATTATTTTCTTCAGCTCTTTTGAGAATTTTTTCTAAAATTTCATCATGTTTTTCCAATGTTTCAGCAAAAATAAGTATGTCATCTATATATATAAAAACATTTTCAATATCACCAAATATCTTTTCATTATATTTTTGAAATATTTCAGCTGATATATTTAATCCAAAAGGTAAACGATTGAAAGAGTAAGATCCAAACATTGTACCAAAAGAGCATAATTTCTGACTTTCAGAGTCTAAAGGTATTTGCCAAAACCCGTCTTTCAAGTCCAATACTGAGAAATAATGCGCGTTTTTTATTTTAGAACAAATATCATTCAATGTTGGAATGCTATAATACTCTTTCACTATTGCATTGTTCAAATCTTTTGAATCTAAGCACAACCTAATTTTTTTGTTTGGTTTTTCAACGATAACCATTCTGTTGTCTCTAAATTCTTTTTTATAATGCCCATATTTTCTAACCTGTTCAGTTCAGATTTAACATCTTCTCTCAGATTTATGGGAATCCTATAGGGTGGTTTGCTTGTTGGCACCACATTACCTTTTATTTTGATTCTGTAAGTTTCAGGAAATGCTCCAATACCATCAAAATTATCCTTGTATTTTTAAAGTATTTTATTTTTAAGTCACTAACAAAATTGACATTTCTAATTACTAAATTGAGGTTCTGTATCGAAGATAATCCCAAAATTGGTTTTGAATTCGTATTTGTGATAAGAAAATTTTCTTTATAGACTTTGTTATTAAACACAATTAATAGAAAAATTTCACCATACACATCAATTCTATACCCACCATAAGCTTCTAGTTTACTACTTGATTGCTTACACTTGTAATTTTTCTTATTCAATATCTCTATATCTTTGAAATAACAATATGGAATAATATTAACATCTGAACCCGTATCTATTTTAAAATTCATACTAACATTCTCTACCAGTAGGTTTTGATCCCAATAATCCTTGTTTCTCTCTATGGAACCACAGTAATAGTCGTTTTCGCCATCTGACCCATCAACTACTTGAATTTCGTTAATTTTGCACATCGAAGCGAAATGATTGAATTTGTGACATTTTTGACAGGATTTGCCAAACGCTGGACAATGTCTGTAACCGTGTATCAAACCACATCTGAAACATCTTTTTGGAAAAATCTGTGTCGGAACACGCTGCTGCTGTTGGTATCTTCTCATATTATTGCCTCCAAATTGCTGCTGCTGATAATAATCTTCGTTCTTGGGATTTTTCGAACCAAAACTTTGTTTAGCTATGTCAGGTACAAGTACATTTTCACTTCGTGTTTTATGGTCTGAATTAGTCTCTTGCATCTTTTCTATTTTATAAATTTCTGTTTTATGAATATCTCTTGTCTGCTTTCGTGTAATCTCAGCTAGACGAAACGTTTCAATAGCATCTTTTAGAGTCACTAGACCCATTCTTATCAACTTATCTTGAGTTTCTTGATCGTTTGACTGAAGCACCAGCTTATCTCGTAGCATTTCATCCGGATCTTTAAAATCACAGTCTTGAACAAGGGTTTTAACTTCTGTTAAAAATGAATCAAAATTCTCCATATCTTTTTGCTCGCGTTTATAAAAAAGGAATCTACAGTGAAGAACGTTCTTTTTCGGCTTACACTACTTTTCAAAGGCCTCTAATACTTTTCCAATATCATTTTGTTCATCCTCTTTCAGCTTGAATGTATTATAGAGCTTGACTGATTCCGGTCCAACCAAATTTAAGAATATCGCAACTTGTCTTTCCTTACTTTCTTTATCCAAAGCAGATGCCACCAGATATATGTTGAATGACTGTTTGAATTTGTTCCAATTCTCTTGAAGGTTCCCCAATAACTTAAAAGGTTCAGGAACATTGACATTTGCAGCGGCCATCTCTATTGTATTGAATATTATAGGTTCTTCTTTAACTTACTTTATTTTTCCGTTTATTACGACTGCGCCATGTGTTATATTTATGAAATAAATTAAATTCAAAATGACGAGTGACTAGTTTTTAATGACAACTTTTTTCATCCACTCAACAACCCAAAACCTTGACAACACACATTTCAATATTATTAATTTCACTGCATTCTTAAATTGTTATAATAATAATATGCTACAGCCTCAGTGATGTATCATTCTAGTACCATCATCGCATCAAATTAGCCCCATCATCGGATCAAATTAGCACCATCATTGTATCAAATTAGCCCCACCAGCCGGGGTTAATATGATACACAGTTTTTATTTTTTATACAGTGCGACGCTAAATTATGGAACAAATTCATTATTTCTGAATAAAAAGATATTTCGAAAAAATCCTCGGACAGGTCGATTTTCTTTTCCAATTGGCCAATTTTTGAACCTCACCCAAAATACATAGGGTTATCCGCAATTGAGTAAAAATGGCTTTGGTGATATTTTCAAATTGGAAACCCAGTGTATTTTTCCATATTTGGTTAGGGATCGTTATTACGAATCCAGTGATGCCAAATTTGATGGGATTATGTCAAACGGCTGCGGAGATATGGCCAAAAAACTTCCTCGTATGTCTAATGAGTATGACTGCGAGACTCCACACGATTCAGAAGGTTAAAAGTCTCTGTCGCACTCATTGGGTATATGGAGAAGTTTTTTGGCCATATCTCCGCAGCCGTTTGACATAATCCCATCAAACTTGGTATTACTGGATTGGTAATGACGATCCCTAACCAAATATGGACAAATATACTGGGTGTCCCATTTAAAAATATCATCAAAGTCGCTTTTCCTCAAATGCGTATAACCCTATATATTTTGGGTGAGGTTCAAAAATTGGCCCATCGGAAAAGAAAATCGACCTGTCCGAGGTTTTTCCGATATATCTTTATATTCAGAAATAATGAATTTGTTCCATAATTTAGCGTCGCACTGTATATATATATATATATATATATATATATATATATATATATATATATATATATATATATTTTGTGCACCGATAAATAGACTTGCCAATATGAATTACATGTCCCAGTATTTTTATAAAATGACTTAATGTAGTGGTTAGGAAATAAAGTGAAAAGTGTATATTTTTGTATCACATTAGCCCTGATTGATCCTACTATCAACGAATAAATCAAGTTGAGGCGTGCATGCACTATACATTGTTCTTTTTTCTGTTAACATTGTGTATGTTTATCTAATGATAACAATGTTGCGAGATAACTAGATGTACCTACCTACCAAGTATTTAAAAAAAGCTTATTGCAAAACAGGAAAACGTCGCTAGCTAATTAGACGCTCCGAAATGTTAATTAGCAAAAAATTACATTAATTGTTAAACTTCTCAGCTCAACCTTGCGTGTGAAAAATTGTAGATTTTAATTTCTACGAATATACCCGATTATGGGTTTCTGATAAAAAGTGTATAGCTTTATCTGCATACCCAACTTCAACCGCGGACTCAGTTATTATTGGTGTAGCGGTCCCGTGGCGTGAACCGCTATCGAGATGTTCTGTTGAAAGCCGGTTCTCAGTTTGAATAATTCCCAACGCTGTATTTATCTTCGAATTTCATTTGGTGTTTCGTTGACTTTCGTAGTTTCTTAGTGTTGAACCGATGTGATATCGGCCGCGAAAATGTCGCAGGAATACACAAACGGTGAGTAAACATTTAAATCCACATTTCTCAGCAGATATTCAATAAATTTTATGTTATAATAGTCTCACCTACTTTCGGAATGTTGGGAAGTAGGTTTAACGTCTCGCGATAATTCATCCAGGTCATTAACATTTATTTTTTATTGCTATGTATTCACGTAACGTAACAAATCACGCTGTACCAAGTAGGTATTTGAATACTGTTCGACCAGTTGGTACATTGGACTCAACTTCAGTGACATTTGAGACAAAACGATTGTTATTCATCCACGTTGTTCACATAGTTTCAAACTGTATAAAAAATAGTTCAAAGTTTCGTGATGTTTGGAATATGGTGTGATCCAGTGGCGTCACACGTTAGTGTCATGTTTTGAGGCCGCGTTGCTAATGTATGCATGATCTGTTGAATGCTGTGTTGAATGCGTGACTTGCTTCCCGAGCAGTAGGTAGTAACAATCAAACAATTAATAATAATAATAATAATGAGTTGAACTTGAAGATAATACCGGCTTGCCGTAATATGGCAGAAGTCTTAGCCGCACGAATGCAGAAGGCCGTCATCCTTGGTTCACTTCGTCTGCTCAGAGCACATGACTCTCGGACCCAATCACTTACCTCACGGACGTGGGGAGTGGATAAACGAGCATTACTATTATTTTATTATGGTCAAATTCAGTCAAGATCAGTGGCGTGTTTAGAATTTTGTTTGTGGGGGGGGGGGGCGAAGCATAAATAAAAAATATTGCCAAAAATTGTTTTAGTATTGATTCACTACACCAGATTGAAAAAAAAACAAAGAATTGTTTGTTTTTTTGAAACAAAACATCAGAACAACTAGTCTTTTTATTTTTCCGGGTATTTTTTCGATTTAATTATCTAACACTGACCAGTCTTTGATGTTAATTCGTCTAGGTTTACTTGTAGCAAACCTGTTTACCACATTTTCAATATTAAAATCAACTTCTTTATGAATGTTGAGTAAAGTTAAACCATTCAAACGCTCTTCAGCCATGGTTGACCTTGAATGGGTTTTTAGACGCTTTATAGTTGAAAAGCTCCTTTCCGCTGTTGCCGTTGATACTGGCAGAGTTGCAAATATCTGTAATAAAATCTTTATTGTGGGAAACAAACGCTCCCCAAAACAAAGTGCTTCTATTAATTGCTGTGGATGGCAAATCTGGTTTATCTTCCCATCTTTTTTGCCACATTATTATTTCTGCTCTCAGTTATTCTTGTTCTGAAATATTAATGTCTGCTTCATACACCAAACAAGCCTTGATAATTGTTTCTGTCGTGTAAATTTTATAATTTTTTGGGATGAGACCTTCGATAGGTAATATTTCAGTTAATCTCATTAAATCGTAAATCAAGCTGGGTTATAAAGTGATCAATATAAGGTATGAATACTGTACGTTTATAATATTCTACAGACGAACTTGATTCAAGGTTTTCTCCGAGGGGAAACAACTAGTCATTTTTTTGTACACCTAACGAAAGTAGTGCAGTAATTACCTGTAATTAAAAATAATGAAAAAGTTTTAGGAGGTAATTAAAGTGCATTAATGTTTTTTTTATGTAGGTAAGATTGCAATATATTCATATGTAATGAGTATGTGATTCGTATCCAAATAATCTCCCTAAAATCACGATGTTACAAAAAAACCTGAGCGAAGCTCGGTCGCCCAGGTACTACAAGAATTACACAAGTTTTGTTTCGAGTTAAGTGGGAGAGTATTTTAAGTAGTGCTCTAATGTACAACTGAAAATAACCTGTCAGAAAACAACTACTCTCCTGCTAAGACCACGACGGGTATTGAATTAAATCTAACAGATACTTGTGCAACGTTCCTCAAAATATCAGAAGACGCAAGTGCCCTCTGTGACCAACCAGCAGAATTATGTTTTGATTTGGACAGGGTGACCACCTGCAGACTAGTTTCGAGGTTGTTGCTTGCCATCAGTGCAAGGGTAGGTCAACACAGACAGCACTGAAGCCATCTGTTCCCGTCCAAATCATTACACACTCCGCTCGCTAGGTGGGGTGGCCTAGAAACTGCTTCAACAGAGTTGACCAAGCAGCGGAGTGTGTAACGATTTGGACGGGGAACAGATGGCTTCAGTGCTGTCTGTGTTGACCTACCCTTGCACTGATGAGAGGCAACAACCTCGAAACTAGTCTGCAGGTGGCCACCCTGTCCAAATCAAAACCTAATTCTGCTGGTTGGTCACAGAGGGCACTTGCGATTGCGTCCTCTGATGCTTTGAGGAACGTTGCACAAGAAGTATCTGTTAGATTTAATTCAATACCCGTCGTGCTTTTAGCCAGGGTAGTAGTAGGTGTATATAGGAGTAAAGGGTTCATCATCGGTCGGCAACGACTGTTCGTTACGTTTATTGTTATTATTAAAAATGTCGTGCGTATTTATCCGGTTCCCGTTGTAGGAACACAACACTATTTTGCGTATCTATCCGATTCCCGCAGTGAAAAATGAATTTAATGAAAATGTTACGATGTACACCTAATGTAAGAGTTGTTTCCCCCTCGGTTTTCTCTTGAGGTTTGTCGTCAACAGATTCTAAAAAAAAATCCATGTTATTTCAAAAAGTAAGTACACAAAAATATTTAGACTCACCTTGGCATAGTTATTTCTACATCTAAGCTGGCCCCAATTGGAAAATTACTTCTCCTAATACAAGCGTTATAGCTCATTGAGTTAGAGGCAGTATGACGGTCTTGATCATGTTCTAGGTGATCTAAGGCTTGTGCTATAAAAGGAAAGAGCTCTTGAAAAATAATGAGCGTATCGTGCCTTTCCACCCAGCGTGTTTCACAATACGATTTTAATATTTTCTTCTTGATTTCGGTACAGTTTTTATTTTCGGTGATTATTCTCTGCAATAAGTCAACCCGTTTTGGTGAAGCACTCAAGAAAGTGGAAATTTTGCCAACAACTCCTATCATGTTTTTTATACAATTTATATCACAAGATCGTGAAATGCATAAATTCAGTGAATGATTGAAACAGTGAGTGTATACTGCTAGAGGGTAGTCTTTCTGTATAAGTGCCTGTAAACCTACAATTTGGGAAAATAAAGTTTTATAACAAATTACAAATATGTCAATTGTTAACCATTATCTTTGCCTGCCATATTTGAACCCCCGTCGTAACCTTGACCTCTGCAGTAAGAAAGATCCAAATTCATTTTTGTTAATTGATTTGTTAAAGTTTCTCTTAGGGCAATTCCAGTCATGTATTTAATCTCTGCAAAACTCACGAAGTCTTCTAGGATCAAAAAATTATTATCTTCACTGCCGATATCTACATAACGAATACAAATTTGTCATTTGTTCCTTCCGTGAAGAGTCTGTAGTTTCATCTATTATTCTTTTTAAAATTATTGACTGTAATTCTTCTCCAATTGAATGTATTATATCATTCTGTATAGTATTACATATCATAGTCGCATTTTTTCCACTTGTTTCGAAATGTTCTAATAAATTCTTATCCCCAGATTCTATTCGGAACGCTAGAAGTGCTCGAAAAACTCCCTGAGCACCAGAAAGAACTTCCTGCTTAGTTTATTCATTGTCTAATGTACCTTTCTCTCTATGACCCTTCAGAGCTAAATTATTACGTCCACAAAATATGATTGTTTTTATAATGGGTAATAAACGTTTTCGATTTTGCTTTATAACTTTCTTTTGTTCATTGTTAATCAGTACAGAAACGCTCTCTCCAGATTCAAATGTATTCAGGAATTCTCCTGCAGGCTCAACACTTTTATGTGATATTGCTTACAAGAATGGCCTTGCAAATCTTTTGTAGCATTTTTATATTTATTCATAGGTTCTGTTACTAACGTTTTAATAGGCTGTAAAAAAGTAACAGATGACGAAACATAAAAATTTCAATCAGTAGATACTTGGATACAAAAAATGTACAAATTATAATAAAGCTTCTTTTATGCACGCGTTTTTGTCGCAGGGCGACAGAAAACGCGATATTTTTATTTGAAACAAAAATGGAACAAAAGTCAAGCGTTTCTTGTCGCGTGCCGCTTTCAAATTTGATAATTAGTGGACATCCCACCACAGCGACAGTGTTAAAATGAATCCGTGTGTTATGTATTTAATACACAATCATATTATTGAAAAAAGACGCCGGAGACGTTGGGATGTGCATCCAATTAATAGTAAGACTACTCAGAGGCGCATTTTATACATTTAATGAAGAACTAAGACTCGACACGGAGAAATTCTTTAATTATTACCGTATGTCGAGAGGCTCATTTGATGAGCTATGTGAAAAGCTAAAAAACCTTTTTATTATAAATGTTGAGCTGTTACGGCGATTTGCGTTTAAACCTGGGGAAATGTTGGCAATGACGTTAATAAAACGCCCTGCATAAAAGCACCAATTGAAATCAATGTACTTTGACTTCAGTGCGACTTCGAGTGACTTCGGAGTAGTTCGGACGCACTTTAAAGCGTTTTTATCAACTTTGAGTGACATTTTCAACACATTCCCCACCTCTTTCATGAAATTCCAAAAAATGCAAATTGTAGATATTGATTTCTACTTCCAGATGTCGTTTACAGAATTTGAATACAACGATTTCCCTTAAATCGGCGCATCTTGCAAGATGTGCCCTTAAATTGTTTAAAACGCGATGGTGCAAAAACTAAACATCGCACAGAAAACATCTTGCGCACAGTTGAACCACATATTGTTATCAGTTTCTGCAATATTGTTTGTACAGCTTCAGTTTATGAAAATAATTAATTTTTGAAAAATGGTCTCTTTTTCGAGGTTTTCCCGGATTTTCTCAGTGAAAAATGCACCGATCCGGTCGTATGAAAATCCATTTTGTAGGTTTTATAAATTTTTACAAAAGTTGTGAAACGATTCCTCGAATAATCTTTGGGATATTTCGAAAAAAACCAAAAAAGTTGTATATTTTTCAATATTGTTTGTTTAAAAAATTCCACAAAGCGATGTTGCTGGGGCGAAAACTGGGGTTTTCATCAACGAACTATCTTATACAATGCGGCTTTTAATAGCCCCCCCCCCCCTCTTAACTTATGAACGGTTCGACGTAGAAACATGAAAAAAAAACATTTCGAGGGTTTCACCAATACTACTTTCTGTAATAAAAAAAATAGTGATTGCACGATAGGGGGCGCAGGGGGGCCCATCAACTCAAAATTTTTAAATGGCATGTGGGGTCAAGTGTCACATCGTTGAAAAGATAATTCAATTCTCTTTACAACCATCTGAATATTTTTGAATTTTGTTTATAATTTTTTTCCCAATTTCGATTTTTATACCTTTCGAAATTTTTAAATTAATGTGCCCCCAGCACCATCTGTCGAGTAATTGCAATGTTTCTTCTCTCAAAAAGTAGTATTGGTAATACCCTTCAAAAATTTTTGGTTTTATTGTTCCACATCCAACCGTTCAAATTTATCGAGGTATGAGTAGTATTCAGATCCGCATTTATATTTGATATTTCGATTTTGAATTACAAAAAAATATTACCGAAATTCAAAAATATTTAGATGTTGTAAAGAGAATTGAATTCTCTTTTCAACGATGTGAGACTTGACCCCACATGCCATTTAAAAATTTTGAGTTGATGGGCCCCCCTGCGCCCCCTATCGTGCAATCACTATTTTTTTTATTTCAAAAAGTAGTATTGGTGAAACCCTCGAAACTGTTTTTTTTTCCATGTTTCTACGTCGAACCGTTCAAAAGTTAACAGGGGGGGGACTATTAAAAGCCGCACTGTATAGTAAATAGTATAGGCCATTTGCATAAAAAATTTAAAAACCAAGCCTAGTACAGTAATAGTATATCAGAAAAGGTAAATCTCTGTCGATTCATCTGAGTCATCTTATAAATCTATCAATTATCGAAGGCTCCAACGTCACTTAAATTTGCTAAAGTCATTCCAATTCACAAAAAAATTATCCAGAAAATATATCTGTTTATCGATCGGTATCAGTGCTGAGTGTTATTTCTAAAATCTTTGAAAAACTTGTTTGCAGCAGAATGATAGTTATTCTGAATATCAACAAGCTTCCGAGCCGACAGATCAACACAAACTGCTGCATGCAATCTTTTTGAATATGTTTATACGGAACTGGATAGAGGAAGGCACGTGGCAGGGCTATTATTTGACCTATCACGAGCTTTCGATAGTTTGGACATAAATTTTATTGAGAATAAATTGTTTAATGTTGGATTCCGAGGAATATTCTTGGATTGGATTATAGATTTTCTTAGCAATAGGAAGATGATAGTCAAAGTAAAGGATGCTACCTCCATATTATGACCAGAGGAGTTCCACAGGGATCTGTGCTGGGGCCACTAATATTTTTACTTTTTATAAATGACTCACCAGTCCACCTTAAATCGCAAATGCTAACTATATATGCGGACGATACCTCATTGGCGGTCTCCGCACAGACTTCAGAGGAACTCATATCATCCATTACAGATACTGTAAATTCTGTTGTAAACTGGTGTAAATCTAACGGTTCAATGGTTAATATCGATAAGACAGAATGTGTATATTTTCATTCCAACAATATTTCCTCCACTCATCTTCTCTAACATGACGAGTCGATGGTGATAAAATTGAATCAACAACAACAACAAATTTCTTGGGCTTACGATTCCAGTCTTAGGACAGAACATGTTAACGCAGTAAACATAAAATTGAATAAGGCCTTTTATGCAATTTCAAGAATAAAAGACTGCATGCCACCAGTGCAGTAATGAACGTCTACTACAGCTTAGTGTAGTCTCACTTATGTTATAATTTAATCTTATGGGGAAACTCTATAGATGCCGGTAAAATATTTACAGAAAAAAATCATGCGAAAAATGTTCAGCTTATACTTCAAACAAACTTGTAACCCCACTTTTATTGTCGCTACCACTGAAATGAAATTATAATAATCATATTATAATTTCATTTCAGTGGTCGCTACGCGTTTTGTAATTCCACGCGACAGGATTTGAGAACGCCGCGACACAGGCGGCTAGCGGCTGATTGACGTCGATGCATAAAAGCGCACATTTAAAGACGTACCTTTGAAAACGCCGCGTTTTCTGTCGTCCCGCGACAAGCGACAGAAAACGCGTGCATAAAAGAGGCCTAAGGGCCGGTATTATAAAACTATTTTGACAGACAACTAGAAGTTAACTTGTGGAATGACGTCACATGTTGCAGTTAACTTCAAAGGGTAGGAGTTAACTTTATCGGGAGGAAAAGGTATCAGTTAAAGTTAACTTTGTAGCAAATGGTGGTTTTCGACAGTTGTTCTGTCAATAATTTAACATAAAACTCAATTAGATTGTTTTTTTTCGCAATAAATGTTAGCAAACGATATCCTGGTTATTTTCGAGGAACTTTTAAGCGACAATGAAGGAGATGCTGTGATTATTATTGAAGGCCATCGGGGCCGAAGGATATTTAGAAATCGGTTAAACCATTTTATCTTGTGGAACGAAATATAATTTGAAAACAAATTAAAACGGATTTCGATCATATAGATATTCTGTATGCTTGTTAAAGTAGCACATAGAGGCAAATTTGCAAAGACCAACTAATAAGTCAACATTTCTAATAGTTCTAATTACTTTGGAATTATAAGTAATTATAAGTAAAAATAATCTTCTACCGCCAGTAACACAAGTGTTTTACACTCAGATTTCATGCAACATGTTTATTTTTGGTAATTATTGGAGATTTTGGAGGATTCTCAAATCTATTGATGGCAATTTTATTATTTATTAGAAAATTTAAAAATGTCACAGGAAAAACTGCGAAAAATTCTAGGTTACATTTTTGCCTTCTTCTTCTTTTTATTTCAGAAATGAGACTTTTATAAAACTGCCATTTTAAAGCCGAAGTTAACTTGACTGTTCAAATTAAAGTTAACTTCGAGAGATCTTTATAATACCGGCCCTAAGTGATACAACTCATCTGGAAATTAACTCCAGCTCCAGCGGGAGCAAATAAACAACAGAATTTACAAAAAGCTCCCTGTTTAGACTCACTATAAGTTAACCATTTGTATTTATCAAGCCAACCACGTTGAAACTGCCGAGTATGATTGTTTTCAATTTTAGAAGGAAATTTATAATTTTCTGGCGGTGTCCATGATTGTTTCAGATATTTATATCTTTCTCTGGCAGTTAAATGTTTCGAAACTGCAAAGCCAAAATCGAATTTTAGTTGGTTACGAATTTCGCTCTCATTTTCGGTCACATAATTTTTATCAATCGGGGTATTTTCCACTGATGTAGATAGTTTATCGTGTTCTTGATCAGTTTTTGCAATTTTCCGTACGAAAAAACTTCTTATATCACTTGCTCTTTTCATCACAATTCAAGTTTATTCATGCAAATTACAAAAAAATCAACAACTCGTACGCAGCAAACTGATTAAACTGAACAAACTGAACAATGAACACTAACTTAAACCCGAACACGATTCGTGGTTCATCGGCAGCCACGTGACATTCTCACCGATTACCAATTACCGATTACAAACGAACCTGCCTGCGGTGGGATTATGAACACTCGATACGAAAGCTGTCACGATACGTAGGCTAGAACGTGAAAATCGCTGTGGTTTCCCTATGGCTCAAAGTGACTCGACGTTCATTTTGGTACGTCAAACTCGGTCAGATTGAGCGTTCATAATCCCATTGCTGTTGAGATGAATAGAAGACTAATAATATGCTTTTCGTCTGGTCATGGACAGCCGCAAGTATGACTAACGGTCCCAACCCACGGGTTTTTCGTCTCATTAAATAAAATATTCACACAAGGATCATAACTATAATAGTAATCAGAGGTTTCCATTCAGTATCAATTCAGACTGGCTGGACGGATATTTTCGTTTTTTTTTTCGAGCTAGACGAGCTTCTTTGGGGGAGGGGAGACGGGCCCCTCTGCCCCCACCCCCTTAGACACGCCACTGTCAAGATTGATATATGGTATTTTAATTTGGGGTAACTCGTCTTCTATGAAAGTTATTTTCATAACACAAAAAAGAATATTAAGAAACATTGTTAATGTATCTTCAAGAACTTCATGTCGAAGACTATTTAGAGTTTATGGTTTATTCATCGTTTAATTATTGATGTATATACACAAAAATCTAGATAAATTCATGAAAAATGAATCGGAACATCATCACTACGCAAGAATAAAAAATGATCTACATATTCCAAGAAATCGTACATCATTGTGTCAAAAATCATATCAAATAATGGGTCTTAGGCTGCATAATTTATTGTCTAATGAATATAAAAGATTTACCAAGTTGGACCATTTTCAAATATATGAATATTTTAATGTTATTGAATGTACAATATAGGTATGTGTATGTTTGTATGTATATTTATCTGTATACAGGGTGTTTCTTAAGTACGTGTTGAAACTTCAGGAGCATGTTGCTGACGTCAAAATAAGAAAAAAAGTTCCTATAAACACATGTCCGCAAGTTATCCGTTTGTAAGATACAGAGTGTCAAAGTTTAATTCTTATATTTGTTTTTTGTGAATAAATTCCAAAATATTTGTGAAATTCGAGTAAAGTTTGGTATCTGGGATGATTTTTCAATGACAAAATCAAATTTTATGTCAATTGCGAAAAAAACTAATTTCTAATTGAATTTATATTTAATTAAAAAATCTTGTCATTCAAAATCACTTGCATCGATTATTTCAAATCTCAATAACTCGAAAACAGTTGCTCTCAGTGACCTCTACCAAGAATATATTTTTTAAACTAACTAAATAATAAATATTCCCAGATACCAAACTTTACCCAAATATCAAAATTATTGCGAAATTATTCACAAAAAATAAAAATCAGAATTCAACTTTGACACTCTGTATCTCAGAAACGAATGATTTGCGGACATATGTTTATAGGAACTTTTCTTCTTATATTGATGTCAGCAACACGCTCCTAGATTTTCTACACGTACTTAAGAAACACCCAGTATATTAGTATAAGTATATGTACTTGTGTGTAAATTATGTTTTGAATTTGTAACAGTGACAAATTTGTATTTTTTGGACTTGTCCCATAACTTGTAAAAGTTCTTTTAAACGGACCAATAAAATCTATCTATCTATCTATTGAGGTGAACGACACCAGCGCGCCCTACGGATATGTCAGAGCTCTGGAGACAGGGCCTGACTGGGACATTCCTAACGGAAATAATAATAACAATAATGATACTTTTTTTTCCTTGGTGTTTTGGCATCGACTGCTATGGTCATTAGCCGTGTGTTCTGGATAGGCCTTGTTACTAACTCCATACGCCACTTTAGGAGCAGCACTGTTAATTTTTAACGCAACAGTGAATCGTGGAGTAATTATCATAACAACTGTTGTTGATTGGATTAAACTGCTTTCACTCTTCCTGGAGTTTGTTCTTCCGATGATTGCTTCTTGCTTTTCCTCACGAGTGGCGCTGCGTCTGACTCATTGCATGTCACGGCTTCATTTGTATAGTAATATTATTAAACAGGAGATTGTCTTTCATTGGACATGGACAAGAGTCTGATGTTGTCCGACCTACCCCAACTTGGACGAAGTACATTCTTGACAGAAAAAAAGAATAATACTCAAACCATCATAAGAGTCTTTGGTGGAATGATGGACCCTCTGCTATTGAATTTGAAGATCATACCGGCTTGCCGTAATATGGCAGAAATATCAGCCGGAAGAATGCAGAAGGCCGTCTTTTGGGGTTCACTCAGTCTGCTCACGGCACATGATTCTTGGACCCAATAGTCACTCAATGTACAGACGTGGGGAGTAGTTAAAATCAAGAGAGAATACCAGACCTTAGTTACCTACCTTGAAAAACCAGACAGGAATTTCTATGAACTCGGCAACGAAAAATACCTAATGTGTCGAATGAAAGTTGAATTACATTCCTTATTTTTTGCATGAAAAACAAATGATGCGCATTTATGTGGCAATACGCTTGGTTTTTGGTATTTGTTGTTTGAATAGGTAAATGATGTAAGGTGGCATTTCCAGTTTTTTTTAAACTGATATTAGATGTAATTAATGCCATATTTGTAAAGGAAAAAAAATATGTTCATACTCAATGATGGATAAAAAAAAATGTGATAAATTGATGGATGCAGCAGTTACTACGTGGTAGGAGATCATCACGAAAAATGAGAAATAAAACTTTCTATGTTTTTATACCACTTCCATTTGTAACCAGCAAACTATAAACTGAGTTTATAGTTTTGTAACAAAAACATAGAATGTTTTATTTCTCATTTTTCGTGAACAAAATCATGGTATTTCGGAATTTCAGAATTAAAATTTTCAACTAAAGAAATCTGCATTGTTCACAATGTCTATTGTATAGGATTATGGCAATGAGCACCAACCTGGTAGGGCAGGACACCTTGTTAAAATCTTCAACGTTGAAACAAATATGTGCTTCATAAAGTGTGGAAACGCTCTATTATCTTACGAGTTGAATATTTTCGGAGGTAAAGCTCGGACATGTTGATTTTGTTTTTTAGTTTTCCACCTTTTTTAGAAAAAAAAAATGCAATTATTTGAAATAACGATTGTGCTGTCAGAAAAACAGAGAATAGAAGTTCTGATGATCTTAGGTTACGGCAATCGTAAAAGAAGTATGGCAGAAGTATGCGAAATATTCAATGAAAAATATCCCGATCGAGAACCAATAAGCAAATCGACGGTAAGCTAAATATTACATACATTTAATGAAATTGGCAATGTTAGAGATAAGCCTAAGAGTGGCAGACCTACCGTTGCCGAAGACACTCATTTGAATGTATTACTTGGAATTGAAGAAAATCCTCATTGTTCAATTACAACTTTATCTGACAACAATGAGATCTGCCGTGGTTCTGTGCAGAAAATTCTTAGAAAAGCCAAATTACGTCCATATAAAATTAAACTCATACATGAAATTAATAAAGACGACTTCAATAGACGCATGGAGTTCTTTGAAATTATGCAAGAAGTGTGTAATCAAAATAATGGGTTTGAATTTAATGTCTTATTTTACGACGAATCAAGTTTTTTTACAAACGGTACTGTGAATACGTAAAATTGTCGTTATTGGGCAACAGAAAATCCCAATTGGACGATAGAAGCTCATACCCAATATACCCAAAAAGTAACTGTGTGGGCTGGGATTCTCAGGAATACCAGTGTAATACCATATTTTTTATGTGGTTCCATATGTAACTGAGATATTTCCAGATATCAATCAACCTGATCGAATAGTTTCTTCTATTTGATTCCATCAGAATGGAGCAGGTCCACATTATGCTCGAGTTGTTAGAGATTGTCTTAAACGTTCCCCAATCGCTGGATTGGACGACGCGAACCGATTGAATGGCCTGCTAGGTCCCCAGATTTAACTCCCATGGACTTCTTTCTCAGGGGTTACTTGAAAAGTAAAGTGTACATAAACCGACTCACCAATTTGAAAGACCTTAAAGAGAGAATTCGATCTGAAATTCAACGAATTACACCAGAGGTGTTGTCTAACGTAACCCAAGAATTCATGACGTCTTTGATATTGTCAACTAACCCAAGGAGCTCAGTTCGAGCATTTGTAAAGTAGATTTCTTATTCGTTTATTTTCACTACCAACCTATGATATTTTAATTGCAAATAAATAATGAAATGAATGTTGAGAAATCTAAACACTGGTTGCCTTTATACTCAGTATACTGTAATTCAAAGTGTAAGATATGACGTATGTGGTATGGTTGAACTCAGAAAAATATGGCCTTTAAATTTTTGACATAAAAATATACACTTTCAATTTAAAAAAAAAATTGATGACGTCAAATCTTGAAAGGTGGTGAAAAAAACAATTTTTTTCTAAAAAGAGGTGGAAAACTAAAATACAAAATCGAGCAGTCCGAGCTTTACCTCCGAAAATAATTAACTCGTGAGGTGATAGAGCGTTTCCACACTTTATGAACGCACTGACAGATCGACAAGCGTAAGGATGCCTCTGAGATGCGCAAACGATAGAAAGCGTGAGTAGATGTGCGACAAGGAATAAGGAATAAGGCTTGAATAAGGCAGAGCGCTTGAGCTCCTGCCCCACTCCAGGGTTTTGTCTACTGCGCAACCAATTCTCGGAGGCATCCTTACGCTTGTCGATCAGTACAGCTTGGCAAACATGTAGACCGTCAGATAACGACAGATTTTGCTGACTCATTTTCTCTCTTCTGGGATTTTAACCACTGGAAATTATGTCAGTGTTGATCCCAAAAAATGAAAATTCAGCGATCGGACGTGTGCTAGGCATATAGAAAATACTTTTTCCTTTTGCAGAAAAAAAATATTTTTTTTTTCATTTTCTCGTTTATGTCATTTTAACTCATGAATAGGTAAAACAATCTAATAGTGAAAAACCAAAGCCATAAGGTTTGCACGTGCTTAAAGGGTTGAAATAGGGGCGCGATCTTGTGAAAAAATAGTTGGTTGCTGATGCATTTTCTCGCTTATGGCAATCAACAGAATGAAATTTAATATCGTTAGGAACCCGAAAAAAATTTCCCATAAGCCGGTCAGCTGTTGAAGTATATTTTCCGGACGGAAAATTTTGTGAAAATTTTTTTCGTTTTCCGGCAAACTGTCTCGTTTATGGCATTTGAACCATATGATTCTGTTGATGGATAAACATCATAATAAAATTCCCATAAGCTTTGCATGTACCTCAAGAAAAGCCATAAGTAAAATTGTAGGAAATTTTTTCATTTTCTCGTTGATGGGAATTGGCATGTGAGAAGAAAATAGTATTTCAAGACCAGAAAAAAAAAGCCATAAGTCGGAAACATGATATCGATGTTTTATACAGTGTGGCCTTTTTAAAATGGAAGCACCCTTATAAATCATACTTTTTTCAACCGATTGGAATGCTTTTTTTTCATTAGGTAGATAATCAAAAGGTCCACTGGGACACCAAATTTCATGAATAAATCTTCATTTTCAGGGCAAACTATTCTTTTTTTTTAGAGGTAAAAAACTGAAAAATTTATTAGCAATTTTTTGAGAAGAAATCAGACTACTCTACTGGAATCGTGACATTCTCAAATGGTTAATTTTGGAATTTTGTTGAAATTCGTCCAACGATAAAAAAGTTATGGGAGAATTAAATAAAAAAAATATGCCGTTTAATCAACCCACCATTTCAATTTCTACTCTTAACCAAAATTCAGAATACACCACTGGATTCAGGGAGTCTCAAAATATCACTGATCAGAATTTCATCAAAATCTATTGATAAATAATAATGAAAAATCATTAAATAAAATGATATTTTCATGAAATTCCATCAACATATTTTTCAAATTTTGTTATCCTGTAATTTTCTTATTTATGAATAGATGTTGATGAAATTCTAACCAGTGATATTTCGAGACTTCTTGGTGTATTCCAAATTTTGATAAGAGTTCTGAAATTGAAATGGTAGGTTGATTAACCGGCATATTTTTAAAATTAAATTTTTTTATTCTCTATTACTTTCTTATTGATGGACGAGTTTCAACAAACTTTTAACAAAAACTATTTAAAAATGTCGCGAATCCAGTGGATTGGTGTGATTTTTTCTAAAAAAATAATTTTAGATTTTTAACCTTGAAAAATGAGAACAGTGGGCCCAGAAAATTAAGAATTACTCATTAAATTTGGTGTCCTGATAGACTTTTTGAATGTCTACCTATTAAAAAAAAAAAATCATTCCAATCGGTTGAAGAACTAAAGTTTGATATGAGTGCCATTTTAAATGGATCACACTGCATAAATAAATACAATTATTTGAAAATTCTGCTGCGATAAATTAATAAAGATAAAATTGCTCATTTCTTTCTCCATGGGATTTGGCATATGCATTGCAAACTTCATTCTTAGGCCTTAAAAAAGTCGGAAGTATGATAGTAATATTGGAACCAAATAATTTATTTTTTTAAATAATTTTTTATAGAGTGATAAAAATAGTTATGGGCATTATTGTGACAAACTGATATAGGGGTTGTAAAGATAATTCAAGCAATTTCGCCTCAACCCCTATAAGTTGAATATCTTAACTGCGTAATTCCCCCACGCATACTGGCTTGCTGTGTCATAATCGGATGATCATTCGAATTTGAATACGGAACATCACATTTTTCAAATAATGCGATTATGCCCAATACCTGTTTATTGTGACGATGTGACACGATGTGGCGAATCAAAGTTCACAAAGAAGTAAACACAGCAAGCCAGTGTGCGCAGGAATATAATAGACACTAGTTCGTTTCCCCACCACCTTAGAGGCAGAGCTTCCGGCGCGTTTTTTTCATATTGGCCTGCCCTTCAGGCCAAGTTCACCTTTTAGATGTGAAAGTTCCAGAATAATAAATTGCTTCTATGTCTAAATGAAAAATCGAACTCATTTCCAGATTAGAAGCAGTTCTGGACCATAGGTTGAAATCGATTTGGAGTGTCTTCGGTACAATTCAAATGGCGAACAGAAGGAAATGTAATATTTTGTTGGTTCCTCCATATTCTAGGAACCATATCACACTGGATATGTGTGCACAAGTCTCTCATGTCCTAGCACTGGACTTCCAAGTACCGTTGTGACCTAAGATGGGCGGATCTTCTAGATTATCATTCTTGGTTTCTCTAAAAACTACCCATAACATAGGTTCCTTGAAATTTCTGAAAATATTTGAAACCCCAAAAATTCTGTTCTTCACTGGATTGGTGAATCTCAAGACTTTTCAACTGACCCCCTGTTCCATTAAAAAAATTGGGTGAATGACTGTCACCTTGAGGGGGGTGCAGGAGGGGTGATTTTTTTATGTCACAGAGTGTCTTTTCGAAAACATAACTCGACGTTTTTCTTAAAAAATAATAACGTAAAAAATTAATGTATCCGTTACTTCAGGACCTCACTGTATAAAACATCGTAATCATGTTTCCGACTTATGGATTTTTTTTTCTAGTCTTGAAATAAGTTTTTCTTCCTACATGCCAATTCCCATAAACGAGAAAATTAACAAAATTTCCTGTGTTTTTCTGCAAGTTTTCCAGTTTCATATAGTATATGATAAGCACGAACTAGACTTATGTATATACTTTTTATATGACAGACTTTACATCAATAAATTTCTATTGCACATTATTTCGTTCACGAGAAAGTTTGCCGGAAAACGAAAAAAAATTTCACAAAATTTTCCGCCCGGAAAATATACTTCAACAGTTGACCGGTTTATGGGAATTTTTTTTCGGGTTCCTAACGATATTAAATTTAATTCTGTTGATTGCCATAAGCGAGAAAATGCATCGGCAACCAACTACTTTTTTACAAGTTCGCGCCCCTATTTCAACCCTTTAAGCACGTGCAAATCTTATGGCTTTGGTTTTTCACTATTAAATTGTTATACCTATTCATGTGTTAAAATGCCATAAACGAGAAAATAAAAAAAAACTATTATTTTGTGCAAAAGGAAAATGAATTTTCTATATGCCTAGCACACGTCCGATCGCTGAATTTTCATTTTTTGGGCTCAACACTGACATAATTTCCAGTGGTTGAAATCCCAGAAGAGAGAAAATGAGTCAGCAAAATCTGTCGTTATCTGACGGTCTAATAGCTGCAATTGTGAAAATAGGCACGCCCACGATGCGCATTCGTCGTACGACGGACTATCCAGTGATATTCACGTGATTGTTCGCGCAAGAAGTGGAAATTTCACAATCTCAGCTATGTTTGCCAAACTGTACATATATTTTTTAATGAGAACTGAAAAAATAAAAATTAACTTTTACTGGAAATATGAAGCATCAACCTCACCCAACCTAAACTGACCTATTCTGTAGAAAATTTAATCACCTCTTATTCCATCAAACCTGTTTTCCGACAACCCTCTTACTTTCTGATAAAACCCAAAGAACGTTTGTTTTTTTTTAACTTGAAGTACATTTTTTTGTCAGTTCCACCCCGTATATTTTGATAAACAATTTTTTTCTCATTATACATGATGTCAACAAGTAACGTACCGAGTTTCATGCTCCACAATTCATCCTTTACTTTTAGCTCAAATTTGTTTGTGGTTACTGGACTAATAGATGTTAATAAGATATTTTGGTTGTGTAATGGCAGTCATGACGTAATTGAGATAATCAGTATGTTTGACCTAACATATTCATATCATGGACTTCGTCCTATGTGATATCACTCAACTTTTTGATGTTTTTTGAGCAAATGTATACAGGCCGTTTCTTTTATCATGTGGTAACATTGCTATATTCTAAACCGTAACAGATACGAAGACGATTAAATGGGAGAAAAGGTAACTATTGTGGAGAACAGTACAATGGTCAAAGAAAATTTACAGGGAGTCTCGCCCTTCCCGAGTTATACAGGGACAACCAAAAATGCTGTTATTTGTTTTTTACGAATAGAATTGTTATTTCTGAAAATATAAAAAAATGGAAAAGGAAAGTTTTAATGTATTCTAAATGTACTATAAAAATGTAACAATGAATCTTTGATTAAACGTTTTGTGTCAACACGGCCACCATCAACATTTCTTTTCAAATACGGACCTGTCTGTTTTAGTACAAATATTGATAAAGCGATAAAATCACAATTCAGTGGTACATCACACTTGATATTTTTATAACGTTTCAATTAGAATAACTAACATCATCAGTGACAACAATTTTTAATTACGGTCCTGTCGTTAGGTCGTTTATGGATTCCACAAAACCTAACTCTCCGATATAAAAATTATCAGTGACGCTTTGAATAAATGTATCTATTAAAATTATGTTTACACTATAATGAAAGATATCTGTAGTTTCAGAGACGAACGATAGCAATTTACCTCGGAAATAAACTTACTTAAGAGTAGAAGAAATCAAACAAACAGAAAACAATTTATTTCATATTGAATTTTTGAGTGAAAATAAAACCAATACAGAAAATGAATTCTTCTTGATAACCTACATTAAATGCTCGAATTGCCGACCTCTTTGTTGAATGCACATAAGTTGTCTGTCCATACAATTTCTGTGGCAATTTTCTAGCATGATGGGTGTAATGCTATTACATGCATCTCTTATTTTTTGTTTGAGATGGTCGATATCTGTACTAGTTGTCGGAAAAACTTTATCCTTTATGTATCCCCAGACAAAAAATTCTAAAGGAGTCAGGTCTGGGGATCGAGCTGGCCAGGCAATTGGTTCATTGTTTCCAATCCACTTTCTTGGGAATATTGCATCTAAATGTTCCCTTACTATTGCTGCATTATGGGGAGGGGCACCGTCTTGTTGAAAATATTGTATTCCACGGCGGATGTTCAGTGGCAATTCATCTAAGTAGCCATCAAACTCATTGGATAAAAAATGTAAATACATTCCACCATTCAAATGCTCGTCGTAAAAGAAAGGACCTAGTATGTTTGTTCCCAAAATTCCCAACCAAACATTTATTCCGAACCTTTCCTGGAAATTGGTTTTTCTATGTAAATGTTCATTTGTATTATTCAACCTATAATGGATGTTTCGGTTAAACCAACCATTGTTGGTGAATTTTGATTCGTCCGTCCATATTATTTTATTACAAATATTTCCAACTTCCCTATTTCTACGTCTCAACCACATCGCAAATCGTACTCTCCTTCCGTAATCCCTTTCATTGAGGTGATGAACTTTGCGTATCCTGTAGCATTTGTATTTGTTCTTTTTCAAAATATTTCTGGTAGATTTTACAGAAATCCCTAGTTCGTGGGCAATTTCTCGTAAAGAACAATCTTGATTAGAAATATTTTTGTAACTGACCAATCCTAAATTGAAAAAAAATATTTTCGTCACTTTGTTAATCTTTATGAAGTAATATTTGCTTACCTAAAACATTTATTTGGTTCCGCATACTTCCACACATTTTCTAGTTTTATTTCTATCAAATGTACCACAGTCTCTCAAATTTCTTTCTAATCGTCTAAACATTTTAATGTTTGGAATACGACGATTTGGGTATAGCTCACCATACATATTTTTTGCCAAAAGAGGATTTCTATTTGATTTTGCATAAGCAAATAGCATATCAGTCCTTTCGTCATTTGAATACATCTTTGATATGACTGAGTGTATAAACGACTGACAGTTCTTAACACGTATCAACAACTCATTTATTTGTCCTGCCATAGAAACCAAGCAAAGCCTACTTGTTTAAAAATGGTAAATGAAGTGAGATGCTATTTAATTGTGCCATATCACACAATAGTCGTATTTTGACCAAAAACTAATATTTTCGTTACTTCCAGGATTGAGAATTATAGAAATATTCAGTATGATAATTGATTCAGAAGAAATCAGCCTTGAAACAAGGATTTCTGTAATACAAAAATGCCCAAGAAGGAAAAATACGAATGTTCGTTGTGTTGGGGTATCTTCTTATCGAAATTATTGGGTGAAGTCTGAAGTATGCCAATAGTTGAATAGGTTTTAAGAAATCAAAATAATTTAAAAATTGTTGTCACTGAGGATGCTAGTTATTTTAAATGAAACGTTATAAAAATATCAAGTGTGGTATACCACTGAATTGTGATTTTATCGCTTTATCAATATTTGTACTAAAATAGACAGGTCCGTATTTGAAAAAGAAATGTTGATGGTGGCCGTGTTGACACGAAACGTTTAATCAAAGATTCATTGTTATATTTTTATAGTACATTTAGAATACATTAAAACTTTCCTTATAAATTTTTTTATATTTTCAGAAATAACAGTTCTATTCGTAAAAAACAAATAACAGCATTTTTGGTTTTCCCTGTATAACTCGGGAAGGGCGAGACTCCCTGTAAATTTTCTTTGACCATTGTACTTTTCTCCACAATAGTTACCTTTTCTCCCATTTAATCGTCTTCGTATCTGTTACGGTTTAGAATATAGCAATGTTACCACATGATAAAAGAAACGGCCTGTATAGTTGACAAATGTTCACCTCAGTTATTAATCTTCAGGAGACTGGGGCCTTTGTCATCACTCAAGTGTAATGTTTTCAACCGTAAATTTGCATGGCATCACACGTTGAAAAGTAAGGGTCTCGTCTTTCCTTGCTAGCACAAGTCTTTCGGATACTTCTGAAGATTGCTCGTAAGGGTGCATATGGTTGACGGAAAAAACAAAACAAACAGTATGGGACTGGCCCGAAAAGGTACCCATCAGGAAACACAGCAACATAAACTAGAAAAACAATCTGTTGTCTGTCCAATCTGTCTGAAACTTGGAATAATGGTGATACAAGCCTATTCAATATTGATGGATACGATTTGATGTAAAAGATGGTTGACATTCGAGCCTCATCATTGTGATCTCGTAAACCGTAAGAGATACAGGGTCGGTTAAATTATGTTAAAGTTGCGCAAGTTGTTGCCAAATAAACGCCTTTTCGAAATTTGGAAAATTCCGAATACTTTCGGAGGTATCCGGAAAAAAACCTAAACTTCATTAAACCTTTTATTATATATGAATAACACTTTATCATAGCCTTTTCCTTCCCTACAAGATGGCGTTTTCAAATTTGAATTCAGACGTTTCGTCTTCCAGAAACCACCATCTATTTTTTTTAAACTAACCTGAATTTTTCATTTCATTTTTTGTTGCCTTTGGACACGCCAAAAGCTATGACCAATCACAATTTTCCATTTTCAACCGTTTCGAAAATGAAAACCGACAGTTTCTGATTTTCATTCTGTCGATATTTTCAATCAAGCATTGAAGAAATGCGAGTAATCATCAAAACACTGGCAAGATTTTGATGAAACCCCTTACCCCCTTTTAATAGTTATTTATTGTATAAGTGTTTTAGATATCATTTTATTTGCGCAAGAATGTTTAAACGCGAGAGCGGAACTCGAGCGTTTAAATTTCTCAAGCAAATAAAATGTATCTAAAACACGCATGCAATACAACGTTTTATTCACAATCACATTCATTTAGAATCAGAATCGCGGAAATTTTTCATCACAAAATGATTTGACGTTTTGCTCTAACAGCGGCTGTCACCTCCTCAAAAATCATTGAAATAACATACAAAAATATCGGGAGGTGTTGAATGGTTGCTATGTATTTTCGATTGTTCATCGACTCCATTTGTAAAAATTTGTGAAGTTGGTGAAAATAAGTAAAATGTGATTGATATTCAAGATTGTATTTTTCATTATTCCACTAGTGGAATAAAGTAATTTCATTATTCCACTAGTGGATAAAGTGGTACTTTATACGGTTCATAAGTGTGGATAAAACTTCAATTATAAGGTGATTGTATATAAATTATTATTTAACTGAAAAATAATGTTATAAAACTCAATTTATTAATAACAACTATCCCTAAACTTTAAAAGGAATCAACTGAAAATTTGAAGTGAATGCACGAATAATCTCCCTTGCACCTCTATACGCAGAAAAAAACATGGTTGAATCAACAAAATATCATTCAACTCGAATAAATGAAAGTGTCAGTATCTCACAATTGAATGTAGACTAGAATCTATTTATACTGCAATACAAACAGGGAGATATATACAATGTCAGTCTAATATTGATTCGAATGAAACAAACTTTGTCATTGATTTGAACATCTGCAATTTTTTTGGATTGAATGCAATTTGCTTCTCATTGATTATATGTTTTGTTAATAGAAAATCTCGTTTTGTCTTCTTGAAAACATCAGATGTTTCAGTCGACCATAATCTGATTTGATATTTCAACATTACCTTTCACTATTTTGATTAGAGTTTATTAAAGTTTATCATAAATAAGTGGATTCTAAAACTACTTACAGTGTCCACGAGGTAGCGTGCATCAGATAATATAAAATAGACGTGTAACAATAAACATATTAAAAAACAATTGTGAACTGTCAATAGAAGTAGTCAATCACAATTAAATACATTTAAATATGAATATGTATTTAAATGAAAATTTTTATGACCAATGGTTTGGAACCGTCGGTCCAAAATTATGGCTACCGCGATCGTCTGATTTAACCCCAATCAACATTGCTTTAGCAAAATATGAACAATCCAGTCACGTAGAGGATTGGAATAAAATATTGCCCAATGTATGAACACATACTACAAGAGAAACATTCCTTTCAAATCACAAACCACATAGACCTCCTGATCTCTATATATACAGGGTGGGCACCGAAAACGAAACAGATCGAATATCTTCAAAACCCATGTGTTGTGAATAAAATGCAAAAACAGGTCGATTTTTAATCCAAGTGGGACATCTTCCTATCATAACCTCAACTGTCATACCTCTCCCCCCAACCCTTGGGCACTATCACCCAAACAATTTGAATAGGGAAAGTAGTTTCTGTGCGTAAGAGAATCAGAATTTTACCGCGCCTGAAAATCCCTGAAAATCTTCACATACTAATTTTGATTCGAATCGGACCAGAATTTCAAGTTTCGTCCGCCATCTTGGATCCACCATCTTGTTTTTTTGCATTGACGAACAAATCATAATTTTCGACTTCGAAAACCACCACATATCAATTTTGAATCGAATCGGACCATAATTGCAAATCATGTCAGCCATTTTGAAGCCGCCATTTCGTTGTTTCTCTTAGGAAAATTCCATAATGCATTGTCACCGAATTTATGTCAAAATAGCTTGCAAATGCAGTATTATAATTTGGAATACGGAACAGTTATTGTTCCCGCAAGAGGGCGCCAAAATAAAAAGTTAGGTGGCAAAAATTGACATGGCTGAATTCCTTATGAAATTACCTTTTCAATGATGTATCACACTTATTACTTTCCCTATTCAAATTGTTTGGGGTGAGGGGAGAGGTATGACAGTTGAGGTTATGATAGGAAGATGTCCCCCTTGGATTAAAAATCGACCTGTTTTTGCATTTTATTCACAACACATGCGTTTTGAAGATATTTGATGTTTCGTTTTCGGTGCCCCACCCTGTATATTAAACGATTCATTCCACAGATACGCACTTCAACATTAGGATATCATATTTATGTATAATAATAACAATGCATATTATACAATAAAAACTAATGAAATATGTACAATTTGCAACTGCCTATAGCTTTAGAATCCCTTCAACATTTATATTCTTTGTATATCCCATGTTTGAGAAATTAGTCGCTCTTTTTCCGAAACATTTCAATCTCTAAGTGATATTGAATCAATAATAATTAATGATGCTGAATCACAACTGTTATATCAAATATATAATAATGATAATAATAATTATGATAAATCGCCTTTATTCATCACAAGAAGCAGGTCATTTATTGTAAAAGAGTAGTATCCCTTGTTGCATAGTATCAAGCAAGCCTAATCTAAACTTTATTTTATCATTTTCTTAATCTCATTATATTAGGAAATAGGCTTTGCCAGTTTCTTGTTCGTGTAATTCATACGAATGAACAATAAATTTTCAATCTATCTTCTATATCTGTAGCTGTGTTTGGATTTGGCAGAAATTAAACTCGAATCTGCGACATTAGATTCTTCCAGGATATATTTTGGTACACTCCCGTCCATTCAAAAATTCTTTCATCCATTGAAACTTTTCTCCTTTCACTCAACTAAAACTTTCACTCATTTATTTGAAGCGAACAATCGCCGAACGATATGGTATCAATAAAAAGTACAAGGTTTACAACATCAACGCCAGACTGATAAACTGAATGATCTTTCCAACGAGCATGATACCCTTCTGAACTCAAAAAATTATGACTCCGACTATGAGATATCGTCAAAATAGACTCCAGCGGGTTATCGTTCTATAAATAATCAACCTGTGGCTCGTCGCCGGTTGCATCAGTTTTTGTTGTGTCATTTGTAGGCCAATCATTTTTATTTAGCATTTGAAATCAAAACATGGGGAAAAATAACAAAACATGGGAAAAAAAACAAAACAATGCAAACTTTCACAAGAAACATATTTTTGTTTATTTTAAATAAAAAATTATGTTTGCAACATTAATTGATTATGGAAATAATGCAAAGGTTTTTTGAATTGGTCGGGAACGTAGAGAGTAATTTCCCAGAAAACATACTAAATTTATCACAACCACAGATTTCGGGAACTTTGTCAAAGGACCCCGCACATTTCTTATGGGAAATGGCTTTCCGTGAATTTGGTTGAATTTTTTGTATTTTGTAGTTCTTGATGAGCTGATCAAAAGTGTCTATAGCCACAAAGCTCAAAAATGGACAGTTTTCGAGATATGGAGATTTGAAAATGGATTTATTCCATTTTTTGTAGTATTTGGTCATCAATCCGATAGCTCTTATTTCTTGATGGAATGGCATTTGAATGTTCGACGCCCCCATTCCGACTGAGAAATGGTCTTTCTCAGTTATGTTAGGCACCGCCATCAAACAATTTTCATACACTGCTCCACACTGGTTATGAAATCAGGTATAATTTTAACTGTTAAAAAACGACATATATTGGGCATTTTTTGAAGAGAGACGATAATAACTGAAATTGAATATATCTAATGTCCAATAATATCGAGCATGTTTTCCAAAATGTTCATAACAAGGCTCAGCGAGCTTCGATGGAAAAAATGGACAAATCATAATACTGTGTTCACAGAGACAACAAATGTGATTATTATCGATGTCATTTATATGAGATTACGTGATTTATTTCTCACAAATCTCGATAATCTGACAATGGTGTGCCAAGACATTTTCCTCAGGGTGGCTCGTAATGGATGATAGCATCTCACAGCCAAACAAATCCGTTAAAATGTCTGCATTTTTGATACCTTGTAGTACTTTCCAGGTAGAATAGGGAAGTTCAGGTGTTGGAAGCAAACTATGAATGGAACTTTCAATATTTACCACCGAATTCTTGAAAATATATTTTTTTTATAAATGTTGCATTAGAGTTTACACTTATAATTGAGTATCTACTCATATGATCGTTTGCAAAATGATTGGGTAGATCAATCAGAAACAATGTAATAGTAGGAGTAAAAGTCATAATAATAATGATATTAAATAAAAAACAATAATAATCTATCGTGGCAATCTCAAAAAATCATTTGAAATATTATGAGCGAAGCGGATTTATTTTTCCGTTATATTCTTGAAATGATTTATGACTGTGTTAGGTTCGTTGATATAATATTTTATATGATTTCTTGAGATTGCTGAGATAGTTTATTTATTTTTTTATATAATATCATTATTATTATTAGTATTATTATGAATGCTACTTTTACTATTATAATGTTTTCGAATGATCTACTCATTCATTTTACCAAAAATCATATGAACAGATAGAATTCATTTATTTGTGTAAACTTTGATGCAACATTTATAATAAATTATAGTAGTTTCAAGAGCTCGGGGGCAAATATCGGAAGTTCCATTCATAGTTTGCTTCCATCATCTAAACTTCCTTATTCTACCTGGAAAGTACTACAAGGTATCAAAGATGCAGATATTTTCACGGATTCGTTTGGATGTAAGATGCAATCATCCATTTGGAGCCACCCTTTGATATTACTGGACATCAGATATATCTAGAATCAGTTATTCCAGAGAATACCCAACACATGTTGTTTTTTGAAAACATGAATCATTCTGGCGTTATCTTGTAGCATGAAAAGTTGGATAGAAGATCTTGGAATTAGTACCTCATTTCATGTCCAGTGTGGAGCAGTGTATGAAAAATTATTGATGGCGGTGCCGAATGTAACTGAGAAATACCATTCCTCAGTCGGGTTCTGGGCGCCGAACATTTAAATTCCATCCCAACAACAAATGAAAGCTTCCCGATTGATGGGCAAATACTACAAAAAAATTAAAAAATCCATTTTGAAAGCTCCATATCTCGAAAACTGTCCATTTTTGAGGTTTGTGACTATGAACACTTTTGATCAGCTCATCAAGAACTACAACATACCAAAAATTCAGCCAAATTCACGGAAAGCCATTTTCCATAAGAAATGTGCGGGGTGTCCTTTGAAAAGAATGAAAAAAGTGCAAAACTGTTTAATTTTTTATTTAACAAAGTTCCCGAAATTTATGGTAGTGGCAAATTTTATGTTTTCTAGGAAATTGCTACATACGTTTCCGACCAACTCAAAAAACTTTTGCATTAATTTAACAACATATTTTTTTTTGTTTATTTTACACTGAAAAATAAATTTTGTTTGCATCAACCTGAGTTGATTATGGAAATAACGCAAACATTTTTTGGGTCGCTCGGAAACGCCACCACCTTAGGTATCGAGAACTTTGTCAAATAAAGAAAAATACAATTTTGCATTTTTTTCATTGTTTTCAAATTGGACCACGCACACATCTTATGGGAAAAACTCTTACGGTGAAAATTTCACACCTCTACATTTTAACCAATAGGATGCATTAACACGTTCACGACGACGTGTACCACCGGTGGTACATTCCGATTCTTCCCTGCAGCCGTCATGTACCACCGGTGGTACACTGGTTTGAATAATTTCTAGGCGTTCTGAAATTCAGCGTTTATAAGATAGGTGTTAGATATCCGGGTAGCGGCTGTAGGAATAGTAAACGAAGAATAGTGTATCATCGTTCGCTCATCCGTTCACGCATATAGGTATAAGGGAGGATCAAAACAAACATTCAAAAAAATGCTCTGAAACTTCTGCGATGGGGTGTCTCATACCACGTTTGGTATATCCAAACAAAGGCTCAAAACATGAAAAAAAAAACTCAAAATTGGTGATGGTAATCTTTATTTATCGTGAAAATACAAAAATAATATCTAAAATCGTGGCCACCGCTGGTACACGACGCCCCCAAGGTAGAGTTTGGTATCAGGGTCATCGTGTACCACCGGAGGTACTTTCAAAATACGGCTCGAAATATAAAAAAATCTCGAAATTAGTAATAGTTATCTTTGTTCATCATAATAATACAAAAACAATATAAAAAAATCGTGTCCACCGGTGGTACAGGACGCCCCCAAGGCAGAAATACGCGTCAGGGGCGTCGTGTACCACCGGTGGTACATTAAAAAAAAAGCTAAAAATATAAAAAAAAAAACTCAAAATGGTAGTTACTAAAGCCTTTACTCACCATAGGAGGAATACAAAAACAATATAAAAAACAAAAAATAAAAATTTGTCCCGGAGACTGCTTTCCGGATTTACCGGTCGTCGCGAACGTGTTTTTTGACTACTTACCATGGTAACTTAAAAAAATTTCCGTTAATTTTTTCGTGGCGCCACGATATTTAAGTGGAAATTTTTTGACAGTTGAAAAGGTAAACGTATGATCTACAACCATTAAATATTGTAGATATACCTATGAATAATGCAAAATTTCTATAAGAATCAACATTATTATTTGTTATTCGCTAGAAAGTTTCATTCAACAGAAAACACAAATTTATTTAATTATTATGCATTAACATTTTATATTTCAAAAAACGTAAGATCTACAAACATAGTAAGATTTAAATGTTGCTTGAATTCTAACCCATCCTCTCTTCTTAATGGTGAATAGGAAGGTGACGAATTAATTAGATGTCTGTGTTTTAAGTCATATATGTAATATTTTGAAACAATTTTGTTCAAATCTCTTTTACGCAAAAGGCCATATTTACTTGACATCTGCAGCAGACTTTCTTGTATTTTCGTAAATAACCCATTCGACTCTAACGCTTCCTGGTCGCAATCTTCCATTAAATTATTATTGATTTTTACAATCTGAACCTTTCTCTGAAAAAAATCCAATTGATTGCAGTCAAAAGAAGAAAAAGTTACTGATTATAAAAAAGATAAATAATAATAAATAATATAATATTATAAGTTTATTTACCAAATATGAGTTATATACATAAAATCAATTAAAATCGACAATTAAAATTAATTAATTGAAATAAAAGGGGCGTTTACATGGGAACGAATGGAGCAATTTGTACAAACAAATAAAGGAGAGTTTCTATTAAAAAAAGCTCATTAATAAAATTGGTAGAAGTATACAACCAGGGCACTTTATATTATTCAATTATTTTATGAATCATTTTTCTAGAGTTTTCAAAGATGAAACTTATTACGTGATATTTGAAGTTTTCTAATTAATTTTTATTTTTAATATAATCTGGGAGTGTATACAGTTTAGGAGCTTAATAATTCTAACATTTTTGGCATGCCGCTTTCTTTGTCTTTTTCAGTACGTACGTTTCATTTTTATTTCTTCTGCTGTATTCATGATCGATATTTTTAAGTTCATATTAATTTTTATGTTAGTAGATGTTTGTTAAATAATAGTATAGCTGCCGTATGGAGCTTTCCTGAAACAGATCGTCGGATGGATGAGTGAAAATATATTAATTTTGGATGACATATTTGCACTTGACTCAACTCTTTGCAGTATTTACATAAATTGTACTTTTCATTTTTCTCAAATTGTTTAACGCAAATGCTTACAAGAAATGTTTTACATAAGAATATCTTTGTTTGCTGGTTTACTATACAGTAACTCAATGTAATTTACCAATATAAACCTCATCTGTCAAAAGCATGGCCGCCTATATCACGGCCACCTACTGCAACAAACCATGTTAATATTATATTTTTTACATTAGAAGTGATATGGATTACTCTAACAAAAAATACATTTCTATCACCTTTAGTAACCTAAAATGATGAAAGGGCGATAGACTGATCTAATACCATCTGAGTTTTAGCATTTGGTGTAACTAAAGTTGGTAATATTTTTTATTTACTTGACAAGCAGTGAAATTAATTTAAAATGTCACATTGGATTAATAATTTTTTTTCAAATCATGGTGTGAAATTTTCTTACAGAATACCACGCAAGCTTAAATTATTCCTGGAAATTTTCTTTCGGGCACGAATATTTTAACAAAATTACCCCTCGTCGCTTCGCTACTCGGGATAATTTTCAAAATATTCGTGCCCTCAAAAAAATTTCCGGAAATAATTTAAGATCTTGTGATATTATAAGTGAAAATTATTTGTAATCCATAGTCAATTGTTGTTCAACTGAGCGTTACTAAGATCGTGAATAGTTCTTCTATAAAACAAAAACAAAATTATTTTCTACAGGATAGTTTCTATTTCAATTTTTAGGTGGAAGAATTCGCCTGCGAGACTATGAGTTGATTGAGTTAATTAGTATGTAAGAAAGTTTTATTAAGATCTTTACAATTTGTTTTTTTCGATAAGACAGGCCACCTAAGCTAAGCTTGTATTGTGTCATTCTCTTATCGTACATTTTTATGTTGAATACTAACAGAGTAAGAAAAACTATAATCTAAATTCATATAATCTATATTGGTATTATGAGGAGGGGAAAACACAAAAAAAGAAAGGAACTTAGTGATTGCAGAATAATGTATATAGTTATTCCAGAATTGGTTTTAGGACATCCTTATAAACATTTTGGCTAGTTTTTTAAACTTATTTTCATTTGGTATATTTCTAGTGCCAGAGGGAAGTAGATTGAAAAGTTTAGGGCCATAATAGGTTACAAATTTCTGTGTGATTGTGGTTCTATACAAGTGGATAGGAATTTGCTGCCTTGCCGTTCTTCGGGTATGATGCTAGTGTATTTCAGAGAGGGGTGTACTGTCTTTCATCTAGATAAGTCAGTGATAGCAGTATAACTGTTTAAGATCTAAAACTCATATTTCATGATAGAGTTGCTCAGTTCCGTACCTCCTGTTCTTATTAAACAATACTTTCAGTGGGGTATTTTGTGTGACTTCCAAGCAGTGAAGAGAGGTTCTGAAAGTCCTACCCCAGACAACAATGCAGTAACGAATGATGGACTCGGCCAAGGCATCGTACACCATTATTTAATTTTTTTATAGGATATTTTTTAACTGGTAAAATTTAAATATTAATTTGTGGAGTCTTGTTGTAGTATGATTGATATGTTCATTCCAACGAATGTGTTGGTCAATGATCACACCTAGGTACTTTATATTTTTTAATTGATTCTTTTTATGGTTGAACAAGCGAAGTTGGAGTCATCTTTACAGACGGCTCCATGAAGTCGAATATTTCGATTTATGGGATGATCTTTTATTGTGAATAATAAGGAGATGAATTTAGTTCTTTCAATATTTAATCTAAGCATACTTTCACTAAGCCAGCTGTATATATTTTTTGAGTCCATGTTCAGCCTTTTTATATGTTTCATCCTAATTATCCCCTATAAATACAATAGCGGTATCATCAGCACGAGAAATGAGTTTTCCTTCTATATCTTTCAAGTTGTACAAGCTGTTGACATACAGTAAAAAGAAAATTGGACCCAGAACCGTCTCCTGTGGCACGCCCATAGATACCGGAAGAGGGTCGCTTAAAATATTATTGATTTTAGTGATTTGTGTTCGGCGTGTTAAATAATTCTAAATTATATCCAGGGAAATGCCTCTTATGTCAGAGTTTTCCAGTCTCTGGAATGGAATGTTCTGGTTTACAGTGTCGAATGCCTTACCCAAGTTCAAAAATTCCGTTAGGCATTTCTGTTTATTTTCAAAGCAGTTGAGGAGTGTTTTCGTTAATTCAAAGACTGCTTTTTCTGTGAAACAGTTCTCTCTGAATCCAAATTGTGATGTTGATAGGATATCGTTATTTTCACAATAATTCATGATTCTATTTTTTAAACATTTCTCAAAGCTTTTTGTTTATCACAGTTATTGGTCTGTAGTTGTTCGATAATTTTTTGTTCCCAGATTTGAATACCTATAGAGGTGGTTACGGATTCTTTGAAAGCAGATGGAACTGTTCTCTTATTTAATATTATATTTAAAATGTGACATAAAGGGTCAACTAGATGCAGATGATACTTTTTTAATTAGCTCTACTGAAATTTCATCAGGTCCTGGTGAGGTATTAGTTTTTAGATCCGATATAATTTTTATTAATTCATTTTCTGATATAGGTTGGAGAAATATAGCATCTCGAGTAGTAACGAACAGTCGTTGCCGACCGATAATGAACCCTTTACTCCCATATACACCTACTAAGTAGGCTCATTATGGCAAGTACCTGTCGTAAAACAACTACTTCCCTGGCTAAGAAAACGACGGGTAATGAATTAAATCTAACAGATACTTGTGACAGATACAGATACGAGTGTTTTTGGTACAGCGCACAGGTAGAGTAAAAGATTTTTCGATTTTATTTGCCATTTTTGTACCAATACTGGTAAAGAAATTTATTAAAATGAATAGCACCTTCTTTATCCGAAGTAATTTTTTTCCTCATCAATGATAATGAAGTCCGAGGTGTTTTTTTCAATTGTTATTTTGTTACTGAAAACCATATAGGCAGGTTCATGAGATTCATAGGTGGTGTGCCAATTTTCTTTAATGAATAGAGCAGACAATTTTTTATGATTTATAGTTATGATTTCTTTGGTTGGTTTTGAATTATTTTTTTAATCGCTGTTGAGAACGATAGATAAAAGAACTGTATAGTGTTCCTATAAATTTGTTTTGAAGATATGAGAGCTCAGTTTATTTACTCTGATTCTGGCTTTATTAAAAATATTGATGTTCGTTCAGAATGGAAGTTATCTCTCAAAAGAATAAAATAAAAGCAAATGAAAATACATAGTGTTTGACACAAGGAAGACTCCTTCAATTTGAATAAGTAATAAATCTTCTCGAGGATTCAATCATGACTCCGTCCTCAACAGAGAGCTGAAGGTTCGGCGATAGAGGGCGCCAAATAATTAATTCTGTGTTTTTGTAGGATTTAGTAATCTATAAAATATGAATATATTTTGTGAGTCACTCAAAGAAATATATCTGAAGTTCTGAGGATATTGAGTATATTTCCGTCTACTACCTATATTTTTTAACTGAATGAACTGAGTTTACGCATCTGAATTCAAGGAGAATTGAATCACAGGCAATGGGTTATTAAACTAGCCCTTGATTAAAAAACCTAGAGGAACGTATATTGTTCATAATTTGTGCATGAGACCCAAATATTTTTGCATAAATTCTACCCACTATTTATGACGGTATTTATTGTGATATTTTCTGTTTTTCCGAAGATTTTCTTTCTTTCAGCAAATAGTGAGAATAATGCAGTTTTTAATTTTTTTCAGGACCCGATCAAATTCTTCCCGCCGACGACTATGTGACTAACAGTTTGGCGGGCTGCGTTCGATTACGGATACCTGAAAATGGAAAAGCCATCGAAACGACTTCTCCAATTTCGGTGCCTGCAGCACTTAAATGTACAGCGGAAGAATTTCCAAATCACATAGCCTTAGCACAAAAAATTAACGGAAAATGGGAAACTACGACTTATTCGTAAGTTCAGTTTTATGAGTTTATCTGACCCAATTTTCGGGAACACCATAAATCCTTGGCTCAAGTTATATTGTTTGTTGACAGAACCGTTAGTCACGCATTTATAGCCTGGTATTCAACAATTGCATAATGCATTTACCACAAATAATTCTAGATCTACAAATGGGTCCGTTTCATCTTTTACTTTTTCTGAAAATTTAATTTTGAACAGCGAACATTTATTCTTGTTTACAAGGTGTTCCGTACATACAGGGTGTTATTTAAGTACGTGGCCAAACTTAAAGGGGTGATTCTTTGAGTGATTCTAAGACGAAAAGTTCATATAAACATAGGTCCGGTAATGCTTCGTTTTCAAGATACAGGGTGTCAAAATTTTTAAAAGAAATCGTTTTTGTCGTAAATATCTTAATAACCCTTCAACCGATTTTATTGAAATTTGGCAGTGTTATTGAAGGTCGTAAAGGGCGAATTTAACCCTAACTATATCAAAATTATCATGTCCAGTGGCGTCCCGGAAGGCACTGTAACCAATATTTTTTACAGAAAACATGTGCGCCACTGATTTTTTTACAATTTTTGTATTTGTTTCACATTGAGCAACTGAAATTACAACTTTTTTATATTCAGAATTTTTTTCGTATCTTGCTTTGTTTTTAAGAAAAAACATAAAAATCACTTCATTGCACATCCCTGTGACAACACAATAACACATTTCAACTACTAAACCATCAAAAACTGGGGTCTTACTAATATTTTTTTAATATCAATACTCTATTCTAGTCTTAGAATTTTCTATCAAAATTAATGCAATGAAAAAAAAAATATGTATGTATGAATTGCAGCACTTGCCATCGGCTCGTGCTGCAAAATGGGCTCATTGTTGTCCATGGACATGCAATAAAGACATTTTTATTTATGATTAAACAATTAATATTACATGGAAGTCATCTTTTAATTTTTTTCGCTCATATTACCTGTTTTCGATGAAACAAATAATGTTGTTATGTACTACTGCAGTGTTTTGAATCTAAAGTAAGAGGGCCATGGAAGAAACAACAAAAAATTTTCAAACAAATTTAACTTCATAACTGTCACAAATTGAAACGGTACATACGTAATTATTTGATAGTAATTATTTGAAGTGTTTTCAAGAGTTTTGAGATATAAAATTTGTTACTGATATCTGAAAATGGTTCGGTTTACAAACTCGGAAATGGCCGGTGTGCATTTTGTCTATGGAATGGCCCAAGGCAATTCCAGAGCGGCTAGACGCATTTATCAAGAAAGATATCCTCATCGAAATGTTCCAAATAGGCAAACATTCGTGAGAATACATGAAAGGCTGTGCGAATCAGGCACCTTTCAAACATCGGCTGCTCTTATTGGGAGACCTGCAACGGTAAGAACAGTGGCGCTGGAGGAAGAAGTTTTACATGAAGTTGAGCGTTGCCCCGATACAAGCACCCGCAAAATTGCACAACAATTAAACATTTCTCACTTTACTGTATGGAAGATTTTGAAAGAGTAACAACTGTATCCTTACCACATACAGCGTGTTCAAGCGTTATTTCCTGCGGATTTTCCCAAGCGAGTTGTTTATACTACGTGGCTTTTGCAACAACAGGTTGCATCTCCGACATTTTTATCCAGTATATTATTGTGGCGAAGCTGCGGGCGATGCCGGACCTGAACTCTCACGTATAGCTAGCGACCAACCGCGGGAGACTGTCGATGCGCTTGCACCGAGAAGAATCTGGACGGCTTGGTGAGTCTGGGCGATTCGAAGGAAAATTCTGGAGCATTCAGAGAAGTCAACGTCGGATATAAAAAGAACTACGCAGCGGACAGTCGGGCAGTCAGTGAAGTGAAAGTCGAATATAAATAGTAGAGTGAATGTTATGTAAATTAGAGTATTGTGAATCATTGTATTTCGTTAAATAAATTATTTTAGTCAGTTAACTAGAGTTTAAATCTACTACATTGGTGTTAGAAGTGCGATCTTTAAATACAGAGTGTTCGTGTAAGTAGAAAGTTTGTGTATTTCGGACAATTATTTTCGCGTGTGAAATAGACAATAATAATAATAATAGACTGGTGGCCGTGGAATAGACTGTGTGAAATAGACAATAATAATAGTAATAGACTAGTGTCCGGGAAATAGACTGTGAGACATAGACTAAGACAAAATGTGTTCGAGGAAAGTTCGCCTGGTTGAATTGAAGGTTGCGGAATTGAAGCAAGAACTGGAGGAGAGGGAACTTGACACAAGTGGTAAAAAGGCCGTGCTTCAAACAAGACTTGCAGAGGGATTAGTCCAGGAGGGCGAGGACCCAGAAACGTTTTTATTCGAAGTTTCTGGAATAGATATGAGTTCCATAATTAGTAAACTCGACGGAATGGAAGACAAAATGAAACAGAATTCGAATGGTCTGAAAGAAGAATTTCAAGAAAGTTCGAGAAATTTGGAAGAAAAACTTCAAGGAAGACTTCTGGAAAATTCGAATAGTCTGAAAGAAGAACTTCAAGAAAGTTCGAAAAATCTGGAAGAAAAACTTCAAGAAAGTTCGAAAAATCTGGAAGAAAAGCTGCTAGAAAATTCGAATAGTCTGAAAGAAGAATTTCAAGAAAGTTCGAGAAATTTGGAAGAAAAGCTGCTAGAAAATTTGAATACCCTGAAAGTAGAACTTTGTGGCGTGGCGAGCCGATTAGAAGAAAGAATGGGAACTGTCGAGACAGAGATGGAGAAAATCAAAGATGAAATTGAGGAAGAGATGGGAAAATTGAAGGAAACAATCAGTGATGAAATCAGAGGCGGAATCGAGGAAGAAATCAGCAAAATGAAAGAAACAATCAGTGAATTGAAAAAGCAAATTGACACTACCCACACCACAGAATCTGTCAATGAAAATTCAGTACTGGAACTGAGTTTGAACTTAGAGGATGTTCAAAATGGTTTGAAAGATGTGAAAATCAGTCCGGAAACAGGAAAACTCTCCATGAAACCACCCCAGTTTGATGGAAAAACACCATGGGCAAATTACCGCCGACAGTTTGAAGCTGCAGCAAAGGCGAATGGATGGAATACAGGAGAAAGAGCGGTAGCATTAACACTGGCGTTGCGTGGAGAAGCAACAAATATCCTACAAACCCTCACGGCACAAGAACAAGAGGACTACGAGCAGCTGATTAAACATCTCGAATTACGGTATGGACAGACCCATCTAGAACATGTATACCACTCACAGCTAAAAAACCGCTGCCAGAAATCAAGCGAGTCCCTACAGGAGTATGAAGCAGACATTGCACGCTTGGTTCGCCTTGCATACCCAGCCACACCGGAAAAGGTAATGGAGCGACTAGCAGTTCAGGCATTCTTAGATGGACTTCGTGACCAGGAAACCAGACAAGCATTGACACTAGCTCGTCCAACACTTCTCGTGGATGCACTGGCACGCGCTTTGGAATTTGAGGCGGCGAAGCAATCCTGCAGAAGCCAAAGTAAAGTCCGAGTTATTGAAGAAGACCCACAGGAGCCTGCTAACCTGGAAGCTGCCATAAGAAAGATCGTGAAGGAAATGTTGCCTGAGAGAAGACTAGTGAGATGCCGGAACTGTAGGAAACTTGGACACGTGCGTAGTCAATGTCCAACCCTCAAGAGGTCGAGACCAACGAAGGTTGTTGAGAAGGGGCAATCGTCGGACTATACTCAGAAAGCCCCGGTGAACAACGCATATGTCGCTGTCCTCCAACGACAGAACAAAGGAGCCTTCGTAGACGGGTTCATCAACAACAAGCCTTGCGCAATGCTGCTGGATACTGGTGCGACTAGGACAATCCTTGGACCTGCTTTTATTAAAACACCAGAGAGAATGGAACCATCATCCTGGAAGCTACGCACAGCAACAGGAGAGCCGGCCACTGTACATGGTGAGCTACCGATTGAACTGATTCTAGGCAGCACAAAAGTGAAACATCGGGCATTAGTAGCGGACATTGAGGACGACGCAATTATTGGAATGGACATCATGAATTCCAGAGGGTTTGAATTGAACTTCAAAGATGGCGTCCTACGTGTGAACGGAGAAGAGCTGGTGCTACATGGAAAAAGTGAAGAGATGATTCGTGTTCTGCTGGTTGAAGATGTAAGTGTACCCGAGAGGGCTGAGACCATACTGGAGGCTCGCTTGGACGGAGGTGCGAGCAATGGAAGCGTGGTGATGTTCGAGCCCAAGCTTCATGATGAGAAAATTGGACGAGGTATTGCACTAGGCAAGACTTTGTTGCGTGCTGATAAATTTGTGCCAGTAAGGGTAATGAATGTCAATTATTACCCAGTGACCTTGAAGAAAGGAACTGTTTTGGGGCACTGTTCGTCAATTTCCTGTGTGATCAGGAGTGTACACGGTACTGTTAGTCAAGACAACAACCTGACAGCGGAACTGGAAAAATTGGTTACCATCTCTTCCAAGGGCATTAAACCTGCCCAACAGCCCAGATTGAGAGAATTAGTCAAGAAGTACCAAGACATCTTCGATACCGGACAAGGAAAAGGGGGTCGAACGAATGTAGTCCAACATAAAATTGATACTGGGGATGCCCGACCAATCCGACAATCAGCTAGAAGACTTCCTCTTGCCAAGAAAGAAGAGGCTGACAAAATAGTCAGTGATATGGGGAAAGATGGAGTTATTGAACCATCCGACAGTCCATGGTCCTCTCCAGTCGTGCTGGTGAAGAAGAAAGACGGATCAACACGCTTTTGCGTAGATTATCGTCAACTGAACAACGTGACGAAGAAAGACAGTTACCCTCTTCCGAGAATAGACGACACCCTAGACACGTTGGCCGGCTCCACGATTTTCTCGACCCTTGATCTGAAGAGTGGATACTGGCAGGTAGAACTGGCTCGAGAAGATAGAGAAAAGACAGCCTTCACCATCGGCTCGGGACTGTGGCATTTCACCGTTTTGCCATTCGGACTTTGTAATGCTCCAGCAACATTCGAGAGATTGATGGAGACGGTTCTGAAAGGAATCTCATGGAGGACGTGTCTGGTATATCTCGATGACATTATTGTAGTTGGCAAATCGTTCGAAGACCACGTTAAAAACCTGGAGGAGGTATTCATGCGACTGAGAAACTCTGGATTGAAGCTGAGCCCCAAGAAATGCCACCTGTTCCAAAAAGAAGTACGTTACCTTGGCCATGTTGTCTCTGGGCGCGGAGTAGCAGTGGATGACGAGAAGATTAAAGCAGTGAAGGAGTGGCCTATCCCGAAAGACATACACCAACTACGTAGTTTCCTAGGTTTGTGCACATACTATCTCCGATATGTGCTGGGGTTTGCCAACATCGCTAAACCACTGACCAGGCTCACGGAAGGTCAAACAAAATTCCAATGGTCCGAAGAATGCCAAGACTCGTTCAAGACGCTGAAGAGGGCATTGATCAATCCACCGATTCTAAGTTATCCGCTTCCGAGTGGAAAATTCATTTTGGACACGGATGCCAGCAACGTGGGACTTGGAGCTGTCTTGTCCCAGATCCAGGATGGGCAAGAGAAGGTCATCGGATACTTCAGTAAAACTCTCAGTAAACCGAAGCGTAACTACTGTGTCACCAGACGAGAACTGTTGGCTGTTGTCAAGGGAGTAGAACACTTTTATAAATACGTGTACGGGAGAAGATTCCTGTTAAGAACCGACCACGCAGCCCTTAAGTGGCTTCTACAGTTCAAAAACCCCGAGGACCAAGTAGCACGTTGGATCGAAAGACTCCAAGAATTCGACTTCGAGATCGAACATCGAGCAGGGAGTGGCCACAAGAACGCAGATGCTCTGTCAAGGAGACCATGCCCAGACGACTGCTCACACTGCCGACGAGCAGAAGAGAAGGAAGCAGCGATTTGTAGAACCACGGCAGTTGACAACAACTGGAATGACAACGAGGTCCAGAAAGACCAAGAAAGCGATCCAGATCTTGGTTTAGTCGTCGGCTGGAAAAAAAGTAATCAAAGACCGACATGGCAGGAAATCGCAAGATATTCCCCAGCAGTCAAATCCTACTGGGCCCAATGGAATTCCCTTACCCTGGACAATGGGGTCCTGAAACGTGTATTGGAGTCCGAAGATGGTGGGGAAGACAGACGTCAGATAGTGGTGCCCAAGAACAGAAGGCAGGAAGTACTCCGAGAGATCCATGATGGAGTTGCTGGAGGACATCTGGGTGTGACGAAGACCCTGCAGAAAGTAAGGCAACGGTTTTACTGGGTCAATTGTCAAGTTGATGTCAATGACTGGTGCAGAAAGTGTGCTGTTTGCGCTGCCAGCAATGGACCTCGGACACGACCCAAGGCCCCGATGCGTCAGTATAACGTAGGTAGTCCATTCGAAAGAATCGCCATTGACATCGCCGGCCCGTTCCCCGTATCAGATCACGGAAATAAATACATCCTTGTGGCAATGGACTATTTCAGCAAGTGGGCCGAAGCCTATGCCCTGCCCAACCAGGAAGCCATCACCGTCGCGGACGTCTTGGTGAAAGAGTGGATATGTCGATTCGGCGTTCCCTTGGAGCTGCACTCGGACCAAGGCAGAAATTTTGAATCCAATTTGTTCCAAGAAATGTGCCAGATGCTGAACATCCGAAAGACGAGAACCACAGCTCTACATCCACAGTCCGATGGAATGGTTGAGAGGATGAACAGGACTATCAATCGCCACTTGTCCAAGGTAGTCTCTGACCATCAAAAAGACTGGGACCAGTATCTCCATTTGTTCCTGCCACCAGGACAGGATACCGCGGGAGAGGACTACGTCAGCAAACTCCGGCAGCGAATGGAGGACATCCACGAACGAGTCCGTTTGAACATCCAGAGTGCCAGCGACCGAATGAAAGCGACTTATGACATCAATGCCGATGCTGGAGGATTTCAGGTTGGTGACCTAGTTTGGCTGTACAACCCGATGCGTCGCCGTGGCCTGTCACCAAAATTACGGAATTGATGGGAAGGTCCGTATAAGATCGTCAAGAGGATAAATGACCTGCTTTACCGAATCCATAAACCACCCAGAGGTAAACCCAGGGTCGTGCATTTCAACAGGTTGGCTCCTTACGCTGGGAACCATGACCAAGTCCGCACCCTCAGACCACCAGAGGATGCGATGACGTTCCAGAAATTCATGTCCTTATACTCAAATGGACAGAAAGTGTCACACGGGGTAACTCGAGAGGAGCCACGGGACCTTTTCAAAGTGCCAGTCGATTTCGTCCTAGCACACTGCGTCGTAGAAGATCTTCGAATACCCAGGGGCATCGCTGTAGCGTTCTCCTAGAAATTTGGTCAACTCCAAACACTACGGAAACAGAATCCAGAAATTGGAGGTGTGCACAGCTGAAGAAGGGCCAGAGGAACATCTACTACCTGGTGACCAAGAAGCGTTCTCAAGATAAACCGTCCTATGAAGATGTCTGGAGGAGCCTCACCCAACTGAGAGATACGATGGTGGACCAGAATCTGGTGGACTTGGCAATCCCAAAATTATCCTGTGGTATTGATGGGCTGGATTGGAGAGTTATAAGAAGTATGTTGGAGACGATATTCCGATCCAGCGGCATCCAGATTTTGGTTTGCTGTAATCCTATTCCACGACCTAACATGAAGACTGTGGAGTGTTACTTCCATCGAACTTCACGGTGCAGATATGGGGAATCCTGCAAATATCGACACACTCCAAAGATGACATTTCGGGACGAAATATCTCTAAGAAGGGGGCAATGTGGCGAAGCTGCGGGCGATGCCGGACCTGAACTCTCACGTATAGCTAGCGACCAACCGCGGGAGACTGTCGATGCGCTTGCACCGAGAAGAATCTGGACGGCTTGGTGAGTCTGGGCGATTCGAAGGAAAATTCTGGAGCATTCAGAGAAGTCAACGTCGGATATAAAAAGAACTACGCAGCGGACAGTCGGGCAGTCAGTGAAGTGAAAGTCGAATATAAATAGTAGAGTGAATGTTATGTAAATTAGAGTATTGTGAATCATTGTATTTCGTTGAATAAATTATTTTAGTCAGTTAACTAGAGTTTAAATCTACTACATTATTTACCGATGAAGCGTGTTTTTCCCACAATTCAATTATGAACTTTCATAACAACAATATCTGGGCAGAAGAAAATCTCCATGCGGTTATAGAAAATAAATATCAACAGCAGTTTTCCGTGAATGTCTGGGTTGGTATTGTTGGAGATTATCTCATTGGACCTCATTTTTTACCCCCGAGATTAAATGGTCGAGAGTATCGTCATTTTTTGGAATTTGTATTACCTGTACTACTAGAAAATGTCCCACTGGCAGTAAGAGGAGCAATGTGGTTCATGCACGATGGGGCTCCACCTCACTTCAGCATAGTAGCACGTCAATTTCTGGATGAAACTTATGGAGAAAACTGGATCGGTCGCGCAGGTCCACAGTCAGGCCGCCCAGGTCACCGGATTTAAATCACTTGGATTTTTTCCTTTGGGGACATTTAAAGTCCCTCGTTTATAAAACTCCAGTCAACACTGAAGAAGAATTAATCCAACGAATACGGGATTCATGTGATCAGATAAGACATACGCCGGAAATATTTCAACGTGTTCGGGAATCGATGTTAAGACGAGTTAATGCTTGCATTGAAGTTGAAGGAGGACATTTTGAGCAACTATTGTAAGTTTTGTGTTAGTTATTATTGAATGTATTCTTACAGAAACAAATTGCCTAGGTACCATTTTTGTTTCAGTGTGGTTTTAATAAAGGGTGTTTCTTGTTTAATGTTGCTTTGGCATTTCCGGCGTTACCACTATGCACGCACTGGCCAAATGAAACAAACAATTTTTAAGCATAACAGATTCACCTGTAATCATTAAAAACCCAATAAAAACAATTTTTTATTGTGTTGTGCCAGGGACGTGCAATGAAGTGATTTTTATGTTTTTTCACAAAAACAAAGCAAGACACGAAAAAAATTCTAGATATAAAAAAGTTGTTACTTCAGTTGCTCAATGTGAAACAAATACAAAAATTGCAAAAAAATCAGTGGCGCACATGTTTTCTGTCAAAAATATTGGTTACAGTGCCTTCCGGGACGCCACTGGACATGATAATTTTGATATAGTTAGGGTTAAATTCGCCCTTTACGACCTTCAATAACACTGCCAAATTTCAATAAAATCGGTTGAAGGGTTATTAAGATATTTACGACAAAAACGATTTCTTTTAAAAATTTTGACACCCTGTATCTTGAAAACGAAGCATTACTGGACCTATGTTTATATGAACTTTTCGTCTTAGAATCACTCAAAGAATCACCCCTTTAAGTTTGGCCACGTACTTAAATAACACCCTGTATATTTATTAACTACGAATATTGATAACACGCCATAAGACGCAATGTAATCAAATTGAAGCTAAAAACATATATCTTACCTTTTCTTAACCGGGAGCTGGGAAACTATTGCGCATGCCAAATTCTGAATCACGAGAAATGTCATACACTTTTAAGGTTATGCTTTTTTGACATTTTCAACCGTCCCATATTGAAAATGGGATAACATTTGTCGTGATGTAGATAAATGAAAAATAAGAATTATGCAAGACGGTCAATTAAACTTCGTGTCATTAAAAAACGGTTCATATTGATCCATTTGTTATTCTAATTAATGAAATGTACGTATGTTTATTTTACCTTCCTCCAGAGTTTCATCAATCAATTTTCTGCCAAAAGCGGATAAAAACTCATTAAACTTGAAGAAATGTTGATTGGGTGTGTAACGGACTGTTGTTTGAAAAGGTAAATCTCGTTCCACATCGGACTTATAACCGCCGAGAAAAATAGTTTGCTGGTAGTGATATATTTTTGCCGCCTGTACACAAACTCGAAGTAAAACGCGGCGATCTTAAATTCTTTCAGGCATGATTCTAGAAATTTATAAAATTTGTCATATTCTCAGGAATAAAACCCATATAGTGTCGCCCTCTTATAATTAGCACAATCTACCCTTGCTCTCTGTAACCTTATCCAGATTATTAAGTTATGTTGGAATTTGCCGAATTAGCACCATATAAGATATGCTTCTCATATCTTCGATAATTATTGTTGCTACCGAATCATGCACGCTAGAAAGAGATGAAAAAACAAAATCGTGTCTTTGAATAGGAATCTTCGGCGCAAGCGCATTAATTCAGCAGTGTCCAATTCGAAGTCGATGCTAATTTTTTTTGGCATCACAAATCATGTCCTCATTATCCATATTCGTAGTTAATAGATATATGAATCGAGTTCGGTATTATGATCTCAGATGGAGCAGATTTTAGTCACGTAGCCACAAATTAATCGGATCAATCGTTAATAAACGAACGAAACGGACGTTGGCTTGATTTTGAAATGCTATTCACCAATAACCACAACCAAATTTGCATCGTTTTTTTCGTAAAGAATCTTCAAGTTTGAAATTTGAACGTTTTGAATATTGTAATAACGAATATAAAAAAATTATTGCTGGTTTCTGTTTGGGAAAATCAAATCATTAATTTTAATGATGATTAACATAACCTCACACTTTCAAATTAATCTTACTCGTCTGCCAAAATTCTCCGAGTAAACAGATCAATCTAAGACTGATCGGATTTGAATAACCGAACGATCAAGATTTACTCCCCCTACGACCCCTACAATCGCTTGCAATTGACAATATTCCACTGGATTTTGGTGATCGTTTTTTCGCTTTTACATATTGGAAACACTGATTCAAGTTAATTATAATTGTCATTTGTCAACTTCAACAAATTGTTTACTTTTTTGATGACAAACTGAAAGTTTAAAATATAATGAAAATTTGATCGAATCAGATATCCTCGGTTTTTAGAGAAACATCGATATATTTATGCATTGCCCTGAGTTCACACATTTTTCCACTCATAGATACAATATGATCTACAAAGTAGAAAAATATTGAGAACTGGAAAAAAATTGTGTTTTTATTTTAACTACAGGACTTGAAGAAAATCAGTATTTGGCACTAAAGTTTAAAAAAACTTTTATTAAAATATTGAACACAGCAATAACAAAGAAATAATGAAAAAAAAAATGTATCGGAGCTCCGGGGCTGCTTAAACTGATTCGGTGGCGCATTCGCTTTTACACTTATTATAGCTGCTTTTCAGTAAAAAAGGAGGTATGGTCTCTAGAGGCTCCAATTCGATAGAAAACTCTAAGCAACTGTCATCAAATTTGTACCAGTCTGTTCTGTCCTTGGCCAAAGTATGTAGTAGTGGCAAGAATCGACTCCAAAACCACAGTGAATGCTGACTGTATAAAGCTCATGATTGGATTTGAAAATAGAATCGTGTTAATACTGGTACAGGATCCAAAGCCCAGTCCTCAACAATGTAATCCCGTCAGAGACAATTGCTCTAAAATTTGAAAATAATTGATGTTTTTTTTTAAAGCTAACACTCCGTTACTGTTGTCAAGAAATACTCCTGTGCCACACATTGTTTTACAGTGTGTGTTTTTTTCAATCCTCTAGATAGAAATGTTTTTATTTCCAACAAATGGTGGATATTGGTACTGGTATCAAAAACAACTCTGTTGGGGAACATTGACAAGAATGGGATTCATGGATTATTAACTAGTCCACATGTGAAATCTGCATTTTCTGTTTCATATTTAACTGCAACATCATCCTCATTATCCAACCCATCTTTCATGGCTGCTGTTATTTATCATTTAGGCCTTCTGTCTGATCATGGGTCCAAGTTTGGAAGATGTCTAGTCATTCGTTTTCTTTCCAAATTTGAGAAGCACATTGGTGATTTGTTTTATTTTCTATGTTGTGTGCTTCACTCAGCGTCAGGGATCAACTATCCAGTAACTCTGCACAATTATATAACCATATGTTCAGAAAGTCAACAGTCGACAGTTTCATTCGGGCTATCTTCCTCTACACAACTAATAGTATTACTTTCTTCATTAACAGTTCCTAACAGAAAATGTCTCAAATTTTGTTAACTAACCAACTTCAGAGTTACAAGAAACAAAATCATCAGTTATTCTTTCACTTTCTTTGGTTGAAGTATTGGGAACATTATCAGGTAATGGGGTCTAGAAAGGAAAGTGTTTTCTCAAATTTCGAATTTGAACATCGAGAATGGAACTCAACAACATCAGAGTTTTGACATAAACGGTTTCTTCCCAATCTTTCGCTCTCCTTGAAATGATCTCCAAAAATTATTTTACGGTAAAAACAATAGTTCGTCGATGGGAAGATTCAAATGGAACAACAAAATGGAACACGTTATTTGCAAAAAGCTCGATTTTTTTGCAAATATGTTTAAAAATAAATTCAAATTTAAAAAATTGAATTTGACACTTGACAGCGTTGACACATGTCAGTGTCTGAATTCAGTGTTTGAAACATATAAAAACAAAATTTATTACCAACCTGACAGCAACAAAACGATCCTGTGGAATATTGTCAATAGTCGCGTTCGGTTTTTACGTCGGATTGGTCAGATTAACAAGCGTCTAGTCACACCAATTCTACTTTGATGGCGCAGTTCCGCATGACATTATTGACATTTGAGAAAACTCAGGTTATGTCTGGTTATGACTGTTATGTTATGAAAATTGCTATTTTGTGAGCTTCTAAACTTTTATATGCTTTCATTTAATTCATTGTGAAAGTACTCATCGTTTCCACTAAATAATTAACAATATCAGGATACATTATTTTTGGAAAAGTGAAATATCTTCAGCTTCAAGAAGATATGGATCAATGCCGATTATTGATATTTTATCTTTACCGTTGTCGATGAACATCATCTAAACGTGACTAATCCATTATTCCTAAATTTCAACATAACAGCAGAAACAGGAAAAACACATCAGAAATATTGATTTCATTGAAAATATGAACAGGATGTTCATAAAGTCAGTTGTGGAATCATTTGCGACTGAAAGTTGGAATTTAGTCGCTGTTTTCCATCGTACAAGATAACCTCTCTTGGAAGGGATTCATGATTTTTTCTCTCAAGTTATATAGGGTCTTTCTCATATCTATCAGATGTCAATGTCCAGTGTGGCTTTTGCCGGAGAAGTAGTTGTTTTCTGTTAGATATTACAAAAAGTAACTTCAATTTTATCGTAGGGTTTTTTCCATTTCCAGAGGAGTCATGTATTGATTCAATTTTCAGTTGAGAATGTTTCTCTTTAAAACACATCAGAAATAGTTATTACACGGCAGAAATAGTTAAAACACGGCAGAAATAGAAAAAACTTCGAAAAACTTTCTTTATTTACAAAAGCAAACAGAAAAGTGAGGTTCTTTCTGTCAGTTACGCACTCTCTCTACTAAACCAATTTTCATTTCGTGTGTTATGTGTTAGTGTTAGCACAATAAAAACAAAAAGCTTAACGTGGTAGGTTAGGCTAAGAATAAGAACAAGGGAGGATATAAACATTTCGAAGGCCCTTTTTTAATGTGTTAAAGTATTGTTTTTTTTCTAGGTTTCTAACCATTGGCTTGGAAAGCCTGAATATACTTTTGAATTGTGAATCCGACAAATTGAATTGATTTTCTTTCCTCCAAAATATCCTGCGACCTTCAACCTGTTCTCGAGCATTTTCTTCAACATTAAATATTTGATCGTATATCAAATCATCCATCAACTCATCTATTTCAGTATCACATCAAAATAACATACTTTTCAAATCTCTATTCCCTGACGTTTCCCTCGAAAATACAAGGAGAAATGTCAGGGAGTTATTTCTCTCGACAGGTAAGAGAAAACAAATTCAAGAATACACTCATAATCGCTAAAAGAGAAAAGTGCCTGTTTTCTCTTGGCTTTTCTACTACCTGAAACTCAAGAATAGCCACCCAGAGTGGAAAGTTTTCACATGTTGGATAAAATTTGAATTTGTCGAGAATGATTTTCCACATTCAACACAGATAGCTTCAACGCTTTTCTTTTTTTGGGGGGCTATTTTATCCAGTTCATCTGAAAATATAGGTAGATTTACATTTTTCATAACATTTTATCAGTGCACAGATAAAAATAATCATGTATACACACTAACCTGGGTGGAAATTTTTACATGCCCTCTCAAACTACTAACATCGTAAAACGATTTGTTACAAATAGTGCACAAAGTCATTTTAAACAGTTTATTCAACAAAAAAACAAATCAGTTATCAAATAAACACACCTTTCAAGTCTAAAAATCATTCGATTTCTTCACAACAAATAACAATTACTGACAGCTATCAACATGGAAATCGGTATTTAAAATTTGGCGCGGACACAGTGCGCATGCCGAACTGCGCCATCAAAGTAGAATTGGTGTGACTAGACGCTTGTGTCAGATTAGTCTGGATCGTTCGTTTATTGCAAGAGATTGTAGGGGCGGTAAATCTTGATCGTTCGGTTATTCAAATCCGATCAGTCTTAGATTGATCTGTTTGCTCGGAGAATTTTGGCAGACGAGTAAGATTATTTGAAAGTGTGAGGTTATGTTCATCTGTTCATCATCATTAAAATTAATGATTTGATTTTCCCAAACAGAAACCAGCAATATTTTTTGTATATTCGTTATTGCAATATTCAAAACGTTCAAATTTCAAACTTGAAGATTCTTTACGAAAAAAAAACGATGCAAATTTGGATGTCGTTATTGGTGAATAGAATGTCAAAGTCAAGCCAACGTCCGTTTCGTTCGTTTATTACTGATTGATCCGATTAATTTGTGGCCACGTGACTAAAATCTGCTCCACTCTGAGATCATAATACCGAACTCGATTAATAAACGAACGATCCAGACTAATCTGACCAGTCCAACGTAAAAACCGAACGCGACTATAGTTCCGTAGTGTTATGTCCATGTAGGGGAGACTTAAGTGACAGTTTGTACTTTTACACTGTCACTTTTACACTGATTTCTCGCTAGCTAGCATATTTTAGGTTGAATGAATATAGCCGTATATGAATTTCGTTTATGCTCTACAAATTTGTAACTAAATTTACCTCATCAATCACTGTTTTTTTATGAATTTACAGACTTCAAAAAATTCGTCGATTGTTACTTTCTACCCCGAACACAACTAACAATTTGATGCTTTATAAAAACTCAAAAACCGTTTACATAGCATTTTAAATGAAGCTTAAGAGTTTCAAAAATATTTCTACGGCGTTCTTACAGCAACTATAAACACTAAATAGGCAGAGTCTTTTGAGGCGGATTTACCGGATTCATAATGCATAATTTATTGTATAGGTATGCGTAATTTTAATAATTTTATTACATAATCCTGATTCCATAAAAGTTCAACACATGGACTCGATTCAAATGATTTACCCGTTTCATACATAAAGAAATCTTATGTGTTCAACTTTTATGGATTATCCAATAAAATTACGCATATGCAATAAATTATGCATTATGAATCCGATATATCCGCCTTTATATAATTATTACGCCTAAGACAGCTATTATACGGAATAATTATTGTATAAAAAATAATTCAAAGGAACTGTATAGAATCACTACACAATAGTTTTATAAGATTTTTGTAATAATCATTGACAAGGAAGAGTAAATGCGAAAATTCGAAAAAGTTCGAATGTTTTGACAGAGAATACAAATAAATGATAAGAATAAAATCGACAAAGTCGAAGTACCCTTCTCTCCAAATATTTCCACAAAGTGGAAAATATGAGGCAAAAATCTGACAGAAAACAACTACTTCCCTGGCTAATGCCACGACGGATATTGAACGACGCGAAGCGAAGCGCGGTAATCTTTTGAGCGCGGCAATGAGACTTTGTGCTCGAAATACACACATGATTTCTTCCACAAACGCAGCTCTTAGACATAAAAACGATAGTCACTTCATTCAACATGGGCACATAATATTAACTATGAGAAAATGTACTGCTTTCCAATTCGCAATGAAACTTTTTTATCACGTACAGAAACATTGATAAGATTCCACAGAAAATGAATAATGCCACCAATTTTACAAAAGTGATTTCGATGTTGTTTTGTTCTCGTGACAATTTAAACATGTCAGGATTGATAATAACAATTATGGCTATACTTCGTATTGCGATGGATCGCTTCTGCGTATTTGTATTGATTAACACATCGACTGCGGAGCTAAATTCACAGTGGAATATGGAATATACCGGGTAATTTAACTTTGAAGGCCACCATTGGGATTTCGGAAACTATAAGAGATACGAAGATTGTCTCTTTATTTTTCTCATGGGCGTCATATTGAACTGTAACAAAGATTAAAATACAGTTTTTCATTCTGATTCCAACGATGTATAATATGTGATACTTTATTATATCACAACCATTTATATTTCACAAAAACCAGAATATTCAAGTTGGCTGACTCCGTCAAAAACACTTGTTGAATAAGTTGATTTATTGTTACGCTATTATCTGTCACGTAGTCACGTCTGCGGTCCCCAATGCAAAGTGATAATGAACGTAAAATAGTTTTTTCAAACCAAGAAAACAGAGATTTGAATTAACTGTTTTATAAATCAAACAGTTATACTGAAAGAACTGCAGAAATGTGTCTTTAACTATAGTAACTATACCCAGAAAGAATACAACCAGCATGAACATTATTCAAAAAAATTAGAAACATCACCGAGTATAGTAGTTTCAAAAAAACCGAACAATAATTATGGAAATCGACTAAATGAAAATATGAGAATTAATATTCAAAGTGTGGTGTTCTATATTTTTATTAAAATATTGTATTTTTTAGATAAAGTGTTTGTTTTTTAGATAGGTAAATATGAATCCGTCAGTTTCAACATATGAAGTTGCTTTAAATAGGTACAGGTGCGCCACAAGTGTTTGGAGGAGCTCAGAAAAAATGGTCAGATCGAAAACAACTTGTGAAGATGCACGAAGGTAACTCTAACCCGGCTGCTAACACATGTGGTGTGACACAAGGGTCCGTGCTCGGCCTGATATTATTCCTAATATACCTCAATGATTTGGCCAGCATAAATATTCAGAAAAAGTTCACTATGTTTGCTGATGACATCGAACATGATTTAAGCGAGGTCAAAAACTGGTGTGATTCAAACCACCTCTGCTTCAATTCGAAAAAAACTAGCCTCTTGACTTTCAAATTCAGCTATGATTCACTTATGTTAGGATTGAATCCAATCGTGAATAGACCTTCCACCAAATTTCTTGTCATTGAAATAGACGATAGCTTGAAATTCGTTAGTCATATTGACACCATAAGAAAGAAAGTGGAATCAGGTTGCTATGCAGTAAGAGTGATATTCAAGGAACTTGGTTTGTCAATGGGTAGGGCGACTTATTTTTCTTTAGTAGAATCACACCTGAGATATGGTATAGCTTTCTGGGGATACTGCACAAAAAATCTGTTCGATTCCATCTTCATTCTTCAAAAACGAGCAATAAGCTTTATGTCCGGAGCTTAATACACTGCGCCCACTGTAAGCCTTTGTTCATCAAACAAGAGCCCAATCTCTATCTTCATACTGGAGATCACATGTTTAGTGCACAAACATAAAGCGAATACAATTTATATAAAACATTCAGCAACAATACATGATACAGTCAGAAAAAATATAGCTCTACCCATTTCACGATCAGAGCAGACAAAACATTCAAAAAAGTAAAAAAAAATATAATAAACTGCCCACAACTTTGAAAGAAATCACTAGACACGACCTGTTTCGGAAGAAAGTCAAATAGTTACTATGGCCTACAGGAGTTCTATGATGATAGTCAATTCTCTTAATGATTCTTTTTTTGTTTTCACCTATATAATAATAATAATAATAATAATAATAATAATAATAATAATAATAATAATAATGTTTATTCTTCACAAAATAAAAGTTTTTTACAAGGTGTAATACAACAGGAAAAATAAACATGATTAATCACTAAAGCTTGAAGCTTGTATGTGATATTATACCTAGTAATGATAATTACTAAGGCATGTACATAATTTAATGATATTAATACTAATTAACAAATGATAATGATTATTTACTGTAAGAGCAAACATAATAAATATTTTCATAATATCGAACGAAGTTCGAGCTTATTTTCAGATAGGTGCTTAAGGTTACATAGAAGAAATAAATCCTTTTCATGTTGGGTTAAGTCAAGTCCATTTTGTCATATATGAGTTGTGTTCATAATAAGGTTTTGTAACATAGTCGTAATCGGGTATAAATAGTCTCAATCGGGTATAGTCGTAATCGGGTATAGTCGTAATCGGGTATTGACGGGTTTCTGTATTTTAGTTCGTATCCTGTTTAGTTTGACATTTTCGATTGTTCGTAGGAGGGTTTCCAAGTAGGATTGTGGATCTTATATCGGGTGTGGTCATCAGGTTTGTAGGACTGAAGCTAATTCATGAATTTCAGGTCGATGAGATCATTCAGGAATTTTCTCTCGGTGTTTGTGATCCATACTTTAACGTTAAACTTGAATGCTTTGAAATTTTTCATGTTCTTAAGATTGTCCGGTAGTAGGTGCTAGATATTCAACGGATCGTTGGCCGATAGTTTTTCCTCTGTTAGGTACGACTGAAGATGTATTTTTTGTTCGGGTGTCGTATTGATGTTCAATCGGTTTTATTTTATATCGAGTATAACAGGTCACTCGAGTATCTTATGTTTTTTTGTAGATGATTCTCAGGATCCATTTTTGAACAATACTCAAGTTATGTGAATTACTTTCTGCCACGCCTCCCCAACCCAGGATTCCATAATTCAGCTGTGATTGTACTAGAGCAAAATATAATGTTTTCAGATTTTTCGCATTCAGATATTCTGCGAGGTATCTAAATTTACTCAGTAAACCCCTCAGTTTGTTTTTCACACATTCGGTGTGGAGGTCCCATCTCAAATGTATGTCTATTGTTATTCCCAAATGCTTTGACCGGTCTTTTTCTTTAATGCTTGTGCTGTTGTCCACTATTAGGGGGCCTAGATTGGGTAAGTGATTAGAATAAGAAGTGAAAGGAAGGTAATATGTTTTGTGATTATTCATAGTTAGCGTGTTAAATTTGAACCAGTCACATATTCGTTTCAAGTTTTGTTCTGCTATTGTCTTCAGGTTTGCCCAGGTTTCCCCTTTATACAAAATGGCCATGTCATCTGCGAAACTGATGAGATTACCTGGAGATCCAAATGTCATTAAGCTGTTTACGTAAATTGTGAATAAAAGTGGCCCGAGTACCATCCCCTGTGGAACTCCGTAAGTGACGGCTCTCGAGTCACTTCTAACTCCATCAATCTCTACTATTTGTTTGCGGTTTGACAGGTAATCTTTCAGTAAGTTGTATGTTGGCCCTCTTACGCCGTAGGAGTAGATTTTTTGTAGTAGACGATCATGGCACACCGTATCAAAGGCCTTTGACAGATCTACGAGGATATATTGAAAAATTCTTAGCCTACCATAGAACCAAACAAAATTTCAATGTCAAAATATTTTATTACTCAACATATTCTCCTCTTAATTGGATACATTTATTACAGCGAACCTGCAACGTCTCTAGACCTTTCAAAAATAATGTTTCTTCTTGCTCTGCAAACCAGACCTCCACAGCTTTTATTACCTCCTCGTTGGAAGAAAATTTACGACCTTTTAAACTTTTTTTCAGTTGAGGAAAGAGATGATAGTCGGACGGAGCCAAATAAGGGGGGTGTTCTAGTAATTCAAACCCTAAATCACGAATTTTTTGCATGGCAACATGAGATTTGTGTGCAGGGACGTTGTCCTGCAAAAACTAAACAACTTTGGATAGCTTTCCGCGTCTTTTCTCTTTAAATTTTTCCCGTAGAGTGGTCAGTAATGACGAAAAGTAATCTCCAGTTATTGTTCTACCCTTATCCAAAAAATCAATCATGATTACTCCATGGCAATCCCAAAAAACTGAAGCAAGAACTTTTCCAGCAGATTTTTGGACACGAAACTTCTTAGGTCTTGGAGAACTGGAGTGTCGCCATTCCATCAATTGTTGCTTTGTTTCTGGATCGTAGAAATGTACCCAAGTCTCATCCATCCATAGTAACAATTCGGTTTAAGAAGTCTACATCGTTTTCAAATCGAGCACAGATCGAACGCCATGCTACTACCCTTGCACGCTTTTGGTCAACATTCAAACATTTGTGGATCCATTTTGCAGCAATTTTTGTCATGTCCAAATTGACGTGAACTATATGATGAACGCGTTTGTATGAAATATTCAGTGCTTCAGATATTCCAATTCGACGGTCTGTTAAAATCATGTCATGAACTGCATCGATATTTTCGGGGACTGACACAGAAACTGGCCTTCCCGAACGGTATCATCTTCAATGGAAAATTTACCTCTTTTGAAGCTTGCAGTCCAATTTTTCACGGTCGCATACGAAGGACATTGATCACCAAGGGTATTAAGCATATCTTCGTAAATCTGCTTACCTCTTAACCCTTTTAAATACTGGTACTTGATGATGGCTCGATTTTCACGATTTCGATGGACACATTTTTTCTTTTAATTTATTGCGTAACTCTGGTTTACTTTTTTGACGTCATACTTTACACTGACACTTCTAATAAGTTATTGTTCGTTGCTATGGTAACGCAATATTTTGTTTATGCAGGGAACTGGCCTAGGCTAACTAGATTTCAATACATCCTCGTACCTACCTCTACATCTTTTTTTTTCTGTATATTCGTACTGATTGTATCAATTTGTTTTAAATGTGCTTGACTGTACCCCTTCTCACGGGTATATTATGTTACTCAATTGTACATGTTTACATATTTTTTTTTTATAATGACTTTCAATGATTTGATTTTAATTGTGATTGTGACTGTAACAATTTTTTATATTTTCTCATTCAGTTATAGGCTTATTTATATTTATTTTTATATTCACGTTTTTTCAACAACAATTTCATTCTTCGGATAATAAAGCATGTTTGATTGATTGATTGAATGGTCTAAAATGCTACAAGATTCATATTTGCCAAAAATTATACCCAGGTGATCCTGAACAGAAGTTTGCTTACTGTAATTGGCTAATGAATAGAAATTATTCTCTCCAATTTCTCATGTCATTTGCACTGATGTGACCATGTTCACTAATTGTGGTATGTTCAATAGAAATAATGAGCACATCTGGAGTCTGAACAATCCCATTGAGATTGGAGCAGTACGGCCACAGGTACGGTTCAGATTGAACGTATGGGCTGGAATTTGTGGAGATCAAATCCTTAGTCCTTATTTTTTAACGGAATCTTCATTGGATAAACTTATCTGGAGTTTCTCCGATGAGCTTTTGAGGATTATTTTGGCATTTTACCTCTCGTAAATTTAAATAAATATTGGCTACAGCATGACGGTGCTCCTTCACATAATACCAGAGCCAGAGCCGGCCTTAAGGGTGGCCAAGCGGGGCGCCGGCCCCGGGCCTCGCGCCTTTAGAGGCCTCGCGCTACCGAAGGTTTCGTTAATAAAATCATACTGAATACAATTTAAAAAAAAAACTTTTACACGTTATAAATTTTCTGCTACTACTGAAATTCTGATAATGCTCGCAACGCCTGATTTTCTTTAACAGGAAGGAACCAACCTCCTAAGTACGGAACTGTACTTTAGGCTCTACAACTCTCCCGCCAGTCCCGCCTATCTACATTTAGGATGATCACGTGTTAGAACACGACATGTCATTAGTTGCGTTCAGCCGTTCAACATCATAGTTTCGTATTTATGTTTAACAGTTCTAAATAACTGAATATTTCTTCATTTCGTGTACCTATACTCTATAGTCTATATTGACGACATTAACGTGATCGTGTTTATGTAGTCGCAGACAGATTTATTATCGTTATTCCATTCGTTATTATGGGCCGAGACCGCGATAAATTTAGAAAATTCACCAGTGGAAATAAAAAACTATTGAACAAACGATCAAAGGAGACATTCTTAAAAAAACAATTTGGTGCGATTGATAAATTCACATCAATCACATCTTCAACAGCAATCAAGAATTAGAAAGAAAAAGAGATTTTTTGGCTATGAGGGTGACGACGACCCGATAAGTTCAAACAGAACACCTAGAGACACTTTTGAGATAGAGTATTTCTTTCCAATTTTGGACACTGCTATCGAAGCAATAAACACCCGTTTCACCCAAATGAAGGCGTTCTCGGAACATTTCGTTTTTTATATAACATTTCAAAATTGCGACAAATTACTGATGAAGAGCTGAAAAAATGCTGTTTCGATTTGGATTTGTATCTCAGTAGTGGGGAACATCGGGATGTAGATGGAGCAGAACTATTCATCGAACTAAGAATTTTGAGAGAAGTTTTGCCACCAGAAACACTTACTGCAATTGTCTTGTTGAAACGACTGAACGAAATGGGAAATCCGTTTCCCAATACTTTTATCGCATATAGGGTACTATTAACAATTCCTGTTACAGTTGCTAGTGCGGAAAGGTCATTTTCTCGTCTGAAATTAATCAAGACTTACTTACGCACATCCATGTCTCAAGATCGTTTAAGTTCATTAGCCACATTATCGATAGAGTCTGATATAAGTGCGAGGCTGGAGTTTGATACCATTATAGATGAATTTTCGAAAATGAAAGCTAGGCGGGTGATTTTTTCATAAGATCTCATGAGTCTCACATGTAAGTTTCATGTTTCATTTTCACTCAGTGAAAGAATTCAAATTATTATTTTATTATAAGTTTTGTTTTGATGTTTCGTTTGAATATTCAGAGTTTTATTTTCGTTTTCGTTTAGATTTTGTTACATCTTTCATATTATTTTATCTAGTATTAGTTATTATATTATCAAAACATTCAAAAGTGTTTTTCCCGCCAAATAAATTATTGATTTAAATTATGTATTTTATATTTTGAACATATATTTAGTAGGCATGCCATTCGAGAGGTAGTAAGGGGAAGGTGAATAAATGAGAACATTGAGTAAGCATTTCTTCAAAGGATAAAAATATAAATTTATTAATAAATAAAATATATGAGGGCCTCGCAAAACAAGTTGGCCCCAGGCCTCGCGCTCACTAAGGCCGGCTCTGACCAGAGCAGTATGTGAACGCCTAGAAGAAAGATTCCCAGATAGGTAGATTGAAAATAATGGTCATGTGAGATGGCTAGCTGGGTCGCCTGACCTTCAGTACTTGATACTTTTTTATGGGGCACATTAAAAAAACAGGTTTATGGCCAACAAGAATTCGATAAAGTTGAGGATTTTAGGGGAAGCATAATTGAACAGTGTCGGTCAATAAGAAGGAGGGATATACGAGACTACTAACGTATTTGGGGTAAATCTTTTTTATTTTTCAACATAGTCTCCCTTTAGGTTTATACACTTCGTCCAACGATGTTCCAGCTTGTTTATCCCTTCCGAATAATAGGATTTGTCCATGTCTGCAAAATATACACTAGTGTCTGCAAAATATCCTTTAGTGTCTGCAATCACCTTGTTTGAATGAAATCTTTGTCCCGCCAGCCATTTCTTCAAATTGGGGAACAAATAGTAGTCCGAGGGAGCCAAGTCTGGAGAATAGGGGGATGTGAAACGAGTTGAAATCCTTCCTATTTCCAATAATTTTGCGACCACAACTGCTGAGGTGTGTGCTGGTGCGTTGTCGTGATGGAAAAGGACTTTCTTGTGGGCCAATCGCGGCTGTTTTTCTTGCAGCTCTGTTTTCAAACGGTCCAATAGCGATGAATAATGTTTACCTGTAATAATTTTACGCTTTTCCAGATAGTCGATGAGGATTATCCCTTGCGAATCCCAAAAGACAGTCGCCATAACCTTTCCGAACGAACGGTCTTCGCCTTCTTTGGTGAAGATTCCCCCTTGGTAACCCGTTGTTTAGATTGGTGTTTGGTCTCAGGAGTATAATAATGTATCCATGTTTCATCCACGATGACGAAACGACGTTTAAAGTCCTCCAGATTCTTTTGGAACAGCTGCAAACCACCCTGGCAACACTTCACACGATTCCGTTTTTGGTCAAGCGTGAGCAATCGCGACACCCATCTTGCGGATAGCTTTCTCATTCCCAAATGTTTTTTCAAAATAATGTGTACCCGTTCAGTCGAGATACCCACAGCACTAGCAATCTCACGCACCTTAACTTTTCTGTCATCCATCACCATATCATGGATTTTATCAATGATTCCTGGAGTCGTAACCTCCACAGGCCGGCCAGAACGTTCTGCGTCACATGTGCCCATATGGCCAGTCCGAAAGTTATGAAACCACTCATAAACGGTTCTAATCGAAGGTGAAGAGTCACCATAATATTTTTCAAGCTTCTCTCCACTCTCCTGGGGCGTTTTGCCTTTCATAAAGTAATGTTTAATTACCACACGAAATTCTTTTTCGTCCATTTCTTAAAAATCACTCGACTTCCTTGATTTACACGAATGCCACGCACAAAGAAATAAATCAATATGGCTGAAACTTGGGGTGCGTTCTGTCATCCTCGGCCAGAAATACTAAAATAAAATTTTACTCGGAGAGTATATCTGGGAGCGGAGCTCCGATAGGCTCCGCCCACCAGCGACTTTGCTTCGGCATTGGCCGAAGTAAATGTTGAGTTTATCTATTTAAGAGCTCCTTTTTGGCTGAAATCTTCAGTCATCCGGGAGTCACAGACCAGTGTGTAGTTGTCCTACCGAGTGGTAGCCCGGGTGGCTCTGGTGTTTATTAGTATTTCTGACCAGGTCATAGCTTCCCCTAGAAATCTACGGCCTGGCCTATATAGATGAAACTTCGATGATTAACACCAACGACATTAAGAAAGAATTCGTACTGTTCCTGACTGATCCTGAAAGAAGAGTTCCGGAGTTGCTGGATAATTGCGACGATGCTGCACTTGGAGACGCTTGAGCTAGCCGGATGAGGCGAAACATCCTCCAATTTCAGATCCAAGTGCACGCATTTGTTGACAGTTTATTCAAGAGATGATACTAACCAAAAATGACCTCGATACGCGCCGGTGGTACCATCTATCGGACTTGTCAAACCAACCTCATTAAGGGCTGTAGAAAATTTAAGACGGCAAGCACGTCTTGTATTCAGGAAGAAGGCAGAAATTTTGAGCAGTTGCTTTGATGTTTCAGATTTTTGTCGTCAGTATTGTGTTATTTCGTTCGTTCGTATGTAATTGAGAAAGATTTTTTAATAAAATTCATTAAAAACCATTAAAATGCATTAAAATCCAGTTTAATCAAATTACATCTCGTTTCTTGTTTGAAAAAAACATTCTACGTAAATTATTACTTTGGGAGTAACAACAGACGTGACAGATAATAGGGTTACAACAAATCGATTAGAATAACAAGTGTTATTTGATGGAATCGAAGCCAACTAAAAGTTTTTATTTTTTTTTAAGTTATGCGTAGTTGTGACATAACAAAGAATCATATTATATCGTTGGAATCAGAATGAAAAACTCTATTTTAATTTGTAACAGTTTAATATGACGCCCATAAGAAAAAGTAAAATTGGTAATGGTAGTCAAGAATAGGAAACAAGTCGTATGATAAATCTGAAAATACCGTCGTATAGCGGGGACAAAATGGCAATGTAAATGTGCTGTATATTTTGATATCCTTCATCAAATAACGACAGAAATAGGCAATGGGTTTTGAAAATTTCGTTTTTTCGGATATCTCCGGATATACTCGGAAATTTGGGAACTGTGAGAGCTTCGAATCAAAAACATGTACTATACTTTTTACCCTTTGAATGAGGAATGATCTCACTGTGTCTAGTGTACTCAATTTGTGTTTGCAAAATACTCTTTCTTCGTTTACATTACAGGATTTTCCCTTCATGGGAAGCACATCATAAAAAAGAAAACTCATCAACAAACTTTAATAATCGCAATCTGGATCTTGCCTTCAAATATGATCAATCTTTTGTTAACATATATGTTCATCATCCTGCACTTTCTTTTTCATTGAACTATAGAACTTCTCGTATCAATGACATTTCTATTAATGCAAAATATGCTAATAAGCAATTTAATTTTCATAAGGCAAACTTCCCAGCTATGTATGAATTGATAAGGATAACCGAATGGAGTGACGTCACTGTAATGATGTTAACTCGACAAGTAATTTATTAAAGCTTTTCAATCAAATTCCACTAAAAATAGTAGAAACATGTACGTTTCTACAGTGGATCGACGCTGATGGTTTTAGCCACAAAAATGAAGGACAACTCTTTATCAGAATCAATTTTAGGGAACCAAAAAAAAAATGTTAAAAATAAAATAAACGTAGCATAATAATTTTACAAACACAGCTAAAAATAATATCGATACGATTGAGTAGTGTTAGTATGTACTATGTTCGCATGCCTACCAGCTAGCTTGTCCAGATGACCATTCTTCAGATATTAGGGAATCAAGGTACGTAAAAACACTACTCACTTAGTTGAAATGCCAATCTACAGAATTATTTCTGTAACCCATGGTGGGTTAGTGGACAGAGTATCTAGCTACCACCCCGGAGCTCTGGGTTCAAATCTCGTCTACAACATTTTTTTTTAACCCAGTAGACGCATCTCACTAGGGTTAGCCATCTCGGTTGGAAACGGCTTCGACTCTGGGAGGAATTTTTGTTCAAAAAGAAATTTAAAAGAAAACAGAATTTTGGTAAATAAAAGATTTTGTTAATATTTTCTTATGAGTAAAATGCCAGGGCATACAGACATAACTTATTTTTGAAAAGACTTAAGTTCTGAGTGGTGTCTCATGTACTTTTAATACCTGCGTGCTTGTGGAGTTCGCTCTATGACACCTGGGCAGGTACCAGGTGAGAAAGGTAACTAAAAGAGTTACTTAAATTTGTGTGGCTGATTTTTATGTATATTTTGTTGAATATCACTCTGAAATAATTTGTGGAGCTTTGAAGCGTTTGACAAAAGTTCTGGTCTATGGAAAGCGTCTGACACTTTTGAAATTACTTAAGAGTGATATCCTACAAAATATATATAAAAATCAGCCATACAAATTCAAGTTAGGTTTATTTTGATATCCTTCATCAAATAACGACAGAAATAGAAAATAGGTTTTGAAAATTTCGTTTTTTCGGATATCTCCGGATATACTCGGAATTTTGGAAACTGTGAGAGCTTCGAATCAAAAACATATACTATACTTTTTACCTTTTGAATGAGGAATGATCTCACTGTGTCTAGTGTACTCAATTTGTGTTTATAAAATACTCTTTCTTCGTTTACATTACAGGATTTTTCCGTTCATGGGAAGCACATCATAAAAAAGAACACTAAACAACAAACATTAATAATCGCAATCTGGATCTTGCCTTCAAATATGATCAATCTTTTGTTAACATAGATCTTAATCATCCTGCATTTTCTTTTTCATTGAACTGTAGAACTTCTCGTATCAATGACTTTTCTATTAATGCAAAATATGCTAATAAGCAATTTAATTTTCATAAGGCAAACTTCCCAGCTATGTATGAATTGATAAGGATAACCGAATGGGGTGACGTCACTGTAATGATGTCAACTCCACAAGTAATTTATTATATCAGAAATTATCTAAGTTTTTCAATCAAGTTCCACTAAAAATAGTAGAAACATGTACATTTCTACCGTGGTTCGACGCTGATGGTTTTAGCTACAAAAATGAAGGACAACTTTTTATCAGAATCAATTTTAGGGAACCAAAAAAAAATGTTAAAAACAAAATAAACGTATCATAATAAATTTACAAACACTGCTAAAAATAATATCTTATCAGACAGTTCGAACTTCTGGTCATTCATACATAGTAGAAAATGTCATTCGCGTATACCGGGTAAAATGAAATTTGTTGAAGTATATGACAGGCTTGAGAATATCGTCAACGAATTGTCAAGGTACTTCAGAAGTGTATTATTGGCTTCTGATGACAATTTCCCTCATATTATATAAACCAATCAAATACCATCAGTTTTTGATTCTAAAAAAGGACCTTTCGAAAACACTGTCTTCAGCCTGTGGTACTAGACTGGGAGATGGTGACAGATTTCAGGTGACGATTTTCTCGTTTATGCCTCTTAGACCAGCGAAAGATATAAAAATTCTGACAAGAATGATGAAAAATTTGAGCGGTCGCCGCATGGCTTTCATATAAAAAATTGGATTTTCATTGTTTTGGGACGATTTTATCGCCGCTGCCATGTACACCAACGGCATGTTAAGATAGACAATAGCAGCGAAAAAATTATAGGCATAAGGGTTGCACGTCGTCAAAGGGTACCAATGATGGAGTTAACTTGTGAAAAAAAAAAAATTTGACGATTTTCTCGTTGCTGCCAATTAAAATAATGAAAGTTTCCGTCATGAATGTCCCATAAAAAAAGTGTCATAAGGTTTCCGGATGGCGAAGTGAGGTTTAGTGCCGAAATTGAATTTTTTATATGAAGGCCACGCGGCGACCGCTCAAATTTTTAATCATTTTGGTCAGAATTTTCATATCTTTCACTGGTCTCAAAGGCATAAACGAGAAAATCGTCACCAGAAATTTGTTACCATCTCTCAGGCTGTTTGTCCACCGCCGCCGTCACCGAGACGTCACCCTGAGCGCCGTCACCTCGGTCGCCGAGATTTCGAGTAGTTTGGCTTGACCGCCAGAACTCGGCCCGAAATCTTGACGGACCGAAGTGACTGATACAAAACAAGTTCGACTTTGTCCACGCACTATCGTCGCGCCACGCCGTTTGTCCGATTTTCGTTTTGTTTAGCAAATTGCAATAAAAATTGCCAAGACATTTAAATACGATATCTACACATTCATAGAGCTTGTAGAAAGCAAAGTATCTTTGTGGTACAAAACGGAGGATGTGTCCAAAGATGAGATTTTGCATGGCGCGAAGTTTGTCTCTTTTTAGAGCTTAATTTCGAGGATATGGACCAGAAAAACTAAGACGAAATGAGTTAGTAATTGACAATTTTATTCTGTATATTTTAATTAATTACTAGTTTAGATTTTGATCTGCCAAGGTAAAGAGACTTCTGGGCTTACAAAGTATTGAGCAAAGTTATTCCTAACGACCTCCATGCGGTACATTTCCTGCCCGTGGTAAATCAGTCAACCCATCGTGCCCAATAAGCATAAACACATCTTCACTTCTGTAGCCATCTCTTTCTCGTACAATATTATGCAAAACGGCACATACCTTAACAATAGTTTTGTTCAGTTTTTTTGACACATTGTACAAAAGAAGAAGTTATATGCGGTACAAATAAGATATACAAAATGCACCGCACGCACGTCAGCAAGACATTACTGAACCGTCATGAACGGGAACGGTCGCGGTGGACACACACGTTCCCCGTCATGTCATATTGAACTCGCTTCAAAAAATCTCGTTTCTCCGTGACGTCTCGGTGACGGTGGCGATGGACAAACAGCCTCAGTCTATATTTTCAAATCGGTGTTTCACCTCTTCCTTATTTATACGTTTCCATAGTCACAACAATCACTGTAAATTTAGAAACGCCAGTTTAACGGTTCAACTATCTTGGTTCAACTCTTCAACTAGGATTAATGACACAAAATGAACCGTCACGCATTTAGTCCATAATAATATAATGTTTTCGTGAAATTGTCTGATCGAATATCCTTTCAAAGTGCAGAATTTTCAAAATACTTTCACCTTGCCAGTCGCTCAAACTGTGTTGCTGTACAAAACACCACTCGAGCAACATAATTCTCGTGACAGCAAGGTCAAAGTATTTTTTGAGAATTCAGCATTTTGTCGGGATACTTACTGAGAACAGGATTCGTGAAAATAATTTTGATCTAGATATCCTCATAATCCTCATAATATTCATGAACAAATGTCACGTCTAACCATAACCTCTATAAGTATTCTCACCTATGATATTGTTCATAGCAATTTTGGGACGATTAGCACCGTTTTAGAGCTCAAAATAGCGAATTTGTTTCAACTATGAAGCACTGACCTCACCGAACCTAACCTAACCTAGCTACTAAGATTATCCCAGGACAATTCCTTAGATAATTTCATTGTCTTTTTTTCTATCGAAGCCGTTTTCTGATAGCCCTCGTACTTACCGAGAAAACCCAAAAAATATAGCTTTAAAAACACGTTGAATGAGTTATCGGTCCCGGAGACCGTAAGCGCTACTACGTTATTCGTCCCCGGAGACCGTAAGCGCAACTGCCTTATATGCGGCTGATCTGCTGACGAATATTCGTATGGTGCGGGAGTTATATCTTCAAAACGAAAAAAGCTATTTTCACGTAAAAAAAGCTTTTTGAACCTTGGAACAGATTTTCAACAGTTGTGCAGTTCGTGTCGTTCATGTTCATGAGTTCGTGATCAACACAAAAACAGTTTTTCAACGTAAAATTTTGGTATACTTGCTCCTTGGTTCCTATGATCTTCATTTTCAATCAGAAAATTGACCTTTGTAAGAGATACACATGAATTCTAATATTTCTAATGTTTAGTTATGAAGAAGTAAGAAAATTTGGTAGAAATAAAAATAATGTGAATAAAAATGTCAATAATAATTCTGTGCAGTTATCGTCACCGGAGATCGACCCTGTGCTTGCCACTTCTGTTGTTGGGAATAATGAACAGACTCCTGTACAGAAATCACAGACTTAATTCATCTATTGCACAAGTACCTGTTATTTAATTCAATACCCGTCGTGGTCTTAGCCAGGAGAGTAGTTGTTTTCAGACAGAAATTGCCATAATAAACCTACGTAGTAGGTGTATATGGGAGGAAAGGGTTCATCATCGGTCGGCAACGACTGTTCGTTCATCTATTCTAGTTTAGATGTCTCTTTAGTGTGTTTAAACATATCGGGCCCCGAGGACTTATACCGCACACTAGATTCAATCAGTATAGGACGCGGGAGACGGATACCGCACTAGATGAATTTAGCTTGATTTTGGTTTCCGCATTCAACGTGTTGAGTCAAACATTTTGTGGGTTCCATCTCGGATTTTTTTATAGACAACTTTTTTTTCTAACTATACATGATAAAGTGCTAAAGTGCATCCTTCATCAGCGTCGATAAAGGGGGGGGGGAACCGGTGGACAGTACCACCCCTCCCCCTCCAGGAGAAGCACTGGAAGCAGAAAAGTTGTACACCCAAGAGACTGAAGTCGTGGTTAAGGTCTACGATGGGTCAGAAAAGACTAATTGGATTGACTTGATTAAATGTACACAGAGATATTGAAATAAATATCGATGCTGTTATTGATAGGTTCACAAAGCAACGTAAAAGAAAAATTGAGTATTTTATGATATAGTTGAAATTTTGTTATTTAAATTCAATCAAGAGTTTTGCTTTTTAAGTTATTTAACTTATAACAACTGATAATTAAATTGAATGATGGTTTTTCAAGAATGTTTATATTTTTGTTGATTTACCTAGACTGTTTCGTACTTCCTAACAAATTATTCGTTAATTTTGTTGTAAGTTGTTCATTTACTATATTTCAAATTTACTTTGAGTGGAACCTGTCTCAAAAAAAATATTTCTCTTCAACCGCTTACCAAAATAGCCTTTGACGCTTTCATATCGCAACGATGAAGTTTTCCGAAAATATTGAAAAAACTCTCGATCTCCACAGCTTTTGTTGAAAACGAACCTATTCTTGCATGATGGAAAGTATAGACAATAAATTCACAGCATTCAGTAACTGTGGTGGTGCTGAGGTTAGCGTAACTGCCCAGTAAACTGAAGGCCTGTGGTTCGATCTTTACATTTGGTAATTTTTTCTTAAGCAAGCCATTTTTCTTTTTTCATTTTGTTAGAGATGTAAATTATGGGATATTTGGATAGTTCATACATTTGCGTTTACTATTGAGTGTTAATTTTCTCATAGATAATATTATGTGCATTTGTTGAAAGAAGTGTCGATAGTTTTTATAGAAAAAAAATCATGTGTGTATTTCGAGCACAAAGGGTCAATGCTGCTCTCCAAAGATTACCGCGCTCCGCTTCACTTCGCGCGGTAACTTTCTTTGTCGAGCGGAAATCAATCACTTTACACAAATAAATATTTCGGCGCTATACCACTAGCCACCCTCAATTATCCATATTCACCGTCGCTATATTGTAATGAGACAATACCAGCTATCCATTGTCACCAACGGTTAAATAAATATAATGTTTATGTAAGAAAACCGCGAAAATGGAATATACAGACAACTGTCTGCAAACGAATGTCACACCTCCAAATGACTGTTACCTCTCCTCAAATGTATATTAGTTCTTCCATAAAAATTTAATTTTTGTAAAATTCAAGTAGAACTCACAAAATGCAAACTACGCCTTCAAGATCAATGCGACGAACTACTGTCATTGAAATGTCAATAGTTTTAAAATAGTTATCCATACTTGCCTGGTGTCAGCTAAAGTCCTGAAAGGCTGTTCAGGGCTGTAACATTGTCAACAGTAAACCTCCAGGAGAAGACAATGACAATTCTGACTGTCACCATGACTTATACACAGTTAAACCTTTTGAAATAGTAATGACAGTCTGAGCAAGTCACATCCAATCATGATCACTGACTAAATGATTTTCTGTTACGTCAAACGTGCAAACACTTGGATTTTCGGAGTGACAAAATCTTTGAGATTGCACAAAAAACGATGGAATTTCTCCAAACGACTGTCTAAATACCTGCTAATCTCCTGTAAACTACTGTTTATAACTTCCAAATTACCGTTAACAAGACGAAATTGTCAAAACCACTATTTGGATCACCTCGAGAAGTGTTTCAGTCACTAAGTGAACTTGGTGACTGAAACACGTGTGGAAGGGTTGAATATAGTGGTTTGGTGTTGGAGGAAAAATTTCAAAGGTTTCAAACAGTGCAGTGCCACCTCAAATGACTGTTAATTTCACATAAATAACTATTGGTCTCGACTATTAATTTAACGATTTTCATAAGTGACAGAAAAAATTTATTGTTGAAAAAATCTAGGATAAATTGGTAGATATCACTATCGGTACCAGCGTTTATTTGAGCTTCAATAATAACAACATTGGCACTATAACTGAGTACAATATTTTCAGCTTCATTTCAGCTTCATACATACGTTAACCAAGAAGGTGATTTTCAGTGCTGCTTTCTGTAGACTTCTTTTTGTATTTCAAAATATAATTTTCTTTAGATTTTTTTTGATATTCCGATACGTTATTGTCCACGGTCCATTAGTTTTCATCTAAAAATGAAATTAACTTGATACTGAACTCACTCTAGATGAGAACCCTGGGTTAATTGGTATTGTCTCATGACAATATGGCGACGAAAAATATCGTCAATTTATATAAATCCCTACTCCGCTACTATAAGTACCCCCCCCCCCCTAGAAAAAAACCCTATCGACGCGCCTGATTCAGTTTTGGCACAAATATGTCTGTGGTTGAAGGACTGGTGTTGATGTTCTTTTGATTATACAAAGAGGATTTTTCATTTGTGATTTCAGGGAATACCTTCAGAGGGTTCGAACTTGCGCCAAAGCATTTTTGCACTTAGGACTGGAAAGCCGGCATTCCGTTTGCATACTAGGGTTCAATAGTCCAGAATGGTTTATATCCGATTTGGCGGCTATATTTGCAGGGTAAGTTTTTTCATTGCTTCTGTTCTCATAGTAACTTAGGATTTTGAATTTCAGGCGATTTCTTCCCCAAGAAACGATGGGATTTGTACCAATCAGTTTCGAATGCAGGGATTTCTAATTCTTCAAGAAAAAGTAAATAAATCTCATTGGTACCACTTTCACCGGTTTTTTTTAGTAATTTTTGGTTTACTTGCACAAGTGCATAAAAATAACCGATAATTTTGCAAAAAAGCTTGTTATCTAAAAATTGCACGAGTTTGTTTTCATATTTTGGCGAAAGAGCTTTTACAAAATATGAAAATAACTGAGTGACATTTTTATAAGATAAACACGCTTGAATGTGAAATTATCTGGTAATTTTTATGCACAAGTGTAATTCATTGGAATATTTCACGAATAGAGGAATATTGATTTTTTCTGAGAAATATAACAGTGACAAAGACTATAAATAAAGTTTTGCTGGACACGCGACATTTGTTCACTTTTGAGGTTTATCTGACATGTTTCAGTATTGTTGTGGTGTCATGGCGACGTAATGTTTTCGCAGTGCAATTATCACTCCACAATGCAATTACCGGGGGTAATACCACAAGTGCATTGAAAATTACCGATAATTCTGAAAAAAACGTGTTTTTTTTAGGAAATTTCACACCTCACTCTTAGATGACACATTTGAAGTCTCACTTCTGACATTAAAATCGCGCGACTTCACTTGAATTGACATCTAATGCGATAATTGCACTGCCGTGACGCGAAACGCGTCACTACAGTGCAATTATCGCTGTGAGCCAGCGGTAATTGCATTCCTCTTATGGACGTTTTTACACGTGAGGGAAATTTCCGCTTTAATTTTTCGATAATTGCATTCCTCTTATGAGGAATTTTTTTTTTTATCAGGGAAATATTCTGTTTTACAAGCTCACTGGAATTTCTCAGAAATAAACTTCAAACGGAATCTGAAGGACGATCCAGATTACTCTCGATGATGTATAGAGATGTAGCTTCCAAAAATTCCATAAAATATAATTGTCCAGGACGAGTATTTCTACTGAGAAGTCAGAATTGCAAGATAGGATAACAATGTTACCGGATTTCATACATTAGAAAGAGGCTTTGATTTTATATAAATAGTAGGCCCGTACGCAGGTACGAGATTCGGTTGAGGTGTGATTGAAATAAAAATGCTATTATATCTCTACCTAAAATCCTGATTGTAGCATATTTTGAAATAACAGCTGAACTGACTGAAAACTGGTTGATACAATAATAACAACCAATGAGAAGAAAATAATAAAAAAATACCCCAGCACCTTGAAGGATAGATAGCGTAGGAATTCGGAAAAATGTACAATGGTTTCAGAAGTTGATAATTATGGGAAGAAAAGAGTCGGTGTGGAAGCTTGGAAACCCTCCTCGAAAAAAATTGCTATAACTCGAAAATAAAATAGGAAAAATCCGTAAAAATTGTGACAAACCTCGGACCGTCAAATAATTCAATTTCATAAAATTCTACTTCCCTGTCTCCCTGAAGGCTAGATAGAAAACCCGTAAGAATTAAATGACGGTTTTGGACATGGAAAATTACGGCAAAAAGATGTCGAGGGGCTCGGACTTTCTTCCTTCTCGAAAAAAGTCGTAGTGAAGGGGGAGTAAATGGTAAAACATCAGTCATTGTTATCTGTTTCAAAACTAAAAAAGTCTGTAAGGCAAACAGCCGCTTTTCTACCGCCCCAAGCCAATTATATCTCTGCGATATGACAAAATTTACATTGTATTCCTTCAGCAGTGTTTTCATCCCACAAAATTTTTATTCTGGTTATTTCAGCAGAACTTAATACTGCTGAACTTTGCTAAGTTTTACGCGGATTTGATTGCAGTTTCCTTCTCATGGCATCTCGGGAAGCACATGCTTGTTGAATAACGATACTCTTGAATGGATCAATAATAACTGTATATTCCGTATAGTATTCTTCTTTCTTGTAGAAGCTCACCTACTTGTTGCATTCCATATTGTTTAAATCGTTGCTTCTTTAAATTCTGAACCATCCCTTTTTCTCATATTCACAGCCCAATCCATCAAAATAGACGCCAACTCCTCAGCCGTTTTATTTCCGTCAATTTCGTAATGTCTGAAATTAAAAAAGTTCATAAATGCTTTCCATACAAATCTCTTACTATAAACTCAAATAAAATCAAAAGTATTGGGTCATTTGTTAGTAAGCGGGTTGTGCACAGAGTAGAAAAGGCACTCCATTTCAAGGCGTGGGCTATCGGAGTCTTCTTCGACGTGGAGGGTGCCTTCGATAACGCAAGAACAGACGTCATCTGCAATGCACTGCAGATTAGGGGAACCCCTCCTACGCTGATTACCTGGGTAGCTACGGCCACCGAGCGGAGGAAAGTGACACGGTGTCTCTAGGAGAGAGCCATGCCGACATCGAGGTGAGGGGCGGCTCCCCTCACCTTTGGTGTCTAGTCATGGACGAACTTCTCAAGAGACTAGCCGCCAACGGTTTCTACGCCCAGGCATACGCCGACGACGGGCTCGTCCTGGTGACGGCCCTTTCCTAGATGTGGTCTGTGGCCGGATGCAGTTGGCGTGCAGGAAAATAGAAAGGTGGTGCGAGGAAGTCGGCCTCGCAGTCAATCCGACTAAAACAGAGATGATTCTCTTCACCAAGAGAAGGAAGGTAGATGAGTTCAGATCACCAGTAATGGGTGGAAAACCCCTAGAGCTGGCTAGAGAGGTAAAATACCTTGGGGTGATTCTGGACTCGAAGCTAACTTGGGGGCCACATGTCGATCGAGCAGTCGAGGAGGCGGTGGTCGCTATATGGAGTCTGCGCCGGGCAGTGGGAGGGAGGTGGGGACTCAAACCTCGCATCCTTCACTGGATCTACACGGCGGTAATCAGACCCAGAATTCTATATTCTGATGGCCGAGAGTGGACTAGATAACCACAACCAACAAGCTTGGAAAAATTCAAAGTCTAGCTTGTAGGGGAGCAACCGGCGCGATGAGGACGACCCCCTCGGCAGCCCTAGACGCCCTGCTGGGTCTGCCGTCGCTTCCAACTTGTATAAAGAAGGAAGCGATGGCGTCCTATCTGAGAATGCGTGATTCAGGGAGCTGGCGAGGAGAGGGGTACACAGGGCATACCGAAATCGCTGTGGTAGCGGAGAAAGAAATCCCACCATCCGCTATCAAAGTGATACAGGCAGAGGATAAAATTAGGTGAAAAAGGACGATCTTGCTAGAAATCCCAGACAGGAGAGAGTGGGAAGAGGAAAGGGTGATATTTCCCCCAGAAAGGCTGGTCTGTTTTACAGACGGGTCCAAACTGGAGGAAGGACCAGCAGGAGCAGGAGTTTACTTGGAAAACGGAGAGAAAAGAGCCTATGCGCTAGGTTCTCTGACAACAGTTTTCCAAGCAGAGGTGTATGCCATCCTGGAGGCAACCAGAATGGAAGAGGTGAGGTCCGGCCCAGAGAGACATGTATATGTCTGCTCGGACAGTCAGGCCGCCATCAGAGCTCTGGATGCAACCAGAACCAGATCAGTACTGGTTCAGGAGTGCAGAGATGCCCTGGAGAGTTTTGCGACTGAAAAGGAAATAACGCTGATGTGGGTCACGGGCCATGCAGGGATTGAAGGCAACGAGCAGGCGGACCAGCTAGCCAAGCAAGGAGCCGGACAACCCTACTACGGGCCCGAACCCGCACTCGGCATAACAAGGAGACAAGTAACAACGGCACTGAATGAGTGGGCCGTTGATACATTAGGAAAAGAGTGGAGAAGGATAGACGGATGCAGGCAGTCAAAGCAGCTGATATCGGGGCCCGACATGGCAAGGACGGCCAAGATACTGAAGCTAAGCCGCAAAGAACTCCGACTGTTGGTGGGAGTTCTAACCGGCCACTGCTGCCTCAGGAGGCACCTGGCTCTCATCAGGGTTGAGGCAGACCCACTATGCACGGAATGTGGGGAGGAGGAGGACTCCTTCCACTTCCTGTGCGAATGTGGTATTTATGGCAGGCTCAGACAAAACGTCTTCGGAGCTGCCACTATTAAGGAGGAAGAATTGCACTCATTGCAATGGAAGGACATTTCGACTTTCATAAGAAGGTCGAAGAGGTTCGAGCATGTATCCGACATGGGATGAGTGAAGATGCCGGGGATTGCGAAAATGGCCCTCTGGGGCCTAGTCGCTGACGCTTGCGTCCCCCACCCATTACCATTACCATTAGTAAGCGGGTTAACAGATACTGAATTTAGGTATTATAATACAAGATTTCTTATTCTAATAATAGAAACTCCTTTCATGTATTGGAACCCTTCACCTGAGCGCAGATGTGCTTGTATTGTGTTGTGTACTATAAATCGTATTTTTTGGTATGTTTGCCTCTGTTATTTTATCGATTGTGTCGCCAGTGTCAGATCCAAATCATGACGTTGCCTATTATTGAACTGTTATCAATTATTGACAACGTCAAAACTGAAACATTTCCATAGTGACGTAAATAAAACTTCCCATGGGATTTGTTATCAGTTATAATTGCACAAGTGCATTACCGATAATTTTGCGAGAACGCGTGTTATCTAAAAATTGCACGAGTATATTTTCAGATTTTGGAGAAAGTGTAGTACTGACAAAGACTATAAATAATTAAATTGATAGATGTAGCCGTTCCTACGTGGTAGGAAATCATCATGAAAAAATGTGAAATCAAAATTTCTATGTTTTATACCACTTTATATTTGTAATACTTGCGTTACTGCAGTTTCTTCCTTAGATGGACATTATCAAACTATATTTCAAACTGATAATTGAATATAACAATACACTTGCCTTTTATACCTGGCTTTTCTCATTCCTAATAATAATAATTATCATTATACTTTATTTTCTCAACACATTTGAGGGAATATGGTGACTCTTCGGACCAACGCGATACGTATGCCGATAGGTTTCCGTCTGATTTTTATTCGATGAAATATCGTTTGGTATGTTTGGCATACGCTAAACTATCATTATGCAATCAACAATAATCAACTAGTTTACGACGAATTCTATACGTGTTTATGCATGTAATTGAGAAAAAAAGTATTATTATTATTATTGTTATGTTCCACGGGCAAGCGCTGATTTTGCTAGTTCATTGATCATTATATTTATAACTACCAAAACCCTAAAGGGCATACGTTATAAAATCATTACACATTTTGGACGTCCTTCACTATGTCACTTTCAACGAATTTAAGACTTAATTTTTTCAATATTGTTCGTGAAAAAAATCCCAACAAAATGATAGTGAAAGCCAGAGAAAAATTATAGTTATTCCTAGAGGGAGGTCAGGTAAATGCTACAATATCAAATTGTACAGTTTTTTGTTGTTTTTTACGAATCACTAAGGTTTTAGAGAAAACCCCTCGAAAGCAGAGCTTGTGCGAGAAAGAGAGATCCGGTACCTACAGCTTGAATAAAAGAGGATTCCGAATATTCAGCGTATTCAACAAATACATTTTTCATTTTTCTTTTTGGAAATAAACGCTGCAAGATGTCAATTGAAGAAAGAAACATTTCTTCTAGAGGATCGGAAGGGGGTCAAATAAATGTAATACTTCATTTCTCAATATTCTGCGAGAAAAAATCCCAACAAGATGATAATGAAAGCTGGAAACATTTTTATCAATATTTCTAGAGGGTAGAAAGGGGGTCAAATGAATGCTACAAAATCAAATTCCACTAGAAATGTCATACATGTCTCATTCCACAAAGAAATAAAGTTTCAACATAGGTAATTATAATTCTGGCCAAAATCAGGATTCATTGATTATAGCGCTTCGAAGATAAGATAGGTTTTCATCTTCTCAGCAAGTTCATATGAAAATATTCCACCTACAAGAACGAAAATAAATATGATTAAATGAATGCCCATAGGCTGCCGCGATACCGAGCGTAGCGCTGTCTGTCTGGTGATGCCGTTTTGCCTGTTTCACTCTGGTCTTTTACACCGTGAATCAGCCATGTAGCAATGACAAGTATTTCTATGTAGCCAGCTCTATAAATACTGAACGCACTTTTTTTCTCATGTAAACAAAACTGTTTTCATTTTGGTAAAGGTAAAGTTATCGGGCTCATTCTCCAAAAAAAAAGTGAAACTTACGTAGTTTTGTCTCCTGAACACGAATCTGAAAGAATTTTGTGGGGGTCTCAATTACTTTAGGAGTTATAGCCATTTTGAAGTCGAAAATTGTAGATTTTCAGACACGAATTTTGCAGTCAAAATTTGCACAAAATGCCTCCTTCTTTTTGTTGACACTGTCATTAAACACTAATCTATCCATATTTCACGTTTTTAAACACTAAAACTAATTTTTTCACACAAAAAAATTGAACTTCTTTTACTAGTGATTCTAACCTATTTGTTAGTTATTTACATGCTCATAACAATGAAGGGGAAGTTGCTCATATTTGAATTTGAATAGTTGGCGGCGCAAATCTCAGGTAAACAACCTACTGCAATCATGAAAATTACTAAAAACCAAACAAAAGTTGGGTTAGAATCGCTAGTAAAAGAAGGTCAAGTTTTTGAGTATAATTTTAATTTTTGGTGTTTGTATTTGTGAAATATGGATAGATTAGTGTTTAATGACAGTGTCAACAAAAAGAAGGAGGCATTTTGTGCAAATTTTGACTGCAAAATTCGTGTCTGAAAATCTACCATTTTCGACTTTAAAATGGCTATAACTCCTTAGGTAATTGAGACCCCCACAAAATTCTTTCAGATTCGTGTTCAGGAGACAAAACAACGTAAGTTTCACTTTTTTTTTTAGGAGAATGAGCCCGATAACTTTACCTTTACCTTCATTTTCAATTCCACTATTTCCTTGAAATTGGACTTATGTATACAGTTTGTACGAACTCAGTTTGGACAGCAGAAAAACTGAAATTCTACTTAGGGTCGGCATATCTTTTATGAAACAGTGGCGGATGAATTACCTACTAATCTTATAAGATGGCATATGTTTTTATATAAAGGACCCCGCACTTTTTATAGGTAAAATAGTTCTCGGTGAAATTGTCTGAATTTTTAGTATATTGTAGTATTCGATGTACTGATTGAATCGCAAAGTTTGTTAATGGACAGATTTTGAAATACTGGGCGTTCAAGTTAAAAATCAGTAAATTTTATTTAATTATTTTCTCGGGATTTGAAAGTGCCAACAGCATTTTTTTTCGTTCTTGTCATTAACGTACCTTCATATTACTAAATATCATTCAGATGGTGCAGATTATATCATTATGTACAGAGAGAAAAATAAAAACATTTTATTAATGTCTGAAAATTCGATGTAATAATGAAATATTGATAAAATTATTTGGCATGCAATATACTATTCTTATTCCATCAATAATCACAATTCATACATTTCGTACAGGGTGATTTGAAAAATTGGTGAAATATATGCCCGGTTCTTTTGTACACATCCTGTATATTCAAGTGAATTATCATCCTACGAAGATAGCTGATACCGTATAAACATGATTTCGTTGGGATATATAGGGTGATCATGAAAATGTTCGATGATAAAAATGACAAAATTTCAACGTTTCAGATATCACCCTGTAATTCACGATTAACTCGGTGAAATCCCTTTATTATTATTTAATATATTCATCATTCTTTCCTTAACACTGTTCCAATAATTCAGTTTCCTACTATGACTAGTTTCATAGTTATTATTTGATAAACTTATAACCATTTGCATGACGAGTTGAAGGAACTTGTTCACGCGTACATTCTTCTAGTGGGCAAGATTTTTCACAAATAGAGAAACCTGAGAATGTGGAGATCAAAATAAATGTAAAAGAGGGTGAAGATTACAGATAACAATCACACCAGATATATGAATTTAACTAGTGACTGTAGATGCCATAAGTAACTTTCTGAATTTAATAATGTAAGGTACAGGTAGTCAAGTGAATTTTGTTGGTTTAAGCTTTGTCGGAATAAAAAACAAACTAACTGGGAAAAGTGAAAATGATTGATAGAACGCTTTTATTTCTAATAGGAGAATTTGAATCTGGGCAGCGACGTTTTTTTTTCAATGCGTGTACCACTCTGATAGAGGTTTCCATTATTTTTATATTTGCTGGCTATCAATAGAAACATATAGACATTTATTATATTTCATTAATATAGGTAATTCAATACGTAAAGGTGATAATAATTATCACTGATGGAACTAATTGATTTTTCTTTTTCATTCACTTTCCTTCAACGACAGAATCAAAATGTACCCGATATCCGATAGGGTTTTCCTGTATTATGAGGACCGTAGCGCTGCTACGGGGGAGGTGGATTTGGTTAAGGCTGTTCCTTGTCACCTTCAGTGATAAGTGATTTCCCGTAATGGGCTCATACACGATTGGGCGAGTCAAACCATCCAAGCATTAGGAATTTTATCTGGCACATGCCTGAGTTAGTTGTAACTGATGTGTCGTATATTCAGTCAGTTCCTAAATGGTGAACAAGTTCCTTCAACTCGTCATGCAAATGGTAATAAGTTTCTCAATTAATAACTATGAAACTAGTCATAGTAGGAAACTGAATTTTTGGGACAGTGTTGAGGAGAGAATGATGAATATACTGAATAATAATAAAGGAATTTCACCGAATTTTTCGTGAATTACAGGGTGATTTATGAAACGTTGATATTTTGTAATTTTTATCATAGAAAATTTTCATGATCACCCTATATATCCCAAGGAAATCATGTTTATACGGTATCAGCTATCTTCGGAGGATGATAATTCACTTGAATATACAGGATATGTACGAAATGTATGAACTGTGATTATTGGTGGAATAAGAATGGTATATTGCATTTCAAAATAATTTTATCAATATTTCATTGTTACCTCGAATTTTCAGACATTACTAAAATGTTTTTATTTTTCACTCTGTACATAATGATGTAATCTGCACCATCTGAATGATATATAGTAATATAAGGTACGTTGATGATAAGAACGAAAAAAAATGCAGTTGGCACTTTCAAATCCCGAGAAAAAAATTGAATAAAAATTACTGATTTTTAACTTGAAATTTCAAAATCTATCCATCAAGGAACTTTGCGATTCTGCACGTTCAAGCAGTACATCGAATACTACAATATACTAAAAATTCAGACAATTTCACCAAGAACCATTTTACCTATAAAAAGTGCGGGGTCCTTTGATATGTGAAGCAGAAGTTGTTTCTATACATATTCGGTATATAAAACGACATAGTTCAACTCAAAAAAGTTTTATAATGCAAGGGCTTTTGGTAGAAACGCGGCTGCCAGACGTGAACTGAGACCTCGATTGCGCCCCATCGATTTTTTTTGAGGAAAACAAAATTTCAAAGCAAAAATCTGATAAATGAATAAATAATTATTCTATCAACATGTATTAAAATTATTTTCACTCTAAGAAATAAAAAATTAACAGAATGTTTCACACTATCCCTATCACTTTCAAAAACACAGTTTGTTACACAAACTAACATTTTCAGAGTTACAAAGAGTGAGATAGAGTGACTAATCATCCTAGGAATTTTCACTTTCAGAATTTGAGTCGTTCTTAAAGATAATGATGATCGGATTGATCGGTGGTAGGATTATTGTATTCATTTTTCGGATTGATCTGTGGTAGAATATTGCATTCAATTTGTTTGTCTATCGCATGAGATACACATTTCTTCTACATATCACTTCCAGCCATTTCATCTACCACTGTTCTGATATTATACTGAACCACTCAATTGTGGGGATTCATTAAATTTTCTCAGTTTCCCTATATTAGCAGCCAAAATCATCTCAATGGGGTTGAAAATGCAGTAATATGACGGCAGAATCAGGACAACATGACCATGTTTTTCATAAAGTTTATCAATCACATATTCCTTCTTGAAATTTTATTTCTTAATCAATTTCATTAATATTTTCTTACTGTTATTCTGGGGTATTCCCATCTATTTACTTTCCATGGACTTGATTATATCGGCTTTTTTCGTATTGCTGTTGGGAATTTTCTTATCTTGATGGGAATTATGAGATGCATTGTCCATAACGATTATGGAACGGGATTGAATATTCGGTAAGAGCTGCTTCCATATTTCAAACAATGCGGCGGTCCTCATGATAATCAGCAGATGATTTTGATATTTTTTGAAAACAACAACAGCGCATAAGCAACAAACCCTCATTCATTTCGGGAATGAAGAATTATAATTATTTTTTTCTCTAGAACATGGAGCTTTCAAAGTACACTTGTTGATTTTATCTACCCAACCGAATTGGACGACAACATGGGTATGAAACCACATGTCGTCAATATATATTTTGTCTCTATTCTCATTTAAATATTCTTTTATATTTCTTATATAGTCCTGTCGATGGACTATTCGTGCTGACCCCATTATAACCATGCTTCCTTCCAATTTTTTGTGTTTGTATTTCAAGTTAAATGTTTCGCAACGTATTTAACTATTTATAAACGTAATCTTGATATACACGTAATTTATTATGAATCATTTCTAATGTCGGTACCTTATTTTCGTGATGAAACTTATACACACATCTGGTTGAGTGGAAGAATAGCTCATTTAAACTCCGCCTCGAAAAATAAAACCATTTATTATTATTATTACCATTTATTATCTGCGAATGTGTTCTTTGGAAGCTGAATCAAGTTTCTGTCCATCTCACAATTTGATTGTCTGAAGAAACACTACTATCCTAATACTTCAAACGCGAATACATAAAATGACCCTTTGAGTTTGAATGTGTTAGGCTTTATTAAATGATTCCCTATGTGGTGACTCAAGATCAGCTTCCTCTTGGAGACGTTCTGGTAACTTCCACTTAGAGCGGCTCTGAATTAGCATCAAAATATTCAGTTTCAACTACATCAACATCGAAAGGTCATCAGAATGCTATACCGAACTAAATAACGATAAATGTAAATATGCGTCTCTGCCTAGCTGCACCGCACTGTCTGGTAAATAAATGTCGCAGATAAAAACTAATTCGAATTCAGCGGCATGTATAAGACTTTTGGTGTCTGGCCAATTAGAATTCGACATCGGCAAATCTCCATGTGGACTGCAATCGAGTTGAGACGAGGAGTGGTTGGAAAATAACGTGTCGCAAATTATCAGCGGCAATTTGTATATTGATATAACCTCGTATGATCGCTTGGTTGTGTGCTGTCTCAATTGAGTTCATATAGACTATACTATTTATTATTATGAGTGAAATGAACGTTCTTCCGTTAGAATCATAAAAATTATATTTTTTTCAGGGGTGTAGCTGTAGGTATTTACACAACGAATTCCGCGGAAGCCTGCCATTTCTGCGCAGAAAACAGTAACGCAAATATAATAGTCGTTGAAGACGAGAAACAGTTGGAGAAAATTCTGTCAGTACGTTCGAGGTTGCCAAAACTGAAGACCATCGTGCAATACAGCGGAGAACCACCGAACGATCCGAATGTTATCAGTGTAAGTGATACTGATGATGTTTACTAATGTTGCGAAATGTATGGTTTTTGTTGTAGTGGAAAAGACTTATGGAAATTGGTGAACAGCAGACGGATGATTTATTAGAAGATGCTTTGAAGCGCATTGGTATCAACCAATGTTGTACGCTGGTTTACACGGTAAATTTTTATATTTTCTTCATAGCTTTTATTCCTTCCGATATTACCCACAGAACTCAAAGAACTAGAAAGCCAATGCTGTACTATAATAACGAACCGTACCGTACCTCATACAACATTTACACCCGTGAGAATGCGCTGCCATGTCAAGAGGGGTTTGAACGAAATGTTATGGCCTAAGTTTATATATAGTGAAATGTTATGGAATGTTACAAAAATTAACTTATGACATCTAGGTACATCATCAGTCACTAGTTGAAACTCAATTTGACCCTAACCAAGGAATCCAATGCAGATCATTATCTGCTCATTGACAGGCAGCCAAGCCAACAATTTTGTTGTTTTGCTTGATTGAACCCAAGGTTCAATCAAGCTTCTAAATACGTTATGAGGAATGAGATGTTAAAAGTAAGAGTTTTTGAGATATCAAACCTCCACTGCGATGTTCTGTTCATACATGAATAGAACGTGTATGCAGGTGCAAATGTCTGCCGCTTGCTGCTATTTTTAGGATGTTCCTGGGACATCACAAAAAGCATTTCTTTCACGTTTTTTTCAAAATCTTTTTTAAGACACAACATAACATTTTTAAAGCTTTTCGCCTACATTAAATCACTGTATATAAAACATTGAGATGTTCCTGAGACATCACAAAATGCACTTTTATCTCGTTTTTTGTCATTGATTGTACAAATCGACAATAGTCAAAATATGAAGAGAACACTGGGGTGATTTAAAAAAAAAATCGATATAACTTACTTTAATAGGATCAAAGGAACACACATACAAATTTAGACCTAAAATATTTTCTGTTCATACAAATTGAACAACTTTTCAAAAATGTAAATATCACTCTAACACTGGTTGTTGTCTGGTTCAACTGAATTTAAACAAAACTGTGAATACACTCTCAATAATACAGTGTCCTTCAGTAATCACTTTACATAGATAAGGTTTACATAATGATTGTGATGATGATTTTACAAGTCAGAACCGGTAAATGTTTTTGAGGTTATTTATTTTCTGAATATCGACAATTCATTCCTTACTTTGCAGTCCGTGATCAACTTGATTACTAAATATAATATTTTGTCTTGACAAAACGTTTCACTTCACTCTAAAACGACTACATTTACGAAAAACAAAATGGGGTAAATTAAGTCAAAACTAGAAACGATACTCTCCGTCAACTCAAACATCACTGAGATCACATGATCACATTTGCGATTGCGCGAACGCTAGATATATTCTCGGTGAACATCTCAAAGGTGAACTATGTTACGCCAAGTGAAAACATCCACTAGATAAAATTTTGTGCAGATCTCCGATACATTCCTATACACATTTAAAAGAACGCCACAGAAGAACAAAAACAGAACATTGAATATCCTTCAGGGACCTCTTTAGGAAGTACATATTAAGTCTCAAAGAAACATCTGCGTGACTATATTTTTGAAACATCTCAAAACCTCCCAGAGATGTTTGTGCTCGCTGGGATTCGACGACAGCTGTTTCGTATTTTCATAATCATCAGGACGACTTCATGAAACTCTCGAAATTAAAACGAACCCACTCTGAAATTAACACCTGAGCAGAAAGAATAATATAAACCTTCAAATACATAAAACGGTTAAATAATAAATCCTGCTGCTCACTTACGAATGAAATGCAACAGAAACAGATCCGATCGTAGCCGCGGTTGGTTCGGGTCAAACTTCATTTCGAAATGAAAAATGAAAAATAGGTTGCAGTGTTGAGTAATTCATCTGAAAATATCGAAATTTTTATTACAACCGGATTGAAGAATAGTCGATTACTTCAAATGATATTCCTATTTTCTTAGCCAGCAGAAATGTTTATTTGTCTTGAGTATTTGAAAAATTTCAAAATTAAATCATCAGAAATGTTATCTGAAGATAATATTAGTATACTTTGAGAACAATATTATCTTAAAAAGAGAAAATTGAACATTTTGTACTAAAATACACAAAATATTCTGACGAATACTTCAGTTCTCTCAATACAAGAATATTTTCTCAGACTCAGAAAATTGCTCAAGAATATTAAAGTTTTGAAAGAAAACTTTCGATTTGATCACAATAACCAAATTTTTTTGATTAGAAACGATATTCTATCAATTCAAGACAATTGATTCAATACTTTTGGAATTGTTAAGTTGAGAATTAATTTTTATGTGTGCGTTAATGGAAACTCATCTGAGTTGAATAGGCCCTTGTCTACTGCCAGAAGTAGGTACTCCACCTCCACGAGATCAGTAACTTTTAATTTAATTTTATAATATAGCCCCCGCGCCAGCTGGGGGCGGCAGGCTATTTATCTACATCACAAACATGACGTTAAAAAAACAGCCATTCTGAAATGCTTTCATTTTTTAGTCGCTCAGTTCTCCGACTAAAAAATGAGCTGTGATAGCGTATGTCTAGTGAAATTGACGTGGTTTTGAAATTTGGATATTTTTCTATATTTTGAATTTCATTATGTTCTTAAAATAATGATGTGTTTGAAAACCACTCATCTACTGATTAGAGAACTTGAAATGTGCTAGCTTGATGTTGTCCTGAGTATAAACCAAGCTATAGAGGATTTTTTCCCCACAAAATAAAATACGCAAATGGCCTATACTAATTTCTATAAATTAGTTCGTTAATAAAAATTCCAGTTTTCGTCCCAACGCCCCCAGCAAAATCGCTTTGAATTTTTTTAAAGAAATATTGAAAAAAATAACAACTTTTTTGTTTTTTTGGAAATATCTCAAAGATTATTCAAGGAATCGTTTTTCAGTCAATAGAACTTTTGTAGAGATTTATAAAACCTACAAAATGGATTTTCATACGACAGGATCGTTGCATTTTCCACTAAGAAAGTTCGGGAAAACCTCGAAAAAGAGATAATTATTCAAAAATTTATAATTTTTATAAATCTGAAGCTGGACAAACAATATTGCGAAAACTGATAGATGATAACATGTGGTTCAACTGTGCGCAAGATGGTTTCTGTCCGATGTGTAGTCTTTGCACAATCGCGTTATAAACAATTCAAGGGCACATCTTGCAAGATGCGCCGATTTAAGGGAAATCGTCGTATTCAAATTCTGTAAACGGCATCTGGAAGTAGAGATCAATATCTACAATTTGTTCATTTTGGATTTTCACCTGAGAGGTGGGAAATGTGTTGAAAATGTCACTGAAAGTTGATCAATACGCTTCAAAGTGCGTCCGAAGTCACCCGAAGTCGCAGTTAACTCGAGTTGAGTTCGGGCGACTTCGGATGCGCTTTGAAGCATTTAGAGTAACTTCCAGTGATATATTCTACACATTTCCTAATTCTCAGGTGAAAATCCAAAATATACAAATTGTAGATATTGATCTCTACTTCCAATTGTCGTTTACAGAATTTGAATAAGATGATTTCCCTCAAATGCCCTTAAATTATTTATAATGTGATTGTGTAAAAACTACACATCGGACAGAAACCATCTTGCGCACTGTTGAACCATATGTTATTATCTATCAGTTTCCGCAATATTGTTTGGCCAGCTTCAGATTTATAAGAATTATGAATTTTTTAAAAATGGTTTGTTTTTCGAAGTTTTCCAGGATTTTCTCAGTGAAAAATGCACCGATCTTGTCGTGTAAAAAACCAATTTGTAGATTTTATTATTCTCTACAAAAGTTCCATTGAATGTAAAACGATTTCTCCAATACTTTTTGAGATATTCGCAAAAAAACTAAAAAGTTATAATTTTTTTCACTATTTGTTGTTTTTGCTGGGGCGAAAACCGGGGTTTTTATTTACGAATTATCTTATAACAAGTAGTATTGGCCGTTTCCGTCTGTTATTTTGTGTGCAAAGAGCCTCTTATTATTATCTACAACTTGGCCTAGTATCCTTGCAAAACTACTATTGTAGTATACTAGTGTGAATGAATGAAAATTTATAGAAAACACTTTCGTAATTATTACAACTTGGCCTAGTATCCTTGCAAAACTACTATTGTAGTATACTAGTGTGAATGAATGAAAATTTATAGAAAACACTTTCGTAATTATTACATATTTAATGAACTCACGAACGTGGCTATCTACATACAAGGTCAAGAACTCCTGAAGGATATTATCATAACTTGTTGTGATAAAGCAAAAAAAAAGCAAAAAAAGGTATAATCGGTATGAACCGCGCTAAATGTTTGATTATTCATAGATTCACAATCTGTATTTGGAGCAAATATTTAAAAACGTTACCATGGCAACTCCATTTCTCAAACACATCAATATGGTATTGTTTGATTTGAACTGGCATGATAACATGGGAGAAATCAACAAAAAAAAATGGTTGTAATAATGAGTTCGTAGAAAAAGTACGTGATGTAAGGCATTCATAAACTCCTGTAAAAACTCGTTCATTAAACACTCGCCCGCTACGATGCGTTCTTGCTTAAAATACTCGTTACTAAAAGGACGTTTATAATATAATGATTATGCAATTTCCAAAAGGGCTTATGTCTGAATATTTAAACTTTTCAGGACATGAAAGAAACTAATTATTTTCTTATTACGATCGTCGTGGTTTTGTAAACCCTTTTTAGTGAAAATCATTCATTTAGTTTCATTATAGATATCAACATGGATTTTCATCAAGTATCGGCTAAATCAATTAAAAAAATATATATTTTTTAATTGAGTATGATATCCAACAAAAACATTTGACTAATAATAAAAATGGATCAAGTAATCCAGACTTCTGCCTTAACCTAAACAAAAGGTAAAATAGTCGGCATGTCTCCAACAGAAAACAACTACTACCCCCTAAGACTATTGAATTATATCTGTTAGATTCTTGGCAAAGTATTCTACAAGAACTACTCTGCAGTGTTCTCCCAATCTGAACTCCAACACATGTCTCAACCCACACGGAGGAACACCTACGGACCGGTTTCATGGTATCACCAATCATCAGCGCAGGGCAGCTGACCCCACGCAATCGCAAAAATCTTGACCCCAAGATTCGAAGAGCACTCCGACTATGGTGTCGACTTCGTCTGAAGCCAAATAATTTCAAAGAAAATATTCTGTGACACTACTTGTCAGAAGCCCATTAAACTGATAATAAAAATGGATTAGGCAATCCAGACATCTGCCTTAACCTATACAATAGGTAAAATCGTCAGTAAGTCTCTAACAGAAAACAACTACTGTCCCCTACGACTATTGAATTATATCTGTTAGATTCTTGGCAATTCAATAGTCGTAGGGGGCAGTAGTTGTTTTTTATTTGAAGCATGCCGATGACTTTACCTATTGTATAGGTTAAGGCAGAAGTCTGGATTGCTTAATCCATTTTTATTATCAGTTTAATGGGCTTCTGACAAGTAGTGTCACAGAATATTTTCTTTTGAAATTATTTGGCTTCGGACGAAGTCGGCACCATAGTCTGAGTGCTCTTTGAATCTTGGGGTCAAGATGTTTTTCGATTGCGTTGGATGAGCTGCCCTGCGCTGATGATTGGCAATACCATGAAACCGGTCCGTAGGTATTCCCCCATGTGGGTTGAGATATGTTTTGGCGTTGAGATTGGGAGAACATTGCAAATTAGTTCTCGTAGAATACTTTGCCAAGAATCTAACAGATATAATTCAATAGTCGTAGGGGGCAGTAGTTGTTTTCTGTTGGAGACTTGCCGACGATTTTACCTATTGTATAGGTGAAGGCAGAAGTCTGGATTGCTCAATCCATTTTTATTATTAGTTTGGGCTTCTGCCAAGTAGTGACACAGAATATTTTCTTTTGAAAAGACATTTGGGTCACATTTTGGAGCATATCAACAATCGAAAGTTATAGAAATATTTTATTGTTACCGTTATTACATAGGTATGCAAAAGAAGTTAAGAACCAAAATGAACGATAAAATATAGGGTGTTCTATTTAAAAAAATATCATTTTATGAAATATTATGAAAACGCGATTGTCAATTTTTTGTTTTCAGCATCGAGAAGGCCATTAAAAATGCCACAAGTTTGCCCATTTAACCGTATTCGTTGCATTAAAAATAACGGAGTTGGCAAAGGAGCCGACTGAACCTGGAACATCCTGTATAATGATGTTAATAAATCAAATTTACAGTGTGAAAGTATTCTCGATGGTGTTCCTTCCAATTGCTTTTTTGAAAATGCCACAATCCCAAATTTATTTTTAATATTAATGTAAACACCAAATTGTAGATAATGTTGAAAAATATCATAAAACTGTTATTTACACACGTTATCTGAATTGTAGGCATCATGAAATAAACTTCTTGTTTCATCTTTGGGGTTCTTTCAAACATTCCAAATACATAATTCTGAAATTGGTAAAAGTAAAAATCTCTAGGCACAAAAGTAGAAAAGGTTAAACTTTTACTCATGACATTTAGGGCCGGTTGTTCATTCAGAGATTATCTACAGATCAACTAATCTAGATTTAGTTGCTAGATAGTGGTCAACCAAATCACTAGCTCCTTAATAACGAAACCAAGATTGGTTAATCTGAAGAACATCTCGGATTGAAAAACCAGCCCTTGGTCACAAAAGTTGTCACCTTTGTGACGTTTCCGGATGTACCAAAGGACCCCACAAACTGCTTATGGAATTTGGGTCCCGGTGGATTTTTTTAAAATTTTGGTATGATGTAGTCCATGTAATTCTCAACCAATGTTACCATTGCGCCAACCCAAAAAAATTAACAGTTTTGCTGCTAGGGGGCGTTGAAATCACCCCTTGCGCAGATTAGACTATTTAATTTTGAACCTGGTAACAATTTTTCCACTTGTTTCATTGTTGCTAATGTGACACAATATTGTCCTGTTTCATAAAAAAAATCTTACCCCCTCCCCCTTTTCCACCACCTCCTATTATGAAACGCAAAATAAATATTTCTTGAGTGCCTTCAAATGTATCGTCGAATGTATAAATATGCCTAAATAAGGGAAATAGCTATTTTTTATGATTATCCCCCTACCCCCCAAATGACACAAAACGAAAAAAATTCAGTGGATTTTCTGAATTTTTGAAATGATGCAGTTCAAGTTATTTTGAATAGAAATGAATCGGGTGATAAACCCCAAAAATGAATAGTTTTGATGCTCTACGTATTTTAGTTTAGATTATGCTGATCAATTGTGTAATTTTTTATAAATTGAAAATCTATAACTTCCCCCTTACCCCCTACCCCTATTTTAAAACTCGAAAAAAATTTATTCCCGACTACTTGTAAATGCTTTATCAAAGTAAATGTATTAATCAGCTCAAATTGAGGAAATCGTATAGTTGACCTTTCCCTCCCTTCAAAAAACTATTCGTGGATTTTGCTGACTTCTTAGTAGGGCGTAGTTCATGTTATTTGAATATCAATTAATTGGGTGAAAATCAAATAAATAAAAATTAGACATCCACAATTTGAATTTGAGGTGGTGCCTCAATTAATTTTTTTCGTATTTTGAAATAGGGGTTGGGGGTAAGGGGGAGGTTTTAGATTTTCAATTAATAAAAATTTACACAATTGTTTGGCAGAAAGTAAAACAAAAATACGTAGAGATATTGTTTCCGCCTATAATAATGAATAATCTATTCTGAGCAAGGTATGATTTCGACGCCCCCTAGCATCAGAACTATTCATTTTTGGGGTTTGTCACCCGATTTATTTCTATTCAAAATAACTTGAACTGCATCATATCAAAAATTCAGAAAAATCCACCGAAATTTTTTCATTTTGTGTCATTTGAGGGGTGGGGGGATAATCATAAAAAACTGTAATTTCCCTTATTTATTAGGCATATTTAAACATAAGACGATACATTTGAAGGCAAAAATATTTTTTTTGCATTTTGTAATAGGAGTTGGGGAAGAAGGGGAGGGGATAAAAATTTTTTTTATAAAACAGCACGATATTGTGCAACATTAGCAACAATGAAACAAGTGAAAATATTGTTACCGGGTTCAAAAATAAATAGTCTAATCTGCTCAAGGGGTGATTTCAACGCCCCCTAGCAGTAAAACTGTTCATTTTTTTGGGTTGGCGCAATGGTAACTTTGGTTGAGAATTACATGGACTACATCATACCAAAAATTCAAAAAAATCCACTGAGACCCAAATTCCACAAGGAGTTTGCGGGGTCCTTTATTGAGGAAGCGAGTATTACTATCAAAACTGGTATATAAGGAGTAAAGCAAATAGACCAAGCTATAGAGGGTTTTTCCCCCACAAAATAAAAGATGCAAATGACCTATACTAATTTTTATAAGATGGTTTGTTAATGAAAACCCCAGTTTTTGCCCCAGCAAATAGTGAAAAAAATTATAACTTATTTGGTTTTTTGGAAATATCTCAAAGATTATTCGGTAAACCTTGTACAATATTGAAACTGGTGATAGACCAGGTCATGACTGTTCAGAATATCGGAATTTCACTTCAGTAAAAATCGCATCGTTTTCGAGATAATGAGCATTTTTTTAATTTTTGGAAAATCACTTCCTCACCTTGGATTTTTGAGTGCAATGTCTACAAATTGAGACCAATTCAAATATCTTTGCTGCTGAAGATTACTGGTGAGTGATGCTGTCAGACGTACAAAACAGTTTTTCAGAAAACGATACATTTTTCAAGAAAAGAGGGTAAAATGCCAGATTTGAGTTTCACAAATTTTTCAACAACATTTTGTCAATATTGTCTGAAAGAAACATAACCAAATGGAAGTGGATATTCATTAAAAAAGAATGCCAATTTTGTCCAGACTCTACCATGTTATGAAACATACAATAATTATTTTTGGAAGGTAGAATTTCGATTATATTATGTTATTCTGAGCTAAAATCAACTCAATTAGACTGTGTCAGTAATGTCTTTTATTTTTATCCTATCAGGATGAAATCATCAAATAATTTTGAGTAATAACGAATCAACTGCTTAGAAGCATTCAATGAGATGTAAAAAAAGGAGTACTAATTCAATGTATTTTTGAATCAACATACTCTATAAACCACAATAACGATTATTCAACATCGCACTGAATAATATTACAAAAATGTTATTTTTTATCCACTCGTGCGCAGAGACGACATCTTTTCAAGAAGAACCTTTTCAAATGCGTTATTCTCTGAGCGGCATTGTGCAATCGGATATCGTTTTGCATAAAGCGCTGCTGCAGCAGTAGCACTACCTCCACATTCAGCATAAATGTAGTACATATGCGCATATTCTCAAGGAGTATAACGAGTGTATGGCATGACAAAGAAATAAATACCACTGAATGAAACAAGCGAAATAATTTCAAAAAACTACGACAGAAGTCACAAGTTGTTCAAACAAAATGTGACAGCCAACTACTAGATTTTTTCAATTCTATTTACAGAAGATCCGTTCATGCACAATCCTGTATTTATTTTTTCATTGGGAAACTATTGCTTCTACGGACACAACACAGGAGTTAGAAAAGTTTTTAATTTTCGACAAGGATTCACCTCCTAAAAATGTTTGCACTTACTTGGTTACACCCTGTATATTTGTAGGTCTCTGAATCTTCGTTGGAATCTGGATGTTGGACAATTGTGACATTTATCACAATAATTCGTGTTAATCGGTGCCATGTCGGATAATCGACATTTCATTTCGATAATTTTATTAGGCTTAATTACATGAAAAGTTAATTTTATTGACATACTATTTAATGCTACCAAGCAGTCTATCCTTTATTATTGATAATCATTCCCACATTTTATCTTGATAAAATCGAAATAAAATAATTTTTGAGCGTAAGTATAAAAGTTGGTGAAATTCCAGAATAAAACCACTCCTAATTCAAAGGAAATCACCTCCAAAAATAATTATACCTAGTTTGTTTTATACCATGGTTGAATCTGTACAAAATGAGAATTATTTTGAAATGGGTTATGTTTCTTTCAGACAATAATCACAAACTTTAACAAAAAATTGATGAAACCCAAAACTGTCATTTTCCCTCATTTCTTGAAATTTGTTTTCACTTTCTGAAAAACTGTTTTGTACGTCTAATATAGCATCACTCATCAGTAATCTTCGGCAGCAAAGATATTTGGATTCGTCCCAGTTTGTATACATGGCACTCAAAAATCCAAGGTTAGGTAGCGATTTTCCAGAAATTCTTAAAATGCCCATTATCTCGAAAATGGTGATATTTTTACTGAGGTGAAATTCCGATATTCTGAACAGTCATGACCTGGTCTATCACAATTTTCAATATTGTACAAGATTTACCGGACACCCAGTATACATTCAAAGTAATAACAAGTCAAAATGATAATGATAATAATCTGCAACATTCTCTCCCACCAAAACAATGATAATCTGCAACACCCTTAAATCGGCGCGTTTAGAAAGATTTGCCCTTAAATTGTTTATAACGCGATTATACAAAAACTACTCAGCAGACAGAAACCATCTTGCACACAGTTAAACCACATGTTATTAACTATCACTTTCCACAATATTGTTTGTCCACCTTTTATAAAAATTTTCTCAGTGAAAAATGCACCGATCTGGGCGTATGAAAAACCATTTTGTAGGTTTTATAAATTTCAACAAAAGTTCCATTGACTGTAAAACGATTCCTTGAATAATCTTCAAGATATTTCCAAAAATCCAAAAAAGTTGTAATTTTTTTCACCCTGTCTTGCTTAAAAAAATACAGAAAATGATTTTGCTGGGGCGAAAACTGGGGTTTTCATTTACTAACCATCTTATAAAAAGTAGTATAGGCCGTTTGCGTCTTTTATTTTGTGCGAAAAGAGCCTCTTATTTTCATCTATAGCTTGGCTTAAAAGGAGCTGAAAATAGTAATGTTTTCGTTATAAAAACCACTGATGCCAAAGTCTACCAAATCATTAGCGGTGCATTATTGAGTAATTAGATGTAAATTATGTAAAAAAGGGTGCTCTTAAGTCTGGCTCTTGTTTTAAATGTTTGTCATTGACCAGACCTTCACATTTCTCTGCATAATTGAGTAATTATTTTAAATTTTCATTTTTTTATATATAAATGTTAATCATCTGCTCGTCATTGAAATTTACCAGGATGTCTTAATTAGGTAATAATTAACCAGAAAAAATAGTCTGCCATCTTGAGCTCCGTACACAACCTAGCTTTTTATGTTTTGTTTCCTGGTTGATAAAGCAGTATCTGAAATTAAACCGAATCAAAATGTTATTCACAACAAAAAAAAGACGTCATCGTCATTCGATTTGATTCTCAAGAAAAGAAAACCTCGGTTTGGTCATAAAATAAAATGAAGAATAAAAACAATAAGAATAGTAATATTTAGATATAATAATAATAATACATCTATGGGTATTGGTTTAATGCACAACTGACAGGTTTGGAGAGAAAAAAGTTCAGTCATTGCTCGTTAGTTGGTTTTATTGTTATTATTATTACTGCTCGGCGGGGCTTACTATCGGCTGAAGTGCAGATAGGTCTGTGTAAAACCTTTCTGCTCTCTGCTGTCAGGTCTATCGCGAGATTACCCAGGATCTTCTAATGAACTACTGGAGATTTCTTACTTGATTTTCTGTGGTATGATATCTTCTGCACTATACTATCTGAAGATATCCAACCTCATACGAGCCAGGGCTTCGCATTGGAATACTATGTGGGAGGTTGTTTCTTTTTCCTCTTCTCAGAACCGGGATAGAGAGGAGTTTTGGTGTGTCCCCAGCATGTGTAGGTGTTTTTTCAGGTGGCAGTGCCCTGTTGGGAGTTCCTTATCTTAGAACCAATAGTGAACCAGATTTGCCCTTTTGACAACATTAGTATGGCGTTTGTGTGACTTCCCCATCTTGTATGATGCTGGTGTATGTATCATCAAAGGTATCGGTTGGAGTCATCTTGTCCGACGGCATCTTACATGCGTCGATTTTTATGACCTCCATAATGCTGGAGTGGCCCACGGACACTGAACACTATTTGTAGAGGATGGCCTATTGCTCAAGTTGCAATGTAGTCTCTCATTTGACGACACCGCGATACCTTCCTTATGTTTTTGTATATTTATATACAGGGTGGGGCACCGAAAACGAAACAGAGCGAATATCTTCAAAACACATGTGTTGTGAAAAAAATGCAAAAACACGTCAATTTTTAATACTCCTCCTCCCACCCCTTGATCACTATCACCCAAACAATTTGAATAGGGAAAGTAGTGAGTGTGACACATCATTTAAAAGATAATTTCATAAGGAATTCAGCCATGTCAATTTTCGCTACCTAACTTTTTATTTTGGCGCCCTCTTGCGGGAAAAACAACTGTTCCGTATTCCAAATTTTGATACTTCATTTGCAAGCTAATTTGACATAAATTCGGTGACAATGCATTTTGGAATTTTTCTAAGGGAAAAAACATAATGGTGGCTCAAAATGGAGGACAAGATTTGCAATTATCGTCCAATTCGATTCAAAATTGAAATGTGGTGGTTTTCAGAGTCGAAAATTATGATTTGTTTGTAAATGCAAGAAAACAATATGGTGGCTCCAAGATGGCGGATGAAATTTGTAATTATGGACGGATTTAAATCAAAATTTGTATGTGAGGATTTTCAGGTTCGGAAATTATGATTTTTTTGTCGATGCAAAAAACAAGATGGCGGGCGAAATTTGTTTGATTCGACCCGGCACCGAAAACGAATTCTTCAAAATACATGTGTTGTGGAAAAAATGCCCTGTCAATAAGTATGTATGTGTGGGACAAATCTTGCAGCTGAATTTTGTCCCACTTCTAGTTGCCCAATCAACTAGAACTTTGGTAGGTGTTCATAATTGCGATGAAAATGTAAAATGGAATTTTTGTTGAAAAAAAAACAACAAATTGGCAACTCCAGTATGGCAGATGATATTTGTAGTTATGGTCCGATTCGTTCAAAATCGGATTGTGGAGGTTTTAGGTACAGATTTTCAGCATGACTAAAAATAATTGAGTAAAATTTATAAAAAAGTTTTCATACAAATTCAATGAAAAGAAAAAAAAATTAGATGTGGGACGTAGGTTATTCTGTGAGTAACAGATTCAAAAGCTTTCCGCTAGTACAAAATAGGTATTTGTGCGAAGTGAAATTCTGATTCTGTTATGCACAGAATAACCTACGTCAAACACCTAAAAAAAATACTATTTCCTATTTAGCGCATCTGTATAAATGCTTTTTCTTATCAATTCAATTCATTCATTTCAGTCAATTTTGAATCGATTCAAACACAATTACAAATTTCGTCCGCCATCTTGGTTTTTTGCATTAACAAAAGAATCATAATTGATTAGTTAAATTATTGTGCATTCAACTATTTTCCAAGCAAAATCATGCTCAAAATATTTTGATAGTTTAATCGATTAAATTTATAGGTCTTGTGATATAACATACGAATATTTCCCTCATGTATAAAATTCTCATGAGAGAAATGCAATTATCGAAAAATTACAGAGTTAACTGCACTGCGAATAATCCCGTTGCCATAACACCACAAACAATACTGAAAAATGTCACAAACAATACTGAAAAATGTCAGATAAACTTCAAAAAGTGAGAAAATGTCGCGTGCCGAGCACAATTTTATTTATAGTCTTTGGCAGTACTATGAAAAAAAATAATCAATATTTCTTTATACCAATGAATTACACTCGTTCATAGAATTACCAGACAACTCAACATTCAAGCGTGTTGTCTCATAAAAATTGCAATCAATCATTTTCATATTTTGTAATAGAGCCCTCCTCCTTCGGACTCGGGCTCTTTCGCCAAAATATGAAAATAAACTTGTGAATTTTTTAGATGACACGCTTTCTTGCCCAATTATCGGCAATTTTCTTGCACGTGCAATTATAACCGATAACTGAATGTTACCACAATATGAGGGTAGACCTGAATCATAACTTTTCGAAACTTTGTACTTTGTTAATCAACACTAGCTGATACCATACTCGATAATTTCAGTCAGGAACTGTTGGCAACCCCAAAGCAGTGATGCTGAGCCACGACAACTTCACCTGGGACGCGATGACCATCTTAGAAAGACTGAAAATCCCAAAAGGCGGCGGAGAAGTCATCGTCAGCTACCTCCCGCTCAGCCACGTCGCAGCTCAGACGGTCGACATATACATCACCATGATGTCGGCTTCTGCCATATATTTCGCGGACAAGGACGCCCTCAAAGGATCGCTGGTGGATACGCTCAAGGAGGCCCGGCCCACCAAGTTCTTGGGCGTGCCGCGGGTCTACGAGAAGATTCACGAGAGGATGATGCAAGTTGCCGCTCAGAACGGGTATTTGAAGAAGGTGATCGCTACTTGGGCTAAAGGGCAGGCTTTGCAACATCATCTTGATTCGATTCAAGGGTAAGTGGATATTGTTGTACTTGAGGTGGTCTTACTAGAGCGTTAAAAATATATTTAAATGAAAAATTAACATATCTGAGAATATCCTTGCAAATGGCTTGGGGAAAAACCATTAGCTGAGCTTCTTAACTTCATATTATTGTCTAGCAGTAATACTGGATAATATAATAATGAAAACTTGACATCTATTCAATCCAAATTACTAAATACTGTTCAAAATTCAGGATCTGAGGGCAGGTATGCTCTTACACTCGGTCATACTTATCGACTTTCATCTTCGATGAAGGACTTTTGTGGTAAGAGTATATTAAACCAAAGAAAGTTCGAAAAGTGTGCCGGAGTTTCAAATAAAAAGAAAAGAATAATTTCGACAAGGACGGAATACCTTTTCTCCACGAATTCCAGCAAAGTGGAAAATATGAGGCAAATATCTGACAAAAAACAACTACTCTTACCCTTACGAACATTGAAAATAACATGGGGATTGGCAAGAAGCCCAGGGGCGTTACGCCCGATGCCATAGCCTGAGCAGTGAACGAGTTCAACTCATATAAGGCAGCTGGACCTGACGGAATTGGCAATGCTACAGAGGGGCCTTGAACTTCTTACCCTAATCTTGGAAAGGATATTAACGGTCCATTATTGTGCTGGGGTACGATCCAAAGGTCTGGAAGTCAGCGAGAGTAGTCTTGATCCCCAAGGCGGAGAAAAGAGACTACTCAATAGCAAAGTCCTTCAGACCCATCAGCCTCATTAAAACGCTGGAAAAGGTGGTGGATAGATTCCTGTTGGAGGGGCCCCTTTCGCACAAATCAACATGCATACAGAAGGGGAAGGTCGACTGAATCGGCCCTCTATACTGTAGTGTGCCAAGGATCGAAAAGATATTAAGGTTCAAAGAGTCAACATAAGGAGTGTGTTTCGATGTGTAAGACGCATTTGATAAGACAAAGATAGTTATTGTAGAGGCAGCACTAATGGCTAAAGGAACGCCTTAATTGATAGTCAGAAAGGTCGAGGTATCCCGGGGGTACATCAGACTGGAATCCTTGGTGAGGGGTGGGAGCGTGCTCTCTTCCCATCTATGGTGCTTAGTCATGGAAGAACTCCTGGGTACACTCACAGATGAAGGTTTCGAGGCGCTGGCATACGCGGACGAGGGAGTTGTCCTAATCAGCGGAAGATTAATCGGAGTCGTCTGCGACCGTATGCTGGCCGCCTGCAGGATAATTCAAAAGTGGTTTAAGAAGACACCCTCTCTGTACTTGAAATAGCATTCCAGGATCATTTCGTATGGCGTCACATTGTTATGTTACTCAAGGCATCTCTTGTGTGAATAGGTGTAGCGTAAACAAGGCTTTTCAGGTGCCGCCACTTTATTGAAACCTGCTTCATCAGTGAATGAAACTTGACTAATAAAAGTCATATCCTCTCTTTGTTTATTTATGAACCAATTGGCATATTCCAGTTATGCTGAAAAATCTTGAGGTGACATGGCATGTACCTTCTGGATATGATTGGGGTGGAGCAGTTATACTCTATTCTATAATTACTGGATCTAGATGTATGGAACTGTTCTAATAGATTTCTGATATTCATTAAAGGATCATCAGCGATAGCTTCCAGTATTTTTCTCCTACATAACGGAACGTGCAGTCCTCACCTACTCGTTTTGGCAAAATTGTACTTACAAAATCGAAAAAAAAATACCGATCATGCTCAAATTCATCCATAAGACATACTTGTCTCCCTCAAGCTGCGATCAACAAGCTCGAAAGTTTATCTTGCCTGTGGCAACCGACTGGGAAAATGCACGAAATACAGACATTGGTAAACTTCAATATATCCTCTAGAATACTGACATTATGGTGACAGTCATATGACAACGGCGCACTCAACAAAACAAAATCGCATTCCAGTGTCTCCTTTTTTATTGAAACTATTTTTATTTCCGTTAAGAGAATTTTTTTCATCTGTGGAGGAAATGGAAAATTATTATTCACTGGGTATTTTTCATCCATTCATGCTCGGACGTTTATGTAGTTTATTCGTTTGCATTTCATCAGTGGGTAATATTTTTATCGATTTGCGGTTGAAGATTGTTTCCCAGCAAATTACATTCTCAGTGAAACTCCGCAACATTTAAGCTGCGAAGAAGAATTTGAAAAGTTAAAATTTTGAGTTTCTAGAGATTTAGATAACAGACCAACACAAAACGTGATTATTCTACACGTAAATACAAAATAAGGACTGAATTCGATATTTTACAGTGAGAGAACAGAACTTGATATTTCATTTGAAAAGAGATCTGCTTTCACAATTGTGAATGAAACTTTCAAATAGATAGGTACTGTACTTTTTGTTTAGAGACATTATTTTACCATATTTTTCATTATTCTTGCTATAAACGTTGCTGAACTAACGTTATCAATATTATTTCTGCTTTTTGAACAATTTTCATTTCAATATAATCCAGAACCTGAACTAGGGTGCTGTGGGATAATTCGAGTATGGAGAATTTTTCTTCAGAAATGCTCAGTAGGAGTCCCAGCAAGTGGTTCGGACGTGGGTGGACATCCTGGTACGTTTTCGAGCTATGACGTCATTGAAGATGGCGGCCGTTCGATCATAGAACTGTTCATATCTCAGGCAAAACATGACCGATTTGCATGCAATTTAGGTCAATTTGTTGGTATTACTATTGGTAAGATGAATAGCGATGTGGTTCAACTGTCACTATACATAAACACACGAAAAATTTTATTCTGTTGTCGTTTTCATTTCCACATAAATACACACGTTAAATGATTATGGTATTATAGCTAGAAATACGCAATATCATAAATAGAAAAAGTTCCAATGGAAATATGTTCAAATGAGGATTTTTACAGTTTGACCCTTTACCACCACAATTGCAAAAAAAGCAACAGTTAACAACATTTTTCGTACAAATGCAGGAGAATTTGTCGCATGTTAAACAGTTGCAAGCACCAATAAAATCGGTGGGATATTTTTGTAACTTTTGTCGGGCACCAAATCATCTTCTATTAGTATAAAACACATGGGTCTAAGCCAACAAGCACATCATCGATGCAATGTCGTTGAAGATAATATGTGTAGAAATATGATTTCAACAAATGACCCGGCCTAACACTTGTTGCCTGTTGGCGGCAAATCTTCAATGTCCATATTCTTGGCATGGTAATAAAGCCACAATCTAAGTTCGTCTAAGGACTTACAAGATTACCCTTTTCGTAATACTAGCACTAGAGGTATTCTTCTGCAGATGTAAGGCTTTGTTCAATGACTTCCCAGTCAGATGACACGCCAAAAAGTGTTCCAAGTGTGCCAAAGATGGATTGTTGAAAGCTGCTTTTTTGGTGCCAAATTTACTCCTATAATCTGATCCAGATAGTGCGTGGATGGCTGGAAGCAAAGAGCATGAGTTTTGTTCAATTTGTTCGTAAATATCATGTAGCAGAAAAAAAAACATTAGTGGTTTATTCGCCTCTTTAGGTTTTGCAAAAACAATGCTATCTCCAAAATAATCACACATCAGTTTTAGTGCTTTGTTAGCAACTTTCATGTCTTCATTTTGTATGATAAACTTGTCTCGAATGAAACGGAGAGTGTATCCATAACCTGCATGTAACCCAGATTCAATATCGTTAGATATAAGAAAAAAAGCTGCCACCCTTTCAGAAATCTCTTGTCACCTGCTTCAAGTTTCCGGTTGTACTTCAGTAAAAACCCAGAAATAAAGTTCACATGACACAGCAGATTGGCACCAAAAACGCTTGACACCAAAAACGCTTGACACGTCCTTCAAATCACAGGTACGGGTGAAAACATCATCTTGTAAATATAACGTGTCTTTTAAAAACTCCTTAGCTCTTGGAGACCCACAGATTCTATATTTCTTGTATATTCGATTGTGTGATATTCTATCTCGATTACAAGTGACACCTCCTTGAGGGCTGTGGTGACGTGCAAGTTTCCTTCCAGATTTCCTAAGATTTTCCGGTTCAGAGTAATGGAAAGTGCTGCCTGTATCTTCAGTTTCTATCATTTCCTTTTCACTTTGAACCTTCGAAATGAACTTTTTATGACAATATTGTTTGTATGCGGGAGCGGGAACGGGATAATGCGAGACTAAAGGTTTCCCCAAACCAACGCGGGAACGCGGGAGCGGGATGAATGTGAGACTAAATTCGATAGTGGGACATGTAAAAATACAAACCGGAGTGATTATTCGTATTCCGAAAGGCAGACAAGCAGCAAAATATATCTAGTTTGCTTCGATTACTGTTTTTCTAGCAATTGGCACGGTTCCCATGTTCCGTTCCCGCTCCCGCGTTTCCTCTTTGGTTTGACGGAACCTTTAATTCTGTAGTGGAAAATGTAAACACACATATCTATGCCATTTTCTGTACTTATCTCACTACCATCAGTTTTATTACATATACTTAATGCATGCTTTCCCGGCTGGAATGAAACTTTTGACACTGTTGAGACTCTCTTTAATTTTAAGACATTCATGTCGTCATTTCATTTTAGCAACCTGAAACAAACAGGAAAAATTAATTAACACTTTCAATTCACTGATTTCAAGTATTTATATCTATTATTTGCACCGAATGCCTCTTTACTTACATTCATGAATGACAAATACACAAATCATATAAAAGTTTATAGTTTCATGCAAGACGGTCAATTATTGCATGAAATATGAGCAGTTCTATGATACGGATCATATCTCGAAAATGTACCAGATGGCGGATGTCCACCCAAGTCCAAAATACTTACTAGGACATCTAATAAGCATTCCTGAAGAAAAATTCTCCATACTCGAATTTTCCCGCAGGAACCTAGTCCAGGTTCTGGACGTTTGATGTCGCTGAGTAGAACTGCATTTTTATCAAAAATCGTTGATCCGATTTTACCACGAGTACTTTTATTCAGAAAATTGTTCAGGAAACCTTATTTTGTTGAAAAATATAGGCCATTTCAAAGTTATGGGGTGTGGACCAACGAGCTCGTATAGTCAATCACAAAAATTTGGTTGATTTTCAATGTTCACTTGAAAAGTTATCAAAGAAAAACATTTTTCATTTTGTAACTTGGTACCGAAGGATTACAGGAAAAAAGTTATATGAAGTAGTGGTTATTTGTTGACCCCATCTATACGTTCCCGAGAGGAAAAATGGAAGTCCTGGGACACCCTGTGAATTGTGCTATATTATGAAATATTAAGGGGCCACGAGCGCGATCATATTTGGGGCGTTTCTTAGGATAAAAGAGTCAATTGATAAGTCAAAAATGGTTCGTCGTATCGATTTCAAACGAGGACAGGATTCTAGAAGCCGTTCGATTCTAGGTGCGTGCTGTAATAGAAATTGAAATTTCAATCCACTTCTTCACAAAAAAAATCTAAAAAATGTCCCAAAAATGCAGTTACTTTGAAGCAATTTTTTTGAGTAGATAAACAATTAATTTCAAAAAAACATTACAGCACGTACATAGATCATCGTTTTAGCTTTCTTTTGATACCAAATTCATTTCGATTGGATAAAGATTGCATATTTTAATGGAAGAGAAATGCCATTGCAGCTACCTCGATTATCTGTGGAAATCAAGGTGAGGTGCTGCCGGAGACGTAGAAACATAGAATCGAACGTCCTCTAGAAGCCTGTACGTGTTTGAAATCAATACGACGAACCGTTTTTGAGTTATCGACATTTTACCAACAAAAAAAACGTGCCAAATATGATCGCATTCATGGCCTCTGAGCCGCAGTTAGAAACAATTTAAAAAATTGAATTATTCTTTCAGTATAAAGTCAAACTCGTGGGGATACAGACTGGCCAGCTCGATAATTTTCTCGAAGATCAAGGAGGCTTTGGGCTTCACTCGCTGCACGTTCTTCGCCACCGCCGCGGCACCTTTAGCCAACGACATCAAGAAGTACTTCTACAGTCTCGACATACCGATAATGGATTGTTTCGGCATGTCGGAGGCCAGTGGCGCGCACACAATCTGCATAGACAGCGCGACCAATATGGAAACGATCGGGATGACCATACCCGGCATGAAATCGAAACTGTTCAACGAGGAAAACGGACAGGGCGAGATCTGCATGTACGGCCGGCACGTTTTCATGGGGTATTTGAACGAGCCCGAGAAGACAGCGGAAACATTGGACAGCGAGGGTTGGCTGCATACGGGTGATTTGGGAAGGATTGACGAGCGAGGGTTCCTGTATATCACTGGTGAGTGAAGTCACATTCATTTTCTTTTTACAAATCTGATCTCGCGTATATAATTTCATCACGTCTTATGAACGTGGTCACTCTTGTCAATAAGTGGAAATTATACCTCCTTTTACTGGAAGAAAGAAATCTAAAAACCAACAGAATTGGCGAAAGCCTTCATATGCCAGGAGATTCGATGACATCACTACAGATATCTAGGCGTTCCATGGGGACTTGGACTCAAACAATTCCTCTGGATATACACAGCGATAGTGAGGACCTCGATAGCGTAGGCTGGCTAGAGTCCCTGTATGCAATTTGACATTAGATCGTATATTAGAGTCGGGACACTCTTTGACAGGACATCAAAAAAAATGCGTTTTAGGTTATGTCTACCTGCTTATGAGGCCGAATGAGCACAAGGGCGTATCGTCAGGGAGGGAATATGTAAAAATATGTTGAGGTACTCGTAACCAGAGTAACTATGACGGTATCTTTCAAAATCGAATATTTGTCAACTGAAGCTTCCGAAACGATATACATAATATATTCATACCGTAATGTGTTCGTTACAGAATTGTAAGAGCAATTCCAATGACTTGAATCATTTTCCTGGGAATCCAGTTCTATTACAAACATGGAAGTCGGCGCTCAAAAGCGCGAATTTGTCAGGTGAATTAAAATGATGGGTCAAGAGTAATATCTATTGAATTGGTAAAACTTTTGGACAGAAGAGTTTCCTCCGATCGAGAAAAACTCGACTGAATGTATACAAGGTTATTCAGAGTTTAAATAATATTTTGCATAAACAGGTACACTTCAATAAAGAAGATTTTGAGTGGTATGTCGCAAAGAAGTTGAAAACTGATGCTATTCCTGTTTTGAGAACGATTGAAGAGACTGAATCACTTGGTACTAGATCATTTCAAAATTTTCTTTGCATGGAGGAAGATGTATTTTCCAATGTTTTGAAAGAAATCGACAAGTTAAAGTTAAAATTGGTCCAGTATGAAGTTTTCATACAAGAAAAAAAAATTCTAAATATTTTTCTTGGAACAAATGGTAGAACGAGTTCAAATCAGAAATGAAAATTTGGAAACAAAGTTGAATGTTTACGGAAATTTTGGCTTGAATTTAGATCAACTTACAAATAAAAATAGAATCCGTAATGGGAAAGATGGCGACTTGAGCTTGTGGAGGAAGCATTTTATTAGATTCGGACGTGGTACTTCTGGCTATGAAACCTTACTAAAACTGAATTATGCGTTACCTAGTATAAAAACGTTGAATCGTAAAATAAGTCACATTCAATTTTCTCCAGTCTAGGCTATTACATGAAGTACTTCATTATTTTAAGATCAAAATTCCAAATTTTTCAGACTGCAAGGAAGATTGCTGTTTATTTTTGGATGAACCAGTTATAGAACCTGGAGAACAGTACTGTGTAGCTACTTGCACCAATATGGAAAGGGAAACGTTAGAAAAGGGAACAGAAATCTACTCATGTTTTGGCTGTCTTGTTAGGTGGAGATTTCAATTTATAGTTTATCTTTTTCTTCGGTTCTGTCTTTTGCAGCCTGGCACCCTCCCATCTGTCATGTCCTATTTGGTTTGAATATTCACTTAATCTGAATAACCTATTGATCAATCGTTTGTTTAAAATTAAACGAATTGGCAAAAAGTGATATATTCCAGCAATTTTGAATAAAAACTTTGCATTTTCAAAAATTTGGAGGGTTACATGGAAAATAAATGAAATTTATTAAAATTACTAGTAGTAGAAAATTTCAAATAAATTTGTTTTGTTTTTGCACACAGATAATGGTCGTCAGTTTGATACGGAAAATCAGACAAAATTCAGGTAGGAGTGCCTTATTTATTTTCCACGAAAACTCTCGATAAAATTCTAAAATTCTGCGTATGAAAAAATAACGCCTATTGTGAATATGATAATGAATTCGGATAAGGTTGCCAGCAATACATCCATTTACAAATGATGTCTTTCCCAAAACCACGGGGGAGGATAAATAAATGATACGATCATCGTCGTTGGAATATATCTCTACCATCACTTGTTTGAAAGTGAAAAATTATTGGTTTTAATATTCTACGATTGAAATCACCTAATGTCGAACTCTTCAAATCTCATGTAATGATGGCTTTGTTGAAAAATCTCCCTGTGTAGATATTCTGCTTGCGTGTTTTGATCAATACGATTTTTCTCATCGTTTTTACGAAACGCCACTGTTGACAAAGAGGAAAATATATTTTGTACTGTCAATACTATCGTTCGACCGTTGTCACATCAACGGTATAGATATATTTCCTGTTCTTATTTTACTCATAGCATTCGCCATTTAAAAAATATTTGGTTTTAATATAATTTTTGAGATTAACCTAAAACGCGTTTTTTCTATGTTCTGTCAAAGAGTGTCCCGACTCTAATATACGATCTAATGTCAACTTGCATACAGGAACTCTAAGGCTGGCTAGTTTACAAAGACTGGTTATGCTCGGAGTCCACAGAACTATGTTCAGCAGATCGACGAGGTAATTCTGTACCCCCCTCCTATGCATTTGCATATTGCGGAGGCGAGAATAAAAGTATCCAGGCTGAAGTGCCTGGTCCAATGGAAGGACAAAAACCTAGACCACTTCAACAATGGAGATCATAAGAACCTTCTCCTTTGATGGAACACACACCACCATCATACAAGATGGGGAATAAGTCACATCAAGGGCCATACTAATGCTTTCAAGAGAGAAAATCGCGTATACGGATGGCTCTTAGTTGAGCAATAGGGTAGTAGCTACAATGTACGGAGAGGAACCGAGGCGAGGCAATCCTCGTTCCTCATGTCTCTATATTTTAAGCCGAGATAGTGGCTTGCACCAGAGAGATTCTAAGGAGTCCTAGAAAGCAACCCATAATCATTCTTTCCAACAGTAATGCGGCAATAAAGACCATGAAGATCATGCGGGTTTTCTTCTATATTAGGATAACACACAAACAACTCGACGACCTAGGAGCACATAATACGATAAAACTTGTCGGAGAACCAGGTCAAAGGGGTATCCAGGGAGAGGAATGAAATCGCAGATGTCCTATCAAGACCGGAGGCACCAACAACTCCCTTTGGACAAAAACCAGCCTGTGGAATTCCTGTGAGAAAGCCTCAGGTAATACTCACGAAAAAATTATGATGATTGAGCAAACCGACTAGCTATTTATCAAGACACATTCTCGAACTGAGTCGGAAGGTGGTAGAAGTTCTGACAGGGCACTGTCGCCGGAGATAGCAGCTCCATCCAAGACTATGCAGGATATGTGATAAAGAGGACGAAACAGCCCCTCAGACTGATTCAATATGATACTTTGGCTTGTAAGGATGGAATTTTTTTTTGTATACTGTAGTGCAGAAGATATCAACCCACAGAAAAATCTCGTGAGAAATATCCAGAAGTTCTTCAAAAAATCCAGAGTACTCACGAGATAGACTTGGCAGCATGGTGAAGAAAGGTGCTACGCAGAAATATCTGCATTTCGGGCGATATCAAGAACAATAAATAATAAAATGTGAATATATCTTCAAAGTGAGATGTATCCAAAGGAACTTGAAAATGTGTAAACGGCGAGATCCTAACCTCTAAAACTCAATTGACACTTGCTGCTGCTGAGATGCACAGTATCTTGAAAAAATGCCGACTAACATTGATTCAATACTTGCAAGTTGTACTTTTATTGTATATTGCAGTAATATAACCATTGCAAAGTACATGACATGAAATAGTAGCAGAACAGAATATGTGCCGAAAACTAGATAAGGAATGTACTAAATGACCTATAGTCCAATACAAACAAACACGATCGTCATCATTTACGTCGCTTCCATGTGAAACAGGATAATTTTCGGGAAAAGTTCCTAAAAAAAGAAAAAATATTAAACAAATTCAAAGGCAGTCAATACAGTTTTACCATCATCATTGTCAGCTAATTGTTCCTCAAATATTTCCTGCATGTCCATCTCGAACCACTTCAATTTCTGGAAGAAACAATGAAAAAAAAAAATCAAAACACCGTTGGCCTTATGTTTCACCTTCATACTCGTCATCTGACAATTCTGAATCTTCACTGTCAGCAGGAATATCCCTTATAATTTCTTGGAGCTTTCGTGCAAAAAATTATTCGCATATCATTGAAGAGAACTCCAATGGTTTGTCATGTTGTGATGACAAAAATCAATAAAATATATCGAATTAGTCACCAATCTATAGCTAACCCATATAACACAAGGACATCCAATGGATATCCACTGGACATCTATTATGGATATGGTGGATGTACTATGGACGTCCAGGAAATATCCAAAGGATATACTATGGACGTCCAAAGGATGTTCGGAGGGTACCAACCTGTACATCCATAAGATCCAGCATATCCATAACGGATTTCCATTGGATATCCACTGGACATCAATTATGGATATGCAAGATATACTGGGGACCTTCAGTTTATATCCGAAGGCTATACTCTGGAAATCCACTGGACTGGGAGTTCGATAGGTACCAACCTGTACATCCATTAGATATAACCGTCGTTATCCAAGATGATTTTATTGTACATCCTCAAGATATCCCTGAAGTATATCCATGATATCTCCTTTCAAAATGTTCACCGGATATCCATAAAATACATTTTCGAAAAGTCCATAATATATCCTTTATATAGATAGCCATACGATATGATTCAAGGAGATCCATAAAATATGTCTGATATATATTCATAATATAAACTTCAAAGATCCTCATGAGACATCATTCATGGATATCCATAAACTATTTTGGATTCTTAACATATCTTTCAATGATATCCATAATGTATCCAAACTTAGTTTCGGTATCTTCTATAATAATAGTTTGAAAAACATAATTTTCCACCATTTTTTCATGTACAATTATTCCAAATTTGATTTGGGTATATATTTATAATTTCTCCTCATAAGTTCACTGAAATAAAAAGGAGCATTTTATGAAATTTTTAATGAAATAACAATGTCTTCACCGAATATAAAAAAGTAGATAAAACAAAAAAAAACATATTTGGAATTATATAAAGAAAATAATTGACACAGTATACTATGAAACCAAAATATGCATTGAACAGATAAAAAATACAAAAATAAATTCATGGAAATAGTAGAACACTATTTATGTCTTGGGTTTCATCCTCATCCTGCAGCATTTCCTTTTTCTTCAAGGTTGACAAATACCGTTCTTTGGCTCTTCTCAGTTTTTGTAGCTTCCTCGGTAGTTTTCCTATTATCTGCTAAGTTACTATAATATTAAAGTTAAGATGGAAAAATTAAGGAGAAATTAAGGAAATTATGGAGGTATTCTCATGAGAAGTGAGACAAATTCATACTTCGACGAACTGATTTTTTTTTGACAACAGAGTGGATTAGTAGTGAAATGAATAATGCAGGTCCCTAATATGGGTGTTAATTCATTCGTATCCAACAAATAATAGAAAGAATAAAAAATACACTTATGAGTGGTTTGGATATCTTATGGCCATCTTATGGCCATCCTGGATATTTTCCGAGGGATATCCTTTTCAAATCTAGTAGGAGAACGAATGAGATTTTTTCAAAAAATTCAGTTTATATGTACGAGCGTGAAAGCATAACTCAGAAATTAACAATTTAAAAATCAATCTTTCAATTCAAACTTCTTTACTATATGATTCGGATATCTTATGGCCATCCATAGGACATCTTCTGGATATCCATTTCAAATCCATCTGTGGATATCTTAAGGATATCCGATTCAAATCCAGTAGGAATTCAAATTAATTTTTTTCAAAAAACACAATCTAAATATACGAGCATGCCAAAAACTAAGGAATTGATAGCATGAAAATAAATCTTTCAATTCAAACCTTACTGTATATGCTTCGGGTATCTTATGGCCCTACATGAGGATATTTTCTGAAGGATGTCCATTCCAAAGCCATCGAAGGATATCCTATGGATATCTATCTCAAATCCAGTAGAAAAACGAAAAATGAGATGTTTTCAAATAATTCAGTCCATATGTCAATTAATTTTGCAATTCAAACTCATCGATATTTGCTTTGGATATCTTATGGCCATCCATAAGACATCTTCTAAAGGATATCCATTTCAAATCCATCGACGGTTATCTTATGGACATCCATTTCAAATTCAGTCGGAAAACAAAAGATAAGAGTATTCTTCAAATGCTTCAATTCGTGTACGAGCTTGGAAGAAACTCAGAAATTGATAATATCAAAATCTGTCTTGCAATTTAATCACATCTATAATTACTGTGGATATCTTATGGATATCCTTAGGACATCTTCTTCAATTCATGTACGAGCATGGAAGAAACTCAGAAATTGATCATTTAAAAATCTTTCTTGCAATTTAATCACATCCATAATTTATGTGGATATCCATTCCGAATCCGTCGACCGATATTTCATGGATATCCATTTCAAATCCAGTCGGAAAACAAAAGATGAGGGTACTCCTCAAATGCTTCAATTCGTGTACGAGCATGGAAGAAACTCAGAAATTGATAATATCAAAATCTGTCTTGCAATTTAATCACATCCATAATTACTGTGGATATCTTGTGGATATCCATAGGACATCTTCTGAAGGATATCCATTTCAAATCCATCCACGGATATCTTATGGATATTCATAGGATATTTGCTGACGGATATCCATTTCAAATCCTTCGATGGATATCCCATGAATATTCATTTCAGATCCAAGGATATCCCGACCAGAATTGGACATAAAATGGATATCCATAGGATATCCTGTGTTATCTGGGAATAATCAGACCTAATAATGAAAAATTAATACTGACCTGCGAATATGTATAAGCACTTTGTTTTTATAATTAACTTACAATAACATGAACATATGGTACTCGCGTGCACGCCATAAATGACATTATAGTTTCAATGTCACAGAAACATCTTGTAACCAAGTTGATATTGATTGATCACCAAAAGGACACTGTGAACAACTTCAAAAAAGATTTTGAAGATGGCAGTATATTTGCTAGTGGATTGCAATTCCTCTTTTTTTTTTCAGGGAGACTCAAAGAACTCCTGGTGACAGCAGGCGGCGAAAACGTTCCCCCGATCCCCATCGAACAGCAAGTCAGGTCAGAACTGCCCCACGTCGGCAATGCCTTTTTGGTTGGCGACAAACGGAAGTTTATCTCCGTGCTGCTTACCCTAAAAACGGAAGCAGATCCCGACACCGGCATACCTACTGACAAATTGATTTCGTCCGCTCAGCAGTGGTTGACTGCCCTGGGGTGCCCGGCAACTACCGTAAAGGAAGTCTTAGCAGCCGGTCCTGATAAAAAACTTCTAGACGCATTGAACGAAGGCATCGAAAGGGTGAATCAACAGGCCACCTCTAACGCGCAGAAGATCAGGAAGTTGGCTGTGTTGCCCGCTGATTTTTCCATTCCTACTGGAGAACTAGGTAAGTAATTATATCATGATGCTTACGAAATATGAAAGGAAGTTATAGTGATTGAGAGGAAAAATTGTTGAAATGAATGATTATTTTCATTAGGGCCTAGCAGTATACTGCAGATTTTTTCTATACCATAATGAGGTGATGTATCTCATTATGATGACTTGAAAAATAGTAAACAGTAACCACGTAAAAGTTGGAATAAATTCACTGAAATCCGTCAATTTTATAGATTTTTGGGGATTTTCCATTACTCTCAGTGGAATTCCAGGACGACCTCTCATGAAATCATTTCTCACATGACCGCAACCTCTGAACTTCTTCTCAACTTTGCTCACAGTTGATTGTGTGATATGATTATCAGGGTACTTATCATTGAACATTTAACACAACTGAGCTTGTGTCCGATACCGTTCTCCAAAGCCAATCATCATCAATATTTCAATTCTTTGAGTCTCACGAACCACTTCCAAAAATTTGAATGAATTTTTGGCAATACTTTGACAATTAACTAATAACCAGGTCCACGTTGTTAAACACAAATAAAACAAAAGAACACGTAGTTACGGATAAACTTAGTGTATTTACCAGGGTCATATCAAAAGTAGTGGGTGCTTTTAACATTCAATTGATTTGTTCTCGTCAATTTCATTATGTATGTACCATAGTCAGACGATACTTTCAAATATGGTGACGTCATAACACAATTATGACGTCACCCGAAAATATTGAAGGTCAAAAAGTGCTCGTTTTAAAATTAAAGTTGACGAGTGTGAGCGATTTTTGTCTTCGGGCTCAATGAAGATTTTAGAGAATGTATTCCAACCTTTAGGTGCTCACTGTATTATGATACAAGTGAGCGTTTAAAGCACGCACAACGATATCAAGGGTACGACGCGAAGCGGATTGCCCTTTTGTTGACAGTTTCATGGATTTTTTTACAAATATTATTTTTCTTTCTAGGTCCCACCATGAAAGTGAAAAGAAGAATTGTTGAACAGAAATATTCAGATATTATAGAAAAATTATACACCTAAGCGATGGGGAGTAATTGTTAATGATATAAATGAAAATTGTTAATTATATTTTGATCTTGAATAGGTGAATATAATACTTGTTATTTTTACTCTATTTTGGTATTTATTGTCCTAATCAGTTCCATCTCCTCGAAAATGTGTTAAAAATTTGTTCTTTCCGCCATCCAGTTGCACCCCATCTATGGTGCTTAATCATGGACATGTACTCTTGGGTAAAGTCACCGATGAATGTTTGGAGAACACAGACATACGCGAACGATGGAATTGTCCTAAGCAGCGGACGATTCATCGAAGTCGTCTGGGTCCATATGCAGGCTGCCTGCAGAATAATTGAAAGATGGTGCGCTGAAGCTGAAGCTCAGTGAATCTGACAAAAACAGAGATAATCTTACATGGTGGTTTTTCGGGTTGTAAGGCCGACGTATATTTATAGAAGATCTCGACGTTTTGCCCACACTAGTGGTTAGCATTTTCAAGAGATATTTTCAAGTTTCTGATTTCTTAATTCGCTGTCAAATGCTTGACATTTGTTATACGTTGTCTTAATGGGTGCGTCTAACCGCTTGCAGCGGTTGCAGCCTCTTTTACGCTTCACGTGATAGACGGCTGACAGCTCTTGCAGCCGCTGTAGATAAATAAAGCACTTTATGCACTAGCAGGCGGTAAAGTGCCACTTTACGCATTATGGCCCGGCGGGCCGTAAAGTAGACAAAATTCTCAAATTGTCTATACTCACACATCATTTCATGCAATTCCTAACACGAATTAGAATCATTTCAGTTCAATAGAGCAATACTCTTTCTAACATTTGTTCATAATCGTTGGCAATTTTTTCGGTGATGATCTATTTATTTGAAATAGATTCTCCAATATAGCACTCAGCTACTATAGTTTCACATTCCTCATATTATGTTACCCTCAATTATTGAATGCATAACGTATGAAACGTGTAGACCATTGCAATTCAAGTCAGTATTTGTGATTCGCGCTATAAAACCGCTAGTGCATAAAATTTTGTATGTATCACGTGCGTAAAATGCTAAGGCCTTCGGCGTGTGATGGCCCTCGGCTAACGCCATCGGGCCATCATCCACGCCGCAGGCCATAAACGCCTACTTTACGCCCTTGATACATAAATAACTATTATTTTCCGCTGGATTTATTTGAAGCGGTTCAGCGGCCTGTAATTTGACATTTCATGGATCGTCTAGTAAACCTATGAAGCGCTTTTATGCTTCATCCAGCAAAGCGCTTTCCGCTTTTCTCTCATAGACACAGCCAATAAATACCTGTGATTTGACGTTCTTACATCTGATTGGTCCATAGCGTTAGCTGACATCATAGAATCGTTCGTACCGTTATTTTGTGGGTAGGGAGCTAATTGAGAATTTTTGAGAACTGATGGAAGCCAAACCTTGTTCAATTGTAGTCCTTCTTCGGTTCTGTTGAAGTTGTTGTGGTGTTTCTGAATTTCAATTGCTTCACGGAAGAGTCTTGGGTAATAGGTAGATGTTGAAGAGATGACTTGGGTTTCTTCAAATTTCACTCTATGGTTGTCGTTGTTGAGAGTATGTTCTGCGACGGCGGATTTCTGTGTGTGCCCTAACCGACAGCAAGCCTTGTGCTCTTTGATTCTTGTTTTAACGGAGCGTTTCGTGGTTCCGGTATAATCGCTGCCACAGGAACATGGAATGCGATAAACCCCAGATGAGCATAGTACGTCTCGTTTGTCCTTCGCTGATCTAAAGTGGTCTTTCAGTTTTTTTGAAGGTTTATAAACGGTTTCAATCTCATATTTTCGTAGAATACGGCCAATACGATCTGTAACTCTGGGAAAATATGGTAAGAATGCTTTTATTTTTTCGGTGTTGGTTTGACTACTACTTGGTTCACTGGATCGACAGTCATTTGGTCTACTATTGATTCTTTCGTCTCTGATTTCTCTTCTATATTTCATACACCTCTCAATATGTCTTCCTTTGTACCCATTAGAAAGAAGAGCGTTTTTAGATGTTTCAGTTCAGCTTCCAGGTATTCAGGTTCGCAAATTATTCTAGCTCGATCAACTAATGTCTTGATTACACCTTGTTTTTGGCACGGATGATGGTTTGAGGTATTGTAGAGATATCGATCAGTGTGTGTTGGTTTTCTATATACCGTATGCCCCAGACGTCTTTCTTTTCGAGAAATGAGAACGTCTAAGAATGCCAGTTTCTTCTCATTTTCAATTTTCATGATGAATTGAATATTTGAGTGTATGTCATTGAATTGGTTTGGTTCTCAAAAATTCTCAATTAGCTTCCTACCCACAAAATAACGGTACGGTATATGATGTCAGCTATTGCTATGGACCAATCAGATGTAAGAACGTCAAATCACAGGTATTTATTAAGACAACGTATAACATATGTCAAGCATTTGGCAGCGAATTAAGAAATCAGAAAGTTGAAAATATCTCTTGAAAATGCTAACCACTCGTGTTGGCGAAACGTCTAGATCTTCTATGAACATACGTCGGCCTTACAACCCGAAAAACCACCATGTAAGTGACGATGGCAGCGAAAGCCTTTCAAAATTTATCAGAGATAATCTTGTTCACCAAACTAAGGACAGAAGACCACCTATTATGTTTGGGCAAGAGCTGGAGCTAGTCCAGCAGGTCAAATACCTGGGGGTTGTTCAGGACTCCAAACTTTCATGGGGGCCGCATGTCGATAGGATTATTCAAAAGTCGGTAGCAATTCTATGGCAACTGAGGAGAATCGCAGGAGGCAACTGGGGTACCAGTCCAGAGATCATGCGTTGGCTTCGTAACACCAAAGATCCATTATGGGTCAGCCGTGTGGTGGCCAGGCGCACAGGGTCGCACAATAGGCCGAAGACTTAGCAAGGGCCTGTTTGGTAATAACGGTTGCAATGAGAACGACTCCAACCACAGTGTTGGAAGTACTGGATCAAGAAGAAGGCATTAGCAGCCCAATTGTATTTGCGGGACTCAGAAGTCTGGGTAAACGAAGGAGCGGTGATAGATCATGCGGAAATAGCGAAGTGGGCGGAGCAAGAGATTCCTATTTCCGCCCTCAGAGTGAAAATCGCACAAGATAGACTGCGATGGAAAAAAGAGTTTGCTCTCACTATTCTGAGCAGAGAACAATGGGAAGAAAATACTGTGCAGTTTCGCACGGGAAGCCTAATATATTATACGGACGGTTCGCGTCTGAATGACAGACAGGCATCTACCTGGAAGAAAGAGATATACGAGAAAGCTACGCTTTGGGTAGATATACAACAGTTTTTGAAGCTGGAGTGTTCATCATTCTAACCGTTGCTACGAGGTAAGAGGTAAAAAAAGGACCCCAGCAGAGAATCTATATCTGTTCGGATAGTCACGCAGCGCTCAGAGCCACCATCTGCGATCCCAAACTAAGCTCAGCACTTGTACTCAAGAAACTAGCTGAAACGAAGGAAGTTCAGCTGGTATGGGTTCCAGATCACAGTGGGGTGCGTGGAAACGAGTGGCAGACGGACTTACCAGAACCGGTTCTGTCGGAGCCTGTAATAGGCATCGCAAGAAGCCAAACCCCTTCAGCCCTTTAAGATTGAGCGGAAGAAAAGATGAATGTACTCTGAACTGGGATAGTATCGGCTGCAGGCAGTGGAAAGGCTTTGTGGCTGGCTCCAGTAAGTCAAGGACGCCTTGGCTAACAGGGAATAACAAGTTCGGCAGACCTTTATCACTTATAGGTATAGAAGACAGAGCCCCACTTGTCACAAAAGTAGGACGAATAAACTTCATCTCACTTCCTCGGCGAGTGCGAGGCGTATGGACTATTTGAAATATTTGTAGTCGAGAAACTCCAACAAAAGGAACTATCCGACTTGGAGTGGTCTGACATACTGACCTTCATTAGGAGGTCACGAAGATTTGAAAAAGAAAATTTGGATGATAAATGCAAAAAGGGTACATGTAAACGGTTGTTTGGCTTTCTGATCGCCACCACCCGACACAAATATAATCAAAAATAGTTTATTTTCAAGTTCTAGTGATATTTTCGAGTAAAAGTAATAAGCAGATATTTGGAAAATAAATATAAATGCTGGATGACACCACTATGACCACCCTAGCCGATGTTAGTAGCTCGTTGCGTGACATACACTCACGCTGTTTGTTGACTTCGGAACGAGCACATACTATGAAAATTGCAGTCGATAAAGTTAGCATTTCATGTGTTCCATATCAACATTTAATGTATCATAAAAAATGTTCACAGGTAATAGCATTCTAACAACAACAAGTCTTCTTTATTGTAAAACGAGATGAAGGGTGTCACAACGTGGTAAAAATAAATATCATTGAAACTGAGCAATCACCTCACGAGTTTGATCATCAGAGAACAATAATATTGTTCTCTTGTAGATTTCGTATCTTTTTGTCTATGGAAAATGACGTGAGCTTCATCTTATCTTGGTTTTAAATAGAAAAGAATGCAATCGTCTCAGTGTATTGTTTAGACAATTTCATTTATAGTTTGCACTCAATAATAACCCTCATATCAGATTTGCCTGATGTAATTCACCATTTGAACCATGGGAGAAACCATATTAATGTGAGTCCTAAGATTTTGAGCAACAGGGTTATTTGATAATTTTTTTAAAGGAAAACGCACTATTCAATATTCAAGTAGATACACAATGGCAATACATAGGAAAACATCTTGATTCAAACCTCATTTTGCTCAGTACAACCATTAGCTCCAGTAGTGAGTTTTCTGAATGTTTTACTAAAATAGCAGGTTGCAGTTCCAAGTTTGGGACAGTTTATTGTTTCGAGGGGGAATTTTCAACTGATCGAATAGCTTTGAATCTTGAATCTTGGAATCATCATCTTAATGGATTTTGTCTTTTGTCCATTGGATATACAAAGGAAATGTAGGTCCATTCAACTGAAGTTCAGTAGCTAGTTCAGTTTCAATCATGGTACAAATCCTTCATCGAAAAGTGCCAAATCTTGAAACTCTCCAGGTGAGCCACGTACTTTCACTGGTGCTATCCTGAGCCGTACACATTATCCTGCAGACATGTTCTGATGACGCGAATTTGTCAGCTATAAGTTTCTGTCGTAGATCTCGATGTGTGGTGGGTTTTTTCAGTGTTTTTTTTCCAAAAATATTCGGAATTGAAGCTGCAGAATTTACTTCATCTTCAAACCACTCAACGGAATCTTCGAGTAGAATATGATGCAGCTGTTTTACGGGTGTGAAGTTATCCACAACCACAAATGTACACTGAGAAAAATGTAACTTAGCTTTTAAAATACCTCTTTCCCGCTTAAAGAATGATTTAGAGATTTCTCAATGAGTCCATGGAATCAATTAGGTTGCTTACCATGGGATATGATTATTGAAGTTATTTTTGTGCGGTGAAAAGGGGGTGAAATTTTCTAAATGAATAAAATTAGTATTTAAACGGCAGTGTAGAGTATTTTTTGTGACAGAATTGTTTTAAGGAGGATGAAATACATAAGTGTGGATATATGCATTCATTTGTTGCCCCGTCGGAGAGGGTGTGGTAGGGGTGCGTTTGACGAAATAAATTAATATTCATTTCAACCGACTTTGTAGACTTTTTTCGATCGTGGAATATTTTAGGAGGGTGAAATACATAACTACGGATTTATAAAATCATTTGTCGTCCCGTCGGAGAGGGTGTGGTGAGGGTGAGTTTGTCGAAAATGATCAGTTATCAGTTAAAACGACGTTGTAGAGTGTTTTCGATGAGAGCATTTTAATCAGGAGGTAAAAATACATAGCTGTGGGTATATCAATTCATTAGTCGCCCCGTCAGAGAGGGTGTGACGGGGGTGAGATTATCGAAAAAAATCAATTATTATGTCAAACGACGTTGTAGAGTGTTCTCGATGAGAGCATCTTAATCAGGAGGTAAAAATACATAGCTGTGGGTATATCAATTCATTTGTCGCCCCGTCAGAGAGGGTGTGGTGGCGGTGAGTTTGTCGAAAAAAATCAATTATCATTTCAAACGACGTTGTAGAGTGTTTTAGATGAGAGCATCTTAATCAGGAAGTTGAAATACATAGCTGTGGGTATATCAATTCATTTGTCGCCCCGTCGGAGAGGGTGTGGTGGGGGTGAGTTCGTCGAAAAAAATCAATTATCATGTCAAACGAAGTTGTAGAGTGTTCTCGATGATAGCATCTTAATCAGGAGGTAAAAATACATAGCTGTGGGTATATCAATTCATTTGTCGCCCAGTCAGAGAGGGTGTGGTGGGGGTGAGTTTGTCGAAAAAAATCAATTGTCATGTCAAACGACGTTGTAGAGTGTTCTCGATGAGAGCATCTTAATTAGGAGGTAAAAATACATAGCTGTGGGTATATCAATTCATTTGTCGCCCCGTCAGAGAGGGTGTGGTGGGGGTGAGTTTGTCGAAAAAAATCAATTATCATTTCAAACGACGTTGTAGAGTGTTTTCGATGAGAGCATCTTAATCAGGAAGTTGAAAAACATAGCTGTGGGTATATCAATTCATTTGTCGCCCCGTCGGAGAGGGTGTGGTGGGTGTGTGGGGGTGTCGAAAAAAATTAATTATCATGTCAAACGACGTTGTAGAGTGTTCTCGATGAGAGCATCTTAATCAGGAAGTTAAATTACATAGCTGTGGGTATATCAATTCATTTGTCGCCCCGTCAGAGAGGGTGTGGTGGGGGTGAGTTTGTCGAAAAAAATCAATTATCATGTCAAACGATGTTGTAGGGTGTTCTTGATGAGAGCATCTTAATCAGGAGGTAAAAATACATAGCTGTGGGTATATCAATTCATTTGTCGCTTCGTCAGAGAGGGTGTGGTGGGGGTGAGTTTGTCGAAAAAAATCAATTATCATGTCAAACGACGTTGTATGGTGTTCTCGATGAGATCATCTTAATCAGGAGGTAAAAATACATATCTGTGGGTATATCAATTCATTTGTTGCCCGTCAGAGAGGGTGTGGTGGGGTGAGTTTGTCGAAAAAAATCAATTATCATGTCAAACGACGTTGTAGGGTGTTTTCGATGAGAGCATTTTTGTCAGGAGGTAAAAATACATAGCTGTGGGTATATCAATTCATTTGTCGCCCCGTCATAATTTTTTTGTTGATGATTTCGATGAGAGCATTTTTATCAGTAGGTAAAAATACATAGCTGTGGGTATATCAATTCATTTGTCGCCCCGTCATAATTTTTTTGTTGAATTTTTCGTGATAGAAACTGGGAATTATATGGGCACATTCTTCATTTTGTAATTGCTATAATAACACATGTCATTCTCTTTGTCAGTAATGGTTCACTCACAACCCAGGGGAGCAGATACCAATACCACCAAAATACCCGTTAGTACAGTCAACTTAGCATTTAGCATTTGGACACAGCCTGGACTCTTGCAAAGTATGTGTCCAACAAACGATGTGAACAGTTTTGGAGTTCCACGCAAAACAAAAACCAAGAGACTACACAAAATGAAGCACTGAATCGTAGTAATCTAGATGCTTCCTCCTAAATAAGGAAATGCGAATGGTGGACGTTCTTGATCTTTGCTACCAAATTCGAAACGGCGCGGCGTTGAGCTTCTTCACCTCATCATATAAAAGTCGTCGAACATTTAAATTACTTTCAAGAAAGAAGTATTGGTGAACACTAGTTCTTGTTCCCCGGTTACTCCCACTTCTCGACCGCTTACACGGGATTGGCCGATTTCAGTCTTGTTTGCAAGCATTTTCACCCATTTTGCAGTATTGTAGCGCAAAATGAGGATATAAGTTTTGTGGTACTACACTTCTAATTTCAAAATCTGGTTGGGAATTCGGACTATCACTAGCGCATCCAGACACGCTGCAAGACAGTACAACAAAATTCAAATTTCAATTGTGCCAAAACTAATGAACCAACAGCGCCTATTCTGTGCACACATAAAGAAGGGCCAGCCCTACAACTTTATAAACAAATACCATATAAAACAAGAGAACATACTCTTCCACTAATTTTTATGATTTGAGTAATTGATTTTATAGCTCAAAAATGGTCTGTTTCGAAGAAGTAACAAAGGCGAATTGCCATGAATAAGCATGAGTTCCACTGGAAAAAAACATAGTTATAAAGAAGGAACATAACAATTGTTTTTAAATGACGTCCTCTCCTCATGTACCTATCTTATAATTTTCCAATATCGTAGAGGAAAACAATTCTAGGAATTGAAACTGATTAACTGCCTGATAAGTGCAGTTGTCAATGAATTATTTTTTCATACCTATCTGTCGCAACTGCAGATAGAGATCTAAAAATCAGACAAGATTACACATTTCACATCAAGTGGGTTAAAGTCTTTTAGTTCTCATCAAAACAAATATTAGCAAAAAATCATAGCTTTCTTTATCACCAATAATGATGTCCATTTGCTGATTAAAATTTTTCCCATAACATTGTACAGTTTGTACCAATATGTACAAAAAACATTGTTTTTACGAAACCAGATTTTTTAAGAAAACCCCTAAAAAGCAGAGCTTGTGCGAGTAAGAGAGATCCGGGACCAACAGCTCACGTACGAGTGGATTCCGAACCACTTCAGCTCCGTAACAGGCGCTGGAATGGAATCTGGTCCGCCTGGGTGGAAGGCAAGCATGCTAACACCACGACCACTTCGCTTGGTAATTCATAATTTATTTATTTTTATATTTGGGACATAGTACCACGACATATACCTACGATTTTCAACCAGTTTAATGGATTTTTCTCCCGAATCTCATATAATAGTTCGAAGGCAAGTATGTCGTGTGGTAAGATGGTTGGTGATGCACCCAAAGATAATAATCATTTATTATTCACCAAAAGACATTGAGCTCTTTACATAAGTGGTTAATGGACTCATCACAAAATGGCAAATAAATGGTTGAATGTTAGGTCGAAGGACCGATTCTTCCACATCAACCAAATATTTAGATATTTTTATAAGTTCAATTTATGGCAGAGAGAATGAAATAACTAAATTAAAGTCGTCATTTGGACGCCATCTACAGAAATTCTGATAAAGTATCTAATTCTCAAAGCCTTTACTACATTTATAGTTACTGGCAATGTACTATGCACAATTTGATTCAAAGTTCAGTTATGGGGTTTATTTCTGGGGAAGTTCTTCCTCAGCATCGGACGTTTTCATCAGCCAGAAGCGTATATTACGTACTCTGGGACATATTCCGTATAGAGAATCATGTGAACCGTCTTATAAAATGTACAGAATTTTAAATATCCCTTGTTTATATATCTATGAAATATCCGTATATTTTCCAAAATGAGTCATAATTTCACTTGAATGAAAACATTCACACAAGAAAAAAACAATCGTTCCATATTCCTTTCGCGAAAGTGAATACTGCATATTATGCTCCAAACTATATTGCACCTCGAATTTATAATAAATTACCGGAACATATAAAGCACCATACGAACAATTTGTTATTCAAAAAAGATCTGAAGAAATATCTATTGGATGAATGTTTTTATTCATTATCTGTATTTTCAATGTGAATTTTAACTATTTTTCATCTGTTTTAACAGCTCTAGATTTAGGTAGGTTCATTCTCATACATGTAACTATCGACGAGAAATAAATATTTATTATTATTATAGAAAAAATACTCCAGGCATGTAAATACAACATAAGTTATTCAAATGGTCATAACAACTTACCTATTCTTGAAATATGACTGGATTAAATGTATTTAAACCTTACATGCTTTTTCTTTGCTATCTAGTTTTCTCCCAGACGTGGTGTTTGATGGAGTTTCATCCGACACCCTGCCTATGAATGCTGTTTCTCCTTCATAGCAATGATTTTTTGGGAGCTACCTCATGCCCAGTTCGTAGCTTTGTAGATGATAGTACCCTTCATGTCGCATTATCTTCCAAAGTTCCGATATTATTCCGAGAAACTAGAAGAGAGTGGGGAAGGAATGTTAACGATTCACACATGGACCAAGCAAAAATTCTGGAATGGGGATCCAACAACTTGATGCGAATAAAACCAGAGTCTTTTCTCCAAAAAAGCTGATCATACAGTAGCCAACGTAATTATGTCAAGAGTGTCCATACCAATGAAGACATCCATTTCGATGCTCAGTATTATATGATTAGACAATGCGTAAAGACTTTAGCGACAAGGGGTAACGTTTTCTGCAGTATAATAAAAGCCGTATTACATTTTCATGCTATGCAAGTTCTGTGCAATTCCAATTCCAATGCGCATGCGTCCGTGCAAGTTTGTGGCGAGTTTCATGCAATTTCGGTTCTTTTTGTGAGGATATTTGTGTTGCCAACTGAGACATACGTCTCTAATATATTTTACATCGAGTAATTGTATTTTTTTCACAAAAACCGGTATTTTTCAAAAGATATGGCAAGTAATGAATATGTTTGTTAGATGAATGAGATTTTGATCACATACTACTTTCAAAGCTGGAAATTACCCTTCATTCAAACAGAATTGCAACCAACTTGCATCAATGCAAGAGACGGTGCAAGGCGGTAGGCGTGCAATTTGCTTTCTTGTACAGAACTTGCATGCCGTGAAACTTGCAAATGTAATACGGCTTTATAACTCATATCTAATCCCTCTGAAGGAAAATCGATGCTGACATTCAATTTTCCTCTGAATCTTTCTGTTGAAAAAAAAAACTTTCAAATAGATCACTAAAATTTTGGGGAGTTTAGAAATAGATATAGGGATTTCGTGCACTTCCTTCTATCTTTGCACTTCGCACATGTCTGATGCTCGTCACCATCCAAAGTTTCTTCGTTTTTGAATGAATCTAAACATTGTGATAGTTTTAGTTTGGCCTGTGCTTCGTGGTATTGACAGGGAAAGATCCCAAAACGGATCGAAGGAGACTGAACAGACCACAATAAGTACAATCATATGTAGATTTTAACAGGCCAACGGAGTTGTCTACAATTTTGAAATTGTCCATCCTTAAGTATCTTGACCATGACTCTTGATCCTTCTCACTGTCACTTAATTTCTCATCTATCTCTCTCATTTTGGGTATCGGCGTTTCCGTTACTTTATATGCGTCTTCATGTAGACCCTCTTACAGGAATCGTAAGAACTCTTGAGCATATTCCTGGGCAAAACCGATGAAATGAGTAGCGATTGTTTGGATTTGACTTTTCAAGGAGACTGTAGTAACAACTCTACCAGACGAAACATCTGACCAAAGCTTCTTGATCACCTCGGAAAATTGAATTAAAGCTCCCTCCCTAGATATGTTAGTGTTTTCACCCCTTGTGAAGGCGTCTCTTTTCAAATACTCCAATAACCATCTTGTGTTCGATAAACACTGGATAACACTAATCATGAAGCAAGTATAACCAATATTTTCCAACCTACTGAGACAGAGAGTTTTGATGGTGCTCTGTACAACAGTCCTGATTGATTTGTTATAATGTGAATTTTGGTTTGGTAACATATTTCAAGTAGTGGTAACCTCCACTAGAGTGCCTTTAGCGAGTTTTGAAATGTATCTGCAATAGATATTATATTTTTCGAAAAGTGAGTTGTTTTCCTATTTTTATCGGCATTGTCAGATATGAAGTTTATCTAACCTATTAAAATTAGGTAATCGGTAATCAATCAAAACATATCTTGCAATCGCAAGTATTGAAAAATGTCTGAAGCAGCATAATAAATAAGTGTGTCTCCTTCAAGATTCATCACAACTTGTAAACCTGCAAACTGGCGAGGATTGAAAAGGTTTATCTTAAAAATAACCACTTGGGAAAATACTGCTAAAATGTGTTCTGTTCCAAGCACCCCGACCTGTGTGCCTCTGCCTTTAGCAGATCAAGAGTTGAAAGACTTGGTGAGAAAAGCCAAAGACTGGGCGATGCTGCATGGTATCTCGATGAGATCTAGATGTAAATTCAACGAAGACTCGGTTCAGTTTGCTCCGTTTAATCTATTCCCTTCTACCTTTCTCAGAAAAGACTTTCAGAAAGTTGTGGATATACAAGCGGCTCTCCAGGAATTGATACACAAAGTTGCGCACGATGGGGAGTTTTTGAGGAAATGTCTCAAAGGTACGATCCAAGTAGATGAGTTTACCGGTAATTTGTTCAAAATATTTGAAACGGTGCAGAAAGAAAATGTGGTGCAGGTGAGTTTCTTCATATATAATGCTTATCGTGTTTTTGAAAATTTCATCTTATTCCACTCTAAACGAGATCTTTTTTCTGGTTACTCAGGAGCATACAAAATGACGATGCTTGTAAGTTTACTACTGTTCTGTAAAATGCTTTCTTTTTCAAAATTATATGTGTATTTTATCGTTGTTTACAACTACTTCTATTCAACTTTTCTCCTTTTCCAAATGTCAAAAAAAAAAATTCAAATAAAAAATACATATACAAGGTGAATTAAAATCAAAAAACAATAACATATCTGAATCTTCCTCAACAATATGCCCCATGGTGGAGACTTCTTCACTTGTACTGCACCCTGCACATCTAATTCGAAATGTTTTGCAACAGGCATAGATAAATACCAAGTTTTTACAGCTATAAAACAAAGCTGGATTTATAGATTGAGTCGCAGCCGCAGTCGTTGCAGTTGACGTTGCCGTACGAAGATAAATGTGCCGTTGCTCATGCATATGTTTATAGATTCGCTGGCGTTGCAGTTGCTGTTGTCGCTGCCGCCGGTAGTTAACCAACTTTTATCTTGGATGGCAGCGGCAGCGGAAAATGACATGAAACTCAAAATGTCCTTGTCAAAAATGAACGAAATGTCACATAATTTAGGTTATGTATTTGTTTACATAGTTTGAAAGCAAAAATTTATTTATTTTTTTTTCTTTGGTGTCTTGGCATCGACTGCTATGGTCATTAGCCACATGTTCTGGATAGGCCTTGTTACTAATTCCATGCGCCACCTGTGGAGCAGCACTGTTAATTGGAACGCAACAGTGAATCGTGCAGGACTCACCCCAGTCCAGCCACGAGATTTGAATAATTTAATAATTTAATAATTAAATTAAAAAATCCCAGCCATAACTGGGGCTCGAACTCCGGACCTTTCGACCCAAAGTCGGACGCTCTAACCACTGCGCCACGCCCCGACATGCAAAAATTCATTTTATTCAGAAATGTTAGAATATGAAGAAAATTTAGATGTTAATGTAGGCGTATTCCTAAACATATTAGAAGGATTTACACATCTATATAATCTGAAGGACAAGAATTATAAAAATAAGTTCATGAAGGAAAACAGTTGGTGTTCAATGAACACAAAATAAAACTATAAATTGGTCATTATTTTGCCAGCTGCTACGGTAACAGCTACGGCAGCGGAAGCGGCTGCGACACAATCTATAAATCCAGCTTAACAGTGCCACCTCGTCCAGTGTTTGTAGTTTAAATTTTTCTCAAAAGCCAGGTATTTCGTGGAAAGGAATTATCTTCGATTAGAGGGACATCTCCTTCTTTAAGTCGTTCCCTATTTCATGCCACTTTGGTCTTTTCCAATTCAGACCTATATTATTCGATCATTCTATTCCATAAAACAACTATCGCTAAGGATTCATTGAAAAAAATTAACAAAATTCAAATATCAGAACAGTAAGATATAAATAAAAAATTACTATTTCAACACTCCCTCTGAATTTTTCATTCCTTGCTTATTCTGCGAATTCATTTCTTCTCTAAACCTCTCAAACTTGCTCTTGAAAGGGCTTTGGTCAACATATCTGCAACTTGATCATCCAGATAACATAGTTAGATAAGTTACTTAGATAAGTTTATTCATTGTAAATGCTATTTTTACAAGAAACGTCATGAAATAGGGACTAATGACAATAATAAAATAAAATAGTGAAAAAAATTTGGTTGTTTAAGACATTGATAACCAATAACGAACATGAAACACTTTAAAACTTACACCCAATCAATTTATGTTCATAAAACTATTTGTATATATTCATCAACTATTTAAGAATTCATCAATGGAGTAACAGCACAGGTGTGATTTCGCCCATGCACTGCAACTTTTTTCTGTTTTATTTCTCAATATTGGAGGTATTTTATTATACAGTTTCGGTCCCCAATAATCAATTTCTTGATGTGTCTTTTCCAACCGATAGAGTGGGATTCTGAGGTCGTTTCTACATCTTGTAGAATAGGAGTGGCTTTCTGAGTTCATAATAAATCAATCTCTATTTAGATGGACGTATTTCAGGCACGTGAATATATTTATGCTTAGCACTGTCATTATATCTTCAGATTTGAAGAAATATAGTCACATAGTACTCTGATAGCTTTTTTTGGAGTATAAAGATTTTTTTCGCTTCGGAGGCAGTCCCCCAAAGGAGTATACCGTAGCTAGTTATGCTATGAAAGTTAACATGGTATGCTACTTTTGCTGCTCGGTGAGTCGATACAAATTTGATTCTTCTCATGGTGTATATAGCTGTACACAGCCTCTTGCTAATAGTAGAAATATGAGCTGTCCAGTTGAGATTATTATCTAACATCAATCATAGAAACTTTATTGGGTTTCCCGTAACGCCTCTTGGTGACATCAATAGGTGTTGAGTTTTCTCAGTATTTTGTAGGAGAACATTTGCTGGAAACCATAAATTGGGATCTGTCAATCTGAGCTGTGATTGATTTTCTATTTCTTCAACAGTTTTACCTTTCACTAGGAAGGTGGTATCATCCGCATATATCGTAGCACTAAATACATCAATGTTAGCTTACAAGTCGTTCGTATAGATTATGAAGAGAATGGGCCCTATGATTGACCCTTGACCTTGACCCTATTCTGCTTGTGATAAATAATTTTTCCACCAAGTTGACTGAAATCGAAATAGGACTCGATCAAACGATGCAGAATTCCTCTTATTCCATAATAGTACAGCTTATCAAGCAATACATTATGACTCACTGTATCAAAAGCTTTGCTAAGGTCACAACACATCATCTGAACAGACTCGTGATTGTTGAAGTATTCTAAAATTTTCCCTACGCTTTCTACCATGGCTGTTCAATTTTTCGAAATAATCTACTAGTCGGTTTTTTAGGACTTTTTCAAATATTTTTCAAGTAGCTGGTAATATGGATATAGGTTTGAAATTATCTGGACTATTGATATATCCTTTTTTAAAGACTTGAGTTACCTTAGCATGCTTCATTTCTGATGGAAATATTCCGTCTCTTATGCATACGTTGATGAGGATAGTAATTGGAGTTGTAATTTCATTGATACATTGTTTGATTATGTTAGTTGATATTCCATATATATCTTCAGTTTTCTTATTTTTTATTTCCATGATTATGTGTCTAATCGCATTCTCCTCAACCTCTGATAAAGGAGTTCAAGTTGTTGATTTTATTACTCTCCAGAAGTTGATTTGGGGTACCTTGAGTTTTTGTAATTTTTTCAGCTGCTTTCACTCCAACGTTTGAAAAAAAATGTATTGAGTTCATTTGAAGTTAAGAGAGATTCCTTCATTTTTTGGTCAGAGCCATTTGCTGTCAAACCAGTTTCTTGCTTGATGATATCCCATATAGCTTTGGTCTTATTTTCTGCTTCAGAGATGTATTTTTCATTTTTTGTTTTTTTTTTAATTTCTTTTATTGTATTTACATATTCCCTATTCGCTTTGTAGGCTAGCTCTGATTATTCGTCTCTTCTCACAATTTTTATCGTATCCAATCAATTCTAATCAATTTTTCATCTCTCTAATTTCTTCACTATACCACTTCAGCTCTTTTCCTCGGTTGTTGGTTTGTTTGTTTTTCACAGGAAATTTATCATGCAGTTCAATAAAGATTTCATGGAAACATTTATATGATTGAGAGGCATTTCTACAACGCAGCAATACATTCCAGTTTATAGAAGATAATTCCATCCGAAACATATTAGTATTGTTAACATTTACGTCTCGAATTGTAATTTTGTTTTTGATCGATTTGTCGTTTATGTCAATAAGGTCCAGGACTTGTCCTCTGTGATCCGACATATGAGGATTCACCGAATATACTTGGTTATGTTCAATATGATTGGTGAAAATATTATCAATGCAGGTCTCTGAGATTGCTGTTGTTGTTTTAAAAATGCTATATGAAGATAGTATATTTTCTAATTCTTCTTTTTCTTTAGATTCCGCTATGAAGTTGATATTAAAATCACCATAGAGGTAAATTTTTTCTTTACTATATTTTGTGGTGACTTAGTGCATAACAGTGTCTAGTGTTTCAATAAACAGGTCAATATTTCCTGTTGGAGGTCTGTGGATAGTTATTATTATACCCTATTATTTCAGCGTGATTTTCAATTGTGCAATTTTTTATCTCGACAAGTTCTTCGATAAACAGAATTTTCTTAGGTAGGATGAGTACACCATCATGTTTTCTTTCTGTTCTGTTAAATACGCTAGCAACATTGGTATTGTTTATTTTGATAGCTTATCTGTCTCTGTCTCGTGTGCTTTTAGCCAGTTTTCAGTTATTGTCACTATATCTACATTTTCATTTTCAGCTAACCAGATGTCCCATCTCTCAATTTTGTTACGCAGACGTTGTGTATTTTGATTCAGAAGTTTTAGGATTCTGGAAGCATGGTCGTGAGTTCATAGGTCCCGTGGAGCAACCTGGCTCAATCGGGGCATAAAAAATGTTGACCTTGTTCTGATTGTATTTCATAATTGTGAATTTCTTCAGATAACGACTTGATATGGGTATATTGTGTTCCTTCTTCGCTTGTTTTAGTAATTGTTAACTTTCCATTTTTGGAAGAACTGTTGATGAGAAAGGTTCTAATTTTTTTACAAATATGTCACTTTCCTGTATTAGTGATGTTGAATTTATCCCTGTGATAGTTAGATCTTCTCAGGATATTATTACATTCTAGAACAGTGGAAGTTATGTTTGTATGTAAAGCTTCTTTACTACAATCTAGAATGTAGGCTTTCACGGCTGGCGTCAATGTTCTGGTTTTGCCGTGGTCTTATTTGGTTAATATATCCAAACGTTTCAACTGCAACTGCGGCAGTCATCTTCAGTGGCACAGTCGAAGTACTCCTCTTGACGTATCACCTGAAACTGAATTTCCCCTTGGCACGTCCATTGAAGTATTGTTGGTGCTTGTATTTTTCAATGGTTTCTAAATACATTCTGGTTGAATAATAATTCGACATTGCTAGCCTCTCCAATAGGATCATGTGTTCTCCGTCGGACAATGCATGTTCGGCCAGTGATGTTTTTTTGCTGATCTCAAATATTACGATATTTTCTTCGTCTCCTTCTCTAGAACTTTCCTAATTCGGTTGATGAAACGTTCTATGTATGGGAGATAGACAGTGCCTTGGGGTTGTTCTTCACTGGTGTTCCTTTTCTTTTCCATTGGACGCATAGAATTAATTTTTTAGAAAATTGATTTGTTAATACATTCGAAGTAGAACATATTCTCATAACTACTCTATCTATCATAATAATCTGAATAGTGAATTCATTACTGATTTTGATTCATGTCAAGAGTTATTTATAAATGAAGGCTCATTTGATAATATCGATTTTTTTTTGATGAAGTTGCATCTTTATCAAATACTCAAGATAGAGAAGATTTTCAGCGAGTACTGTCATTATCTGTTCAAGGTTTACGAATCTCCATAATGAAGATTATGTCATTATAGGAGTTTTGAGAAAAATATTGAAAGGAACTGGTGTCTAGAACAGAGCTCGTACTATTACAGGATAGGTAACTAACTCGATTTAATTTCTGAATGATGAATCGATTTGCAGAACGAATTACAGCTTGCCTTTAACGTTCCTCAATTATAATAATAATCATACTGACACACAAAATCGGTACAAACGTTTGAGATTAACATTTAGCCTACTTTGCCCAAGTAGAATCTCATTTACGACATGGCATTGCGTCAAATGACAATAACTGTCATCGTGACATCCTAATAATTATCTAGCAAAGACTTATAGGTGGTTCAATTAAAGACGTAATAACATTTGTTGAACATGGTTTACGAAATTGCTGAGAAAGTGCAAATTGTCAAATGGTATTTTCAAGGATCAAGGACGAACATTCATGCGTCAGATTAAAGTATTATTTGTGGAGAAGTTTGAAAAAGGCCGGACAATTATCAATTGCTCTAATTCTACCTATGTTCCTTTCATCGTGAGATGATCTGTATATATTACATGTGTATAAATAAATAAATTAAAACCATTTGGACGTTAGATCATGAAATGTTCAGAAGATCAAGCTTCTTAGCCGCCATTTTGTGGAAGGATTTCGCGGCTTCACTACATTATCAACTGAAGGCGATCAAACTTCCGCACAGATGAGTCAGTACCAAACATTACATTACTACATTTAGTTTTTGTGAGATGGATTACTCAAGTGGGTTTGGAATGCAGCTGATATATGGAAAGTCATCACTCTCGCAATTGGTTTCACCCAAGAACCGGATGGATGAAGTCCTGAAGGTGATTCATTAGGAAAATGTTGGATTCAGTAACAATTTGGATAAGGCGAGGTACAGGTTCTACTGGGTTCAATATTGGGAATAGTCCGTCAGCCGGCTACCAAAAAGTGTAATGATTTTATAACGTATGCCCTTAGGGTTTTGGTAGTTATAAATATAGTGATCAATAACTCGCAAAATTAGCGCTTGCCGGTGGAAGATAACAATAATAATAATAATACTTTTTTTCTGAAATACATGCATAAACACGTATAGAATTTGTAAGAAACTAGTTGATTATTGTTGATTACATAAAAAAATCACGTATTTTAATGATACTTTAGCGTATGCCAAGCATACCAAACGATATTTCATCAAATAAAAATCAGACGGAAACCGATCGGCAAACGTGTCGCGTGGGTCCGAAGAGTCACCATGTGTCCTCAAATGTGTTAAAAAATAAGGCATTTTTGAATCTATACGTGTTTATGCATGTCTTTGAGAAAATACAGTACAATTATTATTATTATTGTTATGTTCCCAGGCAAGCGCTAATTTTGCTTGTTCATTGATATTTATATTTATAACTACCAAAACCCTGAAGGGCATACGTTATAAAATCACTACACATTTTGGCAGCGGGTTGACGGGCTAAAAGAAGTAGAAAGCAGGAGGTGCAGAAATTGCTCGGGGTGAAGGACCCACAACAAGGACCAGAAGTGAAATAAAGAAATACTCTATGGGTGCTCCATTCGATGGGATTGCCATTGATGTAGCAGGACTATTTCCTGTAACGGATGTGGCGGCTACTGGCATAACATACTACGAAATCCTGTTGCGCAAACTCCAACACTACGTGTTCAGAAATCTTAGCCTTAGTTGGATGGAATCTTACCTGGGGGAGCGTACCCAAATTGTGAGAACAGATACGTTGTCTAATTCTGGTTCTATTAGTCATGGCGTACCACAGAGTTCTGTATTGGGGCCTATTTTATTTTCACTTTATTTCAATGATATACCTAGCTAATCTCAAAATTTACCGAAAATTTACTATTTACGGACGACACAACAATCCTCTAGCATGATAATGAAGTAGAGAACCTGCACACAAAAATTGTCAAGGATATTTCCGTTGTGAAGGAGTGGTGTGACTCGAATTTCCTTTCGTTTAACATAAATTAAACCAGCCTCTTATCGCTCGAGTACAATCTACCAGAGATTCAAGTGGGTACTGACATGATCATTGAACAAAAAAATAATACCAAATTTCTTGGTAATCATCTAGATTACTCAACTTCGAAAGTCATGTGAAAACATTGAGAACCAAATTAGCCTCTGCTTGCTATGCCGTGCGTATAGTGCCTACTGAACTGGGTGTGACCACTGAAAAAGTAGTTTATCAAGCTTTGATTGAATCTCACATTAGATACGGATTACCCTTCTGTGGTATCTGCATTGATCACAATTTCCATTCTATCTTCATCCTTCAGAAACGGGCCGTTGGCTACCTCCTCAATGTTGGACCTAGAGCATGTGAACCTCTTTTCTTGGATCTCAAAATCCTTACCCTTCCAACCTTATTTATTCTTGTGTTCAGTCCACAGCAACAAATTATCATATGAGACGGTTGTTAGTAATACCCGCCAAAACAATAATCTAATTCTAAAACTTTCCATTCCAACATCTAATTGACCAGAGAAGTCTCTAAATGCTTTAATATTATTTAATCATCTCCCAGTGACTACCAGAAGAATTGTCTCTCCAGTTCTATTCAGGAGATCTGTGAAAAGTCTTTTTATAAATGAAGAATACTACAGTGTTCAAGAGTTTCTAGACAAAGATTGGAATTACTCGAAATTACGTTAATCACATATGTACACTCGTATGTTCATTCACCACTCTATACAGGGTGTAAATTTGAAAACTTTCAATGCGAATATCTCGCGAAATAAAAAAGTTAGAAAAACGCCATTTGGCAAAAAGGCTAACGAGTTAGGGGGAACTAAAACCACCATATTTCAGTGAAGCCACGAGTCATCCCTTAGGCGCGACACACCCCAACTATAAAATGTCAAACTGCACTACGTCTTTTGTAATACCTCAAATGAAAAGTCTCATTTAGTAGTATTCCCCTGTACAAAAATTTTCATTTTCATCCAACACTCGGTGGCACAAAAACACTTTCGAATAAATAAATTGTATTGTGTGAAAATGATAGTTTATTTGATCAGATGTTCAAAATGCAGTCCATTCAGTTCTAAAGAATAGTACAATCGACTTTCAAATTCCATTCTTGTTATTAAGAGGATATTTTATTTCATTAGATGGTCACCATGTATTCGAGTTTGTTGTAACCAAAAAACAAAATCATGTTTTGGAGCATTCCTTCTGAATAAATAAAAAGTACTCGAAAAAGTAGCATTGTTTTTATCGGGTTCGTACCTGCCTATCAATGTTGGTAAAAATGTACTGTAAACTCAGAAAACCGTCGAATTGAAATTGTCTCAAACGAATTGCGAACTGCTATTTTCTGTTCATCATGATTTACAGTTTGCCGGAAAGAATTCAGATGGTGTTTATCTATGGTTTTGAAAATCGTTGTGCCTTAAGAACTGCTGCAGCATTTAACGAAAGAAACCCTGAAAAAAATGTAAGTCATACTTACATCAGACAACTGATTCTTAAATTTGAAGAAACATTATCAGTGGCAAACATAAAAAGGACCAATCCAAGAGTACTTAATGAAGCGGCACAAGTAGAAGTTTTAGGACATTTTGCTATGAATCCTACAATTTCTCTACGCTAAGGTTCAGCGATAACAGGAATTTCTCATCAAGCTATCCGTCGGGTACTCAAACTTCATAAGTTTCACCTATACAAAATGCACATTCTTCAGGAGTTGCGGGAGGATGACCCTGATCGAAGAATTCAATTTTGCTAGATCATGACCAAAATGTTACGTATTACTCCCCAGTTGCTAAAAAATATTTATTTTACCGACGAATCCCCTTTTTTTATCAAATGGTGCAGTGAACAAACACAACTGTAGGTACTGGAGTGACGAAAATCCGCATGTCTTCAGGGAAGGACACACACAGTATCTAGAAAAATTAAATATCTGGGCGGGAATTTTAGGTGACACAGTAATTGGGCCATTATTTATTAATGGCAATCTTAATGGCGATACTTATTTCGAAATTTTAAACACCACCATTCAACCTTTAATTGTTGCCGAAATAGAAAATCAGATGGACATTGACGGAAATAGGAACCTGAATGAAGATTTAATACATTTTCTGCACGATGGCGCACCACCCCACTACGTTTTGCCAGTCAGGCAATTTTTGAATGATGCTTGTCCAGGTCAGTGGAATGGACGGAGACGTTCAATCGAATGGCTAGCGAGATCTCCCGATCTAACACCCTTCGATTTTTTTCTCTGAGGACATTTGAAATCCGTCGTATTTAAAACACAACCTACTTCAGTAGAAGATCTTCGACAACGCATTATTGCAGAATGCAGATCTATTCCAAGAGATGTGTTCCAAAATGTTAGAATGGCATTTGAACATCGATTATACTATTGCTTACAACAGAATGGAATGCAATTAGAACATCTGATCAAATAAAATATCCTTTTAACACAATACATTTTATTTTATTCGACTTTATGTTTTTCTTACACCCTGTAGTGGGTGGAAAAAAGTCTTGTACAGGTGAATACTACTGACTGAGACCGTTCATTTGAGGTATCACAAAAGAGGTAGTGCCATTTGACATTTCAAAGTTGGGGTGTGTCGCGCCGACGGGGTGACTCATCCCTTCACTGACATATGGTGGTTCTAGTTCCCCTAACTCTTCAGCATTTGTGACAAACGGCGTTTTTCTAACTTTTTTGTTTCGCGAAATATTCGCATTGAAAGTTTTCAAATTTACACCCTGTATATGACATTCGCCTCTTCGCTTAGTCCAATTTGAACTACTCGTAATATAATTTTATACATGAGCAAAACTAATATCTATGTTGTTGGTTATTTATCTTTATTGCGTCGTGTATATAGCATAATTTTTTTCAATGCTATACACGCTTTTACATTATACTACTATATTTTTTATCTGTGTCTTTTTCTATTGCTATTTTTATGGCAGGCTATATTTTAGGACTCTATAATACCTATATTTTCCACTTATGATGGGATCTAGATATGTTTTGAGACGTACTAGTTTCCATGATGAACCTTTTGACGATTGGTGTATTTATCAACACATATTTAAGCATACCACTTCTATATTTTCATTAATTTTATACTTCTTTATTTTTATATTTATTAATGCTTTGTCAACAAGAACTCATTCTTCGGACAATAAAGTATATTTTGATTTGATTCTAACAACTTTCATTGTCAGCCAAGTAGTTTTTGGATTGACATTGTTCAGATCAAGTGATGATCACAAAATGAATGAAATAATCAACAATACTTTGTAGGAAACTAATGACTGTGGATCAATCGATCCATCCATCTTTCGACACTTTCCATTCAGTGACAGCATTCTCTTCGTCTTTAAGAAAACTTGAATATATATAAACTTCTCGTATGCTACTAATCAAATAATTGCACAAACATTTTGCTCCAGCCCGTTAGCCTTGGACTTCTGAGGTGCGATTACATGTTAGAGTGTGCCGATGCCAAGTATCAACCTACCCATCAAAATTATCCACCTTGCTGTTGGAAACAAGTGGAATACAATACCATAGCATCAGGATTTGGATGGCTTGGGCCTTCTTCTGCAGCAATTCAGAGGTAATCGTTCCATTAGTTTGTTTATTTTCAAAAATTTTGATTCTTTGTCAGTTCTTTAAACATATAATTTGTTATGGGGCAATGAAGTTGATATACTAGGTCTTTATTTCCCAATAAAAAGTAAATAACAATAAAAATGTATATCGGCAAAAAGCCGAAGATCAACTGGTTGTGACTCAGGATACATCATCTGTTTTTCATCCAAATCAATGAAGAAGTAATAGACTGGGAGATGGTGACAGATCTCAGGTGACGATTTTCTCGTTTATGCCTTTAAGACCACTGAAAAATATGAAAATTCTGACCAAAATGATGAAAAATTTGAGCAGTCGCGCGTGGCCTTCATATAAAATATTCAATTCCGGCACTTAACCTCACTTCGACATCCGCAAAACTTATGCCACCTTTTTTATGGGACATTCATGATGGAAACCTCCATTATTTTAATTGGCAGCACCGAGAAAATCGTCGAAAATTAAAAAAAAGTTTACGCCATCATTGGTATCAGTTGGCCACGTGCAACCCTTATGCCAATAATTTTTTCGCTGCTATTGTATATCTTGACATGCCGTTGGTGTATATGGCAGCGGCGATAAAATTGTCCCAAACACATATTTCTTAATGAAAATCGATTTTTTTTATATGAAAGCCACGCGGCGACCGCTCAAATTTTTCATCATTCTTGTCAGAATTTTCATATCTTATAAACGAGAAAATCGTCACCTGAAATCTGTCACCATCTCCCAGTTTATAATGTAGGCGAAACTAAACATGGTACCTTATTACTACTCAGTACCTATTGTGCGTATCTTCATTAAGAATATAGAAAAGGGCCTAGTGTCTGCTCTAACTTTATGTGATCTAAGTAAGGCTTTTGACAGTGTAAACCATGACCTTCTACTAGATAAACTGGAATATTATGGTATACGTGGCACAGCTTTAGCGCTAATGAAAACCTACTTATGTGAGAGAAAGCAAGTTGTTCATACATCTGGAAATTATAGCACATGTAGATCCATTTCGCACGGTGTACCACAAGGTTCCATACTGGGACCAACTCTTTTTGTGGTATATATTAACGACATTTTCAATTTCATACTTCCAAGCTCATTATTTTGCTATGCAGATGATGTATCAACTGTAGAAGCGGACTCAAGTGTTAACCACTTAATGGACCTATGCTCTAGAACAGATAATAACGCTGAAACTTGGTTTACTTCAAATTATCTCAAACTAAACAGGGATAAGACACAGAAAATTATAATATCATCAAATCGACAAGTAACAACGAAGCAACATGTAGATTTACAAATTGTGAAAGGCTTTCGCGGCCATCGTTGAATGAATGATGATTTTTCGGGTTTTTAGGCAGACGTTTATTTAGAGAAAATCTCGACGTTTCGCCAACACGAGTGGTTGGCATTTTCAAGAGAAATGTTTACAGTTTCGATCACTGAACACTACTTGTTTGGTATGCGTTGTCTCAGCCAGTATTTATGGGTCGACGTACTCGTACCTGCGTCCGGTGTCATCGTCCCTGCGTCGGGTACCCCCTCGGATTCATTAATTTCCCGGTATGGTGTTATTACCGTTTTCTTGAGAACAGGTAGCCATGCTTTATTCAATTGTAACCCTTCTTCAATTCTGTTGAAATTGTTGGGATGTTTTTTGATTTAGATTGCTTCTCGGAAGAGTCTTGGATAATATGCATGTGTTGTGGCAATTACTTGGGTTTCTTCGAACTTCACTCTGTGATTGTTATTGTTAAGCGCATGTTCTGCGACAGCGGATTTTTCTGAGTGTCCTAACCGGCAATTGGCCTTGTGTTTCTTTATTCTGGTATTTGTGGAACGCCTCGTGGTTCCGATATAAACGTTGCCACAGGTGCATGGAATGCGATACACCCCAGATGAGCTTAGTGCATCACGTTTATCCTTCGCCGATCTCAAGTGATCCTTCAGTTTCTTTGAAGGTTTATATATGGTTTTGATATCATACTTTCGTAGTATACGGCCAATCCGATCTGTGACCCTAGGAACATACGGTAGGAATGCTTTACTTTGTTCCTGGCAGCCATTCGATCCACTGTCGCAAGAGTTCTTTCTTTTGCGTTTTATACACCGATCAATTTCGCTTTCCTTATATCCATTTGAAAGAAGTGCGCTTTTCAAGTGTTTCAGTTCCGCTTCCAAATATTCGGGTTCACATATTCTTCTGGCTCGGTCTACTAGTGATTTGATAATTCCTTGTTTTTGACACGGATGATGATTTGAGGTATCGTGGAGGTATCGATCAGTATGCGTTGGTTTTCTATATACCTTGTGCCCCAAACGTCCTTCTTTTCGAAAAATGAGAACGTCTAAGAAGGGCAGTTCCCTATCCTTTTCAACTTCCATTGTGAATTGTATATTCGGGTGTATCCTGTTAATGTGCTCAAGGAATTTGTTGAGTTTTTCCAGTCCATGACTCCAAATTATGAACGTGTCGTCTACATATCGCAACCATACCTTGGGTTTGTACTTTGCCGTCTCTATTGCTTGTTTGTGTCATGGAAAAGCTAGAGAGACGGCAAAGTACAAACCCAAGGTATGGTTGCGATATGTAGACGACACTCATAATTTGGAGTCATGGACTGGAAAAACTCAATAAATTCCTTGAGCACATTAACAGGATACACCCGAATATACAATTCACAATGGAAGTTGATAAGGATAGGGAACTGCATTTTCTTAGACGTTCTCATTTTTTGAAAAGAAGTACGTTTGGGGCACAAGGTATATAGAAAACCAACGCATACTGATCGATACCTCCACAGTACCTCAAATCATCATTCGTGTCAAAAACAAGGAATTATCAAAACACTAGTAGACCGAGCCAGAAGAATATGTGAACCCGAATATTTGGAAGCGGAGCTGAAACACTTGAAAAGCGCACTTCTTTCAAATGGATATAAGGAAAGCGAAATTGATCGGTGTATAAAACGCAAAAGAAAGAACTCTAGCGACAGTGGATCGAATGGCTGCCAGGAACAAAGTAAAGCATTTCTACCGTATGTTCCTAGGGTCACAGATCGGATTGGCCGTTTACTACGAAAGTATGATATCAAAACCATATATAAACCTTCAAAGAAACTGAAGGATCACTTGAGATCGGCGAAGGATAAACGTAATGAACTAAGCTCATCTGGGGTGTACCGCATTCCATGCACCTGTGGCAACGTTTATATCGGAACCACGAAGCGTTCCACAAATACCAGAATAAAGGAACACAAGGCCAATTGCCGGTTAGGACACTCAGAAAAATCCGCTGTCGCAGAACATGCGCTTAACAATAACAATCACAGAGTGAAGTTCGAAGAAACCCAAGTAATTGCCACAACACATGCATATTATCCAAGACTCTTCCGAGAAGCAATCGAAATCAAAAAACATCCCAAAAATTTCAACAGAATTGAAGAAGGGTTACAATTGAATAAAGCATGGCTACTTGTTCTCAAGAAAACGGTAATAACACCATACCGGGAAATTAATGAATCCGAGGGGGTACCCGACGCAGGGACGATGGCACCGGACGCAGGTACGAGTACGTCGACCCATAAATACTGGTTGAGACAACGCAGACCAAACAAGTAGTGTTCAGTGATCGAAACTGTAAACATTTCTCTTGAAAATGCCAACCACTCGTGTTGGCGAAATGTCGAGATTTTCTCTAAATAAACGTCGGCCTAAAAACCCGAAAAATCGTCATTCAAACATGTAGATTTATTGGGGTTTAAAATTGATGACATGTTAAATTGGGAAGCACATATTGCTGGTTTGTGCAAAAAACTTTCTACACAACTGTTCATACTAAGACAACTGAAAATGTGTCTTAGTCAAAGTATGGTATTACAGACATACTTTTCTCTTTTTAACAGCCACCTAACATACGGCATACTTTTATGGGGTCAGTCTCCACGTGCAATTAAAGCTTTTCGAATGCAAAAAAAAGCAGTCAGGATAGTAGCCAATGTTTCTTACGGAGAACACTGAGAACTTTATTTGAAAAACTTAAAATTCTACCCTTGCCATGTATTTTCATACTTCACAATGTTTTAGAAATACACAAAAATAATACTAAGTATCTTACAAATGCTGACTTCCATAATTACCCAACTCGAGGAGGTGCACAATTAAAGGTTTCCTCAAACCGACGCGGGAGCGGGAACGAAATGAATCCGAGACTAAATTCTCTAGTGGGACATACCGGTGTGATTATTCGTATTCCGAAATGCAAACAAGCAACGAAATATATAAGGTTTGCTACGTGTACTGTTTTTCTAGCAATTCGCACGGTTCCAAAGTTCCGTTCCCGCTCCCGCGTTCCCGCTTTGGTTTGACGGAACCTTAAGGCCTCAATTTTATCGACTGGATCTATCAGCTCGAAATTCACTCAACTTACATCTATATAATAAAATACCAACAAACATTACCGGTTTGAGTTATAACCGTTTCAAGGTTAGAGTTAGGCACTCACTATTAAGGCACTGTTTCTACTCCATCGAAGAGTATTCGAAGTGTGAGACATTAATCTTTTTACATGTTAGTTTGTTTTAAATTTTAGAAATAACTATTTTAGATGTAATAAGTGTACCTGTATTAACTGCAACTATTGTTTTTCTGACATTGTCAGGCTGACTTGTCACTATTGTACATTTTGTATCCAATGTGATGAAATAAATCTATCTATCTATCTAATGAGGCGAGAATTATAGATATTTCTCAGTCGTCTTTTTTTTGCATCCGATTATTCCCAGCATTCGTGACACTTACAAAAACCCATGGATGAAACTGTGGCATCCCAAGCATCTTCAATGTACAGAGCATTTCGCTGATCGGTTACACATCTTATGCCGCCTGAGCTTGCATCGCATCATGTTTTTCATTATTATTATTAAGTATAACATTCTCAGGTGACCTCGGACGAAATATTTCTGGAATTTTCAAATGATCGCTCGTATTCTACATGCCAACGAAAATAAATATTCGTATGTTGTTTTCGTGTAGAGCTCTGCTATAGTAGCTTTGCCTTTCAACAAGATGTGGTTAACATTTTTCATTGATCCCGTTACGAAACATTAACGATCACATTCAGGTAGTTATTCGTGAGGCTTGTACCATTAGTACTCAAAAACCCAGAAAGAAAATTCTTTATCAACGTAATCCAGATCATTGCGTACGACTTCCACCGAAAAAGACTCTTAAGTTTCTTACTAGTTCCACTTTCCAAAATTGTGAAAAGTTTCACAAAACAGAAATACGTCATTCATCTAAAATATCCGAAAATTCAGAAAAAATCATTTTCTCTTCTTAAATTGAGTCTCTGGCAAGTTCATGTTAATGAAATGAAGAAAGTAGGCATCATCTAAACACACATGTAATGTAATAAAAATGCTCTTGACTCTGTTAACTATTCTGTGTGCAACTCTATTTTCAGCTAAGAATTCAAATGTGTATACCGCTACTGTCCCCTTTGCTACGCGCTTTGCCTTTCATACACCAGAAGAGTTATTCCGATAAGTCGCAAGTTTTCTAGATCCGACGAGAGATACCTTATAGTTAGGTACTCAGCAGATCAGCATTCAGAACTTCCTCGATTTTTCGTTATTTTGCGACTCACGCCTAGATGGGGCCAACTTCATATTTACCGTATTCATTATAACTGGGGAAAGCACAATCAATGTTTATTTGTATGAGAGAGGGTTTTTTAAGAATACTTTCAAACTAATCTATTCATTTATAAGATATTCTATTAGAACTAATCCTCTCTGCTATTGTTCCAAGTCTGATTTCCAGATTGTGTTTGTGATTATCAAAATTTAAATTTGTGTCAATTGCTTTTATACTTAAGTTGATCCACTTCAAGATTGATTCTGATAACACTCATATTGTTCTGATTAGATACAACAAATATTTTGCATTCTCAAGTTGTTTTCCAGATTATTTCCTCCGATTAGTAATAGGAGATAGGCAAGAATATATGCAAAAATGTTCATTACATAGATGCTTCTTCTCGGAGTCCTTACAGCTAAGATAAGACAGAAGAAAACGGGTATCTATGATATTAGCTGTAAGAACTGCGAGAAGAAGTATGTAGGTCATAGTAGAAGAGTCAGAAAAGTGCGGTTCAAAGATCACAACACGCATCATGTTTCCGATACATGAAAAATCGAGTGTGACTCAACATGCTTTGGATCACGTGCACAATTTTGAAATTAATTAGACATGTTCAGAACCATACATTTCCCAATGCAGTTAAAACAATAATTAGGCAATTTGACATAAGCGGGGATAATGGGTGCGTTCAACCCTCATAGAGGTAAATATAGGGCAGAGTAAAATAGGTACTATAATGATATGCTCTTTATGATTATTATCATTATATATTTTTAATTTAAGATTTAAAATATTTATGATTTAAAACAAAATTCTCTCAGGGTTTCAAAAAAAAAATTCATTACAATACATTTACCTTTTCTTTGCTGAAATACTCTTGTGCAGAGTGTATACACGACCTTCTTAAAACCGTAGTGCCTTTCTCTGCTCTCAGGAAGGTCCTTCGGGAACTTGGCAGCTTGATGTTGTTTGAATAAAAATGTCTTTGTGATAGAATGTCAAATTTCAAGAAAGAGAAATGTGAACGCCAGAGTAAAGTGTATAAAATTTTTAATAAAAATGTAAACGAATAAATAAGTAAATAACAATAAACAATGAGCAAACAAAAACTATGAACAAGAAACACATCCCTAATTAAATGATTCCTGAACACTTGAAACTCTAAGAAATTTTATATGCAACCCCTTTAAAATATTTAATGCACGGTCAAACATCTGTGTGATGACTTCATTGAGTAGCCTTTCGCCCCCTTATTTCAACTTAATTGTAGGATGTTATACGCAGACTATAGCATTCCTGTCTTAATCTAAGAATCTTAATCAAATAAAAATATCTCCACTACAAGTGATCTTTCATTCGAATTAAAGTCTAAACACTAAGATAGTCTTGGGCAATGAAAATGACGAAAAGTTCGTAAGGAATTGAAGTTTTTAATCTACACTCGCGAGAAAGCACTTTTGGATCTTTCCACGGGAAAGGCTAGTGGTTTGAAAATTTGTGAAAATGTGAAAATTTCTTGAAATTATCCGGAATACTGTAGTCAAATGTGTTTTGTTCGAAGAAAAGGTTTGCAAACCGTTTTATACGCATATAAAGGCCTTTATAAATACCTGGGATCTATTTCTGGTTTTGTTCTTCGAAAGCTTCTATAGGTTCTGGAAGCTAGGAGACCTGGAGACCGGCATCTTCGTCTTAGAAGTCGAATTTCTCAAGAACGAGGACAGCTAGCACTCAGTGAGTTCTGGAGTTTGTTCACATTCACTTTAAGTTTATTTTGACATTGGAATCATGGGATTTCTTTATGTTTTTCCGGAGAAAAGTTAAATTATTCAGGGAGCACATCTTATACATCTCTCCCCTTCGTTGGACACTTTCTGAATCCCCTTTTCATTGTTATCAACAATTGAAAGCCAAATTGCCTTAGCAACGGGTTCATTTTCTTGCATATATGAACTTCACAATGGATTACTAAATAAATACTACATTATGAAATCTAAATTCTATACTAAACTAAACTCTAAACATTCTAAATTCGGCATACTACTATAGGATTTTTCACAATGAACATTTTCATATTGAAATATCATGAAATTTCTCTAGGTGTCATGATAGTGGCGTACATGACTAATTTCCTGCTTGGTAATTCCTATTGTTATTTGGTGATTCAAGACCTTTTTATAAAACTGATTTTAATGGTTAGATTCTCTGAATCTTTCTGTACTTTCTACTGACATTCAAATCCCTTAAACGATTACCAATATTTTTAAATTAATTGATAAGCTTCCAACCAACATCGTTGCCATGTGTGACGTCACGCCTCGCAGAGAGCTCCTTGCCTGAACAGGGTCGGCCTAAGTAGGATTTCGTTTTCTGATAAATGTGAATTGTTGATTTTTGATTGAAAATTTTATATAGTGGTAAATTTATTTGATGACATATAGTGAATCATAACAGTGCCTACGATTAGTATATTAGTATGCTTTAGCTACTGTAGATGCTAACTTTGTTGGAGAAACGCGCATCGAGTGAAATTGACGTTGTTTTGGTGATTGGGTAGTTCCTATTTCTTGAGATCAATTTTATGATTTCAATTATACTAATGGGTGAGTCTGAGAGATAGCGCACCTCTATTTTTGAAGGAAAGCATGCATTTTAAAGAGCTAATGAATAACTGAAATGTGATTTAGTGAGATAAATTGAAAATGAATTCTGTTGCATTTCACTGGAAATGGTCCTAATTTTAGTTTTTCAAACAGTACACCATATACAGGGTGGCCCACCTATCCTCGCTCGGACCACTACTGCTAGGTTAATGGAAATTGAGTAATACATCTTATCGAAAATTATTGGTAACTTCAAGTGCTACTCTTTGAAATTATTTTCGAGTGTACAGGATGCACCATGAATCCGTGGTCCAACATTTGGTATTTTTTTAATTGCATCACCCTGTATATTCTTTCATTTTCAGATCTGCTTCAGATGGGCTTCACAAATCATTTTTATTTTTAGGAATCGGATGCAACGTTGCCAAGATATTCACATTTTATTAGAATTTGACGAAAAATCGTGGACGAGGAAAAAAATTCAAAAGAACCTTATGATAAAAGGTCAAGGAGAGAATATGGGTATGCAAATACCCAAGCTATGCACCAAAACATACATGATATTGGAAGGCCCCTGGAATACACAGGGTGTTCTGGAACAATGATCGAACTTTGCTATTTTCAGCTTGCTAAAACTCATTTTTGTTCAAATGGAACACCCTGTATAAAGATTAGTATTCTGACAGCTCATCTAATGAGCTATTCAATGGTACCATATGAACTATGGTCTAATAATACTTGTAATAGGTAAATAACGACACAATTGAAAACAAGTTATTCAATTTAACAATTTTAATCAAAACTACCAACAAACATATTAAATCAATCTGACTATCTGAATATATTGAATTCGAAAGATATTTTATTTCGAAAGATTTTCGAAATGCCTCTCATTCTGCTGGATACACTTTTGTGCTCGTTTTATTGAATTTCGCACTCTCGACTACATTTCTGGTGTAATAGAGGCAAAAGTGACCCTTATTCTCGACTTCATATTGTCTTTTGTAGTTACTGGTTCAGAATAAACTTTACTTTTGACATGTCCCCATAGGAAGAAATCGCAAGGTGACAAGTCTAGTGACCTGGCAGGCCAGTGTACTGGACCACCTCTACCAATCCATCTGTCTTGAAATTGCTCATTCAACCATTGGCGAATAAATACCACAAAATGAACTGGTGCACCATCGAGTTGAAACCACATATTATTCAACACATTAAGTGGTACACGTTGAAGCAGCACTCTCAAATGGTTTTGAAGAAAATCTAAAATCACTCTTCCATTCACTACGCCATCGAAAAAGTAGGGACCGATGACATAGTTATCTGTAATACCTCCCCAAACATTTAGAGACCATCTTTCTTGGGAAGTGGTTTTGAATATATGGGGATTGTGGTCTGAATAATAATTATAATTATGACGATCAACAGCTCCATTTTTATGAAATGTAGATTCATCGGAGTAAAGTAATTTTCTTGAAAAATTTCTCTCAGTGTTCATCATATATATTAACCACCGACAATGCTCTATTCTACGATTGAAATCCTGTGGTAGAAGTTCCTGGTGTAATTGAATGTGAAACGGATGAAATTTGTTCTTCTTCAAAATCCGTTCTACTGTAGTTCTTGAAATGCCTACATATTGGCTTAATTCTCTGCTACTAATATTTGGGGTTTCCACCACAGCCGTCAAAACCATCTCTCAATCTCTTTCTAATTCTATATTTTCCAGATATTCAGATTGATTTAATTTGATTGTTGGTAGCTGTAAATAAAATTGTTAGGTTGAATAACGTGTTTTCAATTGTGTCGTTATTTGCCTATTAAAATTATTATTAGACCATAGTTCATATGGTACCATTGAATAGCTTATTAGATGAGCTCTCAGAACACGAATCTATATACAGGGTGTTCCATTTGAAAAAATGAGTTTTAGCAAGTTATAAATAGCAAAGTCCGATCATTGTTTCAGAACACCCTGTGTATTCCAGGGGCCTTCCAATATTATGTATGTTTTGGTGCATAGCTTGAGTACTTCCATACCCATATTGTCTCGTTGACCTCTTATAATAAGGTTCTTTTGAATTTTCTTCCTCGTCCACGATTTTTCGTTAAATTCTAATAAAATGTGAATATCTTGGCAACGTTACATCCGATTCGTAAAAATAAAAATGATTTGTGAAGCCCATCTGAAGCAGATTCTGAAAATGAAAGAATATAAAGGATGATGCATTAAAAAAAATACCAAATGTTGGCCCACGGATTTATGGTGCACCATGTATACTCGAAAAGAATCTCAAAGAGTAGCACTTGAAGTGACCAATAACTTCCGATCAGATGTATTCCTCAATTTTCATTAGGCTAGCAGCAATGGTCCGAGCGAGGATAGGTGGGCCACCCTGTATATTTTCTCATTTTTGGAATCTAGAGCGATGATTTTTCACATGTGAAACTTCTCTTTTCCGATGCCATGTTTTACATGAAAATTGAATTACCTATTCTATTAAAAACAATACTTCGCTACCAGCCGGGATTTGAATGTGTTTATTGTTATTTTTTGACACGACACCAAAGAAAAGTGGTTGTTTTTGGTCAGATATTTGCCTTACATTTCATCTTGTAGAGTGGAACAATGGAGACTTCAAAGTCGACACTCTTGGACTTTCATTTAGTCACTCTCTGAACATTTCTCGTATTTTCAGTTCGTTACCGCCATATCAAAGTTATATTTTGAGTTATCGTAATCGAAAGTTTCATCAATGAGTTTACAAAAAAAAAGTAATATGTTCGGTGCTTCTGAGATAAATCAAATTGTAAGACCTTCCATTCAATAAAATTATATCTAATTGAAAATTTCGGTGGTGAAACTCAATGATATACAGTGTGTCCAAGATAAGAATGAACACCGTGGGGATATCGGAGACGGTGAGAGATGCGGGGTCGATTAAATTAGAGAAAAGTAGCGCATTTATGTGCCCAACAATATCCCATTTAGAAAGTTTTAATATTCCGAGTAGTTTGAAAATTTCGTTTTTATTTTCTCCTAAGTTTATTTTCAAAGGAAATGTAAAACAAACAGCACTTTGCCATGGCCACTTTTTAAGGACTACCTGATAACATAAGCAGAATTTTTCTGCGACGTTTCGTCTTTTAGAAAACATCATCATCTTTTTATTTTAATATGGGCCGAAACTAAAGTATACCTTGTATACGACCCCATTTTGTGAATACAGCAACGTATCACACAGTATGATTTCAGAACCATTTCTCGAGCAAAATGAAATTTAGTGATTACTTAACCTGTTTTTCTTCAATTTTAGATAGTAGGCGCTGGAAAAAATGTCATATTTTGATACATAAAATAAATTAATTAGTCTTATTTATACAAGTATGAATTTTAACTTACCACTTGCCGGAATTTTTGCGTTGTTGAATACAAAGATAAGTCGCAATATCAAAAGTTTAGTTTATAAATGTAATTGTAATGTAATAACAAGGAGCTAATATGTATTACAGGAAAATAAACAGAAACTTATAACAAGTGTTCAAATAACTCGCCGTTATTTTCTAAGCACAAGTACGCTCTTCTCACAGACGAATTTAAAACTTGAGTTAACATATTCGGAAAAATATTGTTAAAGGATGCAGTAACCGATTTTAGCAAATCTTCTTCATTTCGAAAATTATGATTAGAGTACACTTGATTCTTGATATATCCCCAAAGGAAAAAGTCTAGTGGGGTTAGGTCGGGGGACTTTGCAGGCCAGGATGTATCACTATGAGTACCAATCCACTGTCCTGGGAAGCGACGCCGACGGTTCAAATAATCACGAACAATTCTAGAGTTATGTGCTGGAGCACCATCTTGTTGAAACCAGCAGCTGTGAGTAACCGCTAATGGCAAATTATTTAGAGCGTCTTCCATATCATTTACTAACAAATTTATGTACCGCTCTGCTGTTAAATTGTTTTGGAAGATAAAAGGCCCAATTACATTCGCAGTATTCGCACCGAGAATTCCAACCCACATGTTAAAACCGAAACAATGTTGATGTCTGGACACTTTGTGTACACGCGGATTTTGTTGTGACCAATAATGAACATTTCGCCTATTACAAATACCATTGTTGGTGATCATACTTTCACCAGACCAAATAATTTTGAAAGGGAAATTTTCATCGTCTTGGCATTTTCTAGTGTACCATTCACAAAAGGTTCTTCGCTTTGCATCGTCACCTGGTCTGAGTCCATGACAAATCCTAAATTTATATGGATGATATTTATTTTTTCTTAAAATGAAGTGAGCGGTGGATTTGGCTACTCCAGTATTATCTTCAATGGTGCGAGTGGATATCTCAGGATTTTCGACAACGGCCTGTAACACATCACGCTGACTTTCTCCATTAGATAGCTTTTGTCGGGAAACAACAGGTTTTTTAAATGATCCGTATTCTTTTAAATTAAAAACTGACCGTCTAAATATTGATTTACCAGGTTGTCGCCTCTCTGGATACTTATTAGAGTACGCACTTTCAGCATCAACACAATTTCTTTGGCACAAAATGTAACATGACAACATAACAAGTTTTTCAGTATTCGAAAAGCTGCCGTTTTCCATTTTTAACACAAATTAGGTAGGTAACGAGATGTAAAAGTAGGAACGGTAATATGTCAAAAATTCTACCAAGCTACAGTATTATTATAACAACAGAACATTATGTGTCATTTTTCCAGCGCCTACTATCTAAAATTGAAGAAAAACAGGTTAAGTAATCACTAAATTTCATTTTGCACGAGAAATGGTTCTGAAATCATATTGAGTGTTACGTTGCTGTATTCACAATGAAAAATGGAGTCGTATACAGGGTATACTTCAGTTTCGGCCCATATAAAAATAAAAAGTTGATGATGTTTTCTAAAAGACGAAACGTCGCAGAAAAATTCTGCTTACGTTTTCAGGTAGTCCTTAAAAAGTGGTCATGACAAAGTGCTATTTGTTTCACATTTCCTTTGAAAATAATACTAGGAGAAAATAAAAACGAAATTCTCAAATTTCGGTTTTTCTCGGATATCTCCGAAACTACTAGGAATATTAAAACTTTCTAAATGGCATATTGTTGGGCACATAAATGCGCTACTTTTCTTCAATTTAATCGACCCCGTATCTAAAAATCGATTTTGGCACATGTCACGTGACCACTAGAATAGCGGTAAATTGGAAAAAAATACCATGAAGAGGCGAAAAGTGGGGAAGATTGCAAGATATTAAAAAAAGTAATTTGAAAAAGTTGATTGCAATTTAATTTTGTACTGACGGTACAGTTTCAAGCAATAAATCGGAAAAATTTGAAATTGCATTTTTTTTTTTGAATATTTTCTTCTGTACAAAAATCAAATTTTTTTATGAGTGGCTAGAGTGAGGTGGAAAATTTCTATTTTGATGATAATGACAAAAGTCTCTCATTTTCTCAGCGAGGGTTCTGGCAATAACCATATTTTTTAATTTAGTGCCATCTGTGGCAGAGAAAATGAGAAAGTTTTTTCATTGTCATCAAAATACAAATGTTTCACTACCTACAGTCAAGCCACTCAGAACGAAAAACTTTGACTTTTATAAGATAGAAAAATAAAAAAAAATGCAATTTACATTTTTTTCGATGTGTTGCTTTAAACTGTATTTGAGTATAAAATTCAAAATGTCAAAATATCAAAATAAAATACTCTAACAATAAACTTTTTCTCCATATGGTACTTATACTTTTTTGGCGTTCACTGTATATTGAAATTGAGAATAGTAACTGATAAAACTGTCAGATTTATGTGTGATTGATTTAATTTCAGGTATGTTCTACAAGAATTAGGACATTACAAAAAACTGGATAACGTAAGTATGCTTCGACTGATTTTCGACTGATTTTTTTCATTATAGTTTCATTGTTTGACTACCGAAAAAAAAAATGGAAGTTTATCGTAGATTGAGATTTATATTTACGAATGTTTATATATAATGACTGATGTTTGTATTTTTAGAAAATGTTTCATCTATTTATTTTGACATCTTCAGGGCACTGTGAAATACATAAAAGATGATGTTTCAAATTGGACCCCTCGCCATTCTTATGAAAAATGACTTTCGATTAAATTCGACGAAGATTGAGAGAGTTCATTCAGGCTAAATTGAATCTTGAATTCTCTTCAGAGAACTCACACTGGTTGGTTTAAAATTAATCGAATTGGATTTTTCTTTGTTCACCCTGTTGTATAGCACAGAACGAAAAAGTGTGATGAAAACGAGATCAAGGTGACATTGTACCATCATTGAGGTATGTCATTCCCAGAATGAATAGGCGTTTTGTCAATTCTCGGAATTGTTGAAAATTCTGAGACACCCTGTATCTCGAAAACTAGTGGGCCGATGTTTGTGTGTCCATGGTTACTTTTGCCAAGGAAGTCAAAATCTACAACATACCAAAAATTCAGAGATTTTAACCAAACGCCATTTTCCATAAGGATAGTTTGGGGTCCTTATAAACAGGAGAAAAATCATAAAATTAAGCAATCAGTTTGTTACTATACTTTTCCAGAAACAATCACTGATGTTCAGATAACAGATGAAACTTCAGAACTTTGTAATATGTATACCTATCCTAAAGACCATATCAGGTTTGAATTACCTGCATCGGACGGAATAGTTCCATGTTTTGATTCACGTTATATATTTCGAAAAACACAATGCTCTCATATTATTTATACAGTGCGACGCTACATTATGGAACAAATTCATTATTTCTGAATATAAAGATATTTCGGAAAAATCCTCGGACAGGTCGATTTTCTTTTCCGACGGGCCAATTTTTTAACCCCACCCAAAATATATGGGGTTATCCGCAATTGAGTAAAAATGACTTTGGTGAAATTTGTTTTTAATTGTACACCCAGTATATTTTTCCATATTTGGTTAGGGATCGTCATTACGAATCCAGTGATACCAAGTTTGATGGGATTATGTCAAACGGCTGTGAGATATGGCCAAAAAACTTCCTCGTATGTCTAATGAGTATGACTGCGAGACTCCACACGATTCAGAAGGTTAAAAGTCTCTGTCGCACTCATTGGGTATATGGAGAAGGTTTTTGGCCATATCTCCGCAGCCGTTTGACATAATCCCATCAAACTTGGTATCACTGGATTTGTAATGACGATCCCTAACCAAATATGGACAAATATACTGGGTGTCCCATTAAAAAATATCACCAAAGTCGCTTTTCCTCAAATGCGGATAACCCTATATATTTTGGGTGAGGTTCAAAAATTGGCCCATCCGAAAAGAACAGCGACCTGTCCGAGGATTTTTCCGAAATATCTTTATATTCAGAAATAATGAATTTGTTCCATAATTTAGCGTCGCACTGTAGTATAAAGAAGGTAAGTGTTTGATTATTATTCTCACTTTTAGATTGGAATAGGCACTGTGTTTTCCAGGTCTTTTCTGAAGTTAACTGTTTTGCATTTCATTATATTATTCATTTCAAAAAAGATACATAACCGAATATTTTTGTGTTGGTCAGTTCAAAGTAATGGTCAATTTTACTAAAATGCTCAACCAATGAGTGGAGTTTCTTAATGTTAATTTAATTTTCATGTTCTTTGAGATGTGTTTTCAAATATCTTTTAGTTTGACCTAGGTAACCTCTCAAGGCAAGTGATTTCATAATTAATATCTGACCTGCACTCTTGAGGTTTTTTTTCTGCCAAGTGTTGGACATGGGTGATTCGGCACTTGTGCGGGACTGTAGGATTTATTTCTGTTCGATGCTTGTCGACGAAACCCCTATACTATAGGAAATTTGCACAGGCTGGCTTAGCACTAAACCATTTTCATTTGATTAATGATTGATTGGTTGTATTGCAATATGTGCAATAAGTAAAAAAAATTGAGAAGATCCGCGATAAATAAATAATTATTTGGTATTGTATCCCACGTGATTCAATCAATCATCATTATAGTTACCTGAAAATAATGCTCTGGATGGCCTGTGTGAAGGCATGTTGGAGGCATGGAGAATCTACGGAAATGTAGAGGCCGTCATCCTATTTATAATCGAAAATGTGACCTATAACATTGCTGATCAACGATTCCACGAATTTAGACTCAGAGAGTTGAGGCCAGATATCAAAGTTATCAGAAGAACATTGACCGAAGTCGCTGATAGGGGCAAGCTTAATTCCAACAAAGTATTCACAATGTAAGTCTTCGATACAATGAATATATGTTCTATAGTGTTGTCAAATAATACGTGAAGATTTATCTTCACTGAAAAATAGAGAGGAAATAAAAATATCTAATTTATACAAAATAGTAATTTACGTAACAAGTCCAGAAAGTACTGTTTTTTTGGACGAGTAGACCAAATTCTAGGACGAGCGTTAGCGAGTCCTGGAAGTCTGCGAGTCCAAAAAAACTGTTTTCGGGCGTGTTGCGTGCACTATTTTTTCGGCAACCATGTATAATAAGAAATCCATGAGAAGCATTTAGTCTAAGAGACGAAGAGAGGTCGACCTGTTAACCGGATGAAACATACTTTTTATGAAGTTGCATAAATAGACGAATACGCCTAATTTGGGTTGCCTATCAAAAGGTGGTCATGACTATATACAGTGAGTTTCAAAAATTTGCACCATATGGAAACTTTTTTATTATCGATTTGTCAGAAAAATTTGTTCTTCATAAAAATTGATGCATTACGGAATACTTGTATTCGAGTTATCAAAATTCTGAATATCCAAACGGTGTACAGGGGGGAACAAAACAGAATTTTGATCTAGAGTAAACTACACTGGCTGTGATTCCAAAGGACATGGCACTGGATACATGTATTCCTGGGGCTCGACAGATTTGTTTTATTTTTGGATATATCATTCTAGAGGTCAAAAAAAGCAACTTTCTTCATTAGACTTTTTTTCTGGTCCTACAGGGTGAGCTAAAATATTGGGTTGAATGTCTAATGTCAATTGTGGAAAATACTGTCTGTAAGTTGATTTATCTTGATTTTTGGGCAAAATATGCTGTGAAAATTATTAATTGACTTTGAATGGTGTTCGTACTTACAGGATGAGGCAGAATACGCGATTTTTCCAAAACCTGTTTATTAACTTCTCGCCCATGAGTGGACTTTTTATTTAATTTCTCTACGCCAAAAGTTCTCCTGAGGTTGCTCGTGTTAGCATTTTTGTTTTTCACATGTTTGTACCCATATACGGTGTGTTTCACTTCTTAAGGAAACATCCTCGTTTCTTCCGTAATTTTAGACGTAGAACCATGAAATTCAGAATCGATAGATACACTAAAAATGAACTCACTGCAAACAAGGGGTCATTCTATGTGATATATACTGCACGCCAGCAGCGATGGAACAACCCATTTTACCGGAAAGTTATATAAGGGGATAAAATTGACCCAAAATTCCTCTGAATTCGTGTTCAGGATTCCCGAATCACTACTATTACACCTATCTCCTGAAAAAATTCCAATCTTCATATATTCTAATTTGTTTCCCTTCTCCTGGAAACGCCCCCTATCCTAATTTCAGAAGTAGAACCATGAAATTACCGGGATCGTTAGGTACACTAGAAATTAACTCACTTCACAAAAGCGGACATCCTACGTGTTGTACACTGCACGTCAGCAGCGATGGAACTACCCATTTTTCCATCGCTGCTGGCGTGCAGTGTATATTATGTTGGATGGCCCTTTTTGTGCAGTCAGTTCATTCCTAGTGCATCTATCGATTCTGGAAATTTTATGGTTCTACGTCTAAAATTACGGAAGATATGAGAAGTGAAATACATATGGGTGTAAACAAGTTAAAAACAAAAACGAGCAACTTCGGGAAAATTTTTTGATTCGAGAAATTCAATGAAAAGTCCACACTGGGACGAGAAGGTTATAAACAGTTTTTAGAAAAATCGCCTATTCTGCCTCATCCTGTAAATATGCACATCATTAAAAGTCAATTGATATTTTTCACAGCAAATTATACCCAAAAATTAGGTAAAAATAACTTACAGACAATATTTTCCACAATTTACATTAGATATTCAACCTAATTTTTTGGCTCACCCTGTAGGACCAGAAAAAAAGTCTAATGAAGAAAGTTGTTTCCTTTGACCTCTAGAATAATATATCCAAAAATAAAAAAAAAAAATCTGTCGAGCCCTAGGAATACATGTATCCAGTGCCATGTCCTTTGAATATTTCGAGCATTTTTGTTCTTATTTGTATTATTTATTGAAATTCGAACAGAAGATAGGTACCAACAGAAACATTCTAATTCTTCTTATTTATATTAATAGTTATATTGAAATTCGAGCACTTCCCGGCCTAGTCTGGGAAGTACGGACTTCCCGGACTAGGCCGGGAAGTGCTACTTTCCCAAAGAAAAAGTGTCCGGGAAGTGAACACTTCCCGGAGCGAGTTATAAACTAGCTTACCTCCGAAATATCTTCATCTCAAATACTAGATAATTACAAATGCAGCAACAACATATTTTAGGGTTCTGAATGAGTGATACGCCACTCTACAACTGCACGGCTTATAGGTATAGGAAAATATAGTTCCTGAACAATTAAGAAAATCATAGACTACAATAAGAATATTCTACGTTACGATCTAGAACAATAATTAGTGTTTTTAGAATAGATGGTTTCATCAAATTCATCGGATGTTTCTGAGTGTTTCTAGAACAATTCACGGGCTCCTCATCGGATACCAGGTTCGTAACACTGCCTCCTCCTCTAGGTTATTCCGTCCCATCATTCCATCACTTTTTGGTTTTCACTCTGAAACCAATTTGAGAGATCTTGTCCTCGGTATACTTAGCTAACCCCTCCACGTAAACAATCTTGCGTTTGTTTATGGGGTGAGCTGGATGCGGTGTACCAACTCATTGATCTTCTTTATGACGATGTGGGGCCTGTCCTATTTCTCTGTGGCTTGGGGCATATCGTTTATTCTCTCTGGGGTTGGTAGATTGAAACGACTCACCAAGCTCGGACTTAGTGCCTTGGATGTTCCTGTCAAATATCTCTTTCATTTTCTCGCGAGACACTTGGAGACGACGTCAATAGAACTCATGAACTTTGTCGACGAATTCTAGAACAACAACTAAGTTCACCAGATAGATACTGCGTCATTTTCCCTCGACTTCCAGTTTCAGTTGAATAACATAGGTCAGATCCCCTGCACCATTCTTCCACATCTCGAAGGTAATTACCCAATAGAAACGTTCTCGAACTTGAACGAGTATCTTCTTGATTCCAAAGTGTCTCCCTTCACAACTACAATGAATTTGAATCGGGAAGAAGTATCACAAGTATCAGAAGTATCACATGGAGATGATTTTGTGATATTTCTTCCCGATTCATCTATACCACTCAGGACCAATTGGGCAGTTGCTCCATCTAGGCGATGCAATAGGCCCTCACAAATACATAGCGTATTCCACTGAGTCCAGTCTTTGGCAACTGCACCGAACTTGGATACTTCCTGTAAATCACCAACGTAACACCAGATATCACGCACAACTGTCTTACTCCTTTTGTGTAATCAAATTGTATAACACATTATTGAAAATTATGAAAGATATAATATCGAAAACACTTTTCAAAGAATCTAACCTAAAGCTGTTTGTTTTTCAGAGAGACAGACAATTCGTTAGGAATCTGATAGAAAAATAATTTACAAAAATTAAAACTTGCCCTCCATGTATCTAAATACCGCTCTTTTCGTATATGTGTGCACTACTTTTCTGCAATTCTCTGCATTTTAATTTCCATTTTAATATTGAATTGCATTTTATCCTATCACATTCATAATCTTTCATATCAATGAAAACCAATATGTATGTGTGAGTCGCCCAAATGTAAATATTATTTTCCCTATATAATTCTTGTGTACATAATCGTCTAATTTTCTTCAGTGTAGGTACTTATTTGTTGTGCTATACAAATCATGTAATCTTGAATATTTCCGTAGGATTCCTTTTTAACCATTTCATAATGTGTTCTCATCGAATTACTATTTTATTTATGTATAAATGTTTTTTAGACATAGTATTACCTGTTTTAACAGTTTTTTTTTGCGAAACAAGTGCATTAGCACTTATGGCACACTAAACTTTATTCATTTCCTTTTTCTCAGTGTAAACTGTTTTTTGTATAAATCCTGAATAAAGTCTCATTATCATTATAATTTTAGGTCTAACTACATTGCTCAGCTAGCTTCGGACTAACTTCAAATTGTTATCATTCATCTACTCTTCCTATTTTATTCTTCAGTCCATGAATCAGATTCATTGGGCTGGACTTTTGCGGTGAAAGCTTGCAGCATTTTCTTGCAATGCTCGTCGATGGGAATGTAGAGTTCTCTGTTTTCAATAATTCCAGTGCTGATATGTTCAGGCTCTCCCTTCAGTCTGGCCAAATTGATGCTATCAGAGTTGTTCCGAATTTGGATGTCTTCTTCGACATAGATCTTCATGTCTAAATTTTTTAACCCGTGATTACGCAGGAAGATTTATTTATTACCAATCTACAAAATCTCATCTCTATCTAATATTCAGGATGAAGTTGTTCTCCCCCTCCTGGATGTTTACAGGTGCTTCCCCAATGATTGGTGGGGTTTGTCCCGTAGCCGTCTCCAAAACCATGTTCATTCAAATCAGCTTCGAACATTTTTATACTAGATGTAAGCGAACGAGTGATCTTGAAGCTGCTAAATCTATAGTAAAGGTGCCTCTTTGATCTTCTAAGTAGCCTTGGGCTAGTAGACTTTGTCCGTTTCTCCTCAATGTCGAGATCGGTATCTTGGAAAAAGTATTTTCCTAATGAACATATTGTTTTTTCCAACTCGAAGAATTTGATCTTGCTTCGATGCTTGTCGGACATGACTTTTCTCTCATTGGACTTCTGAATTTTAGTCTCACCCAGCTGCTCCTCTGTAGCAGCGTCTCTTTCTGTTTTGTATGGAAGGCTCTTGGTTGATTCAATAGCGCCTTGCTTGTAGAAGAATCTTCGCTAAATTCAACTTCACGTAACTTGGGTCTTGTATTTCTTGATGAGTTTTTCGTCTAGAACTCCAGTGATGATATAGTGCTGCGCTTATGGTTTGAAGTCGTCCAAGTCGAAGACTTGCTGCATCCGTAGCATTCAAGCCGTAGATGAAAGTCTGCACCATCATTTGTTCTATAAACTCTCTCGGTGCCTGTGAGAAGGCCAAATTAATGAATAGCTCTATATCAGCTCCGTACTCCTGCAAGGTTTTGTTGGATCTTTGGTATCGACTATTTAGTTGGCTCTGGGGACTGAGTCTCAAATGTCTACTACCCTATGTCGCATGCGACAAGAATCTCCATCTCTTTTCAATGCATATTCGAGAAAGGCGATGGACATATCTTGTCGCATGCGACTTAGGGGAGTTAGTAGACATTTGAGAACACTTCTTTGAGATATTGCTGCACAAAATATGATCTCTAATGCCTCAACGATTCTGGAACATCTCCTTTGCTTACTCTCGGGGATGTTTAAATTGATGTCAATACATAACCCACGAAGATTGCCTATCAAATTTTGGAGGCTTCAAAATGTTATCTTGTGTAGGCCATGGCGATGTCATTGAAAATGGCCTTTTACTGGTGAGAGAGATTTCCTCAGAAGATATCCGCTTGCGTGGAAGGTGCATTGTTTCCAGCCTCTCCTTGATCCTTCCTATCAATTTCTTCCTTATATTTCTTGTACACTTCTGGTGCCACGTGTTTGTCTACCTTGGATAGCTCAATTTTGACATCTTCGACACTATTGGAAATATTTGGAGAGAAAAAAATGTACTTCGACTTTGTCGGTATGTGTTTCTTGATTTCTATGGATGGATGTTTAATTTCAGGCCTTTAGGTTGAATATGCGAAATTTTAGGTTTCTGTGTGAAGTTATGGTTATTGTCAATGTGGGTGGCATAGTTTGAAACCTGTTTATTCAACCTATAACTTATCAAGTGCACCCAAAATCTTTGATTGAAACTACGGACTTGTCCTATGAGATCATCTCATAACTCTGCGAACATACTAAAGGATATATGTATAAGGTCAATTTACTATTGCCGAGCCCCCGCCTAATGAATAAAAGCGAAAATAGAGTAATATCTTGACCTTGACGAGAGATTATCACCAAAAAAGTTGTACGATATTGGTTTATAGCAGAACAGTTTTAATTTGCTCTGATATTTAAATTTTTCGCATGTTTGCAGTATCGTGAGAAGTACTGTATAGTGCATTGCATCACAATCAAGTTTTTAAACCTCAAACTTATTGAATTTATATCCCATACAGACTCCACATTATTGATATAGGTTGAATATGAGTTGTGTTAGTTTTGAGTGCAACATATAAATGTTGCAGAAACATAATATAAATTCTGTTTCTGAAGGAGATGATATCTTGTTCGTATGGTGATCGAGATATGGTAATATATCCCAAGGTCAAAATAAAATCCGATCAATGTTTTACATGTCAATATATCTTGTTTACCATTCGAACAAGATATCTGGTTTCATTCAGAAACGGAATATAAATGTTCTATTCAAAACCAATAACAGCCTACTTTGTATTTTTATTCTCATTCAGTAACATCCGCTCATTCTAGCCTCAGTGACTCCTTGGATGGCCTGGCGATTACTGGAAGCATTCGCTCCACGCCAACGGCAGCAATGGAAGCCATCCTTGGATTACTTCCTCTCTACATAGTTCTGGAGAGAGAGGCAAGATGGGCAACATACAGACTTTACCAAGCGGCCATTTTAGTCTACCGCAGGCATGTGTCATGAGAGGCAGCAGCATGCTGGAGGGCATAATAGCTCACAACATTCTAGGAATGTCCTCAGACATCATGCCTAAAACTATCAACCTTCACACGTCCTACACTGTGGTCTTTCCCGAAAGAGAAGACTGGGTCCGGAATTAAACCAACCTATGTAGGGCAAGTCAACGTTGGTTCACCGATGGTTCCAAAACTCTGGAAGGCGTCGGAGCCGGAATATATGAGATGAACCTAGTAGTGAAACGCTCGTTCAGTATGGGTAAACTAGCTACGATATTTCAGGCAGAGGTATATGCCATTGAAATGTGTGCCAGGGAGCTGGAAAATCGACATCACACACCAAAAACAATAAAAATATTTTCAGATAGTCAAGCAGCACTTAAAACGCTTGAATCCAACTGCTTTAAATCTAGGGCAGTGTGGAACTGCAGAGACACCTTGAACCGACTGGCGCAACGCAACAACGTTACCCTAGACTGGATACCAGGTCACACAGGCCTAGAAGAAAACGAAATAGCGGACGCCCTAGCAGAAGGGGGGGCCGAAACAACGTTCACTGGACCAGAACCGGTAATCGGTTTAGCATATAGCACTGCCAAGAATGTCACAACAGCTTGTACAGACAATAAAAGACTCGAGTACTGGCGTAGTCTACCAAGCCTAGCCCATTCCAATGCATTTATTGCTTGTACAAGAAAAAAACAGGACTCTGACAAACTGCTAGAACTCAGTAGAGTGCATCTCAGAGTTATAGTAGGTTTGCTTACTGGCCACTGCAAACTCAAACATCACATGCATAAAATCGGACTTGCACAAGAGTGCCGGCTATGCATGGAGGATGATGAAACGGCTGAACACATTCTGTGTACATGCCCTGCAGCGGCCAGAACCAGATTCTCAATATTTGGCGATACGACAGTAAGGCCAGAAAACACGGTAAATTGTTCTCCCAATGCATTCCTCAATTTCGTCAAGAGATTGGATATACTGGGAGAAATATAACCATAGGGTGAGCCACAATAGGCCATTGGCCGCAGTGAAGGGCATGATACGGGCCCACTCACGTTCAAACGAACCTCGGATGGTAGTGTAGGTTTTTCTGAGTTTTTCTTGCAGAATAGCAAATGCGCCACCTTTTTTTGTTAATCGCCCCGGAGCGCAAATAATGGTGGTTTTCTCTTTCGTCTGAACTGTTCAGATCTGGGAGATTATCACCATTATAGTCTATTATACATAACTATTTCAATTTACATTTTACATTTATACTTGAAAGCTTTGTCGATAAGTTGAAAAATTCCTGACATTAAAGTTATATTTTGACTTTGACTTCGACTATTAATAATGTACAGTATTCATCAGATAAATTCAACAATTCTGGGGCTATACATCTAGGCCAGACAAGCCGTAGTTTTGATGAAAGATTCGGGGAGCACTTAAGAAGTTACGGGTTGAATAGTCAGGTTTCAAACTATGCCAACCACCCCATTGACAATAACCATAACTTCACACAGAAACCTAAAATTTTGCAAATTCATCCTAGAATTCAAGAAACACCGAAATGATATCCAAATATTTTCACCAAATGGAAAAAATGAGGCAAACACCTTTCAGAAAACAATTACTTTCCTGGCTAATACCGCGACGGACATTGTACTAATCTCACAGATATATTGTATATGTGTAACGTTCCTACAAGAGGACCCAATGAAGAAGATTCCATTTCTTTAGGATTTTTTTAGAAATAATTATAACAATTTAAGTTACATGAAAAAAATGTGGAAATCATTAAAATAGTCATGTAACAATATTTGATAACTGTAATTGAGGAGATAATGTTTCAGAAATAACCTAGTTTATAACTCGCTCTGAGGAAGACACTGTGTGTTGAAACAATTGTCAGCTGCTTCGTTACAGTATACATTTTTTGTGTAAATGTGAGTTTTGATTTATTAATAAATAACTATGTCAATTATGGTTACTTGTACTTCCAGAGATGGTAGCGAAGTTGGGGTGATATACTTTAGAGCGGGATACGAACCAGATCAATACCCAACTAAGAAAGAATGGGATGCCAGACTGCTGATGGAGAGGTGAGCAGGAATATAATCATACATTCACCAAATAATTATACAGATAAAAATATGCTCAAATATGCATTTTTTCATCTAATCTATTCGCATTAGATCCTTATACTGGTACTACATCAGGATATTTCAAACTGAAAATCCGAAAAACAACTTCATGAATTTTCTGGATCTTTTTTTTAGAAGAAAACTCAAGCCTCAATTAATGCCATCGTGATTGACAAATGACCCCGCACTTTTTATGGGTAAAATGGTTCTCGGTGAAATTGTCTGAATTTTTAGTATATAGTATTCGATGTACTGATTTAACGTGCAGAATCGCAAAGTTCGTGGATGGATAGATTTTTTTATTTAATTATTTTCTCGGGATTGTAAGTGCCAACTGTTTTTTTTTTCATTCTAATCATCAACGTACCTTCATATTACTGAATATCATTCAGATGGTGCAGATTATATCATTATGTACAGAGTGAAAAATAAAAACATTTTAGTAATGTCTGAAAATTCGATGTTATAATGAAATATTGATAAAATCATTTTGGCATGCAATTTACTATTCTTATTCCATCATTAATCACAAATCATACAATTCGTACAGGGTGATTTGAAAAATTGGTGAAATATATGGCTGGTTCTTTCGTACATATCCTGTATATCCAAGTGAATTATCATCCTCCGAAGATAGCTGATACCGTATAAACATGATTTCGTTGGGATATATAGGGTGATCATGAAAATTTTCGATGATAAAAATGACAAAATATCACTGTTTCAGAAATATATTCATCATTCTCTCCTCAACACTCCCAAAAATCTAGTTTCCTGCTATGACTAGTTTCATAGTTATTAATTGAGAAACTTATTACCATTTGCATGACGAGTTGAAGGAACTTGTTCACACGTACATTCTACTAGTGGCCAAGATTTTTCACAAATAGTGAAACATGAGAAAGTGGAGATTAAAATAAATGTAACATTATATGCAGGGTGATGACCAATGCCGGTCCATCCAATTCCATCTGCCACTTAGGAACTGACTGAATACAGGGTGTAATCTAACCAACGACCACCACCAACCATTAGACAGGAATCAAGTCTTCACCTTATCATTGGCGTATAGAATCGCAAAGATGCGATTCCTTAAATCATTTACACAGTCAATAGGAATCGTATAAACCAATTATTTTAGATGACCCCTGACGTGAAAGTCCAAGGGGTTTAAGTCTAGAATTCGGGAAGGCCAATGCTAAAATGGACAGGCGCACAATCGTGCATAAACCACATATTCAAGTAAAATAGAAAGATGCTTTTGCAGAAAATTTGAATATGCACATAAAACAGTTTTGAATTTAGTAAATGACGTTGTAAAGAGTAAACTAAAAAGTGCCAATATATTAGATATTATCCAAAAGATCAAGGGGCAGCTTTTGGCAAGTTTCTGTCTTCAGCCATACATAGAAAAATTTCTGCTCACTTTGGTGATAATAGTAGTTCGACAGTACATGTCAGTACAAATTGTACCAAAAGTAGTCTTGCCCCTCAAACCATTTTTTTTGTTCCCGTTTCAGAACTAGAAGTCATCGATGCGATTCAACTTTCACCAAATGAAAAATCTACTGGTTTAGACTAAATTCCAATTAAATTAGGCAATGAAAAGAGATAATTGCTCAAATACTCAGTAATATGATAAATAGTTCTTTTCCAACAAGCCTTAAAAGAGCCTCCAAAAAGAAGACCCTTGGGCCATAGAAAACTACAGACAATAGCGTTATTGGGTGTATTTTCCAAAATTATAGAGAAACAAAGGATTTTCAACTGAAACTAGTGCTATATGCTATGCGTGGTTCTCTCCTACCTGGAAAACAGAAACATTGCCGTTGAAATTGACGACGTCATCTCCAAAGAGTATGATATTGATATTGGTACCCCACAAGGCACTGTTCGTGGACCGCTGACTCTTCTATTATACATTATTGCCTTACCTCATTATATAACACAAGCTGAAGTATTTAAGTATGCTGATGATACCTGCATGGTTATAACCGATGATTCGAAACAAAATCTTTTAAAAAAATACAAAACTTTCAATGAATTTGAAAATTTGGGTGATGTGCAAAGAGAATGCTTAGGTTGATTTTTAATATTCTCCATAGAACTTTATGTAGCGAAACTTTCAAACAGTATAAATTTTCAATAAATTTACTAGAATAGAATGAAGATAAAATTATTTTGTTTTAGAACGAATACATCATTCAATAATGCTGGCATTCGATATAATAATAAACTTCCGGCTCTTGTTAGAGATAGCAAATCTTTTGGCATATTTAAGGCAAGGTTGAAGAAAATCCTTCATAGCAATTTTTTTCATAATTTGAAAGAATTTGAAAAATACCTAGTCAACACTTAGGGGTGCACTCTTCTGGCGAAATTTAAATGCTATTTATTTTTTATGTTTGGATATGTTATGTTAATAACTATTTCTCCAGTTTATGTATATTTATCTTTTTGACAATGTCATATCCATGAGAGGTTCTTATTACTAGTGGACGACCACAATCAGTTCCTCTTTTTTGGAAAAATTGTGTGATGAGGTTTCACGCGCTGAGGATACATCTCTGCATAGAGCCGTCTAGCATCCAACGAATTTCCATAGGGACGACCATACGTAAGGCCATTTCAGAGTTCGGCACAACTGAACTTTCAACTACCACATACAGATCAAAGCGACTACTAGATTTTTTCGATTCCATTTACAGAAGATCCGTTCATGCACGTTGTTGTACTGAATTTTTTTATTAAGAAACCGTTGCTTTTACAGAAACAACAAATAAGTTAATTTTTTTTGCAATAAATTGTACTTTTCAACACATATCTTTAAATTGACTAATTTTCTTTTGTCAAAAAGTTTTACGAAAAATTAAATAGGGGTTGCATGTTTCACCCCTATGAAAGATCACAACAAAATTATGAAAACGCCCATCAAGTGCCACTTCATCAACTCTTCAGTAATATCAAGAAAAAAAACAACCACATTTTGTTTTCATTTTCGGAAGTGTATAACTTATTAAGGACATGCCGAAGAGCTTTTGTTTACATGGAAAACAGCCTTCAATTTTTCTCAAGGAATCAACTTCTAGAAACTTTCGCAACACTGTATGAATATTATTATAGATTATAGACTTTCCCACAATTATTCAACACCCTTCAGCCATTCAGGTCATATTTCAACCACTGACAAAGGTCTGGGCGAAGGATTAAGTGAAGCAAATAGTGGTCAAGATGATACTGCTTACTGTTTACTTCGAACCATCATCGTTATTATTTCCTAATTTTCGAAATAACTTGCAGGTCAACGGCTATCAAATGCCCCACGATTCAGTACCACTTGGCTGGAACGAAGAAGGTTCAACAAGAATTATCGAAACCTGGAACACTCGAACACTTTCTGAAAGATAGTAAAAAGGTAGAAGCTGTGAGAAATCTTTTCGTTGGACTGTACGGGCTTGATTTTGACGAATCCGGAGAACGAGCAGTTAAAATGGCATTAAACGACCCAGAAAGGTAATTATTAATGATTCAGGAAGTTAGAAGTGTAAAAAATTGACAGTCAGTCTGCCAGTAATATCCTCAATTGAACAGATCGCGACCGTTAATATTAAATCATAATTCTTAATGAACAGTGAATATAACTGAAGTCGCGTATTGAAAGTATTCAACTATTAAAATCTATTTTTATAAACAATCCGCTGAGGAAAATAGGGAGACACCATGTGTTACAATCACAATCTAAGTGTCTCGAAGTGAAGGCGCAGGAAACAAGATGTGTACCTGTGTCATAGCGGGAACAATAAATATGTCATGCATAATTTATAGCGGCAATGAATTGACCTTTCCACGAGATATGATAAAACACTGTAATGAGAAAGGATATACGCCATTATCACTCGGGATTTTTTATTTTTTGTTCTGACCGCTAGTTTCTCTATAATCAGAAGAAAAGTGATTCGTGACGTCACGTTCATCAAAACTAGACTTGGCAACGTTGTTGAAGTTGTGCACCAAATACTCATTCAAATATAATGTGTCGTATGACAGTTGTCATTTGGTTTCACGGAGCAAACCAATAAGAATCGTTTGTCTCTGATTAACTCGTTAGCTTACATTAAAATTGGACAGAAGTCAAGCAGTTTCATCAAATATTTATATTGCACACGAACATGCCCTACGTGATTTCTTATTTGAGGTTAATTAGGTTTTCAAAGTTTTGAAAGTTTCTGTTGTTAACATTCTAACATTATTTTGATTCCTATATCTGTATCCCTGCAACAAAGTGAACATGTCGAAAAAATGATTTGTACCCGGTTGTCTGAACTCCAGTGAAAATTCTAATAAACAATTTTTTTATGCACCTAAAGATGAAGAGCGTCGTAAAATGTGTTTCGAAGCAGTGAAGACACCCTGTGTAAGAGCGGAAATATATGTTATTGTATAGAACATTTCCAAGTGAGTACTTTACGTTATGTATTCAAAGCGGAGTTCATAGAAAGATTAAAAGTATTAGTCATTGCAAAAAAGACATTGAATTATCAAAAAATTTTAGGTACTAGCAAAGATTCAGAAAAATATACTTGAAAAACCAAATTCAAAGAGATGAAAGTCACAATGAAATCCTAAACATTGCCTTATCTGATTTAATTTCACCCGATGAATAATGAGCACGTTATTACGATTTGCGGTATTGTCAATGCTCGTTTCTCATCAAAACGATGGCCCGTTCAGAAAATTTGAAAACTATAAATACAATAAAAGTTGTTCAAGTGACAATGTTTTAATTATCTCTCAATGGCTTATATCAAGCTAGAAGCTGTATATTTAAGGAGAACGGCATTGCCTGTTTCGGAACGTGGATTATGGTGGGGGTGTTTCCGATGAACGTGACGTCAGCGGTACACTTTCAAATGTGATATTTCTTCAAAATGAAAGAAATATAGTGAAACTCTTTATTAAATGGACGTTTCAGACTAGAAACTATCGATTTAAACGAGTTTTGCAATTTATTTATCGTAAATGTAAAGGTCCATTTCGTATAACAGATATCTGAATTGAGAAAACCACTGTAATACAAAGGAATTGTAAGATTTTGACGACAATAAATCTGTCGAAAGAGTAACAATAAGCAATATAAATAACGCGAATATGTCAAGAAATATTATAATGGTCCATACGTCTATTATATCCAATAGGGTGCGAAATTTACAAAAAAATAAACAAATAAATGTACAAAATATTGTTTTATCAAATAGCCAGAGTAATGATTCGACGGGGAACAGATGGTCTCGAAGCTGTATGCATTGACTTACCCTTGAACTGATGAGAGGCAAAACCTTGACACTAGTCAGAAGGTGTCCCTGACCAAACCGAAAAAAAATCGCTATTCGGGTACAGGAAGCACTTGCAATAGTCTCATCTGCAATGATATAATTCAATACTCGTCTTGGGTATAGTCAGGGGAGTAGTTGTTTCCTGACAGGTATTTTAAGTAATAGCCGGATAGGAGTAAAAAAGGGAAATCATCGGTCGACATTGGCATTATTTACCTCGTGGTGTATTTTGTATCGCTACCAATCGAATATTCATTTCCATGATAATTTTTGTTCAGTCCTTGCTAAACCAAATAAAATTCAAGGTTTGTTATCCTATTAATAGTAGCAACGACAAAAAATATCACGCACCAAAAGTCGTTAGAGATGCTTCGGATACTATTCGAACTAACCGCAATAATACTCTTGAATAATTTTTTAAGAAACTTCACTTGAAATCAAATATTTTCAGTAATACCAAATTACCTCCAAAAAGATTGAACTAAAATTTAAAAAATGCTTGTTGCACTATTTCCAAGTTCTTAAAGCATGCTGATTCGGGGCAAAATTTAAAAAAACATACCCTGCATACCTAACCCCTCTTACTTAAATCTTCAGATTCGTTTTGAAGCCACAAAGAGAAGGTGGTGGTAACAACGTGTATGGCGCTAATATCAAAGATCATCTTCTGAAAATGAAAGACAGTATGGAGCGAACTGGATGGATACTGATGGAAAGGATTTTTCCACCAACCACACACGGATACCTGATACGACCTGGTGATTCGAACATTCCTTCGATTTCGGAAATGGTGTCAGAGCTGGGAATTTTCGGAGTCATTATTGGGTAAGGCTGATACGACGGCAGTTATTATAAAACGTATTTATTCATTTCTCAGTATTTGGTAGATACCTTCCAGTCACCCTTTTACTTTCTTCCACTTTTGAAGATTTTGAGGACTCAACTAGAACATCAATAAAATGCACTCTCCTACAGGCATGAAATCAGATATTCTGGCTTGTCTTGCAAGTTGGTCGGTCTGCTTTTTCATTAGCTTCTATTCCCCTATGTTCAGGCGCAAGTATGATCTTGTACTTTGACAGTTCACTGAGGCTCTGAAGGCATTCCCAAACTCACTTTGACTCTTCCTGGATTAAATTTGGAGCTTTTGTTGCGTTCTGGCTGTCAGATAGAATGTACTTGACGTGCTTTCTTTTATACCCATTGTCTAGATTCATCTACAGTGTGACCCATTTAAAATGGAAGCACCCTTATAAAACACACATATTTCAACCGATTGGAATGATTTTTCTTCAGTAGGTAGACATTCAGAAAGTCTATTAGGACACCAAATTTCATGAATATATCTCAATTTCCAGGGCCACCTAATCTTATTTTTCAAGGTCAACAATCTAAAAAAATTACTAGCGATTTTTTTTAGAAAAAATCTGACTACACCACTGAATTTTTGACATAATGGTTAACATGTAAATTACGTTGGAATGCGTCAATCAATAAAAAAATTATAAAGGAATGAAATTTGAAAAATATGCCGTTTAATCAACCCACCAATTCAAGTTCAGAAATTCTGAATACACCACTGGGTTCAGGATGTCTTGAAATATTACTGATCACAATTTCATCGAAATCTGCTCAGTAATAAAAAAGTTATAAAGGAATAAAATTTGGAAAATATGTTGTTCAATGGAATGTTAGCAACGTTCTTACTACACCACTTGATTAGGGGCAATATTCAACAAAATATTATTCAAATAAATTTATTCATGAAACATTAATGGAAGAATTAATTTCCTTTCCTATATGTGTCGAACCATATCAATCAATCAGTTTATCACAACAAACGTTATTGTCAATAATTTCAAATAAATCTACAAAAAATAACTGTCAGTACATTTTTCTAATTGCTTCTAACGGAAAACAATCATTTATTCACAATCAATGTAAAAATAGAAACCAAGAAGATACCAAATTGAAAAATAAATGAGTGCAATTCATATTCTGGAGGCCTCCACCAAACTTCCATCCAATTCAATGCATTTATCATATCGCTAATGAATATTTTTTAAAGTATTCCTCAATTGTTGTGGAGTAATTGCATCGCTAGCTTGCTGAATTCTGGTGCACAGTTTCACTCGATTCCTTGGTCGTGATTTGTAAACCTTTCGTGTAACATACCCCCAAAGGAAAAAATCGAGTGAAGTAAGGTCTGGCGATCTTGGTGGCCATCCAATTAATGTACTCCCCCTTCCTATCCAATGATTAGGGTAATTTTGATTCAGCCAACTCTTCACAATTCCCGCATTATGTATGGAACAACCATCTAACTGAAAATATAAATTTCTTGTTTCTGCAAGGGGAAGTTCATCTATTTCGTCCGAAAACTCATTCCTTAAAAATTGTAGGAAAATTGCGGCATTCATGTTGCCTTCGAAAAAGAATGGTTCAATTAACCTTTCATTCAGAATTCCACACCAAAAGTTCACTTTTTCTGAATACTGCCTTTTACAGTTCATCACCCAGTTAGGATTTTCAGTGGCCCAATGGCGAATTTTTTTGATGAAACCTCTCCATTTGTTGTGAAACTAGCTTCATTACTAAATAAAATTTTCTTTAAAAAATGACTGTCATTAACATACTCGCCCTGGGCCCATAAGCAGAATTCCAAACGTTTTTTTTTGATCCCCTAGTTACAGAGTATGTGATAACTTTGGTTAAATGGCCTCAATTTATTTTATCGCAGACATCGCTTAACATTTTCCCTAGGTAAGTTTAAATCTGAGCTGACAACCCTCAAACTACTATTTGGATTATTTCTGAAGTAATCTAATATAGTTTGGTTATTTTCGTTCCTTCTTCACGTATATTGTTCTTTAAAATAAATTTGGTTACTGCTCCAGGCCGATTGAAAACTTGGTTTATGTACCGTGCTGTTATTCATGGCTGGTCGATTTGGGTGTCTTTCATTGAATATTCTACTAACTTCTATTTCACTCCGGTAATCATCACCGGAAAGACGTATAATTTCGATTTTTTCTTGAATTGACAAATGAGCCGTTATCTGTTCACTAATGGTGCGTAACAAAATGACAATTCATGCACAAATAATTAGATGAGAAACTGTAAGTCACAGTTAACTTGTTTATTTCATTAATGCATTCTGAATAACAGGCAGTTAAAATTGCAACTCTCATTTTTTGCTATTCAACAAAAGGAATGAATCACAGCTGATATTACCTACTGGAATGCTAATAATTATTATCCAATGCATATTTTTTTCGTTATAATTTCTATTGGGAGTACATTAGACTTGTCTTATACTGTTGAAATTGAACCAGGAGTTATCTGCTGATTGTACTTGTTTATGGATCCACTCCACTTTGAGAAATACCAATAGACTATTTTTACCATTATGATTTTTCGATGTTATAATTGTACGACATTGCAATAATCACCCCAATAATTTTTTCAATAATCAACAGTAGTAAGAACGGTGTTAAAATTCCATTTTAAAATGCATTTTTCAAATTTTATTCCCTTACAACTTTTTTATTACTGAGCAGATTTAGGTGAAACTGTGACAAGTAGTATTTCAAGACATCCTGAATCCAGTGGTGTATTCAGAATTTTCATAAAATTCATGAACTTCAATTGGTGGTCATTCCTTTATAACTTTTTTATTGATTGACGCATTCCAACGTAATTCACATGTGAATCATTCGAAAATGTCGCGATTCCAGTGGTGTAGTCAGATGTTTTCTAAAAAAATCACTAGTATTTTTTTATATTTTTGACCTTGAAAAATAAGATTAGTTGGCCCTGGAAATTGAGATTTATTCATGAAATTTGGTGTCCTAATTTTTTGAATATCTACCTAACAAAAAAATCATTCCAATCGGTTGGAAAATGTAAGTTTTATAAGGGTGCTTCCATCTTAAATGGGTCACACTGTATATGCATTAATCCTTATGGCATGTGTCACAGCTTGGAATACTGTGGTTTTGTTGCCAAGTGAAACTATTACGTTCCTGTTTGGCCCCACTCCATATATACCTACTCCTCTGTTCCTACATCTGTTTATAAACCATCTGTATACCAGATTGTTTCCAGATGGTGGTGATTCTACTACCGAGTCCCATTCAATCCACTTGAGCTGTGTTCTGAATGGTTTGTCGTATGAGTATTGGGGTAGCATGTAGTCTGAAATCAGTTCCAGTTCGGTAATGTAGACTTCATGGATGATTTTTGTATGCCCAGTTTATCGTTGGGTTCCCCAATTACCTGTTTGTTTAAGTCTGTATGCACTCATCCTCGCCTCCTGTATGACTGTGACGTTCTAGGTGGAAGGTTTAGGATGATTTCCATAGCGCACTCGTGATACAGATATAGGAAAGCCTCTGTATTCTAACAACGTTGCCAGGAATACACTGTAGTTTGATTTTAATACCAAATTCGACACTTATTCCAGTCATCTAGTGACCATCTTCTGCAGGAAGATTAACCTAAACCCAGATACAGATTTGTCTTATTTATACTGGTCCGGTTCTAATGTGTGGTACCTTCATCCTGATTATAATCTATCATATCTTCAAAAGTTTATTAATTCTGTCACTGAATCTTTAATTTTTGTCCAGGGACTCCCAGAAAATTCTGATCAATCGGCAAGTAGGCCACATGTTGAGGACTAAGATTTCCACAGCGAATGAAGGAGGAGTTGCAGCTGGAGATGGAGCATTAGATAGTCCTTATTTACTGGATTAGTAATTGGTATATCTCTCCATTGTCGGTATGACTGGGAGAATCGAAAGGATTTCATATTGAAATATTAATTAATGCTTTTTTCATCATTTCTTTTAGTTGTTTTACTTTTACTACTTATTCAGCGTGATTTGTAATACTTTTTAAATGTAGATATACCATGAAATGTGATTATAATTAAGGATATAACATCTAGTTTTAGACTTTATATAAATAAATGAATAAATAAATATAAGAAACTAGATCGTGTTTACCATACAGCGTGACTAACTGTCAATGGTAGGTTAGACGTTTATGGAAAACGATCTAAAAGTCCAAAAGTTTCAACAACTTTATTTTTTCAAATAGAACACCCCGTATATTAACAAACTTTTAGAATCGCCATTTTATTATAATACTTTTTGTTGATAATGATAGGGCTATGCCAAAACATAGCCCTAAGTGAACTAAGGTGAATTAATACTCTCAATTCATAAAACGTTGATGTTTTGACGATAGTTTGTACAAACTCGAAGTATTTTATTTAAGCCGAGAAATCAAGCCGTGCAAAAATTACTATTATCTAGGAAAAAATACTTTGCTGATCGGAATATAATATTTCGTTGATTCCAGAATTGAAGTGCGAATATCAAAATAATAATGCAAAATAGATATCTATGGAGGAATACCTTCTTGTAACCATATTCAAAATATATACAGGGTATAGCTTGATGAGTGAACGCGATCCATATATAGAAAACTAAACGTAAGGCGATTCTGAAAATTGGTAGTATGGGTGAAGAACTAATGAAGAATTCAACTAAAATGTTTTTGTTGATGTGACGTTTCCGGTTTCACCGGAAGTGACGTCATCTTTGTTATTTTCAATGGCACATCCTGTATTTCACCTCATTTTTGAATTTTTTATTTTTCTCATTCACTTATTGGACCCACATTTTTGCGCACCCTGTGGATTATTCAGTGGATGTGAAAATGGTGCGTGATCCGTTCAACCTTCAGTATTCACGATTCAATCACTGCATATTTTTTTAAATGTTTAAATGTTAATTTACATAAAAATTACTTATGTACGAGAGGCTGCTTCTGTCACTTTTTCAAAAAAAAACTCGAATAACTCAAAACGGTTCAGTTTGGGTATGGTATACATGAGTTAGAATCGAAATCATGAGGAAAATTAAAAAATGAGGTGAAATACAGGATGTGCCATTGAAAATAACAAAGATGACGTCACTTTCGGTGAAACCGGAAACGTCACATCAACGAAAATATTTTTTTCTACTACCTTACTAGAAAATGGTACTTTTCCTCCCGCCGGGAGGAAAATAGTACTTTTCCTCTCGATTTATCATCAGGAATAAGATGCATTGAAATCAATTTTGCCTCTTCAGCGAGATCTTTTGGCAGGTCGTCTTCGCTAGAACTCATTTCCAAAACTTAGAAGCAACTCAAAAGGGTAAACAACGTGACAGCTTATGACAACTGTTATGTTTGTATTACCAAACAACGCCATAGCAACAAATCGTTGTCAACACGATGACGACGACGCAACGCTTACTTAATATTTTGTCATATAGCCGCATTATATAGTTCCACAACTTTCTGCAGTTGTTCTTAAAAGTATGCACGCATTAAAATTTTTAGGATGTTATAAAAATGACGACCTTAAAGGTATTAGAAAAAACTATATATATATACCTCAGGAGGAAAATGCTTTTCCTCCCGCGGATATTAATGCCCTCCGCTTCGCGTCGGGCATCAAACTATCCGCGGGAGGAAAAGCATGATTTTCCTCCATTGGTATGTACATAGCTATAGTTGAATTCTTCATTAGTTCTTCACCCTTATTACCAATTGTCAGAATCGCCCTAATTTTAGTTTTCTATATAAAGATCGCGTTAACTCGTCAAGATATAACCTGTATATATCTACTCTCATTTGAGGGTAGTTTATTCTTGTAATTTTTTCAAAACTGCTGACCGGAGGTTTCCAATGAAGATATTTCATTGAAACAATAAATTATGATTTCTCAAAACGTACTTTTTGTGCCACCATAGAAAAATTCGGTTCAGCTCCCACATGAGGGTAGTTTATTTTAACAACAATTTTTTTTAACATAATTAAGGGTAATGGTAATGGGTGGGGGACGCAGCGTCAGCGACTACGCACCAGTGAGCCCTTTTCGCAATCTCGGGCATCTTCACTCATCCCATGGCGGATACCTACTCGAACCTCTTCGACCTTCTTATGGAAGTCGAAATGTCCTTCCATTGCAATGAGTGCAATTCTTCCTCCTTAATAGTGGCAGCTCCGAAGATGTTTTGTCTGAGCCTGCCATAAATACCACATTCGCACAGGAAGTAAAAGGAGTCCTCCTCACCACATTCCACGCGTAGTGGGTCTGCCTCAACTCTGATGAGAGCCAGGTGCCTCCTGAGGTCGCAGTGGCCGGTTAGAACTCCCACCAACAGTCGGAGTTCTTTGCGGCTTAGCTTCAGTATCTTGGCCGTCCTTACCCTGTCGGGCCCCGATATCATCTGCTTTGACTGGCTGCAGCCGTCTATCCCTCTCCACTATTTTTTTTTTGTAAAATTTGTTTATACGAAACTCCCAGGTTTTCGGAGAAAACCCCTCAAAAGCAGAGCTTGTGCGAGCAAGGGAGATCCGGGACCTACAGTTTAAATAAAAGTGGAATCCGAACCACTTCAGCTCAGTTACACACGACCGGGGATCGAACCCGGACCGTCTGGGTGGAAGCCAAACGCTCTAACACATCGACCACTTCGCTGTTTTCCTAATGTATCAACGGCGCACTCATTCAGTGCCGTTGTTACATGTCTCCTTGTTTTGCCGAGTGCGGGTTTGGGCCCGTAGTAGGGTTTCCCGGCTCCTTCCTTGGCTAGCTGGTCCGCCTGCTCGTTGCCTTCAATCCCTGCATGGCTCGGGACCCACATCAGCGTTATTTATTTTTCAGTCGCAAGACTCTCTAGGGCAACTCTGCACTCCTGAACCATTTTCGATCTGGTTCTGTTGCATTCAGAGCTCTGATGGCGGCCTGACTGTCCGAGCAGACATGTATATTCCTCTCTGAGCCGAACTTCACCTCTTCCATTCTGATTGTCTCCATGATGGCATACACCTCTGCTTAGAAAATTGTTGTCAGAGAACCTAGCGCATAGGCTCTTTTCACTCCATTTTCCAAGTAAACTCGTGCTCCGGCTTGACCTTCCTCCAGTTTAGACCCGTCTCTAAGACAGACCAGGCTTTCTGGGGGAAATATCATCCTTTCCTGTTCCCACGCTCTCCTGTCTGAGATCTCTAGCGAGATCTTTCTTTTCCACCTAATTTTATCCTCTACCTGTATCACTTTGATAGCAGATAGTGGGATTTCTTTCTCCGCTACCACAGCGATTTCGGTGTGCCATGTGTACCCCTCTCCTCGCCAGCTCCATGAGTCCCGCATTCTCAGATAGGATGCCATCGCTTCCTTCTTTATACAAGTTGGAAGCGACGGCAGACCCAGCAGGGCGTCTAGGGCTGCCGAGGGGGTCGTCATCTCATCGCTCCAGTTATCCCCCTACAAGCTAGTCTTTGAATTTTTTCCAGCTTGTTGGTTGTGGTTATCTGGTCCACTCTCGGCCACCAGACCACTGCTCCATATAGGATTCTGTGTCTGATTACCGCCGTGTAGATCCAGAGAAGAATGTGAGGTTTGAGGCCACACATCCCTACCACCATACCCGGCGCAGACTCCGCCTTCTCGACTACTCGATCGACGTGTGGCCCCTAGGTTAGCTTCGAGTCCAGAATCACCCCAAGATATTTTACCTCTCTGGCCAGCTTTAGGTGTTCTCCACCCATTACTGGTGATCTGAACCCATCTGCCTTTCTTCTCTTGGTGAAGATAATCATCTGTTTTAGTCGGATTGACTGAGAGGCCGACTTCCTCGCACCACCTTTCTATTTTCCTGCACACCAACTGCATCCGGCCACAGACCACATCTAGGAATCAATATATTTCGGTATTACCAAGGGCTAACCTCTACTATACAATAAAATGCACGGCATAAGCGCCCCAACCAATGCTAGGTTATTAACAATTTTGAATGAATACCTAGTAGTTAAATAGCTAACAATTTTGTTTAGTTATTCTGTTTATATAAGATTAGTCAGGTTAGGTTAGGTTGGCTAGTAATTCACGCATTTTCAACTCAGTTTGCCTTCTTCTTGTCGGTCATTTAAACTTACCGCCATTACAACAGTGACCAATCATAGAGGAGTGCCGTGCCGTGCACTTTATTGTCGTCTCTAACCTCCCTTCTGCTATCTTCTGCTATCTTTCTCACATTTGTTAAATGATACGTCCATCATGCATGCGAAAATAGTTCTTATAATGTGCTGAATCCAACGCACAAGCTAAAATAATTACGACACACACCTCTATCCATATTTGATTATGTATGCCAACTGTTTAATACTTTCTGACAAAAATTTTGAAACAATGGAATCACCGTGTCAAAAAATATTGAAGTAAGATTGATGAAAATATTGACATATCAGTATTGACAATATTGATGAGGGGGTTTTGGCTTGAATTTTTTTTATGGTGGCTCGAATACCTTATATTAAACTCAGTTTTAGTATAGAGTTTGATTATATATACTTCCTAACTTCCTAATGTTCTGTTCAGCAGAATTATTCGATCACTGGTTGCAAATTATACACACTCCTATTACCTATTTCCGTTATGCATAAAAGAATACTTTGTTTGAACATCTGTTATTTCAGACCTTTGAACACCTTCTGGATACGCCACTGAATCTATGGATTCACATTTTGGGTCAGGTGAATAAAATTTAGCAACAGTTCTCAGTTCTCACTACAGGTTTCATAACTTATCAAGGCAAATAAATTCCTCTAAAAACGAGTAAAATCATTTGCTTGCCGTAATTCTTTATTCGCTTCATTCGATAAGACTATGAATAGAATGTATACATCCAATAAACAACAGTTTTTACATATGGGGATGTAGCTCAGTGGTAGAGCGTTCGCTTTGCATGTGAAAGGCCCGGGGTTCGATCCCCCGCATCTCCAGCTTTTTTTTCCAAACGATTCACTAAAATGGTTAAAACATGGTATAATAAATTAAGTGGCGTCACAAGATCAGTTACTGTACCGCTGCCACCATATTTTCGAATTTTCTGTTTTTTAATACTATAATAATAATAAATGAAACGACAAATTTTATTTATTATTTTGTCCCACTCAAGTTCCATCCATCCGACATAGCGGCGACATATTCTGCGATGTAGGTAACAACGATATATTTTTTGAGATGTAACTGTGATGTATACGAGATGATTTCCTTTAGACATATCGCAGATATGAGCAGGTGACATCACAGCGATATACTTTTCTTATGCAGAGGTTGGACAAAAATTTAGACATGAAAAATATATATCTTAACATAAATACAGGGTCTTTCACGACGAGCGTTCGTTAGGAATATATGGAGAACGATTCAAAATAAAAACTTGATATTTTGTGGTAGTGGGTTCTACAAAATGGCCTTCTCAACTAAAATATTTTCAACTTCCGGTCTCTTTCCGTTATACCGGAAGTTGAGGGCAACTTCCTTATTTCAAATGTAACACTCTGTTTTTTATTACATTTTTGAATTTCTCAGCCCATTTTAGGCCCACTTTGTATAACAATGGCTATACCCAAATTTGTTAGTTTTCGAGATATTAATTTTTTTCTGAAAAATTTGACGGTTACAGCACCACCCCGAAAAAATCATAACTCATAGACAGTAACAGTTGAAAATGTGCAATTTCACAGAATCACACCTTAGGTATCAAGTCATGAACAGGTCCATCGAGTTTTCGAAAATTATTTACAGGGGGTGGTCGAAATTTCCACCTAAAACATAACATCGAGAAAACTGATGAAACGCGAGTTTTTCAAATGGAGAAACCATACACTATTCTATTATTTTTGGATACTACGAAAAAAAGATATCAAGTTCATGAAGAATGTCCTATACCTAAAATACACCCCTGGCAAGATATATCCGATTTTGGGAAATATTTGAAATGCAAATCATTCGAAGCAATACCAAACCAAGAAAGCTTTGAAAACAAATGAACTAATATTAACTCTGTCGTTGGTAAAAGGTAACTCAACATTAAAATGGATGGATTGAAATAAAATAATATCAGAGAGATGAATTATATCTTTGTTTATTGATATCGAATACTGTAATTTTATTTTGTTTATATTTTTTAAGGTTAGATTTTACTTTAATTTTAGAATTTAACTTAATTTCTTTAAATTCAAATAATATTGTGGTTTATTTCAACAGATGTTCAAAGACATTGCCGTTTTGTTCTAAACAAGAATATATTCTTTTTTGCATACCACTATATTTGTAGCTTTCTATATGGAGTCAGGTATCAAATTATTGAAAGCTCTCAGAACCCTTCGTTTCATGTTTCCTTTATCACTCACAGGATCCGCATAAACATTTTCTTTGATATATCCCCAGATGAAGAAGTCCAGTGGCGTCAGGTCTGGAGAGCGTGGAGGAAATTTAAATGGCCCATTGTAGCAAAGCCACCGATCTTCGAACATCCCATACAACAACCCAGCAACGGTAGCAGTACTATGTGCGGGGGCTCCATCCATCTGATACCATAACTTGGAACGGCATTGTTCAGAAACATGCCTTATGGATTCACCAACCACATTCCTAATTATATGCGAATATCTATCGCTATTCAAATTCTCATCATAAAGATATAAACATAAAATTCGGTCTTCCTTTATAGCGCAAAAAACATTAAAACTCCATGAATCCTGGAAGTTGCGCTGGTGAACAAGCTTTGGATATTCTGCTGCCCAAAAATGACTATTATGACGGTTGTACATACCACTCTTGGAAAATTTGGCTTCATCTGTCCATATAATGTTCTTCATGAACTCAGAGTCCTCCTGTATCTTGATAAGAAACCATTCGCAGAATTCCACTCGTGCAGGTAAGTCGTGTGGTTTCAGATTTTTAACCTGGTGATATTTAAAGGGACGCCACTTATGTTCGATTAAAATCCGGTTTATTGACAAACATGAAATTCTAGTGACTTTTCTGCGTCTTTCAACGAATTTTCTGGATCGGCTGTGAAGTAAGACAAAACTACAATTTCGATTTCCTCATTGTTTACGAGTGTTTTTTTTTTGTTGATGATAGACGAAAAAGATCTGAAATCACGGCAGTTTCTTAGAAGTCTTCTCAGAATATTTTTATTGGGTCTGTGTAGATTTGGAAATCTTTCTGCAAAAACACGATAAGTTCTGTCCATTATCTTATTGCATTCGCCATAAATGATTATTAAATTTAGGAAATCTTCATTACAATACCCCAAACGAGACATTTTGCACACAAATAGAAAACTACGAAATACACGTCAATTATATCGCATCAAATTTTGACATATTTGTTGTAACTTCATTTGTTTTCAAAGCTTGCTTGGTTTGGTATTGCTTTGAATGATTTACATTTCAAATATTTCCCAAAATCGGATATATCTTGCCAGGGGTGTATTTTAGGTATAGGACATTCTTCATGAACTTGATACCTTTTTTTTTCGTAGTATTCAAAAATAATAGAATAGTGTATGGTTTCCATTTGAAAAAATCGTGTTTCATCAGTTTTCTCGATGTTATGTTTTAGGTGGAAATTTCGACCACCTACTGTAAATTATTTTCGAAAATTCGATGGACCTCTGTTCATTACTTGATGCCTATACGGTGTGATTCTGTGAAATTTCATATTTTCAACTGTTACTGTCTATGAGTTATGATTTTCTCGGAGTGGTGCTGTAACTGTCAAATTTTTTAGAAAAAAATCAATATCTCGAAAACTAACAAATTTGGGTATAGGCATTGTTATACAAAGTGGGCCTAAAATGTACTGAGAAATTCAAAAATGTAATAAAATACTCGGTGTTCCATTTGAAATAAGGAAGTTGCCCTCAACTTTCGGTATAACGGAAAGAGACCGGAAGTTGAAAATATTCTAGTTGAGAAGGCCATTTTGTAAAACCCACTACCACAAAATTTTAAGTTTTTATTTTGAGTCGTTCTCCATATATTCCTAACGAACGCTCGTCGTGAAAGACCCAGTATTCAATGAATACGATGTAATCAAAACAAATGAAATTATTGTTCCGATCGTAGTATTTTTCAATAGACAATCAAAATAATAGATACCATGTCCTCTTCCTATTTCTTTGTTAGAATCCGTAAATGAACATGCGGCATCATAATCAATTGTTTCAGAGCCAAATGTATACAGGATATATACTTAATGATGTCATTAATTCAAGGTGGTGATTCCTTGTCAAATTTTATGAAGAAAATTTCATATAAACGTGTGTTCTAACTTGCTTCGTTTCCGATGAGATACGGGGCGTCATGAACTAAAAGCTACACCAGCATTTATGGCACACTCCAAAAAAAACTATTACATAATTTTGTACACATTTATTACAAATTTGCGTCTCAATCAAAAAATTTTTTACAGCCCCCGTTTTCCAGGAAATGGGCGTGGGCTAACTTTTAAGTAAAACTGCACCACGCATTCTGTATTTTTGAAATTTTGATGTTCAAAATGTTGCTAAAATTTCTTACACATTTATTACAAACCATTGACGTATTGAAAATTCCAAAATTTTCACCCCCTAGGGGTTAAATACCCCTTATTTATAGAAAATTCCCAAATAAATTGGATTCCACGTGGTCAGTACCAGAATTGATCACAAGATTGTTTATAATTTTTGTTCAAACAATCGAAATATTCAAAATTACAGAATGGAAGCCCCCAAGGGGTGAAACACCCCCAAAAGGGGTGAAACACCCCCAAAAGGGATGAAACACCACCAAACTTCTCAAAATTCCTATAACGTTATCCACAAAACTTAAAAAAACTCATTAGAATGTAACGACGTGTTGAAAATTTCAGAATGATGATTTCCATGGGGTTGAACACCCCACACAACGCATGAACTTATTTCACTGCTTTGCAAAGTGAACGATTTCGGATTTTCGTATTATACCGTTGATGAAATGAATAACTATATTGACAGAGCATCAATAGACACCACATTTTTTTGAAAAATTGATCGTTGTTGCAAAAAATAATATACTGCTAGATACGTCAGAACATTAGTATACGTCCATAGCTAGCTTTTTCCACATGGTCGGAAAACTGGAGAACACAAAGAAAATGTTTGAGGGAAAACGCTCCCTGTTTGGTTTTTAATATACTGGACTCGGATGACGCACAGATAGCTAGAGCTGCCTCCGTGGTAACGTTAATTGTTGCCGTTAAAGACATGCTTCTACTACATGTCTTTCATTGCGCATAGACTATATCAACTGAGGAAATTGACATATTCAAGAGTGGCATGTATTAATGAATAGTTTTGTAACAATATTATAGGAATAATAATATATAATAATATAGGATAATATCAACCATGGAAATTGACATTTTCAAGAGTGGGCTGTGTTAATAAATTTTTGTGTTGCAATATGATAGAAAATCCGACTTGATATGTATTTTGTTCATTATTAGAATTCTTTACATTAGGTCACACCCTTCCATGGCGTGTCTTTTGGTGCACATGGACTATATCAAGTATCAACCATGGAAATTGACAGTTTGAAGAGTGGGCTGTGTTAATAGATTTTTGTGTTGCAATATGATAGAAAATCCGACTTGATATGAATTTTGTTGATTATTAGAATTCTTTACATCAGGTCACACCCTTCCATGGCGTGTCTTTTGGTGCACATGGACTATATCAACCATGGAAATTGACAGTTTGAAGAGTGGGCTGTGTTAATAAATTTTTGTGTTGTAATATGATAGAAAATACGACTTGAACTGTATTTTATTGAGTATTAGAATTCTTTACATTACCTCACACCCTTTCACGGCGTGTCTCTTGGTGCACTCGGACTATATCAACCATGCTTATTGATGTTTTGAAGAGTGGGCTGTGTTTATAAATTTTTATGTTGCAAACTCATAGAAAATCTGACTTGCACTGTATGTCATGAAGTATTAAAATTATTTACAGTATCTCACTCGCTTCAACTACGAGTGTTCTGGTTCGCATGGATAATATCAACCATGGAAATTGACATTTTGAAGAGTGGGCTGTGTTAATAAATTTTTGTGTTTCAATATGATAGAAAATCCGACTTGATCTGTATTTTATTGAGTATTAGAATTCTTTACATCAGCTCACACCCTTCCATGGCATGTCTTTTGGTGCACACGGACTATGTCAATCATGTCAATTGACAGTTTTGAAGAGTGGGCTCTGTTAATAAATTTTTATGTTGCAAAATGATAGAAAATCTGACTTGCACTGTATGTCGTGGAGTATTAAAATTAATTACAGTATCTCACACGCTTCTACTGCGTGTGTTTTGGTTCGCATGGATAATATCAACCATGGAAATTGACATTTTGAAGAGTGGGCTGTGTTAATAAATTTTTATGTTGCAAAATGATAGAAAATCTGACTTGCACTGTATGACATGGAGTATTAAAATTAATTACAGTATCTCACACGCTTCTACTGCGTGTGTTTTGGTTCGCATGGATAATATCAAATATGGAAATTGACATTTTGAAGAATGGGCTGTGTTAATAAATTTTTATGTTGCAAAATGATAGAAAATCTGACTTGCACTGTATGTCATGGAGTATTAAAATTAATTACAGTATCTCGCACGATTCTACTGCGTGTGTTTTGGTTCGCATGGATAATATCAACCATGGAAATTGACATTTTGATGAGTGCGCTGTGTTAATAAATTTTTATGTTGCAAAATGATAGAAAATCTGACTTGCACTGTATGTCATGGAGTATTAAAATTAATTACAGTATCTCACACGCTTCTACTGCGTGTGTTTTGGTTCGCATGGATAATATCAACCATGGGAATTGACCTTTTGAAGAGTGGGCTGTGTTAATAAATTTTTATGTTGCAAAATGATAGAAAATCTGACTTGCACTGTATGTCATGGAGTATTAAAATTAATTACAGTATCTCACACGCTTCTACTGCGTGTTTTTTGGTTCGCTTGGACAATATCAACCATGGAAATTAACATTTTGAAGAGTGGGCTGTGTTAATAAATTTTCATGTTGCAAAATGATAGAAAATCTGACTTGCACTGTATGTCATGGAGTATTAAAATTAATTACAGTATCTCACACGATTCTACTGCGTGTGTTTTGGTTCGCATGGACAATGTCAACCATGGAAATTGACATTTTGAAGAGTGGGCTGTGTTAATAAATTTTTATGTTGCAAAATGATAGAAAATCTGACTTGCACTGTATGACATGGAGTATTAAAATTAATTACAGTATCTCACACGCTTCTACTGCGTGTGTTTTGGTTCGCATGGATAATATCAACCATGGAAATGGACATTTTGAAGAGTGCGCTGTGTTAATAAATTTTTATGTTGCAAAATAATAGAAAATCTGACTTACACTGTATGTCATGGAGTATTTATTAACATTATTTACAGTATCTCACTCGCTTCAACTACGAGTGTTCTGGTTCGCATGGATAATATCAACCATGGAAATTGACATTTTGAAGAGTGGGCTGTGTTCATAAATTTTTGTTGCAATATGATAGAAAATCCGACTTGATCTGTATTTTATTGAGTATTAGAATTCTTTACATCAGCTCACACCCTTCCCTGGAGTATCTTTTGGTGCACACGGACTATATCAGTCATGGAAATTGACAGTTTTGAAGAGTGGGCTGTGTTAATAAATTTTTATGTTGCAAAATGACAGAAAATCTGACTTGCACTGTATGTCATAGAGTATTAAAATTAATTACAGTATCTCACATGCTTCTACTGCGTGTGTTTTGGTTCGCATGGATAATATCAACCATGGAAATTGACATTTTGAAGAGTACGCTGTGTTAATAAATTTTTATGTTGCAAAATGATAGAAAATCTGACTTGCACTGTATGTCATGGAGTATTAAAATTAATTACAGTATCTCACACGCTTCTACTGCGTGTGTTTTGGTTCGCATGGATAATATCAACCATGGAAATTGACATTTTCAAGAGTGGGCTGTGTTCATAAATTTTTGTGTTGTAATATGATAGAAAATCCGACTTGAACTGTATTTTATTGAGTATTAGAATTCTTTACATTAGCTCACACCCTTTCACGGCGTGTCTTTTGGTGCACTCGGACTATATCAACCATACTAATTGATGTTTTGAAGAGTGGGCTGTGTTAATAAATTTTTATGCTGTAAAATGATGGAAAATCCGACTAGAACTATATTTCTTTCAGTATTAGAATTCTTTACAGTATCCCACATGCTTCTACTACATGTCTTTTATTGAGCATAGACTATATCAACTGAGGAAATTGACATGTTCAAGAGTGGGATGGTTTTGAAAATCGAAGGACTTTCTATAACACTTAAATATATTTTCTGAACGGTCATACTGTCTCCTATTTGCAGTTGAAATATTATCCATTATTTACGGGACACCCTGTATACAGCGTGTTTCAAAAGGTATGCAACAAATGGGTTTTTTTTATTGGAATTGGCCTCAAGGCAAATTGATTTTACACTTGTTTTACAACAAGGCATGTAGTCGCCTATCGATACTGATGTCTCTTTGAATGGCAACTTTGCAATATATAATTCAATATCTATGCGGAGTGTCTTTGCAGATAAAGTGGTTCGCCTATTGGTAAGAATATGATGTTTGCTCAGGTTTTCTGATTTAAACCACCAAGAATCATTTCAGTTCGAATTTTTGAACTACAAAAATTTAATAAAAAAATCAGTATCAGCACAATTCAAGTTTCTTGTTTTTAATTGATAAAATTTTGGGGTTGAGATATAGCTGTCTCAGGATCTTATACGAGTTCTGACAAAGTGTGTTCGTCATCCAATCATAAACTAAGTTTCTCTGACCAAGAGATAGGGAAATAAATGCACACAATTACTACAAACTCTCAAATCATAAGCTTAGCATATCGTTTTGAATATTTTCGTATCCGAAAGCGTATCATACGATTCATATGTACCTACCTGCGCGTTCCTTACTGAGGGACAAGTTTTCTGTATTTGTATTTCAATTTGCAATCACTCAATCAGCATGGCTAACGCTCGGGTTCTCTTAATGAAATATGGATATGGATATATTTGAAGCCAATTGGTCCCTCATCATCGTCAAATTGTTAAATCGCCTCCCGGACTATAAGCACATCTGAGGAGCACTGGCTCATGTCGAGTTTTAACAGAGTTGTATTTATGAACCCTTGATCTGTATTAATTTCATGAATCTTTCTTCTTGTGTGTCTTTGTTTCATCATTGTTTGTTTATTCCATTATGACTTTTTGGCGTGCGTTGAAGGTGATCGGAATATTATTTCGAGACCATTTAATGATTCGCGTGTAAATGATGGTAATAATGAAAACAGACCTCTTTGGAGACCATTTGAGTTACAAAATGAATCGCTACTGAATAGACGATCCCGTATTAAGAATCGGCGACATACGCTTCCTGTAGTGACTCAACAGATTATCATTAATATGTATAATAAATTAGAAAGTGAAAATAATGAAAACAAAAGAGGTGTCGTCAAAAGCCTACTTTTCAAAATATCACTTTCCATGGTTGGTTTAATCCATGCGCACCAAAACACATGCAATATAAGCGTGTGAGATACTGTAAATGATTTTGCAACATGAAGATTTATTAACACTACCCAATCTTCAAAATGTCAATCAGCATTGTTGATATAGTCCGTGTGCACCAAAAGACACGACGTGAAAGGATGTGAGGTAATGTGAAGAATTCTAATACTCAATAAAATACAGTTCAAGTCGGATTTTCTATCATATTACAACACAAAATTGTATTAACACAGCCCACTCTTTGCGAACCAAAACACACGCGGTAGAAGCGTGTGATATACTGTAAATAATTTTAATACTCCATGACATACAGTGCAAGTCAGATTTTCTATCATATTGCAACACAAAAATTTATTAACACAGCCCACTCTTCAAAATGTCAATTTCCATGGTTGATATTATCCATGCGAACCAAAACACACGCAGTAGAAGCGTGTGAGATACTGTAAATAATTTTAATACTCCATGACATACAGTGCAAGTCAGATTTTCTATCATTTTGCAACATAAAAATTTATTAACACAGCCCACTCTTCAAAATGTCAATTTCCATGGTTGATATTATCCATGCGAACCAAAACACACGCAGTAGAAGCGTGTGAGATACTGTAATTAATTTTAATACTCCATGTCATACAGTGCAAGTCAGATTTTCTATCATTTTACAACATAAAAATTTATTAACACAGCCCACTCTTCAAAATGTCAATTTCCATGGTTGATATTGTCCATGCGAACCAAAACACACGCAGTAGAAGCGTGTGAGATACTGCAACTAATTTTAATACTCCATGACATACAGTGCAAGTCAGATTTTCTATCATTTTGCAACATAAAAATTTATTAACACAGCCCACTCTTCAAAATGTCAATTTCCATGGTTGATATTATCCATGCGAACCAAAACACACGCAGTAGAAGCGTGTGAGATACTGTAATTAATTTTAATACTCCATGTCATACAGTGCAAGTCAGATTTTCTATCATTTTGCAACATAAAAATTTATCAACACAGCCCACTCTTCAAAATGTCAATTTCCATGGTTGATATTATCCATGCGAACCAAAACACACGCAGTAGAAGCGTGTGAGATACTGTAATTAATTTTAATACTCCATGACATACAGTGCAAGTCAGATTTTCTATCATTTTGCAACATAAAAATTTATTAACACAGCCCACTCTTCAAAATGTCAATTTCCATGGTTGATATTATCCATGCGAACCAGAACACTCGTAGTTGAAGCGAGTGAGATACTGTAAATAATTTTAATACTTCATGACATACAGTGCAAGTCAGATTTTCTATGATTTTGCAACATAAAAATTTATAAACACAGCCCACTCTTCAAAACATCAATAAGCATGGTTGATATAGTCCGAGTACACCAAGAGACACGCCGTGAAAGGGTGTGAGGTAATGTAAAGAATTCTAATACTCAATAAAATACAGTTCAAGTCGTATTTTCTATCATATTACAACACAAAAATTTATTAACACAGCCCACTCTTCAAACTGTCAATTTCCATGGTTGATATAGTCCATGTGCACCAAAAGACACGCCATGGAAGGGTGTGACCTGATGTAAAGAATTCTAATAATCAACAAAATTCATATCAAGTCGGATTTTCTATCATATTGCAACACAAAAATTTATTAACACAGCCTACTCTTGAAAATGTCAATTTCCATGGTTGATATTATCCATGCGCACCAAAAAATACGCAGTAGAAGCGTGTGGGATACTGTAAAGAATTATGATCCTCAATAAAAAATAGTTCACGTTGGATTTCCTATAATATTGTTACAAAACTATTCATTAATACATGCCACTCTTGAATATGTCAATTTCCTCAGTTGATATAGTCTATGCGCAATGAAAGACATGTAGTAGAAGCATGTCTTTAACGGCAACAATTAACGTTACCACGGAGGCAGCTCTAGCTACCTGTGCGTCATCCGAGTCCAGTATATTAAAAACCAAACAGGGAGCGTTTTCCCTCAAACATTTTCTTTGTGTTCTCCAGTTTTCCGACCATGTGGAAAAAGCTAGCTATGGACGTATACTAATGTTCTGACGTATCTAGCAGTATATTATTTTTTGCAACAACGATCAATTTTTCAAAAAAATGTGGTATCTATTGATGCTCTGTTAATATAGTTATTCATTTCATCAACGGTATAATACGAAAATCCGAAATCGTTCACTTTGCAAAGCAGTGAAATAAGTTTATGCGTTGAGTGGGGTGTTCAACCCCTTGGAAATCATCATTCTGAAATTTTCAACACGTCGTTACATTCTAATGAGTTTTTTTAAGTTTTGTGGATAACGTTATGGGAATTTTGAGAAGTTTGGTGGTGTTTCATCCCTTTTGGGGGTGTTTCACCCCTTTTGGGGGTGTTTCACCCCTTTTGGGGGTGTTTCACCCCTTGGGGGCCGTCCATTCTGTAATTTTGAATATTTCGATTGTTTGAACAAAAATTATAAACAATCTTGTGATCAATTCTGGTACTGACCACGTGGAATCCAATTTATTTGGGAATTTTTTTATAAATAAGGGGTATTTAACCCCTAGGGGGTGAAAATTTTAGAATTTTCAATACGTCAATGGTTTGTAATAAATGTGTAAGAAATTTTAGCAACATTTTGAACATCAAAATTTCAAAAAGACAGAATGCGTGGTGCAGTTTTACTTAAAAGTTAGCCCACGCCCATTTCCTGGAAAACGGGGGCTGTAAAAATTTTTTTGATTGGGACGCAAATTTGTAATAAATGTGTACAAAATTATGTAATAGTTTTTTTTGGAGTGTGCCATAAATGCTGGTGTAGCTTTTAGTTCATCGGGGCGTCAGAGTTTCATTTCAAAATCGGCATTTCATCAATCACAGTCTTTTTGACGATTTTGATAAAAGCTGGTGTGCAAGCAGTAGCAAAAGGGGCTTCTTTTCATGAAATTATATTTCAAATTATGAATTACCTGATTGATATTTACAGTAAAAATCATTGTACGCCACTGTATTTCCCTAAGTTTCATATTTTTTCAGAAAAAACAATTAAAAATAAAGCTTTCTCATAATGCTGTGAATTTGAAATCAAAGTCATTGGCGTAGAAATGGTGGTTATATACGCCCCATCAAAATTCAGAAAGTTATGTGAATGATCTTTTTTTCAGTTACTCCATATTTTCTTGTGCACAAATGTATTGTTAAGTTATGATAGAAACAGTTGACAATAATAGGCTCAGGAACACAACAAAAAACCAGTCCATCAACCACGAAACCAATAAAAAGTTCATGTAGAAATAAATTAATAAGGAAATCTATCGATTGATAAGGTGTTGCTATTTCAAATTCACGGCATTATAAGAGAGTTGTATTTTCAAATGTTTAATTTGATAAAAATTTGAAACTTAGAGAAAAACAGTGGCGTACAATGATTTTTACCATATTCATCAATCAGGTGATCCTTCGCTGCTTGTAATTTGAGATCTAACCTCATAAAAACAAGCCCCTTGTAACTGCCAATATACACACCAGGTTTCATGGAAATCGGCGAAAAGACTTTTGAGTAGTTAATAAATAATCGATTTTGTATCAAAACAAAAAAAAAGTTCACGTTCCTGAGCGACAAATAACAGCTAAACCTGTGGTCATTTCGCTTGATTGTCTCAAATAGAACGCAATGATAATATTTTTTTGGGGGTCCCAAATGAAAATTGGCCATTTTTACTTGCACCTGCAAAATTTATTTTAGGTAAGGTTAAACTCGCATATTGTTTTCTAACTATTCCCTTAAGGCCATGTTCAAGTTTTAGTAAGGTACCAGTAGTTTTGCGGATTTGGTATATCAATAATGATAATGAGTTTTCATCAGGGTGTAAAATAAATGTTGTTCACACTATGCAGCAGGTTCTGATTTCAAAAAATGTATTTTAGTTGTGTTCAAAAGTTGTGTACAAGCATTCCTGCAAAGCGTACGATGAGATTTCGACAAAGTCCGACCCTGGGAGTTTCTCTACATAAGCAATAGTGAAAACAATTACAATTTTTTTGTTTTTTTGAAAACATCTCAAAGATTATTATTCAAGTGGAAATTTATAAAACCTACAAAATGGTTTTTTATACGCCCAGATCGGTGCATTTTTCACTGAGAAAATCCGAGGAAACCTCTAAAAATGAACCATTTTTCAAAAATTCATAATTTTTATAAACCTGCAGGTGGACAAACAATATTGCGGAAACTCATATTAACACATGATATCCTATGGATATCCATTTGGCATTTTATGTCCAATTCTGGTCGGGATATCCTTGGACCTGAAATGGATATTCATGGGATATCCATCGAAGGATTTGAAATGGATATCCTTCAGCAAATATCCTATGGATATCCATAAAATATCCACAGTTATTATGGATGTGATTGAATTGCAAGACTGATTTTGATATCATCAATTTCTGAGTTTCTTCCATGCTCGAACACGAATTGAAGCATTTGAAGAATACTCTTATCTTTCGTTTTCCGACTGGATTTGAAATGGATATCCATAAGAAGATTATCCATAAGATATATGGATATCCTATGGATATAGTTCAGGAGGTTCAGGAATATCTTATGAATATCCTTGAAGGATATTTTATCGATGTACAGGTTGATGGTACCCCTGAACATCATTGAACGTCCATAGTATATCCTTTGGATATTTCCTGACGTCCATAGTACATCCAGCATATCCATGATAAATGTCCAGTGGATATCCATTGGATGTCCATGTGTTATCTGGGAAATGTCGAGCTGCATTTTGGATATCGATGTTTTTTTCTCTTTTCAACGTACACAAATTGTATCTTTATGAAAATAATCTTCTCCCTGGACCGTTGGAAGATCCGTTGGAAGATATTCTACAGATGGCCATAAAATATCCGAAGCAAATATAAAATAATGAATGTTTCGCATTCTTAAATTCTGTACTAAAATGCACTATATGAGAGCTCCGGCCAACGCTGCTGTTATTAACAATTTTGAAAGAATATTCGATAAATCGCTAACATTCTATCTACCTAAGATTAGTCAGGTTAAGGTTAGGTTGACTGGTGATTCACTCATTTTTAACTCAGTCTGCCTTCTTCTTGTCATTTAAACTTACCGCCATGACAGTGACCAATCACAGAGCGCGTGCGTATATCGTGCAGTTTATTTGTCGTCAGTTTGGAGATTGCCGGCTGTGTGATTCGTGCGAAAGAGAAACATAACCTTTACTTGCTTACTTTTGTGGTTTTACTGGTTTTCCATTACATATATGTCTCTGATTCCTGGTTTAATTCACGTGGATTTTGAAGATTTTGGTTATGGGCAATTGGTTTTTTTCATTCCTTCAAATACATTTTGATGGTAAGTGGTAGAAATATAATATTTAAACTATTTTCAATCAATGCATTTGTGCCAATTAGATGAGAGAAAATGGATAACATCAAGAATGTCAAACAAATAGGCTGATGTACTTAAAAAAATAAATAAAATAAAATAAAAAAATAAATAAAAAATAAAAATTGGAATCCGTACGAGTATTAGCTAAAGAGTCTACAAACTTCACTAATGACGCCTGTTCCATCTTGTCAATGGTCGACTTCAACATCATGCATTCCTGATAATGAAATAATGTCTATTGAAAATAATAATTCTGATTATTCATCAACTCTTGTTACAGAATTTGATAGTTCTGCAGACAAGGTTGCCTCTTTGGATAATGGATTTGTATTCAATTCAGTTACAGAAAATACTTTTCATGAAACTAATAGAGTCGCTAACAGATATGAAACATGTGAACAGATAAGATGAATAATATAACTGCACCATGAAGGGATGTTTTACCGATATTTGTAGATGATCATTTTCACATTGATTCCTTGACAAAATCAAACAATTGGTGGAGTATTTGGACAACAGAGAGAAATTCAGAGCTGTTGTGAGTGAATAATGTTTTCCCTATCTTTTTATCAAAAATATCTTTTTCAGGTTGGTGAAGTTTCAAAAATTGGGGGTTCATCATTATATGATTTTATAAAACGTTGTCTTTCTTCCAATATAACAAATGATTTTGAATTGGAATATAGCTGGTATGAGGCAAAAAAAAGAGTTTTTGTTGAACTCAAATTGGCTGAACTTTTACTAGGTAATGAGAATATGTTTCATATAAAGTTCTGCCTATAATGAAGAATACACATAGTAAATACTTCAATAGAATTTGGTTTTATTACCAATCTTTAGAAAATTAATTCCTTATTCCGGCTCATGGTGTTTACTCAATTAATTTCAGACGCAGCTAATACCAACAGTCTGGCAGCAAATATAGGAAAATATCAGAAGAGGCAATAAAAGTTGGCTACGAATGGCCAAAGAAAGACATCTGCTAGCTTCGAAAAAACAGGAAAAACCCCAAGAAGAAACCGAGATTGTCATTCTCTGAGTGGCATGTTTTTAATTTATTTTTGGTTTCAAAAAGAATATTTTATTATTACTATATAATATATTCACATTTTTTATTCTTTTACTACCATAATTTGTTATTTCATCAATAAGAGTATAAATACATTTTTTATCCTCTCGTTTTTATTTAATTGAAATTATTATTGTTTTGTCATAATTGTAATTTTTATTTATTTAAAAAAAATCCCTAAAAGACATCTTTTGGATATCTGTGAACAATATCTTATGAATATCCTTGTGGATATCTTGTAGATGTCCTTGAACAACGTATTAAGAATATCCGTGAAAAATATTTCATGGATATTCCTGAACGATATCTTATGGATATCCCAGAAGGATATCTCATGGATATCCCAGAAGGATATCTCATGGAAGTCCAGCTTGTTCCACTCGGAACATCCACCGGACGTCCATAAAATATCCACCGGATATCAACTGGATGTCCTCTGGATATCCCAAATGTCCAAAATGAATGTCCAAGTGGATATCCATCGAATGTCCGTGTGTTGACTGGTTAGATAATACATAACATGTGGTTCAACTGTGCGCAAGATGGTTTCTGTCTGATATGTATATAATTAGAGTAACTTTCAGTGACATTTTCACCTCTCAGGTGAAACCAAAATATACAAATTGTAGATGTTGATCTCTTCTTACATATGCCGTTTACAGAATTGGAATAAGATGATTTCCCTTAAATCGGCGCATTTAGAAAGATTTGCCCTTACATTATTTATAACGCGATTGTGCAAAAACTACATATCGGACAGAAACCATCTTGCGCACAGTTGAACCACATGTTATATTCTCTACCCGCAATATTGTTTGTCCACCTGCAGATTTATAAAAATTATGAATTTTTGAAAAATGGTCTCTTTTCGAGGTTTTCCCGGAATTTCTCAGTGAAAAATGCAAACGATCTGGGCGTATAAAAAACCATTGTGTAGGTTTCATAGATTTCTACAAAAGTTCCATTGACTGTGAAACGATTCCTTGAATAATCTTTGAGATATTTCCAAAAAAAAAAACAAAAGAGTTGTAATTTTTTTCACTAATTTTTGTTTAAAAAATTCCACAAAGCGATTTTCCTTGGGCGAAAACTGGGGTTTTCATCAACGAACCATTTTATAAAAATTAGTATAGGCCATTTGCGTCTTTCATTATTATGTGGGGGGAAAACCTCTACAGCTTGGTCTAAGAAAAAGATGAAATTGAACGCTTTGGCATAGTTTCAAGTGAAAAATTATAAGTATACTTACTTTCATCCTGAGAGCTATATTACTAGAAAAAAATGTTTCCACAGCTTTGTCACAGATATTAAATAGTTTATTCTATTATTACTAATCACAGGGTTGAAAATTTTCAGACTTCCAAAATACAAACGGACCAAACCAACGGACGATGAACCACAGCACTCAAAGCACAGATGTGTGTGTGTTCTGTGACTCAAAGAACCACAGATTACAGAAACAAAGTTGTTTCTGTAATCTGTGCATAGAAATGAGTAAGTATATATAATCGTTGTATGAGGATTCCTCATACAACGACATAATCATTGTTTATATAAAAGATAGTTAGTCAACCTTATGGGATTATAATTGGATCAAAATAGATGCGACATGTAGATGGCGATAGCTCGCATCCAAGTCTAGTCGTAACTTCAGTGATCTGGCCTCCAAGTCATGTTGTAACTTGATTAAAACAATGGAAAAACATTAAAATCAGGGTTTTTTGAAGAAACCTGCATTAAAATGACGTCAAATATTCATGTTTGTAACTAATCACGCTAGATGACACTCGCGTTTGTGTCCAATACCTTTTCCACAGGCATTGACTATGTTCTATTTAAACAATGATATAATATATATCTATGAATATGTGCAAAGAACCGATGATCACTCGGGGCATTGTTTAAATAGAACATAGTTAGTCTTCTTTAGACAATGGTTAGTCAATGCCTGTGGAAAAGATATTGGACACAAACGCGAGTGTCATCTAGCGTGATTAGTTACAAACATGAATATTTGACGTCATTTTAATGCAGGTTTCTTCAAAAAACCCTGATTTTAATGCTTTTCCATTGTTTTAATCAAGTTACGACATGACTTGGAGGCCAGATCACTGAAGTTACGACATGACTTGGATGCGAGCTCACTATCGCCATCTACATGTCGCATCCATTTTGATCCAATTATAATCCCATAAGGTTGACTATCTTCTATATAAACAATGCTCGGGGTCACCACGGAGTGGGCGACATCTACATTTCGAAATTTGTATATAAAACTCCGAGAAAACAAACATTCTGCCATAAGATTACCTGTTAATAAATTAGTGATTATTTCTTTTTCATTCCATGTTTGGTTCAATTTTTTTGATTTAATGGAAGAAGCATAGCTTTGATGTGACAAGTAAGCCAAAAAAAAATTGTCCAGTGCCACAATGCAAGAATTATTCGTTTGCAAATGTCTCAATGCACTCTTTTCCCAGAAACCAGAAATTAGCTAAAACATTGGGAATTAAACTGAAAACCGGGAAAGTAATTCATAAACATACGTGTATTTGCATCCGTGAACAGTGTGAACTCTTTATTTTGAATGTTTTCACATCTAGTGAGAGAATTTTGGTTCATAACTGGCGTAAATTAATCCTTTTATTTTCTAGGCACAGCATTAAAATAATTGATAAAAATTGTCATTCCTTCTCAAAAAATTGCAGAAACGAGTTCACTGAGGCAACGAAAAATAGGAATAAATGAAGTAATACAGGATTTTATAATTGTAATTGTTTTTTAACTTCAAAACTTGACAAGGTCAATCAAGGTTAGACGCTGTGAAGTTTCAGGATCATGTGCCATTTTTCGTTCAAAAAATAGACGAGGAAAGTGATGACGTCACAAATGTCATTCTTGTCAAAAACTGATTCCAAACAAGCCTCCGTCGAATTTAAATCAGCTTGTCCAAAATTGTTTCCGTTGTTTTTCAACATATTTTGCCTAAGAAAACAAAATCCAAACAACCTAACACAAACTAATAATCAAAGCAGCAAATCATCAACAGAGAATGTAACCTAAACTCTTTGTTTGGAACAGGGTTCTTATGATAGGAAGGGGTTATGAAATAAGTGAGCATTTAGACAAGGGGAAGACTGAGGAAAGGGAGAGAATACGTCATTGGAGGGAAATTAAGGTGGCTATCCTGAAATTGGTAACTTTGGTTATATTTACGTCAATTTGCGAATAAATAAAGTTACTAAAGCCCGTGGCTCAGATAAATCATAATAAAATATTATATTGCTAGTTGTTAATTACTTGTTTAATATTATAACAATACTTCTACATCATACCATGATGATAACTTGTCGTTCCATATATTTCCCAAGAACAGTAAAGCAGCAATGGATCAATTTCTGTAGTATGGGTATACCTATTGATTTTTCCAGGATTTGTTGAGACCATTTTAATAAAAGAGATTTTGAAACCAATCTTCAAGAATCTCTCCTACATGAGAAGTCAAGACAAATGCTTAGAACAACGGTGAGTTCAAACTGTTCTAATGAGAAACAGAACTCAATTTGGTTTGGGATAGAAACTGTTGAACTATTTCTTTTTAGTTATTCCTACCAATACGTGTTGATAAAAATCTGGTCTCTCCACTGTGAATTGTCTGTGATATCGTATCAATCTGTTGGAGTTCCATTGGAGATAGATACTTGCTAGAATCTGTACCAATGGCTGATCGTTTACCATCAAATAATGGTTTGTTCATTATATTCTATTCCTGGTGCTATGAAATGATTGATATTGATTGGTCTTTATGCCATTTAAGATGAGGATTCAGTCTCCTTCCACCCTTTGTTTATAACAATGTTACAAAGAACAAGAGAAACTTATTGAACAGTTCTGTGCAATTGTACAACAATTATCAGAAGGAAGAAATAAAATTAAAAGAAAAGTTCCCATTACCAAGTGTAAGAACTATCCAAACTCAAAATTCTTATGGAACGTTGCAAATACAAATGATATGTTCAGCTTTATTTAAAATATTAGATATGCACAATTTTACTACTTTCCATTTAATTAGGATTTTCGGTAGATATATAGAAATGTTAAAAATGTTCTGCATAAAGAAATTGTAAGTTACTATTTATGAAACAATGTATAAATGATACCGAAATTTATAAAATAAAACATTGACTCATATCATAAATACAGTGCTCAAACCATTTCTGTAAATATTATAAATGTTGACGAATAAATATTTATCTATCTATCATTGTAATCATTTACCCCATTTCATATTCACACATTTTAGAAAAACTAGAGATCAATCATATAACAAATCACACTTTCTTCTTGCACCTGAGGTTCTGGAATAATGTCAACATAAGAGAGTTGCTTTGATTTCTCTCATTAGACATGAAAAGAATTTTTCTTTGAATGGTGCAATTTATTCAACTAGTGTTACAACAGATATATTGAGATTAGTCTTTGAATCTTTGAAATATATTTCAAATCTCAGATTCTTCCACCTTTTTTTTTTGAAGCGGCTCATTAAAAATTTGTTATTTTCGTCAACTTTGAAACTCTCAGAAGCCTTCGAGATACTTGTGCGAACTAGGGAATATATTAATAACAAATATGTATTAATCACTCGCACGTTTTTCAATTTACTCCGTAATTTGTTTCGAATTCAATCCAACAAAATGGGATTTTTAATGTAATTCAAATTTGGCGCCTCCAATCTCAGGATAGCCACCTCAATTTCCCTCTAATGACGAAACAAGATGCCCGACAGAATCGATGACATTTCATAACCCCCCCTATCAAGGAACCCCCTGGTTTGGAATAAGTTTTTGACAAGGATGACATTTGTAACGACACACTTTCCTCGTCTATTGCAGCCAAATGAATTTTCACAACAGGCATTTATAAAAAAGCAGTCCAAAGTTGAGGTAGAAGTAATAGTACATTATATACCGCGGGACTGAAGTAGTACATTTAATCCTGAAGGTAAAGTTTATGGCCCGACCGCAGGGAGGGCCATAATTTACCTGAAGGATTAAATGTACTTCAGTCGCAAGGTATATACGATACTTTTCGTACTTCCGGTATGATTTTATTAATTATTTCAATAATTTCAATCAGTTTTTTCTCTCTTCAACTCATTTAATAAACTGTCTTTAAAATAAGTTACCATAGTAACATTGCGTTGTGACAGTTATAATTTAGAAACATTGTCATTACTAGTGTCATTGTAAAGAAACATTGTTATTGATAATTATTGGTATCATGAGTGAAGAAGGTGTATCTGATATTGAAAAAAGAGCAGCCGAAGTAGGTGAAGAATTGTTACCACCGAAATCTAGAAAACTATACGAGCAGCAGTACGATGCAGGAAAGACTGGTCAATATGACGAACTGTCACAATATTAATTTGAATATTAACGTTAATTACCATTCTAATTAATTATATTTTTCAATAAAATATCCCTTAAATTCGTTTGTTTGTGATTTAATCGTTCCGGGAGTTTCGTCAATATTTAATCCCGGAGGGATTAAATGTGACACTTTAGTACCTGTCACAAGGGAGTGAAGTTGTCACTTTAGGCCCGGAAGTACGAAAAATTCAATAATTAAAACCCTCCAGTAATCGGGTGATGTGAAAGCACATACATGGTCGGGTTGTGTCTATCAGACCCAAATTGTAAGTGGGGGAAAAAACTTTCCAACAAAATTTTTAAAAAAATCTGAGTTATAAATGAATTCTATGATTGTTTTAACATGTGTAATTGCATAATTAATAATATGCAAATAAACAATTCAAGTTTTCTTCCACATTTTTCAAACGACCAAAAAAAAAATGCAACAATATAAAACCATAAAACTCAGTTTTGAAGAACAGGTTGAAAACAATCTTCGCGCATTGGTTCAATATGCTTCAAGCAAAGCTATTGATGACAATTTTCACAAAAATATAGCTTTATCCGATTTTGCCAATGGGCGCACCCCCCCCCCCCCCCCCTGTTTGTAATTTTTCGTGATTGACAATGGGTTATGAACAATTCCGCTGATTTTTTTCCTAGATGTCCTATATCTTAGGGTCATCTGCTCTAGCAGTCACATGATCCTTCAATAATGCCAAAGCAAACGGCCAACCTAAGTTCTTTCAGAAACAATTAAGCGTCTTTCCCTAATTACTTTAGTCTCGGCCTTTATGGACCACATAATCATTTATTCCGGAAATATTCAGAAAATTATAAAATAGGCAATCTTCTCGCATTTCTACTGGTATTATAAGCACCAGTGTTTTGATCCACTGAATCAATACCTGCCTTTGTCAAATCATAAAATGTTGAAAGGTTGCTTGCAGAAAATCTTACAAAAATTACTACGCGTAATTTTTAAGATAGACTGGTACTTTTTCAACAGTACCTTTAGAACCGATTGATTGAAAGGTGCAGGCATGCGCAAGCAGCATAGGGATCACGAGACTCGACTCGATCAAATCGACTTAACTCGTTATCGTGTCTATTAAGTTGTTCACGAACGTTGATCCAATATGGAATATGCTATCCTAACAAGAGAGTTAGGCACAATCGAGAACTCGGTTCCATATCCGATCGTCGTTCGTGAAAAACTTCATAGACGCGATAACGAGTCAAGTCGATTTGATCGAGTCGAGTCTCGTGATCCCTATATGCAGATCAGCCACGAAACAGATGAATCCGAATAGGAAACGAGAAACGATTGTCCCACAGACCCCACCCGACCACCGGAGAGTTAAAAATAATATCAAAAAGTCGTCAACTGTCAGGACAAGATAATTAAATGACATTTGCTTTGTTTTCCCGGAGTATTGGAGCGCCACCTGTGTGTGGTGATCTCGAGACGAGGAAAGTGTGTCGTCACAAATGTCATACTTGTCAAAAACGTTTTCTCAGGAAAAAGGAGTTGAAAAACCTTAACGGAAAATATCGGAGTTATCGGACACGCTGATTTAAATTCGACGGAAGTTTGTTTGTGATCAATTTTTGACAAAATGACATTTGTGACGTCATCACTTTCCTCGTCTATATTCAAGTAGACTGATCATTATTTAACATGAAAGTCTAATCCCCATAAGATAATGGGGACACTGATAAAAAGAGATGAAAGAACATTTGTGACGTAGTGGGACGTGTCATGGCCACCGTTCTATATAGACAGTGACGGACTAGCTCTTGGTATATAAGAGTTACTGCTGATAGTTTTGTTGCTTGGTTCGAATTCGACTCTGTACTCATATCCAAGTACGTCACTATGACGCGTTGATGATACAAGATTCTGATTGGCTAGAGCATTAAACCCTCCTTGTTAGTTTAGTCTCTTTGGTCTATATTAGCGTTTCAGTTGACTTGACCCGTCGACTGGTAACACCAGAGCTACTCCCCAGTGAACACAACATAGACAGTGGCGCGTTCTTTTTAGTTAGTGCTACACCAACTACCTTTCCCTGCCCCCTCATGCAAGATCATCGGACTTGGTGTAACAAGCCGTTTATGGTTATGTTCGTTAAGGAAAATGAACGAAGATAAAAATTTACGAAATGATAATTTTAATTATGATAAAATTCATAATAGTTCGAATAACTGGATGAATGTGAACGAAAAGTGCTTCTCATCAACTGCGCATGATCCTGCCTGATGACCAAGAACCAACATTTCGTAAAACCGAACTGGCACCACCATAGATATGGAAAATTCCATCAGAAATTTTGAAATCAACAAGATCAAATTGTTTCGCATTACCACGAGTCTGCTGGAACGTGAGGTGTTACGCGTTACCTCAAAGCTCAATAGTTCTGACGAATATTCTTCCTTATGACTTAAAACTTATGACTGCTGCATAAATCCACCATTACCCCTTGGGACCACTTCATGATCAATTCTCTCTCTCTCTTCAGTTTTTGTCCGTCGGCTTCCATTCGGCGCCTTGTAGGACATGCCCTGCTGCGAGAAATCCGTTCTCATCCGGCCTTTAACCGGCGCAGACAGCAAGGTTTCATTAGCGGAATGCAGTTGTCTTGCTATAGGCAATACTGCATCCCATATTTTACACTTTTTAATTTTTAACAAAACACTTCATATTTAATCTGTCAAATGCACGTCTTTAATACTGCGGACATCACACACATTAACGACTTCCAGCAGAAGACCGCCGTCTGGGGTGCGATTACGAACACTCGATCTGTAGTTAGTTTGACATATGTCAGATTTTAGCAATTATGAAAACCAATACAATTCAAAATATATAGCAACTTGAGTCGATATCAATGGTCTATATGGTAGATATAATTCCATTCTATCTCTATTCAAAGAAATTTCATAGTTTCGATTTCGTTTCGAATCAAGAACATACATCGTTCTAGCCTACGTATCGTGACAGCTCTCGTATCGAGTGTTCATAATCCCACCCCTGACCTCAACCAGACAACCACTGCCGGAAGTCGAATCCAGGATCAGTTCAATAGACGAGGAAAGTGCTGACGTCACAAATGTCATTCTTGTCAAAAACTGATTCCAAACAAACCACCGTCGAAATTAAATCAGCTTGTCCGATAACTACGATATTGTTTCTGTTGAGGTTTTTCAACTTCTTCTGCCTGAGAAAACAAAATCCAAACAACCAAACACAAAATAATAAGCAAAGCAGCAAATCATCAACAGAGAATGTCACCTAAAATTCTTTGTTTGGAATCAGTTTTTGACAAGTATGACATTTGTGACTTCGGATAAGGATTCAGTGATGCCACCACACAACTTTTGGCTTTAAAACTACTGACACGTTTTTCGGCATTTTTTCTTCATGTCAGGGTTCCTGGCACCCTCAGGAACCCCGTAATATAATTAAAATTGTTCATAACTATGGAAATATTGAGATTTTCCATAAAATACAAAACACTAGGGACTTTAATTTTTAGGAATTTTTCTTTCAAAATGGCGCTAAATTCAAAACTAGAGCTAGAGTTTTGTTATTAAAAGAGGTATTGTGTGATCTAGGAAGTGCCGGATAAAGCCACCGTGGGGTTCGTAGCAAATGTGAACAAAAGAGGCCCTTGATTTGCATTAAGTATTAAAAAATTAAAGTATAGAATATAAAATAAAACAGCACATTTACAAAAAGACTTTCCGTGATTTAATCCGAGCAAATTTGAAGATAACACTCGTAAAATTAATATTTCTAAGTTAATCACTTTCTATGTTCATTATAGTGAGGTCGTTTGATATTCTTTTCCCATTGTGTTTCTTAAAACATTTTTAAAACGTTTTAATATTGAAAAAGAACGTTATTCTCTGCTGTAGATGGTGATTATCAAAATCAAGTGAATGCGAAACACTATTCCAACATTTGGGAAACACGATTCGAATGAATTTTATGTAAGATGTCTAAAAATCCTGGTGTGTCGACTCATACCTGGAAAACTGTGGGACAAAACGGGAGACAATTCGCCAGCTTGATTAAGAGAAAACAAATGAATTCGTGGTCTGTTTCCCAAATATTCCGCATTTGCGTGTACCGCCACGGTCGGTTTTCTTGTTAGGGTAAATTTACAAGAACAGAAGTTTTCAAGTATTGCCGACGAATGAAATGAATAAAGAAACGTAATTATTGGAATTTACTGAAAAACTTCACCAATCAGTTTAATTTGTTACATTTTCGACTTATTTATTCAATTTTTTACTGAAATGAAATTCACTACAATAATAACCACGCATTTCATTTAGAAATATTGAAGTTAAGCTTCATGAAAAGTCACCATTAGAACCTGTCAACCTTGTGCTAATAAGCGGGAATGGCGGGATTCCGTGTGCGATATATTCGTGCCATGATTTTCATTAAAATGTTTTCTAATAATACAAGATACTATGAGATAATCTTCATAATATGGTGGTACTTACTATACTCACTTTCGGTACTGGATATAAATGAATTATTTTGTTCGTCTCTCTGGATTGCCCACAAATGATACAAAAACGGAAGGAAGGAACATGATCAAATTATTATTGTACAAACCATACAAACTACACAGGAAACGATTAGATATTCACAAATTTTATTTTATCACACATGTTTTGCCTGCACACTAGCTTCTTCACTGTCTGATTAAATAAAGTTTGTGGAGGATCGAATCGTTTTTAGTGTAGTTTGTACAATTACTATGGATCTTCATCAAGTAAATGACGAGTCAATCAGAATAATTAAATTATTATTGGATGAATGTCTAAGAAAATATACAGCAAAATGAAGAATCACATCAATAATAGTAATCAATACAAGGAAATTGCACTATCAAATTTAGATTCTGTCACCATCAGTCACTTTTGGATTAAAGTTTGTTGAAATTCCATAAAATTGACCACAGTCATCGATCACCATATCCGTGGAATATTGACAAGACCAAAATTCTATATAAGGGCGCCATCTCTGGAACCGACCAAAGAAGCAGACCACTATTTCATTTGTTTATTTGTCTTCTGAAAAATCAAAACAAAATCGAATCACTCGACACACCATGGTTTTTATACATCTTAATTTTATATGTTAACAGTTCATAAACTTGAAGTTCCTGAGCCTCGTGCTTTTTCTTTCTGCTGTCAATATCAGCAGCCACATCTGTTTTCAGCAGCTTCGCAAACTGCACCAGTTCATTGCCCAGACTGTCTCCCACATCGTCTAGGAAATAATTGACGATAGTTCTTTAAGATCTTTTCTGCCGAAGTATTCCAAATACACTAGTCACTTGATGGCAGTGAACTCTATACTACGTACCTGGAACTGACCCGGCCGATATCTTTAATAGCAGAAAGTGTGTCAGGGGCAATTGAAACAAACACAGCATTAGTTAGGGTAACCTTTCTCTGTCATACTCATGCAAATAAGTTATGGTTAGGTGTATAAAATTTATTTTAATTAGAAATTCAGTTATTTTGGGGATTATTATTGTTCAATACCTACAATATTTTCATGTTGTTCTAGTGTGAATTTTTGATGTTTTAAATTATAGCAATCCATTTGCGAAAGGGTATAAGGCACCTATTAGGTCAGAAAATTTGCATTATTTTAAAGATACCTTAAAATTTGATGGCATTCCGTTGTTATAACATATCTTGATTTTATATAAGATGTATAAAAACTTATATTAACAATGGAGAGAACTATAGGGTTAGCCAATGACCTATTACCCTAGTAGCACACGACGTCATTACGACGTCTTTTCAAAGTCATGTTTCGTCGTAGACGTCATTTGCCGAAAAACGTACGTCTTTATGACGTCATTTTTCATGACGTCATTTAGCCTTTCTCGTAAACACGTCATAATGACGACATTTTCCTGACGTCATTTAGTTGTCCTCTTATAACGTCATATTGACGTCAGTTTTAGGTTAGAATCCCCCTATATCTATAAAACAGTAAAAAAATTCAACCTCTACATTTAACAAAAAGTGATTAAAAGAGATGTTCACATATGGTTTTATATAGTGGTTTCTGGAATGATGCATGAGATTTTTGAAACTTTTGTTGTTATTTATAGCTAATGCTAATGCTTCAACAATTTGAATCTACCGCTATTGTTACCTCAGGTCACATCTATACATTATTGTCATTGGTTTGGCAGTTATGGGTTGGCGCCAATCAGTGATGTCAATAACGTCACGTGGTAAGCAAGCAGACTCGACTCAGTGTAAAGTGTAAAAAAGACTATACACTAAAATGCATGGCATAAGCGCCCCCACCATTATGATGTTATCAACAATTTTGGATGGTTATTCTGTTCATACTAGGTTAGTCAGGTAGGATTAGGTTTGCAGTTGATTCACGCATTTTCAACTCAGTTTGCCTTTGTTTATCATTTAAACTTCCCGCCATTACAGTGACCAATCACAGAGCGCTTATTGCTTACCGTTTATGTTTCTTGACGTCTGTAAAAAAGGTGAAGGAAGAAGAAGAATTAGGTTAGTCGACTTTGGCGTTTAGAGGTATTTGGCGTTTGGCGGTATTTTTTTGGCAGAGCAACTAGGAAATGCGTTTTGGTGGCGTTTTGTCTTCGTAATTTCGTATTGTAATTATACCATATAAACATTTTTGTTTTTACGGACAGTTGTTCGGTGTTCTATTCCACAAGATTTTGTTACAGTCTCAGTGTATTTTTATATGTAAGTATTTGTGCTCTCTGCTTGATACTGGGTTAACCGCATGCATAATATTGATTGATTGATTATCAATTAAATTAACGGATACCGAGCCGATCCTATAAGGCCATTTGAATTTCTTGCTGTAATTCTAAAAATTAATATCTGTTATTGACTAAGGGTCTCGGTATACCTCCCTCTTTTAAGTTATTCAGCATGTTGCAAGTAGACTGGGGCTTATTTTGCCCTTAAACTCCTTAAATATAAGCTGTTCAAAAACTATTCTATCGTACAACTAGTACAATAGACTTTATTAAGTTGACATAGCTATTCTAGTTCTAGGCATCACACTTCAATGGCTTATGTTCTTGTTGAATTTGATCAATGTGATGGTGGAGGCATAGCAACCTTACACAACTCATGGTTAACACCTAGGAAGAAGGAGGCCTTTTGGCCACCTCATAAGGAACAATACCAGTTTGACAAAGCCTTAAAAAATGGTGCTTCTATAAATACAGAAACATGGAAGCTTTACAAAATTAGCAAAATTTTGTATTCCTGTGGTGAGTTCTTAAGCCATTCTTGATGAAAAATAAATTTAACCTCATTATAACTAATTTTAAAACTACATAAGTAAGTGTACCTATCATTTTCTGACAATACAGACTTGTTTTCGCAAAAGTATAGTGGAATTAAGTAATATATTGTGAAATTAACTCTTTACAATCTTCATTTTATATATGATAATAGTATTTAAAACACTAGCAGCTTATTTTTGGAATTCCTGTTGCAGATGATTTAGTCAAAGTTAAGGCCAAAGGGAAAGACGCTGAGCTTACCTCAAACCTTGAATCTGATGAAGGGGTTAGTCCAAAAAGAAGAAGAAAAATAAATAAAAGGTTTCTGCCGTCATCATCTGACGATGAAGGAGAAGGTACATCTGCAACAATTCTGCCAAGGCCACCGAATATAAAACGGAGCATAAATGATTCCTCAGCAAGGAGTAAGTTATTACTACAATGTTGTGTTTGTTAGAATAAGTAATATTTGTTGTATTTTTAGATAGTCCTACTTTGGTTAATGAAACTGAAATTATTACCACAACACCTCAGAGCAGACCCCACACTTCTGTTTTTAGTTGTGATTCAGAAAAGATAGGTGGGTATTTTTTTGTTTACACTTGGGCAAATAAATAAAAATATAAATATTTTACAGGTAAACTAATTTCCATAGTTGCTGGCATTAAAGAACAAAATAAAGAAATTCTAGAGTGGATTCGGAAACAAGATGACAAGATAGTAAAACCAACAGGTATTCGACCAGATTTAAATGTGGAATTACCGCTGGAAAGTATAACTGCACTTAACAGATTAGAAGAAGATTTGGGTAGTGAACGTTACTCTAATGATTTGGTAATATTATTTGTTATCAATGTGTTATACTTTTACTTAATTTATTTTCATTGCAGGTTTCATATTTGTCAACATTGGGAGGCAAGGACACAGTCTCCAGGACGAATAGAATCTTAAAATATTTGTTAAAAGATGTTGTTGCCAGCACATTTAGTTACTATGGTAAAAGGAGTAATAAACGGCCATTCTTAGAGCTTAATTTGAGAAAAATAATTGTGGGTAAGCATTATTTTATATTTAGGCATTAGTAGGTACCTAGTAGTTAAAAACTACAGCATGCTCTGATTGCAGGAGTAAAAAAGGGAGCAATGTAGGTATCTAGCTTACTAAGTAAAATATTTTGTATTTCAAAATTATTTAGATATACATAAAATATTCTATTATGAATATTGTCATTAATTAAAAAACATTGTCAACTTTGAAGTGTATAAATTTATGTCAAAACATATAGATCGATTCGATATGTATGATACACACATACTATATTGTCTGCATATACTTCAAATATTTTAAAAATTAATTCAAAATGAGTATGAACATCCCTGATAGAAGAACATCTACACTTCCTGTTATGTACCACACCAAGCATTGAATTACATTTCATTTCACTAAATTTTAATAAATGTAGTAAATTTATTTAATAAATTCTGAAAAATATGTATTTTATTTGCAGATGCTGTAAAATTGTCATCGCCTACGAGTACAGACAGGGATGTTGAAGAATCAATCAAAATTTGGTTAAAGCATGCACCTGAACGTATGAAGAAACATGGAGCCAGACAAGAAAATTAAATTTAAGTTAAAGAGTTCTGTTGGCGAAAGGCAACGTCTTCGACGAATCGCCTCTACTATAAATGAAATACACTGTAGCATTGGTAAGAAATCCAATTCTTCCGAATGTTCTCAAATATCTTACAATAACGACTTCCCTAGCAGTATTTCATCTACATTGCCCATTGATAATATTAATGAAATTGTAGATTACCATGATACTGCTTTCATAAATCAAAATGTTTCTCAAGATGTGGATGAAATTGATTATGATAAAGCTTGTACTGATAATTCAGAAATTGAGCCAGATTATAATTCATTTGAACTTGAGCAACCTTCACTTCTATCTAAAGTAAAATGTTGGGCTATTGAAAATAAAGTGACACATTGTGCAGTTAATGGCCTGTTAAAAATATTAAAACCATATCATTCGGACCTGCCTTTAGATGCAAGAACTTTGTTAGGAACACCTAAACACCTCAATATTATAAATATTGAAAATGGTGAATTGTGTTACTTGGGCTTGAAAAACAATTTGTTTAGAATTTTATCAATCAATAATTTTGATTGTAATAATTTAGAAATTAGTTTTAATGTTGATGGACTTCCATTATTTCATAGTTCAACTGTACAGTTCTGGCCTATTTTGGCATGTGTTAAAAATTGTAAAACTAGTCCCGTATTTGCAGTGGCAATTTTCTGTGGTAAATCTAAGCCAGCTTCATTAGAATTGTTTTTTGAACAGTTTATAGATGAAGTTAATTTTCTGTCCGCAAATGGATTTGCTTATAATAACAAAGAGTATACAATTTCTGTACATAGTTTTATATGTGATGCACCAGCTAAAGCATTTATTAAAAGAATCAAGCATCACGGAGGCTATTCATCATGTGATAAATGTCTTGAACCTGGTCAGTATGTAAATGGCCGGATTATTTTAAAGAGCACAACATATTTAAAAAGAACAGACCAAATGTTTCTTACTCAGCAAGATGAAGAGCATCACACTGGAATTTCACCGTTGCTTAGGTTAAATATTGGAATGGTATCACGTTTCCCTGTTGACTATATGCATGCATGCTGTTTAGGAGTGATGAGAAAATTATTGAATTTTTGGTTATCTGGTAAGTTACCAATTAGGTTTTCTAGTCGTATAGTTGAAAGCTTGACTGAACTTCTAGTATCGTTAAAATCATTTATCCCTAGAGAGTTTAATCGAAAACCAAGGGGGTTAGATGAGCTTCAAAGATGGAAAGCGACGGAGTTCAGAACTTTTTTGTTATGTGGGACCTTTTATTCTTAAACAGACAATTGATAAAGCTATATATGAAAATTTCCTTTTATTTCACGTATCTATGTCAATATTGGTTTCTAATTCACTTCTATCTAAATTTGGTTATAACTTTCCAAACACATTGTTAGTCAATTTTGTTAGTCATTGTGAAGAGTTGTATGGTAAGGAGTTTTTAGTATATAATATACATATGTTATGCCATTTAGTAGATGATGTACGTATGTTTGGTCCAGTGGATATTTTCTCCGCCTTTCCCTTTGAAAATTTTTTGGGTAAATTGAAACGTTTATTACGATCTTATAATAAGTCTTTACAACAAGTATGTCGAAGATTACAAGAAATGCAGTCTTTAGAAGGTGGCCATATTGTTGATAATAAGAAAATTTTGCATTTAATGGAGCATGATTTTGGTCCTGTATTGGAATTGCATGATATTCAGCAATTCAAAATGCTAAATTTTGATAATTTCATTCTCTGTACTAATTTTTATTCAAAAGCTGATGCCTATTGCTCAACAGTAGATAACATTGTCATTGAAATACATAATATTATTACCCAAAATTCGGATACTTTAATTGTTGGAAAGCAGTTTATTACTTACAAATCTCTCTATGAGTATCCTATAAAGTCCGAGGAGTTGAACATATTTATTTTATCACATTTATCTGATAATCTTCAAATTTGGCCCATTCAGCAGATAAGTATGAAGTGTATAGTATTTCCAGGTAAAGTTGAAAAATGTTGGGTTTCGTTTCCTATTATTCATACCATTTTAGATACCGCTTGATTATATTATATGGTGTTTGTAAGTCTTCACATATATTCTCGCTCTGCGTCTTCTTGCACTTGGCAGATGAAGAGCGAGAACATATGAGGGGCCTTGAAGGTGCTGCCAGATATACATAAATATAAAATCAATAAAGTAGTGTATCTTTACTTGTCTTTAATCATTATATATATGTACCACATAATTTATCAATTATAGTTGTTAAATTCACAAGAAAAAATTGAGTTTTATTCGAATCTATTTTGTTTTGTAAATGTAAAGTTACTGAATACTGAATATTGTATTGTTTTATATTATATAAATTCACGATAGCATTTTCTGATAAAACCTTTGTTGTTATATACCAAATTTTATCATTTTCATACTGTGATGTCAGAAAAAACAAATTTTGTATCTCAAACACTGGCATAATAGGACAAAATAATGTCCCTATAGGGAAGTATGTGCGAACTTTGAAGAATTGGATTTCTTAACTTTGTATTATGTCATCAACGTTACAATGTGTATAATTATTAAGGTGTGCAATAAATACTCAATATTATAAATGTACGTTTTTGTTTCACCTCAAATTTAGTCAAAAATTGGTAACACAGTTATAATCACGTCATTAAGACGTCTCTTTAAAGTCATATTTCGACCATCCAAATGACGTCAAAATTACCTAATTGAGACGTCACTTGTCATGTCCAAAATGACGTCATTCCAAGACGTTAGTTTGACGTCATGCAATGACGTCATTTTGGACATGACAAAGTGACGTCTCAATAAGGCCATTCTGACGTCATTTGGATGGTCGAAATGACGTAAGATATGACGAAATATGACTTTAAAGAGACGTCATATTGACGTCGTGTGCTACTAGGGTAAGGCTGAGTCAAGTCTACGGTCTGACCAATATGATTCGACCAGCGCGGTCATTTGGTCGACTTGACGACCTCATTAGAACTGTATGTATGTGACCAATATTTTCAATCATCTGGTCGGTCCGACTCATGGTCATACTTCATACTGAACGCGCGTGCCTGGTCCGACCGGTGACTTGACACAGGGTAACTTTGAATAAAAATCCACTTAATTACTTTTTAACATATATAAGTACTATCAGATCACTTGGAATTTTTTTCCTGTATTAAAGCTTATAAATCATTCACCAATGTACTCACTCGAGGAGGACTTCTGTATGCTTCAGATGTGTACAAAATTTTACATTTTGCTGAAAGGTAAATTCGCCTTTTATTAGGAAGTGAAAACATACTGAAATTAAAAATTAATAATAAAAAAAAATTGTGAATATAAATAAGTTTGCTGTAAATATAGATATTTTTAAATCTAAACACCCTGTAATGCATGAATTTGTAGGTGAAGAATGTCAAGAAATTCAGATAATTCGAAAAGTAACTGCTACATATTTGAAGTGCCGAATGTCATCAAAGTTAATTGATAAATATAGAATTACATGGAAAAAGTGCCACAGTAAGACAAAATATAACAAAACTAATTTTATTCAGTAATTGTTAGATAAAAGTAGCATTAGATAACTATAATGTATTGTAATATTGAATAAAAATTGAATTTTTAATTTTGTTTTCATTTTATTTTACCAACTCCGCGAAAGAACAGTTGAAATTTTACTTGACCGTGGTACTGTTTACATTATTACTTCCTTCCTGACTAACTCTACCGGAAAAATACACGTTTTCCCCAAAATAAACGTAAAAAATATAAATAATTTTAAAATAATGCGCCAACGTTCCATTAACCACCATAAGATAGAAAGAGATAGATATCCCTAGCATGTGCGGCAAACTGATACAAATTCTGTGATGTAAGATGTAACCTCAATGTATTCAGGCCAAGAGCATTTTAATCAGAAAGGTACGAAGGCACAGAACCGCCAGATAAACCTGTCTATTAGACAATTTCAGTCAACTATAATAACTGTTGTTTAGTTCACACTATAAAGTTCATTTCGTTTTTCTCAATACTACACTGTAGTTGAATTCAAATATTAATTTCAAAAGTTATGTTCATGAAAATTTATTCCAATTATGGATTTTATCGCGATGTAGCATGTACCAGGGTCGCACATATCAAACTCGAAGATTCGAGAAGGCATTGCGACCGAATAATGTCAGATTGACAACATCGAGGAAAAATAGGTGCAATGTCAGATACTTTGTCACGACAAGAATTGTTCGAGATATTCGGCGATTACGCACAGTACCTTGCCGTTGTCTTTGCATAGTCACTATCTTTCCAAGAAGAACAGCCCAGGACGGCCGTCCGGAGGAGCCAGCTCCAGCACCGTTCAAAGCTACATTGTATTCGAGGTAAGCGATCCTTGTCATGCTCGTTTCTCTCTATTTTTTTTTAAATACAGTCCATTAGCACTGCACTCGCCCTACAACTGTCTAATAGACAGATTTCTCTGGGAATTAGAAAAAATCACTACATCTTGCGCTTCTACGCCTTCGTAGAAAGGTAATAAGGTTTGTTTGTCTGAGAAAGTTACCACTCAGAATATTTTCTAGATCGATCAACTATTTGGCAACTAGGAAACGTGAAATACGCATTTTTTTTTTAAATTCAGGAAAATGATATATTTTGAAATTAGTGCCATTTTGTGAGAAAAATCCCTAAATAAAATTAAAGTCCCTAGGGTTTTGTATTTTATGGAAAATCTCAATATTCCCGCCGTTATGAACAATTTCAATCATATTACGGGGTTCCTGAGGCTGCCAGGAACCCTGGCATGAAGAAAACTTGCAAAAAACGTGCCAGTAGTTTTAAAGCCAAAAGTTGTGTGGTGGCATGACTGAATCCTTATCCGAAGTCCTCTATTGGAAAGCGGCTATGTATATACCTGTATCGTTTCAATCAAGTTACGTCACGACTTGGAGGCCAGATCACTGAAATAATTATCAGATTTCAAAAGCTTGACAATCCGCCCTCTCAAGAAGTGGAATGTAATTATGCCACAGCGCCTCGCCCTCCAGATCACTATATGTAGTACTGCCTTTAGTGCTATCTACCACACATTTCAAAAAGTAAAGAACTCCTACCACGGCCGGCTCTCTTCACGTCGTTCGAGAATAATCATTATGCTTTTGTGTGTTATCACTGCAGTACTGCACGTGCTTGTTACTGAATTTTAACTAATAGAAGGCTTTTTAGTTTCAGGTAACGATAAAAATACGACACAAATATGGGAAAACGTAAGAAGTCCCGTTCACGATCTCCTAAAATAGAGACAAAGAGGTCTAGAAAAGGAAATATCCTTACTTAAGGAGAAGCTTGGTGGCCGCCATTTTCCAAGCCATTCTGGAGATCGTAGCCGGCATAGATCCCATACTTATAATGGGCCAAGAACAGGGAGTTCCAGACGGGGATATTCATCCGGGAGCTCAGGGCGACTCAACTCCGAGTCCCGAAGCAGTTCCAGACAAAGTAGACGGTCCAGATCCAGGTCCAGGAACGTGAGTCATAGAAGGCCATTGGCCCAAGCCGTAGCCCCCATGGTACGGCAGACTCGCATGTATCAGACCAGTCGAGACAGACGCGATATAGGTATAGTTCCAGGTCCCAATCCAGTGATGTGAGTCCAAAAAGGCCGCCGGCCCAAGTCCGTAGCCCCCGAGGTACGGCAGACTCACCAGTGCCCATCCAGATTGAAGAACAAAGTGTTCTTGATACTGATTCTGAAGACTCAGATAGAGATGGGAAACAACCGACCGTGGTGGAAGAAGATAAAAAGGAAGAGATACTAGATGAAAACATCTTGCATATTCTTGGTGAAGACAAGGAGAACACTGAGGTGTTTGAGCTACATACAATTTTGAAAAGCAGATGGAAGACCATTCTCAGCGAGGGTCTAAAAAAAGACAAAAGAGCTGAGTTAATGTTGGAAATACAATTTTCCAACAAACCTGGTTGAACTAGGAGCCCCTGAACTCAATGCAGAGTTTTTGTCGGCACTGCCTGACTCTGTTATCCAGAAGGACAAATTTGAAATAGCAAGACAGGCCCAACTGGGAAAAGCTCTAGCAGCACTTGGCAAATCTTTAAATGTATTATTAAATAATAATTCTCTTGACAAACAGGATATTTTAGCACCTTTGAGTGACTCCGCAAGAATATTGTCTGATTTGCATTTTTGCATGTCAATGTCATGAAGAGCCGAACTGGCTCCTCATTTTAAGCAAAATATAAAGGGAATAACCACCACTTTACCAGTGGGTCAATTATTGTATGGAAACAACCTGAGCGAATCTATAAAAGCAGCTAAAGCCCTTGAACAGGCAAGCAGGGACCTTAGGTCTCAATATAACAATGTTCCAAGGAAGCAATATAACCAGGAACGTTTTAAGAAAACTTTAAACTCCAGGGGCCTGCCAGGACATCAAAGGAGGAATCCTCGGCAACAAAGGCCTATCCCTCAGCAAAGACAGAGAAGACCCAGTCGGTATTGAATAAGGTAAGTAAAATAGCTGGGCGCTTAGGAAAGTTTGTGGACGAATGGAAAAACATTCCTGACATTAGACAGGAACAGATTGAAATAATTGAAGGATATAGGATCCCCTTTACTAGGAGGCCAAAACAGATGAAGGTGATTCGTTCTCAAAAGATTACACCTGAAGTTCTTAGAGAAATTAATAAATTGAGGAAATTAGGTGCTATTTCAAGGACTGGGCCAATGGCGGGTCAGTTCTTATCATCGTTTTTCTTGGTAAATAAACCAAATGGAGGAAAAAGATTCATACTAAATTTAAAAAATTTAAATATGTTTTTATCACCGCCTCATTTTAAGATGGAAGATACGAGGCTTGTCATGAAATTGATGATGCAAAACTGTTTCATGTCTACAATTGATCTTAAAGATGCATATTTCCTGATTCCTGTTTGCAGGAAATTCAGAAAATACCTAGGCTTTCAGGTGAATAAAACTATATATGTCTTTAATTGCGTGCCGTTCGGTTTGTCGACGGCCCCTTCATTATTCACTAAACTTTTGAAGCCAGTCTTGAGATTGTTCCGTAGCAGGTGTTACATATTTAGACGATTTCTGGATAATGGGTAAGACCAAAGATAGCTGTCATTCTGCAACTAACATTGTTATTGACCACCTGCAACGCCTTGGATTTATTATTAATTCAGAAAAAAGTAATCTAAAACCTCAACAAAAATGTACTTTTTTAGGGTTCAATTTTGATTCCTCCGACATGTCCATTGAATTGACAGACGCCAAAAAACGAAAAATATTAAGCTGGTTATTGTTGAAAAATACCAAACATATACAAATTAGAAAATTCATAGGAAATTTAGTGGCTGCCTGGCCTGCATATAAGTATGGTAAGCTTTATACAAGAAGGTTTGAGAGGACAAAGCATCTAGCGCTAAAGAAACACAACCAGAACTATAATAAATCCATGAGTATTCCTCTGGATATTCACGAAGACCTTATTTGGTGGGAAAACAATGTGTTGTGTTGCAAAAACAATATTAGATCAGACAGCTTCATACTTGAAATCTATTCTGATGCCTCCACAACTGGGTGGGGGGCATACTGTCAAGGTGAAAGCACACATGGTTGGTGGGACGCATCAATGAGGGAGAAACACATAAACTATTTAGAGTTGCTAGCTATATTTTATGCCTTGAAATGCTTTGCTAACAATTTGCGGTCAGAAAATATTTTGTTTAGAGTCGATAATACAACTGCAGCTTCCTATATTAACCGAATGGGAAGCATTATTCATGTAGAATTGAATTACTTAGCAAGGCTCATATGGAAATGGTGCGAAGAACGAAATTTGTGGTTGTTCGCTTCCTATATACCTTCCAAACAGAACAAAGCTGACAAAAGTTCACGAATCCTCTCGTTAGAGACTGAGTGGGAATTGAATAAAGCTGTTTTTAAAAATATCGTAGATCAATTAGGCAAACCCAGCATTGACCTGTTCGCTTCCAGAGCGAATGCAAAATGTACAACCTATGTGTCTTGGAACAGAGATCCAGATGCAGCTGCGGTTGATGCATTCACCCTTTCATGGGACAAGTATTTTTTTTTTTTATGCATTCCCACCTTTTTGTTTAATATTACGAATCTTGAGGAAAATCAGGTCAGACGGGGCAGAGGGAATTGTGGTGGTACCCCAATGGGCTTCGCAACCTTGGTACCCTTTATTCCAAGAACTTTTACTATCGCCACCAGTGTTTATCCACCCAGATATTAACCTACTGTCTTCTCCTTTCAGGAAGGTTCACCCGCTCCACAAATCACTTTCCCTGGTGGCAGGCAGGTTATCTGGGAAGCTTTCTCAAAAAAGGGATATCCTATAGAGTCTATCGAGACAACCTTACAATCCTTAGCCCCGGCTACTTTGATTCAGTACAGCTCATCGCTCAAATCTTGGTGGAATTTCTGTCAATTAAAAAGCATAGATCCATTTAATGCAAAGAATAGTGAGGTAGTCAGTTTCCTACAGAGTGAGTTTTCAGCAAAGTCAATCAAATACGGAACTTTCAACCAGCATAGATCTGCGCTTTCCCTTATTCTTCCAGGTGATATTGGAAAGGACATACTAGTCAGAAGATTTTTGAAGGGAATCCTGCGGCTGAGACCACCTAGACCGAGATACAAAGTAACTTGGGACCCTCAGCTTCTTTTGAACCACATTAATGATGAGGACCTGTCTTTTTTGCTCTTATCAAAAAAGGCAGTTACCCTATTAGCATTGGCCACTGGGCAAAGACTTCAGACTATACATTTAATCAAGATAGAAAATGTAATATTTTATCCTGAGGGTCTGCAGATCCATGTACCAGATAGGATCAAAACAAATACCGTTCAACCCTATATAGAAATACCCTTTTTCCGAGAGAACAGGAAACTGTGTTGCCACCACAATTATGAACTACATAGATAGATCGGCATCTTTAAGACAAGATGACAATGCTTATCTATTCGTTAGAGGCAGAGGACCCTTCACCAGAGCAACCAAGACCACCATCGGGAGATGGATAAAGTGGATGATGAGTAAAGCAGGCATAGACACAAATCGATTTACAGCACACTCAACTAGGCATGCTTCAACCTCGGCTGCGGCCAGAAGAGGTGTTAGATGGGAGGTTATAAGAAAATCGGCAGGTTGGACAAAAAACTCTCAGGTTTTTGCCCGTTTTTATAACAGACCATTAGAATATGGTCTGAATTTTGCTGAAGCAGTTTTTAGTTAATTTTTGCTTATAGCTTCAAAATATGGTTATATACCCCAATGAATAAATGAAGTTATATATCTCAATGAATAAATGATTTGGTTTTAAGCAGAGTTTCAATCAACCTACTAACAGAAAGGGAATATGTCTACATGGAAGAGGTTGTAAGCAATATTTTGTTGTTCTTTAAACCTCTACATATAGTGATCTGGAGGGCGAGGCGCTGTGGCATAATTGAACGATCAAACGAACTTACCTGTGAAGTTCGATCGTAATTATGCTAAGCGCCTCGCCCGAACAGATCACACCCTCCCTATAGATGGAAAAATAAATAAAAATTAATCCCATACCCAATTTCAAAATATTGCTGCTTTAAAATTAATGATTATTCTCGAACGACGTGAAGAGAGCCGGCCGTGGTAGGAGTTCTTTACTTTTTGAAATGTGTGGTAGATAGCACTAAAGGCAGTACTACATATAGTGATCTGTTCGGGCGAGGCGCTTAGCATAATTACGATCGAACTTCACAGGTAAGTTCGTTTGATCGTTCAAATATATAGGAAGAAAAAGAGGTAAGTTCTTTCATCCATGTTCCAAGCGCATAAATCATCTAGTTTCTGTAACTATGGTTCTATGGTTTGAACTATCCAATCAAAGGATTGTTTTGTTGAAAATGTTAATTTAATTTTGCTTTCAATGAATTGTTCCCAAAATGTTTGTTATTTAGAAGATACATGTACTACAAACAAAGTTATTCTGAATACATAACTAGAAAGACTGAAAAGTAGGAGAATTTTCACATGATTTTCAAACTTCCTGCTAATTTTTGAGTATTTTTTGGTTTCAGAAGTTGGTTATGTGGTTATATCTAGAACAAGTTTAAGTCAAAAAATTTAGTACAATCCGGCGTGGGATTCCGTGAGCCATAGAATTCTACTTTCCATCGCATAAGTGAGGTGTCATAGTTGAATTGATGAGAAAGACAGAGACGTCTACTATAGAATTATATGGCTCACGTAATCCCACCCCAGATCAAGTACGTTTTCGGGTAGAAAATCGTACGATTTTCATTCTGACAGCTTCACCTTCAAACGCCATTTTGTGAAATTGTCATTTGTCATTATGTCATTAACGTTAATGTTTATGTTCAAATTTCGGTTCTGCTTAGTGCTTGTGGGTTACTTAAAAATTTAGAAAATGTTTTTGTGGTTGGCGAACAAGCAAAATACGAATTTGAGGGAAAACACCTGATTTTGCATTGCAGCTGTTATTCAATCATGAAACCTTCACATGGACATAGTGCTATTGATAATGATTCAATAGGGTTGAAGGTAGTTTTGAATCGTATCCCATTCAGTGATCATACAAATAAGTTCCAAATGCCAGTTGAAAATAAATGTGACGTGAAGAATATGAAAACCAATCGACAAAACTTAAAAACGTATAAACCATCTGGGAAAAATGTTGCAACTTACAGAAGATCCTTGAGAAGCAGAAATAATTGTGTTCTTGATGAATCTGTCAAAAGGTCGACCCACATTCCAGTACCAGAAGTATCGAAAGTCTGCAGAGTTATTTTGAATAGAAAAGAAGTACCAGAAGTGTTCAATGGTTGCAAAGTTATCTCAGAGAAAACAAAAGTTCCAGAAGTGGTCAAAACTTGCAAAATTATTTTAGAAAGATCAAATGAAGCTCAAAGACTCAATGATGTCCCTCAAATCGAAAAAGACAAAATTATTTTAGAAAGATCAAATGTTGCTCAAAGACTCAATGATGTCCCTCAAATAGAAAAAGACACAAAGTTAAGTATGCCACTTATGAAAAGATTGCGGAAATGTAATGAAAGAAATTATTTTGAATCATCACTGGAATGCTCAACAGTTGAGCCTTCCAAAATAGAAGATAAGAACACCCCTGCTTTGAAACAAAAAATTCCCATCTACAAGCAAAATATTGAAAAAAACAAAGAAAATGGAGATGATCCTTACAAACTGGACATATTTGATCTGGATGGTGATAAACCAAAGAAAGCTCGGAATTTAAACCACTCGAGAAAATTCAACAAAACTATGTATGACTTGTTGGAGAAATTGAATAAAAAAGAAAAGAAAGTTGTTAAGAAAAAACCTCTGACCTCCAATAATATTCCAAAATATGACGAGAAAATCAAGAAAGTTTTACAAAAAGTCATGAAAAAAGTTAATAACAGAAAAAAAGTTTTGACTAAAGTGGTTCAAATGAATGGATCCAAAAATCCCACTGTGTGTGATAATTTCAGTCAGAGAAATAGGCCTGTTGTGACAGATCATTTTGCAGGGTTTGGGAATTCAGATATACAGATTAAAAAGGTTCCTAATCAAGAAAAAAATCTCTGTATTTCCACAGCCCCTCAGGTAAACTCTATTGAGAATATTTCTGTTACCAGTAAAGTTACAAAGGAAACCAAAGAAGTGCCAACATTCATTAAAAGCATCAATGGTTATGAAAATGTGAGTGGCTTTCTGGGTTTCAACAATACAAACAGTCAGTTGGAAACACCAACTATTGACCAACCAAACAAAAGTATTAATATCATAAGCATTGTAAATTTGAGTCCTGAAAAGTCACCCCTTTACTCATTCGACAATCATAGTGATTGCTATAGTGAAACTGACAGTAATTCTCCATACTTTGGTTTTGGTGAAGATAGTGGGGATGGTGTTGGGAACTTACATAAAGTTATTGAATCGGCTGCATTCTTCACTCATCGTAGACCAAATGCCAACAGTACAATGATTAGAGGGGCACAAAAAAGTCCTTGGAGATTATCCATGCCTGGTAAGCGCAACAATCACTTTCTGCTAACGAAAAATAATTCACTACCTAGCTTAAATCAAGACATGGTTTTGGATTATTCTGTAACAGAAGAGAGTGAACAGCAAGTGAAGTCTAGATGTGGAGAAGTAGAAAGGCCCAAATCCCCAGTACAAACCAGCATCTTGAATTTTGTTGAAGGTTCGACAGACCATTACTTGAACAGAAGTCAAGAACATATGAGACGTACTAGTTTGTTTGACTATGAAGATTTTACGATAACAAAGCCAAAAAGGAAAGTACTAGGTGTTCTTCAAGATAATGTACAAACAGAATCGACACCTAGAAGAGAGCCACTGCACCTAATTGAATCCCCAGATATATCTACAATTGGTGATGTATTTCATGGTTTTGATACAGCTGATGATGAAAGTAAAGAAAATAGGAAACCTAGTAGTAGTAGACCATTTAGAATAGATGTGCGTGATGTAAGGAAGTACAAAAAGAACATGCAAGTCGCAAAAGAAGCTGAGTTATCCAACACAGAAGAAACTTTTGTGGAGCAGAGTGAATTGGAGGAGCAAGAAACAACAGAAGTTGATGAAATTCAGCTATTTGGAGATTGTGATTCAAAGCAAGAGGTTGAGACAAGCATCCAATTGGTGAGTCATTGGCATTATGGGGTATGGCAAATAATAATACTGATAGTTTCATAGGCTATGCCTTTAGGTTGGTTGGTGGTTGTTTGGATGAAGACTGACTAGCGAGATACCAGGTTTACCTTCAAGGTTTTCCTTAACACAGACCAGCTGGGGTCTATTGTATTGTTCTGTTGTCAGTGGTTCCTGGTTAAATAGGCCTGTGTTTTTCACCAGGATTAGTAGTCACCACAGTGTCAACAGGTTTCTCTATTTATTCCCATGGTGTGTAGGTATTTACTAAGGCTGCAGTGTCCGGTTAGGAAGCCGGTGATTGTGTGTGTCTTTGATATGTCGAGGTTGAGGCATCGTCCATAGATATACTAATAAGTCCGCTCACTCTCGCAAGCGACCCAAATCATCCCCTTCGGTCCTCGCGCGTCCATTGCCCTGGCTGTTGGGCTTGAGCGCCGGCCTGGTGGGCTAGCCAGTAACAGTTCGCATCGCCGCAACGATGTCTGTATGATTTACGACGGCTCACAAAAAGAGCGGCATTTTTCGACCACATCAAAGGAGTTACCAGACTTATTAGTATATCTATGGAAGATGGTTGAGGGTGTCAGCCGTCAGTGTTTGGCTCAGGTGCCTCACCATGGCTGTGCTGTGTCGATGCCTTTCAATTTGGTCCCAATATGTTTGGTGTTTTAATTTCTTCCACTCATTGATTAGGTTTCCCCATAGGGTTTTGCTAATTCCAAACGCTGGTTCTGGGACTGTGAATAGTGATTCAGATGCTTTCTTTGCAAGTTGGTCTGCTTTTTCATTGCCTTCAATTCTCCTATGTCCGGGCACCCACACAAGTGTAACCTTGTTGCGTTTTGTCAGTTCAATGAGGCTCTGAAGGCATTCCCAGACTTGTTTTGACTTTATCTGTATTGAATTAAGAGCTTTCATAGCGCTCTGGCTGTCAGATAGAATGTAGATGTTTCTTCTTTCATACCCACGGTCTAGATTCATCTGTATGCATGTCATTATGGCATGTGTCTCTGCTTGGAATACTGTGGTGTTGTTGCCAAGTGGGACTATTACGTATTTTAGGAACACTCATGTTTATGGAGCAGTATTATTATTATTAAAATCGATCAAACCAATAAAGCAACTCAAAACCCTGTGAATCAAAAATAGGGGTTAGCAAGATTGTCCATTCTTTGCTTTACATTTTGCATCACATTTTTAGTACCAAGATATGCAACCCAGAGGCAGGTAAGTATTCATAATATATTTGATAGCGACAAGGCTGATTTTCAATATATTGAAAGATGATTTTTTGGTACATCATAGATCTCAGTATTAGTCAAATCATAAATGAATAATAGAAAAAACAGTGGGCAAAGTATAGGGTTCATGAAACTCCTGAGTTGTTTCGTTTGTTGAAAGGTATAGTTGTACAATAACGAAGAAAACGTCTAGAATTTAAAATAAATGTAAATTAAATTGAATTTAGAACATTGTGATGTGGCTCTTTCTATCCAGAGTTCCAGATGAAATCAAATCTGAGGACACCGACCATCATCTTTTTTATAAAGAAAAATCCTATAGAGAGTATGGAAACTTACCAGTATTACTTTTACTGTCCAACATCAGTGGACTGACTCAATATAAATTAGATGATCTCATATTGAACTATTCTAAATTGAAATTTCTTTAACCTGTGGTAGAAGTCCATTGTGCCTCGAAGTGGAGTGGTGTAGATTTATGATATAGAAAAACTCAAAGTCATCTCCACAATTTAATATAACCATCCATGTTATGTAATGGTGGATCGATCAAAAACCATCGATCAGTTAATTGGTATCGTAGTAGTACATGTTTCGAGCCTATATAAGCTCATCATCAGCTAAACTAAAATTATGGAGAGAAAATTGTAATGTGAAAAATTTGTAATAAAAAAGTGTCACATAACCCTTGTGGCAACATGTGGTGACACTTTTTTATTACAAATTTTTTACATTACAATTTTCTCTCCATAATTTTAGTTTAGCTGATGATGAGCTTATATAGGCTCGAAACATGTACTACTACGATACCAATTAACTGATCGATGGTTTTTGATCGATCCACCATTACATAACATGGATGGTTACATTAAATTGTGGAGATGACTTTGAGTTTTTCTATATCATGAAATTTCTTTGCTTTACTGAAACGTGGATACCAACAAACAATATCACTCAATTTTCTATTCCGGGATATAAGCTTATTAACTTTTTCGGTCGATTTCGATGTATTAGAGGAGATGTGGATATTTATGCTCATCATGAGCTAATTGCAGAAACGATACCTCTTTCTCCATATTGTATTGAGAAGGACATAGAAATATGTGGACTGAAATGGAATACTGATTCATTTCATTCAATTTTTCTGGTATGCTATAGGTCTCCCTCAGCAACTTTAATATATTTTTCAATAACATAAACCAAATTCTAGAAAATATCTTCAAACATAACCTGTATGTCTTCTTAACTGGTGATTTTAATGTCAACTCTATGACAGACTACCAGGCTAATATGTTCAATATGCTCCTCGGGTCCTATGGATTATTTCCTAGGAACCACACTCCTACACGTGGGCTTTCTGTGTTAGACCAAATCTATTCCAACTATGAGGATTGTCATAGTACTGTTGACATAAATACTGAGTCAGACCATGACCCACTTCTATCAAATCTGAATACTTATTACCCTTAAAATAAATAGTAACAATAACTCAAGTAATTGCCGAATTGACAATCTGATTTCTTACTTAACTAAAGAATCATGGCTAGTGTCTTCTCAGCTGAAGGAACGGAGTGTAAATTCAATGAATTCTATGATACTCTGATGCACTATGTCAATGCAAACTGTCCAATCAGAAACGAGAAACTGAGCGCCAAATCAAACAAACAATGGGTCACTAATGAAGTGAAAGAATCATCACTCAATCTAAAGAATGTAAACGTGCTAAAGAGATCCTACCCCCAATCAGAAAATATAAATAAGGAGGCTAGAATAAAACATAGGTCACTTGTAAAAAATACAAAAAGTCAATTTTATTTCAATAAATTAAATAACTATACAAACGAAAATAAAACTACATGGCAAGTTATAAACGAGTTGAAAGGTAAAGAAAAAACTATTACGCAAATAAAAATAAAAGACGGTAACGACATACTGGATGATCCATCAAAAATAGCAAATAAATAAAATGACTTTTTCATAAAAACCCCAAAAAACACAATAAACAACATATATAACCCACGTATTCCAGTACAATATAAAAATAATTCTCAAACAAATAGCATGTTTATTTCTCACGTACATGAATATGATGCCCTTCAAATAATAAAAAATAAGATGAAAATTAAACCATCCTGTGGCTTTGATGGAATCTCTGGAATTGTCTTAAAAAAGATAGGACCCTATATACTTGCCCCATTAGCTCATATTATAAATTCATCATTTGCAGAGGGAACATTTCCTTCTAGGCTGAAAACCTCCATAATTACCCCAATATTGAAGAAAGGAAGCTCTGAAAATATCGAAAATTACACACCACTATCAGTACCCTCTGTAATATCAAAAATAATTGAATATGCTATGATTGATCAGCTTACGAACTTTTTAAATAAATACCAAATTATTAATGAAAATCAACATGGCTTTCGCGCGAAACACTCTACAATGACAGCGATAACATCCTTCTACGAGGAGATCATCGAAGCCATTGAAAGTGGAGAGAGCCCGACTGGAATCTTTTGCTACTTCAGCCGTGCCTTTGACTGCGTACACCGTGGCACACTACATAACTTGTACAGATACGGAATCAGAGGCATTACTCTTGATTGTTTTGATTCATACTTGAAAGATAGGGTCTGTTTTCTCATCAATGGACATTAATACTCTAGGGGTTCCACAGGGATCCATACTGGGCCCTGTATTGTTTATATTATATATAAATGATCTGCCCCTGATCTTATCGGACATTTTTACCATTTTATATGCAGATGACTCCACTTTACTACTGAAAGATAAAGATATATATATATATATATATATATATATATATATATATATATATATATATATATAAATTATTACAAGCAAAAGTCACAAATTCAGTCAACCAATTATCTGCTTGGTCATCTGATAGATCCTTATTGTTAAATTCCAGTAAAACTAATTACACAGTGAGTAAGGTTATTCTGGACTTTCATTGTCTAAAAAAGAACAAAGAAAAATTCAATTCTCTGCAATTTTTAATCACGACGTTTCAACTGTTGAAATCTACAGTCGTTATCAAGTGTATAATGCGACAATCTCAAGGATACTTCTTATATATGCTGTGGATATATTTTGTGTCATTAGCCTAGGGGTAATTTGGCGGTATTCAGGTAAGCTTGTTAATTACTGTGCCAGGCCCCTCCGGTACAGCATTGTTAATTCTTATCGCAATTTCAATTGATCCATGCCACTAATTAAGGGTTTCCACACATTACGGATTTCTATGCTGGCCTGACTAAAGACTTTGTTGTTCATAATATATGCACTCTCTTTAAACTTCCTTCTATACCAGCCCTCTTCTTTATGGATGACTTCTGCTTCAGTCCATTTTATGTTGTGTTGGGTCGTCCAGACATGATCCGCTATTCCTGACTTTGATGTTTCTCCTCGTTGAGTGTTTCTCTTGTGTTCAGCGAGTCTAACGCTAAGTGGTCTCTTAGTTTCTCCAAGATAAGCTTCGCCGCATTCACAAGGGATGCAGTAGATGCAGTTTTTGGAGTCAATGTCAGCGTTACGTGGTCTGGTCTTTGTGAGATGGCTGCGAATAGTGTTACCTGCCTTGAAACATGTCCGTATTTTGTATTTCGACCCAATTCGCTTTATTCTTTCCGATAGACCTCTAACATACGGAACGCACAGGGTGGTTTGTGTCGGCTCATCTGGTTTCTTGTTCTTATCCCCCCTGCGAGCTAGAACCTCTTCTATATGTTTTTTGGGGTACCCATTTCGTCGCAGATCATTCTTGACATTGTCCAATTCGATGGTAAGACTTTTATCTGTGTTACATAGGTTGTAGGCACGGTCCACCAGCGATCGAACAACCCCTCTCTTTGTAGCACCATGATGGTTCGATTCGAAGTTCAGGTATTGTCCGGTATGAGTCGGCTTTCTGTATACTGATGTTTGGCACTTATCATTGTTCCTTTGAACTTTCACGTCTAGAAAAGGTAAACCGTCTTGCGTCTCCTTTTCCATCGTGAAGTTTATGGACTTTCTGATGTTATTCAGATGTTCCAAAAAGACGTCAAGGTCCTCGTCTCCGTGGTTCCATATGACAAACGTGTCGTCAACATATCTCAACCACATCTGAGGTTTCTTATGGGCTGTCTCTGTAGCAAAAGTTTCAAACCATTCCATATAGATGTTTGCTACCAAGGGTGATAATGGGGATCCCATCGGTAGTCCGTCTTCCTGGGAGAAAAAGCGGTCTTTTTCTTGAAAATAACAATTTCGCAGGCAACATTCTAGCAGGTTCATAATGCCACGTACTGGTAGGTTCGTCCTGTTCTTCAGCTCTGTGTCTTCTTGCAGATTTTTCCGAATAATTTGCAAGGCCTCTTGAATTTTTCTTTGTTCTTTTTTAGACAATGAAAGTCCAGAATAACCTTACTCAAAGTGAAACATTGTCAACCACTTTCAAACAAACGTAATTACAAAGTATTTCATACCCATCAAAATTCAAACATACCGACTCTGAACTTCAACTTGAATAATAGTACAATTGATACAATTGCAGATATTAAATTTCTGGGAGTATACTTCGATTCCACCTTGTCTTGTAGGACTCATTGCACTAAATTAAGTAAAAATTTGAACTAATAAACCTAAAAAGTGCATTAAGTGTGAATTTCATATGGAATTATAGTATGGGGAAACACTCCAGCTGCACACAGTGTTTTTCTATCGCAGAAGCGCATCATAAGATGCCTTGTGGGCAGTCCACCTAATCATTCATGTCGAAGTTTTTTCAACAAATACAAAATATTAACAGTTACTGGCATATTCGTTCTTGAGCTATTGACATACATTCACTTCAATTGAAATACCTTCTTAAGAAACAGTGACACTCATACTCATAATACAAGGAAAAAAGATAACTTCCATGTGCCCTTCAAGCACCTGGAATTGTCCAAAAGAGCACCACATGCTTTTGGTTTGTACTTGTACAACTTCCTTCCTCACAATATGAGAAGTTTGCCAAAACATACTTTTAAAAGTCAACTAAAAAAAGTTCTAGTAGATCTGTGTCCTTACTCAATACAAGCATTTCTAGAATCAATTTAGTTTTACTAAAAATAACTTTTTAATTGTAGGTTTGACAGATTGTCATGAACATTTTAATTTATATGTATGATTCTATACGTTCCATGTCTAGTATTGTTATTTGTAAGAGCTTTTGTATGTTTTACTTGATTTGATACAAATATGATATTTTATTTAATTATTTATCACTTACATTTATATACATTTATACACCTATATTTTAATTCTAAAACTTGACTTGTCCTATAACTTTTGTAAGTTCCACATGATAAATAAATTGATTGATTGATTAGTAGATTGAGTAGATTAGCTCGACAAGACGAACAAATGTTAATATAAAAGGCATAAGATGTCCGGAGGACTGCTCATTGCTAATATCCTATACAATAGGAAAAGTTGGATCGAAAATCCATCAGAAAACAACTACTTTCCTGGCTAATGCCACGACGAACATTGAATTACATAATATAATATAATATAATATAATATAATATAATATAATATAATATAATATAATATAATATAATATAATATAATATAATATAATATAATATAATATAATATAATATAATATAATATAATATAATATAATATAATATAATATAATATAATATAATATAATATAATATAATATAATATAATATAATATAATATATATAACATAATATAATATAATATAATATAATATAACAAATTTTCACGAAAATGATCGGAAAACTTGAAAAATCTGAAAAAAAACTGCAATGTGGAAAATAAAAAATATATTAGAAATTGTTGATATTTTCACAATTCGTCAAGAAATATTTTTTGACCGCGTTTAGAAAATCAACAAAACATGTCAAAACATTTTTTTCGTAAAATCAGTAGTCCGGGAAATCTTTCAAAAAAATGGAAATTCGAGATATTAACTGTACTGAAACGAATGAAAATTTTAAAATTGCTTTGAATACATCTTCACAAGCCACACCGATACTTCCAACCATTTTTCTCCAACTCCAATTACTTATAAAGTGAAAAAAAGATGAAAAAATGTAAAAAAAATTAAAAACCTCAAAAATTCGAAAACGAAACAATATATTGGAAAACTTCATATTGACATTTTTATTTTCATATTTTGGAAAATTGTAATTTTTTCATGAAAACTCAAAGATGATGACAAATTTTTAAATTTCACAAGAACCTTTTTTGACAAAAATTGTGGACACGTTTTTTCCTTAATAACAACAGTCCGATAAATATTTAACAAAAACGAAAAATTATGGAAACTTTCACATTTTTTTCTAAAGACTCGAAAACCAAACGAGGGATAGAAAAAATGTTTACATTAACAGAATAATGATTTTTTTTTATATATCCATTAAAAACTCTTTCGACGAATTTTCAAATTTCACAGGATATCTTTTTTGATCGCCTTCCAGAAACCTACAAAAAATGTATATGAATTTTTTCCGTAATGTCAATATTTCGGGAAATATGTAAAAAAATAAAAAATTAAGGACGAAAAACAACAAAAACTCGAAAACGAAATGAGGTATCAAAGAATTGTTCATGAACAGAATTATTGTGCTCAAACAGATCTACAAAAAGTTCCCATGAATTTTTTTCATAACATAAAAAAAATCAGATGTGGAATTTTTCGTTTTTTTTTTAAACGCCTAAAACTCGAAAACAAAATGAGATATCTAAACACTTTTATTGTCCTCGAATAGATCTACAATAGGTTCCAATTAAATATTTTTCATATATTGAGAAAAAATCCGGTCGCTTTGCAGGCTGTTTACATCTCGACAGCGAAAAAAGTAGATTTTAAGCAAGTTTTACACAATTTTGCAAGTTTTCGCGGATTTTCCGACATTTCCATCCATTTAGATGGTGGGATTCAGAAATACTATTTTTTTCAACAGTCTTAGCTTAAGTATGAGTTTAGTTTAACTCCCAGCTTGGTCTACTTACAGGCGCAACATCATTACAAGTCTGGGACTTGTAAGGCCCCATAACTCCGAAACTACTCATAGGATCTTTTTGTGCCCGTGGTGACTTTTGTTCGGGATGCCAATAACTTCATTTTCCCAAAGTAACAGCCAATTCTACAGAGGGCCAGGTTCCAATAAAGTCTGTGCAGAGTTCTTTCAATACAAAACAATGTTTCTGATACATCTACTCTTCTATCATCATTTTCAAAGAAAGAGAGGGTGACAGTTCGATTAATCAGGGAAAAATTTATATTAATACTCTTTTAATCTTTTTGTACCTTTAGAGTTAGGTGTTTTTTTGCCGACCACAAAATAACATTTATATAGGCAGTTTCAGTTGATTCCAGAAAACTTTTGACATCATTTTTATACTATATTTGTATCGTCATCACAAGTAATCACCTATATAGATCATTGACAGATTCTGTAAAAAGTTAATGAAGTAGGGAATCTTGAGTCACACTCTGTTCAATGAGTAGGGAAGGGCTTTGTGTGTTATGCATAACAACATTTTGATGTATATTTGTTAAATAAGTTGTTAAATCTGATGTCACATGGTTTAAATTTCGAACAAATTTCGAAGTTGTCATCGTGCAACAGTATTTTATGAGTGTGCAGAATTTTTGTTTTCTGAATGGTTTGATTTTCATAAGAATGCCTATAACAGTAAAAATTCGTATTTATTAGTTTCTAATTGAAATTACAATATTTCAGCCAAAATTTACATATGGAAAGAAAAGACGAAGACACATTGCATGTGACGAATCTGGGGAACCAAAAAAGAAGAAAAAGGATGTGATGACAAAAGCAGAGGTATTTCTAATGATTTCTAAGTTTTTACGTAGATATTTCATATACACTTCTTTTTTCAGGTGGATGCGTTTGAAAAGTGGGCACAGGAATTCAATTCCATGTGCAAAGAAGTTGATGAACATCAGTTAGAAATTGACTAGCTAAAAAAACTTTTCAACACCATTCGAAGGTTTTTAAGTGCCATTGAAGAAACTTCACCAACTTATTTTTGATATTCTATCTACTTACATTAAGGATGCACAGTATTGAGACTTGAAATCGAATGCAAAATAAGTTTTGTTAAAATGTTGTTCTTAGTGCAGTTTTACAATTCACATTTTGAAAATTTATTATTTATAAAAAAAATCCTAGGCTTTATCTTTTTGCAAGTTTCACTGAAGGTGTTTCTCATTATTTTTCTATTTTATCCTTATTTCTTTATTTTGTTTGTCGTTTATATTTTAAAATATTTTTATAAATATGCTTTACCTCGTTCTATTTTAGATTATTTTTGAAGACTATTTTATTTGAAGTGTTTTAGAATCGAATATTCATCTATTCACCTATTTTGCTCATGAATCTCTTATCAGAGTTAGAGGCATAACTATAACTTTTTATATTTATTTTTTATACTTCTGTGTTTTGTAAACATTTCTAAAAAAACTTGTAAATAAAAACAAAAATAAAATTGTTTTCATTATATTATGTAATATGATTCAACAAATGTAGATTATCCTTACGATTCTGTAGTTATTGAAGAAATAACCGATTTGGTACTTACCCTTCCATATGAATTATCATATGGCCCTGATGAGATCCCTTTGCATTTGATCAAAAATTGCATTTTTACTTTAGCAAAACCAATTCACTCTTTATTTCTATTTATCTATCTCTTCAAAAAGGAATATTTCCCAATTCTTGAAAACACTGTTTCATAAAACCAATCCACAAGAGTGGGTCACGTAATAATGTCACCAACTATAGAGGTATATGTAATCAATCTGAGTTACCAAAAATGCTGAGCTGTATAATCTCCAAAAAATTATCCTGGGACCTCAAAAACATTCTAATCAGCGAACAACATGGTTTCTGCAGAGGTCGTTCTACAACCACAAGTTTATTACTCTACCAAAAGTCTATTATCAACGCATTTGAGAATAAACTGCAGGTAGACTCCATATATACGGACTTCTCCAAAGCCTTTGAGAAGGTACACCACGGTTTATTACTTACAAAGCTTGAATCCATGGGATTTGAAGGAAATATCCTAGAGTGGATTAAATCCTATCTTAGTGATAGTATAGTACAATATGTAAAATACGGGAGTTCGGTATCTGACCCTATCAAAATTCCCTCTGGGGATCCCAAGGGATCTCATATGGGACCAGTGTTATTTAATGTATTAATGACCTTAAAAACTTTATTACCAATAGTCCCCTTCTATTAAAGGGGGAAGGACTAACATACGATGAACAAATCGCAGCAGCTTTCATGATCATTTCGCGAGTGTTGGAGACAAACTGGCAGCAAAATTGAAAAATAATTGAAAAAAGGAAAACTTTCAGTTGCTCAATGTTTTTAGAACCAACCTATACACAAGAAATTGAAACTATTATATTAAGTCTGAAAGACAAAAAAAGCTTGTGGCCCCGATCACATCACAAACGAGATTTTAAAATCAATTGTTTACCATATATCGAAACCTGTATGCCATATAAAAAATCTTATCATAAATAGTGGATTAGTTCCTAGCCAATTCAAAATAGCTACCATCAAGCCTCTATTTGAATCTGGAAAAAAAGACTGTTTAGAAAATTACAGACTGATATCATTAACTTCCGGTTTATCGAAAGCATTTGAGAAAATCATAAAGAATAGACTATAACCACATATCTAGAAAAACACAAATTCCTTTCACCCAACCAGTTCGGTTTCCAAAAGAATATTTCCACTCAAGATGCGATAGGTGCTTTAACATAAAAAATATACAGTGCAGTTGACAACTCAAAACCATGTCTGGGTGTATTTCTAGATCTTGCAAAGGCCTTTGATACCAAAAACCATGGAATTTTGCTAGATAAATTAGAGAGTATTGGTATCAGAGGAAATGGATTGAAATTGTTCCAAAATTACTTACAAAATCGAAAACAGCAAGTTTTTGTAAATGGGAAGATGAGCGGTGGTAGAACAGTTACTTGTGTACCATGCATGCACAGGGGACAGTTTTGGGCCCGATACTTTTTATCATATACATACTTGAAAGACTTACATTAAACTCCACTGGTACAATTATTTCTTTTGCCGATGATACTGTTTTGTTATATGTAGATGACACTTGGAACATGGTAAGAGAAACTGCTGCTAGTGATTTGAAAAATGTTACTAACTGGTTTACCAAAAACCACCTTTCGATTAACCATACAAAAACAAAAATCATCCCGTTCACCTCTTATGAAAAACACTTGCCTGAGTACGGAAATATAAAGTCCAATGATCATTCTATACCAGTCACACTGTCAGTTAAATATCTTGGCATAATGGGTGGACTCATTCTTGAAGTGGGATGTCCACATTCAAACGGTAGTCAACAAACTGCGTCCACTCGTATTCAAATTCAAAAAATGCTTCTTCAGGGTGAATCATCTCAAGATAATTTATTATTCCTTGCGGTAGAGTCTATCATACAATATGGCATAATAGGCTGGGGAGGATTGAGAAAAACCAAACTGAGGCCTCTGGAAATTGTCCAAAAACGGATCTAAAGAATTATATTCGATAAACCCCCTAGATACTCTTCCGATCTCTTGTTCAGTGAAATTCAGATAATGGACCCAAGACAGCTCTTTTGTAAATCAATTTCAACATTCACGTACAAAAAAAAAACTCTCGTCTATACTTGAACACCCATACCGCACAAGGGGAAAAATTTCAGCAAACGAGTTATTACCCCGTGCTCTTAAATTAATAGGCCAACGATCCTTTACTTACATTGCTTCGAGGTTGAGGAATATGGCACCAGGCCCGATAAAATCAAACAATTCCTTGAATTTGTTCAAAAAGAAAGTGAAGGTTTGGATTTTGTCCATGAATAGGATTAGTTTACACAACCTCATTGACTCTTGACAAAAATGGTGTTTTACTAACAAAGTATTTCCTACACATTTTGACGTTTTTTGAACCTGACTTCGTCATATTGTTGGAGTTTCATGTCAACGTTTCGTATATATTCCATGTTTTTGAATTTTATATTATATACTTTTGTTCAACCACTGTAATTCAATTTGTTTTTATGCTCAACTGTAATAAATATCTTGAAAATCTTAATTCGTTATGTGAACATAAAATTATATAATCTATGTATGTATTTATAAAGATTTTTCAGCCATTCTATTCAGATATATTTTTTACTCGTAGTATTGTTTGTTAAGTCCCATTTTTTAAGAATTATATGAGAGTTTTTCATAATTCTTACCGGCATTTATCCACATGCTCATGTATATACGTACTTATTTCTAATTGAATACTCAATGTAAATTTCCAAAACCATTTATTTCATAAAATATTCACATGATTGATTCAACTCATCTTGTTCATAGCGTAGAAACTGCTCCTTGAGAGCTTTTTTGGGCCATTCCACTTATTTACCATATGTCAAAAATCTGTCTACTGTACAATTCATTTATATTTGTATACTTATGGTGAATAAAATTTATTATTATATTATTTGCCGATGATTTGAAGATGTTTAGAACAGTTTGCAAAGGAACTCGTTATTTCAGGAGTTTTATAGGGTTGTAGGAACAAATAAGACAGACCTGGATCCGGCTGACTTGGCCAATTTATTGAGTGATCAGTAGAATATCAAATGCGACACCAATAAAAGTCTCACATTTTGTACACAACTAAAACTATATAAATGCATTAGTAATTTGGGAAATAAAGTTATACCCTGTTGAAACAACTAATTCAGACCTACCTATATAAACGCAGATGCACCGTGAGAAATATATGAGTAAGACTTGTATTTCTGGATTAAACTCAAAAACATTCAGAATAATTTGAGCTGTATTGAATTATAATGGAAATGTGTCGATGGCAATCGCTCGTTTCTCACTCTGAAAACCGCAGATTTTTACCTCTCATAAAATAAACGAAATTACAAAAAATAGTTAGAGCGTTTTTTTTGTAATCCTTCCTAACGAAATGCGTTCGATTTACTACAACGAAGTCTATTTGGCGAATTATGACCCTTAGGGTATGCAATCACCAATACCGCACGGAGGGCATGAAAATTACCTAGCTCTTATTAGCGATAGAAAACCAAGGAGACCACCAAAGAGCACTGAAATGAAATTATAATCTGATGACTATTATAATTTAATTTCAGTGTCAAAGAGACTAAAGTAACAAGGAGGGTTTAATAAGCTCTAGCCAATCAGAATCTTGTAGCATCACGCGTCATAGTCACGTACTTGGATATGAGTACAGAGTGGAGTTTTGTGACGTGACGGTAGGTCGTACCGCCCATCGAATCCCACTACGCCCCGACACCGCTCACGGCACCTACCTTTCGGTCTATCCGCAGCGCGGCTGCGAACGCAGTGGGGGATTTGGATACGCCAGATCAGCGCGCTTAGGCTGTGCAGCGACACAGTCAAGCTACCATTTGCATATTACCAATGGTGAGGCCGTATACTGAAGTATACTACTGGCTCTGCAGTGTCAGTGCCCGAGCAAATTTAGCGTTACTCACACGCCGAGATGGGCTTTGCTCCCACCCCAACCCTAAGGGTGAGGGCATTGACCACCTCTACCGAATTACGGTATTGTTTTCCATTGTCCTATCCAGCGAAACCCCCGCCCCCTAGAGGCCAACACCTTATGGAAGGGCATCAAGTTTCCTTGATGGGGCTCCCCTTCCCCCTAGGTACCCATGTTAGTCAGATTCCTCCGACAACGTTGATGGGTCGCCATCTGCAGTCGTTTTCACCCATACTGCATACCCATGTCAGACTGGATCCCTCCAGCCTACGTTAGATGGGTGACCGTTCGTGACTTTTCAGCCGCTACCATGTTGACTAGACGAGTCGAACTCGAACCAAGCAACAAAACTGTCAGCAGTAACTCTCATACCAAGAGCTAGTCCGTCACTGTCTATAGAGAACGGCGGCCATGACACGTCCTACTACGTCACAAATGTTCTTTCATCTCTTTCTATTAGTGTCCAACAATTGTCTTATGGCATTGTTTATATAGAAGTAAGATAGTTAGCCAACCTTATGGGATTTATATTGGATTCAAATGGATGCGACATGTAGATGGCGACAGTAATCTCACATCCAAGTCATGACATAACTTGATTGAAACCATTGTTTATATAGAATATAGTTAGTCAACCTTATGGGATTATAATTGGATCAAAATGGATGCGACATGTAGATGGCGATAGTGAGCTCGCATCCAAGTCATGTCGTAACTTCAGTGATCTGGCCTCCAAGTCATGTCGTAACTTAATTGAAACAATGGGACAGCATGAAAATCAGGGTTTTTTGAAGGAACCTGCATTAAAATGACGTCAAATATTCATGTTTGTAACTAATCACGCTAGATGACACTCGCGTTTGCGTCCAACACCAATTACACAGGCATTGACTATCTTACCACCGACCTAAAGGTTAAGTCGGTGTATCTTACTTCTATATAAACAATGTTGAAACAATGGATCAGCATTTAAATCAGGTTTTTTAAAAGAAACCTGCATTAAAATGACGTTAAATATTCATGATTGTAGCTAATCACGCTAGATGACACTGCGTTTGCGTCCAATACCTTTTTCACAGGCATTGGCTATCTTCTATTTAAACAATGCTTATGGGGATTAGACTCTCCTGTTAAATAATATTTAGTCTCCTTTGCGATTCTGTACGTTCAATCAGTACATCGAATACTACAATACACTAAAAATTCAGACAATTTCACCGAGAACCATTTTACCTATAAAAAGTGTGGGGTCCTTCGTAGTTGTTCTGTCTAGAGATTGGTCACCTGCTATAAGTGCAGTACCGTCGGCACTAGCATTAGCGGCATAAATATATTTTTCTACGACAGTGCGTAAACTAAGCTTTTACGCACTGCTGACAGTGCGTAAAGTAATAACTTTTTGGCACAAGTGCGTAAAAAAATCAACTGTGCGTAAACTAATTTTTTACACACTGTTCATTCATTTGTGCATTTTTGAAAATACAGTATTTTGCGTCAAATATAACTCGGAAGTCTTTATTTGATAATACGACGACAATTCATATCATTAAACATTCAAATTAATGATATAATTGCTACAATTTGGCAATATAATAACTATTGAAGAAAAAACTTTGTATGAAACACTTTTGTAAAGGGCTTTCTTGTACTCACGTGTTTGTCGAACTCGGCTGCGCCTCATTCAACAAACTTCACGCTCGTACAAAAAAGTCCTACTTTACGAACTTGTATCATAAACAGCTATAATAAAACAAGTGTAAATCAAAACATTTAATTATTTAGCCAAACGCAAATCAAACACTAGAAAATATTTCAGTGTAACCTCATATGACTCAGAATCGCAAAATTGCTGCCAAACTTCTTCCCGCAGATTTCACACTCGCAGGTCATTTCTTCAACAAAGTTATGCGCCGATTTCTTGTGGGACTTCAGAGAGACGTTCTGTCTAAATCCCATACCGCAATCGCTACACTTGTAGGGCGTCACGTTGGTGTGTTGACGCTCGTGCGTTACTTGAGCGTGCTTGGATGAAAACTTCTTTTTGCAGAACTGGCACGGGAACGGCCTCAGTTTTTGATGGGTCATCCTTTTGTGCTTGTTCAAGGTGTAGAGCGTGTAGAAACGTTTTCCGCAGACGTCGCAAACATGATTTTTCTCACCTGAAAAAATAACTTTCTTTATTTAATCGGACTTTTCCACGACATATGAGAGAACACTGTAATTAGAAAGTGTATACGCTAATATCACTAGGGAATTTTTATTTATTTTTTCTGACCGCTAGTTTTTCTATAATCAGAAGAAAAGTGGTTTCGTGACGTCACGTTCATTGAAACTAGACTTGGCAACGTTGTAAAAGTTGTGCACCGTGGAATCTCAAATTCTCATTCGAATATAATGTGTCGTATGACAGTTGTCATTTGATACCAGCTGGGTTCGTTCGTCTGTTTCACGGAGCATCAATAAGAATCGTTTGTCTCTGTTTAACTCGTTTGCCTACTTTAATATTCAATACAAGGATAGGTTCCGTATATTGGCCCGATTAACCGAAAGATACCGAACTCATCTAGTTTTCGGAGTTTTGACGTTTACGGTACGCTAAATTATCAACCTGAATGATTTTTCACATATACGGAACGTATCCCAAGTAGAGCAGTTCCATCAAATATGTATGCTGCAAACGAACAGGCCCTACTTGATTTCTTTTTTGAGGTTAATGCGGTTTTCAAAGTTTTATAATGTTTTTGTTGTTTGTGCTCTAATTTTTTCTCCTAATTCCTGTATCTGTATCCCTGCAATAACTGTGAACATGTCGAAAAGGTGCTTCGTACCTGGTTGTCTGAACACCAGTGAATATTCTAATAAACAATTTTGTATGCTCCTATGAAGCGCATTATAAAATGTGGTGCGAAGCAATGAATAAACCTTGTGTAAAAAGCGGAAATATGATTATGTTTTTGTGAAGAACATTTCCAACTGAATATTACTGTATTCAAGCAGCGTTCAAGAAACGATTTTAAATTTTAGTCATTGCAAAAAATAAATTCATATTTTTTAAATAGAAAGAGTCAATCATCTCATAATCTACCTTCGGTAAATTATCCGAACTTCCCTTCACGAAGCCTTTCCATATTTTTTAATACACAAATAAATTCAAACCAGATGGTCATAATAACACCTCGCTACAGTATTAATGAATGTATCAGTTAAATGTCGAATGTAAAAAAAACAAACATTAACCTCAAATCTCGAGATCACTTTTGTTGCATGAGAACTGTCATAATGATTTGAGGTGTTATCAATGCTCGTTCTTCGTAGAAAGGATGGTCCGTTCAGGAAATTTGAAAGTTACAAATACAATAAAAAGTAGCTAATATAAGGATTTTTTTCTATGAGTTGATCAAGTGACGAAGTTTCAATTACTTCTCAATGGCTTATACCAAGCTAGAATCTATATTTTTGAGGAGAACGATAATGAATGTTTCGGAACATGGATTATGGTAAGGGTTGTTTCCGATGAACGTGACGTCAGCGGCACACTTTCAAATGAGATATTCTTTCAAAATGAAAAAAATATAGTGGAACTCTTTGTTAAATCAACGTTTCAGACTAGAATCTATCGATTTAAAAGATTTTTGAAATTTATTTTTCACAAATGTAAAGGTCCGTTATCGAATAAAATTTGTAGATTGTAGGTCGTACAGGCTATGCGTTCTCACAAGCACTTCGACCTATTGTACATGACCCTTAATCTATTAGAGGCCCAGGTTTCTAAACCTTCTTATGAAGTTTATCAATTTCCTGGAAGCCCTGTTTGGACTATTTATTTATTTATTTATACATTGTTCTACAGGTTACACCCAACTACAGAACAGAGATACAGGTAAAATTAAAATATACAATTTCAATAAAATGACAATATCAAAATTACAATAAATAACGAGGAAACAATACATACGGAATCAACAGAGTTAAAATAAATCACAGACATATTATAATAAAAAGTGATATAAAAAAGCAAGGAAACAACTTGCTGAATTGGATTTTTCGACAACTTCGACACTAAGTTAAAAAATATCAATACCTACATACAGATTTATCGGAAGTAAAAAGATTTAATCGCAGAGACAGAACAATGAAAGATGTCAAGCTCACAGCTAGCCGAATTGCATTTGACACACATGTTATGCAACGGTGAGTATTTCAAGATATTTGTACGAGGCGTTGGCAGATAAAACGGATTGTCTACTCTCGACGTTGGTCTAGGTACGTTGAAATTGAGTTTTTGCAAAATATGTGGGTCAAAGATCAGATTATTGACTAGTTTGGATGGAAAAATTGTGAAGTGACAATCACGACGGAGACTCAAGCTCTTCATAGCATGTCCAGCTAATAATACATCGTGAGGAAAACCAATTGGTGGGTATATGTTGTCCGATCTATAGGAAAGAAGTTTCAGGAAACGCCGTTGTACTGATTCAATTTTCTCTATATACAGCTGATGAGATGGATTCCAGATTATTGATGCGTATTCTAATTTAGATCTGACGAATGCATAGTATAATGTTTTCGATGTAGATGGGTCGGAGAAATCTTTCGAGATTCGAGCTATGAATCCATACATCCTATTTGCGGCAGTCACAGTAGACTCAATGTGAGCCGCAAACGAGAGTTTGGTGTCAAAGGTAACACCAAGATCGGTGAATGTGGCAGGCCTTTCAAGTGGAATATCGTCTATTGCATAATGATATAAAAATGGCTGATTTCTTAGTGTGAATGTCATAACATTACATTTACTAGCAGTTAACGGAAGATTGTTATGTAAACACCATTGCTCAATGCGTTTCAGATTATGGGAGAGTTGAAGACAGTCCTCAGTGCAGTTAATCTCACAATATAATTTCAAGTCGTCCGCATATATCAAACAGTTGACGTCAATCACTTGAACTATGTCATTAATGAAAGCATTGAAGAGCAGTGGGCCGAGATTGCTACCTTGAGGGACGCCTGAGGTAGCCGCATATTCTACAGATTTGAAGCCATTGAAAGTGACATACTGACGCCTATTAGTGAAGTATGACACAAAGAGGTGAATGAGGGTTTGAGAAAAGCCATACCTGTACAATTTCGACAGCAGTATTCCATGATCAAGTCTGTCGAGGCTTTCGAAAAATCTGTGTATATAACGTCAGTTTGAGATCTTTGATCAATGGTCTCAGCAATATATTGAGTTATATTGAAGAGGTTCGTGGTTGTTGAGCGACCTTTCATGAAACCGTGTTGAAGTGGGGTGATTTGGTTGCTAAGATGAGGGTATAACCTGTTATAGAGAAGGATTTCAAATACTTTGGCAAAATTGCATATTATTGATATGGGTCTGAAATTTTCCACATGAGACTTGTCCCCTTTTTTATAGATTGGCCGAACTTTAGATAATTTCCATAAATCTGGGATAGTACTAGTTTTGATACAGCTATTTATCAGTGAGATCAATGGACGAGCTAGAGCATATGCACAACCTCTAAAAATAACTGCAGGAATGCTATCTGGACCCGTTGTCATTTTAGGTTTTATCTTCTTTAAGGCTACCAACACTTCATCTTCTTCGAAGTACTGAATGTTCAAAACTAGCGAGTGCGCATTGTCATCATTCAGTTCAGTTTTTGAGCTGGTGATAAATGATTTGCAGAAAAAATCGACAAGCTGTTGAGAATATCCAGAGGATTGTCTAGTGACTGTCCCTAGTCAGTCCTAGTGTGAATTTCTTGTGGTTTAAAGTCGAAATAAACCAGAAATCAAACAATTATTTCAGTACTTTTTATTGACAAACTTCAAAATATTAAATCTCAATTTACTTCGTTTAGGAGGGGGGGGGGCAATTTTTGTTTGATTTCATCTATCTTTTGGAAAATTCGTTGTAAACAATGAAGGACCATGCACACATGGGAAAAAGTCTTTCGGTGAAAATGACTGGATTTTTGATATGTTGTAGCTGGAGCCATTTTGAGTAAAAGTCTCCATTGGCTCAACTCGATCGTATGACGAGATTCGGCGCCAGAGGGCGTCAAATTTTTGGAAAAATTCGCCTGAATAAAAAAATATCAATATTTCATTTATTTTCTCTATTTTGTGCGACTTCGCATTTTTTAAATTCGAGAGAAATATTTTTCCATAATACAGATATACAAATGCCACCGATTTTCTACAGGGTATAGTCAACAAAATACTCAATTGATTGTTGATCGACCAAATAATGAAGCTATGAATACATAATGTTAATAAGGAAGGGTCCATAACATATACAGGGTGACCCAATAGTGTGAGGAAGTACAGTGTATCGCCTATCATGAGTACGAAAAAATGTTTCAGATAATAGCTAGAAGGTTTACTTTGTTGCTTGTTATAATTTTTTTTCGAAATATACAGTGTTTCTTTAAAGCGGGGCAACTCAAAGCATCAATTTTTCAAATGGACTACCCCGTAAATTTTCCCACCTTTGAACTGAACAAAACATACATACGAAGGTATTTCCTTTTTCCGAAAATTATGCTGAAAGTTATTGCTGAAAGAAAGAAAATCTTCGGAAAAACAGACCATCCACGTCATATACCATAATAAATACTTTATGAATAGAATTTGAGCAGAAATATTTGTGTCATGCACAAATTATAAACAATATACGTTCCTCTAAGTTCATTAACTTTGTGCATACAATTGAATCCTCCTTGAGTTCAGATGCGTAAACTTAGTTCATTCAGTTCAAATATATAGGGTGACTCAAAAAATATATTCATATTTTATAGCTTGCTGAATTCTACAAAAACACCACATTATTTTTTTGTTTCATAGAAGAATCATTCACGATCCTAACAACGCTTAGTTGAACAACACTTTACTATCGAATACAAATAGTATGTGAATGTCATTCATTTATCTGAATTCACCCAAAAATGATAAAATTCGTCATTTGGAGTAATTGATTGTAAATATAGTATTTATTCAACTATTATCCACACATTTCTGTATAATTATAATATGGACACTTCCTTATTCTAAACATTCTGTATTCATAGCTTCAATATATTTTGGTCAATCAACAAACCATTCTGATTTATCCTCAATCATTAACTCAATCAACTTGTAACCTCGTATAAGAATTCATTCACTGAATAATTGAGTATATTGTTGACAACCCTGTATAGAGAGTCAGTGGCCTTTTTTTTATTCTGTATTATGGAAAAACTTTTCTTGAGAATTTTAGAAATGCTCGGTCGCACACAATATAGAATATTTTTTTTTTGTTTTTCTTGTATCACAATTTATTAATTCATCAGTATAGGTACATTACATGATATAAACATATTTCAGGTTATACAAATAGTTTACAAAATTTTATAATTCTACATACATATAAAAAATAAAATTACATATAATTGCTATGATAAATTTACTCACGAGATTTTGTACTAAGACTCCTAATCAGCAAAGATGCTGGTATCGGAGTATGTTTATCTATGTGGTTGATGTGATTATTAGGATCGTTTTTTAGTTAATTAAAATTGTATTTCATTTGTTATGTGTGCTTTAAGTTCTATATTAAATTGCCTGTAACTATTTATATTTCTTATATTGATCGGGATTGTATTAAATGCTTCCATACATCTATTTATTGTGTTATTTAAGGCTAGACTTGTTCTGACATTTGGTAAATAGAGGTTGTTACTACTCAGTTGTCTTGTTTCATGCGAGTGTATATTATTTACACAGTTGAGAGTGGTGTTACATTTTTGTTGATTTGTTATAACTTTGTATATGAACTTACATTGTTCTATTTTCAAAATTCTATTTATTGGTACTATATTTGTTTCTCGATAAATTGTTTCTGTTTGTGTCCGGTACTGATAATTGAATAATATTTTTATTATTTTGTTTTGTAGTACTTGAATATGTTTAAAATTTGTTTTGCCACATATTCCCCAATTTGTGACCAAATACCGTAGATTTGAGAGAAAATACGCATTATATATTAAGTAGCGGTTCTTTGTATCCAAATATTCTCTACATCTATAGAGTGCACCAATCATAGGTACTGTTTTGGAAATCAAATGGTCAATATGTTTCTGCCAGTTAAGTTTATCATCAATGACAAGTCCCAGATATTTGATATTTTCGACTTTGTCAATCTCGCCGCCGTCAATTTTAATCGTTGTCTCCCCAATTTGTGAATTTTTTTGATGGAATGTCATATACTTTGTTTTTTTAACATTAATTTTGAGTTTGTTTTCTAGCAGCCAAAATGAATACGTTTTCAAGTCCTCGTTTATTGTTTCCTGTAATGTTTTTTTATCTATGCCACTATATACGAACACTGTATCATCGGCAAATGTGTAGTAGCGTCCACGCAGTTTTGTCAGCCGTAAGCTCAATACATGTAGTGCATATAATAGAGGCCCTAAAACTGAACCTTGGGGTACTCCGCAGTTATTTACAACCAGTTCACTAGATTCTGATCCAATATTAACATATTGTTTCCTATTCCATAAGTAGCTGCGTAATAGGTTATAAATTCTTCCCCTCAGCCCCATGGATTCAAGCTTATTTAGGAGTACCTTGTGGTCCACTACATCAAACGCCTTTTGGAGATCCACAAATACAGTGATAACACATTTTTTACTATCAAGTTCTGTGGTTATGTGATTGACAAGGTCTATTGAAGCACTTTGTGTATTGCTTTTGGGTTGGAATCCATATTGATATTTGTCTGGTTTCACGTATTTTTCAATAAAGCATGTTATTCTTCTTTTAATGATTTTTTCAATTATTTTTGATATGACGCTTATGACAGAGATTGGCCTATGATTTTCTGTTTTATTTTGTGGACCCGACTTATGAATTGGTACGACTCTAGATACTTTGAGGATGTCTGGATATACACCACTATCGAAGACATTATTAATTAGTAACACAAGAATTGGTATGATTATATTTTTTGCCGAAGTTATATTATTAATGTTTATTCCATCGCTACCTGCTGCTGAGTTTATATTGATTTCAGTAATTACCTCTAAAACTTCCCTCTCATCTGTGTGATCTAGATACATGCTTTGGTCACAGAATACCTCTTCAAAATTCAAATCAATTTTTTTACTGTTTCGTTCCAACTCAATTGTGTTGACGATTTTTTGCCCAATAGTTGCAAAATATTCATTAAACTCATTCACAATTTTTTCAGGATTTGTAATTATTTCTCCATTTATTTCCAACATTATATCCTTTTCTCTTTTACCTTCAGTTTTTTTAATTAATGAATTAATGAACTTCCATTGTTTTTTGGGACATGTCCCTGCATCATTCCACTTTTTTTCAAAACAATCTTTTTTCAGTTGTCTTCTCTTCGAGTTTACTTTATTTTTGATGGATTTAAATTTACTTTGTATATATTTATTGTTCGGATTTTTTATCTTTAATTTATATAGTCTATCCCGTTCTGTAACCATATCAATAAAATCACTTGTCAACCATTCGTTATTTTCTTGTGCTTTAACGTTAACGATTTTAGTATAAATGAGATATTGATAATTTTTCAATCAGGTAAATTTCTCCATAAATCATAAAATTTATGATTTGGCGCCATCTAGTGCCGAATCTAGTCATACGATCGAGTTGGGCCAATGGAGACTTTTACTCAGAATTGCTCCAGCTACAACATATCGAAAATCCAGCTATTTTCACCGAAATACTTTTTCCCATGAGATGTGTGCGTGGTCCTTTGATATAATTTTAGTTTAAACAATAAAGGACCCCGCAAACTCCTTATGGAATTTGGGTCCCGGTGGATTTTTTTGAATTTTGGGTATGATGTAGTCCATGTAATTCTCAACCAATGTTACCATTGCGCCAACCCAAAAAAATGAACAGTTTTGCTGCTAGGGGGCGTTAAAATCACCCCTTGCGCAGATTAGACTAAGGATTTTTGAACCCGGTAACAATATTTTCACTTGTTCCATTGCTGCTAATGTTGCATAATATTGTTCTGTTTTATAAAAAAATTCTCACCCCCTCACCTTTCCCTCCAACTCCTATTACGGAATGCAAAAAAATATATTTCTCGAGTGCCTTCAAATGTATCGTCGAATGTTTAAATATGCCTAAATAAGGAAAATAGCAGTTTTTTATGATTATCCCCCCACCCCCCAAATGACACAAAAAAAAAATTCGGTGGATTTTTCTGAATTTTTGATATGATGCAGTTCAAGTTATTTTGAATAGAAATAAATCGGGTGACAAATCCCAAAAATTAACAGTTTTGATGCTAGGGGGCGTCGAAATCATACTTTGCTCAGACTATTCATTATTACTTATAGGCGGAAACAATATCTCTAAGTATTTTTGTTTTATTTTATACCGAACAATTTTGTGAATTTTAATAAATTGAAAATCTAAAACCTCCCCCTTACCACCAGCCCCTATTTCAAAACACGAAAAAAAAAAATTCAGACACCACCTCAAATTTAAATTGTGGATGTCTAATTTTTATTTATTTTCAAGAATTATTTGATATTAAAAAAAAAACGTGAACTACGCCCTACTAAGAAGTAAGGAAACTTCACCAATATTTTTCTGAAGGGAGGGAAAGGTGAAATAAAAAAACTGTACGATATCCTCAATTTGAGCTGATGAATACATTTATTTTGATGAAGCATTTAGTCGGGAATGAATTTTTTTTCGTGTTTTAAAATAGGGGTAGGGGGTAAGGGGGAGGTTTTAGATTTTCAATTCATGAAATATTACAGAATTGATCAGCATAATCTAAACTAAAATACGTAGAGCTATTATTTCCGCCTGTAATAATGAATAGTCTATTCTGAGTAAGGTATGATTTCAACGCCCCCTAGCATTAAAACTATTCATTTTTGGAGTGTGTCATCCAATTTATTTCTATTCAAAATAACTTGAACTGCATCATATCAAAAATTCAGAGAAATCCACCGACATTTTTTCTTTTTGTGTCATTTGGGAGGTCGGGGGATAATCATAAAAAACTGCTATTTCCCTTATTTAGGCATATTTAAACATTCTACAATACATTTGAAGGCACCCGAGAAATATTTTTTTGCGTTCCGTAATAGGAGTTGAGGAAAAAAGGGGAGGGGTAAGTTTTTTTTTTATAAAACAGCACAATATTGTGCAACATTCGCAACAATGAAACAAGAGAAAATATTGTTACTGGGTTCAAAAATAATTAGTCTAATCTGGTTAAGGGGTGATTTCAACACCCCCTAGCAGCAAAACTTTTGATTTTTTGAGTTGGCGCAATGGTAACATTGGTTTGAGAATTACGTGGACTACATCATACCAAAAATTCAAAAAAATCCTCCGGGACCCAAATTCTGTAAGGAGTTTGCGGGGTCCTTTGATAGAATTTTAGTTTGATATCTCTGTGATAATCTACTAATGTTCTCTAAAAAACATATAGGTATGGCAAAGAAAAAACAACTTAATTGAATTAAGAAGATACATGAGTTCTTAAATATTAAACGGCCGGTTTTTGCAAATCTTGTATTCACCTTCTCGATGTCAATAGGAACATGCCTATGGATGTGCATGAATGAGCAAGACCGAGAAGGCGGTTTTCAGTCATGGTTGCTCTTAAATATGTTTTAGGCGTCGCAACGAAGAGAATGACCTCTCAGCAGAGTTTATCGATTCACTTATTCTGTGATATTGTTATGCTTGTAAATGTGTGTAATTAACTGTCTGTATCGCTGTTTAATTTTAATAATAATAATAATATTCCTTTATTTCTATCGATTATGATGAAACGTCCGTTTTACATAATTAAAAACTACAAAACTAATACTAATATACTTGAGTTTTACATAAATATAAAGCTTCCTATAATCCTAATATAAAAATACTAATAAACAAACGTCAAGTCTACATAAACTTGAATGAATATTTAGAATAAATATCAATGTAATTATCAATGCAATCAAAGTAATGGTGAGGTGAATCGTAATCTATAAATTTACTTTGTTATTTTAAGGAATGGTCACTTAAAAATTCTTTAATTGCTTTGATTATCACTGTTATCAGTAAATTTTTCAAATTAATTTTGAAGAGTCTTATTTCATAATCTTGCGGACAATTTATTAAATAATAATAATAATAATAATAATCTGTGTAGGTACTTGTATCATGTTTCGTGTAGCCTCGTGTGTGAAGTCTTGAATGTTGTTACTGTTTATAAAAATTGTAGTATCATCTGCATACATTACATAGTTATCTCTATGGAAGTCATTTAAATATTAATATTATTAAGTAGAATAGTGGTTCCAGAATAGAACCCTGAGGTACCTCCTATTGTGGTATACAGTTTTTAGATTCTTTACCGTTGGCTTGAACATAGTATTTTGCAGATAACCCCTAACCCGCTGGAGGGATATCCCTCGAATTCCATTTTAGAACTCTTACATGTTTGATAATCTAAAACTGTGCTTTTATACATTCAATTTAATGCTTAGTGACCATGATTTCTTCACGATCAGTATCGCTGTTTAATTTAATGTTTCTTACATGTTTATTATTTTAAAATTGTGCTTTTACCCTTTATGTATGTGACCATGATTTCTTCAAATAGTAATAATTTCTACACGAAAAAATTTCAGCACTTGCTAAACATGTATGGGGTGGATCAAATGGTTGAAGATTATACTCGAATTACTAATTTCAGTAAAACTCTAATTGATTATGTTATAACAGATTGTGATAAAGTTACTGTCAAAGTGAATGATTGTCCAAACATTTCTGATCATTCTATCATTTCCATTAGTATATTTAATACAAAGCCGAATGTTCCTGGGAGAATTCAAAAGTGTAGAAATTTGTGCAAAGAAAATATGTTATCAATCAATATGGAACTCTTGTCTTGTAACTGGTCATTAGATTGTGTAAATGTTAATATTATCTCAGAAGAAATTTTTAAAAAAGTGTATGACATTGTAAATCGAGTTGCTCCAAGTTTTACTAGAACAATAAAATCAAATGATGTACCATACTATGATAATGATCTGAGGAAGAAAGCTAAAGACAGAGATTTAGCATATAAAAATTTCAAAATATGTAATACTATTCAAAAAGAAGAAAAATGGCAAGTATATAAGACAAGTCGAAATCAATATGTTAATATGCTCAAAGCTAAAAAATCAGAATACTATGAACAGAAAATTGATTTGAACAAAGAAAATTCAAAGCAAATGTGGAAGACTCTTAAATCTATTGTCAAACCTGAGGCCCCTTATAATTTCAACAAAATTGAATTTTTTGAAAATGGTGAAACTAGAATATGCAGAAATGAAATAGATATAGCTAACAACTTTAATAATTTTTTATAGATAGTATCCAAGATATTGCTGATAGTATGATAGAAGAGGAACAATGGTCACAAGAAAACCTCATACAAATAAATAGCACATTAAATTGTTTTCAAAAACTAACTTATAGCGAACTGCGTGAAATTATATTCTCTTTGGATAACAATAAGAATAAATCTGAAATTCTTAGTGCAAGATTCTTGAAAGAAACATTCGAAAGCCTTGGACATGTTATATTACATTTTATAAATTCTTCTCTTGAATATGGAATATTTCCAGATAGTTTCAAAATTAGCACCATTATACCAATACCGAAAATTCCAAATACAATAGACGCAAATAATTTCAGGCCTATAAATACATTACCAACTCTTGAGAAAGTAATTGAATTGGCTACTCATGCACAGTTGATAAACTATTTGAATAGCAATATTATCCTTAGTGATCACCAATCAGGATTCAGGAAGAGTTATTCATGCGAAACAGCTCTCCAATATACTTTGTCAAATTGGAAAAAACAAATAGATGAAAATAAATATGTCATTGCAGTTTTTCTAGATCTGAAACGTGCATTTGAAACAATTGATAGAAACATTTTATTACGCAAACTGAGGTATTATGGAGTTGCTGGCACTGTTTATGATTGGATGGAGAACTATCTGAACAACCAAAGTCAAAAAACAAAAATTGGCTCAAGTTATTCCAACAAATTGAGTAATAGCATTGGAGTACTTCAAGGAAGCGTTTTAGGCCCCCTTCTGTTCATTCTTTATATAAATGATATTCATCAAATTGCAGGGAACTGCTCTATTAGCTCATTTGCCGATGATACATTGGTGTATTGTGCAAATCACAGCTTAGACCAAGCTACAATAGAAATTAACAACACATTGGCCAATATTGAAAAATATTTGCAGACAAATAAACTTAAATTAAATGTAGCTAAAACCAAATCAATGATTGTTACAACTAAATATAAATATGATAATATAATTGTTAATTCGATTCATATTGTGATTGAAAATACGTCTTTGGAAATTGTAGATGAATTCAAATATCTGGAATTTATGATCGATAATAATCTAACATTCAATAGTCATGGAGAATATATCATTAGAAAAATATCTAAAAAAATGTACTTTTTTTCAAGAATTTCAAAAGAGCTGTCCATGTTTGCCAGAGTTACTATTTATAATTCCATTATAAAACCTGACTTTGACTATTGTGCAACAATAATTTACTTGTTTAACCAAAACCGCATTTCTCAACTCCAAAAGCTACAAAATAGAGGAATGAGATTAATACTGAAATGCAATAGATATACTCCAATTAAATTGATGTTGGATACATAGCAATGGTTTTCAGTTAGTTCTCGTTTATTTTACATGAGTATGACTTTCATTTATAAATTGAACAAGGGCCTACTACCTTCATATTTCAACGAATTCTTAATAAGAAATGATGAAATTCATAACTATGACACAAGAATGAGGACTGACTTTCATATTCACAGAACCAATTCTAGTATGAGCATGAGATCGATATTTTTCAAAGGGTTAAATGAATTCAATAAACTGCCTATGAACATAAAATCATCAGTATCTTTATCTTCTTTCAAGTCATCATTATCAAAGTATATTAAAACTCTATGATTGTTGGACTTAATGACGTATTAAATTGGAGTGTTTACAACATCTTTGTGGAAAAATCATTCTTATCTTTGTTCAATATTATTGTTATAGGATTCTGAGTCTATTACTGCCATATCTTGTACTTCTATCTTATCTTGTATTTCTGTCTTATCTTGTATTATTATCTAATCTTGTATTACTGTCTTATCTTGTATTACTCTTATCATGTATAACTATCAATTGCCTGTGATATTTTTATATATGTGTGATGTACATTTTTTATATTTAATCGAGATGTTTGTATATTAGGCTTACCTATTTTAAATAAACTACTACTACATGTAAAAATACAGTATATCTCTCTCTATCTCATTCTCTCATAGAAAAAAGATATTTGGTTATTTTCTGGAGTATTAATCGAACAATTTTGGGAATTTTGTGACAAGAACCAATGAAAAGGATGTTGCCAGCTACAGATGACACCCTGTATATTCAAATTATTGCAGCATTGAGATCTGAGGGTGTCAGAGCATTCTGAATCAGAATTTGGTGTTAGTTTTGTGATAAAAAAATCCTTAATAATACGTTTTCCCCAATTTTTCACTATTTAATTGGTTTGTTTTGTTTTTGTTGTTGTTTTGAAATTGTTATTTCCGTCAACCGATTGCACCCCTACGCGCAACCCTCAGAAGTCTTCGAGAGAGTTGTGTGAGCTAGGGAAGACGCAGCCCTTACCTTTTAACGTGTGATGCCATGCTGTGTAAAGGAGGGAACGTTTAAGTACAATCACTTGAAAAAAAATTAAGGAATGATTTTATTCTCAAAGAAACATGAGAGTGTGGCTGCTCACTGGGACACACTGTATTTTAATAACTATATGTTTTTCTCTCATTTCCTTCTTATATTAATGTTCCATGCAATGAAATCTCTCTAAACTTGTTATTTTCTTACCTATATGCTCTCTTCTAATATGCAGCAACAGGTCATAGGACTTCTTGTACATCTTCTGGCAAAATTCACACATGAAAGTCCTTTTGGAGTGGGTATAATGGATGTGACTTCTCAAAGATACTGAGTTTTTGTATGTAACTCCACACAAATGGCATACGACAGGGGCTTCACTATGGGCCTTATAGTGATTACTGAAGTTTGAAGGAGTGATGAAAATGTTGCAGATATCACACTTCTTTTTCTGATGACTCTTGATATGAGTGAAGCTACTGGATTCAGTTCTGAATTTTCGTTTACAGTAAGGACAATCATAGGTTTTCTCCATGTCACGTATTGGTTTTTTCAGTATCAACGGTGTACGTTTTCGGTGAGCTCTATCTTGGTGTAACAAGTACAAAGGTTTGTAACTGAATGATGTTTTGCAAATATTGCATATCCAAGCATTCATAGCAACATTGTTGTGATTTTGTGAACAATGCTCTCGGTAGCATTCTATGTTTTCAACAAATATGTCACATTCATCACACTTCACTTTAGAGAAGTAATGATTTCTGGTATGCTCAAACATGTTGCGGCCTGTAACTTCATCCCCACAGATTTTACACACAATTTTTCCATCCAATACTTTTTTATGTTCAGCAGAAGTTTTTGTAGTATCAACTTTGTATATTACCAAAACCTGTTCATCAGTTTGATTCTCAAACTTGATGGATTCTGTTTCTAGACTCTTGATATTTGCCTTACTGTCTTCCTCAACTTCATTTTCAACTAATTCAATTTCAGGACTTCTTTCCCTTTTCACCTCATGTTCAAATATGTCTGCTTCTAGTGGATCTTGTTCATATTGATTATTGTCTAATTTAATAAATCTGAGCTTCCTATCAGCTTCCAGGAAATTTTGTTGGATATGATATGCATACTTTAAATTTAGCCAACATTTTGTACATGACCTTTGTGGTAAACTATCATCTTCCTTTACCTTGAAAAAAAAACAGTCATTTGTATTTTATCCTGAAATAAACTTCTACAATATTAAAGAAAATCAAATGAACAGTCACAGATTTGTCATAGAGTGAGAGGGAGTTTTGGTGGATTTATTTGAATGGGGTACAACTGTCTACAAATGTTGTCTGTGTTGACCTAAACACACATTGATGATGGGCAAGGAACTAGAAACTGGCCTCAAGTGGCCAATACAAATCGAATAAAATTCCACAGTTTGATTTCATGAAGCACCTGCAAGTCTCCTTGAGAATTACAAGTATATGTGGGATGAATTTTCAATGTTCGTCACAGTAATAACAAAAGAAGTGATTTGTATCTGACTGAAATTTGCCTTTTAATACCATTGGACGATCATATTTTCAAATGTATTAGAGACCACCATGATCTGACACTTGTCTAATAAAAACGTGCAGAAAATCATCGCTTACCAGGCCCGGTTTCTTAAAAAATCTTTTAGAAAATAGAAAGCAATGTCTGTGTGAAATTGTCTTCCTTAAAACCATCTAAATTACGTACTCTGATTGATGTTAGAGACTCCAGAATGTCCGCTTTTTCTTCCTCCAATAAAGAGTGGCTAACAACTGTTTTTGTTAGGCAAAGGCGACATAGGTTTCTTTTATCATCTGGACTGAAGTCCATATTTTCAATTCTTTATTTTTATAAACTGTTCTGAAATAAAATATAAACAAAACAAACCCAAGACAACTTGACATTGACAACTGTCATTTCTCCCTTCTTTGATCTTTACAGTGTTGCCATTCCAGAATTTTTTTGTACTAGATCGCTTTTCAATTCAAAATTGTACTGTAATTCACCTTCGAAAGTTTATTCCATAGTCAATGAATTCAAACATTGCAAAGTATTACTTGCCCCATTTTTCGTAGTACCGGCAGAGAAGGATCCCAAAATAGATCAAATACACCAATCAATATTTTATAACAAAAATACTGGTAGGAAACCGACTATGCCATCACATGTGGAAGACAGTCAGTAGTTATATTTTGTTATGTTTTCGACTCCCAACTGTCATCTATGAACTAATGGAGCAATTTGGTTGCTCCAATGAGAAAAATTGTAGAAAATTGAAATACGAACAATCATTATGGTAACGGATAAAAATCGGAAAATTTTGCGAATTTTTTCAAAAATTCATAACTCCGACATTATTCAAGAAGTAGAGTTGGCCCATCTCATGAAATTATTGAAAAAAATGTCTATTCTCATTTTGCGCTACAATGCTGCGCAATGGGAAAAAAAATTTGCAAAAATTACTGAAAACGGCCGAGCCCGCGGAATCGGTCGAGTAGGAGAGACCGGGAGATGAGGGAAAGCGTATTATTATCACGTAACCCGTTCATTCGAAGAATTTCCCTCATCTCCCGGTCTCTCCTACCATTGTACAAAACTGTCCAAATTTCTTAATCATGTTTGCTATGTATACAAGAAAAAATAACGATGGACGGAATTTTTATAACAATGGAAATCAACTGCCCAAACCTGTTTAATTTTGAGCATTGTACGACACTGCGAAAAAGAACAATGAAGTTAACATATCAGAGGTACCTCAGGGACGTCAGAAAGAAATACAAAACTACTTTTCGATGGATGAAATGAAAACTAGGTGGAATAATAAAGTACCTGGATAAAGACAAGCGAAAAAAGGCTAGTGAGAGGCTCTCGCCAAGGAAAGCTAAACAGCTCCTCGAGTTGCATACGAGAAATAATTGAAATTAGCAACAAGACTATACTCACTGGACACTGTCCTCTGAGGTATTATCTCAATAAATGGGCAAATCAGTGAGCACTTAGTAGTTATTGCCCTACTGCGAGAACTTTGCTGAAACTGCAGAACATATTTAATTGTGAGAGCCCAGCGTTTTCATAGCACTCCGGCGTCAGGAAATAAGCTTCCATGAAACTGATAAACTTCATATAGAGTCTCGGAATCCTAGGCATCGAATGGAGATTATGCACAAAATATTTGAAAGGTGCTTATGAGGCCAAATAGCTTGTACAAATAACCCCCCTACAACCTACTTTTTAATGAAATAATTTTCCCTTCATTAATTTTTTTTGTCCACAACTAATTGAATATATATCCATAAGGATACGAAAAAATTAATATGATTCAGGCGATGATCACCCAGACCACAAGGAACCCAGTTTGTTACACTGACTTTGAAATTCAACCAATATAAAAAATCAATGATTTGCATTATATATATCAACTCGTGTCGAATTCATAAATCAGCATAATTTACAATGATTTGAATATTCATGTGATGTTTTATATCGGACAAACTGATAGAACATTAAAAAAACCGCATATAACTGAAGATAGAAAACATTGTAAACGACAAAATAAATAATTCAACTTCTGCTGCCATCTGCTATCAAAAACGCATACCTTTGGGCATCACATAAAAATACTTCAAAGGAATGAAATTAAATATGTTAGAAAGTTTGGAGATGAATAAAGGGAAGAATTCTCAGGACTTAATTACCAAACAGAAATTAATAATCGGCTACATCGATTCAATATTATTAAGTTAGTTTTACCCTTTTTACACTACCGGGTGTTTCACAGTGGATGGAACATTAGAAGTATCTGGAGAACAGAAAGACAGATCATTTCGAAAATTTGTGGGCGTGGATAATCAAACTTGCTCTAGCCTCTATCCGTCTAAAATATTTTCATCAATACAATGTTGCCGCTTGGATCAGAAAGTAGTAGCTACTTTGTTATTTCAAATGGAACACCTCGTATATTATATTATTTTTGAAATCCTTATAAGATTCCTTACAACTTTCCCACATAATTCCTTATACCTATCTATGACGATTTCGGAGATAAAAATTATTTTGTCCAAATTTTGTGCAAAACCTGACCATTGAAAAATATCAATTTTGTCTTAATGCAAATTTACAAAATATTGTAATTTGGGTTATAGCTTCATAAGACCATTAAGTATTCTGTCGATGAACTGGATCTCAGCATACAGGGAGGCTCAGAAGTGAGTTCCTTCCGGGGACTCACGAAAATGACTGAAACTCCGTTTTTTTAAATGAAACACATTGTATATTATTACTTATTTGAAAAGCTGTAACATTTTTCAATTTAATTGAGTATACTTTCCCTATACCTACCTCATATAGTTTGTTAGTTATGATCACTTATGTTATGAATTCGTCTTCAATAAAATAAATATTGGATAGTAATTTAGATAGTAGGCTATGAACTTCATTCTGACAGAGAACTAACATGTTATTCCTTCATTGTCACCCTGTATTCAAGTTGCATGGGTGTGAAAGTACTTACTCAAATGTGGTTTTGATGGATTTATTCATCATTTATGGTCAGTGTAACAAGAATATCAGTAGAATATGCAGAGAGTTTAATGAAAAGTATGCTAATTTATCTCGAATGAATTTGAGAAAATTCATTAGATTGAAGGGAAATTTTGAAATGTTTGGATCTTCTTGGAAAGTAACAAGAAACTTAACGAACAGTCGTTACCGACCGATGATGAACCCTTTACTCCCATAAACACCTACTACGTAGGCTTATTATGGCAAGTACTTGTCAGAAAACAACTACTCCCCTGGCTAAGACCACGACGGGTATTGAATTAAATCTAACTCTCTCTCTCTGCTCGCTCGCTAGGTGGAGCGGCCTAGAAACTGCTTTCATCTCGTGAACCAGAATTGACTAATCAGCGGAGTGTGTATTGGTTTGGACGGGGAACAGATGGGTTCAGTGCTGTCTGTGTTGACCTGCCCTTGCACTGATGAGAGGCAACAACCTCGAAACTAGTCTGCAGGTGGTCACCCTGTCCAAATCAAAACATAATTCTGCTGGTTGGTCATAGAGGGCACTTACAATTGCGTCCTGTGATGCTTTGAGGAATGTTGCACAAGTAGCTGTTAGATTTAATTCAATACCAGCCGTGGTCTTAGCCAGGGGAGTAGTTGTTTTCTGACAGGTACTTGCCATAATAAGCCTACGTAGTAGGTGTATATGGGAGTAAAGGCTTCATCATCGGTTGGTAACGACTGTTCGTTAGCAAACGATCTCCCAAGATTTCTGTCTTCTTCGATTAAATCTCTTAACCCGGAGATTCGGAGTGTTCTCTGCTCGCTAGGTGGAGCGGCCTAGAAACTGCTTTCATCTCGTGAACCAGAATTGACTAATCAGCGGAGTTGTCGTATTACTCGTATTAGCTGTATTAAGGGTTTTGAACTAGATTCAAATTCGAACCGGCTAGCTCCAGTAGGTTTGGTACCTTCAGCTAACCGCGTGCTTTCAGAGTCCTCTCCGTAATAAGGAAGGCTCTGCGAGGTCATGATTACGAGTTACTTTTGATTAAATTGAAAAGACTTGGGGAATATTCTCGTTATAAATTGAATTACGCACTGTAGATGAGAATGAATCTCGCTACAGTAGCGTTTAGAGCGGGTTAGTTTACCTCAAGGCAAGACAAGCCAGATCTAGAATAGACGGGCCTGAACAAGTTCAGACAGGTCGAGACAAGTTTGGACGAGTCTGAATTGGATAAACAAACACAAATTTGACTCACCCTTTCAGCAAAATTCTTACTACGTGGCAACGAGGAGAAAGGTTTGTATAGGATACTTACTAGATATACATATATACACACAATTATAAACACACTATAAACCCCAGCTATGACTCAGCATACACAACCGAAGAGGGAGAATTCTTTAGCCGGCCTTGTCAAAGCTTTTACCAGATGAGGGACCCTTTTGTGGCTTTTATGCACTTTGGGTAGTGTGTACGACAGAGCATATTACGGGAAACACGAAGAACATAGAGTGTTCAACAACCATATCTTATATCTAAATGTAGCACTGTAAAAACTAGTATTGAAATGTTATTGAACTAATTTGAAGCAATAAAATATTTACTTGAAATTGTCTTTAAATGTTTGACTGCAAAAATCACTGAACGTCTGCCTGTATGCCGTGCGAGTCTCGAAAGAAAACTGAATTTTTCAAAAAGGTCTTTGACTGAAACAACACTAAGCTTGTTGCTTACCAGCTTCTCTAATGTTCATTAGAGTCTTCTTTTCAGGAAAGGAGCAGGAGCAAGGTCTCAGCAATACACAACCAGCGAAATTTGGAAAACCAATTCCACTCGAACACAAGCAAATATCAAGTTCTGGCCAAATATCCGATGTGGTCCGAATTCCAGAAACCAACAGCAATAATGACAACCAGACAGCAATGGAGGCTAGTCAAAAAGGGTTGTATTGATATTGTTCATTAACAAATATCACCGGAACACAGCTTTATTTCGTAGAAAATGGACTATAATTGCAAAGCTCTTTGCAAAGTATAGAACGACTCGCAAAAATCGTAAATAATACTATTTACTTTTAACACTCGGTATAGAAGACCAAAATTGTCTCAAGAGCTTCTAATCACCTAAGAGACAAAAAACGACTGACTTCGAAGCTCGATTTGCGTTTCTTTTATAGCCGCGACCCGCGAGGTTTTTCGCGGGGAGTGGCCTAACAGAATTTCTGGCCAATCAGAGGGCTCAGAATTTAACAAGCAAGTTTCACTTTGGAAACGTATTTTTCATAGTTTTTCGTAAGTTTGATAGAAATTTGAATGCTGTGGATTCTGGAATAAATGAGTAATAAAATTTTGATTTCAATTGGGAGTACAAGACAGATTGTGTATTGGTTTGGACGGGGAACAGATGGCTTTAGTGCTATCTGTGTTGACCTGCCCTTGCCTTGCACAACAACCTCAAAACTAGTCTGCAGGTGGTCACCCTATCCAAATCAAAACATACTCCTGCTGGTTGGTCATAGAGGGCACTTGCAATTGCGTCCTCTGATGCTTTGAGGAACGTTGCACAAGTAGCTGTTAGATTTAATTCAATACCAGCCGTGGTCTTAGCCAGGGGAGTAGTTGTTTTCTGACAGGTACTTGCCATAATAAGCCTACGTAGTAGGTGTTTATGGGAGTAAAGGGTTCATCATCGGTCGGTAACGACTGTTCGTTAGCAAACGATCTCCCAAAGATTTCTGTCTTCTTCAACAAGAAACTTGCCTAGACTTTTGTGACAGGTAATGGGGACAACGCAATAAATGTTTTGGCATACTTCCACGGGAATCCTCAAGCTTCCATTCGTAGTGCGGTTCACGATTTAGGTGTAAAACTTTCATTAGTTCATAGGATTCTGAAGGAACACGGAATGCATGACAACAAATTTCATAAAGTTCAAGCTCTCAAGCCCCAAGACGCTCAGCAAAGGATTGAACTATGTGAAATGTTGATGGTGCGTACACAAGTAGACGAAGATTTTCTCAAGGAGATAATATGGACTGATGAATCAAAATTTTCTAGGGAAGGTATTTTCCATAGGAGGAACCTTCATTACTGGGCAACCGAAAATCCGCATGTCACAAGGGAAATGGGATTTCAAGAAAAATTTAGTTTCAACGTTTTCTTTTTAATTTTGGACAATCAACTGCGCTTTTTGATTTATGATGAAAACCTTGATTCTAGAATTTTTTTGAATATCTTGAGGACAACGGTTGGGGATTTCATTGAAAAACTGACACTAGAACAATATCGATCATGTTGGTATCAACTTGATGGAGCTCCTGCTCATTGCACTGCAGAAGTCGGGTTGGAATTGGACCGTATATTTGACGATCGATGGATTAGACGTTTGGGTCCATGGAACTGGCCCCCTAGATCCCCTGATGTTATACCCCTAGACTTTTATTTGTGGGGCACTATCAAGCAAAGAGTCTACAGAACACCGGTCATCACAAGGGAATAATTAGAACATCGAGTGACCCTAGCGTTTCAGGAATTAGATCCAAATGAAATTCAAAGAGCCACAATAGATGCCGTTGATGTTCGCATAAGAAAGTGTTTGGAAACGAATGGTAAACATTTTGAACATTTCTTGAAATGATTCAGAACCGCTGAATCTTTCTAGATTTATTAATACACATGTTAGACTTTGATACTTTTAGCTTTTCATGATGATACAAACATTTTAAAATTCCTACTCAATCTAATAAATTTTCTCGAATTCATTCGAGGTAAATAAGCATACTTTTCATTAAACTCTCTGTATGTTCTGCTGATATTCTTGTTACATTGACCATAAATGATGAATAAATCCATCAAAACCACATTCGAGTAATTATTTTCTGCCATAATACTTTCACACCCATGCAACTTGAATACAGGATGACAATGAAGGAATAACATGTTAGTTCTCGGTCAGAATGAAGTTCATAGCCTACTATCTAAATCACTATTCAATATTTATTTTATTGAAGACGAATTCATAACATAAGTGATCATAACTAACAAACTGTATGAGATAGGTATAGGGAAAGTATACTCAATTAAATTGAAAAATGTTACAGCTTTTCAAATAAGTAATAATATACAAGATATTTCATTCAAAAAACAGAGTTTCAGTCATTTTCATGAGTCTCCGGAAGGAACTCACTTCTGAGCCTCCCTGTATGCTGAAACTGATATCCAGTTCATCAACAGAATACTTAATGGTTTTATGCAGCTATAACCAAAATTGCAATATTTTGTAAATTTGCATTGGGAAAAAATAGATAATTTTCAATGGTCAGGTTTTGCACAAAAATTGGACAAAATAATTTTTATCTCGGAAATCGTCATAGATAGGTATAGGGAATTATGAAGAAAGTTGTGAGGAATCTTATAAGGATTCAAAAGATGATATAATATACGAGGTGTTCCATTCGAAATAACAAAACTACTTTCTGATACAAGCGGCAACACTGTATTGATGAAAATATTTAAGACGGATCGAGCAAGTTTGATTATCAACGCCCACAAATTTTCGAAATGATCTGTCTTTCTGTTCTCCAGATACTTCTAATGTTCCATCCACTGTGAAACACCCGGTATATGAGTGCAGTGTATAGGCTATTAGGGCAGATACTTGTCAGAAAATAACTACTCCCCTGATGGATAATACCACGTCAGACACACCTTTTGAATCGAACTGATAATTGTGCAATGTTCCTCATTGTAGAGGACAATATTGCAAATGCTTCCTGTTACCAACCAGCAGTTTTTTTTTTATTTCGGTAACAAATATCGATCGATCGACTAGGTATATATCGTATACTATGATAGTAAATGATCTATTATTCCAGTGAAACAATCGAATCATAGTGTAGACAACACTATCAATAATTCATAGCGGAAAAAGTGTTTTTTTAAACAGGATTTCTAGACGATTATAGTATAAAATGGAATCCTCCTAGGAGTTGGAAACAATAAAATGAACCTTATTCTTTAAAATTACCAAACAAAGCAAAGTTTTTATTTCCATGCAAAAAAGGGAAGCTGACCTTGCCAAAGATAAGCAATGTGCTGATACCTTCGTCAATTTTATGGATTGGAGAACAGGACCGGCTTCAACTACCTCGAAATGATGTGCTATCTCAGATCAATATTGTGCTATGAATGCAAAGCTGCTGAAACAAAAGAAGATATTGTTGCGTTATCGGGTTTCAATAAGTGATACGCTAGTGTACAACTGCCTTTATTAGCTCAACTTGACAACACTTCACTACACTTGTCATTTTAATACCGGGTGTCCCACATTTTATGTGACAGGCAATATCTGGCTTGTTGAAGGAGATACACAAAAATGTTTCATACAAAAGTTTTAGGAGTTCATGAGAGCTATATTTTGATATAATTTTTAAATATACAGAGTGTTTGGTGTAGGTGCTACAGACCAAAATAGTATTTTTTAAAATAGATCGCCCTGTATTTTATCACATATTCAGATTCTACGTTGTATTCTGATATCATTTCACGTTTAGTTTTTGAAATTCGGTTACGGCGTTGTTGAGTTATTGCTTAAAATGTAAAGTCTTGAGAACGACTATTATTTTTTTAAATATCTCATACAATTATTCTCTCTGCATCAGATCACATGAAAATTTGTCAAAATTTTGGGTGTTCGAAGTAATGGTTTCAATTTTGAGTTGTGGAATTCAGTCAGGAATCATTTTGAATATGAAACTTGAAAGAGGTGTATTCGAAAACAAATCGTTAATAACAATATAAATAATACAACTTGATAAATCATTTCATAGGAATGGTAGGTACCTATATATAAGTCATAAAAATTGTTCAAAGTGACGCCCATTAGATATTATACAGGCTTCGAAACGTCTAATCACTTCTCTCGTACAAGTCGCTCTTATAATATTAGGCGTAATATCACTGCATGCTAGTGGAATTTTCATTTTCAGATCATCCAAAGGGGGGAGTAGTGAAAACAATATCTTTTAAATAACCCCATAGGAAAAAATCAAGCGGTGATAAATCTGGGGAACGAGCCGGCCACCGAATTGGACCCTTATTACCAATCCATCTATTTGGGTACGTTCTATCCAGATATTCAGTAACAACCTGTGAATTGTGAGGAGGAGCACCATCTTGTTGCCACCAAATTCCTTGTCGTTCTGCTATGGGAATATCTTCCATCAACTGGATCAAATCATTTTCTAGAAAATGTAAATATCGCAATCCATTGAGATTTTCATTGAAAAAGTAAGGCCCTATGTTGCGGCCATTGAACAATCCACACCATACATTAATACCCCAAGTAGTTTGAAAATTACTTTCGTGGACCCAGTGGGGATTTTCTTGAGACCAATAGTGACTGTTATGTCGATTCACAACTCCATTATTGTGGAATCGCGATTCATCGCTCCACAAAATTTGACTGAATATGTTAGGATTTTCATGTAATATTACCTGAATACAAGCAATGAATTCAAGTCGTCGTTCAAAGTCCATGGGTTTCAAACCTTGTACCAACTGAATTTTGAATGGGTGGTATTTATTTTCTCTCAGAATTCTCTGTTCATTAGATTTACTCACACCGACTTCTTCTGCAAGAGTACGGATAGAAACATGTGGATGAATAATGATATAAGCCAACACATTGATCTCTAAATCTTCAGTTCTAACAGATCTCGTATGATGACGATGCTTTATAGTAGAAGGAAATGACCCAGTTCGCAATTTTTCTGTCTGAAAAACGTTCTTGGTATAGCCGTTGTGCTTGACGGCAGTTTTTCTGACATTCCCCAAAAATTAATAACATATCAATGCAATCACTTGGACTAAACGCGAAAGGCATACTGGAGTTTTCGCACAAAGAACACAGTTACTGTTTTGCAAAGAATCACTGAATCGAACTGGACAGTAGATACAATTCAACAACATTTGTTACTATGGCATCAACAAGCATAAGCTACTTGATGAAATTGTGCAATATAAAGCAATTCACCCTCAAGTTAGTAACATTCTCAAGAATTTCAATATTATATTCAACTGATATCGATATCGTATCGTAGAGGTGAGAATAATGGTTTGTAATGAGTAGTAGTCTAGTTCAATTTAATAAAAGATATAGACTGGATTCGTGTACGAGTAAATAAGTTTTTTTGAAACCTTATATTTAAGGAAAAGTGCAATAACTCAACAACGCCGTAACCGAATTTCAAAAACCAAACATGAAATGATATCAGAATTTAACGTAGCATCTGAATATGTAATGATATACAGGGCGTTCTATTTTAAAAAATGGAATTTTGGTCTGTAGCACCTACACCAAACACCCTGTATATTTAAAAATTATATCAAGATATTGCTCTCATGAACTCACAAAATTTTTGTGAAAAACATTTTTGTATATCTCTTCCAACAAACCAGATATTGCCTGTCACATAAAATTTGGAACACCCGGTATTCATTAATCATAAACTTTCAACTACTGAACTACTACTAAACTACTCAAATCTCACAAATGCATTCATTGCTTTATTATAGAAAATTATATGAAAAAGTTTATTAGAATTCAGTTTTATATTCATATTCGGAGTTTCAAGCGAAAAAATCGAGAAAATGAATAATTGCATTTTTTTAAAATTCTTTCCCATTTTTTTACAAATATCAAAGTTTATCCTTTTAAATTGCTTGACTGTCCAGAAACATTTGTATTTTGATGATAATGACAAAACTTTCCCATTTTCTCCTCAACAAATGGAACTAAATTGAAAAAATTAATTTTTGTCAGGACCCTTGCTGTTCCATTGGTTCGGATCTAACAATGACATCAGATTTCAACGACTACAGTGATGATATGGCAATTTTGAAAACATCGTGTTTTCCTGATTGTCACTTGACATAAAAACTTCAAAATAACTCATTTCCATTACTCTAATAATGAACATTTTCCCCATATGTTACGTGCTACACAGGGTGTCAATTTGAAAACTTTCCACCCTTAATATCTTCCTTCCAGTAAACAATATGAGGAATAAAAAAAACTGGCCAATTTTATTTGGAATGGGGACACTTTCAAGGACTATTCAGAGCCCTCGTGGTTCAACCCCGCACATCATTTTGATTGGTGTTCAATTCTGTTTCCAATGGTAGGTACCCTGACTTTTTGATGAGCATTTTCCGATAGCGTTCGAAACTGACAGAAGTAATTATTAGAACGGCTATTCTGAGAAGCATGGTTGAGGAGTGAACAAACACTTATAATCCAATGAAGGCTCAAACCCGGTTTCTTTTTTGTTTTTCCGGGCGTTGATGGAAAACTCAATGATGAAAGTTACTGTCCTGATAGCCAAATGTCTTACATATAAGCACGTAAGAACCCCGCCATAACTTGGAGGTAGGGAGAGTCAAACACTTGAACTTGCAGCATCTAAGGCATACACAACATCGTAGGGTTCGCTCTAAGGCGGATGTGTGCTGGTTTTGCCCGCCCTCTGGCTTCCCAAAAGGACAGGACGAAAAACCTATCACCGCATGAAATGCAATATCATTTCCTCCTAACCCCTCTGTGGCTTGGTGATAGTTTTATTGTTATTTTATACAGGGTGTCCGGTAAACTTTGTACAATATTGAAACTGGTAATGGGCATTTTCAGAATTTCTGGAAAATTGCTACTGCTACTGCTGAGATGAATTCAAATATCTTTGCTGCTGAAGATTACTGATGAGTGATGCTTGAACAGTTTTTCAGAAAGTGAAAGAAAAACTTAAAAAAATGAGGGTGATATGACAGATTTGAGTTTCATCCATTTTTTTAAAAGAAGTTTGACATTATTGTCTGAAAGAAGCATGAACAACTGGAAGTGTACATTCATTTCAAAAGAATGCTCATTTTGTCCAGACTCTACCATGGTATAAAACATACTATAATTATTTTTGGAGGAAGTGAATTCCATTGAATTAGGCGTGGTTTTATTCTAGGCTTCCATCAACTTCCATACTTACGCCCAAAAATTACTTTATTTCGATTTTATCAAGATAAAATGTGAAAATGATTATCAATAATAAAGAACAGACTGCTTGGTAGCATTAAATAGTATGTCAATAAAATTAACTTTTCATGTAATTAAGCATAATTAAATTATCGAAATGAAATGTCGATTATCCGACATGGCACCTATTGAAATTGATAATTGAATAAATGAATATGGGATACATTGAACCATATCTTCGAGAGAAAAGGAGTAGCAAACCAGTTATTGTTACGAAAGAAATTACTTCTCCATTCAACGAGGAAGAAGATAATCTTGTGTCACATTTCCTGACATTTGATAAGATAGTCAGGGAACTGAAATCTGCTGGAGCAACGATGAGCGAAAATGACATTGTTTGTCATTTGCTACTAACTCTTCCGAAGTCCTACGATACTATCATCACAGCATTAGAAACCCTGATTTCCGACACATTGCAATTATCATTCGTAAAAAGTCGTCTACTCAACGAAGAAATCAAAAGATGTGGAAAAAGTGGAAAAAGTTCAAACTCGGAAAGTTCTGCAGCTTTCTCGGGCGAAAAGAAGAAATTTTTCAAGTTCCGTTGCAATATTTGCGGAAAAATAGGACACAAGAAAACCGAATGTAGAAAGTTGCAAGGAAAGAAGAATTGGAAAGATAACAGCAGAGCAAATGTAGTGGAAGAAAATGAGGAGAACGTAGCATTCATAAGATTTACAGGACAGAAAATAAGCCATGATTGCAACATTTTGACCTGGATGTTAGATTCGGGTGCCACTGATCATATGGTGAATTCCACTGCGTACTTCGAAGAAACCAGAAAATTAACGAAACCTATAAAAATAATTTTGGCAAATGGAAACGAACTTGAAGCGACACAGGAAGGTGACTCGAAACTATTTCTCATCACAAAAATGGAAATAAACGGCGGTGCAATATAAAGAATGTTCTTATCGTTCCTGATTTGAAATTCAATTTATTTTCTGTCAGACGTATAGAATCCGCTGGGATGGATATTCATTTCAGTAAAGGAGAAATAACAAGTTTCAAAAATGAAGAAATGGTTGCCGAAGGAGTGAAATCCGGAAAGTTGTACGAAATTCAGTTCGAGGAGAAGAAGATAGTGTTGCTGGAATTTCAGCTAGCCAAGTGACAATGTGGAAGTTGTGGCACTGCAGATTGGGCCATATGAGCCACGAAAATATTTGAAAAATGGCATGGCTGAAGGAATAAATGATCTGAAGAAAATGAATACCGTTGGAATATGTGAAGCATGTTTTAAAGAGAAACATTGAATTGAATCAATACAAGACTCCTCTGGAAATGGAAAAAACCCTACGATAAAATTGAAGTTACTTTTTTGTAATATCTAACAGAAAACAACTACTTCCCCGGCAAAAGCCACGCTGGACATCTGATAGATATTGAGAAAGACCCTATATAACTTGAGAGAAAAAATCTGAAAGTGAAAATTTGCATTTTCATTCAGATCGTTGATTATTTATTAAATGTCCAGTTTCCATTGGAGATTCTTATCTATGAATGAGATAAGGGAGAATGTTATTCAAAAGTATCACTCACAGAAAATCGCTCATTTCATTGACGCGTGGATTGCATCACTTTCGCTAGGCCTCCAATACATTTTGGTCGACAAAAATCTATTTCACTCTTCTAAGTTCATAAGGGAGGTCTGAAGAATTGGAAAATATACTCTTCAGAAGCAATTTCACACTGTAATGAGAATTGTTGGAATATTTCTTGTGCGGTGAAACTTTGAAAATATTTTTCAGACATAAAACCTGTCATGGGTATGGCATGTTGATTTCATTGAAAATATGAACAGGATGTTCATAAAGTCAGTTGTGGAATCATCTGCGACTGAAAGTTGGAATTTAGTCGCTATTTTCCATCGTACAAGATTACCTCTCTTGGAAGGGATTCATGTTTTAAAGAGAAACATTCTCAATTGAAAATTGAATCAATACATGACTCCTCTGGAAATGGAAAAATTCCTACGATAAAATTGAAGTTACTTTTTTGTAATATCTAACAGAAAACGATTTTCTGTGAGTGATACTTCTGAATAACATTCTCCCTTATCTCATTCATAGATAGGAATCTCCAATGGAAACTGGACATTTAATAAATAATTAACGATCTGTATGAAAATGCTAATTTTCACTTTCAGATTTTTTCTCTTAAGTTATATAGGGTCTTTCTCAATACCTATCAGATGTAGTTCAATGTCCAGCGTGGCTTTTGCCGGGGAAGTAGTTGTTTTCTGTTAGATATTACAAAAAAGTAACTTCAATTTTATCGTAGGGTTTTTTCCATTTCCAGAGGAGTCATGTATTGATTCAATTTTCAATTGAGAATGTTTCTCTTTAAAACATGAATCCCTTCCAAGAGAGGTTATCTTGTACGATGGAAAATAGCGACTAAATTCCAACTTTCAGTCGCAGATGATTCCACAACTGACTTTATGAACATCCTGTTCATATTTTCAATGAAATCAACATGTGAAGCATGTTGTAAGGGAAAACAATCACAACTACCTTTTTCCAAAGAATTCCATGTTAGATCCAGACGCCCACTGGAATTGGTCCATAGCGATGTATGTGGCCCCATTACACCCGAAACTTGGGATGGAAAGAAATACTTTGTTACTTTCATTGATGATTACACTCATTTTCTCAATGTGTACCTGCTCCGAAGTAAAGATGAAGTTTTCAAGTATTTCAAACAGTATGAAGCGATGGCCACTGCCCATTTTGGAGCTAGAATTTCAAAACTGAGATGTGATAACGGTGGCGAGTACAAATCTTCAGAATTCCATGATTTTTGCAAGCAAAAAGGAATTGAGGTGATACCAACAGTTTGCTATACTCCACAGCAAAACGGAGTTAGTGAACGCATGAACAGAACCCTGATGGAAAGAGCAAGATCCATGATTCACTATGCCACTATGATCCATGATTAATCGAAAAACACCATATGAAATGTGGACAGGAAACGTACCGAATATATCAAATATGAGGATTTTTGGTTCTACCGCATATGTTCATGTACCTGGAGAACTCCGAAAGAAGTTGGATTCGAAGTCTGAAAAGTGTGTTATGATTGGATACGCACTGAACGGATATCGACTTTGGAATCCCGTGAAGAGAAAAGTTCTCATTGCTAGAGATGTTCTTTTCGATGAATGTTCAGGAGAAAATGAGTTTCTGAATCACCCAATAGATATTTACAGAAACGTCAAGACTGTGTAAAAAGTAGAAGAACCCGAGATGAAGGTGACAAAATAATGAAACTGAAAATCGAAATGAAATGGAAAATGAGAGAAACGATGCAGAAAATTTAAGAAGAAGCCAAATAAACATCAGAAAACCGACACGTTTTGACAATTATTCAAATTTGGCGAGCAATGAAACTGACATCTGCAGCTATCAATTTGCTTTCAATGCCGAATGTTATGTGGAAGATATTCCAAGAAAGGACCACGCACGTTTCTTATGGAAAATGGCTTTCCGTGAATTTGTCCGAATTTTTGGTATGGTGTAGATCTGGATGCACTGATCAAAAGTGTCCATTGCCAAAAACTCCAAAAATGGACAGTTTTCGAGATATGGCTCTATCAATGTATTTTTTTTTGCATTTTTTGGATTTTGACACATAATCAGTTCACTCTCATACTTAGGAAAAACCGAGTTTCAATGATTTCGCTGCAGGAATCGATTGAAAAATAATTCTTCCTTCGTTTCAGATACTGCCATTTGAAGAAATTATTATACACTGCTCGTCACTGACGATGTAACTGGACTATTATTTTCAATTTCTATAGTCCAGTTTTTGTAGAAACAAAAACTCCTGAATTGCTCAAGATATCACAGAGTCACATATATTCAATACCTTTCGATAGGGGCACTAGAAAAATAATATTCGATACACACTATAGGAACTGAATCTGAGATACTTTTTTTTTTAAATAGTTTCCTAGTCGTCAAAGAAATAGTGGTAAATACAAAATGAGCATATAGAAAACCGTTCATAATGTATACTGAAGACATAAATACTGGTATCAAATGCAGTTTGTTTATACCGAGTGTTAAATCTCAATAGAAACAACGGAATACATACCCAATAATCATTTCTAATCGCTAATCGAACCGTTAAGGCAAACGGATCCGTGAAAATGTCTGAATATTTGATATGATGTGGATTTCGATGCACTGATCAAGTGTCTATTGCTACAAACTACAAAAATGGACAGTTTTCAAGATATGTCCGTATCAATATTTGATTTTTTTCGTTATCTATAGGTTATGGCCCATAATCGCTTAGCTCTTATACCCAACAAAAACGGAATTCTATCGATTTCTGCGCAGGAATTGACTGAAAAACAGTTGTATTTCATTTCAGATACATTCATTTGGAGAAATTAGCATACACTGCTCGTCACTGGCAATGTAGCTGGGCTATTATTTTCAACTTTTGTATTTCCGTGTTCGTAGAAACAAAAACTCTTGAATTGTTCTAGTTCTAACAAACATACTTATATCCAACACAATTCAATTGTGGCATTTGAAAAAATAATATGCGATACACACTCTAAATATGATTTGAATTTTTTTTTGAAATATTCTCCTGGCCATCAGGAAAATAGTGGAAAATGCAAAATGAGAAACTAGAAAATCGTATTTATAATGTACTCTGACGAGATGAATGCAGTTTGTTTATACCGAGTGTTAAATATCAATAGCCCCAAGGAAATACATACCCAAAAATCATTACTACTGTTATTGTTATTTGAACCGTTAAGGCAAACGGATTCGTAAAAATGTCTGAATTTTTTATTCGGTATAGGCAATAGCTTTTTCAGTTGAACAATTTATGAGTGGAAGGTCAACAATAGTTGAGATTTCATAAGAAAAATATTCAATTTGTTAATGGACAGATTGAACACAGTTACTTAACCGTGTTCACTTCATCAAACATATTGATTCTTCACAAAAATTATGTTAATAGGTACGGTTCTTGGTTATGCTTGGTATTTGCAAATGTTGTAATATGTTTGCCTTAACGGTTCAATTAACAATAACAGTAGTAATGATTTTTGGGTATGTATTTCCTTGGTGCTATTGATATTAAACACTCGGTATAAACAAACTGCAATCCTCTCGTCAGCGTACATTATAAATACGATTTTCTAGTCTCTCATTTTGCATTTTCCACTATTTTCCTGATGGCCAGGAGAATATTTCAAAAAAAAAATCAAATCATATTTAGAGTGTGTATCGTATATTATTTTTTCAAATGCCACAATTGAATTGTGAATTGATGTTTGTTAGAACTAGAACAATTCAAGAGTTTTGTTTCTACGAACAGGGAAATACAAAAGTTGAAAATAATAGCCCAGCTACATCGCCAGTGACGAGCAGTGTATGCTGATTTCTCTAAATGAATGTATCTGAAATGAATTACAACTGTTTTTCAGTCAATTCCTGCGCAGAAATCGATAGAATTCCGTTTTTGTTGGGTATAAGAGCTAAGCGATTATGGGCCACAACCTAGAAAATAAAAAAAATCAGATATTGATACGGCCATATCTTGAAAACTGTCTATTTTTGTAGTCTGTAGCAATAGACCCTTGATCAGTGCATCGAAATCCACATCATGTCAAATATTCAGATATTTTCACGGATCCGTTTGCCTTACCGGTTCGATTAGCGATTAGAAATGATTATTGGGTTTGTAATCCCTTGTTTCTATTGATATTTAACACTCGGTTTAAACAAACTGCATTCGATACGGGTATTTATGTCGTCAGCCTACATTATGAACGATTTTCTATATGCTCATTTTTGCATTTACCACTATTTCTTTGACGACTAGGAAACTATTTAAAAAAAATATCTCAGATTCAGTTCCTATAGTGTGAATCGAATATTATTTTTCTAGTGCCCCTATCGAAAGATGTTGAATATATGTGACTCTGTGATACCTTGAGCAATTCAGAAGCAATATAGAAATTGAAAATAATAGTCCAGTTACATCGTCAGTGACGAGCAGTGTATAATAATTTCTTCAAATTGCAGTATCTGAAACGAAGAAAGAATTATTTTTCAATCGATTCCAGCAGTGAAATCATTGAAACTCGGTTTTTTCTAAGTATGAGAGTGAACTGATTATGTGTCAAAATCCAAAAAATGCAAAAAAATTACATTGATAGAGCCATATCTCGAAAACTGTCCATTTTTGAAGTTTTTGGCAATGGACACTTTTGATCAGTGCATCCAGATCTACACCATACCAAAAATTCGGACAAATTCACGGAAAGCCATTTTCCATAAGAAACGTGCGTGGTCCTTTAAACGAAATTGAGGGAAGAGAAGACAGTGAACAGTGGTACGAATCAATTGAAGAGGAAATGAAAAGTTTGCACGTGGACTCTGACGAAATTACCAAAAGATAGAACTTGTGTTGGCTGTAAATGGGTTTTTCAACTAAAACGAGATGGTGAAGGCAACATTAAGAAATATAAGGCGCGACTTGTCGCTAAAGGGTATTCGCAGCAAGAGGGTTTCGATTACAATGAAACATATGCACCAGTAGTGAAAATGAATACCATTAGAATCATTCTTGCTGTTGTGAATTTCTATAACATGCACCTACATCAGATGGATGTAAAAACCGCCTATTTAAATGGCACTCTTAAAGAAGAAATATTTATGGAACCGCCAACAAATATTGATTCTGGAAATATGGTGTGCAAACTAAACAAATCTCTTTACGGATTGAAGCAAGCTGGCAAATGTTGGAATGACAGATTAAATTCATTTTTGATTAGTTTGAATTTTCGAAAATCTTTACATGATTGCTGTCTTTATATGAAAAGTGATGAACAGTGTATGATTTATCTGCTAATTTTTGTCGACGATCTGCTGTTAGTTAGCAATAATTTGGAAGAAATTCAAGAAATCAAAAGGAAGTTGTCAAATGAATTTGAAATGTCAGACAATGGAGAAATCAATTACTTTCATGGATTGGATTGGTGAGAGGAATAGTTGTATTCTATTAATCAGCCAAAAACAGTACATGTTGAAAATCCTGAAAAGATACAATATGGAGAATTGTAAGTCAATCTCAACTCCAATAGAAGTCAGTTTGAAAGTCTCAAAGGGAGATGAGAGTGATGAAACAAAACACCCTTACAAAGAGCTTATAGGTTGTCTTAGGGTGGATTTAGTCAACTTTAGCACAAGCATTATCATAAACATAGCGGTAACATCAAAGGTTTTTAGCATAAACTTAAAATTGTTGTATAAATAGCGCCATTTGATATAACAGAGTCAACTTTTGCATTTGACGTAAATTTAAGCACAATTTTAAAATGATGTTGACTAAATGCACCTTTACATACCTAATGCTGAATTCCAGACCTGATTTAAGTGTAGCAGTCAATTACTTGAGCCGATTCCAGAGCTGTGCTACGGATATTCAATGCGGCAATTTGAAATGGATTCTCAGATATGTCAAAGGAACATTAAATGCAAAATTATTATTCAGAAAAGGTGAAAATATTCTGGTTCTCGTGGGATTCGCAGATGCTGATTGGGCTAATGATATAATTGACAGAAAGTTTGTAACTGGCTACATTTTCAAGTTATATGATTCGAAGTTATTTGGGTTACCAGAAAGCAGAGAACAATTTCTTTGTCATCAACGAAAGCTGAGTATATTTCACTTAGTACTGCTGTTTGCGAAGGAATATGGATTCAGAATATTTTAACCGATTTGAACATACATTTTTCGAAACCAACCACTATATTTGAAGATAATCAAGGATGTATAGGAATCTCAAAATGCCCTCAAGATCACAAGCGTATGAAACATATTGATACAAGGTATCATTTCATCGAAATTCAATACATTTCTTCAGAAGAGCAGCAAGCTGATATTATGACAAAGGCTCTAGCAAAACCGAAATTCGAATACTTCAAGAAGCAGATGGGAATATTCAATTAAAGGGGGGTATTGAAATTGATAATTGAATAAATGAATGTAGTTGTTATGTATATAAAAAAAAAGGTTTACTGTTAAAGTTGTCAGAATTAAATTACAAAAGGAAAAGTTGCTTTTATTCTTAATTCCATTAACGAAATATTATTTCTGGTCATCAGTATTTCAAAAGCACCGATTAATACGGAGATAAATGTCGCAATTGTCCAACATCCAGATTCCAACAAAGTTTCAGAGACCGACAGATATACAGGGTGTAACCAACTGAGTGCAAAATTTTTTAGGAGGTGAATCCTTGTCGAAAATTAAAAACTTTTCTAACTCCTGTGTTGTGGCCACAGAAGCAATAGTTTCTTGATGAAAAAATGAAATACAGATCTTTTGTAGATAGAATTGAAAAAATCCTTAAGGGTGTTGTCACATTTTGTTTGGACAACTTGTGACTTATGTCGTAGTTTTTAAAAATTATTCCGCTTGTTCCATTCAGTGGTATTTATTTCTTTGTCATGCCGTACACACGTTATACTACCCGAGAATATGCGCATATGCACTACATTTATGGTGAATGTGGAGGTAGTAGTACTGCTGCAGCAGCGCTTTATGTAAAACGATATCTGATTGCATAATGCCGCTCAGAGAATCGCTGATTTGAGGGATATAACCTATAACGCATTTGAAAAGGTTCCTCTTGAAAAGATGTCGTTTCTGCGTACGAGTGGATGGAAAATAACATTTTCATAAAGTTATTCATGTTGAATAATCGTTATTGTGGTTTATGGTGTGGGTGTTGATTAAAAAAACCTTGAATTAGTATTTACTTCTTTACATCTCATTGAATGCTTCTAAGCAGTTGATTCGTTATTACTCATTATTATTTTTAATCATTTCATCTTGATAGGATGAAAGTAAAAGACATTACTGACAGAGTCTAATGGAGTTGATTTTAGCACAGATTAACATCACACTCTAATATTATCGAAATTCGAAATTCGAAATATTGTATGTTACATACCATGGTAGAGTCTGGACCAGATGGGCATTCTTTTGTAATGAATATTCACTTCCACTTGGTAATGTTTTTTTTCAAAAAATAATGTCTAAGTTTTGTTAAAAAAATTGGTGAATCTCAAATCTGGCATTTTACCCTCATTTCTTGAAAAATTATAACGTTTTCTGTAAATCTGTTTCTTACATCTGGAAGCATCACTCATCAGTAATCTTCAACAGCGAAGATATTTGAATTGGTCCCAATTTGTAGACATGGTACTCAAAAATCCAAGATGAGTAGTGAATTTCCAGAAATTTATAAAATGCTCATTATCTCGAAAACGGTGAGATTTTTACTAAGGTGAAACTCCGATATTTTGAACAGTCATGACCTGGTCTATCACCAGTTTCAATATTGTACAAGGTTTAACGGACACCCTGTATATTTAGATGTTGTATGTTTCATATTATTTTATTGTAAATTTTAGGAATAAATATTTTTGGATTTGGTTAGAATATTAAGTGGTACCGTTCCAACCCTTTATTAGCCATTAGCCATTAGCTCCAAACAATTTACTTCAAAAAGATGTCTAACAGTAAAACGTAGATGGTAGTAAAGTTGTGTTTATTGAATGCCGAATTTTTAATTCTCATCGCAGAAATTGCACAGATAGCCTTCCTTTTTTGCTACTTCTTCTGTAGAAAGTTTCTGTTTTCAGGCAAAAAATTGGTTAGCAGATTTGAACGATGTGGTAGTATTGTAGTTTTCCCAGTTGGGCTGTTTAGGGATTACTTTAATAAGTGTATAAAAGTGTAAAAATGATTTACATTCTTCAAGACAGAATTGAAATGATTGTAATTTATGGAGAAGTTAAAAAGTGCGCAAGAAGAGCGGCATGTCTTTTTAACGAAAGACATCCAAATTGTAATGTAAGGCATCGGTATGTGCTTGATTTGGTGAATAAGTTTTACGAAACTGGTTCAATGACAAATAAAAAAAGAAATACTCCCAGAGTACTGAATGTAGAAGCTCAAATTGAAGTTTTGGGAACATTTGCTGCAGAGCCCACGAGCTCCTTACGATCTGTATCAGAACTGATGGGAATGTCAAGCGAGACTGTAAGAAAAGCATTGAAAATGCATAAATTTCATCAATATAGAATGCAGATTCTTCAAGAACTCCACGAGGATAATTATGAAAGTAGAATAGAGTTTTGTCGAGTCAATACCATGCCTATAATCTCCGGTTAAACATCTGTTTCAGCGATGAATTTTCATATTTTCTGAATGGCAACGTTAATAGACAAAATTGTCGCTATTGGGATGACGAAAACCCACATATTTTTCGGGAAGGGCATAAACAACACTATTAATGTTAATGTTTGGTATTCTTGGGAATGCCATATTATTGGTCTATTATTTCTGGAAGAAAACTTGACGGCAATCTGTACCTTGAAATGCTTGAAGAGACTATCGATCGTCTTATAACTCACGAGCTAGAAACTCAAATTGAGGAGGATCTGTTACATTTCCAGCAGGACGGTGTCCACCTCATTATTTTCTTTCCGTCCGACAGTGGTTAAACGAGAGATTTCCGGATCGATGGATTGGCAGAAGAGGGGAGCAGTTGAATGGCCTCCGAGATCACCGGATTCAACACCATTAGATTGCTTTTTTTGGGGGCAGCTTAAATCCGTTCTTTATAAAACACAACCTTCTGATGTTGAAGAACTTAAAAGACGAATTTCAGCAGCATGCCAGTTAATTCCTAGTGAAGTTTTCCGTAATGTTGTGTGTAGTCAGGCAGCGCTCAGAGCCGTCTGCCATCCTAAACCAAGCTCAGCGCTTGTACAGGAATGCGGAGATGCGCTCTAGAAGCTAGCTGAAACGAAGAAAGTGCAGCTGGTATGGGTCCCGGGACACAGAGGGGTGCGCGGAAACGAGGTGGCAGACGGACTTGCCAGATCCGGATCCTCAGCGCCATTCTGTGGACCGGAACCTGTACTAGGCATCGCAAGAAGCCAAACCTCTTCAGCCCTCGACAAGTGGGCAGAAGAAGAGCTGAATAAACTTTGGAGGGATAACACCGGCTGCAGGCAGTCGAAAGACTTTGTGGACGGCTCCGATAAATCAAGGACGACGTAGCTCTTAGGCAGAAATCGCCAAGCACTATGCCTGCTTATAGGAATACTAACAGGACATAACAAGTTAGGCAGACACCTATCACTTATAGGTATAGAAGACAGTCCCACTTGCCGAAAATGCGAAGAAGACGAAGAAACTTCATCTCACTTCCTCGGCGAGTGTGAGGCATACGGGAGGCTAAGATTTGGGACCTTCGGAGTTGACAAACTCCAACAAGAGGAACTAATCAACTTGGAGTGGTCGGACATACTGACCTTCATTAGGAGGTCACAAAGGTTCGAAAAGGAAAACTAGGAGGATGAACGTAGATAAGTGAAGAACAGGGGATGGCAAAAGGGGTCCATGAGGGCCTACTTGCCTGGCTGCGGTTGCGGCCTCCCCAAAGAACTACTACTACTACTTTCCGTAATGTTAGAAGGGAATTTGAAAACAGACTTTATTACTGTTTACAGCAAAATGAACGACGTTTCGAACAGTTTATTAGAAGAGCGCACGTAGATTTTGTTTGAAATGTCTTTCTCGCAAATTACATTTTATTTTGTAAAAGGAAAATAATCAACAAATAAAAAATCCCACGCGTAATAAATTTATTCCTGTCATTCAAGGGTTGGAACGGTGCCACCTACTCTTCTAACCATTTTTATTAAAAAGAGTCAATACAATAATGCATCTCAGAACAGGCAAATTCTAATTACATGTGTACGTTTAGAACGCCAATTTTTGGAAACCACTCATCAAAAAATAAAACGTTAGGGTTTCATTGGAATCAGAATTGAACGCCAATCAAAATGATGTGCCCCTTTCCATTTAAGATTCTAAGGGTAACAACTACCCCTCCCGGGGCTTGAACCACGAGGGATACAAATTCCTTGAAAGTGCCACCCTTAAAAATAAAATTCACCTGTTTTTTCGATTACTCATATTATTTACTGGAAGGAAGATATTAAGGGTGGGAAGTTTTCAAATTGACTCCCTGTATTTCTGTTTGAAGATTATATTATCATTATACAGTATTAGAAAGCTTGAATATATTATAATGAAGGTATATCAACAGAACATTTTTTTTTATAAGTTTTTATAAGTATATCTCACAAAATTCCCAGTTTCTTGATACCATGCCAAAATCAACTGAAGAAGTAAATTATAGTCTTCTAGTGACAAAAACGCGATGGATAATGGATAGTAGAAATGGGCATTCAAATCAACATTCAAATTCTTTTGCGATTGTATTCCAATGTCTCACGCTAGTGATTTCAATCTTATGTGTGGATGTCTTTTATAACTTGTCAAAATTGTGGTGGGTTTTGTACAAAATAAGATATCAAAAATTATCAAATTTCGTTGCAAGCCATTTTGAAGGGTTTTGTGCTCTGTAATTCACCAGCTTTTTTAAAACTCATTAGTCATTCAAAAGATTCTTCACTGACTTGTGACCTTCTTATAAAAAATATTCATCAAAATAAAAAAGTACTCATTGTTTGGCGGAGTACATTTATAGCCATTTTATTAGGATTTAATTATTGTACTGATGACTATCGTTCGTAATCAAATGTGAAGCGAAAATGTCTGATCCAGTAGTGGTATGTGTTAATTTTTGAGGTGAAACTTAATGCAAATATAGAGAAACTTTTTCTTAACAACTGCTCAAAAGTCTGTCGCCATTTGAATCAATATAAAAAAAAAAACTCTTCACATAGGGCACAAACAATAATTGAGATTACTTCATGTACAAGGGTTATAAAAAATTGTGTAGATATTTACCCATGTCAAATCTTTTTTATCAAGATATGGAAAAATTTCATAAGAATTTTTTGTAGATCTATTTGAGTACGATGAAAGTGTTCATATACACTTTTTCGATGTCTTGTTTGGTTTTCGATTTTTTTTGTTTGAAATTAAAGAAAAAAGGAAAATTCTTCCAAGTACCTACCCATGTCAAATATTTTTTCTCAAGATATGGAAAAATTCTAATGGAATTTTTTGTAGATCTGTTTGAGTACAATAAAATTGATGATTTACATTTTTTTGATATATCTTTTCGTTTCCAAGGTTTTGATTTTTAAAAAACGAAAGTCCATATCTCAAATTTTTTTTTCCAGATATAAAAAAATTTTATCTGAACCTTTTGTTACTCAGTTCGAGTAGAATAAAATTGTTCAGATCCATTTTTTGATACCATTCAATTTTTTATTTTTGTTCAAATTTTTTGTACCCCTCTTCAATATCAAGATTTTAAATTTTCAAATAGCTAATTGAAAAAAATAGGATACCGTTATAACTACATCCTGAAGAGAATGTTAATCAAACTTATACCAATTTCACACCTAACTTATACCGGGTGTCCGCGGAAAGTGGCTCGCCCCTATAATTTTTTTGTTTTTGAAGATGATGGAATGAAATTTGAAGGATCTGTATACGACACAAAAATCAATTTTTTAACGAATGATTCAACAACATGAAACTTCCGGTTTTATCAGAAATTACATGAACTTTCCATTTTTTAATAGGACACCTGGTATATTTTCACTTATTTTGTCTCCTTATAACATTCTGAATTCAACCATGTGTCACTTGTCACTCTTTGTAAACAAATTTTGATTTTTCAATCTAGAGGGCTATGGTAACGTTTAAATCATCGATTTCATTCCTTCAATTTTGGAAAAAATACAACTTTACTCTTGTCGGTCGAAATTAACTTACTAGCTATGTAAAACTTAATTACGAAAAATGAGAAATAAAACGTTCTATGTTTATATACCACTTCTATTTGTAACTAACGTTACTGCAGTTTCGTCCTACATGGACATTATCAAACAATACAATAATCTGAAATAATAAATAACACTCCTTAAATACCCTTAATTCTACCCGAGGCCTGTCTTAGTGACTAACGGTCAGTAATGACTTTTACCTGGACCTTGTTTATTTGCGACAATGTGACTGAGCTGCCTTAAAAACCGGTGAATAGACCAAATCCAGTTGATCATTCAGTAGGTTACATCCACAATATTTGTTTTTATGAATTTCTAGGGATTCTAAATAATTCAGTTTCCAACCCTTGCCTGCATAGTGCAAAATTTCCGTATCGTTCAGACTCAGAAACTTGTGGTTGCATTCCAAGGAATGGTTTGAAAACGTCAAATAATTTTTTCCTAGTCTGAAGTACCTTTCATGTTCAGCGTATCTTTTTGAAATATTACGTTCAAATTGTCCCACATAAATACTGTTACACTCTGGACACTTAAGCTTATACACTCCAGATTTTTCTATTTTTGCTATTCTATCTTTGGCTTTGAAAAGAAAATTAGACAACCTGGCATGAGGCCTGTATGCTACATCTATATAATTCTTTCTAAAGAATCTCGCAATAGCCTCTGTTCTTCTCCCGAAGTACGTTAAGGTTACAAATTTCTTAGTTTCTGATTGTTTGACCTGGTATACTAATTTGTGCGAAAATTTAAGACGATGTTTTCTGACTAACTTTTGAATTGTGGCCGCTTTGAAACCATTATTTTGTCCTATCTGTATGATTGTTTTAATTTCTCTATCTAGATTATTCGCAGACAAAGGTAACGAGAACGCTCTATGTAACATTGGATTATATGCTGCTAATTTTTGACTATTGGGATGGAAATCACTTGGGATTGTAATGTCCGTGTAGCTCGGTTTTCTGAATACATTTAACTGAAATGTTTTATGATTATGCGTGATGGTTAGGTCTAAGAAATTAATTTGTCTCTCTATCTCTGTCTCAAGTGTGAATTGTATGTTACTATTTATATTATTTATAAATATCAGAAACTGGTTTAGCTGTCGTGTGGTACCTCTGAAACAGGCAAGAATATCGTCAACATATCTATACCAAAAATGAATATGTTTTTTAACAGGTTCGGAATTTAGTATAGTGGTTTCCACGTTGTTCATGAATATACAGAGATAGAGAGACAAATTAATTTCTTAGACCTAACCATCACGCATAATCATAATAAATTTGAGTTCAATGTATTCAGAAAACCGAGCTACACGGACATTACAATCCCAAGTGATTCTTTCCATCCCGATAGTCAAAAATTAGCAGCATATAGTTCAATGTTACATAGAGTGTTCTCGTTACCTTTGTCTGCTAGTAATCTAGATAGATAAATTAAAACAATCATACAGATAGGACAAAATAATAGTTTCAAAGCGGCCACAATTCAAAAGTTAGTCAGAAAACATCGTCTTAAATTTTCGCACAAATCAATATACCCCCAGGTCAAACAATCAGAAACTAAGAAATTTGTAACCTTAACGTACTTCGGGAGAAGAACAAAGGCTATTGCGGGATTCTTTAGAAAGAATTATATAGAAGTAGCATACAGGCCGGATACCAGGTTGTCTAATTTTCTTTTCAATGCCAAAGATAGAATAGCAAAAATGGAAAAATCTGGAGTTTATAAGCTTAAGCGTCTAGAGTGTAACGGTGTTTATGTGGGACAATGTGGACGTAATTTTTCAAAAAGATACGCTGAACATGAAAGGTCCTCCAGACTAGGAAAAAATTATTCGACGTTTTCAAACCATTCCTTGGAATGGAACAAGTTTCTGAGTCTGAACGATACGGAAATGTCGCACTATGCAAGCAAGGGTTGGAAACTGAATTATTTAGAATCCCTTGAAATACATAAACAAAAATATTGTTGATGTAACCTACTGAATGATCAACTGGATTTGGTCTATTCACCGGTTTTTAAGGCAGCTCAGTCACATTGTCGCAAATAAACAAGGTCCAGGTGAAAGTCATTAATGACCGTTATTCACTAAGACAGGACTCGGGTAGAATTGAGGGTATTTAAGGAGTGTTATTTATTATTTCAGATTATTGTATTGTTTGATAATGTCCATATAGGACGAAACTGCAGTAACGTTGGTTACAAATAGATAGGTATACTAATAGATATAATATGATAGTTTTTTAATTTATGATTTTGCTTTGTCATGAGTCATGATGGTCACGGGTTTCTGAATGCATTGAACTATCAGTTGATCTTGAAAGATGCATTTAACCTTTGTAATATTGAGTAATTTTAATACCCTTATATTACTAACTGGGGAATTTTTGTACCCCACCTTGTTTTTGTGTCTACGGTTGCACAACATTTGAGGGTTATACCCAATAACTTTTCTACTTATATTTTCATATATTGCCCCTCGCTAAATCCATATTTATTTGTATTTTCCTGGGTAGGATTGTCACGCTGGTAGCTATAGCTTCCTCCGTGGCGACGTTAGTTGTTGCCTTGTCTGACCGAAGCCACAAATGTGTGGTTGGCTTCCTGTTGTTGACTTCCTTTGTTTCTATTTTTACATCCAAGTGTTGTACATCTTCGCACTTGATTTTACCGTACTGATGAGAGCTTAAGCTCGAAACACGTGTCTACGGTTGCACAACATTCTGAGGGTTATACCCAATAACTTTTCTACTTATGTTTTCATATACAGTGTGTCCCACTTACCATGCTCACCATGGATATCTTTTTAATGGTGAGAGATACGAGGTTGGTTAAATGACACCAAATGTGGAGTTTATCAAGGCCAACTATAATGTGAAAAAATATTTTGATTAAATCCATTCGTTTTATACGCAAAAAACAGATTTTGATCATTTTCATGTCTCCTCCGTAACTTCTTCATTTATGAAAATATTCGAATAGGAATTTCACATTCTCATGGCAGTTTTTCATTGAGATTTCGAAAAAAATATGGAATGTATACCAACTCTTCTAGAATTTGAGATATCAGCAGCAACTTTTATTTTTCAATGTAGGTCATAGCTCACTATGACTTAGTTATGAATAACTTTTTTTTTCTCTTACAGATGATATGTCACAGTAAAAGTTTTTTGTTGATAACAACAGAGTTATCGTCATTTATACAAAAACAAGAACAATTTTGAAGTCGCCATCTTGAACTTATAAATTTTAACAAAAAAATCATGATCTCCGACCTCAAAAACCCACACATAACAATTTTGAATGGAATCGGACCATAATCACAAATCTCGTCCGCCATATTGGAGGAGCCGCCATTTTTTATTTTTTATTTCAATAAAAATTCCATAGTGCATCGTCACCGGAATTATGAACATCTGCCAAATTTCAAGTTATTAGGACCGCCAAAGTGGGTCAAACTACACTTGCAAGAGACATGAAAATGATCATCAAATTCTGTTATTTGCGAATAAAACAAAAACGAATAGATTTTATCAAAATATTTTTTCACATTATAGTTGGCCTTGATAAACTCCACATTTGGTGTCATTTAACCGACCTCGTATCTATTACCATTAAAAAGATACCCATGGTGAGCATGGTAAGTGGGACACACTGTATATATACCGGGTGGCTACGGAAGTATTGCCTACGGAATATCTCAGTTATTGTATGAAGTAGGTTTGTGAAATTTGGAGCGTCGATATAATTACATAAGAGCTAGAATTTGAGTATATTGACATGTCGAAGTTAACTTCCGGTCTGACCGGAAGTAACATCAACTTTCTTATTTTAAATGGAAACCCTATTTTATTTCTTTTCGCTTTATTCAGCATTCAATTCCCTTTCTAATGACATATCACAAGTTGGTATCTAACCAGAAACTAGATCAGAAAAAAATTATTATTGAAATTCACCGAGTAGGCCGTGGAAGCAAAATGAAAGCCAAAAATTGAAAAGTTGGCTATGGAAACCATGCGTCACTTGATAACAGTTGCTACTACTGTGATATTTTATTTTCATTCGTCGGCGTTATAAAAAGCCGCCAAAAAAAATATTGGAAAAATTGGGAAAAAAACAATACTCTGTAGGTCCATAACTTAAATACGAACATACAACTTTTTCTTGCCTGTACTATTCAGCATAACCATTCCTTTCTAATGATATAATAGAAAATAATTTTTTGAACTGAGATACCGAAAAATCCAATTATTATTCTTCAAATAACAAAACAGATTATCGCCATACGCAAAAGTAAAATTAAAAATAATGTGGAATGATAAATTATATCCTTTAGGTTCTAGGTTAAATAGGAACATAAACGTACTTGGTCTGTGCCATCGTCCATAGATATTCTAATATCTACCTATGGACGATGTTTGTGCTATTCAGAATAATCATTCCATTGCAATAATCATTCGAACCAAAATATTAACAAATAGGCTGATTAAGATGTATTTTGGAATGAAACAAAAAAGAAAAGAGAGCTGTCACGAACGCTGCTATCCATATTATTTTGACGTTCGAAGTAGTGTTTTTGATTCTGCCATTTTAAAAGGGTTTGGAAATCGAAATCAGTTAGTGGAATATTCAGAAAATGCCCCGTTATTCACGAACCGAACAAATTGACATGCTTCTCATTTATGGTGAATCTTTAAAAAATTCTTATGCCGCTGAACGATTATATTTAGAGCGATATCCAGGGAGGCAGCAACCGTCAAGAAGGTATTTCCAGTGGCTTGAAGAAAAATGAAGAACTGAGCCTGATGTTCACGAAGACCAAGAAGCATTTGTTATTAATGAGGAAACTGAAATTAATGTATTAGCTTTAGTACAATATGATAGCACAATTTCCTCAAGGCAGATTGGCGCCGAATTAGCTATAAGTAAGGACTCTGCTAGGAAAATTTTAAAAAACATCGATTTAAATCCTTCAAGTATCAGTTGCATCAACATTAGTATGAAAATGACGGTGAAAGGCGCCTGGAATATTGTAATTGGTTTCTTCGACAAAATGCTGAGAATCACCTATTTAACTATTATATCTTGTTTACGGACGAGTCAAGATTTACCAACAATGGATTATTTAACAGGAATAATACAAGGTAGGTACTGTACTTTATTTGGATTATTGTCGATAGTCGAAGTGTAAAGTGCTAAAAGTGTGAACATATTGTTGGCCCCATTCTTTTTCAAGGCCAACTAACCGGAGAGAGATACTTTAATATTTTAACGAATGAAATTTCGGAATTCATTACCAACCTACCAGCGGAAATAACTGAGAGAATGTACTTCCAGCAAGATGGCGCCCCTCCGCATAATTCAAGAATAGCGAGAAATTATCTTCAAAATCGCTTTCAAGAGAGACTTATAACAACCCATGGTCCAGTCAGGTGGCCACCAAGGTCACCTGATCTTACTCCGTGCGACTTTTTTCTATGGGGGCATCTTAAAAATAGGGTGTATTCCACACAGCCTACAACTCTACATGAGCTAGAAGTAAAAATTCGTAGAGCTTTCCAAGATATCACGCCCCAAATGTTGAGAAACGTTTTACATGAAAATATCACCAGAGTCAATAAATGTATTGACGCTGAGGGAATGCATTTCGAACATTTGTTTTGAATTTATTTTATCTTTAATCCTATCAATTTGAATATTTTTTTTCGATAAATCTGTTTTTTCGTTATTTGAAGAATAATAATTTGATTTTTTGGTATTTCATTTCAAAAAATTACTTTCTATTATATCATTAGAAAGTAATGGTTATGCTGAATAGTACACGCAAGAAAAAGTTGTATGTTCCTATTTAAGTTATGGACCTACAGAGTATTGTTTTTTTCCCAATTTTTCCAATATTTTTTTTGGCGGCTTTTTATAACGCCGACGAATGAAAATAAAATATCACAGTAGTAGCAACTGTTATCAAGTGACGTATGGTTTCCATAGCCAACTTTTCAATTTTTGGCTTTCATTTTGCTTCCACGGCCTACTCGGTGAATTTCAATAATAATTTTTTCCTGATCTAGTTTCTGGTTAGATACCAACTTGTGATATGTCATTAGAAAGGGAATTGAATGCTGAATAAAGCGAAAAGAAAAAAAAATAGGGTTTCCATTTAAAATAAGAAAGTTGATGTTACTTCCGGTCAGACCGGAAGTTAACTTCGACATGTCAATATGCTCAAATTCTAGCTCTTATGTCATTATATCGATGCTCCAAATTTCACAAACCTACTTCATACAATAACTGAGATATTCCGTAGGCAATACTTCCGTAGCCACCCGGTATATACAGTGAGCACGTAAAGGTTGGAACAAATTCGTTAAACGCTTGATATGGCCACAAGGGAAAAAAAGCTGAGACACGTCGATTTTATTTTTCGGTTGTGCATTTTTTGGACTACTCGGATTTTTGATTACGTCATCGCTGTTCGAGTTATGACGTCATTTTAATTTTTTTTAAATGGCATTATCCTATTTTGATAATACTTAAAAAAACGCATTTTTCTGTGTATGAATGTCATATTTTTTCTTATGTTAGATAACCGTATGTTGGAGAAATAAAATATATTTCATTCATAATAATGTAATATTAAGTCTGTTAACGTGAACTTTTGATTTGAAGTATCTCCACAAAATAAAATCTAGTGGGGTTAGATCGGGACATCTAGCTGGCCACTCTAAAAATCCTCGTCTGCGGGTAGAGGACGGCTATTATTATCATTTTTGCCGTGGCGCTTCGGGAGAACTTTCTGATTTTTGGTGGCGTATCCTCTTTTAAGCTGCAGAAAAACCCGGAAAAACTTACAGCACCACCCCGGGTGGTCAGTTGCACACTTCGAGCAAACACCAGACGACGGAATTGGCATCTAGGCAACTCACATCACACTTGCTTCACAACAGAATATGAAGTAGCCTATCGATACTTGAGAAAAATTCCCTCATACTCCGGATTTCGATCACAGACGAGGATTTTTAGAGTGGTCAGCTAGATCTCCTGATCTAATCCCAATGGATTTTTTTGTGGGGATACCTCAAGTCGAAAGTTTACGTTAATAGACCTAATTATGAATGAAATATCTCTTATTTCTCGAAAATACGGTTATGTAACATAAGAAAAAATATGACATCCATACACAGAAAAATGCGATGACGTCATAAAAAATTTGAGTATACCAAAAAATGAGGTCTCAGTCTACCTACTCCTCAGGTATTACCGCGTTAGGATTTTGTGACTTGACGTCGGGGTCTCAATCTGCCTACTCCCCAAGTCTCGTCACTGGCTCTCTCTAAGGTCTCAATCTGCCTACTCCTTCGAGAGAACTGAGGATTTGCGGGTTGTGGACCTATATTTATACATGGTTTAATGACCGTGTGGGCGGGGCTGGCGCGTGGTGAGCTTTGTGCGGGAACTGGGTTGGCGCTAGAGCTGTGTGCGGGAACTGGGTTGGCGCGGAGTGAGGGGATGTGAGCAATGAGAGGCTTCCAGGTATTGGGAAGTCTACGTCCATCGTCGCGGGTATTGAGGCAATTAGGGCGCTTCTCTATCTCAAGGGCTTCGCGTATGATCCTGGTTTGCAGAGTTTTCTCGGTTGCAATTGTTTTGGTGTTTTTAAAGTCTATTTTGTGGCCTGTGTCTTCACGATGTTTATAAAGTGCGGATGTGGATGATGCTTGTCGGACTGCGAGTTCATGTTCATAGATTCTAGATGTTATTCGTCTGTTAGTTTGGCCAATGTAAGTTCTGGGACACTCTGAACATGGTATTTCATATATGCCTTGGGATTCATTTGGTATTGTGTCCTTTGGAGTTCTCAGGAATTTGGATATTTGGTTATTGGCTGTGAAAATTGTTTTTATCTCGTGTTTTCTCAAGATATAGCTGATTTTGTCTGTAACACCTTTGATGTAGGGTAGGAAAGCTTTGTGAGGCTGAATATTGTCTACTTGATCATCCGTTTTGGGAGAGCGGGTCAGTTGATTGCGGATGGACTTGTCGATTTGGGAATTGTTGTAACCATTTTGGAGTAGCGCGGATTTCAGTTTGTCTAATTCTTGTTGTCTGTTCTGGTTGTCGGTAAGCTGAATTGATCTGTTATTAGGGAGTTCAATACAGAGTTTGTTTGTGCAGGATGATGATGGGAGTTAGCGTGTAGATATCTGTTGGTGTGGGTCTGTTTCCTGTATACTGTGTGGGTGAAAGAGTTATTGGACTTTGTGATGAGAACGTCCAAGAAAGCTAGAGAGTTGTCCACTTCGGCCTCCATTGTGAACTTCATGTTAGGATGAGTATTGTTCAGGTGATGTAAGAAGGTGTTCAAGATTTCGTAGCCATGGGGCCATATGACAAAAATGTCGTCCACGTATCTGAGACAAAATCAGCTATATCTTGAGAAAACACGGGATAAAAACAATTTTCACAGCCAACAACCAAATATCCAAATTCCTGAGAACTCCAAAGGACACAATACCAAATGAATCCCAAGGCATATATGAAATACCATGTTCAGAGTGTCCCAGAACTTACATTGGCCACACTAACAGACGAATAACATCTAAAATCTATGAACATGAACTCGCAGTCCGACAAGCATCATCCACATCCGCACTTTATAAACATCGTGAAGACACAGGCCACAAAGTAGACTTTAAAAACACCAAAACAATTGCAACCGAGAAAACTCTGCAAACCAGGATCATACGCGAAGCCCTTGAGATAGAGAAGCGCCCTGATTGCCTCAATACCCGCGACGATGGACGTAGACTTCCCAATACCTGGAAGCCTCTCATTGCTCACATCCCCTCACTCCGCGCCAACCCAGTTCCCGCACACAGCTCTAGCGCCAACCCAGTTCCCGCACAAAGCTCATCACGCGCCAGCCCCGCCCACACGGTCATTAAACCATGTATAAATATAGGTCCACAACCCGCAAATCCTCAGTTCTCTCGAAGGAGTAGGCAGATTGAGACCTTAGAGAGAGCCAGTGACGAGACTTGGGGAGTAGGCAGATTGAGACCACGACGTCAAGTCACAAAATCCTAACGCAGTAATACCTGAGGAGTAGGTAGACTGAGACCTCAGTGTAGAATCACGTTTCCTCACTATACCTATCCAGACGCGGTTCAACCCGAACTAGTTTTCAAATATTTGACCGCGGAAACCTATCCGAACATATATATATATATATATATATATATATATATATATATATATATATATATATATATCGTGTCGCAACTCAGAACTCGCTTGGCTTTTCGAGAGGATTTTTAGCTGTAATTCACCCAACCCACAATCATCCAAATAATGAAAGAACTCATTTTTTAAAACATTTTAAAACAAATTAATATTTAATGAAACAAGAAAATTAAATAAAAGAACGAAGCTGCTACACTAGCAGGACAAAAACTAAACAAATGAATTATGAACAAATATAGGTATAAATATGAATACTACTTACAATGTGCTGATGACCAGCAGAGCCAGAGATGGGGAGATGCCAAACATTTTTAAATAATAATTAATTTTCGAGCTGTCTTCAACTCAGCTGACGAGTGACGAGTGATAAGAATGAAATCATGAATGAATCTTGACCTGCCCAAAAGGTGTATTTATAGAGAAACAATATGATGAGCTTGCATTTTTCGTCAGGTCGCTGCACGCATAAAAGTGCTAACCTTCTCTGTGCAAGTCTGTGAATTTCAAGCTAGTTTATCTGTATCCGGTAATTGTATCAATTTCGATGTCTATGAACTTGAAGAATTAAACTATGGAATTGTGAATACTGAGTGTTTTTATTTTAAAATGTTGAAGTTGATGTTGAAAGATCTTCAAACTTTGCATTTGCCTACATGGATTTGAATTATTTCATGATTATTTTGTATATTTGACAATATATATATATATATATATATATATATATATATATATATATATAAATCCATCCTTATTTATATATATATATATATTTATAATTTTCACTTTTATTTTATTATTTGCACTAAAAAAAATGCACAAATAACAAATTTTGTTTAAATATATTGATAAGTTTTATAGATTATGCAGTACAAAACTAATACAAAATATAAAAATCAACTTATAAAATATAAATTATAAGATATTAATTATTACATTGTGTTTCATATTATTTTCTTCTGGCTGTTTTCTACACAAACAAACTGTCCGCAAATTCCACATTTGTTACGGGTTTTCCGATCACTTTTACGAGAACAAAGAGTACAACGTCCAGATGTTCTTTCACCTGCTGGAACTACTGGACGACTTCCACTATAAGAGTCGAAATCAATCTGAGCGAAAGAGATCCTACAAATCTGAACTCGAAAAGACAGGAATTAACTGTTAGAGATTTCGCACAACTACGTACATTACTAACTGGGGTATTTTTGTACCCCATCTACTTTGAACGTCTAAGAATACCGAATGGCATGGTTTTTTCATTTGATATTTTATATAACAATGAGAAAATACTTAGAAAGAGCATATTCAAATGGATTATCGGATATTAATACGCATATAAAAATTATCGCCGTCACCATGAAAAAATACCAATTTGGGGTACAAAATTACCCCACTTAGTATTACGAAGGTTAAGAAAGATCTAACGTAATCTTTTAAAGTTTTTTCAAAGAAGTTTGGTTGAAACCCAGTAGTGTGCAGTATCACATTAATTGTAATAATATTTTCTTTTTTCCTAACTCGACGAGCCACCATGTTGCCATTTAAAAAAATTAGAAAACCATTTCAACAATGAAATTTTATATGGCAGACACATTTTGACCGAAAATAGTCAAGTCGAATGTTCTCCAAAATTTTATGAGCAAAATTATTGCTGCGAACGTATCCATAACTCTCCAGATTAAAATATAAATTTAAATACAATAAGTGATAATGGTGGATTTATAAACTCAACTAAACTAAGAATTGAATTAACAACTAAGAATTAAGAAAGATGAATACAAGGAAACCCCATCAGTGTTTTATAAACTTTCAGCTGTCAATTAAATTAGGAATTAGCAACTAAGAATGAATTGTCTTAGTTGAAAATGGAAACGGGCATGCGCAAAATTGGTGAATGAATGTTTGAAAATGAATTTGTTTATATTTTGCAGTGATTTGTTCGAATATTTTCTTGCAATAACAATACAATGGATCGAGAAGAAATGTTGACCAAGATGGCTTTCATTATAGTTGTAACGATTTTCTCCACATGACATAATTCTTAATTTCTTAGTTGACGTTTATAAACACCTTCTTGGTTGCTTATTGTTGATTCTTAATTGATAATTTTGAATTCTTAGTTTAGTTGAGTTTATAAATCCACCATGAGTGATACATGGTTGTAGTATTCATAATGTCGTATGGAGACAAAAGGAAAGAAAATATATACGGTGTCCCATTTAAAAACCGAGAGTTCACTTTCGGAGAAACCAGAAGTGGCATGAACAGAAACTGGTGTTTCTAGATGTTTCCATCAAACTCACCGGAAGTTTCTTAGTGTTTCTAGCCTTCCGTTGAATACCAGGTTCGTAACAATATATATTTTTCAGGCGCCCTTGGTCGAAGGATTCTTCACTTTTACTAGTTCGGCATTGACATGTTTTCTTGCTACAGCGGCAGCAATAGCAGTGTACCATTATTGGTTCAATAGCTTGAGATATGTGAAAATGGCAAGTAAAATACCAGGTCCACCAACCATTCCCATTCTAGGAAATGCATACATGGTCATCGGAAAGTCCCCATCAGGTAAACAAAGATTCGTTTTATTCAATTTATAAATTTGATTTTCCACAAATGCAATATTTAATATAAGTTGAATTACTAAAACTCATGCAGTGAGGTTTGATACAGATTTCACTATCCGTCTCAAAAAGTTTCGTAAAGCGCTCCCATCTTTTGAATAATTGATGGGTCTAGCCATTATCACGTTGTAGAAGATCATCATGAAATGCCTCTTACCCGATACATCACGAAAATGCTGTAATAAAAGCATATGAACAACTGTCCTAAATCCAGAGATGTGCCTCGGTGGAAAAATGAACTAGCTAACCTTCAGAAGAAAGTCAGAAGCCTTTTCTATAGAGCTAAGAGTCTGGGACACTGGAGAGACTTACAAAACTCTTTCGGAAAGGAAAGGAGAACGTGGAGTCGAATATTAGACAGTGTAGAATGGGATTATAGAACCTATGATATTAATCGTAAATATGAGTGTTTGGTTAGCACAATTTTAAACGCTGTTGATGCAGTTGCCCCTAAGAGGCAGATAAAAATATTACCTCATTATCAGGAATGGTGGAATGTTATAGTTCAAACTGCGACGGCAGAGAGAGATGAAAGCTATAGGAAATATGTCAATAATCGTATAGCAGAAAACTGGGAAAACTACCGTCAGAAACGTAATACAACTGTGAAGGTTATAAGACAAGAAAAAAAGAAATACTTAGAGACTAAAATAAATAGTAATATTGGTAATCCTACTAAAATGTGGCATACTTTGAAGAAATACATACCAAAGAATAATGTTTCCAACACATATGCAAGTATTTAATTAGATGATTTTATTATTGAAAATGATAATATCAAAATGTCAAATACTCTTAATGAATACTATGTCAAAAGTATTAACCAGATCAGAAATTCAATTAATGTACCTCAAGTTGAAATTCCTATTATAGTTGGTCATGTTTCACACAAACTGAGATATTTCAAGATGATTACCATTGAGAATATGAAGGAAATGATATTTTTAATGACAAATAAAAATATTACTGAAGGAATATCTACAAAATTGTTGAAAGAATGCTTCTCAACTATCTCTAAACCACTTTTGAATATCATTAATTATTCTTTCGAAACTAATAAAGTACCTGATGAAATAAAACTTGCAACAATTATTCCAATCCCTAAAGTCGCAAATACGAATAAAGCATGTGATTTGAGAACAATAAATATGATATCAGTTATAGGAAAAGTACTGGAAAAAACAGTATACAATCAAATTGTGGATCACTTGGAATGCAATAAGGCCATTACATGTTTTCAGTCAGGGTTCCGTAATAAACACAGTTGGGAAACTGCTTTGCAATGTGTGCTCCACGATTGGAAGAACACTTTAGAAAAAAATCTAATGACAGTGACCATTTTTCTTGATTTACAAAGGGCTTTCGAAACTATTGACAGAACACGATTATTGAAGAAATTGGAATCTGTTGTAGATGCAGCATTACAATGGATTGCAGACTATTTGGACAATCGGAAGCAAAAGTTACGAGTTAACCATGTTACGTCCAGCACACTTAATAATAATATAGGCGTACCATAAGGTAGTGTTCTGGGTCCTTTATTGTTTCTAGTGCATATTAATAATATGGTTGAGGTGGTGAATGGATGTTGCATACACCTATTTGCTGACGACGCTGTTATTTATTGTACTGGAAATAACCGTTCAACATGCTTCAACACAATCACCCAAAGTCTAGAAGCTATTCACAATTAGTGCTGTGGAAATTTATTGAAAATAAATACAAACAAGACAAAATGAATGTTAATCAGTAGAGACAAAATGTATAAGGAAGTAATGAAAACAGCACCGAAACTTTTAATCGGTGGTGTCCAAATAGAAGTGGTTGAGAAATTTAAATATTTAGGGGTGTTGGTTGATCGTCAACTGTACTTTAATGACTATGCAAAAAATGTTATAAAAACAATTGCCATGAAAATTTATTATTTGAGGAGATGTTCCCCGCATCTTACGCAGTGGAGTAAAATTATAATTTATAATACCCTTATACTTCCTCATTTCAACTACTGTGCCACTGTGCTTTATCTGCTGAATCAAAATGTTCTCAGCCGCTTACAAAAATTACAAAATCGGGCTATGCGAATTATTTTTTGTTGTACTCTTCATTGGTTACCAGTTAGGAGTTATATATTATATCACTCCCTTATATTCATTCACAAAATTAAAACCGGTATTACACCTGAATATTTGCAGAATATTTTAATCCTCAATCAGGATGTTCATGTAGATGTAGAGGTGATCTTCGTGTTCCGCTGGTTAGCAGAACATAGCCAAAACTCTATTTTTGTTAAAGGTGTAACCATGTACAACAATATTCCTATTTATGTAAAAAGTTCTGCTAATCTAAACATTTTCAAAGTTAGAGTTAAGAAGCATCTATTGACTAATACAAATATATTGTAGCAACATTCTTTTTATATATGTTCTGTGTTTGGTTCATTAGGTTAAATATGTTTATATGTTTGTTTGTCAGTATATACACATGTAAGTGAGTCATCTATTTTTTAATTATTTTGTATATTGTTCACAATGTTTTTATTAGTTCATGACTAAATAAAGGATTTATATATATATCTGTGAGGGGATTACTGGTCACAGCACAATGTCTCCAAAAAGTTCTCTCAAAAGAACATTTCAACGACATTGGTCTGATTGAAAAACCGAACGGAGAATATACTGATAACCCTAAGGAAAGCTTAAGTGTTCTCCTACTGACACACTTTCCTGGTTCTACAACAGCTGAGGAGAATGAACAGCAAAGCGGTCACCTAGAACGAGTTGTCCACAACCGCAATAGGTCCAGCAGAAGCCTAATTGGGAAACTCAAAGAATTTCGCGCCTTACTGCAACGGGAGCATGTCGTTGTGTCCACATTCCATCACACCCACATTTCGTTGCACCCACATTTCGTTTCGCCCACATTTCGTTTCGCCCACATTTCGTTTCGCCCACATTTCGTTTTGCCCACATTTCGTTTCGCCCACATTTCGTTTCGCCCACATTTCGTTATGTCCACAGTTTCCGAACATAGCCAAATCAAGCGCTGTTGACAAATACTGACAATTCTCTCAAAAATTATTTGTGGGCCTAATGATACATTCAGTGAAATTGCTGGCTTGCCTAACAGTTCGCTGGTAGGTGTTATAGGTTTTCTACGAGTGGCATACGTATATTAAATGATGTTTCTTCCTCACTGTCGCGAAAGTAAGTCGGTGACAAAGCAGTCTCATTAGGCCCACAATTGATATTTTAGGGGATTGTATGTCAGCATTCGGCTGTATTCGGAAGCTGTGGGTACAACACAATGTGGGCATAACGAAATATGGGCGAAACGAAATGTGGGTGCAACGAAATGTCGGTGTAATGAGATGTGGGCACAACGCAACGCACCCACTGCAACATGGCCTTGAAATCAGATTTCAAATTTTTCAGATTTATTTATTCACATATTTCGTTTATTGTTATACGTAATATGCTTATTATTATTGCTCTTTCTGTGAGGATGGATGCACCTAAGTAATTACTTGTGTTGTGCTTTCCATCCACCACTCAGAGTATACAGGGCAATTCAAATTCGACCCCCACCATTGGGATCTCCTAAACTACAGGAGATACGTCGAAGCTTGAATTGAGGCAAAGTTGCGTATTCTGGTGCTTAACAAAATACTGTTTTGAAACTTGGAAAATTCCGAGTATTTCCGGAAATATCAAGAAAAAACTGAAAATCGGAATTTTCGTTTTTATTTTTTTCTATCTTTATTTGACAACATAGCTCAAAACCAAAAGACTCCATCGAAAAATTTCTTTTTATGAACACTAGTTGTCAGAACTCATTAAACATCATAAGTTTGCACAAATACTTCAGTCGAAATATCCTCATTCTCAAATGAAGAAAAACGAGATATGTTGAAACTTTATTATAAATTTGATAGGAATAGTACGAAAGCAACACAAATTTATTTTGAATTATATCCGGAAAGACAACAGCCGGATAGAACATTATTCGGAATTTTGGACAAACACTTGGCTGAGTACGGTGCGTTTAAAAAAACAAGAATGAAATCATGAGCTTGTAAAAAATGCACAAAAAGTATTACAACAAGTGTTCGAAATGATGATATTGTCTCGAAGTTCATCTACTGTGTCATATTCTTGATCTCCATAGATTCTGTTCTTTAAAGTGCCCCACAAGAAAGTATCCAAAACTGTAAGGTCAGGTGACCTTGCCGGCCACCTCACTGGTCCAGAATTTCCTAACCACCTATTAGGAAATCTATGGTGTAAATATTCGCAAACTGCTCTTTTATTGTGTGGAGGAGCCCCGTCATGCTGAAACCAGCAGCTGTTATAATTAACAAGGGGAAACGTATCCATATATTCTTCGAATTCGTTTCTTAAGAACCGAAGATAGGTTTCCCCGTTCAAAGTATTAGAGAAGAAATGAGGTCCAAGTATTCGGTCGTCATAAATTCCAGCCCACACATTCAAACGAAACCGAACTTGTGGTCTGACTTCTCTGAAGTGTCGTGGATTATTTTCACTCCAAATGTGCTCATTATTTCTATTAAAAAAACCACAGTTTGAAAACGTACTTTTGTCGGTCCAAATAATGTTTTTCAAGAAGTTTGTAGGGTCTACCCTATTCTACAATATTCCATCCTTCTCTCAGGATCACCTGGAAGTAATTTTTGTGAAATATGTATCTTATAACATTTCAAATCACTTTTTTTGAATTCCCTCCAATCGCTCGTCTGTGGCATATCCATTTCTCCCGAGACTTGATGTGTTGATTTGGAAGGATCTGCATTTATCTAAAAAAGTACCAAAAATAATTATACTTCTTCGAATATGGAATGAACAATTATTTTACCTCGGCTAATAAGTTACGTCTAATATTTTGTTCCATTCTGCTTCCATATTTCATTCTTGGTTTTTGAAACGCACCGTACTCAGAGTGTTTGTCCAAAATTCCGAATAATGTTCTATCCGGCTGTTGTCTTTCCGGATATAATTCAAAATAAATTTGTGTTGTTTTCGTACTATTCCTATCAAATGTATAATAAAGTTTCAACATATCTCGTTTTTCTTCATTTGAGAATGAGGACATTTCGACTGAAGTATTTGTGCAAACTTATGATGTTTAATGAGTTCTGACAACTAGTGTTTATTAAACAAAATTTTTCGATGTAGTCATGACCATCTTAGATGAAGTTGTTTTTTTAAATATCTGTGGTTTCAGAAGTGCAAATCATAACAAATTATATATCAATGAAATCAAAATGAGAATCACTATTTTTCTGTATAAAAAAACAATATGGCGCCCTTAACAGAAAAAAAAGTTGATGATGAATGCCAGAAGACGAAATGTCTGATAGTAAATCTGAACATGAAAAAGTGTAGCTGAAAAAAAGTATTAATGAAAATGTACTTTTGGTTTTGAGCTATGCTGTCAAATAACGATAGAAAAAAATAAAAACGAAAATTCCGATTTTCAGTTTTTTCCCGATAATTCCGGAAATACTCGGAATTTTCCAAGTTTCAAAACAGTATTTTGTTAAGCACCAGAATACGCAACTTTGCCCCAATTTAAGCTTCGACGTATCTCCTGTAGTTTAGGAGATCCCAATGGTGGGGGTCGAATTTGAATTGCCCTGTATTACAGAAATGAAAAAAAAAGAAACCTAAAGAATGGAACTATGATTTTTTCTTCGAAGTCTTTCAGTGTCCGTCTTTACCTATCACCGTAGTGGTATGCCGAACTAGGATGTCATTACCCGCCATCAAACTTTATACAGGGTCGCTGATATGTATGGAAACGGTCGATTATTTCCTAAAGTAAGATAGCTAGCGAAAAATGTTGAGATACAAAAGATCTAGGGTTTTTCAAAATACTTCATATTACCGAAAAATTAAGTATACAGGGTCAGTCTCTAATGGGACACCCTGTATATTATTTCACATTGCAATTTTTCTCAAAATTCTGAACAAAATTTATTCAGCACATCATTTCCTAAATTCAACAGTTTTCGAGATATCGAATTTTGAAAATGAGTTTCTAATAAATTATCCAAAAATGTTTTAGTCCATTAAGTTCATAGTCCATCAAGTTACCTTTGAAAGTTTCCAGCTCCATAACAACGCCGCGTCGTTCTTTTGTCTAACAGTGATGATTTCGACAACACATGTCAAAAAAACATTTAGTGTAAATAATTTTCGCGCAAAAATGGCACGTTTATCTGATACTGAGCGTATTGAAATTTTAATGATCATAGGATACGGTGATAGAAGACGAAGTTGTGACCAAGTAGTGGATATTTTTCCCAATCGGGAACCCATTTCTAAATCAACCGTTTCAAAAACATTGCAGCGTTTTCATGAAACTGGAGGTGTCAAAGATCGACCAAAAAGTGGAAGACCAGTAAGCGTTACAAATGAAGATAATTCTTTGAATGTCATGTTGGATGTGTTGGAAAATCCAATAAATTCAGCACAACAGAGGGCTTTGAATCATAACATGAGTCGATATTCCATTCAAAAAAATTGAAAACTGCAAAAATTCCATCCATATAAAATTCATTTGGTACAAGAATCGAGTTCTGTGAAGTTATTATGGATAAATCAAATGAAAATGTCAACTTTGTCAACCACATATTGTTTTCTGACGAATCTACATTTTGTTTAAACGGGCACGTAAATCGACACAACTTGTAGGTATTGGTCAGACCAAAATCCACATTGGATTGAGGAAGTTCACACTCAACAGCCACAAAAAGTAAATGTCTGGTGTGGCATTATTGGTGGACACGTCATAGGATCTTATTTTATTAACGGAAATTTGACCTTTTACACTTTGTCACTTTTACAACAGCATATTATTCCAGAGCTTAGACGATTAGTCCCGAATAATAACAACCCCAATTTGCTGGCAGAACAAATATGGTTTCAACAAGATGGGGCTCCTCCACATTTTGGACGTGTGGTACGGGCATATCTAGATGAAACTCTTCCTGATAAATGGATTTGCCGCAGGGGAGCAATTGAATGGCTAGCTAGGTCTCCCGATATGACCACACTTGACTTTTTTTATGGGGTCACATAAAAAATGTAGTCTACGAAAATAGGATGCCAAATATCGAAGAGTTGCAAGAAAGAATAGGGCATGAAATTTCTACCATTCCTCCTCACATGGTTTTAGATTCACTACAAAATTTTGTTCAGCGAGTTCAATACTGTCAGGAGGTAAATGGTAAGCACCTTATTAAATAGAAGTCCAAAGAAAAATTTGTTGTTTATTAAAACTTGTTTTCTCTCTTTTTCTCCTGGCATAACTATTGTTTTATAAAATTTCAAATATCCTAGTCATTCATTAAAAAATACATTTTATCGTTTCATGCATTTTTATCAACCCTGAATAAATATACTTTTTTTATTTTCTGTAAAAAAATTATAATTAAATTCTAATCATATCGACATACTCCACCTTGTGTGACTTTCATAATGAATATCCATTATTTCGTGCTTTTTCTGTAATAAATATGAGAGTAGTAACAAGTCATTTCCTAAATTCGATATCTCGAAAACCGTTGAGTTTAGGAAATGATGTGCTGTATCAATTTTGTTCGAAATTTTGAGCAAAATTGAAATATGGAATAATATACAGGGTGTCCCGTTAGAGAAAAAGCAACTTTGTTTCGTCCTGACCTTTTAACTGACCCTGTTTACTTAATTCTTCGTTAATATGATGGATTTTGAAAAACCCTAGAACTTTTGTATCTCAACATATTTCTCTAGCTATCTTACTTTAAGAGATAATCGACCGTTTCCATAGATATCAGCGACCCTGTATTATATTGAAAGGGCAGAAATCGCACGCGAACCACCCACGTTAGGTATCTGCAGATGCTTCATGGACCCACTGACCACACCAGCAGCATCGCAGCCACATATCTCTCTATGCTTCCCAATGTAACCGCATGTGGTTCAAATGTCTTCGTTACCAGTACGTCTTCTTCTGATCTTCTCTTTCCTGTCTCTACCAATGCCTTTTTGCAGCTTCTTCCGATATTTCATCTAGTTTCAGTGATTTGGTTTTGTTCAGCTGCATCATCTTCCTCTAAACATTTTGTGTTTTGTTTCTCTACTTTGTTTTTCGTAATTTTTATCGAACTTTTTTCGAGAAAATATTCGTTTTTCTGTCTATTGTAGCTGAAATTGTTTCTTAAGATGTTTCCCGCCTGAAGTTGTTTGCCTAGATGTAGATGTGAATATCTTTTAATGCTGTTTTCTATTGCGTTGGTGTTTTCTTGTATTCTCTACTCTCTTTATTCCTGATGGTAATACTATAAGGTTAGAAAACGAATCTCCAACTGGTTCCTGAACACCATTTCCTGCTACTATCAAAATCACTACAAAGACTTGCAATAACTCCATAAGATTCTTGTTAGTTTCAAAAGGAAAACATTTCGACATTATTGTCAGTTTTCACTGTCTTCCACTGGAAAACACCCAAACAATATTTGAGGGCCGATTAGTTTTTTTAAAGGACCCCGTAATGGAAAACCGGTTTCGGTAAAAATCGCTGAAATTTCAATATGACGTAGCTCATGCCATTTTGAACCAAAGTTACCATTGCGCCAACTCTCTAAATGCCGGCGTTTGGATTCTACAGGGGGTCAAAGTTTGATATTTTGACGATTTTTCAAAAAATCTGAAATTTAATTTTTATCGTATCGATCTGAATTTTTATAATGGAATATATCAAATGATAAAAGTTTCTAGAATCAAAACTGGCGGGTATGCAGAGGGTTAAACTTTATTTTTCGTAATTTTTATCGAACTTTTTTCAAGAAAATATTCGTTTTTTTGCGGATCCACATGCAATTGATTTTACTTACAGTTCAAGAGAGGGCAATCATATTTGCTTTCAACCAACCATCCAACTTCAAGTATTTGGAAGATACGCGGTGATCAAAAATACATTTTCAATTTCGGAAAAATGTATCCCTTTGTATAGCTTCCACCAATATATTTAGCTGATTTTTTAAAACTATGTAGCTTATATACAGGCCGTTTTTTTAGCTGATCCCACTATTGCTATCTCGGAAACGGAGAGACCTACAAGGTCGGTTGAATGGGAAAAAAGTTTCCTATTTTGGGGAGCAATAATAAGCTTTTTTCAGATCTTAAATATCAATGGTTGTTTTTGAGATATTCGCCAAAAACTAAATTAGTCAAATGTCGGTTTTTGGCTCTACCGCCTCCATTTCGAATGATATAAGAAAAAGTCAGGGGAACTTTCAGTGATATTTCTTTTTTTTTATAATCTGATATGAACCAATTTTCAATGAGACGTTTCGTTCATTAGATTCCATCATCAACTTTATTTTTGTAAATACGGACCTCTAGTTTTTTTCATCAATTTTTGTAGCTAGTTTCATAACAAATTCAGATATGTATTACAATACATGTGTTTCTCGACGTTTTACTCCGAAAAAACATCATCAAAATTTGGTCATACAATTCCCGTCAGTGTAGTCTAAAAAAAAGTCAAAGGAACTTTCAATACTTTTTCATATTTGTTATAATCTTTTATGAACCAATTTCCAATGCAACATTTTGTTCATTAAATTCCATAGTCAACTTTATTGTTTATTGTTTTAAATATGGGCCTTCCGTTTTTTTCATCAATTTTAACAAATTCAGCTATTAATTACAATACATTTCTCGACGTTTTTCTCCGACAAAACATCATCAATATTTGGTCAAACAATTTCCGTTAGTGTAGTCTGAAAAAGGTAGAAACCAAAATATTAGAACTCAAAACTACATCACCTCCACACATCTTTTGAAAATTTGCAAGTGGACGATAACGCCTATGCATTCCAGGGTGTTTGTGTGAATATGGAAGAACTGTTAAAAAGTCAATTTTTATGGAACATAAATGTTTGTTTCTGATGTTTTCTGGCAAACAGAAATCTTGGAGAAAAAATTCGCAGCGCACTGAAATGAATTGACTTTTTCAAAGTGAGCCACGAATTAACAGAATAATAAAGTGTCAAATCTATTGACAAGTACATAAATAATCATTTGATTCGTGTGAATTTGTGAGGTGAAAACCATGAATATTTCTAATGACGAGAAAGTTGATATGCTTTTCGTATACGCGAAATGTTTGAGAAATGCTACTAGATCTCTAGCTATGTATGGGGAATTGTACCCTGAGGGGCATCAGCCATCCGAAAGATATTTTCAACGCATTGAGAGGAGTTTCCGGAATCATGATTCATTTGAAAAACCCCCGAGTAAGAGTTGTACAGTAACTAACAGAGGTGGCGATACTGAAATTGGCGTTTTGGGTATGTTCAGAAGACATTCTCGATAATAATAAAGTGATATTTATTTGATTCAGGATTTGTGGAATACCGAAAATTTGAGAACAAAGAAGTATCATTGAGAGAGATTGCACATAATATTGCTATATCGACTACGTTAATTCGAAAAATTTTAAGAAGAAATAAATTCAGACCATACAAAGTCAGAAAAATCCACCATTTGCATTTAACGGACTATGATAAGAGAAAAATATTTTGTAGATGACTACTCAGACGACATCGTCGGAACAATGAAATCTGTAATAAAATTTTATGGTGTGATGAGAGTAGATTCACAAATAACGGATGGTTTAACAGAAATATACATTATCACTGGCAACAATAAAATTGCTTTCTACATAGAGCTACAAATTTCCAAGAGAGATTTGGAGTTGATGTTTTGCTTGGTGTTCTAGACACCAAGATTATCGGTCCCTACTTTTTTGAGACATCGTTGACGGGGGAATTATATTTAGAATTCTTGTCGGAGACTCTAGTTGAGTTGTTGGAAGATTTGCCTTTGAATATTCTGCGAAAATATCAGTTTTTCCAATATGATGGAGCTCCGCCAAATCGCAGAAATATTTGCAGAGATTTCCTCAATACGACTATGCAAGGACGATGGATAGGAAACAATGGTCCTATCAAATGACCACCACGTTCACCTGACCTGACCCTTTTGGACTTTTCATTGTGGGGTTTCATTAAAGACAAGGTATTCGGATCAACTTTTGGCAATATTGACCAATTGAAGGAAACAATAAGGTGGGCTTGCATGGCTATAACTCCACAAGTGCTAAAAAATTGCCATAAACATACTATGTGTTTAAGAAACGATGGTCGGCAATTCGAACATTTAATGAGATATCGTGAACGACGTTGATGGTTACGAGTATTTTGACATTGTCTTCTGTTTGTTACTTGGTATATTTCATTTGCTTTTGAAATTGGATTTTATGTATATCTTTGAGTTCTAGACCCAAAAAATATTGGTACTTACTTTTTTGAGGTAGCTTATCTGACCGGGAATTTGACTATACACTGATCATGAGAAAAACGTCGAAAAATACATGTATTGTAATTATTAGCTGAATTTGTTAAAACAGTGGCTACTAAAATTGATGAAAAAAACTTGAGGCTCATATTTAAAACAATAAAGTTGACTATGGAATTTAATGAACGAAACGTCGCATTATAAATTGGTTCAGATAAGATTATAACAAATATAAAACAGTTTTGAAAGTTCCTCTGAGTTTTTTTTTTGAGACTACACTGACGGGAATTGTATGACCAAATATTGATGATGTTTTTTCGGAGTAAAACGTCGAGAAACACATGTTGTTGTTAAAAATTGTTTTTTCCGTTAACCAGCTGTCATCCCCTTACGAACGGCATCCCTCAAAAGTCGAAACTTGTGCGAGCCAAGGATTAACGAGGTCTTCCCTTTTTATGTGCGATTCCTAGCACTTTCTCGGGCCATCAGAAAAAATTCTGCAGTCGCCATGGTTTGAACCACCGCCGACAGGCAGCCAGTGACTAAAACACTGTCGCTTTAATCACTCGACTACCTGTATTGTAATACATAGCTGAATTTGTTATGAAAGTGGCTACAAAAATCGATGAAAAAAACTAGAGGTCCGTATTTACAAAAATAAAGTTGATGATGGAATCTAATGAACGAAACGTCGCATTGAAAATAGGTTTATATCAGATTATAAAAAATATGAAACATTATTGAAAGTTCTCCTGAATTTTTCTTATGTCATTCGAAATGGAGGCGGTAGAGCCAAAAACCGAAATTCGACTAATTTAGTTTTTGGAGAATATCTCAAAAACAACCATATTTAAGATCTGAAAATAGCTTATTATTGCTCCCAAAATAGGAAACTTTTTTCCCATTTAACCGACCTTGTAAGGTCTCTCCGTTTCCGAGATAGCAATAGTAGGATCAGCTAAAAAAAACCGCCAGTATATAGAAATGTGTAAACGTCTGTGCTCATTATTCTGAATTTAAATAAAGTTGCGGCGATGGTCCAAAAAATATGGAGAAGGAATGTTTCGGAAAGTACATTTTTTTTCGGGCGATTCATATTTCTTTTTCCGAAACGAGTTATTCCGGTTTTGGGGTTTTGTCCATCATCAGTGTAGGGTAAGTCATATATACATACACTGTATGAAACATGAATCGTATTCGTATGCTCATGCATATGCCCGAAAATATATTTACAGAATGAGACTGAGTTGAGACCTTTGTTTATTCATGAATTCTCACAGAATGAGACTGAGTTGCAACCTTTGTATATTCATGAATTCTTATTTCAGATATTTTGTAATTGAAGTGTTTCGAAATGTCTAGGAAACAATGTTATTTTCCGTTACAAAAGAATTATTGATTTTTCGAGAAATCGATGAAATACTATACTTCAAACCCCTGTATAATCCACACCGTGGCATACGGGAGACAGGCTCTGTGAAACTTTTTGATCAAGAATGACCTACCTACATTAGGTCAGGAAATAAAAAAATTCACGAATGATTTTAGAAATCATATCAAAATTATTCCGAAACATCCCTTCTCCATATATTTTTCTACCATCGCCGTAACTTTATTTGGATTCAGATTAATGAGCACAGACGTTGACATATTTGTATATATATATATATATATATATATATATATATATATATATATATATATATATATCAGGGTCTTACACGACGAGCGTTCGTTAGGAATATATGGAGAACGATTCAAAATAAAAACTTGAAATTTTGTGGTACTGGGTTCTACAAAATGGCCTTCTCAACTAATATATTTTCAACTTCCGGTTTCTTTCCGTTAAACCGGAAGTTGGGGCAACTTCCTCATTTCAAACAGAACACCTTGTATTTTATTACATTTTTGAATTTATCAGCACATTTTAGGCCCACTTTGTATAACAATGCCTAAACCCAAATTCGTTAGTTTTCGAAATATTGATTTTTTTCTGAAAAATTTGACAGTTACAGCACCACTCAGAAAAAATCATAACTCATAGACAGTAACAGTTGAAAATGTGAAATTTCACAGAATCACACCTTAAGCATCAAGTCATGAACAGGTCCATCGAACTTATGAAAATAATTCACAGGGTGGTCTAAATTTCCACCTAAACATAACATCGAGAAAACTGATGAAACACGATTTTATTAAATGGAAACCATACACTATTCTATTATATTTGGATACTACGAAAAAAAAAAGATATCAAGTTTATGAAGAATGTCCTATACCTAAAATACACCCCTGGCAAGATATATCCGATTTTGGAAAATATTTGAAATGTAAATCATTCGAAGCAATACCAAACCAAGCAAAGTGGTATGCAAAAAAGAATATATTCTTGTTTAGAACAAAATGGCAATGTCTTTGAACATCTTTTGGAATGAACACAATATTATTTGAATTTGAAGTAAAATCTAACCTTAAAAAATATAAACAAAATAAAATTACTGTATTCGACATCAAAAAACAAAGATATAATTCATCTCTCTGATAGTATTTTATTTGAATCCATCCATTTTCATGTTGAGTTACCCTTTACCAACGACAGAGTTAATATTAGTTCATTTGTTTTCAAAGCTTTCTTGGTTTGGTATTGCTTCGAATGATTTACATTTCAAATATTTCCCAAAATCGGATATATGTTGCTAGGGTTGTATTTTAGGTATAGGACATTCTTCATGAATTTGATATCTTTGTTTCCATAATATCCAAAAATAATAGAATAGTGTATGGTTTCCATTTGAAAAAATCGTGTTTTCTCGATGTTATGTTTTAGGTGGAAATTTCAACCACCCTGTGAATTATTTTCGAAAATTCGATGGACCTGTTCATGACTTGATGCTTAAGGTGTGATTCTGTGAAATTTCACGTTTTCAACTATCACTGTCTATGAGTTATGATTTTTTCGGAGTGGTGCAGTAACTTTAAAATTTTTCAGAAAAAAATCAATATCTCGAAAACTAACAAATTTGGGTATAGACATTGTTATACAAAGTGGGCCTAAAATGGGCTGAGAAATTCAAAAATGTAAAAAAATACAGGGTGTTCCATTCGAAATAAGGAAGTTGCTCTCAACTTCCGGTATAACGGAAAGAGACCGGAAGTTGAAAATATTTTAGTTGAGAGGGCCATTTTGTAAAACCCACTACCACAAAATATCAAGTTTTTATTTTGAATCGTTTTCCATATATTCCTAACGAACGCTCGTCGTGAAAGACCCTGTTTATTAGCTACATATTTTCAAAAAATCAGCTAAATATATTGGTGGAAGTTGACTATACAGAGGGATACATTTTTCCGTAATTGAAAATATATTTTTGATCGACCCGTTTCTTTCAAATACTCGAAGTTGGTTCAAATGCAAAATATGATCAACATCAATTGCATATGGATCTGCAGGAAAACGAATATTTTTTCGAAAACAGTTCGATGATAATTATCACAAACAAAGTTTAACCCTCTGTATACCCGCCAGTTTTGATTCTAGAAACTTTTTTTAAAAACCGTCAAAATATTAACTTTGACCCCCTGTAGAATCCAAACGCCGGCATTCAGAGAGTTGGCGCAATGGTAACTTTTGTTCAGGATGGCATGGGCTACATCATATTGAAATCTCTGCGATTTTCACCAAAACCTGTTTTCCATAAGGTTAGTGCTGGGTCCTTTCCAATGCCTTTCTGAAGATACATCCATGTTGACCACATGAGCGGTCATATAGCTATGGCAAAACTCTCTAAATGTTAGATTTTTCAATTTTTTACCACCAGTTGTAAAATCATTAAATTTTTGCCAATTCAAGAAATGGGTAAGAAATCATTTACTATTATATACATTGTTTCTACTCAACTGAGGAATTCCTCTCATTCAACCATGAACACATGATACTCACCCCAACTTCATAAACTAGGTATATTAACTGTATATACAGTGTCACCAATAAATAATAATAATAATAATAATAATAATGGGTCTTTATTTTTTCTTTACAAATACAATATTTAACAAGACGATTACTCTTGGGAGGCGATGTTCAACATAGTTGTTCTTCCACATAACCCCCCCAAAATACCAACCAGCTGAGAGACCTCACAATAGATACAAAAGATAATTATAGCTACAACAAAAAATTACAAATTTGTTTTTCAAACTAAAATAGAAATTACAATTCAAAAATTACTAAACAAAAATGTGGAAATAACACCATAAACAAAATACTCCAACAACACGACTAATTATTTCTCAAGGAGAGTAGGTGGGATTTCATATGTTCTCGGAAGGAAAAAAGTGTATTTTTGTTTTTTATGAATTCAGGAACAGAGTTAAATATTTTTACTGCAACATATGAGAAGGATTTTTGAAACGTAGCGGTGGAGTGGACAGGTATATTGTATAAATTACAAGTTCTAGTAGGTCGATTGTGGGTCTGAGATCCTTTAACCAGTTTTGAATAGAGATATCTCGGGGTACGAATCTGATTAATCTTATAGATAAGACAAGCCAAGTGGAGGGTGAATCTTTCATCAAGATTAAGCCAATTTGACCTACGAAACATATTACTAATGTGGTCAAATTTCCGAAGGCCATAACCATATCTAATGCACGAGTTCTGTATTTTTTGTAAGCTTTTTTTATCTCTGTAGATCAGAGCAGGCCAATAAACCACATTACAGTACGCCAAAGATGATAAAATCAGAGAGTCACAGAGTTTCAATTTTAAACCGGTACTCAACACGTCACGGTGCATATAGAGCAGTTTTAGTTTTCCATAGGCTTTCTGTATTAGAGAATTAACATGTCCAGAGAATTTTAATTCATTGTCCATATGAAGGCCCAGATTTTTACATTTGTCAACTGCTACCAATATTGAATCGTTGATCTTGATTTCAAATAGCGGGCTATCAGCAAGAGCCCCTTTATCTTTTCCAAAAATCATTAGTTGCGTTTTGTTTTCATTAAGAATAAGGTCATGCACATTTGAAAGTGCAGAAATGTAGCTCAAATCAGAGTTAATTCTTTCGCAAGCAACATGCACATCATTTATTGAAAATGATAAGTACAATTGCGTGTCATCCGCATACTGATGGGTAGTACAAAACTCGATATTTTGTGGAAAATCCGCAGTGTAAATAGAGAACAGAAGTGGCCCTAGAATACTCCCTTGGGGTACCCCTCGCGTAATTCTCCTACTGGATGAGACCAAATTACCATCAAGCAATGTTTTTTGGGAACGATTACTCAGGTAATTCCTAAAAAACTCAGCAACGCCTTCACTGATACCAAAAAATTTCATTTTTTTACACAGGAGTTCATGGTTGATAGTATCGAAGGCCTTACTGAAGTCCAATAGAACCAACACACTATTTAATTTAGAGTCTAGTGCTCTGAATAGATCGTCAGTTACATGAGCAAGGGCGGTAGTTGTTCCGTGGTCACCACGAAAACCGGATTGTGTAACCGCTAATATGTTATTGTTCTCTACAAATAGTTTCAACTGGCAAGAAATAATTTTTTCTAGTATTTTAGATAGCGTAGGCAATATACTTATTGGCCTGAAGTGTGAAATTTCAGTGGGACGATTATTTTTTGGAACCGGAATAATGTGAGAAAGCTTCCAAGCAGCAGGAAATACACCATGCATTAAGCAAAAATTAACTATGTAAGTCAGGACTTCACTGAGATAAGGGAATACCAGAAGTAACATTTTCAAATTGATATCATCACTCCCTTTCCCATTAGATCTGAAAGAATTAATAACTTTTTCGACTTCCTTGATATTAGTTGGATGAAAATAGAATCGATCATTCTCAATGACGTTAACATGTTCGTATATGCTCAGCAATTCTAAATCAATAACATTAGTTGTATCTGGGATACTATCAATGAAATAATCATTGAACACATTAGCGTTCTTAAGATTATGAGCTACATTTTTTTTTGGTTTGATGTTGAGATATTCCAAAGCTTTCCAGAATTCGCTAGGGTTAGAATTTGACTTATATTGAAGGTAAGCCCTCTTTTCTGATTTCACTGCCATATTAACAATATTCCTTAGTTCCTTATAATAATTCCAAGATGCATCTGATTTATTTTTTTTATATTTAGCAAAGGCCTTCTCTTTAGTTTTCATCATGAGTTTCAAATTATAAGTTAGCCAAGGCGCCGGGGGTTTACTTATTCTCGCAGTTCTGGATGGCGCATGAATATCAAATAAACGTATCATATTTGTATTCCAAAAATCAAGAATATCATCAATATTATCCATTGTATATATCACGCCCCAGTTAATTGACAAAAGGTCATTACAGAAATAATCATAGTGAAATTTAGAAAAGTCTCTGAAGGTACGAAAGTGTTGAGTTACTTTATCCTTTCGAAGATTCACATAACTTACTATCAAATGATGATCAGATACACCGTCCATATCAATAACATCGTGACTAATGACTATACCTACATCCGAAGTCAGAATAAGATCAATAATACTTTGTGAGTGCGGTGTAATCCTAGTAGGGGAGGAAACTATTTGTTTAAGGCCATATTTGTTGCAAAAGTCCATTAGGAGGGATGAGTTAATATCAGTAGGACAAGACAGATCAATATTTAAATCTCCACCAATGAGAACTAGATCATATTCAAGTAAAAAATTTATAATAAAATTTTCCAGACAGTCGATTGTCGAAGCAACATTAGAAGCAGGTGGTCTATACACGGTACCCATACAAATTGATTTTCCCCCGAAAGTAGTGCCTACCCATAGGTACTCTAGATTAGACTCGTGCCGAAGTGGCACATCTATAACTTTATATTTGCTTATCGATTCGTGAATGTAAAAGGCCACGCCACCGCCCCTAGTCTCACGATCCTTCCTGACCAAATTATATCCATGAATCTGAACCGCCTGATTGGCATCAGTCGTATTCAACCAAGTTTCCGAAATCCCCAGAACAGAATAAGCCTCCTTTTCTACCATCTCCGAGAACATATCGAAACCAGTAAATAATGATCGTGCATTGAAATGCGCGAAGCTAAATAAATTCTTGTTACTCATTATTTATTTTTTTATAACACACAGCTCCAGTAAAATATGTAAACAACATCAAAGAACATATTTATGACTTAAGAATAATTACAATTAATCAAAGAACAATGGAACAAAATGAATCGCTTAAAAGAAAGAAAGAAATGACAAAATAATTTTTTTTAGGCATTAGTTGTTTCTCTACGACAACTGAACAAGATAGTAAGTAGCACAGAGATAAGGGCAGTGAAAAAAAAACTAGTAAAAAAGTAAACGGGAATGGAGATAAGGATCCATTCAATAAGAAATTATAGTTCTACCACGATGATAAAGTGTGAACCAAATACATTCACAAATCAGCTTCGCAGTCAATCACTTGCTTCAAGTTTTCACGTAAGATGAAAATTTTTCCAGAAGTTGACCATGCATTGCGGGAACCATATTTTTCCTTGGCCTTGCGCAAAAGATCATATCTCCCCTTGGTTAAATCCTCGAAAATGGAAAATTCTGTACCTTTCAAGCTTTTCTTAGACGCCATAATAGTATTTTTCACGATATTGTCAGCATCATATGGGATTTTTTTTTATTAGTCAGTTATTGCAAATTTAGAGTTCGTGAACAGTTTGTGCTTTGAAAATTATGCTAAATGACTTTTACGATGTCTTCCTATTCATCGGCTACACCTGTCAAATATGACATTTTTTCTAAAAAATTACTAAATGTCAAGTAATTTCTCAATATTTCGAGAAATATTATATGAAAAAGTTGTTTATTTTTAGATTTCCTACCCACCTACCAAATTTGAACCAGTTTGAACAACTTTGATTTATTTCTGGTTTTCTTAACCTTACAATTTTTCAGCTAATTTAAATTTAGTCAAATCTGAAAATCCAGTTGAGATGTAATACACACATCTGCTGAAAGAATTTTTTTCTGATTAGAATGTTTCTAATTGGATATTTTCAAATAAATACAAATATGCTGAAAGAATTATGTCTAATACTTGATGCAAAGTGGCTCTAGTTCTGAATTTTCGAAGTCAATCTTCAAAAATTATTCTCCGAAGTAATACTTACAAATGAATCAAGTTGCTCTGGCATGCTCTGAAAAGAATTGTAATAATAGAAAAATGAACAATTATTTCACATTAAACATTTATTAATTATTATAAGGCGATTCAAATGATAAGAATGTACAACGTGGGTTGGATATCAATTATAACATTTCGGTATGTCTTCCATCATGCTCAATGCAAATAATGGTTCGCCTGGAAACTTCGTTGACAGCGTTTGTTAAAAACTGAGGAGACATAGTTAATACACAATCTCGAATTACTGTCTCCAGGTGGTTGACATCTCGAAATGGTCTGCGCTTGTAGACTTTTTGCTTCAAATACCCCCAAAGGAAAAAATCTAGTGGGGTAAGGTCTGGCGACCTAGGTGGCCAGGGTTGTTCCATATTCCGCCCTATTGTATTCCCTCGAAATACTTCCAAGATATATCTTTTAACTCCTGCCGAATTATGAATTGGCGCTCCGTCACATTGAAACCATAGGTTATGTCTTTCATTAAGGGGCATTTCATCTAAAACTTGACGTATTTTATCATTTAAAAACTGCAAGTATCTCTCTGAATTTAAATTTTCCCGGAAGAAATATGGGCCAATGACTCTGTTATTTAACACACCGCACCACACATTTGTCTTGAAAGAATATTGATCTCGGCATTCTATCACAAACTTTGGGTTTTCTGTTGACCACCACCTACAGTTTTGTGAACTGACTACCCCATTCGAGGTAAAAGTCGCCTCGTCTGTCCATAAAATTTTACAAGGAAAATTTGAATTTTCTTCTCGTTGTCCTTGGAACCAAAAAGAGAAATCCAACCGTACGTCAAAATCTCGCTCTTTTAACGTGTTTATAAATTTTGGTTTGAACGGCTTGCACTTATTATTGTGTAATATTTTTCTCATGGCCTCCCTTTTAGCACCGGTCCTATTACAAATATCTGTTATACTAGTTTGCCCATGCTCTACCACATCTAGGCATACACTTAATTGAGCTTCTTCATCATAAACTCTTGGATTATGAGGTCTTTTGAAAGTATTTTGTACTGAACCCGTCGATTCGAACTTTGAGATAATCCTGCTCACAGTAGACTGGTGAATATTTCTTTCAGGATGCCGTCCATTGAAAATATTCGCAACTTGTCTATGACTTGTATTTTCACCGCAAATGCGTACAATTTCTATTTTTTCCTGCAAAGTCAGCATTTTGAATCTACTACTTGATAAAAATTACTGTTTCATAACCTTGAAACTGTCAAACACTTTATATCAATTTCCATAACATTCACTTCTATTGTTTCCATAGCAAACTTCCCATTTCAACAGCACCTTGATTGATGATTAATTTTTGAGTATAAGTTCAGAGAATAATTGTATGACATTGATTTAGCAAAGAATTTGAACGGCAAATTGATTTGATATTTCTAGAGTTATAGCACTTATCTGAAATGTCTTCATGTGATAAAAATTATTAAAGTGAATTTTGCTATGTTGAAACTAGAGCCACTTTGCATCAAGTATTAGACATAATTCTTTCAGCATATTTGTATTTATTTGAAAATATCCAATTAGAAACATTTTAATCAGAAAAAAAATTCTTTCAGCAGATGTGTGTATTACATCTCAACTGGTTTTTCAGATTTGACTAAATTTAAATTAGCTGAAAAATTGTAAGGTTAAGAAAACGAGAAAAAAATCAAAGTTGTTCAAACTGGTTCAAATTTGGTAGGTGGGTGGGAAATCTAAAAAAAACAACTTTTTCATATAATATTTCTCTAAATATTGAGAAATTACCTGACATTTAGTATTTTTTTAGAAAAAATGTCATATTTGACAGGTGTAGCCGATGAATAGGAAGACATCGTAAAAGTCATTTTGCATAATTTTCAAAGCACAAACTGTTCACGAACTCTAAATTTGCAATAACTGACTTATAAAAAAATCCCATATGATGCGGACTTTAACGGTGACACTGTATACATTATTATTTTTTTTTCTAAATACTTATTTGGATATTGTAGGTATAGGCAACTTTTGAGATGCAAAAATCTTTAAATTTTTAAATATTATGTATTTGTATTTTACAGCATACAAAATGTAACAACTACACAATTAGACATAACGTAATATCTACGGAATGGTTTTGTCTTTTAATCTTTTTTGTTCTTCAATGTCTTTTGTTTCTTGACGTGTAAATGAATAATTGTATCCATGAACCTATTGTATCTTGACATGCTACAAACATATCATTTATGTAAAGTGGTTAAATAAAATCTGTCTATCTATCTATCTATCTATCATACGAACTTAATCTATCATGGAACGAGAAACTTGGCCAAAACGTGATGAGCTTGCTTATGAATCTAGCTTGGGGATATTTGTACTTTCAATCCCATTGAAAATATCATGGAAACTGTGTATCATCTCAATATACCCATTTTAAAATTTGAGATAATATATGATATAAATTTAAAAAAATTTATTCCAGATGTATTCAAAATAGCTCATCAAACGTACATTAATCTTAAATCTGACACCGTGAAAGTGTTTCTTGGGCCACTTCTCTATATTGGAATCAGTAATGCAGAAGATGCAGAGGTATGTATGGCAAAGGCTCTAGCTGTTGTCAGATGATCACAAATAATTTTGTGTTGCAATGAATTTTGGAGTTCCCTGACAGAATCACTTCTAAAGAAACGTTCTAAGAAATGTGTTGATTTGTGCAGATACATGCTTTCTGTTCTGTTGGCGTTTGATCATCCCTGACAAACTAATCCTACCAAGGAACCACCAATTATTGAGTGGTATTAATAAAAATCAGTATTGACTTATAAGTACTTATAAGTATCAGCATCAGCATTAACCCTTTGAGGCCGGAATAATTTTTTCGAGAAAAAAATTCAAAAATTCAGTTGCAGATGATTACTAATACAATATTAAATAGATTTAAAAAGTAATTTTTGATGATTTGCTTTTGATTTAGCTTTAGAAGGGAGTGCTCATAGTAAGAACATTAGGAGGTGAAAATCATTTTTTATTTCACATATATGATAGTATCTCATTTTTTATGATATTTCAAGAAGCAGTTTTTTTTGTCGAAGAGGCATAATGCGACGTTACATCTGAAACAAATGAGTGTTTTCATGGAAACTTCAACAAAATATCAAACTTGTTACCTAGTACAATGCCATCTGGATGTTCCAACTAGTGCTACACAATGAAACTTTTTATTTTTGTGATATTAGTTGGTACAAAACAATTGGGATTACCTCCAGCTTTTTGATATGAAAAAATATGTGTTCCAAAAGTCTGTTCTGAAAAGTATAGAGGAACATGTTGGAAGGCGTTTCGATATTTCCAGTAATTTTTTGTTCAGATATCTCGGGAAATTGTTTCAATGTTAGGTGGCAGTTTGAAGCCAATTGCGCCCAAATAATTAATTTTGCCAATTCCTGAGCCCTTTTTACGGAAAGTGGGTATTCATGTCTACTAAAACAGGATTCATTTCTTCAAAGATTCTGATCTGATTTTGATCTGAAAATAAAGAGAAGAGCTCTCTTGTTCCTAGTGTCCTCAAGCTGAGCACACCTCAAAGTATGCTTCAAAATTATAACTTTTTCTCATGCATATACTGTGACAAAAATGAAAATGTATTTTCATATGCCTATCATTTTCCACTATTATTTTTATTTCAGATAAAACAGGTGGTGCTTATCAGCATAAAAAACACTCGCATGAATAACCGACAGGAACCTACATCTATACCGGTTCGTTTGAGCAAATTTTATTTGGAGTAGGGAGACATCAAACGCATGCGTCATTTTATGTGCCTCAGCAGTGAGGACTCTATGCATATGAGAAATAATTAACTTGTAAGTGTCCTCACTGTGCAACTTCTTCTGCGGTTCTTGCTGCTCCAAATAGGACCATTAAACATTTTTCAAGACCATATCCCTGATCTCCTAACAGTACTGCATTGTCAAATGTTCTGAATACACCACAGATGTGACTGTTCCTCCAAATCCTGCTGTCATGTACAGAACCTAGCCATTCTACACTGACACTTGTAAATAACTCATCAGCGTTACATGTTGCTTGTACATTTATTGCGGGAAATTGTTTGCGACAAATATATTCGTTACCATGATGATTTTCCCCAACTTTTTTAATACGTATCAACGTACAATCAATTGCACCTATAAGCAGTTGGAAAGCGAAACTTTGCTCGCCATTTTTGTTTTTCCTGTTGTATCGCTTCATAGTCCTACGGTTTCAAAGGCCATTATTTGAATAGATAACAAAGAAAGTACAACCATACATGACGAAACTTTATCAAATTATGAGATTTTTCACTAATTTTTTGGCTCATAAGATGTACCACATTTGATACCGTTGGTTGACTTACACCAATATCTTCTGCTACACCAATCTGGAAGCCTACAGCCAAATATAATAGAAAGTTAAATCCATAACATATTTATTGTAATATTTGCCAGTGTAATAATAAAAGCGAAGACCCACCTGGATCAGCAATATATCTCATTTTCACTTTAGTGATATTGTATAAGGCACCGCCTCTTGTTTCCCCGCTATCACTGCCCAAAAAATGTGTCGTTAACCACGCCACACTTTCGGGGTTGAAATGAAACAATTCAACATAATCTTGATCACGAGGATCTTCTCGTCTATTTTTATAAACTTTTGGAGCTCGTTGCACGACAAACATTTTAAGAAACAAATAGCAATTCACCTGCCGCAAGCACTATCAGCATACTACGAAGCAGACCTACAAATCGATCAGAACATACTCAATTGAACTAGTATAACCTAACTTTTATTGATGTAAATTTCGGTAACAACTGGTCAACATCAGTACAAACTTATACTATATCAGTACATACTTTAAGTATCAGTTTGTACTTGAACTTTATTAATATACTTTTCAGTATTAACTTATGCAACCGTAAGTATTCAGTATCTACTGACTTTTATTAATACCACTCATTGTAATGAATAGTTATTCAAGTATCCATTCGTAGACATGAAAATCAAATCGTCATAATATATCAACAAACTGTTACAATAAAAGCCTAAATACTATCAATGCTATTGTTAAATTACATTTTTTTTACCTTCAAAAAGATCATTGTTTTGTATGCTTTAGGTAATACTGTGTAATAGCGTACATTTGGACAAACCTCCGGAGTACCGTTTATTTGAACCTTGGTTGGGAGATGGAATACTTATAAGTAAAGGTGAGTGAAAGGGCTAAAGGGTTTACCTAACAGTATCTTTGAGGATTAACACTGGTTTTCTTATTAAAAAGGAGAAACAGATCATTAATTAACCATTCCAAATTTTAATGATGCTGCTGGTGGTATAATTATTATACTGGCGAAATGTTGACGGTTAATTTTTGAGCATGAAATGTATATTCATATAATAGTCCAAGATCCCAGGGCCGTCAGACGTTACTTATTTTTAAACGAACGAAATGTGTACGATTGAGTATAGTGTTAGTATGTACTATGTTCGCATGCCTACCTGCTAGCTTGACCAGATGACCATTCTTCAGATATTAGGGAATCAAGGTACGTAAAAACACTACTCACTTAGTTGAATTGCCAGTCTACAGATTTATTTCTGTAACCCATGGTGGGTTCGTGTACAGAGTCACTAGCTACCACACTACTAAGGTTTTTTCATCAGCTTTTCCGGGAAATAGAAGGAAAGTCCAATCTGAATGACTACAATGATCTGATGCTCAACTCGAAAACATATTAACTCCCCCTATATAACTTTGAGGAGATAGGGATGAAACAAAAAGAACATCGACCAAGCCGCCTACATGCAAAAGAAACACATAACATCGTGGGGCTGCCTTAGGGCAGTTGTGAGCGGGTCTGCCCACCCTCTGTTCGTCCAGATGGGCAGGAATAGACCTAACTCCCGTAGCAGTCGAACTCTCTCCTCTACCCCTACCCTGTGGTGCTGTGATAGTTTTACTGTGGTTTTATTTATTTATTTGTATTGTAATGTGAGCTTTATACTTTTATATTATTTGATTTAATAAATACTTTTCCACTTTCACTTTTTCACTAGCTACCACCCCGGAGCTCCGAGTTCAAATCTCGTCTCCAACAATTTTTATTTTAAACCCAGCAGACGCATCACACTAGGGTCAGCCATCTCGTTTGGAAACGGCTTCGACTCTGGGAAGATTTTTGTTCAAAAAGAAATTTAAAAGAAAACATAATTTTGGTTAATAAAATATTTTGTTAAGATTTCCTTATAAGTAAAATACCAGGGCTTTCAGACATAACTTATTTTTGAAAAGATGGAGACTTAGGTTCTTAGTGGTGTCTCATGTACTTTCAATACCTGCGTGCTTGTGGAGTTGTGCAAGCGTCTGACAAAAGTTCTGGTCTATGGAAAGCGTCTGACACGTTTGAAATTACTTCAGAGTGATATTCTACAAAATACATATAAAAATCAGCCATACAAATTAAAGTTAAGTAACTCTTATTTTTAGCTACCTGGTACCTGCCCAGGTGTCACAGAGCGAACTCCACAAGCACGCAGGTATTAAAAAGTACATGAGACACCACTCAGAACCTTCATCTTTTCAAAAATAAGTTATGTCTGAAGGCCCTGGGATTTTACTTACAAGGAAATCTTAACAAAATCTTTTATTTACCCAAATTCTGTTTTCTTTTAAATTTCTTTTTGAACAAAAATCCTCCCAGAGTCGAAGCCGTTTCCAACCGAGATGGCTGACCATAGTGTGATGCGTCTGCTGGGTTAAAAAAATAAAAATTGTTGGAGACAAGATTTGAACCCGGAGCTCCGGGATGGTAGCTAGTGACTCTGTACACAAACCCACCATGGGTTACAGAAACATATCTGTAGACTGGCAATTCAACTAAGTGAGTAGTGTTTTTACGTACCTTGATTCCCTAATATCTGAAGAATGGTCATCTGGTCAAGCTAGCAGGTAGGCATGCGAACATAGTACATACTAACACAACTCAATCGTGCACATTTCGTTCGTTTAAAAATAAGTAATGTCTGAAGGCCCCGGGATCTTGCTCTATAATCAAAATGGCAGTCGCACAAGTCATATTTTTTCAAGTGGACATTTGTCCATTCCAATTTGATATATTTTCGAAACCTTCAATACTCAATTACTTTAAGTACAATTAGGATAAAAAAAACACCGGATACTTTTTCCCACTTTCTCTAATGAAAATTTAGGAATGAAATGTTTAGGGCTAAGTATTTTTGAATAGTTATTGATTGAATGTCGCACCAACTTTTAGTGCCATAAAAGGTGTACCTACATCGATTGCTTGATCTAACGCTCCGATTAATAACTAATTTTTAGGTGAAAAATGGCGGTCTCACCGAAAGATGATTGCTCCCACATTCCACACATCCATTCTGAAAACATTCCTGCCAGTGTTCAATAAGAATGTGAGAAATTTGGTACAACAATTCAAGATGGAAAAAGGTCTTGTTTTTGATGTTCATAATAACTTGAGCGTTGCTACCGTGGATGCACTATTGGGTGAGTTATAATCTCAGTAGTTTTATCAGACGGATGACACGTTTTTTATCTGATAATTTTGAATTCCAGTTTATATTGCAATATTTAAGTGGATCGAAGAATCCTATTCTTCAATCCGATTGAAAAAAGTTACTTCACAGCAAAATGTCGAATTTAGTAACCTTAAATTTATTGTGTTCTGAGAATTAAATCACGAATCGTTGTTCTGCGGATCTGTGGTTTTCATTTGAAATTGAGCGCTTGTTATATTTTTGATGACATACAAAAATGTAACGTAACGTAATTAGGTGGGTTTTTGATGGATACCTATTAGAAAATATTTTTTGAATCATTATATCTTTCAGAACTTCGTGTCTAATAAACAAAAAAATGCGTGGCCCTACGAAAGTGAGAAGTTCAGATTGGTGGAATAATATAGTGTTGAAAGAATCATTTGGTGATGAGCAGTGGCTCGAGAATGTCAGAGTTTCTCGAACTCAAAGAAGAATTGACCCCAAAAGAAAATATACTGAACAAATATTGGAAAACGGTTAAAGTTGTTGATATTGATAAGAAAGTGGCCGTATCTTTATATTTTCTGGCAAGTTGTGCTGAATACAGAGTTGTTGGGAACCAATTGGGAATTCATAAATCCACTGTATGTAAAATTTTACATGAGTTTGTCACAAAAATAACGAAATTATTGACTCCAAAATATATACACATGCCGAATGAAGCAGAGGCAATCGAAATAGCGTCTAATTTCGAAAAAACAAGTCACGTTCCAAATATAATTGGAGTTATTGATGAAAGTCATATTCCTATCTTACCACCTTCTGATGGATACAGATATTTCATCAATCGAAAAGGTTTGGCCTCACTGGTATTGCAAGGAGTGGTCAATCATAATTATCAATTTAAAGACATTTCAATAAAAAATCCTGGAGCCACCCATGACGCGGCTGTACTGCAATCATCGAATTTGTTTAAAAACATCAATAATATAATGCCAAAGGTAATTATATTTCAAAATTAGTAATGCTCAGACAGTATAATATTAATTTTTCAGGGAAAACGTACACTGAATGGGAAAGACTTACCATACATAACAATTGGAGATCCAGCATATCCTCTGTTATTTTGGCTAATGAAAGGGTATACAAATTGCAGTATTACTCCACAGGAAGAATCATTCAATGCCTATTTGAATTCTAGCCGAGTTGCAGTAGAGATTGCATTTGGAAGATTGAAAGCTAGGCTAGGCTTGCTAAAACGTTTAGATGTACACCACAGTTTTGCTCCACATGTTAAAGCTGCATGTTCCACTCTGCACAATATTGTAGAAGCTTGCAAAGATAAATTTGTTGATGGTTGGCTCAAGGCTGTAGAAGATGCCGAACTTGTACTTGAACCACCGCACACCATAGTCAATAGACATAAAGATGATTATTATGGCTATGAAATGCGTGTGTTCCTCACTGAAGAATTAGCAAAAAACTCTCCTTTACGCCAATCAAAATTACACCTTGCAAACACTGTACTGCGTAAAGACTGAGTAAATGTTTGATTGTTATGAATAGTTTTAAATGCTCTTCTCAAATTCAAAACAGACAATAGTATAGTTACCATTATCCACACATCATGTTCATTTGGTTCACATGAATTGATTTTTATGAAAAATCATTAATTATATTTTCAAATAGAAAATTAATTCAAATTGCTTTTTATTTCATAATGAAACTACGGATGGATGGTAAGTTTGAACGAACCTTTACTACATAATTTGAAGAAAACAAAATAATATATATTCCTAATGATAATGGCATATTGACAGTCAGACAGTCCAAATTCTCCAAAACCAAACGATAACAATGAAATCCTCAATAATATAAAAAACAAACAGTCTCAAGGTTCTCTCGTAGTAGGTAAAGGTATTTATTCTTTATTAATTTCCTTTGGGAAATATTTGTGTCAGTCCATCCAAAAAAATGTGTGTGCACTTGACCATGGTTTCTTCCTGACTTTTTATAAGTGTTTCTATCAATGCCCTATCATTTTCCATCTTCTCTTGTCGTGCCTCCCTCAGACTCTCTCTGATTTCGTTTCTTATTCTTTCGCTAGTGCTAATTTTCTTTTTCTTCGCTATCAATCCTGATGGGCCTGCCGGATTTCCTTCATTCAATAGAGACGGTTTCTGGATAATTTCTCCTACTTGTTCCTCAAAAATAATTTCGCAGCTTTCTATGTCTGTAATTTTGAAATTATGAAATGTTAGGAAACCAGTTTTCCTCTAAATATACTCAATCACCTTACCCTCTACTAGATCCTGTTCTACGGGACCTAGTTCAGTTGCTGCATTCTCACTGCTGTCAAATCCACTAACACTTTGCATTGCTGGCCTTTGACAGAGAATTTCGTCCAGTTCCTCGAAGAAATCGGTTGTCACTGGATTATTCCCACTGACAGTGTTGTGTCGTTTCGATTTGTAGTAATCAGCTTAAAGTAGAATATGTGTAGATGGAATAGAACGAAATGAGAACACTGAAAAACCTTTCAAATTCTTCCATTTCACAATCATCTGCAAATGATCTCTAGCAAAACCAGCTTCTTTCATCAAAGGCACCAAACTTTTGAAAATGTCTGGAACCCTAATCGTTTTCCCATCCATGAGTCCCAAAATATGTTTTTCCTTAATCAGCTGTATCAAAAAACTGATCTCTTCTTTGGACCTTACATTTTTTTTCTTATTTATTATTTTGCTCTCCATTTTGAGAAATACAATTTTCAATATGAAGTATGAACACTAATCTGAATTTGGCAATTTCAAACTCGTTTATCTCGTAATTTCACTTATCTTCAAGGCAATCGGTTGGGTCCAATCCTATATTTTATGGAATTGACTTGAGTGATTCAATCCAATCCAAACACTGTATATATCGATTAGGTGTATCGGATCCAGTCAAGTCAAACCCATTTTGAGCGGATCCAAAGTTGTGAGATAAATGTAGTCTATTTCGTAAGGCAGTGCAAACGAAAATTAAACTTCGCGAAGTTAGGGGCACCGACATAAGTAAGCGGACAGTGGCCCATTAAGCGAAGCTGGATTAAAGGCTTGCAGAACAGCTAGTGGTCCAAAGTTGCTCAGACGTCACCAGGTGACAAGACTAGCGTTTACACGTCTTTATCTCATGTGGAATGATGCCGTCTCAGTCATGGAGGAGGATCGCTAATGGTATGGGCCAGAATATCAATAGAAGGTCATACTGAGCTGGTTTTTGTTGACGATGGAGCATTGACAGCACGAAAATACTATAATGATAGTTTAGCTGACTACGTTGTCCCATATTCACACCTCATAGGAGACAACTTCCTTCTTATGCAAGACAATGCAAGACCACATTCCGCCAGGTGTGTTACAGAATACCTAATTGAAGTTAGGTAGGTAGGTAGGTAGATGTGTGACAAGTCGCAAAAGACCACCTACGAACAAAAATGAACTTGGTGTTACGCTCATAGAGGATTAGAATAACATGCCCCAGGAGTATATTCGAATGCTAATTCGTGGAATGCCTCGGAGAATGGAAGCTCTCGTCCAAGCTAGAGAAGGCAACACCCGATATTGAAAATTGGTTTTCTTCTCAACCGTTCGCTAATTATGTTATCGTTTAATTAGTAATTTTTCCATATTGAAGAATAAAGATCATGCAGAGAAAATGCATTGCTTTATTCAATAGTTCATAAATTTGAAATGTATCGTGATTTCAAAATGAATGAGGGAGAAATGTGTAAGGAATAAACAAAGCTTGCACAGGATGGTTTTGAGTGTCATCCAAAAGCTGTATTTCACTACAAGGTGTTTTAAACTAAGATGATAGAAATATAACTTTGTTTTTCCTCCTAAAATGTGTATAATTCTAGCCTTATTAGAAAATCGGTTTTATAATTAATACAGAACAAATTTCCTGCAATTAATTGTAGAAAATTTCAAAATCGCATTGAAAATAAAATAGCAATTGAAGAGCAAAATTTGATAACATTTCAAGATAACCGTTTTATGTGCACCCGAGTGTATAATGACGCAATGCGTCTTTTTGAATGTACAACTAATTTTGTAATTGCCCGAACATATTTTTATTCCTTAATATAATCACTTCAACGAGAAAATCACAACTACTCAATTGGTGATATTTCTTTCTAGAAACTTCCATGGGCGTCGTCAAAACTGAAGAAGACAATACTGGATTCGATTATGCTATGGCAGTAATGGAGTGAGTATATTTTCCATATACCAAAAAGAGCTGCTGATTCTCCCGTAGGAAATCTGATGAGCTCTTGATTCGAGTCCCCTTAGAAACATCAATACTTTTCCAAAAGTATTGACTTTTAATCATTACCTTTTATTTTGCAGAATGTGCAATATAGTCCATCAGAGGCAATACAAAGCGTGGCTGAGGTTTGATTTCATATTCCGCTGGACGAAGATGTTTTCTCAACAGAAATCTTCACTGAAAACAATCCACTCTCTCACCAGCAGGGTAAGAATTATTAATATTTTATCCTTGCTACTACAGAACTTGTACTAGGGTTTAACAAAATATATCGCTACCCTACGCATCAACAGTCGAGTGTTTCACAAGCGTCTAGCCGTACCAATTCTACTTTTGATCCCGTAGTTCCGCATGCGCATTGTGACCGCGGCAAATTCTAAATGAGAATTCATCATGTGTGCACTGTGTGATATTTGACATTTATTTTAGGTTAAGATCAAAGTTATTTTATTGGAAAGATATAAACATCTCAAAGGCCTTTTTTAATATGCTGGGTATTGTTTTTCTCAATAAAGTATCGAATGCCACGAAAGCGTAGAAGGGCCACAACAAATTTTGATTTCGTTTCGAAATAAATTCCTACTTGCAACTCGGAATTTCCACTTGCAACTCGGTAGTGGAGAATTGTTATTTTGGGGTTCTGAATTAAAGCAATTGGTGCAGTTTTTTTTATATTATATTACCCAATGAGCTTTTTGTTTTCGGTCACGTGACATCAGATTCAAAATTAATAATGGGACAACCTGTTTATTTTGGAATTTTTATGTTCCTCCTGATAAAACAATTTCAACGAATTGTCACACTTGTAGTCTGAAACGATTTTTCCAAGAAATACAGGTACTTCAATATCCTTTGTCCCACTACGTTATCATTGATAATAATTTGAATAATATAATATACCGGATGTCCCACAGCTTTCAAACCAGCAAATATTTCAGTTCTCTGCAGAAAATAAAAATTTAAAAAGTTTTGTCGTACGAGATCAAAATCTCTTTCGTGCAGCATTGCAAAAACCACCCGCTGCCAAACAACCCCCGAAAAACCACCCCTAACTTTTGTTCTTCAAATTGCAACCCTATGCCAGTTTTTGTTCAATACAGTCCATTTCACTTCTCATTCAATGATATAATATCATAGTAGCTGGAATGGTATACAGAATTATGGGAAATAAAAAGACACAAATGAAATAATAATTAATAAGCTCATCTGCGTTTTGAATAATACATTACACTACAGAAATTGTTCAAAATGTTGGCCAGCACTTGTCATACATGTTCCACGTCGCCGAATCAGTGCGGGAGTACAGGAAGCTCTAATCATTTCAGAAGTAACGGTATCTCTCTGATATTTTCTGTATCAAATATTCAACATTTATTGTTGGAGTTTCGAGTACCACTCGTTTCAAATATCCCTGTAGGGCATGAGATCTGGAGAACATGCAGGCCATCAAACAGGCCCACTATTTCCAATCCAACGGTCTTGAAAGATTTTATTGGGGAAAGTAGTAACTATATTATGGTCATGTGCAGGAGCATCATTTTGTTGCCACATTTGTTGTATTTCTTCGATTGGAGTATCTTCTAACAGTACAGGAATACAATTTTCCGAAAAAATGCAGATCTCTATGACCGATGAGGGCAGATGAGAAAATTGATTCCTCTTATCCAGTGAGAGTTGTCTTGTGACCATGTCGTTTAATAGTGCCAATATAATGGCAAGTTTTGATTGGGGAAGTTGGGATTGTCTTGGAATAAAATTTGAATGCGAGCAATGACTGCCATTCGTCTTTCGAAATATGTAGATCTGAGTCTTTGGTGTAAATGTATTTTGAAAAGATTAAACCAGTAGTGTTTGCAAATTCTCACTGATCCCAATATCCACCGCCAATGCACGAACCGTAATATGAGGATGTACTTCGGCGTAGGACAAAACAATTATAAATTTTTTATAAAAAGTATTGCGACCTGGTTGTCGACGACCAGGAAAGCGCTGCTTATACATCCTCACCTCGCACCTTTATTTTTGTGGCATTCACCAAAAGCTAAAAGCATATCAACGTATTCGTTTGTAGTGAAGGTGAAAAACATTTTGATATTTAACGACAGTGTCACGATTGATAACAATTTGTGATCCAGATACTGTAGGAATAAAACAAGGACAAAAAGTTTACATTTTGTTGTCTTTTTTCCTTTACCATCCACATTTTCTTGTCTCCACAATGTGGAACAATTAAGTCAGCCAAATTAATACATTTTATTATTATGATAAATCGTTAAATAAGAAATAAAAAAGATTGTGAGTTGAACAACAACAAACATGGGGGTTCAATTAAAAAAACTAAAGTGGTGATTTCTCTGAATTTGCTATGGGGTGGATTTTGCTACACTATTTGGAAAGGCTTGTGGTCCCCTACGACACATAATTTTTCAAATTTGTTTCCTAAGTAAATAACTGAAATATCTGCTGGCCTAAAAGCTCAAGGACACCCGGTATATGAATCGATATAATATATATGAATACGAGTTGTGAATCAGAATTCCGAGTTGCAAGTCGGAATTCCGAGTCGCAAGTCGGAATTCCGAGGTGCAAGTCGGAATTCCGAGATGCAAGTCGGAATTCCGAGATGCAAGTCGGAATTCCGAGTTTCAAGTTGGAATTTATTTCGAAATGAAAATAAAATTTGTTGTGGACCTCCTGGGCTTTCGTAGTACGCTGACTTACTGTCATTAAATAAGAAATACACTTTCAAGTTTGTACAGGGTAGCCACTATTTTAATGGGATAGTATCGGTCACTTTGAAACCATAATAGTTAGAAGGTTGAAACAAAAAGTTGCGTATCTAGGAGCATCATCTAGCGGTGGAAACTGATCAAAAATTTCAGGGCCGATGCTTGAGATGTGACGAAAAAAAGAAATTCGAACACTTTGTTTTTTTCATGTATTTTCAGAACAATCCAAAATATTATATATTTTTTTATTCGATAGTAAATTATCTTTAATTCGACGTTTTCTGATTTTGCAGCGAACATTTCGTATTCTCTGGACCACTTTCAACTTATTTTTTTAATACGGTCCTGGATATTCTATGACGATATTCAGAATAACATTCGGGCCTGAATCGAGAAATGTCATTCAAATATGGTGTTTGGGTAGTATGGACCAAAATACATTTTTTTAAATTTATAGTTAGTTTCCACCATCTTCGATTGCATCAACATAGTGCCAAGCCTCTTGTTAGCAATATACAGGGTCTTTCACGACGAGCGTTCGTTAGGAGTATATGGAGAACGATTCAAAATAAAAACTTGATATTTTGTGGTAGTGGGTTTTACAAAATGGCCTTCTCAACTAAAATATATTCAACTTCCGGTCTCTTTCCGTTATACTGGAAGTTGAGAGCAATTCCTTATTTCAAATGGAACACCCTGTATTTTATTACATTTTTGAATTTATCAGCCCATTTTAGGCCCACTTTGTATAACAATGCCTATACCCAAAGGACCTTATGGGATTTGGGTCCCGGTGGATTTTTTTGAATTTTTGGTATGATGTAGTCCATATTATTCTCAACCAATGTTACCATTGCGCCAACTCAAAAAAATGAACAGTTTTGCTGCTAGGGTGCGTTGAAATCACCCCTAGCGCAGATTAGACTATTTATTTTTGAATCCGGTAACAATATGTTCACTTGTTTCATCGTTGCTAACGTTGCACAATATTGTGCTGTTTTATAAAAAAAACTTACCCCCCTCCTTCTTCCCCCAACTCCTATTACGTAACGAAAAAGAAAATATTTCTTGGGTGCTTTTAAATGTATCGTCGAACGTTTAAATATGCCTTACTAAGGGAAATAGCAGTTTTGTATGATTATCCCCCCTCCCCCCGAAAGACACAAAATGAAAAAATTTCGGTGGATTTTTCTGAATTTTTAATATGATGTAGTTCAAGTTATTTTGAATCGAAAATAATTGGGTGACAAACCCCGAAAATGAATAATTTTGATGCTAGGGGGCGTTGAAATCTCATTTTGCTCAGAATAGACTATTTATTAATATAGGCTGAAACAATTTCTCTACGTATTGTAGTTAAGATTATGATGAACAATTGTGTGATTTCTTATAAAAAAAATTTGAAACCTTCCCCTTATCCCGAACCCCTATTTTAAAACACGATAAAATGTAAAATGTAAAATAAAATGTAAAATGTAAATGCTTTATCAAAATAAATGTTTAAATTAGCTAATATTAGGGAAACTGTACAGCGGTTCAATTTCACCTTTTCCACCATTCAAAAATATATTGGTAGATTCAAAGGAAGAGGGGAGAGATTAAATTAAACAACTGTACGATTTCCTTCATTTGAACTGATTAAAACATTTATTTTGATAAAGCATTTACAATAAATATCGTGTTTTAAAATAGGGGTTGGGGATAAGGGGAAGGTTTCAGATTTTTTTTTAGAAATCACACAATTGTTCAGCATAATCTAAACTACAATACGTAGAGAAATTGTTTCAGCCTATATTAATAAATAGTCTATTCTGAGCAAAATGAGATTTCAACGCCCCCTAGCATCAAAACTACTCATTTTCGGGGTTTGTCACCCAATTATTTTCGATTCAAAATAACTTGAACTACATCATATTAAAAATTCAGAAAAATCCACCGAATTTTTTTCATTTTGTGTCTTTCGGGGGGAGGGGGGATAATCATACAAAACTGCTATTTCCCTTAGTAAGGCATATTTAAACGTTCGACGATACATTTAAAAGCACCCAAGAAATATTTTCTTTTTCGTTACGTAATAGGAGTTGGGGGGAAGAAGGAGGGGGGTAAGTTTTTTTTATAAAACAGCACAATATTGTGCAACGTTAGCAACGATGAAACAAGTGAAAATATTGTTACCGGATTCAAAAATAAATAGTTTAATTTGCGCAAGGAGTGATTTCAACGCCCCCTAGCAGCAAAACTGTTCATTTTTTTGAGTTGGCGCAATGGTAACATTGGTTGAGAATAACATGGACTACATCATACCAAAAATTCAAAAAAATCCACCGGGACCCAAATCCCATAAGGTGTTTGCGGGGTCCTTTGTTAGTTTTCGAGATATTGATTTCTTTCTGAAAAATTTGACAGTTACACCACTCCGAAAAAATCATAACTCATAGAAAGTAACAGTTGAAATTTCACAGAATCACATCTTACGCATCAAGTCGTGAACAGGTCCATCGAATTTTCAAAAATAATTTGCAGGGTGGTCGTAATTCCCACCTAAAACATAACATCGAGAAAACTGATGAAACACGATTTTTTCAAATGGAAACAAACCATACACTATTCTATTATTTTTGGATACTACGAAAAAAAGATATCAAATTCATGAAGAATGTCCTATACATAAAATACACCCCTGGCAAGATCCGATTTTGGGAAATATTTGAAATGTAAATCATTCGAAGCAATACCAAACCAAGAAAGCTTTGAAAACAAATGAACTAATATTAACTCTGTCGTTGGTAAAAGGTAACTCAATATGAAAATGGATGGATTGAAATAAAATGCTATCAGAGAGATGAATTATATCTTTGTTTATTGATATCGAATACAGTAATTTTATTTTGTTTAAATTTTTTAAGGTTAGATTTTACTTTAATTTTAGAATTTACCTTAATTTCTTTTAATTCAAATATTATTGTGGTTCATTTCAACAGATGTTCAAAAACATTGCCATTTTGTTCCAAACAAGAATATATTCTTTTTTGCATACCACTATTTGTAGCTTTCTGTATGGAGTCAGGAATCAAATTATTGAAACCTCTCAGAACCCTTCGTTTCATGTTTTCTTTATCACTCACAGGATCCGCATAAACATTTTCTTTGATATATCCCCAGATGAAGAAGTCCAGTGGCGTCAGATCTGGAGAGCGAGGAGGAAATTTGAATGGCCCATTGTAGCAAAGCCACTGATCTTCGAACATCCCATACAACAACCCAGCAACGGTAGCAGTACTATGTGCAGGGGCTCCATCCATCTGATACCATAACTTGGAACGGTATTGTTCAGAAACATGCCTTATGGATTCACCAACCACATTCCTAATTATATGCGAATATCTATCGCTATTCAAATTCTCATCATGAAGATATAAACATAAAATTCGGTCTTCCTTTATAGCGCAAAAAACATTAAAACTCCATGAATCCTGGAAGTTGCGCTGGCGATCGAGCATTGGATTTTCTGCTGACCAAAAATGACTATTATGGCGGTTGTACAAACCATTCTTGGCAAAGGACCACGCACAAACCTTATGGGAAATTGCTTTCGGTGAATTCTTTTGATTTTTTGGTATGATGAACTTTTCAATGTCCTGATCAGAAGTCTCCATGGGCACAATGAAAAATAATGGACAGTTTTTGAGAAAAAAATTGCTCAAAGTCGGCAAAATCGGGAATTTGGTATACTAAAACGAGAGAAATAGACCGTGTTATTTTGCAACTTTATGCCTCTTGGAAATTGTAGCATGAGCTTTAGCAATTCTTTCATAGGTCTTGTGTCTTTACAGTACCGTTTGCCAATAATTGCAGACTATACAGGGTGATGCATAAAGCCATATTCCGAGGAATGATAAAATAATGTTTATAACATTACGAAAACAGCAGATTGTGAGAAAATTAGTCAATGGATATGGATATGGTTCTATAGAAGATGAATCAGTCGATATATAGGGGGTAATACAGGAGGGACAATAATGGAAGTCAATTGTATTACAAAATATATACGAAAAAATGTGTCGGAAGATTTAATGAAGAATAATATATTTTAGAATTTTAATACAACAAATAATATACATTGAAACAATGATTATTCAACAAAACACAAAACAAAGACTTTGTAGAACGAACTGAAGCACATTCAGCCAATGACATGAGGTTCCACCTCATTTCCATTTCAATTTCCCGCATCGATAATGTGGTCCAACAAGTTTGTTAATGGATACTTGACATTTGGTTCATGTCTGGCGTAACCAATGAACCAAAGAACACTTGATATATGAGCACATGTGCCCAGTGTTCTGGCACCTGCCTTACAAGTACAATAATAACCTGTTATAGGGTTATCATTTTCATTTGTGTACTGTATCCACATTTTATATTTTGTGTCGTTGCGATGACGGGAAAAACTCTGAAACACAGTAATCCGGGATATCGAAGTGAGGTATCGAAATGAAGTTCATTTGGAGCTTCCCGCTGATTTCAATCTTGTAAATAAGATGGAGCAAGTTTCAATTGATATGTGCCGACAGTCAAATCCCGTAAATAGTCCAGAGTCAGCCTAGGAAAATAAGGAAAATGATGATGGTCCAATGGTATCCATCTTCCACGTCTCCTCATGAGATTTTCTGCCTCAATTATGTTCTGTACCCTATTTATCTGGCGAGATCTTTCCAGAATCAGTTGGGCTAATTCTGCATCTGCTCCTCTCATTTCAATCACTGGGTGGTATTTGTTAATAATTGCTCCACCAATAAGAAGAAAGTCTGTTAAATGATAAATATGATGGGTTGATATTGTGGTCGAAAAAAACTTAAAGATTGATATAATGTGTCCATCGCGCGCTTCAATTATCCACCGGGTTTTGGTCACGAGGCGAGAGACATTAGCCTCTTCAGTAGTAGGTTGTTGTCCATGCTGTCCACTGAAGGGCATTTTATGTACAATACCTAATTCTTGTAGAAGAGAAATGGCGTCTCTATAACCACGATCGACAACAAAAATGTCATCCTCAACAAACCAGTTTCTTATACCATTAATATCTCGCTGAAAATCATTTCGCAAAGTTGACGCGTCGTTGTTTTTGGGGTCGGAGAAGTAAGGTCCTTGAATTGACAAAATGTAACCGTTGGGAGCAACAATTAACGTTGGCTTCAATGAATGGTAATTTTTGTGTCTACAGTAAGACTGACGGAGAACTTTGAAATTCTTGCTTTTCTCCACTTCACAATACGTCCCATCTACGTATGCAATGGCTTTACCTTGTTCAGGACTTGGATTATATAATATATTTGTGAACTCATTTACATGGCGTTGAATGTATTGTTCCCGAGTGATTGAACCGAAACCAATATTTTCTGGGACGAATCTTTGTGCAAGTGATCTTCTCACATTTGAAATTGCCATACTTGTGCATTACCGTGAAGGATATTTGAAAATTAGTTTCAAAAAGTCGTCGGATAGCCCTTGTTTAAGTTTGCACAAAAAAGACAGGAGATCTTTTTTATAAATATATCTGTCTCCACCATCTACTGGTACAGAATCGCAGTAAGTATAGATATTGCGGAACTGATCCTTATTCATTGGAATCATCGATTTGAATTCTTCATCTGTGAAACTCTCTTCATCCTGGTAATCCCATTGTGGCATGATCTGTACATTCCTGAGTTCTTGCAAGAAAGCCACCAAATTCCTTTTTTTCATTCTACATGATCGAAAATTGAACTGCATCCCAGGAAGAATTTGTCTCAAGAAAAAACCGTTATCATCCAAGTGATGTATGAAAGACCTAGCATTATCTCTGATATAAATGTTTTGCAAAACAAAAACATTGACACGGCACTTCAGAGTTAACCGATTCAGATTGAGTCTAGCATTACATACTACGCACGATTCGCTCGAAGTTTGTCTCAAAACATTCAGCTTCAGAAACGTCCAGTCGTCTTGCAAAGCAGTTACCTCTTCTATTACTGCCCTATTACAATTGAGGCACAGTCTTGTAAAGTTGTCAATGTGAATATCTGGTAGTCCTGATTCTTCCCTTTATTGAATAGCAATCTCCCGCTTTTCTTCATTGTTCACCCCATCTAATTTTGCCATTCGTTGTATATGGAAAATATTGTTGCATATGAAACAATGTCTTTGATTTTGTATAAAAGCCATGAGAGAGGTATGAAATATCAGATAAACAGGCAAACGATTCAAACTTTAGAAAAATCTTTCATTTACCATGTAAACGTTACATGAGATAGACATTACTAATGATATGTCATCATGACAACCAATAGACAACTGGTAACTTGATCAAAAAACCATGATACCGGTCGAAATATTAGTTCAGTAGCGGATGAAGTAGATAAAACTATGTGACAATATAGGAATGCAATTATGGAATGATTGGTACAATTATATGATGAATAAAAATCAATGTAGGATTATGTCAAATACATTATTACGTAAAGGAATGATAGGATGATTGAAAGAATGAGAATAATGAAACATTGTTTACTTTTAACAGGTTCAAGGTTTCATTTCCTCAAACGCTATTTTGCCGACTTTGGGCCGTTTTTTCTCAAAGACTGTTCATTATTTTCCGTTGTGCCTAACGAGACATTCGATCAGGACGGTGAAAAGTAGTTTCAACAAGGTTATGCTTCAATAAATCTTGCAACACGTTTTTTCGTACATATTTATAGTGTTGTAATAAGTAAACTTATCAATATGCCCATTTTTTTTACCCTATATACCAATTGAATCATTTTCTTTATAAACTAATCCATATCCATTGACTAATTTTCTCACAATCTGCTGTTTTCGTAATGTTATAAACATTATTTTATCATTCCTCGGAATATGGCTTTATGCATCACCCTGTATAGTCTGCAATTATTGGCAAACGGTGCTGTAAAGACACAAGACCTATGAGAGAATTGCTAAAGCTCATGCTACAATTTCCAAGAGGCATAAAGTTGCAAAATAACACGGTATATTTCCCCCGTTTTACTATGCCAAATTCCCCATTTTGCCGACATTGAGCAATTTTTTTCTCAAAAACTATCCATTATTTTTCGTTGTGCCCGTGGAGACTTTTGATCAGGACATTGAAAAGTTCATCATACCAAAAAATCAGAAGAATTCACCGAAAGCCATTTCCCATAAGGTTTGTGCGTGGTCCTTTGGCTTCATCTGTCCATATAATGTTCTTCATGAACTCAGGGTCCTCCTGTATCTTGATAAGAAACCATTCTCAGAATTCCACTCGTGCAGGTCAGTCGTGAAGTTTCAGATTTTGAACCTGGTGATATTTAAAGAAACGCCACTTATGTTTGATTAAAATCCGGTTTATTGACGAACATGAAATTCTAAGTGACTTTTCTGCGTCTTTCAACGAATTTTCTGGATAGGCTGTGAAGTAAGACAAAAATACAATTTCGATGTCCTCATTGTTTATGAGTGTTTTTTTTTATGATGACAGACGAGAAAGATCCGAAATCACGGCAGTTTCTCAGAAGTCTTCTCATAATATTTTTATTGGGTCTGTGTAGATTTGGAATTCTGTAAAAATACGACAAGTTCTGTCCATTATCTTATTGCATTCGCCATAAATGATTATTAAATTCAGGAAATATTCATTAGAATACTCCAAACGAGACATTTTGCACACAAATAGAAAACTACGAAATACACGTCAATTTGTTGTAACTTCGAATGATTTACATTTCAAATGTTTCCCAAAATCGGATATATCTAGCCAGGGGTGTATTTTAGGTATGGGACATTCTTCATGAACTTGATATCTTTTTTTTCGTAGTAAACAAAAATAATAGAATAGTGTATGGTTTCCATTTGAAAAAATCGCTTTTCATTAGTTTTCTCGATGTTATGTTTTAGGTGGAAATTTCGACCACTCTGTAAATTATTTTCGAAAATTCGATGGACCTGTTCATGACTTGATGCTTAAGGTGTGATTCAGTGAAGTTTCACATTTTCAACTGTTACTGTCAATGAGTTATGATTATATCGGAGTGGTGCTGTCAAATTTTTCAGAAAAAAATCAATATCTCGTAAACTAACAAATTTGGGTATAGGCATTGTTATACAAAGTGGGCCTAAAATATACTGAGAAATTCAAAAATGTAATAAAATACAGGATGTTCTATTTAGAATAAGGAAGTTGCGGTATAACGGAAAGAGACCGGAAGTTGAAAATATTTTAGTTGAGAAGGCCATTTTGTAAAACCCACTACCACAAAATTTCAAGTTTTTATTTTGAATCATTCTCCATATATTCCTCACGAACGCTATTCGTGAAAGACCCTGTATAGTCAATTCTCCCGAAACTTATGTAATTCTACCAAAATTGTATAATTTATCAACAAGAACAATTGTAACGTAGATATTTTAAAACGCAATTACTGTCAACAAAATGAAATTCAAGTTTCTGAAGTGAAAAGCAAATTATACATTTTTTACAAAAAAAGTTATTGTTGATTGAACAAAAGATAAGGTAGCCTTTTGATGAATTCAATTGTTCAATATTATCTTTCGATTAGAATTTTTAAGATCATTTACAATGAATATCTCAAACTGTTTCGTTAGTAAACGGTGATAGTTACACATACGAAGATCTAATGAAGTCCCACGAAGAAGAAAAGATGAATGTCCTAATATCAATTTCTTAGTTAGTTTTTTCTTGTTACAAGGAATCGGTCTATAAATTGTTTCACAAAAATGAAGCAAGATATTGAAACGAACACAAAAAAATAATTAATGGTCTAATCTAGAAAAAAAACTGGACATGCAAAAAAACAGTGGAGTAGGTACAATGATTCGTCTTAATATTAATTAGATTACCCTTTGGGACGCCAATGGAATTATTAATGTTGTCATAAGTACATTAAGAAATCCCCTAATACCGCGAATAAGCATGTCAGGTTTTGTCGAAATCAGGAGGCAGTTTTTTAAATAATTGGTAAATAATTGGTACGTTTTTACGTAAACAACAGATCTTGAACATTAGGCGGTTTAACCCTGGGTCATCCTTTATAATCTAAAAATGTAGTTATTTGCAGGTAATCAAAAGGAAAAAAGAGGATTACATTGCACGCAAGCGCAGCGGCGAGAGAAGTTTGTACCAGGAAGCTCTGAAAACTGAAGTATTGGAGGAAAATCACATCCCGGAAGAAATCATGACTATTCCTATCAGAGACGATTTGGATGAAAATGATGCTAACGATAAGGGTAATATAGTGATAATGATAATAAATGCCCCTCAATTTTTCCAGGCGCAATTTAGTTGGGCTATTCTTCCACTCAACCAGACAAAAAAAATATTTATAATACCTTAGGGCAGAGGATCCACTTAAAGCCACTACAAAAACTTCTTCATTGAGTGTATCTTAAAAATTGTATTACCAAAAACGAATCATTTCGATCAATCCCATCGAAACTCTCAAGTATATTCTTTCCAAGAACGGAGTGCTCCTTTGATCAACATCTTCTTTAAAAAAGTTTCGAATTTTGATATTTCGGTTCACAAAGTTCACCACATTTGGCCATGCACCTTCCCCATATTTGTCCACCAATAGATTGAAGAGAATAACGTTTATATAGTGAAATGAATAATTTGAAATAAAAATAAAACACACCTCAAAGAGTTCAATAGGGACGTGAACTCTTCCAGGAAATGCTTTTTTCAAATTCCCTCCATCTTTTTCTTTGGTGTGTCTGGAAGTTTTCCTAATACATCACTTCTAATTATAGTGGAAATGTCATTTCAAATCTTATAGAAAGATTTCTTCTCTGTATTGATACATGGGCCGAGGTGATACCACACGTTTAAAGGTGAAGGCTGCGTCTTCCCTTGCACGCACAAATCTCTTGGTTGACGGAATGTGACAGACATTGTATTATTACTGCAATAAACCTATATATTGAAGCATTTTTTTCCCCTAATAGTCTGAAATCCCAGGGCCACCAGAAGTTACTTATTTTTAAACAAACGAAATGTGTACGATTGAGTAGTGTTAGTCTGTACTACGTTTGCATGCCTACCTGCTAGCTTGACCAGATGACCATTCTTCAGATATTAGGGAATCAAGGTACGTAAAAACACTACTCATTCAGTTGAATTGCCAGTCTACACATATATTTCCGCAACCCCTGTTGGGTTGGTGGACAGAGTCACTAGCAACCACCCCGGAGCTCCGAGTTCAAATCTCATCCCCATGATTTTTTTTAAAGCCCAACCAGACGCATCATACTAGGGTCAGCCATCTCGGTTGGAAACGGCATCGACTCTGGGAGGATTTTTGTTCAAAAAGAAATTTGACTTGAAAACAGAATTTAGTAAATAAAAGATTTTGTTAAATTTCCTTTTAAGTAAGATCCCAGGGCCTTCAGACGTAGCTCATTTTTAATAAGATGACATGAAATCTTACTGTTCCAGAAATGGTCTTGTTCTAAACAACTCTAAAACGAATAGCATTGTATTCACTCCGAAAAAGATTGATTATAGTGTTCTAGTAAGATACGATCATACCTCAATAGAACAAAAAAATGTCATTAAATTTCTTGGGGTACAAACTTGGGGTCATCACGTAGAGTATATAACTAAGAAGCTATCTAGTCACTGTTATGTTTTATGGAATATTAGAAAAACTGTTCCTCTGAACATCTTACTCAATTACTACTACGCATATGTCCACTCCACCCTCAATTATTGCATCATGTGCTATGGAAATTCAACCAGAATCAATGAAGTATTAGTACTCCAAAAGAAAATTCTCAGAGTTATGACTTTCAAGGGTCCCAGAGACTCATGTAGGGATATATTCTCAAATCTAAAAATTTTAACAGTCATCTCATTATATATATATTTAATTGTGTATGTTACGTGAAGTCACACAATGAAAATTTCACAAGCAGAAAAGATTTGAGTCTAGTAACAGGATATAATTTACGCGAAAATCAGATGTTGTCGATTCCACTTCATTACTCATCTACTGTTTCAAGAGGTCCTCACATTATGTCTATAAAATTATATAATAATCTTCCTATCGACATTAGAAACCTCACAAGTCTGAACTCATTCAAAAATGGGGTAAAATCTTTTTTGCTGAAAAATCCATATTATTCCATTAACGAGTATCTTAATCAACACTAATCGATCTATATCTATGATGTGTATCTATATATAGGTCTAAAGTGTATATGTACATATGTGTATATGTGAAAATAGAGTGACTATAGAGTGACTATAGATGTCACAAGTTACTTTCTGTTATATGTGTGTATATATATATATATATATATATATATATATATATATATATATATATATATATATATATATATATATCCTATGTAGTGTTAAATATGCCTTTTAATCTGTATGTGTGAGCAATTCGATTTTGTATTGTTAATTCTACTTTTAATGTTAGTATATTATAAGGACATTTGTAATGTATATTTTTATGACGTATCTGACGCATTTCTATGTTTATTTGTTTAAACCTGAAGAAATAAAGATGATTGATTGATTGATTGATTGATTGATTGAAAAAGATGAAGACTTAGGTTCTGAGTAGTGTCTCATGTACTTTTAATACCTGCGTGCTTGTGGAGTTCGCTCTGTGACACCTGGGCAGGTACCAGGTGGGAAAGGCAACTAAAGATAAGAGTTACTTAACTTAAATTTGTATGGCTGATTTTTGTATGTATTTTGTAGAATAAAGTCGCATCCAGTCAATGCATGAAATCCTGACAAACTTCTACACAAAGACAGTCCCAAATGGCCGTGAATTTTTGTTAAGTTAATGAATCTTTGGTTATTTCCGGTGCCTGCATATAACCATGAATTCGAATCGCAATTTTTCGCTCTGACACATGCATAGTGCTCTCGCGCTCATTCTCATAGTTGAATAATTTTTGTGTGTAGGGGATGTTTGGTCATTACAATTTGTCTGACTATTGAATACAACTTTGCAATAGTTGTCTTGATATCATATTTAAAAATCAGACTTTTAAAAATGAGTTAAGTTCATGGGTCGTGGTGTCCTTGCTGGTAGAGCGTTCGCCTTTGGAGCGAACGCACGGTCTCGTGCATGGCATCACACGTCAAAAGATGAGGGCTGCGTCTTCCCTAGCTCACACAAGTCTCTCGGAGACTTCTGATAGTTCCGCGTTGGGGTGCAATCGGTTAACGGAAATAACAATTTTAACAATATTTTTTAAAAACAACAATTTATTTTATGTGGAGCTTTAAATCGTCTGACGAAGGTTCGGGTCCATGGAAAGCATCTAACACTATTGAAATTACTTCTGAGTGATATTCTACAAAATATAAATGAAAATCAGCCACAGAAATTAGAGTTAAGTAACACTTATTTTTAGTTACCTTTCTCACCTGTTACGTGCCCAGGTGTCACAGAGCGAACTCCACAAGCATGCAGGTATTAAAAGTACATGAGACACCACTCAGATCCTAAGTCTTCATCTTTTCAAAAATAAGTTATGTCTGAAGGCCCTTCAAAATATTTTATTTACCAAAATTCTATTTTCTTTTAAATTTCTTTTCAAACAAAAATATAAAAATCCTCCCAGAGTCGAAGACGTTTCCAACCGAGAAAGCTGAACCTAGTGTGATGCGTCTGCCGGTTTTTTTCAAAAAAAAAAAAAAATAGTTGGAGACGAGATTTGAACTCGGAGCTCTGGGGTGGTTGCTAGTGACTCTGTCCACCAACCCCCCCAGGGGTTACGAAAATATATCTGTAGACTGGCAATTCAACTGAGCAAAGTTTTTACGTACCTTGAATCCCTAATATCTGAAGAATGATTATCTGGTCAAGTTAGCAGGTAGGCATGCGAACATAGTACTTACATACTAACACTACTCAATCGTACACATTTCGTTCGTTTAATAATATCTCAAACTTCGCTAGAACAAAATGTTCTTTGCTTCAAAGATTCTGCCTCTAACCTTCAACATCATCTCCAGTACTGCGACTTTCTTCGCACTCTTTTTAGATTTCTTCCGAAGACGAGCTAGACAATGATATCACGTTTTCAATGTTTCCGTTTTAACCTTTTTCCTATGCTTCTGCTTCTTAGCCTTTTCCTGCTTGTTTTCTTTCCAGCTTTTTCTGTTCGGAATCCTTTTTGATTATCTCACTTTTTTCATGATATTGAACCAATTTATCGGATATTATGACGCTAGGAATATATTCTTTTTTCCTTTCTTTCTTCGAGTCAATGCCTTCGGTTTCAGGATTGGAAACGACACCATGGAATATTGGAAAGCGTATTGATTTCGGAGTTATTAGAATATTCTGTTCCACTCGGTCCATATTTTTGGCATGGAAAGTATTCACTACAATACTATTGTCATCATTGAGTGAAGTGTCAACCGGTGTCAGTGGAAGATAACTAGAAGTACTAGTTAACACATCACTTATGATACACTTATCGTTTTCAGATTTGTGGGGGTAGATAATCCTGATGAATTAGTCCTCACATCATTCGGATCTGGTTCCCCCTCTTGTTACTATGTGGGCTGTGAATTCTTGGCATCTTTCGACGATTCTAACCACACATTGTACAAATAAGCCGTTTCGATTTTTCCTTCTCATTTGAGGTTTCTCTTATTTATTAAATAAAAGTTTATTTGTGGAAATAAATAATAACAATAATAATATTTATAAAGTAAAACTAAAGAAAATAATATCAAAGATGTGATTAAGTGCCCTCCTGCTCATAGAAGAGTACATATGAGACATGAGAATCGTTGTACTCGTGCCACGTGCCTGTATATGGATGCTTACAGTCCCGCTGTGATTCAGCAAAGCATATATGTTATGGCGACAAGGGGCTTCATTTTTTGCTGTGTAGTTACTCATATCTAATCCGTTTAGACATTTAATTTTCCTCGAAATCTGTCTGTTTGAGAAGACCTTTTTAAGTGGATTACCAAAATTTTTGAGAATTTATGAATCAATAGAGATTTTGTGCATTTCCTAATTTCTTTGCAAATCGAACATGTCGGTTTCTCATCACCAGCCATGGTTTCTTCCTTAGTGAATTAATATAAACATTGCGAGAGACTGAATCGCCCTGTTCTTTGTGAAATTGGAAGAGAAATGTGTCAGAATGGATCAAATGTGACTGACTGTTGACCACAAAATGTGCATTTCAGTGTAGATTTCAGCTGCCCTACAAAGTTATCAACTATCTTGGAGTGGTCCATTCTCAAGTATCTCAACCATGACCCACTGGCCTTTTCACAGTTGCTTAAAATCTTATTTATTTGTTTGAATTCGTCTTACAAAATTTGAATAATGTTTGTTTCCAGATACTTCAAATGATCGATAACCCTTGTTTGATAGTCGTCGCATTTCTCCAAAATGATTCTGGAATAATCGATATCATCCGCTGAGAAGGGATTTTTGGGTTTTGCAATAACTGGGATAAACAATTTGGTATGGACGACTCAGTAACTTCTTGACCATCATTTTCAATCTTATATTTGTGAACAAAATTCTTCCACATCGTTTCTAGTTTGGTTCACTAGAAACAGTACAAAGTCCTGCGGCTGTAGAATATGAATATGTTAATGAAATTATTTGATTTGCTCTCAGAAGGAGAATCAGATGTGATTTGAGACCATCTAAAAACGACTATGACTGGAAACTGTATGTAAGATTTTTTGAGGAAAGGTACAAAGACCTTAGAAAAATAGGTACTTACTCAAAAAAACATTCGGCGGTGATCCATACCCTCCCGCTCTTGCCCAGACCCCATGATGATTTTGCAACAGCAGATGAATACTGTCATAGTTGAGAATTGTTGAAGGTGAAACAAAATTTCCTATTGCATTCACTAGCAATAGCGTTATTACATTTTCTTCATCTGATGAACTTCGATGAGTCGTAAATATATTTCTTCTAGGTCCAAGTACGAGGCCACTCTTTGGAGCTAAACAAGCAACTTTCATCCATATTGTGGTCCTTTCAATACGCTCACTATATACGTTAGTTTTGCTCAAAGTCCCATAAATTTCATCAACAGTTTTTGTACTGAACACAAAAGTCAATCTTAATCAATTTTGATACCTATGTTTACACAGGTCAATATCCACTTCACTAATTGTTCTTCAATGTTCAATCATCATCCATCAAATATTGAAAGTATCAAATCACTTTTTCGGTTTAGAAAGGACGTAAAGTGTTTGTTGTCTGAAAGAGTGTATTACAGAATATAATTGAATTCAAATATTTTTTATTGTTTCCATTTGAACACTTTTTGTGTCATTTTTTTCTATGATTTCATTCTCGACTAGAACGCTTTCACCAAGTTTTGCAGCTGGACTGGCAGAAGATGGCAGAAATGAAGGGGTCATTGATGTAATTAAGAGCGTAAATGTTGTATTTTTATTCTCATTTAGTTACATGCGCTCATTCTTACCTCAGTGACTCTTTGGGTAATACTGTAGGTTTTTCCGGGTTTTTACTACAGTAGGAATAGCGAATGAGCCACCTTTTTGTTTGTTGAGTCGCCCCGGAGAAGCATATGGTGGTGGTACTCTCTTTCATCTGCACTTAGTTCAGAACGGAGAGATTAGTAGTAGTAGTTTATTTTACCACGTTATGTACAGTTACATTTATGGCTGGTCACAAACATCAGTAAAATAATCATACCTAAAAGGTGTATTGTACAAAGAACCAAAATTTTTATACAGATACATACACACAAGTGTTCCATTTCATATTTACATTAAAATACTAACATACAAAAGTATGACAGTAAAAGAGTGAAAGAATAAAAGAATAAAAGATTATAAAATATAATTGTGGTAGTCTGGGCGAGTACGAATGAAACTGAGACAAAATGTGGAGATCAAAGCGTGGTCTCTAAGTATTCTTCTACGGAGTAGAAACCGTGGTTAATAAGATGATTTTTGATTGTAGATTTAAAAGCATACTTGTTTAGTGTTTTCCATTTCTCAGGGATTCTATTGTAGAGTCTGATATCTAGGGAGTTACTCACCGATTTGGTCAGTCGGAACCGTGGTGGCCTTATCATGTTGGCGATCTTGTTGGGTAGCCGTGTAGATCAGACTGAGTTGAGTAGTTCTTGAGGCTTTCCTGTATTTCCATTAATGTTTTATATATGTACAGGCATGGTAGTGGCATTATTCTGTAGGTAATAAATATTGGTCGACAATGTTCAATAAAGTTTACATTTGCAAAGTAAGTTGTTTTCAAGGTTGATGTACTAGTGAAGTGCTTCAACTGAGGAATGAGAAATATTATGCTGGACAGCCGTCTGTTGAGGGCGTCGATGTGATTAGACCAGGTGAGTCTGTCGTCAATTGTAATACCCAGGAGTTTGACAGTTTGACCCGCCGTATAATTTGTGTTTGTAGAGAATGTTATCCTTTGTGTTTTGTTTTCATTAAACTTGAGTTTATTAGACGCGAACCATTGCATTGTTTTCTTCTCTGAAATTATGATCTGAAGATAAGAGTGTTGTGTCATCTGCAAAGAGTATGTATTTGTCTGGTTGGAGGTATGAACATAATTCCTAAATAAAAATGACAAAGAGAAGCGGACCCAGGATGGACCCTTATGGGACCCCATGTCTTATAGGTAGGAAGCTGGATTTAGAATTTTCCAGAGAAACACATTGGAATCTATTTTCCAAGTATGACTTCATGAGGAAGAGTGGAACACCTCTTATTCCATAGAATTCTAGTTTTTGAAAGAGGATATTGTAAGAAACACAGTTGAATGCCCTGAACAAGTCGCACAACGTCATGCTTGTGTGCTTTCCCATCTCAAGGCCCTCCACTATGCTACTTATTGCTCTGTGTAGTGCCGTGGTTGGGGAGCGCTTTTTGCGGAAGCCGAACTGTGAGACGTTGAGAAACTTGTTGTTTTCAAAATATCTGCTCCGGCGGTCTTTAAGAATCTTTTCGATTATTTTTGAGAAAACTGTTATTAAAGATATGGGCCTATAATTTTCTGGAAGTGAGTGGTCTCCTTTTTTGAAGACTGGCGTCACTATGGAATATTGAAAGATACTTGGAAATTTCCCGGTCGAAAATATAAGATTTATCAAATTTGTGATGGGTTCTAAGACAATATCGTAGGTGGATTTAATAATTTTTATATTCATGTCGTGAACATCAAAACTACTGGAGTTTTTTAATGATCTTATTGCATCTTGCACATCGAGCGTTGTTACTGGCATTAGAAAAAAGGAGCTCCGAGGAGTAGGAAAATTCTTGAGTTTACTTAGATTTCCTTCGCTTACGTCTGGAAGCGTTGTTAAGATAGCTTCTGCAACGTTAGCAAAATAAGTATTAAAGGCATCTTCAGTAATTTTTGAGTTTGATTGTGTTTTAGGCTTACGCCTGATTTCATAGTTGATAATTTTCCAACTATCTTTGGGTATGTTGTTGGACCTGAGAAGATAAGTATCATAAGTAGATTTTTTGGAATTTTTTATTTGGGTCGCATAAGAGTTTTTTAAATTTTTGTATACTGTAATATTGGAGGCATCTCTGGTTGCGTCAGCAATTATATTTACTTTAGTGATTGTTTCTCTCATATTGTGTAGGGTTTGAGTAAACCACGCGATGGGAGGTCTATCTATGTTTTTGTGCACCTTGATAGGAAAAATTGCATGTAAGAGGTTCGTATAGGTTTCGGTTAAGAAGCTGGATAACGCGTTGACGTCACCATCAGGTTTCGTGAATGAGCTTCAGTCGATATTCAGAAGTGAAGTTCTTAATGACACTATGCCCGTACTGGGGTTAGGTCTGGATATGATTACATCATCAGTGATTGATTTTTTGTCATTAATAATAATAAACTACCCACGATGATCAGATATGCACGGCTCCAATATTCCCGTGTTTATCTTGCATTCGCTCAGATTCGTGACTATGTTATCTATGCAGGTGGCGGTATTGGCAGTTACTCTGGTAGGGCTTTTTATGGTGGGGATTAAATTATATGTATCGAAGAGGCACAGTGTTTCTGTTAAATTAGTTGTTTTAGATAAGAAGTCAATGTTGAAATCACCTATGAGAACTACTTTTTCAAAGCCACTGGCATATTTACTCAGTAATTTGTCAAGATTGTACAGGAAAACGTCAAGATCTCCCAGACATGATCTGTATGTGTTAATAATCAATATTTTGCTTTCTGATAGTTTTACACCACATAATTCAGAGTGACCCTCCGTGTCGAACTCCTCTAGATTAAGCTGTTCGTGAGAAATTGAACTATTGGCAAAAATAGCTACACCTCCATGTTGATGTTTTACTCTACATGAGAATCCAATTAAGTTGTAATTTGGAATCTTAATGTTATTTAAGTTATCACCATTATAGTCTATTTAATAAAAACATATTTCATTTTACATATTTTCATACATGAAAACTTCTGACATTAAAGTATGTTTTGACTTTGACTTGACTTGACCAAATGCGACACAAATCCAAAATGTCTGGAGTTCCTTTAGTAAATTTTTAATGAGGTCCGAACTTCTTCTTAAGCAGAGTAATTTTCTGCAAAAGTTTTCATTGATAATCGCTGATCATGCTCATTATTTTCCTCTAATAAGAGCGAAGTGTTCATAATACACCAAGCAATAGAGCTTAAAAAGAGTAAGTTTCTAACAAAAATACTAGTAGGAAACCGACTATGCCATCACATGAAAGACAGTCCGTAGTCATATTGTGTTATATTTTCGACTCGCAAATGTCATTTATTAATTTGTTATAAACATTTAAATAACAGAAAACGTGTTTTATTTATTGCTTTGCTTATAAAATAAAAACTGGTAAAGCAATCTGGTTGCTCCAATGAGAAGAATTGTAGATAATTGAAATACAAATAAAACAGGATATTTCACAACCCTTTCGGATAATCAGTAACGGAGAAAAACTGGAAAAATCGGAAAATTTTGCGATTTTTTGAAAAATTCATAACTCCGCCAATTTTCAAGAAGTAGGATTTGCCTTCCTCATGAAAGTATTGAATCATGTGAACTTTATGTGTGCACCAAACAGGCGCTGTCGAATCGTTAGTTTTGGCACAATTGCAATTTGAATTTTTTTTGCACTATCTTGCAGCGTGCCTGGATTGCTAGTGATTGCCCGATTTCAATTTCTCAAACAGATTATGAAAGTATTCTAGTAGTATAGTACTACGAAACGTATATTCTCATTTTGCGCTACAATGGTGCGAAATAAGTGAAAAATGCATGCAAACATGACTGAAAACGGCCTAGCCCGCGTTAGCTGCCGAGTAGAAGGAGAGTCCGGGAGACGAGGGGTATTCTTCTAATGAACGGGTAACGTGATAATACGCTTCCCCTCATCTCCCGCTAAGTCCTACCACTCGACCGCTTCCACCAGCTCGGCCGTTTTCAGTCATGTTTGCAATAATTTTTCACCCATTTCGCAGCAATTTAGAGCAAAATGAGAAAGTACGTTTTGTGGTACTGTAGGTCCACTTTCAAAATCTGTTTTAGAAATTGAAATCGGACTATCACTAGAGCATCCAGGCACGATGCAAGATAGTGCAAAAAAAATTCAAATTGCAATTGTGTCAAAACTAATGATCTGTCAAAGCCTGTTTTGTGCACAGACAAGGTACACATGATTCAATACTTTCGTAAGAAGAGCCAACCCTATTTCTTGAAAATGTCGGAATTTTCCGGTTTTTCCGGTTTTCCTTCGTTACTAATAATCCGACAGGGTCGTGAAAAATACCATTTTGTTTGTATTTCAATTATCTACAATTCTTTTGTTTGCTCTATCAGTTTTGATTTTATAATCAAAACAATGAAAAAAAACGCGTTTTTTGTTATTTAAATGTTTATAACAAATTAATAAATGACAGTTGCGAGTCAAAACATAACAGAGTATAACTTAGGACTGTCTTTTTGTTAGGAAAAAATGCCCTAATGATTGGCCTAATAAGTGAATCCTCTGCCCTACATTGTATTCTTCATAAGAAATGTGATTTTAAACGAATTGAATGGTAATTATAGGGTAATAGGAATAAGTAAATGTTGAATAGTAATTATAGAGTAATTAGAGTATTCGCTGCTTATACATTGGTGATTATTTGAGTTCAATCTTAAAAATTCTCAGATGTGCATATTTCAGGGCTTCGCTGAGAGAGTTGTATGACGTCACGGCCTGATCAGTAAAGGATTTTTTCCAAACGGGTTTCGTTGAGACTGCAGATTACTGGACATGCGTATGACATTGCTTATAGAACAGCAATTTATTTTCTTGGCTCATGTAATGTAATGTTCTGTACGTCCATACTTTCTCTAGTTCTGCCATAGGTTGGAGCTTTTCAATCGAACTTGTGCCTCATTATCAATGATGAGGTACAAGGGAGGCAGTCCTATGAGTGTCTCCTGCATCATGGTGGGTGCCATCCTCCTTGCAATTGTTGTCGTAATACAGGCAAGTATTTGTACCCTGTCTAATTCCAATTTGCCGGATGGTGTACCTTGCCACCATATAATGGCTCCGTATGTAATCATTGGACATGTAGATCCGGTTTAGAACCTTGGGGCTGAGCCCCCACGTTCTGCCTAATGTCCTTCTGCATTCCCAGAAAGCAGCAGTGGCATTCCGATCTGTATGTTCGATATACTCGTTCCAGTTTGGCTTGGATTCAGGGATGAATCCAAAGTTCTTGACTGAGCTTTTGTATTGCAGGGACCTCCCACTGAGTTGGACATTTGAAAGGTCCCCCGGTTCACGTTTCTTGGTATAAAGAACCAGCTCCACATTTTCAGAGTTTACATTCAGCCCTGTCGAATGGCACTTTTCAACCACCCCTTCACGAGACCAGGCCAGTGGGCATCAACTAGGATGACAACGTCCTCCGCGTAGGCATGAATGTAGTGACCCAGGTCTTTAATTCTTACTGAGAGACCATCTACCTTGAAGCACCAAAGCAAAGAGTAAAAAACTCCCTTTTGCGGACAGCCCCTCGTGGGTTTGGTCTTGCTGAAGCTACTTTTAAGAGTTGTTCTAGCTAGTCTTTGGGACAGCATGGCATGAGACAAAATGATTTCAGAGGCGGTGGTACTTAACAACTTACCAAAAGGTGGATTGTATGAAACGGGCGTGTTTTCCGAATTTGTTTACATCACCATCAATTGAATATTTATTGATATAACGAAATCTTATTATTTTTGATATATAGGTGAGAAGAAGCGTCTAGCATTCTTGGATTTCTTGATTGAAGCAAGTCATACGGAAGGAACTAATATTAGCGATGAAGAAATAAAGGAAGAGGTTGACACTATAATGTTTGAAGTGAGTAATTCCTATCAGATAAATATCAAGGGGAGAGCGGGTATAAGAGTAACACTTTGTACTTTAACACTGATTCCTGCCTAGCTATCATATTTTTTATTAAACAAATTTCGATTATGCTCTACAAATTTGTATGTGCATTTACCTCGTTAATTGTCGTTTTTCATAAATTTACAAGGACTTAAAAAACTCGTCTATTGTTACTTTCGACCCCGAGGTCAGGGTGAAGGTAACATAGTTCCATGATATATGTAGATATATGTAGATGTATCATTTTGTATACATGTGATTTCTCAGTATTTTTATAGAGTCCTTTAGGGCTTCTAAACCCATACATTTTACTGTTTTCATTTATATTTCAAATTCGCAAAATCAATGGAAAATTTAGAAATTGTACCCCTAGCTCCAAAAAATAGTCCTATTACTTGAATTTTCCCCTCAATTTTGAATTTTTCTCTGAAATAAGGAATGGTCGGTTCATAAATAACATTTTCATTATTGTTCACGTCTATTGGCTGATTTTTATTATTTTCGAAACATATTGTAGGATCAATGATTATGAATGCTTTGTCTTGTTTTCAATCTATTGATATCAATAAACTTACAAATTGTTTAAAAACGTATGGTAAAAATAATCTAAAGAAGTACTTACTCCATTGAATCCATTCTAATTCTGATTTCATGGTTTTATTATTAATTGATTCTTAATGTTGTATTCATCTTCATATTATTTGCATTACGTGAATTTTTTCCCTCTTATGAACTGTATGTTTCTTGGGAAAATAAATTGAATAGAAATTGAAAATTGAAATATATCAATCCTTTGATTACATTCGTTTTTAGCGACACATTTAATTCTGTAGTTAGTGCAGTGTCTACACTGGGTACCATCATGGGAATCATGGAATTCCTCTCAGGTTAACAACACGTCCTGCCAATTTTACAGCTTGTTTCCATTCTGAAGGAGACAGACCCGCGCTTGTTCTTACCTAAGAAATTGCTGGAGTATATTCTTGATATAATACAGCACCGGATCCTTTCTGAACGAGTGATTGCCATTTTTCGCATTCAGTAGGTACATCTCAAAATTTCTCTCAACTTTTTTCCAGAATATGACCATTTATCATTGTCCACAGAAATAATCAACTTTTCCAAACATTTGTCTACATCATTTTGTTTTCTCTTTAATAATTTACAATCATTATAACTTTGTATGAAAGCTTTCGAAGAGGCTTTGAAAAGACCAAGTCCTTTCAATTTTTGCTTCGAATATAACATGCTGTCTGGAATATCAGAAGGTAGATCTAGGATATCCTTTGAAGACGATTTAATAATTTTATCAATATCATTGAGAAATTTTATCTAACGCATTTAACTTGAAATTTCTGATGACATTTCAAGAGAGTAGATTAGACCAAGTTATGGAGATTATTTTTCAGGTCATTCATTATTTTTTCCTGATTTAGAGTTATTTCGTCATTGAATGTGATTCGAAGATACTTTATAGTCTCTTTATAGTGAAGAGATTGAAGTGTACTATGGAAGAAACTCAACGGTACGAGTTTTCCTTTCTTAACATTAATTATTTTTGTTTTTCCTTCATTCAATGTTTGCCAAATTTTCCAAAAATTCAGATCTTGCCATTTCGAAAAGGGATAATGCACTCGTTTGATCCTTTCCAATCAGAGAAGTGTCATCAGCAAACTCAAGTACAGAAGCAGGAAAAATATCAGCATCAATCGAATATCCATATGTTGATGAAATTTCTGGAGCAGACATTTCTTCGATAATGAATAATTCTTATTTCACCCATTTTATAGATAATAAACAAAACTATTGACTAATCGTCCGAAATTATTGTTAATCTTAGTAATAATGAAATCAACTTTTATGAAATTCAATTTTATCAGACTCGCAATTGTGGCGCACATAGTGTGCATTATCATTGATGAAGTTCGTCAAGTTACCTAAATTAGGTTCGAAACTGATTAATCCGGCACAAGGATCAGCGAATTATCCTTTTTTTGGCTTTTTATTTATTTTTGGAAATTAGACACAATAATCTATTTTTTAAATCCATAACTCAACTTTCAACCCTTTCCATCTATCAAATATGAGTAAAATAGAAAAATTATACTTATAATTCAGAAACACAAAACATTTATATACCGGGTGTCCGCGGAAAGTGGCTCTCCCCTATATTTTTTTTGTTTTTGAAGATAGTGGAATGAAATTTGGAGGATCTGTATAAGACATGAAACTGCATCTTTTGACGAGTAACTCAACTTCATGCAACTTCCAGTTTCACCAGAAGTGACACAAATTTCAGTCCATTATCTTCAAAAACAAAAAAGTTATAGAGGCGAACGGACACGCGTTATGGGGTAAAACGTACTTGAATCCAAACACTTGATGCATGCAGCTTGTGACCACTTTTTATACCCGATACATTAAATCCACTTTTTGATTGGCTAACTATTACTCGAAAGCTCTAGAGAAATGAGACAAAATCAATCTTCTTCGTCAGATGAATTGTTACTTTCCTTCTGTGCATATCAATTTCTTGTTGGATTTCCCAGTATCAGGATGTAAAACTTTCATCTTGTCTTTGTTTCTTGATTTGTATTATTTTTTGATCGCATTTTTTTTGGCATGTCATCAGTCAATATCGCAGTCTTATATTCCTTACGTTTGCTACCAGTTGAAATTTCCAGAATTCTGATTGTTATTGAATGGTATTTTATTCAGCTCATTACTTTCTAGGGCCATGACACAACAGCTGCTGCATCTAGCTTCGCTCTGAACATACTCGGAATACACCAAGATATTCAAGAAAAAGTGTACGAGGAACTGAAAGACATTTTCCATGATGACATGGACAGAACTATAACATTCAAAGACACTTTACAAATGAAATACTTGGAACGGGTGATCCTGGAAACGTTGAGGTTGTACCCACCAGTGCCACTCATAGCAAGGAGAGTAAATGAAGACGTGAAAATGGGTAAGTGGTTGAATATTTTCCATGACAAAGTTATGAGAGAGGAAGGGATGCATACGAAAATTGTATCAAGTACCCTAACAACTGTCGAAAGTTCCACTTGAAACTTGCGTGAGTTGAATTGATATATGTTTTGTTTTCCAAAGTGGGCCCTTCTGCAACCACCTTTCCTATTTTAGATTATTCAGAGGTGAAATGTGAAAACAGAGTGTTTATTTACAAGGAAACAAATATGTCTATTTATCAGACATCTGAGCAAACAACCACGAGGTATGAGAAAACACTGTAATGAGAAAGGATATACGCTAATATCACTCGGACTTTTATTTATTTTTTCTGACCGCTAGTTTCTCTATAATCAGAAGAAAAGTGATTCGTGAAGTCACTTTCTTCAAAACTGGACTTGACAGTTGTCATTTGGTACCAGACGGGTTCGTTCGTCTGTTTCACGGAGCAAACCAATAAGAATCGTTTGTCTCTGTTTAACTAGTTAGCTTACATTAAAATTGGACACAAGTCAAGCAGTTCCATCAAATATTTATGTTGCACACGAACAGGCCCTACGTGATTTCTTATTTGAGGTTAATGCGATTTTCAAAGTTTTAAAAGTTTCTGTTGTTAGTATTCTAAAATTCCTGTATCTGTATCCCTGCAACAAAGCGAACATGTCGAAAAAGTGCTTTGTACCCGGTTGTCTGAACTCCAGTGAAAATTCTAATGAATAATTTTTTATGCACCTAAAGATGAAGCGCGTCGTAAAATGTGTTAATAAACCCTGTGTAAAATCGGAAATATATGTTATTGTGAAGAACATTTCCAAGTGAGCACTTTACGTTATGTTATTATTGTATTCAATGCAGAGTTCAAAGGAAGATTGCAAAAAAGACCTTGAACCATCAAACATTTTTAGGTACTAGTAAGGATTCAGAAAACTATACTTAAAAAACCAAATTCATAGAGATGAAATCATAGACATTGCTATATCTGATTTGATTTCAACCGATGAATAATAATGAGCACGTTATTACGATTTGCGGTATTGCCAATGCTCGTTTCTCATCAAAAGGATCGTCCGTTCAGAAATTTGAAAACTAAAAATAAAATAAAAATAGGTAATATGTGGATTTTTTTCTCTGAGTTGATCAAGTGACAATATTTTAATTTTTTCTCGATGGCTTATATCAAGCTGGAAGCTGTATTTTTAAGGAGAACGGTATTGTCTGTTTCGGAACGTGGATTATGGTGGGGGGTGTTTCCGATGAACGTGACGTCAGCGGCACACTTTCAAATGTGATATTTCTTCAAAATGAAAGAAATATGGTGGAACTCTTTGTTAAATGGACGTTTCAGACTAGAAACTATCGATTTAAAAGAGTTTTGCAATTTATTTTTGTAAATGTAAAGGTCTATTATTCCCATTCAGCTACAATGTAGGCTATTATGGCAAATATCTGTCTGAAATCAATTACATGCTTTGTTAGTCGGTGTAGATGATACTATTGCAAGTTCTCCCTGTTACCAACTAGCAGAGTTTTGTTATGATTCGGTAATAGCTAGTTGTCGTAACTATTAGCGTAATCTTTATTGATATCGTTGTTATCAATATTAGTCCAAGAAACGAGCAAGCGGCCCAATGTTAAATGTGCAAAAATTAATATCCGAAAAATAAAAATATGAGCGTATAGGAAATTAAAATTCAGGATAAGTTTCGACTCGATCCTGATTACCGAACATAACCTAAAAAATTGGCAAAGTTGCGAAAAGCGGTTTTTTGTTGATAATTAAAAAACTACTGCTCCGATCAATAAAAAACAAGCTAAGAAATTGTATGTATTAAAATGATCTATCAATTGGATGACTTATAATTTTTTGATATCATTGATACTTATCGAGTTATATCCGAAAAACCGTAAAACATCTGGTTTTCTATAATTCGTTTATTGTAAGCTATTGAAAATTGTTACATACAGTTTTGTGTAGCCTATGGCAAGCCAAAAAAGCCTTTTTCAAGAAAATTGAAGAATATTGATTATTTTTCAAAATATATGAAGTTTTCTCAAAAAAGATGCTCTCCCAATATGGCTACTCTTGCTCGGGGAATGATGCTACAGTAACGATTCATGGCTTATTTTTTTCTGTAAGAGTTGCACTTTCATATTATCGAATAAGTATATTGATATTATTTATTTTAAGTGTCAAAAAATTACTTTAAAAAATTGCACAATTTTTTAACACGTTTTTTCTAAATAAATTACTTAATTTTGTTTTTATAGAAATGACTTTAATGAAATTAGATTTCTAGCATTAATAAAAATTGAATTTCTACGATCACTAGGAGCCGAGATAATTTTTTTATTTCAAAAAAATCTGGAAGGAGCAATGATCATCGTACAGCAGTCACCTTCATGGATATTGAGGTTGAATACCTAAATTTTCGATAAAAAATACTAGGATATGTCTAGTTCATTTGCAGTATTATTAATTGATGAACAAGGTGAGGCGTGCAGGCGCGGAGCGATGCAATTTTAGCGTGTGGCGTAGCGGGGATACAAATACTGTTGACATTAAAGACATTTTCGTCCTGACAGTGTTATTGAAAAAGAAAAGAAAAGTTATTGGTTCAATTTCAAGTACTAGTGTACATTTCAAAAGAAAACGTACGTGAACAACAAGCCGAGATACTCAAAATATTTTTCCAGCACAAGCCACTTTGAACGCACGAAATAAGTTTTCAGTGCTATCCCCACTCCGCCACCCGCTACAACTATCGCGATCCGTGCCAGCACGCCTCATTTTATTTATCAATTAATAATACTGCAAATGAACTAGACATATCCTAGTATTTTTTATTGAAAATATGGGTATTCAACCTTAATATACATGAAGGTGACTTCCAGATTCCTTTGAATTAAATTTTTTTTCTCGGCTCCTAGTGATCGTAGGAATTCAATTTATTTTTTGAATGCTTGAAATCATGCTAGGAATCCATTTTCATTAAAGTCATTTATATAAAAATAAAATTGAGCAATGCATTTAGAAAAAACATGTAGAAAAATTGTGCAATTTTTTAAAGTAATTTTTTTGACCCTTATAATTAAAAAAATTAATTTACTCATTCGATAATATGAAAGAACAACTCTTATAGAAAAAAATAAGCCATGAATAGTTACTGTAGCATCATTCCTTGATCAAGAGTAGCCATATCGAGAGAGCATCTTTTTTGAGAAAACTTCATAGATTTTAAAAAATAATCAATATTTTTCAATTTTTCAAAGAAAGACTTTTTTGGCTAGTCATAGGCTACACATAACGGTAAGTAACAAGTTTAAATACCTTACAGTTAACGATTTTCACGGTTTTTCCGATATAACTCGAAAAGTATCAATGATATCGGAAAATTATTGGTTATTCAATTGATAGATCTTTTCAATACCTACAATTTCCTCCTTTGATTTTTTTCGATCGGAGCTGTAGTTTTTTAATTATCAACAAAAAACCGCCTTTTGCAACTTTGCCAATTTTTTAGGTTATGTTCGGTAATCACGATCGAGTCGTATGAAATAAAAACTCATGCTGAAATTCAATTTCCTATACGCTCATATTTTTTATTTTCGGATATTAATTTTTGCACGCACTTTTCCCTATTGCTTGGACTATATCAGGAAAGTATGAATTACCCGCTGAAACTACCGTGGAAATAGCCAAGCGAAGTGGAAAGTACTATAAGGACCCATTGAAGTTTGAACTTGACATCTTCTTACGAAAAAGATGCAGGAGAGGCATTATTACGCTCACATATTATGTAACTATCTATTGCCTAATTTCGAACAAATTTGAAGGTTTTGCCGGAGAGTACAAATAAATGCATGATTAAAATCGACGAAGTCGAAGTACCCTTCTCTCCAAATATCTCCACTTGGTGGAAATATTTGGAGAGAAGGGACTTTTCATGCAACTATCTATTGAAGTTTTGCCATTCTCTTTCGCCATAATAATCTTAACTTCCTCTAACCCATAAAATGTCTTCTCCAATTAGCTCAATACTTTCATCTAGACTCACTCACTCCATCTTTAGTATCAATCTGGTGATCGCTTCGAATAATTTTTTTCAGTAGCGAGTTCATTGTGGCTTTCTCGGAGGAGGATAGTCGACGAAACAGACACTAGTGCCTGGGTGATCCATTTTCTCAAGAAGCACCCCTCCGGAAAATGAAATACATTCACAATTTATACATTATGATTATTCCTCTCCATTTCTTCATTCATCAGCTACATCGACTGTTATAGAACAGATCACATTTGATTTGATAACCAAATAAATAAGATCTTCTTGACCAACTTGAAACGTGTCAAAATTCAATCACCCCTGCCTTAGTTCAGGTATCGAAGAAATTGAATTTGTTCCACAATATACAGAAAATTTCTCGTCAAAAACAATCAACCAAATTTTTGCGAATGCCCTTCAGATTCAAAAATTCACCCGCAACCCACAAACGTATTTTAAAACCGGACTGAGAACGGAAATATATTTAGTATACATGAGTGATACTATACATCTCTGTCTATTGATCATTAATCTGAACACAGAGCACAGATTATTTTTGGGAGATCGTTAAGTAACGATAGTCGCTATAGACCTAGGTTTTACCCTTTTCTCTTCCAGCCACCATATAGTTGAATAAGAAATTGTCAAAATTGTTATTTCCGTTAACCTGTTGCACCCATACGCGCAGCCATCAGAAGTCTTCGAGATACTTGTGCAAGCTAGAGAAGACGCATCCCTTACCTATCAACGTGTGATGCCATGCACGAGACGGATGACCATGCTAGAATTGAACCCACGATTCTACGCTTGGGAGGTCAACGTTCTACCAGTACGACCACCACGGCTATGACGGCAAAAAACCTGTCAGACACAACTATTACCTCGGCTATACCACGACTGATACAGCATTTGATTCAAACAGACACTTGGGCCATGTGCCTCATAGTAGAGGACACTATTTCAGTGCTTCTTATGCAGAGTTTTGCTTTGATTCGATATCGTCTATTCAACGACTATCGTTATTTTTATTGATATTGTAACGATTCTGTCGCTACGGCGAGTACGGACCTGTCGCTCTTTCTTGTAAACTAGCCTGCATTCCGACTCTTCTAGAATCGAGCCGTCAACATAAAAAGCGACAGTTAGTTCGATACACTTACACAGAGTTAGATGCAGCATGAACAGTCTAATTTGAATAATTGAAATAAATTTGTGATGTGCTTAGATGATATGAATTAGAAATTATATTATGTGGTTATAAATAAATTACGAAAAACAGTTTAGACTTCATATTTATTACAATATTCTTGTTTTCAGCATCAGGAAACTATGTCATTCCTGCTGGCTCTACTGTGGGAATAATCTTAGTATTAATTCACCGAAATAAGAAGTACTACAAGGACCCATTCAAGTTTGATCCTGATCACTTCTTACCAGAGAGATGCAAGGAGAGGCCGTATTATGCCTACATGCCTTTCAGTGCGGGTCCCAGAAGTTGTGTAGGTATGTAAAGTGGTGAAATAATAATCGATTTATTTGTTTAATTTTCGTATATGGATCGAAGTCGTTCTGAAAGCAATCCAATCGTAGATATCAGAGCATCTCGCTAATGTATTGAAATATTCAAATAACAGAAACTACGAAATGCAGTTAGGTACATATTTGAATGAAAATAAGGCATCATCAATCAAAATCAATCGAAATAATCATAATGAGAATTTTTCACAATAAAACTGCATATAATCAACACAAAATCCTAAATATGTAAATAAGAATCTGTATCCATGAAAATCGGATAACTTGGAGCGGTATTTTCATTTAAAAATTCAAGAATGATGCAAGCTACTGCCGAATTTTCTTTGATCCCAACTATGTGCTCCAGAAACAAAAAAAAAACACATAATAGGGGTGCCTAAGCAGAAATTTGATCTCTCAATACCCCATGTTTTGTTATCCACCTCTAATTTATTTATTTATGTATCCAACAATCTTGAAGCCGCTTCAATGGGTGTGAATCAATTCATATATGCGTTACAGAAACTTTCCTGATGTTGACGAAAGTTATACCTCTCTTCATGAGAGTTGCCAAATCGACAATTAATGTCCAATTCCCTTATTCCGATTTTCTTCGAAATTCATCATGATGTAGATCAGAAAATTATTGGACCGTTAGCCCATGATACTAGGGGGATCGATTATCTACGACGGTATGACCTTCAAGGGACATGAAGATTAAGTTGTATTATCGGGAAAAAAGTGGTTTGTTGGATCGGTACCCGGTCGCCCCCCTCCCTGACGTCAATGACGGCACCTTTCCTTCGGATACGGCGAATTCGACCACCCAAATTGTATGTGTAATAGTCTTGGAATAACAACACTGAAGTATTAATATGAATACTAGATTTACTGATAGAGAAATTACACAGAGCCGATAGTTGACATGACATTCGTACTACTATACAGGGTGTTCCCAATTAAGTCGGCACCATTGCCAGCTCCGTTATTATTGATGCTATGAATTCGGTTAAATGGGCAAACTAGTAGCATTTTTAATGGCCTTCTTGATGCCGAAAACAAAAAAAAAAACAGTCGCGTTTTCAGAATATTTCATAAAATGACATTTTTTTCAATGGAACACCCTATATTTTTTTGAGCATTTCGATTCGTAATAAAATTCTTAACAACAAAGCTGATTTGACTTTTTTCGTAAAGGTAAAAATAAGACAGTTTTATTACTAGGAAAAATTTATTACAAACGGATTTGATAAAGCGCTATAAAATATAGAGTAAATGTTCAAAAACACCACCTTCTTGTTGAACACATATTTGGGCCCTCCTATTGACACTACGTGTGGCATTCAACACATTTCGGCCATCAATTCTATTAATTATATTTTCAATGTAATTTTTCAGTTCATCTTCATTATTATGTTTTACTTTGTACACCTCATTTTTCAGAAATCCCCAAAAATTAAAATCTAGAGGTGTCATGTCTGGTGAACGAGGGGGCCACTTAACATGACCCTTTGTAGCAATCCATCTGTTTCCATAACAGCCTCGCAGCATTATTTTTACGCCACTGACATTATGTGCTGGTGCTCCATCCTGCTGAAAATAGATGATCATCTGACGAGCCTCCAGATCAAGATCATCGAAAAACTCTTCCTACTCTCTTGTTAATAAATTAATGTAACGGAGTCCGTTCAAAGAACCATGTTAGAAAAATGGACCGATAATTCTGCCTCTAAACAAACCATAGCAAACATTAATACTAAATCGTTTTTGCGGATTGTGGGGATGGGCTAGAAATGGATTATGTCTACTCCAATAATGAATATTCCTTCTATTATACATTCCAGGATTTGAAAAATTAGCCTCATCGCTCCATATAATATTTCTATAGAAGTTTGGATCTTGTCTGCATTTATTCATAAACCACCGACAAAACCCCAATCGTCTCTCAGGATCACCATGTTCTAGTGTTTGCACTGGTCTTAACTTATAAGGAGAAATCTTATGTTTCTTCAGAATTCGTTGAATACCAGACAGTGGAACAGCTATTTCTCTAGATAAATCTCTGATGGAATTATTTGGATATACCTCAACGTTTTTTGGTTCTCCTCTTCTCAAAAACTTTTTCATTGTTCCTGAATCGACGATGAAAGGTTGATTTCGTTTTCATTTGTGACGGAAAAAATATGGGTGAAAATCAGTTAATAGTAGCCTGTGCCTCGTACATCATTATACATAAAATCATAAACCGACGAAAAGAAAAAAGAAGAGAAAGCAGAGACTTGTTTGGATGAGTGACTCAGATTTAAGTAGAACTAGATATGATGGTATGAATTTACTAGCCGATTTAAATGATACATTTTTAAAAAACTTCACCAAAATGACTCGACTAGATTTTGGCATCATTCTGGAAAGTATTAAATCGGAAATTGTTAAGCAGAAAACATACTTCAGAGAAGCTATACCACCAGAAGTCAGACTTGCTATTTGTTTACGATTTATAGATAGTGGGGATTTGTACAAAAGTCTACAATACACATTCAAAGTATCGAGAGAGCTGATTTCAAGAATTTTCCCGGAAGTATGCAGAACTATCTGTGGGGCATTGAAGGATTCTATAGGGGAGAGTATTTTAAAAAAAAAAGTTTTGTTCAGTAGCACTTTAATTTATTAACATGAAAGTACTTTCGGCCAATGTACATGTTCCTAAGTACTGCCATTAAATATTGCAGAAGTATCAGTTACGGTTTGTTGCAAAATGTCAGATATGTTTGACTCATGTGCAGATTCGTTGGAATGAAGCTTTGATGGCTGGGGCACATTTGAATGATAATATGCACCTTTGTGTTTTCCATCACGTTACTATTAATAACAAATACACTATTTTATTGAAAACTAGTAAATAAACACTTGGGTACGAAATGTTTACACCGTCAACTAATCTTCACGAATGAGTGGAACACTAGTGCATATTTTTGGCAAATGGAAATGAGCAGAAACTTCGTTAATGTGGTCAGTACCAAGCAACGTTGCCGCAAATGACTACAAACGAGCAGCACTGATGGCAATACCAGCGAATGCGAACGAATGGCAACGTTTCTCAGATGTATCCCCGGCTTAACACTGGCGATACTCCCTCCCGTCTACACATAATCCCAGATGAGAGAGAAACACTACCACTATTTGCGCTCCGAGGTGACTTTACAATACAGGTGTCGCATTTGCTATTTCAACTGAAAAAAAAACGAAAATACATAATTTTCATAAAGTCCTAGCTGAATAATAAGGGGAAAGCAACTATAAATCATAAATACATGAGGAATGATTTTTCAAGAGGCCATATTTCCATTGGAGATACATTTTCAGAAACCGCATATTTCTGTAAATGGTGGGGAATTATTAAGTAAAAAAAAAATTAAAATGGGATCAATGTACAATACTACTTCGGACCAGATGCATTATTGGTGGTTTGAATTTGAAACATAATATAATTGTTATTATCAATAATTATTTGGAAATAAGTCCTTTTGGTCTTAACTAGCAGAATATTAAACTTTTCAACTCATTCTTTCCATAGAAATCTTACATGTAAGATTTTTATGATTCTTTCATATTTCTTGGCTTCTCTTTCACCCTATTTTTTCATCCTCCACTATTTTTTATCCTCCAGTTTATAGTATGTAGTTCACAAATTTAATACACGCAGCACAGTAGGGGAGACCGGGGCAAGATGAAGACGTAAGATGAGAATCCACCGAATCTAACGAACCAGGTAGTGACGTCTGTACGCAAATAGCTGAAACTAGTATCTAATGACTCACAATGTATCTCTCTGTAACGAAAATTTCTATAACAGTAAACGAAGTTCACAGATTTTAGTTGGAAGTTAGATTTTAACGAATTCGCATGTGTGTTAAATAAATGTGTTACATTTGTGCATCTGCAGAGAGTTTTGTGTAAGTATTTATGCAAATGTATTTTACTGGGTTTGATGGTAGTTTAATTACTGTTGTTGATGACATCATACATTTAAATTTTAATAATAATTTAATTATGGGAATCTTGTTTAACCTTTTGAATTTCTGTGGGGCAAGATGAGGTATTTTGAAAGGGGCCAGAAGGGATAGGGTCCCATCTTGCCCCGCAAAAAAGTAATAGTAATATTAAAGCAGACGTATTGTTTTTATTTCAGAAAATGGTCCGTACTTATAAACGTGTATCAGAACGGGAAAAATGTAGTGAAGAGAGTTGTGACCCTATATCAAATATCTAAGTTATTTGGAATGGCGTTTATACGAGCAGCGTCTATTTTAACAGCTATAACTTCGTTTGAAACAGCAGGAATTTTTCCATTCAACTCAAATAAATTCACAGATATTGATTTTGCACCATCCGAAACTACAAACAGACCCCATCAAACAGCTGAAGATGTTGATGTTTTAAAGTATGAAATACCTAATCAACCAACAATACAATTATCTACAGCAACAAAAAATATTGATAAAAATTTGGATCCTGAAGCACAAGAGCCTGATAATTTGCCGTGAAAATATCACCTTAACTCCTTTAACATACAACAGAAGCATCAACAGAAAAGCGGCTACCACTAACACCGTCAGTTTTGGAAAACTCATTAAATATTGGTGCATCATCATCCACTGCATATCAGATATCTTCGCCAAAGGATCTTGTTCTCATTCCACATATTGAAAACGAAATACAGACGACAAAACGAAGAGTTGGGAAGAAAGGAAAATGTACTGTTATAACAGAGTCACCGTACAAGAAGTAATTAGATGAAGAATTGCAGCATAAAGAAAAAGAGCAACACAAACGATATATGAGAAAAATGAAGAAAAAATTTGAGCGAAGAAAAGACGGTAGTTGAAAGAAAGAGCTCCGAAAAAGGAAAACATTTGGTAAAGAAACGGAAATTTGAAACTTCTCGCCAAATTGTCAAACGTCAGATTCACCTTGATGATAATCAACAGAAGAAAAGCAAAACTACAGACAGTGACTCATTTGGGGAAGACGAAAGAAACGTGGAAGATGATGCAGCATGTCTTTATTGCAGCCATTTATATTCCCAGTCAGCGGAAGTGTGAGTGCTATGCATTAAGTGCAGACGTTGGGCACACTGTTCCTGTGTTGGAGAGGAAGAAGATGATGATGAAGTACAACATATTTGTGCACTTTGTACAACAGAATAATTAAAATTCAATAAAAAACTATATTATTTTACAAAATCATGTATATTCCAACTTGCCCCACCTAGTTTCCCCATCTTACCCCACCTGCGGGGCAAGATGGGAAATATGCACTTTCGTAAAAAATGTATTTTACTATGTTATGGCTGAAATAAAAAAAATATTAACCTGTTTGAAAGTAGTAAATAACACATCAGCCAGTCCAGTTGTTCAAATTTAAAATCGCTAATGCAACAAACAACATATTTAGAAGCGATTAAAATTAAGGGGCTCATCTTGCCCCGCCCTCCCCTACCATTTGTAGAAATATGTCTTTTTCTATGAAATTCCTGTTAGATATTGCTTTCTTAATGGGAAATGAGGCGTTTTGAATGGTTCTATCGCCGTTAGAAGATGCCTTTCAACCTTAGGATTTGATTTTCGTCGAAAGTTTATTTTTGGGTGTAGATGGAAATATTGCCTTTCAAAAAATCACTCCTCACATGTACATCCATCATCACCACTTAATCTCTGCCCGTTCAAGTTGTCCGGGATTAGGTTCTTCATCAGTTGAAGAACATGAACATGAAATCTGAAAAAAATGTTTTTGAAAATTGTACATAATTTCGGAAGGATTAATAGCAAAGAAAACTATCTATACACGATTCATGTTTTAGAATTTTTACTTTTGACTGTTTTTTCACCTCAGTTATGGCATAAAAAACTCCAACCATCATAGACTGGGAGATGATGACAGATTTTAGTTGACGATTTTCTCGTTCATGCCTCTTAGAGGACTGAAACATATAAAAGTGCTGACAAAATTAATGGAAAAATTTAGCCGGTCCCGCGTGGCTTTCATATGGAAAATTCAATTTCCATTTGCACAAAAAATATTTGTTTTGAGATGATTTTATCGCCGCTGCCATGTACATCAACAGAATGTTAAGATAGACATTAGAAGTGAAAATGATAGGCATAAGGGTTGCACGTGACCAAAGGGTAAAAATGATGACGTAAACTTGTGAAAAATAAATAAAATTTTAGGCTTTTTTCTCGTTGCTGCCAGTTGGAAGAATGGAAGTTTACATCATAAATATGCCATACAAAAATTGGCATAAGGTCTGCGGATGCCGATGTGAGGTTGAGTACCGGAACATTTTGTGGAAATTTCAAAGGGAGTTTTGATGACATCATCTCTTATGCCTTTGAAAATATATGAAGTTTATGATGAATTGATTATTATGTAAAATTGGCATGGCGGTTGAAAGTGTCCAAAATGGGGGCATAAGCTATGAAGTTGCAGATAATTGTGTGAAAACTTTCACCATTTTGTTTTTCATGCCATTTTGCAGGTGCCTAGAAAAAGTAATTTTAAGCCCCTAAAACAAAAGGCATAACTGTCGATAATGCCGAAATTGTAAAAATATTAAAAAATTAACAAGACTGTGCAAATTGCCCAAATAATTTTCGGTGATTTTAATCTTGGTGCTTTTCAGCATGCAACTTAAAAAATGTTGTCATGCCTCTATAACGATGATGCAAAACTATGAAAATTACCACTATTCAGGAAAATATGAAAAAAATAACGATATGAATCTTGAAGTTCTTGTTTGAAATATATTTTACTGAATTGAATACCTAGGTACCATTTTTCATTATTTTCAATAAGTAAAACTTCATTTTCAAAACAGATATATGGAAGTGTAATGATATGTTATCACATATTAAACCAGTGTCGAGTAGGTTGGTAACTGCGCGCGCTAACTATTCAAATTTGATTAAACATAGCAATGAAGGGGAAGGTATCTGCGCAGAACCAAATTTGAATAGTTGGCGGCGTTAGCGCGCGCAGTTACCAACCCACTAAATTTAAAATTATAACAGAATCCAGATTTTTTGGTTATGTGTTGTCCTAAAGAAGAGTGAATTTTTTGTGAAAAGTTAAGTTAAGCCCGATAAGCTTACCTTTACCGAAATCTGAACCAGAATCAAGATGAATTTCATAAAGGGTTCCGAATTCAGGATGATTTAAAAAGTATGTATGTAGGTACTCACCGATTTTGTACTGGTCTAAAATATTATAAATGTTCCATCAAATTCTCACAAAACTCTGTCACAAATATAATAATAATCGGGAAAACTGACGCGTTCCCGCATTCCATCAAAATTACGATTAGACCAACATTCAACTGTTCCAATCTAGTGTCAGAAAAGTACAAAGGCACTACATTTTTTGAACTGATTTCAATGGACATTGTTAATTGTTTATCTATTTGTTCAAGACATTCTTAAGTTAAATGATAAATTGCATATAACATTATAGGTAAGTAACAGGTAATTTTTTTGTAAACATTGGACTAAATCGCTCATTATTGGCAATAATCCTTCAGTTTATTCACATGTTTGGCATTATCGATCATTTTCATTTGTAATAGGAGATCAAAATAATCTTGTCAAGTTGCATGCTGAATGAAATCGAACAGTATTTGAACAGTGGGAGGAAGAGTCAGCAGCGTATTTCAAATTGCCATTTCATAAGTTTTGACCATTTAGTTACTTACTACGAATCTTTTATTCCTATCGGTTTAATAATGAAAGTCGAATCGGCAGCCCCCAGCGGCAGGGTTATTCTCAAAAACATTATTAAAAGGATTAAAAGGATTAGATTTGAATGTTTTAAATGTAACTGTAAATTTTTCGAGTAGTAATCTCTAATAGTCTAGTGGGGTAAGCAAGAGAGTATAGGTTCGATATCGAACAGAATTTTTTTCTTTTCTAGAAACATATGAAGATTTTTATTCCTATTTCATGCATTTTTTGATGCCACCAGTGACATAATCTACAAGTTGAATTAATTTATATTGAATATAGGATAGTTTCAAATTTTGTGAGATTGATTACCCTAAGTAATCATTCTTAAACTTCTGAAATGACAGATCGAAACACACTTGGGTCTAAAATAATATTATCTGGCCAGTACTGAACCTGTTACCTACCTCTTACTCCAAAAACGAGTTACATCACAAGAACACTTGATATTAAAAAGGGAGAATATACTTTTTGTACAACCGCAAGTAGCCTTTGACGCTTTCAGTTCTCCAAGCAAAGTTGACGTTTTCCGTGAAATGTCATTTTGTGACAGCTTTTTCGATCTAGGGCGAAAACGCTCGATCTCTACTGCTCTTGTTTAAAACGAACCTAATCTTGCATGATGAAAAGTATAGACAAAAAATTTGAAGCACTCTAAGTTTCTATGGTGGTACTAAAGGACCCGGGTTCGATTCATCAACTTTTTTTTTTACACAATACCTAGTTATTTTCCATTTTTCTCTTGTTAGAGATGTGAGTTAATTGATATTTGAATCGCTTATACATTTGGCATAGCTATTGAGCGTTAATTTTCTCATAGGTAATATTATGTGCCTATGTTGAATGAAGTGTCGATCGTTTTTTGTTAAGATCTTGGTTTGTAGAAAAAATTATGTGTGCATTTCGAGCACAAAGTGTCATTGCCGCTCTCTTTGTCGAGCGGCGATCTATCACTTTTCTCTCTAAATGAGAAATTGAATTATTGTTCACAAAGTTCGATTATACTTAATATTAATTATAGGTTATTTCTAATACATACTTGTCAATAATCAAAACAAAAGTACGAGTGAAATAAATGAATAAATAGAAAAGAAAATACAATACAATAACACAAACCAACAGTCAACAAACAAACAGATTTTGTAGGTATAAAATAATTAGTATAACATAAAAATGTTAAAATCTATCAGATTTCTGTAAATCGTAGTGAGAGCTTCATCGTTTAAGAGGTGATGGTGAAAATAATTGAAATCAAATTAAGTAATAATTATATAACTTGAAATACGCTTCTAACTGTTGGTCTATGATGTTTGCGATAATTTTTTATGTTTCTTCATACGTTCGGTAAAATGCCTTTTATTTTAGGGACTTGAAATTACTTTTTCGATGCTCAGGGAAAATGGCATGAAAAACAAAATGGTATAAATTTTCATATGTTTTTCTTCAAATTCGTTAATCATTTTCAGTATGATGGACATGACCGACACTTATGCCATTGTGCGTAATGAACATTTACATCTTAAAATTAAAATCGCACTCCATTTCATTGACGACAAAATCATCAAAAATCCTTTGAAATTTCCACAAAATTTTCCGGTACTTAACCTCACTTCGGCACCCGCAGACCTTATGCCAATTTTTGTATGGCATATTCATGATGTAAACTTCCATTTTTTCAATTGGCAGCAACGAGAAAAACGGCTAAAATTTTAATTATTTTTCACAACTTTACGTCATCATTTCTACCCTTTGGTCACGTGCAACCCTTATGCCTATCATTTTCACTTCTAATGTCTATCTTAACATTCTGTTGATGTACATGGCAGCGGCGATAAAATCATCTCAAAACAAATATTTTTTGTGCAAATGGAAATTGAATTTTCCATATGAAAGCCACGCGGGACCGGCTAAATTTTTCCATTAATTTTGTCAGCACTTTTATATGTTTCAGTCCTCTAAGAGGCATGAACGAGAAAATCGTCAACTAAAATCTGTCATCATCTCCCAGTCTATCACGCAAGATGAAGAAGTCACATCAAAGGCTAATCCAATGTTGTCAAGACTGGATCAGATCTTACCTTACTGATCGAAATCAAAAAGTACTATTGAACAATGTTAGTTCTGAAAGGGAAAAAATTGTACGTGGGGTTCCATAGGGTTCAGTTTTGGGTCCTATTCTATTTCTGCTCTACATCAACGATATGGTCAACCTAGATATTTCTGGACATCTTATATTGTTTGCTGATGATACCACGATTCTCTGGCACAATGAAGATCATGATGATCTCGGTCGAACTATTCCTGTTGACGTAGAAAAAATCAAAAAGTTGTGTGAGGCTAACGTGCTGACATCAAATGTTTCAGAAACAAATCTGGTCCCTTTCAAGATGTATCTAGAAAAAGTACCTTTAGGTTCTCAATTGATTAAAAGCAAACCCGAAACAAAGTTTCTTGGGGTACAAAGTGACCACAATCTGAAGTTCGAGGCTCATATAACGGCTCTACAAAAAAGTTGTCTTCTGGTTGTTATGTTATCAATATAATATCTCGCGAACTTGGAATGTCACTTTCCTTAACTGCATACTACTCATTTATTGAGTCCCACCTACGGCATGCAATTCCATTCTGGGGTTCTTGCAGTCAAGTTTTATTCCAAAGTGTTTTCGTCCTCCAGAAACGAGCTTTAAAATTTTTCTTCAAATTGAAGATGCGTGAATAGTGTAGGCCCATTTTCGCTTTATGAAATTTTCATTTTATAGACAGCTTGCTTGATGCACATATACAGGGTGAAATTTAATAACTCCAACACGAAGCGAATTACATATCAGAAAAAAAAACTCACCCTCCCTCTTCCCACTTCAACTCTCACGAAATAGTCTTCGATTTATAGGAGCAAGCAAATTTACAATCATATACCTAATCAAGTCAGAGACATTAGCGACATGACGTATTTCTGAAAATCAGTTAAATCACTTCTGATCGAGAAATGCTTCTACAATTTAGAGGAGTAATATGCAAATATTCAAATATGCATTCTAGTCGTTTTATATTCAATATTCTGTTTTTGATATTATATACTGCGATACTATAATATATTTTACATGTTACTATATTAATGTTTTTTTAGTAACTTCAAATTTTTAATTAGTTTAATCTTTATGGGAGATTTTCAGAATTGACAGTGTGGTAGTTTTAACTTTGTCATATCATGATTTCCAGAATTTTGAATATAAGGCTTTCATTACTATTATCAATTTTTGTTTCGTTGTTAGAGATCAGTAAAATCAAAACTAACTGACGAACATTTGAGGCTACCTCATCATAGGCTCGTTTGTTGCTACTTATGTATTGAGAATGAAGAACTAAAATAATTGGGGTGTAGAAACTTCTTTATTGTTTTTCAAAATACTCACCTTTCAAATGTACACATTATTGCATTCGATTAAACCAATTGGTAAAGCAGTTTTTCCACTCCGAATTATCTCCAAAATATGGTTTTTGAATGCATAAACAGCGTCTTGTGGCGTCGAAAAGCGTTGACCACGTAATTTGTTCTTCACTTGAGGGAACAAATTGGGTGCTGAATCAGGGCTGTACGGCGGATGACCCATCAATTCAACGTTTTGAGTGCTCAAATAGCGGGTTGTTTGAGCCGATGTGTGTGAGCTCGCATTGTCATGATGGTGAATTATCCTTCGTCGACAGTTCGTTTTTCTTATTTCATTGATGACTTCTGGCAAACAAATAGTAGTGTACCATTCAGAGTTTACCGTTCTACGTTGCTCTGAAGGCACGGTTGCCACATGACCGTTTATACCGAAGAAACAGGCCACCATTTGCTTCGAAGTGCTGCGCGCAAAAACAACTTTTGTTAGATTTGGTTCATTTTGAGAGACCCATACAGTCGACTGCTGTTTAGTTTCTGGCTCATAACAATAAATCCAAGATTCGTCACCTGTGTATATGTTATAAACTGCATTTGATGCAACGCGGTCATAGTTTGTAATCATTTCCTTGCACCAATTTACAGTCTTTTTCGATCGATTGTCAAATTGTGCAGAATCCAACGAGAAAAAATCTTTCTGATTGCCAAATGTTCAAGCAATATCTTATGTATACTTGTCAGTATTAATATCCCGACAAAATGATGAATTTTCAAAAAATGCTTTCACCTTGCTGTCACGAAAACTGTGTTACTTAGAATCACCACGAGAGCTTGCTCGAGTGGTGTTTTGTACAGCAACACAGTTTGAGCGACCGGCAAGGTGAAAGTATTTTGAAAATTCTACATTTTGAAGGGATATTCGATCAGACAATTTCACGAATACATTAAATTATTATGGACTAAATTCGTATTGCAGGAACGGTTCATCTTTTGCGTCATTAATGTCAGTTGAAGAGTTGAACCGTCAAACTGACGTTTCTATATTTACAGTGATTGTTGTAACTATGGAAACGTATAAATAAGGAAGAGGCGAAACACCGATTTGAAAATACCACGGGCTGGTGATAGTGTTTTCGAAAAGTCCTTTTCTCATTGGTTTGAATTCAAAAAATTAAGGCACTTGATTGGTTTATATGATATGAGGAAAATTGTCATAATAATGCCCAGGGATGCCTCGATCTCGCGATATGTCACATGACGATCCTGCATTATCAGTTCGGACACAGCATCAATGTATTCTCGCACAACAACCGATTCTGGACGTCCATCTTTAACTTCGTCCGCCAGCAAAGTACGGCTACGTTTGAATTCACTCAACCATCGATATACTGTGGCCTTGGATGGTGCTTCACCAAAAATCGCAGTAAGTTGATCGGCACACCGCTGTTGAGATAATCCACGTCAAAAATCGTAAAAAATCATGGCACGAAAATGTTCACGATTTAGCTCCATTTCTTGGCCGAGATAAAATTTTCAAATGTCTATTAACAATATAAATAGCGTATGTATGACAAAAAGTTCTGATTACGTATACTGTCAAAAATGTCAAAACTTTGCGATAGCGCAGTTGGATCGCGCCTAGCAACACCAGTGTTGCCAATTCTCAATATATAAATAGCAACCCTCGTATTTCCCACCTTCAAATCAGCCTTTCTTATTTTTAAAGATCAATCATTATACCTAATTGAATTCTGGGGAGATTTGGGAATCCGCCAAGTGGTAGAGCTTAATTGAAAACATCAAGTCAAAAACTTTAATATTTCATAGAAGTTCATATCTCAAAATCATAAGGGCAATAATTTAAATGAAATTTTACAGGAAGGAAATATGCGATGCTGAAATTGAAAGTCTTACTGGCAGGTATACTCCGTAAATTCCAGATTCATTCAACAGAAAGGGAGAGAAATTTCAAGTTACAAGCCGATGTCATTCTGAAGAAAGCAGGAGGTTTCAAAATTTCCGTTACTGAAAGAAAGTAACAAATTTACCAGAATGATACAAAACTTTATGTAACGACTCGTTGAGTTGCCTATTGATGTGGAGGTATGCACTTCCATTCTCAGATTACATCTGTATACTATTTATATTATTGTAATAAATCAAAGGATGAACCATGTATGAAAAGTTGATATGAAATAAAATATGTTGAAAAGTTAAACTGTCTGATTATTATTATAGTTACACATGAGCGTCTGCTCCTTCAATGTATTGATCCTGTCACCCCCTTGTGCCAAAACGCTTGAATTGAGAAAAAAGTAATAGGCAAGGACCAGGCGGAGAATATTGTTGAGGTTCCAACTTTGAGGAAAAAAAAATTCAAACACGAAAACACTCAAAATGATGAAATCGGGATGCAGGTTAAGGGTTGACATTTTATTTTGCGAAACGTGGCCTCTTAGCGGAAAATGTTTGATGGCAAAGTTGTAGATGATAAAAAAATCGAAAATTTTTTTTTCAACACTTTTCGACATAACCTCAAATTAACCATCAAATGGGCAAAAAACTGATTTTCCAGTATTACAATTTTTCTTGCTTGTAAATGATTCAATTTTCATGAAAATATGTAAGAATATGTCTCTGTTGGTGTCGAAGGAGCATGATTTTTTCGTAATTCAGAGTACTACTAGTTTCAGAGTTATGTATATTTTTCGAAAAAAAAAATACCCTCATCTTCCACGAACATTTGTTTTAATGTTGTTTTTTTTGTATTTCGAAGGTCTATAAGTGAACATTTCAATTGTTGAAATGTCAACTTTTGGAAATGTCTACTTACTTCCCAGTCACACACGGACATTCGATGGATATCCACTGGATATTCATTTTGGACACTGGGAATATCCAGAGGACATCCAGTTGATATCCGGTGGATATTTTATGGACGTCCGGTGGCTATTCCGAGTGGAACAATATGGACTTCCATGAGATATCCTTCTGGGATATCCATGAGATATCGTTCAGGAATATCCATGAAATATTTTTCACGGATATTCTTAACATGTTGTTCAGGGACATCTACAAGATATCCACAAGGATATCCATAAGATATTGTTCACAGATATCCAAAATATATCTTTTAGGGATATTTTAAATAAATGAAAATTACTTTGGTATGACAAAAAAATAATAAGTTCAATTAAATAGAAACGAGTAGATAAAAAAATGTATTTATACTCTTATTGATGAAATAAGAAATTATGATATTAAAAGAATAATAAATGTGAATATATTAGAATGCAATAATAAAATATTCTTTTTGAAACCAAAAATAAATTGAAAACAGGCCACTCAGAGAATGACAATCTCGGTTTCTTCTTGGGGTTTTTCCTGTTTTTCGAAGCTAGCAGATGTCTTTCTTTGGCCATTCGTAGCCAACTTTTTATTGCCTCTTCTGACATTTTCCTATATTTGCTGCCAGTCCAATGGAATTAGCTGCGTTTGAAATCAATTGAGTAAACACTAATCCCATACCACATAAGTAAAGAAAATTCAAGCCGGAATAAGGAATTAATTTTCTAAAGATTGGGAATAAAATCAAATTCTATTGAAGAATTTACTATGTGTATTATTCATTATAGGCAGAACTTTATATGAAATATATTCTCATTACCTAGTAAAAGTTCAGCCAATTTGAGTTCAACAAAAACTCTTTTTTTTTATATTTGGAGAAAGACAACGTTTTATAAAATCATATAATGATGAACCTCCAATATTTGAAACTTCATCGACCTGAAAAAGATATTTTTGATAAAAAGATAGGTGATAGTATATTGTGTATCTAGTAGTAAAAGCAATACATTCCCGGACGACAATGTAAATTGTTGGCAGAGGCGAAGCCGAGGCCAACAAGCATTGAAGTCTGGGAATGTGGTTTTACCACGAGGTACACATACTTTTTTTTCTGTTATCGCAATCAGCATTATCAAAAACTAAGGAATTTAAAAACCTGTGGTTTCCCGACAAAAGCTATCTAATGAAGAAAGTCAGCGTGATATGTTACAGGCCGTTGTCGAAAATCCTGAGATATCCACTCGCACCATTGAAGATAATACCGGAGTAGCCAAATCCACTGCTCACTTCATTTTAAGAAAAATTAAATATCATCCATATAAATTTAGGATTTTTCATGGACTCAGACCAGGTGACGATGCAAGGCGAAGAACCTTTTGTGAATGGTACACTAGAAAATGCCAAGACGATCAAAATTTCACTTTCAAAATAATTTGGTCCGATGAAAGTATGATCACCAACAATGGTATTTTTGATAGGCGGAATGTTCATTATTGGTCACAACAAAATCTGCGTGTACACAAAGTGTCCAGACATCAACATCGTTTCGGTTTTAACATGTGGGTTGGAATTCTCGGTACGAATGTAATTGTGCCTTTTATCTACCAAAACAATTTAACAGCAAAGCGGTACATAAATTTGTTAGTAAATGATATGGAAGACGCTCTAGATAATTTGTCATTAGCGGTTACTCACAGCTGCTGGTTTCAACAAGATGGTGCTCCAGCACATAACTCTAGAATTGTTCGTGATTATTTGAACCGTTGCTTCCCAGGACAGTGGATTGGTACTCATAGTGATACATCCTGGCTTGCAAGTTCCCCCAACCTAACCCCACTAGACTTTTTCCTTCGGGGATATATCAAGAATCAAGTATACTCTAATCATAATTTTCAAAATGAAACTCAAGTTTTAAATTCGTCTGTGAGAAGAGCGTACTTGTGCTTAGAAAATAACGGCGGGTTATTTGAACATTTGTTATAAGTTTCTGTTTATTTTCCTGTAATACATATTAGCTCCTTGTTATTACATTACAATTACATTTATGAACTAAACTTTTGATATTGCGACTTATCTTTGTATTCAACAACGCAAAAATTCCGGCAAGTGGTAAGTTAAAATTCATACTTGTATAAATAAGACTAATTTATTTACTTCATGTATCAAAATATGACATTTTTTCCAGCGCCTACTATCTAAAATTGAAGAAAAACAGGTTAAGTAATCACTAAATTTCATTTTGCGCGAGAAATGGTTCTGAACTACTGTGTGATACGTTGCTGTATTCACAACGAAAAATGGGGTCGTATACAGGGTATACTTTAGTTTCGGCCCATAAAAAATAAAAAGTTGATGATGTTTTCTAAAAGACGAAACGTCGCAGAAAAATTCTGCTTACGTTATCAGGTAGCCCTTAAAAAGTGGCCATGACAAAGTGCTATTTGTTTTACATTTCCATGATATCTCCGTAACCACTCGGAATATTAAAACTTTCTAAATGGCATATTGTTGGGCACATAAATGCGCTACTTTTCTCCAATTTAATCGACCCCGTATCTCTTACCGTTTCCGATATCCCCATGCTGTTCATTCTTATCTTGGACACACGGTATATCTTATGGTTAATCTCTACGGATATCTATGGATGGATATTTATGGATATCCATATCAAATCCATTCGGAAAACGAAAGATAAGAGTATTCTAGAAATGCTTCTATTTGTGTAAGAGCACGGAAGAAACTCAGAAATTGATAATATCAAAATCAGTCTTGCAATTCAATCACATCCATAATAACTGTGAATATTTTATGGATATCCATATCCATTTCAAATCCTTCTATGGATATCCCATGAAAATCCACTTCAAATCCAAGGATATCCCGACCAGAATTGGACATAAAATGGATATCCATATAGGATAACCTGTGTTATCTGGGTTATGTTACTTTGTTGTTTATTTGACCTATTAAATTATTAAAATCTACTACTGAAAAGTAAATGGATATCGTTCACGAGCTCAGGGGAAAACACATGCACATATCAGACAAGAATAAGTTGCAACTTTTTTATTAGGCTTTTACCAGCGTGGGTGTTTTTGGTGTTGAATCTCTGCTTGTCCTTTATGCTGTCTCGATCATGACGATTCTACGAAGCTGCCTCCATTTTGAGATGTGACTACTGAAAGTTTTCATCCATCCACTGAATCAATTTCTTGGGAAATATCGAGGTAATTGTTTTTGAACTATTATCTATCACTATGTGTTCATCACTGCACTATTATTAACTAATTATTCACACATTTTGGAGAAATCATCTTAAATTTTGTCGCTTACTAATAATGTTGCAACATGTCTCCTTTTTTAGTTGCTTTCATTCCCCTTCTTGACAAAAAAAAACATCTGTTATCCAAAGTTTCCACTTGATTTTAGAAATGCTATGTGTTTTTAAATTTGTAACTATCAAAATCATGACAGTATATCCTTATACACAGATGATATTTCCTACTAATAGTTTGATAGAAAACAAATAGAACTATTTTTTCTTTTTCTATGTATCTGAATTCGATCACTGCGTCATCTTAAGCATGACGTCTAACTATGCAACTTAAAAATATGGCGACTCAGTTTTTATATCAGAATGAGGGTTTTAAGCAATAGTAGAGAGTTATTGCAACCTCTAATGTGATGATACTTTAAAGTTTTCCTTTATTTGACATAAATTCAATATGTCATTTACAATTTTCTTTTACTAAAATACAGGCATCCCGTACTTAATTTAAATAAAGGAATAGAAACTCTTATTTGAGTCGTCTTTATTTTGACATATCTGCCAAATTTTTGTAAATCATAACTCGTAACCTGTAAAGGACCCCGCACTTTTTATAGGTAAAATGGTTCTGAGTGAAATTGTCTGAATTTTTAGTATATTGTAGTATTCGATGTACTGATTGAACGTGCAGAATCGCAAAGTTCGTTGATGGATAGATTATGAAATACATGGCGTTCAAGTTAAAAATCAATAATTTTTTAAAAATTATTTTCTCAAGATTTGAACGTACCAACTGCATTTTTTTTCGTTCTTATCATCAACGTACCCTCATATTACTAAATATCATTCAGATGGTGTAGATTATATCATTATGTACAGAGTGAAAAATAAAAACATTTTAGTAATGTCTGAAAATACGATGTTATAATAAAATATTGACAAAATTAATTTGGCACGCAATATACTATTCTTATTCCATTATTAATGATAATTCATACATTTCCTACAGGGTGATTTGAAAAAGTGGAGAAATATATGGACGGTTCTTTCGTACATATCCTGTATATTCAAGTGAATTTTCATTCTCCGAAGATAGCTGATACCGTATAAACATGATTAAGTTATGATATATAGGGTGATCATGAACATTTTCGATGATAAAAATGACAAAATATCAACGTTTCAGAAATCACCCTGTAATTCATGGTTAACTAGGTGAAATTTCTTTATTATTATTTAATACATTCATCATTCTCTCCTCAACACTGTCCCAAAAATTCAGTTTCCTACTATGACTAGTTTCATAGTTATTAATTGAGAAACGTATTACCATTTGCATGACGAGTCGAAGGATTTTGTTCACGTGTACATTCTACTTGTGGCCAAGAATTTTCACAAATAATGAAACGTGAGAAACAAACTATCTGGGAAAAGTGAAAATGATTGATAGAACGCTTTCATTTCAAATGGGAGCATTTGAATCTGGGCAGCGACGGTTTTTTTTCCAATGCGTGTTCCACTCGGATAGAAGTTCCCATGATTTTTATATTTGCTGGCTATCAATAGAAACAAAGACATCTATTATATTTCATCAATATAGGTAGTTCAATACGTTAAAGTAATAATAATTATCACTGATGGAACTAATTGATATTTCTTATTCATTCACTCTCCGTCTACGACAGAATCAAAATGTACGCTATAGGGTTTTCTTGATGTATGAGGACCGTAGCGTTGCTACGGGAGAGGTGGGTTCGGTTAAGGCTGTTCCTTGTCACCTTCAGTGATAAGTGATTTCCCGTACCGGGGCCTCATACACGATTGTGCGAGTCGGACTATCCAAGCATTAGGAATTTTATCTGGCTCATGCCTGAGTTGTAACTGATGTGTCGTATATTCAGTCAGTTCCTAAATGGTAGATAGAATTGGATGGACCGTCATTGGTCATCACCCTGCATATAATGTTACATTTATTTTGACCTCCACTTTCTCACGTTTCACTATTTGTGAAAAATCTTGGCCACTAGTAGAATGTACGCGTGAACAAGTTCCTTCAGCTCGTCATGCAAATGGTAGTAAGTTTCTCAATTAATAACTATATAACCAGTCACGGTAGGAAACTGAATATTTGAGACAGTGTTGAGGAGAGAATGATGAATATACTAAATACTAATAAAGGAATTTCACCGAGTTAATCGTGAATTACAGGGTGATTTCAGAAACGTTGATATTTTGTCATTTTTATCATCGAAAAGTTTCCTGATCACCCTAGAAATCCAAACGGAATCATGTTTATACGGTATCAGCTATCTTCGAAGGATGGTAATTCACTTGAATATACAGGATATGTACGAAAGAACCGGCCATATATTTTACCAATTTTTCAAATTACCCTGTTGGAAATGAAAGAATAGTGATCAATGATGGAATAAGAATAGTATCTTGCATGCCAAAATAATTTTATCGATATTTCATTATTACATCGAATTTTCAGATATTACTAAAATGTTTTTATTTTACACTCTGTACATAATGATATAATCTGCATCATCTGAATGATATTTATTAATATGAAGGTACTTTGATGATGAGAACAAAAAAAATGCAGTTGGCACTTTCAAATCTCGAGAAAATAATTATAATAAAAATTACTGATTTTCAATTTGAGCGCCCTGTATTTCAAAATCTATCCATCAACGAACTTTGCAATTCTGCACGTTCAAACAGTACATAAAATACTACAAAATACTAAAAATTCAGACAATTTCACCGAGAACCATTTTACCTATAAAAAGTGCGGGGTCCTTTGCAGTGCACATCTAAACATAGTAGTAGCTTTGGTGTGAGAAAATTGTGAGTTCAAAGTGGGTTATCACGAGGGGAAAGATAAAAAACGTTCAAGATTTACGAACGAGGACATTAGTTTTCCTCAAACCAAAGCGGGACGCGGGAGCTGGGGTGCTATTCTCGAATTTGAACGTGTGCGAATTCGATTTTCTGTTTCACTCTGATACACATGAATTATGTATATGTGTCTCTTTCATTCGTGTACGAATTGGAAGTCGAATGATTCGAGAATAGCACCCCAGGAGCGGGAACGGAAAATAGGAACTGTGCGAATTGCTAGAAAAACAGTGCACGGAGCAAACCAAACAAAGAACCACGCACACACCTTATGGGAAAAAGTCTTTCGGTGAAAATGGCTGAATTTTTGATATGTTATAGCTGGTACCATTCTCAGTAAAAGTCTCCATTGGCCCAACTCGATCGTTTTGACTAGATTCAGCGCTAGAGGGCGCCAAATAATGAATTTTGTGATTTTTGGAGAAATCAGCTCAATGAAAAAATATCAATATCTCAGTTTTATTCAATATTGTGTGCGACTGGGAATTCCTAATGTTCGCGAGAAATATTTTTCCATAAATCAGAGAAAAAATACGCCGTTGTTTTTATACAGGGTAGTCAACAATATACTCAATTCTTTAGGGATTGAATTCGCCTACGAGGTTAAAAGTTGATTGAGTTTATGATTGAGGATCAATCGGAATGGTTTGTTGATCGACCAAAATATAATGAAGCTATGAATACATCGTGTTTGGAATAAGATAGGGTTCATGTTTTATATATTTTTAATTACTCGAAATAACGAATTTTATTAATTTTGAGTGAATTCAGATAATTGAAAAACATTTATATATTATTTGTAATCGATATAAAACTGTTGTTCAACTGAGCGTTACCAATATCCGTGCATGATTTGTCTATAATACAAAAAAAAACGAACCTGTCTTTCTATAGGGTACTTTACAACATACTCAATTTTTAGTTGAAAGAATTCGACTGTTTTTATGGGCGTCTGAAAACTGGGCCGATTATCAGGTAATGTTCACTAACGAGTATGTAATCTCGGCTGTCCAAAATTTTGTACCTGTTTTCGGGTATGTAAACTCGGCCGCCTATAATAACTATATAACTATAATTAACATGTTTTGAAGTGTTGAAAATTGGCGAGAAGAAGTGGAGTCGCAAACAGACAAACAGCCACGCATTCAAATGTCTAAGTAAGGTTAGTTCGTTGTGGTTCGATTATACTAAATAATTACTTTCTTACAAAATGTGTCTATTCAATTTCCACGCATTAAAATATCTACGTAAGGTTAGTTGGTTCTGGTTCGATTACACTAAATAATGAAGATGAACTCAGGTTTGGTATCGGCCGAGATTACATACCTTATTTTGAGGTATCCTTTGATTGAGAAAATTAAAAAGCCTCAAGCAGCAGAGTTTGCATGTGCCCGTGTGTAGTCCAAGCAGTGGTAAATATGAATAATCCCAAATAACTTTTTTCAAAACAGCTTATCTCAATTCTCACAGTGACAACTTCCTTAGAGTGGAAATAGTAATGACGGAAATAGTTCGGAATCACTATCTGTACCAGAAAAAGATACTACCATAATGTCACCGAATTATAAGATATCCAACAAATTATGAACAATATACGTTGAATTCAGATGGGTTCAATCAGTTCGAAGATAAATTCGACGGAAATATACTCAATTTCCTCGGAATATCAGATATATTTCTTTGAGTGACTCACAAAAATTGATTATATGAAACTACCATGTAGAAAATACTTTTTTTGTTTTATAGAGAACCATTCACGATCTTATTAAATCTCAGTTGAACAACAGTTTTATCTCGATTACAAATAATGAAAATGTTTTTCAATTATCTGAATTCACTCAAAATTAATTAATTTCGTGATTTGGAGTAATTAAATGTACATAAAACATGAACCCTATCTTATTCCAAACACTCTGTATCCATAGCTTCATTATATTTTGGTCGATCGTCAAACCATTCTGATTGATCCTTAATCATAAACTCAATAAACTTTTAACCTCGTTGGCGAATTCAATCACTGAAGAATTGAGTATATTGTTGACTACACTGTATAAAAATAACGGTGTATTTTTTCTCTGTTTAATGGAAAAATGTATCTCGCGAACATTAGGACTTCCCAGTCGCACACAATATTGAATATAACTGAGATATTGATATTTTTTCATTCAGCTGAATTTCTCCAAAAATCACAAAATTCATGATTTGGCGCCCTCTAGCGCCGAATCTAGTCATACAATCGAGTTGGGCCAATGGAGACTTTTACTCAGATTGGTACCAGCTACTACATATCAGAAATTCAGCCATTTTCACCGAAAGACTTTTTCCCATAAGGTGTGTGCGTGGCCCTTTCGGCTGAATTTCGGAATACTGATAATCCCACCGGTAAGCATATTTACATATCCTGCCATAGAATTTAGTCCCGCGTTCATCCCGTTCCCGCTCCCGTCCCGCGTTCAAGCGTTGGTTTGGGGAAACCTTATTTTTCTCCAAGTTGTGCCTCGTAAGCATGTTGCAAATGGATGCGCTGTTTGGGAAGGAGTAAAAAATATATGCTGCAGTTGATTCAGATATAAATTGCTTTGTAAACTGTTCGGCAGCACATACAAATGATATTAGACCAATTATGTAAAGGTGCATTTAGTCAACATCATTTTGAAATAATTGTGCTCAAATATATGTCAAAAGCGAAAGTTGAATCTGTTATATATCAAATGGCGCCATTTATACAACAATGTTAAGTTTATGCTAAAAACCTTTGATGTTACCGTTATGTTTATGATAATGCTTATGCTAAAGTTGACTAAATCAACCCTTATGAGATGGTGATTGGGATGACTAGATGAAAAGATTTCAACTTTGACGTACTGACGTCAAAATATAGTTAAAGTATAAGAAAGAAAGAAGGTTGTTGCAATAACACTATTACGAAACAAAATTACAAATCACAATACAGGATACTTTAATTGAAGTTTCTTGTGATTAGGTAAACTCATTTCAGTATGCAATAACTCTCTATTGATGTGATCCAAAATTTTTCTGCTCCTGACCTCCCAAATTCAGAGCCGACTCTGTAAGTCACAAAAGGAAATGTTCTGGGGTCAATGAAACAAATCAGTATTCAATTTTTTTCTCACTCATGACATTGGAACAATAATGTTTCATAAATTATTAATGTCTTACGTGATCAGCAGATATTTTTCCAAGGCACAAATCGTAACCTGATTTAATGATTTAATGCGTAATGTTTCATTCATTAATCTGACAGATTAAATTAACGTTAAACTGATTATTGTCATGGATTACCTACCAGATATGTATGAGTATGTTTCGGATATCTGAAAACAAAGATCGGAGTTCTTTTCGGAGATCGTTGAGTAACAACAGTCGTTGCAACAGATGTTTTACAATTTTCTACTACCATCCACCTTCAGTGTACGATGTTAAAGCAAATATCTGAAAACAGAAAATATCATCCTTTATCATTCCCAAATTTTGAGACCATTTCCAAGTTGTAAGTGTATTCTGTGTGAAATTGTATTTATCATTCTAATATTTAAATTGTAGTGTACTCTGTGTGTATTTTTAATTATTCTTTTAATATTTGACTTTTTACTCTGTATTTTTGTATTGTCTCAATACTCCAAATTCTTGACATGTTCAATACCACTTGTGGTCTTTGGATGAATAAATTTGATTTGATTCGATTCGATTCGATTCGATTAGATTCGATTCGATTCGATTCGATTCGATTCGATTCGATTCGATTCGATTCGATTTGAAGTATGACATCAGAGTAAATAAATTATTTATTCATACTTTTGTTAATAACTCTGCCGAAAAAAATCTAAAAGAGTAGCAAATGCAGAGAAACTCTTTATGTCATACGTCTCGCTGAAACTTTTCTACTTCATTTTTTTAATTGGTCGGGAATGTAGCAATTAATTTCTCAGAAAACATATAAAAGGACCCCGCACTTTTTTTAGGTAAAATGGTTCTAGGTGAAATTGTCTGAATTTTTAGTATATTGTATTATTCAATGTACTGATTGAACGTGCAGAATCGCAAAGTTCGTTGATGGATAGATTTTGAGTATCAAGTTCAAGTTAAAAATCAGTAATTTTTATTTAATTATTTTCTCGGGATTTGAAAGTGCCAACTGCATTTTTTTAGTTCTTTCATCAACGTACCTTCATATTACTAAATATCATTCAGATGGTGCAGATTATATCATAACGTACATAGTGAAAAATAATTCGATGTAATAATGATAACTATTGATAAAATTATTTTGGCATGCAGTATACTATTCTTATTCCATCATTTATTACAATCCATATATTTCGTACAGGGTGATTTGAGTAATTGGTGAAATATATGGCCGGTTCTTTCATACATATCCTGCATATTCAAGTGAATTATCATCTCCCGAAGATAGCTGATACCGTATAAACATAATTTATATATATATATATATATATATATATATATATATATATATATATATATATATATATATATATATATATATATATATATATATATATATATATATATATATATATATATATATATATATATATATATTTATAGGGTGCTCATGAAAATGTTATATGATAAAAATGACAAAATATCAACGTTTCAGAAATCACCCTGCAATTCACGATTAACACGGTGAAATTCATTTATTATTATTTAATATATTCATCATTCTCTCCTTAAAACTGTCCCAAAAATTCAGATTCCTACTATGACCAGTTTCATAGTTATTAATTGAGAAACTCATTACCATTTGCATGACGAGTTGAAGGAACTTTTTTCACGCGTATATTCTACTAGTGACCAAGATTTTTCACAAATAGTGAAACGTGATAATGTGGAGATCAAAATAAATGTAAAAGAGGGTGAAGATTAGAGATAACAATCACATCAGATATATGAATTTAATAATGTAAAGTACAGAAAGTTAAGTGAATTTTGTTGGTTTAAGCTTTGTCGAAATAAAAAAAGGAACTCTCTGGGAAAAGTGGAAATGATTGATAGAACGCTTTTATTTTTGATAGAAGAATTTTAATCTGGGCAGCGACGGTTTTTTTCCAATGCATGTTCCACTTGAATAGGAGTTTCTATGATTTTTATGTTTGCTGGCTATCAATAGAAACATATAGACATCTATTATATTTCATCAATATAGGTAAGTAATTCAATACGTAAAAGTAATAATAGTTATCACTGATGGAACTAATTGATTTTTCTTTTTCATTCACTTTCCGTCAACAACAGGATCAAAATGTACCCAATAGCCGATAGGGTTTTCTTGTTGTATGAGGACCGTAGCGATGCTTCGGGGGAGGTGGATTCAGTGATAAGTGAAGTCCCGTACCGGGGCCTCATACACGATTGGGCTAGTAAAACTATCCCAGCATTAGGAACTTTATCTGGCTCATGCCTGAGTTGTAGTTGTAACTGATATGTCGTATATTCAGTCAGAGCCGAAATGGTAGATGAAATTGGATGGACCGTCATTGGTCATCACCCTGCATTATGATGTTACATTTATTTTGATCTCCACATTCTTACGTTTCACTATTTGTGAAAAATCTTGGCCACTAGTAGAACGTACGCGTGAACATGTTGTTACGGGTTTATTTTGCACTAGAAAATCCTTTCTGTTTTAATACAATAACATCAGAAATTCTCTGTCATTGATATACACTTTCCACTCTGTACGCTACTGTATTCTTCTTCTTCTTCAGATTCCTCAAAATGACAACTTGATCGTTGTCATGTATAGCTTGTTCCGAATGTTAGTACTTACCTTTGCTGTACTAGTTCGAGCGGACATGAACCGGCTTTAAGCTATTGACAGTTATCAGTTGTTCTATTTTGCGGTATGACAGCGTTGTTTTTGTAAACAAACTTTTGGTTAGTCTATTGTTTTATGCTTAGAACACAAAACCGTAACATTCCTACTCTATCTCTATCTTGTGTCATTGAGGTACCTATTTCACATTCGAATACTTGACCTTTTGTTTGTATGTTTGTGTTTGGTTCTGAGATTGAGAAGCTGGCGTTTTCGTCTTGGTTCAGTTGGCAACACTGAATCTTAAGGTGTTCTCTTCATAGCTCCTAGTAGCTCGAGTTAGTTCCTGGACTGTTCCCACCGAACACTAATGAACAAGAAAGTGCCTTGTCAGATATTGACAGTTTTGACTTTGACGTCTGAGAGATATTCTCTTCTTCCTTATTTGATCTTGATGAGTGACTGACCTACTTTGAAGATTTCCAATTAAAGTTTGATCATCGTTGATGGATCTTTGGAAAATTCATATCAGGAGAGTTTCTCATATTGTTTGCGATTTTTGACGCTTTATATTTTTGAGAAATCTCCGTTCGCTTTGCGGATTTTTGAGGTTAGAAGTCACTTCATCATTGTGTGAAACCACTGGAACGAGAAACTCGTTATCAGACAGCAAACAGACCATCAAAGCTGTTATCAGAACCCTCCCACTTAATAGAGGTTAGTATTTGCATTTGGGCTCTACTTATGGCCCCATACAAGTGTAATCAGTAGTCAGACTGGTATTGTATATCCTAGGGTTCTCTGCTGCGGCTACCACTCTGCTACTACTTTGCTCCGCTGCGGATAGTGCTTGTTACCACTCTGCTACTGCTCCTCTGCGACTACCACTCTGCTACTACTTTGCTCTGCTGCGGCTAGTCCTACTACTACTCTGCTACCGATTATTGGAGTTCCACTAATGTGATTGTTCCACTGTTTCGTTGCTATACGATTGTCTTTCCACTATTCCACTGCTGTGATTGTTCCTGTTCGACTGTGGTTGTCCCGCTGTATATCTGTTGTTCAGCATTCCTTCGCTATTCTTCCCAGCTGTACATGTACTTTGATTGATTGTATCGTACCCACTGTGCACCTGTATTCACCAAGGCACCGATGAACTACAATCACAATAATTGGTGAACTGGAATGCTTGAGAATATCTACGTAGTATCAGATAAGTTTGAAATAAGACTGCCCCTAAGGCGTAAGTATCCATAACTGTAAGCTATCATCGTGACGTCACAGGCATAGCCCTCACTGGAGGTTTCATATTGATATATATATATATATATATATTCAAACAATACCATACTCTCAATCACAGCATTCACTTGAATTCATCTTGGTGGTTGATATTTACATTAATTTCATTTTCTTTTGTATGGTGAGCTGAACTGTGCACATACAGGGTGTGTAACGATCAATATATTTTATTAGTAAGGGACATGACTATTTCTTTTATTCTGGTCCAAGTTATCTAAGCGTAAGGGAAGACAAAACCTCTACATAGTTATATATTCTTATTATACCATTTACAGGTATTTATTTTTTATTATTTTAGTAATATTAGTGCAGTGGGTTGTCCCATTCCATCAGGGTGGTTTCGGATTTTTCACTAGCGATAAATCCGTGGCGCTCCGGAAAATTAACCCCATATTTCAATCTTATCGAAATCAATTTTTATTGTCGAATCCACGCCTACTGAGCTGCTGGGTATGTTAGAGGCGTGACACATCATTGCACATTCACTGCTCTCCTTTCCTAAATTTCGCCCCTAACAATGTTCCTTCAACTTGTCATGCAAATGATAATAAGTTTCTCAATCAATAACTATGAAACTAGTCATAATAGGAAACTGAATCTTTGGGACAGTGATGAGGAGAGAATGATGAATATATTAAATAATAAAAAAAGGAATTTCACCAAGTTAATCATGAATTACAGGGTGATTTCTGAAACGTTGATATTTTGTCATTTCTATCATCGAAAATTTTCATGATCACTCTATATATCTCAACAAAATCATGTTTATACGGTATCAGCTATCTTCGGAGGATGATAATTCTTCATTGAATACTGGAATATACTGAAAATTCAGACAATTTCACCAAGCAACATTTTACCTATAAAAAGTGCGGGGTCTTTTGCCACCATCACAGATATCGGGAACTTTGTCAAATAAAAAAAAATTGCATTTTTTTCTTTCCTTTCAAATTTTGAGAGTAAAAGCTATAGTTTTCATTAAATTGACATCTTATCACGATAATCCATATAATACGATTCAAAAGCACATGCTTTCCAAGTTGGTTATGCCAGTAAAAGAAAAAGGTCATAGGTGGGTCATAAACCTCAAGTCGACATGTGCCATGTCGTTGAAAGATGTCAAGGTTGATAGTTCAGAATATCTGCAACCATGACATGACTCGTTTCTCAGAAATGACATCTAAACAACAATAATTAAACATTGTGGCAAAATATCTAATTTGGGAACCTCTGATGTATTTTAATATATGTTCCATTGTTTGATTGACGTTCTGCTGCTCAATTATAAAATCAAACGTAGGTGCGAACCGTGACAAGGTATGCAAATCAACTAAATCCATTTATGGACTAAAAGAATCTTAAAAGATTGGAACAAAGTTATTCATGATTTTATGAAAAAGAATGATTTTGATCACTTCAAAGGATATTCCTGCCTATACATTGAAAATATCGGTGAGAGCAAATTTTCCGTTTTACAATATGTTGACGATATTTTAATGGCATCTACCGACATGAATAAAATGGAATTTTTCAAAAATTCACTCAAGAATCGATTCTAAATAACTGATGTTGGAGTTGAAAAAGATTTTTCTGAAATCGTTCAAGAATGCCCACTTTCTCGGAGCAACTGCAGGCCTCAAAATACGCTAATCCAGTATTTTAGTACGTTGCTAAGCAACGAACTTTCCTGGACCGTTTAATACTTTCCCGTATCGAAAACGATACGGGAAAGTACTTTGCCAGCCTAGGCCGTCAAAATCGGTCTTTGGTTTATAGTTGTCACTTTAACGTTTCAGGAAAGCACGTAATTTCGAATCCTCAATTTATGATAATGCTGATTGCGATTTCAGAAAAAATAGTATGTGTATCTTGTAGTAAAAGCACATTCCCAGACTTCAATGCTTGGTGGCCTCGGCTTAACGCCTCGGCCAACAATTTACATTGTCGTCCGGGAATGTATTGCTTTTACTACTTGATACACAATATACTATTCTTGGACTTCAATATATTTGTTACCTGATGTCAATGAAAATGTTCATCAGTTAGATGCGAAAAACACGGTGACATCTATAGGAAACAAACTACAACTTTAAAAAGCTGAAGCAACTGCAGACAATCTTCCCTTTCGTCAACTCATTGGACCACTGATATAATATAGTGCACCATATGGGATACTTTTTTATTATCCATTTGTCAGAAAAAAAATTCTTGATAAAAATTAGTGCATTACGAAACACTTGGATTGAGTGGTCAAAATTCTGAATTTCTGAAACGGGAGAACAGAAAATGGAAAATTTAAAATATTTAATGGGATATTGAAGAGTTATGGGTTAATTCAGGAAACACTGGCGGAAAATCATAGTTTTATTGAGAATAAACTGAAAACATTTACATCAACTTGACATGAGTGACAAAATTACATGACAAACTTGTCAGCCTTTTCTATCTATCTAAAAGGAAACAATGATTCGGGTTGTTTAGGATAGGAATTATAGAATCCAGGATTGATATGAAAAACGGATGTTAACATATCAATCCTGGATTCTATCATTCCTATCCTAAACAAACTCATTCTCCCCCCTGATCTCGAACTCGCCTTGAGGAGGGGCTAGCATCACAGGATTTTTATTTTGGAGGTCGTCTTCTTTTCTTTAGTGCTACCATGGGCTTCTCTTCACCGGCTATGGCATGTATGAGGAATGAGACGTGATAAATGTCCAGTGGTTCTTCGGACTCTTCTTAATTGGAAACTTCAAAACTAACAGGAGATAACTTCCTAACGATACGGTAAGGACCATCGCTTTTCGGGTTGAATTTTGCTGTTCTACTCTTTTCTGCATTGCTCAAAGCATGAGTATCAACCCATACCAAATCTCCAATTTGAAAGGATTTGTTATGTTCTCCATGTATTTGTTTTTATAACTATTGATTCGATTTACCCTATACTAAGGTCGTTATGGTAATTGATAATTAATTACGTTATCTTCTGTTATTAGAAGGAGTTTCTGTACCTTTTTGGGAAAATAAATACTTATTTTCTATTTCTACAATAGTTAATTATATTCCACTACACCGGAAATATAAAAGTGGCGACGAGGATTCAGAAGAACCTACAAGAACTCAGCTTGGTAGGAAATTGGTCAAAAATACATTGACAATACACAATTTTGACAAGGTACATCAACCAAAATTTACGAAATGCCAAATCAAGTTCCTGAAACTCCAGCCCTTACTACAACCCATGCAGTTCATACCGTATTTTAATTTGAATCATACGATCCTTCAAAACAATTCAGTCGTTGGCTCATGCGGGTGGAAAGTGCCTCCAATGTTTTTGGACTACCTCCTGATAAAAAGGTAGCCTATCTACTACATTACAAGGGGTCAGAAGCATATGATGTCCTTTGCGACAAGATTTCTCCAGAGCCACCCGACAAGAAGAACTGCGACGAATTAGTACATACTATGAAGAGTCACTACAATCCAGAACCACTGGAAATTGCAGAAATTTTCCACTTTTTGCAAAGGAAGCAGCAAGACGGTGTCTGCACAAGAATACTCAAAGGCTTTGAGAAGATTACCAGTTACATGTAAATTTGAAGATTGTTTAAGGAAAGCTTTGCGGAACCAGTTCTTTTATGGTCTCAAGTCCCAAAGCATACTCGAAATCAAGGATTTGACTATAGACAAAGCGATTGAAGTAGGCACTAGTATGGAAACTTAGGGATCCCAACTTCATTAGTCATTTGCGAGTTGCAGTGTGAACCAAGTGAAGATATACAAGAAAAATTATAGATTTCCGTCCAGACCTACTAGCAAGAAAACAACGAATCAATCATCCAATGAATCAAACACTACTAATTTGAATTGTTACAGTTGTGGGTCGAATCAATATTTAGCTAACTTATGCGATGGAAAGAACTTGTTCTGTGATTTTTGCAAAGCCAAGGGTCATTTGAAGCAGGTATGTCTCAAAGCTAAATCTATTCATTTACAAATGGAAGCAGACAGCGGAGTGGCTGAGAGTATAATGAGTTTTGGAATGTTTAAGGAATTATTTCCACATTCAAAACTACAAGGAACAAACATGAAATTAGTTAGTTTCTGCAAAAACGATTTAGATGTAATGGGATTTTCTGAAGTTACAGTTCAATATCTGAATAATATTAGGAATCTGAATATTTATACGAGGATGTATTGATATCTAGTTAGCCTAAACCAGTTCCCTGCATAAACAAAATATTGCGTTACCATAGCAACGAACAATAACTTATTAGAAGTGTCAGTGTAAAGTTTGACGTCAAAAAAGTAAACCAGAGTTAAGCAATAAATTAAAAGAGAAAATATGTCCACCAAAATTGTGAAAATAAAAAATTTGGAGTATCGAGTCATCATCAAGTACCTGTATTTAAAAGGGTTAAGAGGTAAGCAGATTTACGAAGATATGCTTAATACACTTGGTGATCAATGTCCTTCGTATGCGACCGTGAAAAATTGGACTGCAAGCTTCAAAAGAGGTAAATTTTCCATTGAAGATGATGACCGATCGGGAAGTCCAGTTTCTGTGTCAGTCACCAAAAATATCGATACAGTTCATGACATGATTTTAACAGACCGTCGAATTGGGCTAAAACGGATATCTGAAGCACTGAATATTTCATACGAACGCGTTCATCATATAGTTCACGTCAATTTGGACATGAGAAAAATTGCTGCAAAATGGATCCCCAAGTGTTTGAATGTTGACCAAAAGCGTGCAAGGGTAGTAGCATCGCGTTCGATCTGTGCTCGATTTGAAAACGATGTAGACTTCTCAAACCGAATTGTTACTATGGTTGAGGCGATCCAGAAACAAAGCAACAATCGATGGAATGGCGACACTCCGGTTCTCCAAGACCTAAGAAGTTTCGTGTCCAGAAATCTGCTGGAAAAGTTCTTGCTTCAGTTTTTTGTGATTGCCATGGAGTAATCATGATTGATTTTTTGGATAAGGGTAGAACAATAACTGGAGATTACTGTCCGACATTACTGACCACTCTATGGGCAAAAATTAAAGAGAAAAGACGCGGAAAGCTATCGAACGGTGTTTTGTTTTTGCAGGACAACGCCCCTGCACACAAATCTAATGTTGCCATCCAAAAAATTCGTGATTTAGGGTTTGAATTACTTCAACACCCCCCTTATTCATCAGATTTGGCTCCTTTTGACTATCATCTCTTTCCTCAACTGAAAAATAGTTTAAAAGGTCGTAAATTTTCTTCTAACGAGGAGGTAATGAAAGCTGTGGAGGTCTGGTTTGCAGAGCAAGAAGAAACATTTTTTTAAAGGTCTAGAGACGTTGTAGGTTCGCTGTAATAAATGTATCCAATTAAGAGGAGAATATGTTGAGTAATAAAATATTTTGACATTGAAATTTTGTTTGGTATAGTTGTATAGTTAGAATGGATAGAAGTCCACTTTTGGGGCGCGAATGGATAAGATAGCTAGGTATAGTTTTAAACGATGTTTCTCAAATTACACTTAAAAATGAAAAGGAGGAATTACAGAAAGTACTAGATGAATGAAAAGTTCCTTACTCTTTATTACCAAAAATTGAAAACGAACTTGATTTATTTGAAAAAGAAGGTGCTCTAGTAAAAGTTAATCATTCCAGTTGGGCTACACCCATCGTACCGGTGGTGAAGGCGAATAGAAGGATCAGAATTTGCGGAGATTTTCGCAGTACTGTGAATCCTAACCTTGTTGTTGATCAACATTCTTTACCATCAATTGAAAATTTATTTTCATCAATGGCGGGAGGTGATAAATTCACTAAATTATATTCAAGTCAGGCTTATTTACAACCAGAAATTGCTCCTGAGAGTAGGAAGTTTCTCACTCTAAGTACTCATAAAGGTTTATATCAAAGTACACGTTTGATGTTCGGAATATCTAGTGCTCCTGCTATCTGGCAAAGAGAAATCGAAAATATTCTCAAAGACATACCGGGAGTTTCAGTGTTTTTGGACGATATTAAAATAACAGCTGAAAATAATACAAAACATTTAAAAATATAAGATTCTGTTTTATCACGTCTTTCCAATCATAATATAAGAGTGAATTTGGTAAAATGTAGATTCATGGAGGATAAAATATAATATTGTGGCTATGTTATTGACAAAGTTTGTATCCATAAATCTCAAAATTGAGGCAATTTAAAATGCCAAACAACCTACAAATAAAACTGAAATTCGAGCATTTATAGGTTTAGTCAACTATTATGGACGATTTTTGGAAAATCTAAGTCATAAATTATATCCTTTGAATAATTTACTGAAAGATAACATCAGATTCAAATGGGACAAGCAATGCCAAGATGCTTTCAACCTGATCAAAAAAGAAATTCAGTCTGATCGAGTACTAGCTCATTTCGATCCCAAAGTACCTCTAATTCTTGCAAATGATGGAAGTCCTTATGCTGTTGGTGCAGTTTTGTCTCATGTTTATGATGGAAGTGAGCGTCCAATACAATTTGCCTTACAAACTTCATCTAGTGTTCAACAAAGGTATGCCAAATTGATAAAGAGGCATACAGTATTATTTTTAGAGTAAAAAAATATTATTATTTATACGGTAGAGTTTTTACAATGTATACAGAGAGTAAACCATTATTGCATATTTTTTATTCTTTAAAAAGTATAACAACGTTACGATATTTCTACAATCTTTTCGATATGAAATAGAACACAAAAGTACCAAATTACACGCAAACGCTGATGCAATGTCAAGATTACCTGTAAATAGTTCACAACTCGATACACATGATGAAACTGACGTTTTTGAAATAATTGAGACTCTTCCTATAACAATGAAAGAATTAGCTCATGAAACAGATTCAACATTGCAAAATTTACTTGATTTCCTGAAAACTGGTAAACAGTTGGATAGAAATGATCATTTTAACGTAAATGAATCAGAGTTTTCCCTACAAAATGACTGTATTTTTCGAGGTCAACAGGTAATTATTCCAAAAAGGTTACGAAAAAGGATTTTGAATGAGTTACATTCCACACATTTTGGAATGGTTAAAATGAAAGCTTTGGCAAGAAGCTATTGTTGGTGGTCAGGAATAACTAAAGATCTGGAAGATTTCGCTAGGAATTGTGCAGAGTGTAACAAGTTCAAAAATAATCCGCCTGCAGTAACGGTTCATCCGAAACAAGCGAAATAACCATTTCAACGAGTACACGTTGACTTTGCTGGACCATTTTTGAATTGATTGATGCATATACTCGCTGGCCTGAAATCCTTATGCTAAAAAATATCAATACAAGTTCAACCATTTTGCTATGTAGGAAAATATTTTTCGCTTTTGGAATTCCTTGTGTTTTAGTTAGTGATAATAGAGCTCAATTTCTTTCTCATGATTTCCAAATGTTTTTGAAAGAAAATGGAATTATACATAAATTGAGTGCTCCATATCACCCGGCTACAAATGGGTTGGCTGAACGTTATGTGCAAACTTTCAAACAAGCTTTACGTGCCAGGAAAGGCAATGATTCGGATAAATCCAAACAATTGTGTCAATTTTTACTGAATTGTTTAAAAAAAATTGTTTAAAATTGTTTTTTCCGTTAACCAGCTGTCGTCCCCTTACGAACGACAGCCCTCAAAAGTCGAAACTTGTGCGAGCCAAGGATCAACGAGGTCTTATCTTTCAACGTGCGATTCCTAGCACGATCCGAGGAGAATATCGAAAGGAGGTCCGTTGGTCACTCATCCAAACCAGGGCCTCGCCTAGCGTTGCTTGGCTTCAGATATCGGTGAACCGGCGCTCTCCGTTCGAGCTATCCCCGTCTCATTCCGTTACTGGTGTTAGTCCTTCAAAACTATTATTTGGTAGAGATATACGTTCCAGACTAGATTCACCCATTAAAGTACCAGACGAAAGTATTTCGATCAATTTAAAAGTTCGTGAATTCCAGGTAGGTTAGAGAGTTGCGGTGTGTAATTTACTTGAATGATTCGAAATGGAAATTTGGGCGTGTTCATCAAAAATCAGGAAAATTGCACTATTTAGTGAAATTAGATTAGTCCAGAATTTGGAAACGACATTTAGACCAAATTTGATCAATCGGAGAAAATACCCCTAAAACAAGTGAATATTATTACTCATATCCGGAAGATTCGAATAGTACTAATAACAATTCCAACCTTCCAACAAATAACAATCTTTTGGTTTCACCAAACATTCCTGACGATACTAATTTGAACTGTCAGAATTTTCCGACACCATCATCAAGTTCTTCACCTCCTGAGTCTGGAGACATTGCAGATGGAATGACGTGGTGTAGATCACAGAGAATAAGGAAATCAGTTTCAAGATTTACTATTTCTTCTAATTAGTTATGTATTCACGAGAAGGGGAGGAAACTGTTATGTTCTGCCTGTATATGTTTTTATAACTATTGATTCGATTTACCCTATACTAAGGCCGTTATGGTAATTGATAATTAATTACGTTATCTTCTGTTATTAGAAGCAGTTTCTGTACCTTTTTGGGAAAATAAATACTTATTTTCTATTTCTGCAATAGTTAATTATATTTCACTACACCGGACATATAAAAGGATTCAACGCCTCTCCTTTTAGCGTCTGCGTAGAATTTGTGTCGGTCCTGTGCTCTCTCGTTCAATGTTTCAGCTTCCTGTCAAGTTGTAGCAATTTTCTACTAATATTGCTGCACGGGGCATAAGATCACACTAGCAGAAGTCAAAGGAGTAAACGATTCCTTGATATCAAGAGTGAAACAGACTTGTTGCATGTCAGCATAAACAAACTGAACTCCATTATCGCTGATGATTTTCCGTGGTAGCCCATAACGGAAAAATACTTCATTCTTCTGCAGTAGCATATTGCAGTGCAAACAATTCCACCCATTTTGTGAAAGTATCTTCAACAATAAAAATCCATCTTTCACCATTTGATCCCTCTGACAGAGGTCCAAAGAGGTCTATTGCAAGTATTTCGAATCTCTGAGCATACACAGGCGTCTGCAGAAGGCTACATGGTTCCTGATTCTTTGCTTTATATCTCTGACACTCTAAACATTTCCCACTATATTCATTAATACCTCTGCGTATTCCTGTGAAATAGTATCTCTTAGCTATCCGCTGATACGTTCGTTCAACGCCATAGTGACTCTTTCACGCTCGTGTACTGGCACCACTAATTGAGCTTCTTCTTCATCTTCCTCAGATGAATAACGATATAATATACCTTGGGATAGTAGATAACCTCGGTCTGTCCAATTTGAAAAAATCATTGTCCGAAGGGTTTTCGAAGCATTCGATGATTTTACCGAGTTCAGGATCTTTGAGCTGTTCCTGTCTTATTTCGTCGGTCTTTCTAAGGGAAGGCTCTATCATTACCTCACATATTTCGGAGGCCTCTTGTTTATCATGGTGACAAGGTGGTCGCGATAGTGTATCAGCGATGATGATTTTTTTCTTGGTAGGTATTCTATTTTAACATCGAACCCTTGGATCAGTAACTTTCCAGTGGGGGATTTCAGGCTGAGTAGCCATCGAAGTGGTTGGTGGTCGGTTTGGACAGTCACCTGGGAACCTTCGATGTAACCCCTGAATGTTCCTAAAGCCCACACAACATCAAGGGTTTCTCTTTCTGAAGTAGAGTAATTTTGTTCAGCAGCATTGAGCAAACGACTAGCATACTCCACTTCCAAACTACATTTTTCCCCGTCAATTCACTAAGCGGTCGTGACACTTATGCTAAGTTTTCCACGAATCGTCTATACCAACTAGCGGTTTGTAAAATGGACTGTACGTCCTTCACATTACGCGGTGGCAAACGATGCGCAATTGCTGATGTCTTTTCTGGATTTACCGAAATACCATCCGGGGTAATGAAATGCCCAATATACTTTACTCTCGCACAAGCAAAAACGCATTTTTTTTTCGAGTTGCACGTAGGTAATTTGAATTGTTCAAGTCTATCAAATACGAGTTTCAAATCTTCAAGGAGTTCATCAAATGATCAAGAAAGAACAATCAAATCGTCTAGATAGCATAATTGGGGCCCTTTTCAGCCCAAAAGTCATTCTCAAGTAACGATGAGTCCCAAATGGTGTAACAAATGCTGTTTTATCTCGATCATATTCAGCAACATTGACTTAATGGTATCCGGATCTCAAATCGATAGTGGTCATGAAAAATGTCCTTTTGGCGGCGTGAAGTAAATCGTCCATTCGCGGCAGCGGGTAGGAATCACTAACTGTTATTGCTTTTAGCCGTTAATAATCTACACACAACCGAACACCTCCATCTTCTTTGGAACGAGAACTACTGGGGCAGCCCAGGGACTTTCGCACTCTTTTATTACTCCTTCTTCTAAGATTCGATCCTGTTCTGCTTTCAAAAGAAGTTTCTTTGCCGGAGACATACGGTGAGGTGGTGGAGCAATAAGTTGATGATCACTTGTATTGATGTGATGTTTTGCGTAGGGAGTCGGTTTTTCCCCCAGACTGAACGTACTCTCTAGTTGATCCAAGGCTGTGTCAAGTCACCGGTCGGACAAGGCACGCGCATTCAGTATGAAGTATGAAGGCTGTGTCAAGTCACCGGTCGGACAAGGCACGCGCATTCAGTATGGAGTATGACGATGAGTCGGACCGATCAGATGATTGAAAATATTGGTCACATACAAACAGTTCTAATTAGGTCGTCAAGTCAATCAAATGACCGCGCTGGTCTAATCATAGTGGTCAGACCGGAGACTTGACTCAGCCCAAGAAATCTCTAGCGTTTCATTTGGTTTCGACTGAAAAAATAATTCAAAACAAAAGGATGGCTCATTGGAAAAACACTATCGCTTGTTAGAAACTTCCGAAATGATTTCTGCATCTTGAATGAAATCAATCTCAAAAAGCGTTTTATTCGGTGCATCAGGAAAAATTATGAATTGTGTGGGTACGATCCTGTCCTTAATTTTGACATCGACACGTGTAACAAGAACATTCCCTTGAGAAAACGTTTGGCTTTCCTTCTTCAGAAGAGCAAACAACATTCTACCGGCAACACTCTGCTTTGCCGCTGTATCAATGATACCATTGTTTATATAGAAGATAGTTAGTCAACCTTATGGGACTATAATTGGATCAAAATAGATGCGACATGTAGATGGCGATAGTGAGCTCGCATCCAAGTCATGTCGTAACTCCAGTGATCTGGCCTACAAGTCATGTCGTAACTTGATTGAAACAATGGGACAGCAATAAAATCAGGGTTTTTTGAAGAAACCTGCATCAAAATGACGTGAAATATTCATGTTTGTAACTAATCACGCTAGATGACACTCGCGTTTGGGTCCAATACCTTTTCCACAGGCATTGACTAACTATCTTATATTTAAGCAATGATGATACCTTGACCATGACGACTTAAAATGTCGACATGCATTATGGGTCGTGGACGAGGTGGAATCAGAGTATCCAGACCCGAAAACTCTATAGATGAGTTTTCGACTGCAGTACATGCTGGACAATTCGAACGAATATAACTTGGCTTCCCACATCCGTAACATGACAATGGAGAACCCACGTTTCAAGATACACTATAAGAAGGCGTAGATATTGTTGTAGAATAACGTTTACTAGGAATAGTAGTTTCCCGTATAACTTCTTGAACATGTACACTAGATTTAGGTTTTTCAGCATGTTTCGATTGTTTACTTAAAAGTTTCCGACACTCATCTTTACAATGACCCGGATTTCTACAATATTAATAAGTCTCTTCCAACAACCTCGAATTTGTTAAAAGTTCTGTAAAAGTCTTTCTTTATCTCGAGGCACCTTCTCCCAAATTTTCCGATTCAATAGTCAGTATACCATACCGAGTTGTATTTCCTCGGTTAACATACCAATTGGTAATTGTGATAGAATTGAGCGCGCTTCACATACGAAAATGTCCGTAGGTGTGTTCAAATCCTGCTCGGTTGCAAATAACTCGCGATAGACACGATGAGCTGGTTTTTGTGGCCCAAAAGTTCTACGTAGTTAGAGTATTTTTGACCCCACTTTGACGCGAAACCGTCAAGCAACATAGGAAGTCCTTTAAAAGTATTTCCGTCTGAAACCTGTACGCAATCTTTGTAAACAGTGAACGATGAAAGCATTCACATCCAACTCCTTGGACCGTTGAAATGAGATGAACACCTCAAAAAATGTTCACCCCCCCGCATTAGAAACAGTAGTGGCAGGTGCGGTTTGGTTTTGACTTGTCACGTTTCTCAAAAGTTCCTAGAACTGTTCGTTGGTTAAGATAACGTTAGTCATGGCAGTAGTTTCTTGTTCAGTAGACATTCTTGGAGAACGTAAAAAATACCGATAACTTACTGGTTTATCCGTGATTGTGCATAATTCCGGAACAGAGAGCCATTCAAAATGGTAAAAAGTAAAATGTAAACTTTGGTTTACTGGAAATCTGATATGGAAATATTACAAGTCAACATCGCCATTGTTATGGTACCATTTTTGTTTTGCGGAAATGCCTTGTTGCCAAGTTGACCTCTTCGGATTGCTGGAAATCTGATATGAAAAAAAAACAGCTGCAGGTCTCGATTATAGACCCTCAACCCATTTTAATGGTACAATTTCGCCGTTCCCAAGTTTTGGTCACTTGGGAGTACTGATACGAAAAAAATTATTGAACGTCGCGATTGTGGGCTCTCAGTCAATCGTAATGGCATCATTTTTGTTTTGCGGTAATGCCCTGTTGCCAAGTTGACCACTTCGGATTACTAGGAATCCAACATGGAAGAAACAGTTGAACTTGGTATTGGTAGGTAGGGATGGTGACTGATGCGCTGCGACCTAGTTAGATCTATTGTGCCCCATCTTCTTCTGCTATCTCAAGGTGTTCTCGTTTACAGCAGCCCCTCAAGCCTCAATTCATTCAGGAATTTTAGGATTTTGAGGGGGTCCATTTGTGGTATTTCTTCCACAGTCAGCTGGTGTGATCCCAGTATATTTAATCTTTTGTGGTGTACAGCATAACACTCCATCAATATGTGGTGAGGTGTTTCTGGATGTTCCCCACAGAATCTGCAGGTGTTGTCCTCCTCTAAGCCTAGCTTCCTTAGGTGTTCTTTGAGTCTGTAATGCCCCGTTAGAAATCCTGTGATTGTCTTTAGACTAATTTTGCTGAGGTTAATCAGTGTTTTCGATCTTGCTCGGTTGAAATTGCCAAGGAGATCTTTGGCCTGCCTTAGCCCCGGAAGTATTTGCGCATTGCTTCTTCAGTTTTATTGAGTTCTTCTTGGAAGTAAGATTTTCCAAGTTTGCAGTTGATCTTCTCGATTATGGACTCTCAACCTTTTCTAATAATACTATTTTTGTTTTGCGGAAATGCGCCGTTGCCAGTTTTGATCTCTTTGGATTACTAAAAATCTGATATGAGAATAGTTCTGAGTGGATACTATTCTATTCAATTAGACGAATGGCGCTATGGAGTTTAAACCTTGCGGAAATACGCAAATGTCGTCAAGTTATGGGCGCTGGAAATCATTAATAAAAGATTTGAAGAAATTTTGCTCAAGAATATAAGTTTCTTATTAATTTTTATTATAAATTTTTTAAAAATACTTTTGGAAATCTGATTATGCATGGTCCAAAAAACAATTTTACTTCATTTAGTTTATCTCACTTTAAGTTCAGATGATATACGTTGAAAATTCTTGAAATAACTAAATGGTGCGAAACAACGTTGAATTGCTCAAGTTTTGGATTCTCAGTCAAAAATTATCATACTACAGCTCAAGGACTATAAATGGTGAGGAGTTTGACATCAACTACATTTCCACGGAAATAAAAGTAATAGCGTCTCTCTTTTTTCTGGTAGTTTATAAATGCAGCGAGCATCCGCTGTGATTTCATCTTTTCATACCAATCAGTGATCGAATTACCAGCAACTTGGATAGCTAGGTTAGTTAGGTTGGGTTGAGTCCCTTTCTTTTGTTTGGAAATTCGGTCCATGGCCAAAAACGTGGGCAGTCAGAAGAAAGAGACACACCGAAGGCGTTTCTCTTTCTTCTGGTAATTTACAAAATGCGAGCGCAGCGAGCATCTGCTATAATTTCACCTTTTCATACTAATCAGTGATCGGAATTACAAGCAACTTGGATTGATAGGTGAGTTAGGTTAGGTTGTATCCAAAACATATACGAATTTCCTCTGAATCATTTCCTCAAAATAAAAATGGCACCAAGAATCAATGAAAACATTGTAAATGACCTGAAAAAAAATGTAACGCTCCCTGTATTCAAATGAAAGGTAATAACAAATAACTGAAATCACCAGAAAATTTAATCATCTTTTGTTTAATTAAAATTGGCAATACATTTTTTTCAGTAACAAACAATCTGTCAAGTGTTTTCAGTATAATCCAAAATTGAAAAAATCCGTATTTCAAACACAAAGAGTTATCAAGAAACAATAGTTATTTGTATGCTAAGGCCGCGAAATACATTTTTAACGAACCGAAAGAACAGTTATCGCCGAGGCCGCTTGCGGCCGAGGCAAGATAATCTTGAGGTCGTTAAAAAGTTTCGCGGCCATGGCATACACACTATTTTTCGTGCAATCGTTAAAATTATTAAAATAGATAGTTGTAAATAAATATATTATTGCTCTAAAATCAACAGCAGTTCAATTTATTTAACAATATCACCGTGTGCTATGGAAATGATATGTTTCAATATATACAAAATATTTTGACAGTTCTTGTCAAAACGCAAAATGTCTGATACTGATAGCGATATTTCAGTACCTTCCACTCGCCCTGAACTCAAAAGCGTTGTAAATTCGGCGCTTTCCGTTTTAATACCCGAAAAATCTAAACGGCAGTACGAAAAATGTTACGGCGAGTTTAAAGATTGGTGTGACAAACAGAATGTTAAGACGATGTCTGAAAACATTTTTGAAAGTGACGTTTGGTTTCGCGGCCGTTGCTATGGGTAACGGCCGCGAAATTAAATTTCGCGGACTGTGCTGAGAACGCGAAATACTGACTTCGCGTGCGATTGCACGAAAAATGCGTTTTTATTCACTAGAATAGACTGAAACTATGATGTCCTACCAGAATATGACTCATTGTTTCTGAAATGGTGCTAGAAAAAAGTCTCAAAAACGACTTTTCCTACTATGCCCCGTATACAACCTAATGCACTATCATTCATAAAATCATAATTGGGCATGTTAAAGAGTTCTGATAAATACATTTTCATCCTGAATTCATCTCATTTTGACTAAGAAAATAGTTTTTTCTTTGTCAATCCTACCCAATTGTTAAAATTGTTAAAATTGTTTTTTCCGTTAACCAGCTGTCGTCCATGGTTTGAACCATCGCCGACTGGCAGCCAAAGTAATTGAAACAAATTTCTTTGAATATTTCTGCTGTTTCTCTATTTGTTGTTTTTTTTCCCATGAATTAGAATTATTTCAATTTTGTCATTTACACTTTGTGAATACATTTATAGGGACAAATCTCTGATAAGGTAATACATTTCACGATGCAAACACTCACAGTTGAGAAACGCAAAGTTGTTCACTTCTCAAACTGTCAAAAAGTCAAAGGTTATGTGATTTTAGCAATTCATAGATGAATTTTCAATTTGAAATACGAAATTATTCCTAATTCGTATACGACAAAAGTTAATGTGTACAAGCTAATAAGTACAAACTTTCGTTTTGATAAAGAATTTTCTATACAGGGGGTCCCTCCAGGAACTGCATCGATCAATATACAGAAAACCATAGGTGGGCCGAATTTGAAAATTTGGGTGTTCACGATTGTTGATAAGTAATATCCGGCTAAAATCTTTTGAAGATTGCGGCACTTCCGGTTGTACCGGAAGTGGGCCCCAACTTCGTTATTTTAAATGGGACACCCTGTATATTATCAAGGTTCTAGATTTTGTGCATGATTCTGAACATGTTTCATATATAATATTCTATACCCAAGTCTAACCGTTTTCGAAATTTTTCAAATTTTAAGTTGAAAATTGCGTTTGCAGACCGAAAAGTATTTTTTTTTTTATTTCTGGACATGATCATTTATTTTCGATTGTGTATCGATTTATTCGTAGGAGAGGATCCAGTTCAGTAGAATTTCGATATCAATTCGATTAGAGTTTTACAGGGCGTTCACCAGAAAATGATATAGATCCGGGTGAAAAAATTATTGTAAGTCCATTTTTTCAAATGGAAACCCTCCAATTTTATATTCTCGTTCGATTCGGCATCGAAAATGAAGCTAACTTTGAATGAGGTTATCTATGTCTACACTAAACAGTTTTCGAAATATTGGCGAATTAACATGTCTCAGTACCAGAAAATCTCGCATTCTTGAGTTTACTTATTCTTAGTTGCCCATGGCGCCCGCAGTTGCGTTGGAAACAATTAACCTGCCACGAAAATGTCATTGTAATCAATCATGCCGGCTCGTTTGAATTATTCGAATGAAGATTACTCAAATCTATTCATTATTTATGGCGAATGTATCTCAAGAACATGTGATATATTTGCTATTCGGTATCCGCAGAAGCAGAAGCCCCCACAAAACACTGTTAAACGAATTATAGAAAACTTCAAAAACACTCCATCTCTGCCAATACAAAAATGTAGATAAAGAAATTCTAAAACAATTCGAATGAAAGAGAACAATTTACGATATTGAGAGGTATGCAAAAATTATTTGGTCAGTAAATGTTCGAATAGGCCTTTTCATTTAGATGACAAATGACTAACTCTGTTTACCTGTCAGACCCAACGGCAGTGCCGTCGAATATTTTTTCTTTTTAAAGGAAATAAAATAATCTTTTTTCTCATGGATAGTTGACTTGAATTTACATGGAGAAAAAAGCTCACTATTTGAAAATATTCGTGTATACTATTTTATATAAGAATGAAAGGTTCTTGGTGGTATAAAGTAGGTTATATTCACTTAACATATAAAGCATTTTTTTTTGTTCCAATGCTTTTTCAATTGATGTAAGTATAGGTATATTGTTTTTGAGAAATGCTGATTTGAGAAAATAAAAATGATCTCTATTCAAACTTATGTATATTTAACCTCAAATGATCATTGAAATTAATCTACGAAGCAATGGTTCTTGTTCTATTGCTCAAATATAAGCCCGTATCTGCAAAAAATCTAAAATTTGTTTTTTTCTCGTTCCTCAGAGTTTTCTGCAGGTAAGTGAATAGGTGGTACCCAGTATCGTGTTTGAAAGAGACTAGATTCTACTTTTAGGTGATACCTTTCATGGCAATGACCAATAAATGTTTGAGAATATCCAGTAGGTCTCTGTTCAGGGTATCATTTATCAGGTAGATTACACGCTCTGGAAAATGTGGTAATTTTTAAGGGAAATACCCAAAAAATCAGTAAATTATTGTGAGATCATGTCTATAATTTTTACTGTATTCTGGGTAATGAAAGTTTCTCACAACACAGATTATTATAGGTATATTATACAGGGTGTTATTTAAGTACGTGGCCAAACTCAAAGGGGCGATTCTTTGAGTGATTCTAAGACGAAAAGTTCATATAAACATAGGTCCGGTAATGCTTCGTTTTCAAGATACAGGGTGTCAACATTTTTAAAAGAAATCGTTTTTGTCGTAAATATCTTAATAACCCTTCAACCGATTTTATTAAAATTTGGCAGTGTTATTGGAGGTCATAAAGGGCGAATGTAACCCTAACTATATCAAAATTATCATGTCCAGTGGCGTCCCGGAAGGCACTGTCCAATATTTTTGACAGAAAACATGTGCGCCACTGATTTTTTTGCAATTTTTGTATTTGTTTCACATTGAGCAACTGAAACTACAACTTTTTTATATCTAGAATATTTTTCGTATCTTGCTTTGTTTTTGAGAAAAAACATAAAAATCACTTCATTGCACATCCCTGTGACAACACAATAAAACATTTCAACTACTAAACCATCAAAAACTGGGGTCTTACTAATATTTTTTCATATCAATTTTCTATTCTAGTCTTAGAATTTTCTATCAAAATTAATGCAATGAAAAAAAATATATGTATGTATGAATTGCAGCACTTGCCTTCGGCTCTTGGCTTCGGCTCGTGCTGCAAAATGGGCTCATTACAAACTCGGAAATGGCCGATATGCATTTTGTCTATGGAATGGCCCAAGGCAATTCCAGAGCGGCTAGACGCATTTATCAAGAAAGACATCTTCATCGAAATGTTTCAATGTTTCAAATGTCGGCTGCTCTTATTGGGAGACCTGCAACGGTAAGAACAGTGGCGCTGGAGGAAGAAGTTTTACATGAAGTTGAGCGTTGCCCCGATACAAGCACACGCAAAATTGCACAACAATTAAACATTTCTCACTTTACTGTATGGAAGATTTTGAAAGAGTACCAACTGTATCCTTACCACATACAGCGTGTTCAAGCGTTATTTCCTGCGGATTTTCCCAAGCGAGTTGTTTAAACTACGTGGCTTTTGCAACAACAGGTTGCATCTCCGACATTTTTATCCAGTATATTATTTACCGATGAAGTGTGTTTTTCCCACAATTCAATTATGAACTTTCATAACAACCATATCTGGGCAGAAGAAAATCCCCATGCGGTTATAGAAAATAATTATCAACAGCAGTTTTCCGTGAATGTCTGGGTTGGTATTGTTGGCGATTATCTCATTGGACCTCATTTTTTACCCCCGAGATTAAATGGTCAAGAGTATCGTCATTTTTTGGAATTTGTATTACCTGTACTACTAGAAAATGTCCCACTGGCAGTAAGAGGAGCAATGTGGTTCATGCACGATGGGGCTCCACCTCACTTCAGCATAGTAGCACGTCAATTTCTGTATGAAACTTATGGAGAAAACTGGATCGGTCGCGCAGGTCCACAGTCATGGCCGCCCAGGTCACCGGATTTGGATCCCTTGGATTTTTTCCTTTGGGGACATTTAAAGTCCCTCGTTTATAAAACTCCAGTCAACACTGAAGAAGAATTAATCCAACGAATACGGGATTCAAGTGATCAGATAAGACATACGCCGGAAATATTTTCAATATTTCAACGTGTTCGGGAATCGATGTTAAGACGAGTTAATGCTTGTATTGAAGTTGAAGGAGAACATTTTGAGCAACTATTGTAAGTTTATTGTTAGTTATTATTGAATGTATTCTTACAGAAACAAATTGCCTAGGTACCATTTTTGTTTCAGTGTGGTTTTAATAAAGGGTGTTTCTTGTTTGATGTTGCTTTGGTATTTCCGGCGTTACCACTATGCACGCACTGGCCAAATGAAACAAACAATTTTTAAGCATAACAGATTCACCTGTAATCATTAAAAACCCTATAAAAACAATTTTTTATTCTGTTGTGCCAGGGACGTGCAATGAAGTGATTTTTATGTTTTTTCTCAAAAACAAAGCAAGATACGAAAAATATTCTAGATATAAAAAAGTTGTAATTTCAGTTGCTCAATGTGTAACAAATACAAAAATTGCAAAAAAATCAGTGGCGCACATGTTTTCTGTCAAAAATATTGGTTACAGTGCCTTCCGGGACGCCACTGGACATGATAATTTTGATATAGTTAAGGTTAAATTCGTCCTTTACGACCTTCAATAACACTGCCAAATTTTAATGAAATCGGATGAAGGGTTATTAAGATATTTACGACCAAAACGATTTCTTTTAAAAATTTTGACACCCTGTATCTTGAAAACGAAACATTACCGGACCTATGTTTATATGAACTTTTCGTCTTAGAATTACTCAAATAATCACCCCTTCAAGTTTGGCCACGTACTTAAATAACACCCTGTATATATATTTGTAAATTATCTTCTGTTATGGCATTTTTTCATTTTATGGGTAGTAATTCCATCAATGTGGAACCTATGGATAGAAACAACGAAAATTGAGTGTTGGAAGGTCAATGCTTCTTTCCGTTCTATAACTCTCATTAGGTTTGGATGTCAAGCAAAAGAGGTATGGGACCACAGAAATATAATTATATTTTTATGTATGGCACCCAAATTATTCATCCTACAATAATACACAAAGGAACCCGCGACGTTGTAGATGAATTAGCCTACAAAAAATACAAAAAATTCTACCTAAGGGAAATAAAAATTGCTAAAAAAACGCCAATGATAACTTTCTTGCCAATTCCAACAATAAACCACGTGATTGCTGGCGATTGATTAACTTTGAAAGGAATAGAAATAGAACTAACGAAAAATATAGCAAATCCAAAACTCCGGACGAATTCAATGATTTCTTCTCTGACATTGCGCAAAACATTGTAAATTCGTTACCGGTAGTGAATATTCATGCCGCTGATCTCTTAAAAAACCTCCCAAAACCCAAAGAATCCTTCTTTTTTTTACCAGTGACAGAGATGGAAGTGTCAGATGCAATAAAAAAACTTAAAAACTCGATGTGCTGTGATGTGTATGACCTCAACAGCAAAATCATTAAAGAAACTGAGGAGATACTTGTAGGGCCTCTCACAGCCATAATCAACTTATGTTTCTCAGTAGGGGTCTTTCCGGATGCTTTCAAACTCACCAAAATAATACCCATATTCAAAAATAAGGGAGATAAGGAAGATGTTGACAACTATCGTCCGATATCAATCATACCGATATTTGGAAAACTGATAGAAATAATAGCAAAACAAAAACTCTTGAACTTCTTTGAAAAACATGATTATTTAAACAAGAACCAATTTGCATTCAAAAGCAACTGTTCTACAGCGAAAGCCATTTCTAGAGTCGTACAAGGTGTAGTCGAAGGACTTGAAAAAGGCGAGCATACTTCAATAACAATGTGTGATCTTAGTAAAGCTTTTGACTGTGTCTCACATGACCTACTCCTGGAAAAATTGAACTATTATGGAATAAGAGGTGTGGCACTCGACTTTTTTAGATCGTACCTAAAAAATAGAATGCAGTCAGTATACCTAAAAGATGTGTCTTCAAAATATCGAAATGTCAACTATGGTGTGCCTCAGGGCTCTGTGCTGGGGCCACTGCTATTTATCATTCATCTAAATGACTTCTTTCATTTCATATCTCCAGTTTTCTGTGTGTGTTATGCGGATGATACTACTTTGATTCAGTCCCACAAAGAGTTATCCGTACTTAACGAAACGACAGTTGGTATTGAAAGGAACGCAGATATATGGTTCACAGCAAATTATCTGAATCTTAATAAGGGGAAAACACAAAAGCTTATAATCTCATCCAACAGAAACATAACTGAATCAAGATCTGTAAAATTGCTAGGCTTGACTCTTGATGAAGGCTTGAGTTGGCAGCCTCATATAGAGGTTTTAAGCAAAAAACTATCCACCCAACTATTTTTGCTGAGGTGTCTCAAAAATTCAGTGAACCCACCTACTTTATTATCAGCATACCATGCACTATTTCACTCCCATTTGAGTTATGGAATTCTTTTATGGGGAAATTCCCCTCACTCTATAAGGGCTTTTCGACAACAGAAACGTGCCATACGCTTGTTAGCTAATACCCCATGCAATGCTCCGTGTCAGGAATTTTTCAAAGAATTCAAAATAATGTGCTTTCCCTCTTTTACTTGTATCAAAGTTTACTAGAGATACACAAAAGAAAAAATGAAATTGATAAAAATAATCATTTTCATAATTACTCAACTAGAGAAGCTGACCACTTGAGACCTCCAAGGTACAATTCTCTGACCTTGCATCTATTTAATAAAATACCACTTAAATGGAAAAACCTTGATTTAATTTCTTTTAAAAGAAAGGTTAAAAATCATTTTGAAACTTTCAGATATTACTCGGTGGATGAATACTTGAACTATGATATGTCTAATAGACCACAAGCCCAGGCACATTTTCAGGGAGTGATTTTATACACTACGAGTCATATATAATGTTGAAGTACTGGTCGAGAAACAAACGTTGGGCACTATGCCGTCAATTTTCCACGGTACAGGTGAGTGTACAGGCGAGTTGAAATGTCGTAAAAAAGGGGGTACTTTTTGATTATTTTATACATGACGGCACTATTCTGGTCAAAGAGGCAATGAAGAAAGAATGCTCTAAAACCCAGTGCAGTCAAAAAATAGCGGTACAGGGAGTCGGAATTTTTTTTTGAAATCGGCGATTTTTAGTTAATCGAATACTTGACGGCGTTGATTCAGTTAACTTTGCCTTTCCTTAAAAACTATTAAGCATCTATGCCGTCAGAAAAGGGTGGTACATGGGGTCAGAAATCGCGAATCAAAACCCGATTTTTACCCCTTGTGGGGGTGGTCATTTTATACAACCTAAAATTAAGCTGTTTCAATGCTATATCCATCAAAGATAACATATTTTACTATGTCGTCAATTTTATATGGTACAATACGCTGAAAAATGTGTTTTTCATGTCGAAATCAAATTAGTCCGACAATGCAGCTACTTCTTATTAATTTTGGGGATATTTGGTTTCAACATAATGGTTGTTCGAGTCACAATGTCACGACACAATTTCTTTAAAACACATTTCGTGATCGCTTAATATCTACATGTGGTATGATATTGTGGCCTCCCAGATCACCAGATTTAAATGATTTCTTTCTTTGGGAATATTTGAAAGAATCCGCGTATAGACATGCATTTCAGACAGCAACAAATCCTGATGAATTAAGGGGCAAAATTATCCAACTTTGTGCCTACATTACGCCAAATCTACTCCGTGATATGAGATTATCTCTGTAACACAGATTCGGCTATTGTTTGGCACAACAAGGTGTTATTTTTCAAACTTTATTATATTAAATATTTTTGTGTTCAAATTATTTTTCAGAAGTTGAGATTATTATTTTATTCGTAGAATGTAATTTATTTTAAATGACGTTATGGCAAATTATAGCAGCAAATAATTTCCCGCAGACAGTGGAACGTTGTAAACAAAATTCGTTTCCTGAGAAGCCAGACATATCCCTATTCTCTAATATGTCGATAGTGTATCTAGGTCGCTAGAAGTGAGGACCATCCATTGAAGAGTTAAATACTTGAATGTCCATCGCGTGTAATTGCCGCCAGTTTTTGAGCACGAAAAACGGAGCGTAGTCCATGTGCGCATACATATCCCCACTTTGACATCTCCTTTCTATTCTCCACTTTTAGAAAACATAATCTCCCTAGTAAAGAAAATTCATGTACTCGAAAAATTTCCGTCAATTAATTCAAGCACGCGGTGGATGCGGTAAGAAAATTTCACACCGAGAAATGAAAATCACCCAACAATTCCTAAGAAATAACTAACGATGGTTTCACCTGAACTATTTATATACATTTATATACTACCACTGAAATATTGATATGTAAAATACCTAACAAAATTTTCATCGATAAATGAGTTTAAATTTGGAACAAAAAAAAATGTGTTGTGATCGTGGATTGAACCATCGACCTACAGACTCATATGCAGCAACAGTACCGCTGAGCTACGGGACTTGTTATAAAATGTTTTGACAAATGGTGTATTGAACTGCTTCTAAAATATGATTTCAGAATTGACAATTGGACCGAAAACGAATATTACCAAGATTATCGTTAAAATTTTGAAATTCTCTTATTACGAAAAGTTTCCGTTTAATGTTGACGGCACCACAATTTTAAATTACTGTTCAATATGGTCAATATTATATTGTTAATGTCGTCTTGTAATTTTTGACCAAAATTATGACCAAAATGGTAGGTGAAATAAGCTAAAAGTAGTAAGAGATTTCACGTCAAATGCATAAAATATAACAAGGGAAAATTGACGGCACCCTTTTTTCTATGTTTTTTGATGTTTAATGAAGTGCTATCCACAATAATATTTCAAAAATAAACTCTTATAAATGTGCTGGCAATTTTCAATTTTTTAAAAATTTTTCGTTTTTATGTTTATTCTGTATTTCAATTGGGTACCATGAATTATTGACGGCATAATTATAAAGCCATTATAAGTAGTTTCTGCTTAAAAAAGATCCGTATGCTGTCCTGAAATAAATGACCTTATATGAAAACATTGATTTTTTGCTCTAAAATTTTAGTAATTTTTTATTTATTTCTGCATGAACCATAATTTTTTGACGGCACCATGTTTAGAATACCCATTAAATGTTAACTCAAAGCTAGAAATCAGTGCCGTCAAATTCTAAATGACCACCCCCATAAGGGGTAAAAATCGGGTTTTGATTCGCTATTTCTGACCCCATGTACCACCATTTTCTGACGGCATAGATGTATCATAGTTTTTTAAGGAAAGGCAAAGTTAACTGAATCAACGCCGTCAAGTATACGATTAACTGGGGAGGGGGGGTAAAATCGCCGATTTCAAAAAAAAATTCCGACTCCCTGTACCGCTATTTTTTGACGGCACTGGGTTTTAGAGCATTCTTTTTTCATTGCCTCTTTGACGAAAATAGTTCCGTAATGTATAAAGTAATCAAAAAGTATCCCCTTTTTTTAGGACATTTCAACTCGCCTGTACACTCACGTGTACTGTGGAAAATTGACGGCATAGTGCCTAACGTTCGTTTCTCGACCAGTACTTCAACATTATTTATATGACCTGTGATGTATAAAATCACCCCCTGAAATTGTGCCTGGGCTTGGTCTAGATGAATGATCGAACCACTATCCATGTGGGTTTTCATGCAGTTCAGTGTCTTAAAAAGTGTTGTTGCTTTGTATGTATATCTATATTTTGAACTTCAGTGTCGGAATAAGTGTTGTTGCTTTTTATGTATATATTTTATTGCTACACATTTTTACATTGTTTTGTCATGATTTTTGTTTTTACTGTGTTTTACCAATTGAGAATATATTCTCGCGTATGATTTACCTGACCTGCTACAAATGTCTATATTTTACATAGCGTTTCCCAGATTGTATAGTTCAATATGAAAAAAATTGCACTATTTCATATTCTCATGAAAATGGTAAATTGTACAGAGTAAACAGTTAGTTTCTAAGGCGAGCATAAGTGCAATGTTTCAATTATAGATTACCTATAATACGAATACATTTTATCAAGAAGCACCCAAAATCCATTTTAGGATTGCAGTCATAATCCATAAGATAGAACATACAAGTAGAATTGTCTATTACACAAGTCAGAGGTTTATAAATAAAACAGTTATCTCAAGTATTGATTGAATGTGAAAAAACTTGTAGTATAGATTTTCTTCATTATTCTTTAGTTTTCAGATGGTGGATTGAAAACTCATAAAATCTGTCAAGAAACTTTAAAGAAGTTGAATAGGAAGAAAGGTATGATGAAATATTGCTGCATTGAAAAATTGTATCGGGAAATAGGAAAGAAACAAAGTTGTTGCTTAAAGTTTATTCGAAAAAACAAATCTGATATTGGTAAAAATATAATGTAAAAATATTGTAAGATATGTCTTGATTGATAAATGTGTGGCGCATTTGCTTTTCAACTGTAAGAAAACTGTAAAACCTACAGCACCACAAGGCTCAATCGTGAGTTTGTACAAATTCATTCAAAATAACGATTCTTTATAGCAATGCGACATAATTTATATCTCCTATATTTGATACAAGCCATGTGTTACCAATTTTGATTACAACACAAATAATATTAATGTAAGAAATGGGTAAATTTTGTAATCATAATCATGGGCCCTGGTAGTCGGCTGGTAGAGCGTTTGTCTCTCAAGCGTAGGATCGTGGGTTCGATTCCCAGCTTGGTCACCGGTCTCGTGCATGGCATCACACGTTAAAGGTAAGGGCTGCGTCTTCTCTAGCTCGCATAAGTCTTTCGAATACTTCTAAGGGTTGCACGTAGGAGTGCAACAGGTTGAAGGAATTAACAAATTCAAAAATAAAAAAAAAATGTATTAACCTAAGTTAATGCTATATATATATATATATATATATATATATATATATATATAAACTCTTCTCCACTTCAAAAAATGAATGATAATTAAACTTATTTGAGTAATTAATAAATTACTACACAAATACAATTTCACATGCTATAAAGAAAATGCCAGAAGCTAGGTGGATCTGGCAGCCTTAACAGCTCAACATAATATTGAAAATTGTGAGATTCTTCAACCAAGAAAATTGTGCTCTACACTACTGCTTTACTGATCCACTAGCTATCAATAACAAAATATAAAAATTGAACTACTCCAGATCATTTGTGAAGAGAACAAATCAACATCCAAATGATTATGAATAAATAATATGATCGCAGATGACCAAAGAATGCTTATTGTTAAAATTATTGGTAATACATTTGTAATATCCAAAATAAAACTATGTTTAAAAGATTTTCACTATAAATAGGTTTACAAAACCCGCGACAATTGTTTCGCTGTACAACAGCTTCTTCAAGCGGAGAAGATATAATAATTTACATGTTTGCTATGTTACCTTAAATATACATCGTAAATTAATTAGGGTGCGGTTGTATACCTGTCTCCTAATAAATTTTCAATGAGAACATTGCATTACTAATTACATTCCATCTAACCTTTCCAGAAAAACAAATTAAGTAATGGTGAGTTATTTAATTCAAGTTGGTCATTGAGGAGGTTCTCAGAATTTTTCCACTTATTGATCTCCATACTTTCCAAAAGATTAAGCTTCATACCTTTGTTCTCTACATGAAGGACTTCGAAATCATGGTCGAAAGTATGGTTTTCGGTCAATAAGTGGTTAGCATAAGTAGAGTTTGTTTTTCCGTTTACAAAGCTATTTCTGTGTTCGGTTAGGCGTTTTTTATAGGTTCTACAAGTTTGACCAAGATAAAACTTGGGGCAACTACCACAATTTAATTTATAGACTCCACACTTATCTTGTTTTTCTACTTTATCCTTGTTATTTTTAATATGTCTGCCTAAAGTGTTGTCTGTCTTAAAAGCAATATTGAAACCTTGCTTTTTCAAGAAATTACCTATTTTAGTGCTAGGTTCACCGATATAAGTAATTGTTTTAAACTTTTGGTGGTCTTTTAAACGAGGATAAACTTCTTGAATTGCTTTCTTATATTGCTTTTTGGAAAGAAGGTTATCAATCAGAGACGATTTATAACCATTATTTACTTCAATTTGTTTGATAATATCTAATTCTTTATTAAAATTTGATGTACTGAGAGGAATACTAACTAATCTATGTATCATACTATTGTAAGCTGCTGCTTTATGTTGATATGGGTGTGATGAACTATTGTGAATTGTTATATCTGTATGAGATGGTTTGTGGAAAATAGAAAATTCATGTTTATTGTCTACTTTAGTTATTGTCAGGTCCAGAAAATTTATCGAGTTGTCTTTTTCAAAATCTATGGTGAATTTGATAGAAGGGTGAAGAGAATTAATAAATTCCAGGAATTGATTTAATTGTCTAGTTGTACCTGTGAAACCTACCAAAATATCATCAACATACCTATGCCAATATATGAAGTTTTTGAACATTTTATTCCCTTTTATTTGAGTTTCCAAATTATCCATAAATATTTCAGCCAACAAAGGGCTTAAGGGATTACCCATAATCAAGCCTTCATTAGATGAATAAAATTTATTGTTGAACTGAAAATAATTTTGACTTAAAGAAACACTGAGTAAACTCAATATTTCCTCTTTAATGATAGGGTTTACATGATTTATATCTAATAGTCTTTCTACTAACAATATTGTTTCCTTAGGTACAACTAGACAATTAAATCAATTCCTGGAATTTATTAATTCTCTTCACCCTTCTATCAAATTCACCATAGAATTTGAAAAGGACAACTCGATAAATTTTCTGGACCTGACAATAACTAAAGTAAACAATAAACATGAATTTTCTATTTTCCACAAACCATCTCATACAGATATAACAATTCACAATAGTTCATCACATCCATATCAACATAAAGCAGCAGCTTACAATAGTATGATACATAGATTAGTTAGTATTCCTCTCTGTACATCAAATTTTAATAAAGAATTAGATATTATCAAACAAATTGCAGTAAATAATGGTTGTAAATCGTCTCTGATTGATAACCTTCTGTCTAAAAAGCAATATAAGAAAGCAATTCAAGAAGTTTATCCTCGTTCAAAAGACCACCAAATGTTTAAAACAATTACTTATATCGGTGAACCTAGCACTAAAATAGGTAATTTCTTGAAAAAGCAAGGTTTCAATATTGCTTTTAAAACAGACAACACTTTAGGCAGACATATTAAAAATAACAAGGATAAAGTAGAAAAACAAGATAAGAGTCTATAAATTAAATTGTGGTAGTTGCCCCAAGTTTTATCTTGGTCAAACTGGTAGAACCTATAAAAAACGCCTAACCGAACACAGAAATAGCTTTGTAAACGGAAAAACAAACTCTACTTATGCTAACCACTTATTGACCGAAAACCATACGTTCGACCATGATTTCGAATTCCTTCATGTAGAGAACAAAGGTATGAAGCTTAATCTTTTGGAAAGTATGGAGATCAATAAGTGGAAAAATTCTGAGAACCTCCTCAATGACCAACTTGAATTAAATAACTCACCATTACTTAATTTGTTTTTCTGGAAAGGTTAAATGGAATGTAATTAGTAATGCAATGTTCTCATTGAAAATTTATTAGGAGACAGGTATACAACCGCACCCTAATTAATTTACGATGTATATTTAAGGTAACATAGCAAACATGTAAATTATTATATCTTCTCCGCTGATGCTTATTTTATTTGAAAAATAACTGCATTAAATAAACATATTAGAAAAATAGACAGCAAACTATCATCAAATACTTTTTAACATAATATATAATTTTGATGGCATTTTCTAGGTACATTTCATTTAACATTGACAAACTGCAAACATTTGTTCAACTGAAACTGGTGCTTCGCACACAATTTGTTACCAATATATGTATATAAATAAATCATTTTGAAAAGTACATATTTGAAACAAAAACTGAGTTAGTCAGTTGAAACTATGATAATAGTAATAATAAACGTTTTTCCACTACTAGCACTATTATTTTAATACTAAGAACTTATTTTCATGAGCAAGTGGTTGATATAACTTAATTTTCAAGGTTACTAATCAAAAACAAATAACAAAAATAGTAAAAAAACAAATATAGTTCATTATATCATTGGCAATGTACTTAGGAAAATATGCCCTGTTAATATCAATGTATTTTCAAGAAAACAAATTTTAAAAAAATGGTTGTATGAAATGATGCTCAATATATAAAGGTTTTATGAAAAAGGTAATTGTTATGACACTTTTCTTCTAGAAAATGATATATGATTTCTGAGAATTCAATCAATTTTAAGTTTTTCCGCGATGACAAAAAAAAATCGTAAAGTTAGCAACCAGTAAATAATTATCATTTCAAAATAATAATTTGTTGAGTTACAACACGACTGAACTATTTCGAATAAGACATTGGAAAAGAATAATTACAAGCAGAAAATGATATTGTTGCTTCTGGGTGCTTATCGGCGTGATATGTATGACAGCGCTCCAGAAATATTAATGCATTACTGTTCATTTCTCATACATAACTATCTTTCATTAAAAATTCAGTTATTCATGTTTAATGCAACTCTTGAATATAAACAGTCCATAGTCTTACTTCTTCCATAAAATAAATATGTTGCCATTGAAAATTGTAGAATGTAAATAGCTATAAAAGACTGCATTAGTTATATCAAAAAATACTCTTGTAAGATACAATATTATTTGCTTAGCAATATTCGTATATACCAAACTAGCCATTAGTGTGGTTGATTTTTGATGAGCCAATGTTTTCCGTAGAAAAAATTCCAGCAGTTTCTTCCTGGTCGCATTTGCAGATCTGGTTTCATGAAAAAAAAAAAAAAAACATTTATGTACATTAACAATGTTCCAATATAGCTAATTCTCCGACATAAATGAATATGATATATATGAAAAAGCATGACAAAAAATACAAGACTTGAAATGTGAGTATGGTTGGAGTATGATTCAATCATTTTATTGCTTTTTATCAAAAATGCATAAATATTCAATGTTTGAATTGAAATTTCTTTGAAATTAAAAAAACTGCCATGGATGAAATTGATTTCTTTTTCAACATAATGCAAAAACAATGATGATTTTAGAGAAGAATAATATTTTTCACACTAAAAATGATGCAGGAAAAGAACTCATTCAAAAATTTATTACACAGTCATGAGAAATAAGTGTTGTTTTCAGAAGACAAGCAAACTGTCAGTCCTTGGCAAAAATGGAAGTAATTCGACAATATTATCAAAAGGTATTTTCTTCTTTCACATTAGGTACTTGAAAATTAACCAACCAAGCAGTAACAAATACAACTTGGGATAATATTCCTCTCACACTAACTGGCAATTTTTTTTTCAACAATCTGAAAGATTTTATTCTACCCACAACATGTTCTCCACATTACATTCGTTTTTTGCAATTATTTTTCTCTCAATTTTCTCCTCAGGTGTTAATTTATCACAGCCTTTCAAAAATGGTGGAATATTTAATTCTATTTTTTTTCTAATTGTCAAGTAGGTACAGGTCGACAAGCATAAAAATGCCTCTGAGATGCGCAAACGATAGAAAGCGTGAGTAGATGTGCGACAAAGATCGACTACTGTTTACGGCTGGTTATCATCGGAATGTACAATCGGGAGAGAAATTTTTCTGCAACACTTAGGAACGTAGGTTCTTATCTGAATTTTCATTAATTCCTAATGAACTGTTCGAATAATATATTTGTCTGTGATCACTGGGCCGTTTATGAAAATTGCATAATTTTCCCGAAGCCATAAGTGTAAATAAAGTACGACTAGAAAAAGAATGCATCGCCACACAATATCAGAAATATGTAAATAAATATAATAAAGAACACGAGGAACATACTTACAGAAGGTGACTAACAATATCACATGACCTCTGACCACTGCCAAATCAGCATTGTCCATGGTAACTTTTGATTTTTTGTTTCTCTTTTTATTTGGAGTTGAGAATTGTTCCATTTCACCTTTTTCAATTTTATTCATTTCTGAATTAATTTTCCTAATGCTTCTAACGCAAACTCCCGTTGCGGCAGCAACTCGTTCTTGAACCTTCACAAGAGGAATACTGGTTTCACCTATCATTGCTTCTGCCTGCATAAATTTGATGACATTACTGACAATTTCCCTACTTTGTCCACTCAGAATCTTATTTCTCACTTTACTCTTTGAAGGCATTTTCAAACACAACAAACTACACTATAACCTATCTAATAATATTTCAAAACTATACACAACACAAGGATTTCAAATTCAACACACAATCAGAATAACGCCACAATAATTTTATTCCACTGACTGTACACTCACGACGTTAACTGCTTGAATAATGCAGAGCGAGTGAGCTCCTGCCCCACTCCAGGGTTGTGTCTACTGCGCAACCAATTCTCGGAGGCATCCTTAGGCTTGTCGAGCAGTACTTATGTGAAAACCTCTGTCAGTTAAAACTAAGTCACCTTCATCTAGTAAATCCATTCAATTGGACTTCTTAACCTATTCTTTATCCGATATGGAACCTTTGAACTAATCGATAAAAAAAGATATAGCACCATTTGGAGTACAACCTTTTAATACTTTAAATGTAGTATGAGCTTTGTAAGAGGAATACAGATTGCTTTGGTGCCCAAAATTGCTTGGCACTTGACAAAAAAATTCAGTGCAATCATTGATTACTCTAATATTCTTTGATCTTTTGAATTAATATACACTTGTCCAAAACTCTTCGTACCATTATCGTAGGGATTATAAGATTCTAATTTACATTTTTCTCTATATGCAGAAACCTTGCAGTTTGTCGATTCATTTATTGACGGAATTTGCTCGTGGGAACAGTTTGAATTGGGCAAATTATCAATTTGGATTGGAGACAATCCATCTGACAATTAATTTGACGTTATTTGGTTGGAAGTGACATTTACTGTTCTGTCAGTTGATTTCGGAAGGTTTATATGAATGAGTGAATTGTGGGGCTTATTACATTTTATACACCTTTTTGCTTTTCAATTCCAAGAAGAATGAGACGTTTTCAGACAGTTCAAACACAGTTTCCTATTTTTAATTTCTACAATTCTTTGTTCAATTGGAAGTTGTAAAAAAGAACTGCAGTTGTGAATCAAATGGGAACCGTGACAAAAATGGCAATCTTTAGTACTATATACTAAACTGTGACTGGAAATGTTTTTATTGTGAGGTAATTTACTTCGTTCCGATTTATTCATCTCTAGTTTTTCCAAAATTTCGCATTTATCTTTGAGAAACTTATTCATATCTTGCATAGACGGTAAATCTTTTTCATACTTTTCAGATTCCCAGTCACGTCTAGTGATATTGTCAAATTTGCAGCATAAAATGTATATAATCAGTCGATCCCATTCTTCGGTTTTCTCCCTCAAAGAGTTCAAAGAAAGCAAATGTTTGATGGTGGAATCATATAAATGTCTCAAATCCACATGCGATTCTCTTTGCATTTGTGGATATTCAAAAATTGCTTTGATGTGGTTGTGAATCATCAGAGTTTTATTTTCATATCTTTCAATGAGTATTTTCCAAGCTACATCATAATTACTTGAAGTTACTTCATTTGATTCAATAATTTCTGAAGCATCCTTATTTAGCGATGACCTTAAATAATAAAACTTTTGAATTGGAGCTAATGAAGGATTCTCATCCACCAAAGCCCTGAATCCATCACGAAATTCAGGCCAATCTTGATAGTCACCACCAAAACTTGGTAAAGTGATAGTAGGTAATTTTACTAATGAATGATTAATTGTATTAGTATTATTCCTTGGATTCAATAACGATTGATGGCCTGATATTGTTGCATTCATATCAATGTTAGTAATTCTGTGGAAATCTTCTGAAACCTTTTTGGCATCAGTAATCAAACTAAAATACATGTTTTCAAACGTTTCTCTGTCATCACTCTCAATATTTTGATCAAATGACTCTATTTCGGATTGAACTCTATCAAATTCATCAAGAATATTCTCAATATTATGGATTCTCAGATCCAATTGATTAATTTGATTCGCTTCTAAATTATTTATATCCAATGATTGGAAAAACGTTTGAAAACGAGTAAGCTTTCCCTTAATTTGGCCACGTCTCAATTTCAGAATATTCAAATCTTCAGATATTTCAACTGAATTGAAACCCAAACTGAATAATGACTCTCAACTCTCGAAGGGTAGGCTAGGTAAGGAATAGGAGATTGGTAAGAATAAGGGTAAATTCAATGAAGGAACCGGTGAGGAATGGATGACTGACCTTAACCCAGAATTGGCGACTGTATTCTTGACACCCCCTCGTCCTCTCCAATATAATCCTCAATTTCCAAAATCCAACTGCCAAATATCCGGCTCGAAGGACCAATGTTGACGATGGTTTCTATTTATTATATTTCTAATGAATTCTGTGGACTGTAAATCTCTTAATTGAATGAAAATACTATTTTAAAATATATATTGACAATTCTCTTGAACAAATTCAAAGTTATTAGTTTATTTTATTAAACAACAGAAAACAAAATGTTTAGCAACATCATAAACTTTTTATACAGGGCACTTTCTCCAACACAAATGTTGCTTTATCAAATCTCTAGATGGGAACATCATAGGCTGAAGTATATTAAATATATATGTTTTCTCCAGCTGGTAAACCGGTTGAAAGGTTGAATCTATAATGTATATCTTCAATTAATGAACCTGTTCTTAATCTGATCAAAACTATAACGAGTTCTTCGAAAGGATTTTTTTCTCCAAAGGTCGATCAACCGTAAAATTTGTACATCCCCAATACTGTAAAGGCTCTATGTGTTGCAAATATGAAAATTTATGTGAGAACGCTGGTAAAAATTTGAGATGTATAAAACTTACACTTTTTATCACTCTGCTTTTGACTTTCCACAAAGTTATTCATGTCTTCTCCAGCTTCATTCCTTTCCAGCTCTTCAATCCTCTTCCGCAACATGCAATTTTCATTAGTATTACATTTGCCATATTTTCAATTTGTAGATCGATAGAGAATCATGGCATTAGCCCATTTTTTTACAAGCCTCCAACAAACCCTAATGAAACCTTTTCCAGAGTTTTACCTTTCCACCACCTAAAAAAAGTGAGAAATAATATAGAAAATTAATACGAGTGTAGAAGGATTTATAATCAATTTTTCTTCATCAAATTCTATCATCTTAAACAAATATTTTCAATTTGTCAAGGACTTGTGGCATTCTGAATCAGCCTACCAAAAAATCAAAATAAATTGAAACGTTTTCTTTGTGAAGGGATTATAATTTGGCGGATGGAACAGTTCATCAAATAAATTTTAAATTTGTTTTTACGAAACTTTCAGGTTTTCGGAGAAAACCCCCAGCAGAGCTTGTGCGAGCAAGGGAAAACCGTTGACTAATAATTTGCCTTCCACACCTGTATAAACTTTCTTGATTCATTCTATCGACTTTTCAGATTGTGGAAGTTTATAGAATTGAAAAACTTTAAAAAATTATAATAACTGCAATGTAAACACAGTGAACTCATTCCATTTGACTTCTAAAATCATTTTAAAAGTAAACTAAAACTTACCTGTGAAAGGTTCGAGTATGGTTTTTCCGATTTCTTCTGCACAACACAACATTTCGATACGATTGTGCCGTCACACAGTAAAGTCGAGCTGATAAATCAATTACACTATAATTACCACAAGAAATGGTATATAACACACAAAAATAAAAGTAAACTACGGGGAATAGGTATTTTATTCACTAGTAGTTATTATTCACTTTCGAAGTACGAACGCCAATGGTTGCATTTGTCTGTTGTCATGAAGTTGACGGTTGACAGAATGTGAAAATACCGCTAATTTTGAACTGAGCCAATCCCAAATTGTTATTTCAAAACTAACCAATGGCTATTCACTTTCCCAATATCCAATCAGACTTTGGGTCTCAAAACGAACGCATGCGCCTTAAAAAATCATCTAAATGAAAAGGCCTATTGGCGCCATTCAACTTCCAAACATTTTTCACATCTCACTAATAATTCTTGATGTGTCGCTTTTCGTACTGAATCGAGTCTGAGATTCTCGAATGAATTCCTCACTCGTTGCATACAATCTTCCATGGTAGTCAATTGAGTTTTATAGACTTGTGCCCCGTCATGTTGATAAAATAGGTTTCTATAATCAGCAATTGGTAAAGTGTTCAAGTACTCATTTTCGAAATTATGAAAATAGTACATTATATACCGCGGGACTGAAGTAGTACATTTAATCCTGAAGGTAAAGTTTATGGCCCGACCGCAGGGAGGGCCATAATTTACCTGAAGGATTAAATGTACTTCAGTCGCAAGGTATATACGATACTTTTGGTACTTCCGGTATGATTTTATTAATTATTTCAATAATTTCAATCAGTTTTTTCTCTCTTCAACTCATTTAATAAACTGTCTTTAAAATAAGTTACCATAGTAACATTGCGTTGTGACAGTTATAATTTAGAAACATTGTCATTACTAGTGTCATTGTAAAGAAACATTGTTATTGATAATTATTGGTATCATGAGTGAAGAAGGTGTATCTGATATTGATAAAAGAGCAGCCGAAGTAGGTGAAGAATTGTTACCACCGAAATCTAGAAAACTATACGAGCAGCAGTACGATGCTTTTAAAAAGTGGTGCCGCTTAAAAAATGTGAGACAACCTACTGAAAATGCGCTGTTAGTCTACTTCGATGATAAATCAAAAGCGGTTTGTGCCTCAACTCTCTGGGCACATTACTCAATGCTGAAATCGGTTATTAACATTAGAGAAGATATTGATATAAGTAAATTTCCAAAATTATTAGCTTTTTTGAAGAGAAGAAATGAGGGATTTAAGCCAAAGAAGTCAAGAATTCTCACGTCTGAGCAGGTAGATCAGTTCTTACGGGAGGCTCCGGATGATAAATATTTAATGCTTAAGGTAAATTTGGAAATTTGTTTGTATTCAGAAATTTTAAGAAATCAATTTTTTTGTAGGTTGCACTTATTTTGGGCGTTGCGGGAGCTTGTCGTGGAAAAGAGTTGGTTGATTTAGAAATCGACGATGTGAGAGATTTGGGCGATTCCTTCCTAATTGCGATTAGAAACACCAAAAATAAAATTGACCGAAATTTTGTGATCAAAAATTCAGAAAACAGTGCCATCAGTTTTGTGGCGATATTTCGGAAATATGTGGCATTGCGAAAGACAGGGACAACTCATTCAAAATTTTTTGTTCAATACATCAACAAAGAATGTACTACGCGAGTAGTAGGAAAAAACATGTTTGGTACATTTCCACGGCAAATAGCAGCTTTCTTGAAATTAGAAAATGCGACGTCTTATACGGGACATTGTTTTAGACGCACATCTGCGTCTTTGTTAGCTGATTCGGGAGCAACAATAGACGTGCTGAAGAGACATGGAGGATGGAAATCCTCCAACGTGGCCGAGGGATATATTGAATCGTCTATTAAAAATAAACAAAAAATTTCAGATAAAATATTTGGTCAAGTCGCCGATTCGTCCACTATAGTTATGCCACAGTCCTCATTCTCGCTTCCTGTTTCCGCAGGATCTTCGAAACAAACACCAGTTCAATATGAAAAGGACCTATCTGTTACTCGTCAGTTACCTGCTGCATTAACCCAGGAAAGACTGGTCAATATGACGAACTGTCACAATATTAATTTGAATATTAACGTTAATTACCATTCTAATTAATTATATTTTTCAATAAAATATCCCTTAAATTCGTTTGTTTGTGATTTAATCGTTCCGGGAGTTTCGTCAATATTTAATCCCGGAGGGATTAAATGTGACACTTTAGTACCTGTCACAAGGGAGTGAAGTTGTCACTTTAGGCCCGGAAGTACGAAAATATTCAAATATCCTTCACCTGCAAAAGAAGTACATCTCATCCTATTCTTGTTTCGAAATTGACATCTGTTTTTGGTAAAGGTAAGCTATCGGGCTTCTGCGCAAATAAAAAAAAGGTGATGTTACTTACGTAGTTTTGTCTCCTGAAGACGAATCTGGAATTATTTTGCGGCGCTCTCTACTACTTACCGAGATATGACTCTCCAAACATTGAAAATTGACCGTTTTCAAACACGAATTTTTCAGTCAAAAATCACTCAAAGTTTCTCCTTTTTTTGATAGGCCCTTTCTTTACACACTAATAAACCCATATTTCGCAATTAGAACCACTAAAAACATTATCTTTTAACAAAAAATCCACCCTTCTTTATGACAACACATAACCAACAAATCTGAATATTTTTATTATTTTATATGTAGTGGGTTGGTGACTGCACGCGCTATCTATTCATTGACATCTATACAACAATTTATCTTTGTCCAGATGTATTTACTTTGCACTGAACTCAAAAATACTCCCAATTTAATTAAAAAATTAATAAGTGCCAATCTATTGTTCACCTAAATTAGAAATTCTTAGAATTTTAACATTTTCAGTTTATGATATTTACGTTAAATTAAACACCAAAATGGCGAAATTTTAACAATTGAACATAGAATCAAAATTGAATAGTTAGCGCGCGCAGTTACCAACCCACTACATATAAAATTATAAAAATATCCAGATTTGTTGGTTATGTGTTGTCCTAAGGAAGGGTAGATTTTTTTGTGAAAAAATAATGTTTTTAGTGCTTGTAATTGTGAAATATGGGTTGATTAGTATGTAAAGAAAGGGCCTATCAAAAGAAGGAGAAACTTTGAGTGATTTTTTACCGGAAAATTTGGGTTTGAAAACGCAGAAGCCCGATAAGCTTACTTTTACCCTGTTTTTTACTTACCTTTTGAGTTTTCTTGATAAAGAAGCAGTGCCACGACGCTATCACTTCTTATCGCACAATAAACATTGAACTGCCAAGACTCTTGAAAATTCAGTTCCCTGAATACATGCTGATTTGAGTCACTTCAATAATGGAAATTATGTCGGTTGAAGACATAATAATAATAATTGCGACCAAGTAAAAACGACTTCTCAAAATCTCACTCTTGGAGAACTTATATGGGTGTACTGAGATTTTTGACAATCCTGATTTTCTTGCAACTTGTCTCAAAGATATTGTTGGATATGCAGCAAAATATCCCAAAATGACAATTTCAATATCTTCATCATCAACAATTGGTTTGTTTCTCTGCACTCTGGCTTTGACGGATCCAAAGTTTTCGAAGTTTTCTATAATTCGTTTAACAGTATTTTGTGAGTGCTTCTGCTTCTGCGGATACCGAATATCAAATATATCATGTTCTTGAGATAACCCTATTACATTTGCCATAAATAATAAATAGAGAGAGAAATTTATTTATTTAGCTGAGAGCTAACATACAAATAAGTACTAGTACTAATATATCACTAAAACTAATTCAGAAAGTTAAACAATAAAAATTTCAAACGTCACAAATTTACAAACAACGATCACTACAAAAAACATGGTGAATACATATTATATGTATATATAAATATAAATAGATATTCCAGAAAAAAGTTTTATCACATTTCCTAATGCTAACTAATTTAAAAAATGCTCTTTCAATCGCTTAATAAATATGCCAATGTTTCCAGACGTTTTAATCGCTTCAGGTAAGTTATTATATTCGCTCATGCCTCATGCCTTCATAGATTTAAGTAATCTTCATTCGAATAATTCCAACGAGCCGACATGATTGATTACAATGACATTACCGTGGCAGTTGATTGTTTCCAACGCAACTGCGGGCGCCATGGCCAACTAAGAATAAGTAAGCTCAAGAATACGAGATTTTCTGGAACTGAGACATGTTAATTCGCCAATATTTCGAAAACTGTTGAGTGTAGGCATAGATAACCTTATTCAAAGTTAGCTTCATTTTCGATGCCGAATCGAATGAGAATATAAAATTGGAGGGTTTCCATTTGAAAAAATTGACTTCAACTTATTTATATTTCGAGAAAACGGTTATACTTGGGTATAGGACATTATACATGAAACATGTTCAGAATCATGCGTAAAATCTGAATTTTTGATAATATACAGGGTGTCCCATTTAAAATAACGAAGGTGGGGTCCACTTCCGGTACAACCGGAAGTGCCAGAATCTTTAAAATATTTTAGCCGGATAGCACTTGTCAACATTAGTAAACTCCCAAATTTTCAAATCAGGCCCATCTATGGTTTTCTATACAAAGTGGCCACTTTTTTAATGGGATTGTATTGGTAACTTTTAAACCATAAGAGTTAGAAGGTCGGTCAAATAGAGAAAAAGTCGCATTCATAGAAGCATTGTCAAGTGGTTCAAACAAATCGAGATTATCAGTACCGGTTATTGAGATATCATAAGAAAAGTAAATTCTGTCATTTTGATTTTTCTTTTTTTCCCACTTTATTTCAAATATTATCAAAAAATGATACAGGAATTTTTTATTCGATAGTAAATTATCCTTAATTTGACTCAATTAGATTTCGTATCCAACGTTTCGTACTCTCTGGGCCACCCTCAACCTCATTTTTTTCAATACGGACCTGCATATTTTATGACACATTTTGAAATAACTTTTAACGTTGAATTCAACAATATATCATACAATGTCATTCAAAGTTGATTTTCAGGTGATTTTGACCCTTATCCAAATTTCTCTGGGTCGGATCTGTATTGCATTTACCTTTAGTTTAATTAACAACATGCAATACATTTCGATTAGAAAAACAACTCAGTCATCTCAAATTGAATGGAACGTATCAGAATCAAAGCAAGAAACAAGTAATATTTATTTACATAATATTTCAAGCGAAGGAAAACCTAATGCAGAATAATTAAACGAAACTATCATTTATATGAAAGAAAAATTAAATGATTATTCGAAAGTAAATCAAAATCAATAAAGTAAGTGTTCGAAATGTCCACCATTTTGTAAAATGCACTTTGCGGTCCTGGAACCCATACTTCTTATACATTTGCTTATTTCGTCTCCTTGAATACCTTCCAATACATTCTCAATCTTCTCGCGAAGAATCTCTATTGTCGGGTTCGTAGTATCATAAATTTTATTTTTGAGATATCCCGACAAATAAAAATCCAGCGGATTCAAATCCGGAGATCTTGCAGGCCATGCTACTGGACCTCTTGTTCCAATCCATGAATTGGGCAAAGTTCGATTTAGATAATCTGTGACTATTCTTGAGTTGTGTGGACCACATCCGTCTTGTTGGAACCATGGACTATTACGCCGATACCGTATAGAAAGATCATCCAACATTTCTTCTATAATTTCTACATATTTTTCTCCGGTTAGGTTGCCATTAATAAAATAGGGTCCCAGTAATTTATTATTCAACAGACCGCACTATATGTTCAAAGAAAAATGATATTGATGTCTAACTTCAAGAATTAGGTGAGGATTTTCTGTGGCATAAAAATGTTTGTTCCTTCGATTAAACATGCCAGAATTTGTGAATGTCGTTTCGTCTCCCCAAATAATATTGTGCGCAAAATTGTTGTTATTCCACACCTTCCGTTGAAACCAATTGCAGAATTGCAACCTTCTCTCAGGATCATTACGAAATAGTTTTTGAACGGCTTGGTATTTATAGTCATGGTATCCGTGCCTCTTAACTATTTTATTAACAGCACTTTTTGATAAATTGCATTCACTGGCCATAGTTCTCGATCCTATTCCTGGATTCATTCGAATTTGGGCTAGAACATTGATGTCATTGATAGGCTCGTTTCGTCTTACATAAGGACCTCTAGGTTTGATGAATGAATTATGTTCAAGTAACGTTGTAGATAAACGTCGAAATATTTTAATATTTGGTGTTGTTCTTTCAGGATATAATTCACCATACCTTTGTTGTGCTTTGAACGAATTTCTATCTAGTTTTATGTACACTTCGTACATATCTCTTTTTTCTTCATTTGTGTATCTTACCATACCGAATAAGTTAAATTGAAATTACACAGAAAAGTATTTAATGACAAGTTCTTGTGACACAATAATGAACGAAGTGACAAATAATATGACACTTCTTGTTATGTTCTTTTTTATCCACGTCGTACTACTTGAAAATAATACATTCATTAAACCTAGAGTTTTGTGTATGTAAGAAAAAACAAGTCTATTAACGATATCAATATTCCGCCCAAATTCAATTGAATCCATAAAAAAAAAATCGAAAGCTGTTCATAAAATAGTCAAGAGACGCGAATACAATGATTTTAAATTTGAATACCAAGACTTGCAAGAATTATATCGTAATGATCTTAAAAATAAAGTTCGATTCTGTAATCTGTTTCAACGGAACAAATGACAAATCCAACAATAGTGATTCCTCTCGAGAAGATTGAGAATGTATTGGAAGGTATTCAAGGAGACGAATTTATCAAATGTATAAGAAGTATGGGTTCCAGAACTGCAAAGTGCACAAAATGGTGGACATTTCGAACACTTACTTCATAAATTTTCATTTATTTTCGAATAATCATTTAATTTTTCTTTCATATAAATGATAGTTTCGTTTAATTATTCTGCATTAGGTTTTTCTTCTCTTGAAATATGTAAATAATTATTACTTGTTTCTTGCTTTCATTCTGATACGTTCCATTCAGTTTAAGATGACTGAGTTATTTTTCTTATCGAAATGTATTGCATGTTGTTAATTAAACAAAAGGTAAATGCAATACAGATCCGACCCAGAGAAATTTGGATAAGGGTCAAAATCACCTGAAAATCAACTTTGAATGACATTGTATGATATATTGTTGAATGCAACGTTAAAAGTTATTTCAAAATGTGTCATAAAATATGCAGGTCCGTATTGAAAAAAATGAGGTTGAGGGTGGCCCAGAGAGTACGAAACGTTGGATTCGAAATCTGATTAGGTCAAATTAAGGATAATTTACTATCAAATAAAAAATTCCTGTATCATTTTTTGATAATATTTGAAATAAAGTGGGAAAAAAAGAAAAATCAAAATGACAGAATTTACTTTTCTTATGATATCTCAATAACCAATCCTGATAATCTCGATTTGTTTGAACCACTTGACAATGCTTCTATGAATGCAACTTTTTCTCCATTTGACCGACCTTCTAACTCTTATGGTTTAAAAGTTACCAATACAATCCCATTAAAAAAGTGGCCACTCTGTATATTGGTCGATGCAGTTCCCGGAGGGACCCCCTGTATATATGACATGCTCTTCCCTATCCGAACTGAAGAACGAAGGGTTGGTGTACCACTATTTTCGAACCATCCTGTGTGAAAAAAATGATGTCAGTTAACTTCGACCGAGATTGAGAGAGTTCATTCAGGATAAATTGAATCTTGAATTTCCATCAGAGATCTCACACTGGTTAGTTTAAAATTATTTGAATTGGATTGTTTTTTGTTCACCCTGTTGTAGAGCATATAACGAAAAAGTGTAATGAACACGGAATCAAGGTGACATTGTACTATCATTGTGGCTTGATATTCCCAGAACAAACAGATGATTTGTCTATTCTCGGAATTGTTGAACATTCTGAGCGGAAAGCTTCACTTTTCAACTTTGAAACCCTGTATCTCGAAAACTGGCCCAGTCAACACAGAATAGTCTCAGAGATGGTAGTGGGATTCACATTCATGTTTCAGATCACACCGGTGAATCGCAAAGTGACTTCCATTATTATCGCATAAACGTCTATTCGGTGCCCCGTTGGTCATGTCGAGACATCAAAATGTGATGCAAAATGTGACTCGAAATTAGCCCAATGTGATATTCCATTTATACGTCGGAATTAAATGTACATCGAGACCCTTTCGATGTAACAATGTGAAATTAAAGGACTGGTACTTATTCAAAAATGCGCTTCACCTTCTGATTCTCCTGTATGTCAGAATGAAACAAAGCTCACCATGTTTCAACATAAATAGAAATTATACCTCAATGTTATCATTTCTACTAATGAATTACGGTTCACATTGAATGGAATGCTAGAAAACAAATGTGTGAGTTGATTCCGTTGTACTTATATAGTTTTCACAAACAAAAAAATGAACAAACTCTGTATTAATCATAAAAAAACAATATACAGAAATGTGAAGAATCTTTAATTCAACTTCAATCCTCTGGACAGCATTTTCTTTGTGGCGAAATCAGCATACCTATGAAAATGCCAAATTCTGTAAATCACTGAATTTACTTCTCTACCTTTCTACTCACCGTTCCACTTCTTCCAGGACACAGTTCTTGATAGAAATAATAATTGGGCAATGTCAATAAACTCATTTGATTTAGGTATTGAAATAAAAAGAATCAAACAGAACACTACAAACTATCAGAAGTCTTTATAGAATATTCAAAGGATGGCGTCAACAAAATACAGATTCTACTTGACTCTCGACTCGACAAATAACTCTGGCCATTTTGTGTCGTGATGGTGATGTCATGCTCAATTTTGTTACCAACCTGATTTTTTCTATACCGACAAAATCGCAATGAAACAAAAATTCATGTTGATGTGCTTTGCAATTTTCTTCACATTTTGTGGTCAAAGCGACACTAACGAGAAGAAAATTGTGAACAATTCATAACATCTGGCATCACTAAGTGGTAGCAGTGATGTCTAAATGCAACTCATTTTGTTACCATAATCATCATGAAAGCAACATCTCCTAGATGTTTGTGTTAACTGGGGGTGTGCAGATTTTTATGTCCCAGACACTTTTGCCAAGGAAGTCAAAATCTATAACATACCAAAAATTCTTTAAATTGATAAACTTACAAGAGTTAAAAGAAGTCATATCTGAAATAGACACTACTAAAAGTTCGGCCATTGATGAAATTAACAGTAAAATTATAAAAAGCAGTTTTCAAGTAATTGGTCATGTTTGGTGTCATTTTATAAATACTTCATTAGAAAAAGGTATAGTTCCTACAGAATTAAAGGTAAGTACCATTACTTCAACTGAAAAAGTGGCTAATTCAAATAAATGCAGTGAATTCCGACCCACCAATAACTTACCTTGTGCTGAAAAATTGCTAGAACTAGTAGTTCATCAGCAGTTACGAGGATATATTGAGAAATTATTAGCCTACTATAGAACCAAACAAAATTTCAAAGTCAAAATATTTCATTACTCAACATATTCTCCTCTCAATTATCTATTACAGCGAAACTGCAACGTCTCTAGACCTTTCAAAAAAAATGTTTCTTCTTGCTCTGCAAACCAAACCTCCACAGCTTTCATTACCTCCTCGTTGGAAGAAAGTTTACGACCTTTTGAACTTTTTTCAGTTGAGGAAAGAGATGATAGTCGGACGGAGCCAAATCTGGCGAATAAGGGGGGTGTTCTAGTAATTCAAACCCTAAATCACGAATTTTTGTATGGCAACATGAGATTTGTGTGCAGGGGCGTTGTCCTGCAAAAACAAAACACCTTTGGATAGCTCTCCGCATCTTTTCTCTTTAATAGTAATCTTCAGTTATTGTTCTACCCTTATCCAAAAAATCAATCATGATTACTCCATGGCAATCCCAAATAACTGAAGCAAGAACTTTTCCAGCAGATTTTTGGACACGAAACTTCTTAGGTCTTGTAGAACCGGAGTGTCGCCATTCCATCGATTGTTGCTTTGTTTCTGGATCGTAGAAATGTACCCAAGTCTCATTCATAGTACCAATTCGGTTCAAGAAGTCTACATCGTTTTCAAATCGAGCACAGATCGAACGCGATGCTACCACCCATGCATGCTTTTGGTTAACATTCAAACATTTGCGGATCCATTTTGCAGCAATTTTTTTCATATCCAAATTGACATTAACTATAAGATGAACGCGTTCGTATGAAATATTCAGTGCTTCAGATATCCGTTATAGCCAAATTCGACGGTCTGTTAAAATCATGTCATGAACTGTATCGATATTTTTGGGGACTGACACAGAAACTGGCCTTCCCGATCGGTCATCATCTTCAATGGAAAATTTACATCTTTTGAAGCATGCAGACCAATTTTTCACAATCGCATACGAAGGACATTGATCACCAAGGGTATTGGGCATATCTTCGTAAATCTGCTTACATCTCAACCCTTTTAAATACAGGTACTTGATGATGGCTCCATACTCCAATTTTTCGATTTTCACAATTTCGGTGGACATATTTTTTCTTTTAATTTATTGCGTAACTCTGGTTTACTTTTTTGACGTCAAACTTTACACTGACACTTCTAATAAGTTAGTGTTCGTTGCTATGGTAACGCAATATTTTGTTTATGCAGGGAACTGGTCTAGGCTAACTAGATATCAATACATCCTCGTATTACAATATTGCAATGAAAAAAACATACTTTTTATGAACCAATCTGGGTTTAGATCCAATCATTTAGGTGAGTCAGCTATTCAGTGAACTGTTACCGAATGGAAGAAAAACATGAGTAAAAATATGTATACTGTAGCTGTATTTTGGATGTAAGTCGAGCATTTGAAACCATAAACCATGATATACTACTAAAAAAACTGGAACTTTATGGCATAAGGGGAAGAGTACTTGAGTGGATTGACAACTATCTCACCAATAGGAAACAACGAACAAAAATTGGCAATTAATTCTCAGTGCCATTAGATGTACAACATGGAGTCCCACAAGGTAGAATTCTGGGACCATTATTGTTCCTTCTATATATAAATGATATAAATCAACATAATTGCAGATGACACTTCAATAGCAGTAACAGATAGAAATTTAAATGATGTCGTAAAAAAGATGAATAATTCTTTAAATGAAATATCAGAATACCTCAAAATGAACAAATTAAAACTGAACGTTGATAAAACAAAAGGGATGATAATTGCTACACCTTATATGTTTAGACAAATTAATATTGATGGAATTCACATTAAAATACAAGATAATAAAATTGAACTAGTACCAGAGTTTAAATATCTGGGTTTCATGCTTGACAATCACTTTACATTGAATGGCCATTTCAATTATATACAGAAAAAAATTATAAAATTATACTTCTTCTCGAGGGTATCATAGCATTTAAGAATAAATGCAAGAATTACCACATACAACATCATTCTTAAACCCCATTTTGAATATTGCCCTACCTTACTGTATGTAATTCAAAATCGTGCAATAAGAATCACCTTAAGATGTAACAGGCATACACCAATATCCTTAATGTAAGAAACATTGCAATGGTTGTCAATAGAAAATAGACTCAATTACTTAACTATGAGTTACATCTATAAAATGCTATATAATCTTCTTCCATCATATTTTCAAAAGTTTGTAATTTTCAATAATCAAATCCACCAACATGATACCAGAATTAAATACAACTTATATGTGACTAGTCAAGTCAAAGCATACAATACATTTTAATGTTCAAGGGATTCATTGCTTACAACTATCTGCCAAATGACATGAAGGGCTCAGAAACTGTTCAACAGTTCAAATCAAACATGATAAAACATCTAATTCAAAAGTTAAATTTGTTTGAAGTCCATATTTGTTAGGTGAAATAACTTATAAATGTCTTCGTTTTTTTCCAACTGTAAGTATATTTTGAGAATTCATGTTTATGTTATGTTTATGTATTATGTTAAATATGATAATTTTTTATGTATACTCATTATTTTTGTAAATGTATATTAGGAATGCCTATTTCAAATAAGTATTATTATTATTATTATTTTCTGTGAGGAATGTACCAGTCAGGCCCTGTCTCCGGTGCTCCGATACATCCGGAGGGCGCGCTGGTGTCGATAACCCCAATAACCACTCCCTACGTCCGTAGGGTGACTATTGGGCCCGATAATCATGTGCCCTGAGTAGACGAAGCGAACCAAGGATAACGGCCTTCTGCATTCGTGCTGCTAAGATTGCTGCCATATTACGGCAAGCCGGTATTATCTTCAAGTTGGAGAGCAGTGTGTCCATCATCCCACCAAGGACTCCTATGATCAGAACCACCATTTTGACAGAATGGTCCGGATACAACCTGTGGAGTTCAAAGAAGATCTCGATATTTAGACGGTTTTTCCTCCTCTGTTCGAACGATATTCATTTCGCCTGGAGCGGAAAACTCCATGACGAATATCGTTCTACTTTGGTGGTCGAGAAGGTCCTGGAAGTCTTTGCCAGTATGTTGCTCTCATTGCTTCTTAAGTTTTATTGAGTTCTTCTTGGGAGTAAGATTTTCCAAGTCCGAAGAATGGTTTTGGTCTGATCAGTGGCGTTGATGCCCCTTTCCGTGCCAGGGTGTCTGCTTGTTCATGGCACACCACTCCAACGTGCCCCGGCACCCAGAAGAGGATCACCTTGTTGTTTTAGTTCATCTAGGCATTCTCAGACCATCTTCGAGTTGATGTTATATGAGCTCAGCGCTTTGAAGGCTGCTTGACTATCGAAGGAGATTGCGATATCTTTGTTTCGGTATTTCCTGTCGGGGTTGAACTGAATGCACCTTTCTATGGCGTGAATTTCCTCTTGAAGATGCTTGAAGACTCCTGTTCCAGTTCTGTCGGGAGTTTTTGACCAGTCCGTGTACCATGTTATGGTATTCTTTCCCACTGCTCGAATGGATTCCGTGCTCCATTATTTCTTGGTATTTAATTCCGTTCGAAAAAATTTCTCGAAACTAAATTTCCTGATAATTTCGTCAGTTGGGAGATCGGTAAGATGTGCACTTTCGGTGGGGGTTGAGCCCCTTACACTGTGTGCTGTTCCATTGGGTCCGACTTTAGCCAACCTGAGGTTTGCTCTCCAAGCAGTTCTCCTCACCATGATATGGAGTGGACAGAGGTCCAGAATGACCTCTAAAGCTGCTGTTGGAGTCGACCTCATTGCTCATGTTATACAAAGACATGCTAGTCTTCGCACTTTCTTCAGGATTTTCTTTGTTGTGGCGAGTTCGGTTCTGCCGTGCCACACTATTGCTCCGTAGGTGATCATAGGTCTCACTATCATAGTGCGAGGTCCCTTTTTTTAATCTGAAAATCTGATTTTTTCCATTCGATGTGCACTTTTTGAATGTCACTGTAGAATAATTATGAAAATTTATTCTACCGAAATATATACATTCGAGTAAGATGATCGTAGTTTCATTTAAATAATAATCTATAATTTATACAACATATTATAAACGAAACTATAAAACATACACGATATCGCAAAGGAACAACAACTCTAGAACCTACAGTCATTGTTTGCTTCAGTAAATTCACCAAGTAATTCAAATAGTCATTCAAAAGATTCCTCAGTGACCATCATATACAATGTATTCATGAAAATTGAAAAATATACTTTGTTTAATGGTGTATTGAATATTCAAAGGCATTTTATTTACAATTGAATTATTGTTTTGTTTCTTTGAGTCCGCAATCAAATGTGAATCGAGAATGTCGGGTCCAGTAGTGGTATGTAACAGTTTTTGTGTTGAGTTTTGAGTGTCCTTTTTTTAGTGTGACTAAGTTTTTTAAATCTTTTGAAAGAATAAGAAACTCGAGAGTTATATGAACAATATGATACAATCAGCTATTCAGTCTTGGTCGCCCTTATCTGTTCCATTTTTGTATTTGAAATTTGAAAATTATTTTAACTCCGATATGTGCTCCATCTTTCTGATTATACAGGGTGTCAATTTTAAAACATACAACCCGCTATATTACCGTCGCTATAGAAAATTTGAAATTATGCAAACACACTTTGAACTTATTTTCAAGTGGGATATTTGTTGGGCTGGTTTTCAATTGAATTTTATCAACACTCTAGAGGGGGCAGACATAACCCCTAAAATCTCAAAGGGAAAGGGGGGTTGGGTGATACCTCATTTCAAAGGTCGTCCAACTACAATTTCAAAAATACTACATACTTGACCTCTCTTGTCAGCAATTCGCGAAAAATTTGATAAAAACTGTAGGTATAAAAGAATTGATGAACGGTACATTTTTGAAGTATTTTTTCTTCTAATCTCCATCAAAATAAGAAAGAAACGTATTATTTAGTTGAAAACTATAATTGAAAAAATGTGATATACCTAAACTAACTAGTACTTTTCTACTAGTCTTTTTTGTGGGGGTGGGCGCATATTTTATTGTTTGCCTCAGGGCGCACAAAACTCTGAAGGCAGCTCCGATGGTCATTTGAATAGTTTAAACAGTTCCAACAGTAAAATGAATATTACGAGCCAAAAAAACTAATTTTTTTCCCGAGATGTTGTTAGGTATTTATCATTCTTGAAACCATTTTTTCTTACCAAAATTATTTTATTTTAAAGGTCGTTAAACTACCTTTTCAAAAATATCTTGACCTTTCTTGTCAGTACTTTTGGGGAATAGGCCAAGATGTAGACAAATATAAGAGGCTCTTCTCACACAAAACAAAAGACGCAACGGCCTACACTACTTTTTATAAGATAGTTCGTAAAAATCCCGGTTTTCGCCACAGCAAAACCGCTTTGTGGAATTTTTTAAACAAGAAATAGTGGAAAAATTACAATTTTTTTGTTTTTTGCAAATATCTCAAAAAGTATTGGAGTAATCGTTTTACAACTCAGAGCACTTTTGTAGAGAATTATAAAACCTACGAAATGTTTTTTAAACGACCAGTGCATTTTTCACTGAGAAATTTCTGGAGATCCTCGAAAAAGAGACCACTATGTTAGCTCTGCTCACCTGGAAGATACAATGACACTACAGCCTCAGAAAACACTTTAATAAATATAATATATTGAATACAAAACAGACTCTGCCACGATCTAAGTTAAGTTTGCTCGTTCGTCGAAAAAGTCCCTTGCTAAGCAACCAAAAATTTGATATCAATTGTACAAAAAATCTTATTTTTTATAAATCTGAAGCTGGACGAACAATATTGCGAAAAATTATAGATAATAACATTTGGTTCAACTGTGCGCAAAATGGCTTCTGTCCGATGTGTAGTTTTTGCACAACCGCTTTATAAAAAAATTAAGGGCTAATCTCTCTAAATGCGCCGATTTAACAGATCAAATTCTGTAAACGGCATTTCTAAGTAAAGACCAATATCTTCAATGTTTATATTTTGGATTCACCTGAAAGGTGGGAAATGTGTTGGAAATGTCACTGGAAGATACTCAAATTCTTCAAAGTGTACCCGAACTCAACTTGAGTTAACTTTAGTACGACTTCGGATAACTTCGGACGCAATTTGAAGCGTTTTGACCAACTTTCATTGATATTTTCAACACATTTCCCACCTCTCAGGTGAAAATCCGAAATATACAAATTGTAGATATTGATCTCTACTTCGAGATGCCGTTAACAGAATTTGGATACGACGATTTCCCTTAATCGGTACATCTTGCAAGATTTTTGAAAAATGGTCTTTTTGCAAGATTTTCCACGATTTTCTCAGTAAAAAATGCACCGATCTAGTCAAATAAAAATCTCTTTTGTAGCTTTTATAAATCTCTACGAAAGTTCCACTGACTGTAAAAAGATTCCTTAAAAAAAATTTGAGATATTTCCAAAAAAAAACAAACAATTTTATCACTATTGCTTGTTAAAAAAATTCCACAAAGCGATTTTGCTGTGGTAAAAACTAGGGTTTTCATTAACGAACTATCTTATAAAAATTAGTATAGTCCATTTGTGTCTTTTATTTTGTGGGGGAAAAAACCTCTATACCTTGGTCTAGAAATCAAGTAAAACCGTTAAGATGTTTAAGTATCAAGTGTTTCGCAATAAACATAAAAAAATATGAAAAGTGTTTTATCTCATTGAATTTTCAAAATGTTATTTATTATATATTATAAAATCGGCTCTCAAACTCCTCTCTAACATTCCCAAAAACTCCTGGCTGAAGTTCTCTACACGCAGCTGTTATTCGTCTCTTCAAATCTTTCAAATCTTGAGCCTGTGTTTCATAAACAATCGATTTTAGATGGCCCCATAGAAAGAAATCTATGGGCAATAAGTCTGGTGATCGTGGTGGCCATTCTATTGCTCCTCTTCTGCCAATCCATCTGCCGGGAAATCTGCCATTTAGCCACTGTCTTATTGGACGAAGTGTGACGAACCAGCCGCAATAATTTGATATTCCAAACTAGTTGTTTGCTGTTGATTTCTTCGAGCAGATTCAGTTAGAGCTGACCAGTTAGATTTTCCTCTAAGAATAAAGGTCCAATAATAGTATTTCTAAGAATACCAGCCCAAACGTTCACCTTCTCTGGAAATTGTCGCGGATTTTCATCGCTCTAGTTGCGACAATTTTTCTGTTAACATTCTCATTAAGTAAAAACGTAAGTGAAACTTTGGTGCGTTTCTTACTCTTTCGTGATACATTCCCACTTGGCTTGCCACATTGCGAAGTGATGTGGAAGGTTCTGCAGTAAAGGTGTCTGAAACTTTGCTGCTTCATCCAAAACACCTTGATTATTTCCTTTTTTTGTTAGCAACGGAACCAGTTTCACTAAACTAAGGAACTAATTCCAAGAAATATTTATGATATAAATTACTATTGGGATATCTTCCATCGAACATTGTTGCCGTTCTTTAATGAACGCACAATCTTCAACACCTTGAGCGTCATATCGGTCATTGTGACCGCTACGATACTTTCCTGTGGTGCCATGCGGTCATAATGACCGCCCGATTTTACACCGCTACTACGGCTGCTTCAAACACTTTCTCTACAAAGGGGTCGTGGTAATCTATATGAATACATTCATTCTAAGACTAGCATTTCTTAAAACTCTGCCATTGTACCAAGTGATACAGAATATAGGTCATATTGAACTCCTTCAGAAAGCTTCGAACGGCTCTAGGGCTGGAGTGTCTACGTTGAGTGGTTGCGAAAACTCATAGATGTTCTTCCAGAAGGTTTCTACCCGATCAGCAGCCGTCGGGTTATCGACAACACGTGGAGGCTCTTGGAATAAGCGGGAAGGTTCATCGCGGAACTTTATGTTTTCTGTGATACTTCTCGCCCGCCTCACTAGTGACTTCTTTGCAGCCACAAACATTAGTATCCTATCAAGACTGTCCTGTTATATGTCTTATTATTATTATTCTGAATTAAAATTCTCCAGTCGGGCCCTGTCTCCGATGCTCCGATACATTCGGAGGGAGCGCTGGCAACATCATTATCCCAATAACCACTCTCAAGACTATGGGGTGAGCGGACGTAATGAACCGATGATGAGAGCCTTCATTCCTGCGGCTATGATTTCTGACATCTTGCGACATGCCGGTATGATTTTCAGATTCGAGAGTAACGAATTCATCACACCGCCAAGCGACCTTACTATCAGAACAACCATTTTCACAGAATGGTCTGGGTAGTGCCTGCGGAGTTCGAAGAGTAAATCTCGATATTTCGCCCGTTTCTCCTCATCTTTTGGGCGATATTTCTTTCGCTAGGAGGCGAAAACTCAATGACGAAAATCGTCTTACTTCCACGGAGGAGGAGCACTATAACACTATTTATCTTATTTAGCTTATTGGCCTGTATTTGCCTAAGGGTGGGGAATGACTGGAATGAGTAGTTCCAGTAGATCCGGCACTTCTCATTCTCCACCACGTACTCAATATCCCCCGGAGCGTGAGGCAACACTTGTGTATCGTCTATACCGTAAGAGTGTCGTGGATGGTAATATAACATTCTTAGAGCCGCGTTTTATCTGTGGATATAGGCTAAGACGGTATATGCCGGACATGCTGACAGCAAATGGATAATGGTCTCAGGCGCCTGACGGCAGGCCCTGCATCTAATATCAGGGACCTCTATACCAATCACGTGGCTTCGGTAGACCAAGGTGTTGAAAACACCATCTTGGCAGGCCATTATGAATCCCTTGGTTTCCGACTTCACTCCACTTGACCTAAGGAAGGCGCAGGTCAAGTTCTTGGATATGTCCAGGTCTTCGACGTTCCGGAAGAAGACCATGCATAGGCTTATCCCTGTGCAGCTGCAGCGTTATTATTATCATTTTTCCCGTTAGGAATGTACCAGTCAGTCCCTGTTCCGATGCCTCGATACATCCGGAGGGCGCGCTGGTGTCGTTTACCTCAATAACCATTATTATTATGTACATACTGACTCATGTTGACTCAGTTGACTCAGTTGATGAATTATAATAAGTTTTTTCAATGATTATCATAATTTCTGTTTCAATTCAAGAATATTTATATTTTCAGAATTCCTTTGGCGAAGGATCGTTCACCTTCACTAATTCGGCGTTAACAGTTTTCCTTGCTACAGTAGCAGTAATAACATTGTATCACTATTGGTTCAACAGCTTGAGATATGTCAAATTGGTAAATAAAATGCCTGGGCCATTGTCCATACCAATTCTTGGAAATGCATATATGGCCATCGGAAAATCCCCAATAGGTAAGGAAAGATTATTTTTAGTAAGTTGTTGGTCCTGTTAAATACCTCATAGAAGTTTAGAACATGTCAAATAAATAATGTAATAACAATATGAGAAAAATTACTAAAAAATTTTCACATGATATGTCATTTCTTATTGCTTGTCATGAAATTATATAAAAAATTAAACTTATCCGGATGGAAGGTGATCAATCCTCATTGTCCAGACTTCTCAAATAACAAAATTATTTGTGCGCATGGACTCATTCTAAAACTGTTATAAATATATATATACAAACACAAACACTCTAACAATAATCCAGATGCATCATACAGGTACACATAATATAGATATATGTTTAAATGAAATTGTGGATGAAAAATAAATAAAATAGATTGTAAATTTATCACATTAAAATTACAAGTACACATGATATACTCAAATGAAATTGCACATAAAAAAATAAAATGTACACTTGAAATTGACATACTCGCGTTTTAGAAATATAAAATTTATTTTATCATTATTATCACAGACTTCCCATATCATGTTGGAAATATTCTTCAATGTTATAGAATGAATAATAATATACAACAGAATAATATATAGGTACTGAATTATTCTATGAACATTTTTCCTTCGTTTCGATCACACTAATATACAGTGACCGCCAAAATCTTTGTACCATATGGGAAAAAAGTTTATTGTTAGAGTATTTGAAAACATTTCTGGGGAAAAGTTTATGCATGTCCGATTATCTGAAAATCAATTAAGAAACATGTCATGTGACAACTAGTATAGCGACCAATTGGAAAAAAATAACGTGAAGATGCCGAAAGTGGGGTAAGATGGCAAGATATCAAAAAAAGTTATTTGAAAAAGTTGCTTAGAAATTGTATACTCACATACTGCAGAGTTTCAAACAATGAATCGGAAAAATTTTAAATTGCTATTCTTTGAAATATTTTCCGATTCCTTTACAAAAAAAAAAAGTTTTTGTTTCAGAATGGCTTGACAGTAGTGGAGCATTTGTATTTTGCTGATAATGACGAAACTTTCTCAGTTTCTCTGCCCCAGATGGCATTAAATTGAAAAATATGTTTTTGTCCAGAACCTTCGCTGTTACATTGGTTCATATCTAACAGTTTTATCAGAATTTCAAGACTATTTTCGTGAAATAGCAATCAAGAAACATTTCGTTTCCCTGATTATAATCAAGTTTTGATGATAATCGTGCATGAGCTTTCACTTCACACATAAACTTGAAAATAGTGCGTCAAATTGAGAGGCTTAAAGTTTATGTGCAAAGTGGAACGCTCATTATCATTAAAAATTTGATTATAGTAAGGAAACATGATGTTTCAACTCTGCTATATCATCAAAATAGTCTTGGAATTCTGATAGAACTGTTAGAAATGAACCAAAAACCATTTTTTCAATTTAGAGCCATCTGGTGCGGAGAAAATGAGAGACTTTTGTCATTACCATCAAAATACAAATGTTCCACTATAGTCAAGCCATTCAGGAAAAAAATTCTGATTTTTTTTTAAAGATCAGAGAATTTGCAAAAAATTGCAATTTGAATTTTTTCCGATTTATCACTTTTGTATGTGAGTATAAACTCCAAGCAAATTATTCGAATTACTTTCTTCGATATCTTGCCACCTTACCACACTTTCAGTCTCTTCATGGTATTTTTTTCTAATTTGCCGCCATACTAGTGGACTAGCGACATCTGTCAAGATCGATTTTTAGGTTATCAGACAGGCAGAAACTTTTACCTAGGAAAGTTATTCCAATACTCAAACAATGAACTTTTTCCCATATAGTACATACTTTTACAGGGTCCTGCAACAAGGGCGTGGTCTTCCATATCCCTATTATGGTAATAGATAGATGGATGATTTTATCAGCAAAATGATACTAATTTCTGAGCTCTACAAAAGGAAAATGATGTAACTTACATAGGGTGTTCAGTTTTTCTGGGCGGGTTACAACTTTTGTTTTTTTTGAATGGTAACCTGCATTTTTTTTATCAGTTTTTCGGTTTCTACATGATGAATAAAATGTACTTTTATGAAGGTATTTTCATATAACATTTCATATAACGCGGCCAATAAATTTTTTCATTTTTGTATGATATGTAGTCTCACATTTTTCTAAACGGAAAACCTATTTATGTCATTGGATGCAGATTTTTTTTCTTGAATGCGGATGTGAATTCTTTGTTCGAAAGACCGTTCCAGCCTGCACAAGACAGCTGGTGTAATGCTGCGAAAAGATTCGTTATTCTAAGTCGCTTATTTTTGGATGGAGTTGGTGGATCAACGTAAACAATATTTTTTATGTATTCCCATGAGGAAAAATTCAGTTTTGTTAAATCTGACGATCTATAGCGGGCCACCTGACAGGTCCATTCCATCCTATCCATTTAATGGGAAATACCTTATTCAAATGAGCTCTCACTTCTCACCTTCATGGATATTAAGGTTGAATACATATATTTTCAATAAAAAAATACTAGGATTTGTCCAGTCCATTTGCAGTATTATTAATTGATGAATAAAGTGAGGCGTGCAGGCGCGGATCGCGAAAGCTGTAGCGGGTGGCGGAGTGGGGATAGCACTGAAAACTTATTTCGTGCGTTCAAAGTGGCTTGTGCTTGAAAAATATTGATTATCTCGGCTTGTTGTTCACGTACGTTTTCTTTTGCAATGTACACAAGTACTTGAAATTGAACCAATAACTTTTGCAATAACACTGTCAGGACGAAAGTGTCTTCAATGTCAACAGTATTTGTATCCCCACTGCGCCACCCGCTAAAGTTGCATCACTCCGCGCCTGCACGCCTCACTTTGTTCATCAATTAATAATACTGCGAATGAACTAGACATATCCTAGTTTTTTTTTTTTAAATATAGGTATTCAACCTTAATATCCATGAAGGTGACTGCTGCACGATGATTATTGCGCCTTCCAGATTTTTTTTGAAATAAAAAAATTATCTCGGCTCCTAGTGACTGTAGGAATTCAATGTTTTGTTTAATGCGTGAAGTAATGATAGAAATCTACTTTCATAAAAGTCATTTCTAAAAAAACAAAATTGAGAAATTTATTTAGAAAAAAGATGTAAAAAAATTGTGCTATTATTTTAAGTATTTTTTTGAAGACTTTTTGGCTTGCGATAGGCTACACAAAACTGTATGTAACAATTTTCAATACCTTACAATAAACGAGTTATAGAAAACCCGATTTTTTACGGGTTTTCCGATATAACTCGAAAAGTATCGATGATATCGAAAAATTATATGTCATTCAATTGATGGATTTTTTAATACCTACAATTTCATAACCCAACTTTTTTTGATCGGAGCTGTAGTTTTTCAATTATCAACAAAAAACCGTTTTTTCGCAACTTTGCCAATTTTTTAGGTTATGTTCGGTAATCTTCAGACAAAAAACACAATAAATATATTAATTATGAAAGACTAAGATCCGTTCTGCAATCAGTCAACTGGAATAATTTATATGAATTAGAAAATGCCAATGAGATAGCTGATAATTTTGTAAATACTCTAATACAACTTATAAGAAAGAATACAGTGAAAGTATCACGAAAAAGTAAGAATGTTTGTAAGAAAAAATGGATTACTCCCGAAATCGTCACAATGATTAATGATTAATGATAAAAACAAAAAATACCAAGTTTTATTGAAGCAGCCTGACAGTATATCAGTGAAAGAACAATATCTTTCCCTTAAAAATAAAATAAATAAGTTGTTGATATCAGCAAAGAAAAGATATACACAGAAATTATTAGATGGAAATAAAAACAGCTCTCAAGCACTTTGGAAATGCGTGAACGAGGTCTGTAATAAATCGAAACCCGAAACTAAAATAGCACACATTAAATTGAAAGAATAGGCTGGAAATATGCAACTCGTTCAATGAATACTATTCCACTCTTGGGCAAACATATGCAAATAGAATCACAGAACCAGTAAACTATCACAACATAGAACACAGAATACAAAACTCCATGTATCTATTTGAGACAGATGAGAAAGAGGTGGAAAATGTAATTATGGAACTCAAACCAAACAAATCACCAGGTCATGACGGTATCCGATCAGAAACCTTAAAAATGATTTCAGATGAGATCAAAACTCCATTAGCTTTCATTATCAATAAAAGTTTTGAAACTGGATGTTTCCCAAAAATTTTTAAGATCGGTGTTATCAAACCCCTATATAAAAGTGAAGAAAAAACGGATATGGTTAACTATAGGCCTCTGTCAATGATTTCAAATATCGCAAAAGTAATGGAAAAAACATTGAAAAAATTACTTGTTAATTACACGAAAAAGTACAAAATAATAACAGATCAACAATATGGATTCAGAGATGGAAGATCGACAGAAGATGCAATACAAGCTCTTACATCGTATATTTACGAAGCTTTAGACAAGAAAGTCCCAACGATGTGCATTTTTGTTGATCTTTCCAAAGCATTCGACACGGTCTGTCACATTAAGCTAATGGAGAAATTAGAAAATTGCGGTGTTCGGGGAAAAACATATGACATTTTCAAAAGTTACTTGAGTGAACGAGAACAGAGAGTAAGTATTGATGACACAATGAGCCATCCTGGAAAAGTTACCTTTGGCGTCCCACAAGGAACCGTCCTAGGACCAATCCTTTTCATAATTTATTTGAATGAACTCCTCCTGCTTGAGACCAAAGGAACGATTCTGAGTTTTGCGGACGATACCGCCATTCTCTACAGAGACATCACGTGGACGAATCTCAAAGCCTCAGCAGAAAGCGATTTCGCAAAGATTGAGAAATGGTTTCGACAAAACAAACTCACTATGAATTTGGAAAAGACCAAATACCTACCCTTCTCATCGTATTCAAACGGACTACCAGATATGGGAACTCTAAATATAGGAAACAATCAGCATATACCAGAAGGCGAATCAATGAAATATTTAGGCATTGTTGTTGATAGGCACTTACGTTGGGACCTACAAATAAAAACTACTGTGAGAAAAATAAGAGGTACTTTGTCTAAATTCAAGTACATAAGGAATTTTTTGGACGCCAGGCATTTGAAAACTCTGTATTTTGCTTTAGTTCAATCCCAACTCATATATGGAATAGTAGACTGGGGAGGAGTGAATGACTGCTACCTGAAAAATCTACTTGTAGTACAAAAATGGATTTCGAGAATAATTTTGAATAAAGGAAAAACATACTCAAGCGACAGTGTGTATAAAGAAGTATCTGTTTTGGAAATAAGACAACTGTTTTGCTTGATTATATTAAACAACATAAGAAAAGGAAATATTCAGCTAGAGCAAGTTACTCACACCCACAACACAAGAAACAAAACAAACCTCCTGAATGCTCCTCGTTGTACAAAAGCAATTGGACAAAAAAATGCATCGTATCTCGGACCGCGACTCTATCAGATTTTACCACAAACGATAAAAACTATCAGAAACCAAAATACGTTTAAAAATAAAATGAAAAAATGGATTTCGGACACAGGAAGATTGTTCTTTCGAGACTTTGTTGGTCAGAATGTTCTCAACTGATTATTTAGATTTAAATAACAATCAATAATAAAATCGTTCCTGAAAAGTTAATATTATTATTTGATTTTATTATAAGTGTTTCATCATCGTTTTATTGAGTGTTTTTCATTTTACTATTCTATATATTCACTCATAATCTACATGCTATTATTAATAGCATCTAGCCCATCACTAACAAGCGGTAATCACCTTACTGCTTCAGTGATTCCCGTGTTTATTTGTTTGAGCTATTTCACAGTTCTGATTTCATGTACAAATTATTTATGGTTTAACAAATCAACATTATTATTATTATTATTAATCAGGATCGAGTCGCATGAAATAGAAACTCATCCTGAATTTTAATTTCCTATACGCTCATATTTTTATTTTTCGGATATTAATTTTTGCACATTTAACATAGGGCAGCTTCCTCGTTTCTTGGACTAATTCGAAATCATGAAGACTTTGAAGAAGTCTGAGAGAAAAGATTTGCTTTTTCATTCAAATGACCAATATGCAAGGAGAACTCATACATAGACAAAAATAATGTATTTCTCTATTCTCTTTATCTTCCCGATGATCGTGGTAAGTGAAATATACTTTGACCAACAGAAATGTACTGGAGGTCTTGTGTATAGTAAAATGCGTCATATGAAGGATTTCCGAAGACAACATCCTTTGTAATGTAGGAGTTACATTTTTGGAAAAATTGAACCATAAATTTCAGAACATTTCCGCTTTATAGGGCCCACTTTCCTAGTGTCCTTCCCCAATAATTCTGGATATCTATCATGGACGGATTTGGACATATCACAAAATTTGTCCGCCGCGTCGTCTTGAAAGTTCGTATTGGTCTCCAACACAACAAACCCCTGGACACCAATTTTTAAGAATCTTACCATAAATGACATCCGCCATTTTGACTATTGGAAAATAGAAAATCTCTGATTCAAGAAACGAATTATGAATAGTATTGGAAAATAAATCACAAAACCTTTTCGCTATCATGAATTTTGACAAAATAAATCATAAACTCAACCGTTATCTTGTTTTTTCCCATGCTGGAAATGTCGTTGAACGCGAATGAAAGAAATAGACACACACAAATTTCAAGATGATTAGATAAGTGTAATTGGACCAAATTTCCATTCAAGTTTTTACTCCGTTAGATAGGCAGTAGATAGTTACGCGTGGGAAAAACTAAAATAAAGCTTGAACAAATAATAATAAAGATATTATAATAGCTACTTATCACCTTCAAGCACTGATAAATATTCTTTGAGTGTTTTCAAAACATATCACCTGCGATAAAATATCTATAGTGACATTAACATTTTTTCGTACGTATACTCAGATATTATCTGTAAATAACAATAATGTCCGTGGCGTGTTTCATTAGGCCTAATTATCGCAACAATATAAAATCACCATATACATGAGGTATAATTGAATATATTCTAATACGCCAATTGAACAGCGTAGGAACTAATTGTTAGCATGATAAGATTAGCTTATTTTTTTTTTAATTTCAATTTCCGCATCAACCATTACGGTTATTAGCGGGGTACAATATGTTTACAGTACATCTAAATCTAAATTTTGTACATTATATTAGTTATATTCAAAAGCGAAACTCGATTTTCAACATTTTCCAGGTTGAGGATGGTTCGTATGTCGTTGGGCAGGTTTGCTGTAACTCTTTCTTCGTGATACAATGGGCAGTCTAGAACACGCTGAGAACACTGTCACAAATATAACATGTCTCTGGGTCACTTTGTTGAAACAGGTGTTGTTGGGTTAATCTTGTGTGCCCAATTCGGAGCCGTGAAAGAATGACCTGGTGTTTTCTGCTCAGTCCCACATACTGAAAGGGGTCAAGACTGGGGTTTAGTTCGAATAACTTGTTGCCGATTCCTGTTTCTTGCCATCTATCCTGCCATACGACTTTAATGTACTTTTTCTACATTCATGCAAAAAGCAAAACTTTATTGAACTATATTCAGTGGAAAAAGAAGTTCTTTATTGCACTAGTGCAATAAAGTTTTTATTGCACTCATCTGTCATTCTACTTCAACGTGCTGTCATCATGACAAACATAAACGTTTAAACCTACTACATATTTAGCAGATATTCTGTGAGATTGGCAATCGGTACTTTACTACGAAATATTCATATTGAAAATTGCACCAATTGTTCATTCACTTTCAACATTGAGGGTAAAAATAAAGTTTTAGTTAAATTGTTTGTAACGTATTAGTTCCTGTTTCAATGCAAATCGATATTAATAATAAAGTATTCAAGTTGCGCTTTTCATTTTCCTACACCTAGTGCCGCACCTCAATAAATCATTTTTTGCTTTTTGCATGAACGTAGAAAAAATGTTGTATGCAACTCGTGCAAAAATTGTTTATTGCACTTGTTGCATAAATAACTATTTTTGTGTCTGCTTTCATATCATCGTACAGGATGGTGTTCAATTTAAGAGATTTCGGATGTGTGATAGCATTTTTGGCGGCTTCGTCGGCTTTCTCGTTTCCGGGTATTCCTATGTGTGAGGGAATCCACACTAATTTTATGGTATTTCCTCGAGAATTCAGTTGGTGAAGTTCATCTTTGATCGATTGCAGTACGGAATGTTTGGGATACAGTTGTTTGACTCCTTGTATAGAGCTCAAAGAGTCAGTGAAAATGACTGTTTCTATGGCAACAAGGCTTTTTGACAATTCAACGGCTTTTGCTATAACGTACAATTCTGCTGTGTAGATATTGCAATTTGGTGGTAAACTGTAACAATATGTTTCATTGGTTGATATAACGGCTGCCCCGACGCGTTGATCTCCAAATGTTTTAGATGCGTCTGTATAAATTATGTTTTGTCCGTGGGACTCAGTTTCTATTTCGTGGAATTTTTCAAGGATTTTCACGCTGGGGGTTGTGATCTTTGGGAAATGAGTAAGGAATGTATTGCAGGAAGGTATATCCGTTAACCAGGGTGGTTGTGACATATTGAAGACAGGTAAAGTGGTGCTGAAATCGAGTCCGAATTCATTTATTCTTGTGCTAAATGGGTGGGTGATGTTGGTATTTTCTTTCAGTGGAGCATTATGGTGGATTGGGAAGATGTAATCATAGAGTGGATTATTTTTGTTGGCAGATATTCTTGCAGCGTATGATAGGCTCAATGATTGTCTTCTGATTTCAAGGGGCGGTTCATTAGCTCCTACATATAGGCTCTCAACAGGACTTGTTCGAAATGCACCAAGCGCATATCTGATTGCTGCACTATGAATGGTATCCAATTGCTTCGTTGCAGTAGTATATGCTATAGAACTATAATCAATTTTTGCTCTGATCAGGTGTCTATAAATTGTCATCAGGGTAGTGCAGTCCACTCCCCATTCGTGACTAGACAATGTTTTCATAAGGTTTAGTCCTTTCCTGCAGTACTGTTTGAGGTGGCGAATATGAGCACTCCACTGTAGTTTTTCCTCAAAAAATAAATCAAGGTAGTGTTCGTTGAAGTTTAGATCTGATGGAACTGCTTCACTTGTATCAAATGGGTGGGCAAATGAGTTAGACAGAGACAAACTATTCTCATTGATCGCACCGTGAAACAGACGAAAGATCCCATCTGGTATCAAATGACAACTGTCATACGACACATTATATTTGAATAAGAATTTGGTGCACAACTTCAACAACGTTGCCAAGTTTGATAAACGTGACGTCACGAAACCACTTTTCTTCTGATTATAGATAAACTAGCGGTCAGAAAAAAAATCCCGAGTGATATTAGCGTATTTACTTTCTAATTTCAGTGTTACCTCATATCTCTTGGAGACGTCCATTCACACCATCCATATATCTCGTACAGAGTGGTCATTATAAATATGGAGATATACCCTATATAGTACGGAAGCGTAGAAGGGCCACAAAATGAAAAATATATAATTTCGACTTCACAACTCAAAATCAGCCTAATTCCGACTTCACAACTCGGAATTAGTATAACTCCGACTTCACAACTCGGAATTAGCCAAATTCCGACTCCGCAACTCGATCTTAGTATAATTCGTACTTTACAACTCGGAATTATTATAATTCCGACTTCACAACTCGGAATTGGTATAATTCCGACTATACAACTCGTAATTAGTGTAATCATTGCGATTCCATTGGAATTATAGCAAAAGTATGAACATTGATTCATAAGGTTAGTCTTGAGTCCTGTGTTGTTCAACATGTATACAGCTGACTACCATTCAAAACTGTCCAGTAAGCTGACGATATTTGTATATACACAGAACATAAAAAATATGACAGAACCATTCAGTCTTCAGATAACGTCATTACTGAGGTCAGTGCGTGGCTATTTGAAAATGGGTTACAACTATCAGTTGCAAAATCATCTATAACTATTTTTACAGGACACAATTTGCCGAGCTCCACTAATCTTCGCATAAATAACGTGGACTTTCCCGTCAAAAATATATTCAAGTTTTTGGGTATTATCCTGGATCGAAAACTAACTTAGAGATCTCACATTGATTACATGGTGAATAGATGCAACAAAGGTATCAATTTTTTGAAAATGGTTGTTAAAACTTGGTGGGGCGCTGACGTTGAAATAGCTCTATTGTTTTTTCGTTGCTATCTACGTTCCATACTAGACTATATGATTTCTCTATGGTTCTGCCAGTAACCACGTTTTGAAATGAATTAATGTTTTCAAAATGTGGCTTTACGAATATGTTTTGGTGCAATGAGATCAACACCAATTGATACCCTGCACGTGGAAGCTCTTGAACCCCCTTTGGAGTATAGAAGGATTTATCTTAAAGCAAAATTCCTCACCAAAATATATACACAAAATTCTGACTTCTTTTGTAATATATCTCTCCTGAATAGTGCAGACCTTACTAATGAATGATGGAGATTGGAAAATTCGCCACCTTTATGTATTGCCTTCCAGCACTATCAACATCTTTTTGCAAATCTATCAAATCCGAACAACTCAACGTTACTTGAAGATTACACCTCCTTTTTCCTTAACATAATTGTCGTTCAACCAAGGTACTCTAGTGACATACGGATAAGTAAAAATATTATATTTTCATACCTTTCAAACTAGGAAAATGCTGTGATCAATTTCACTGACGCATCCAAAACTCTGCCTTTTTCATAACATCTCGAAATGTAGAGGAATGGTATAAATTAAATAACAATTTCTCAATATTCTCAGCAGAGTATGAAGCTATATTCGAAGCCCTTTCATTAGTTGAAAACTCTCATCCCGAAAAGATTGTCATTGTCTCCGATTCCTCATCTGTTTTGAAGCACTAGAAACAGTTGAACTATCAATTTTTAAGAACATTCCGTACCTATCACAAATAAAGAAACTGGTGGCAAACTTAAATCTTAGCGGAACACAAATTAATTTCTTACGGATGAAGGCACATTTAGGACTGGAGGACAATGAACATGTGAATCAGCTGGCAAGAGTTGGTGTTGAAAGAGGAAAAAACATTGATCACCAAGTATGTGCAACTGATTTTTTTGCTAACTTGAGAATGAAACAGCGATCAACATGGTCATTTAGCTGGAGTGAATACTGTAATACCAATCCCACTAGATACACGCTACTACAACCATGTATACCCAAACATCATTTGTTTTCAAATTTCAATATACCCCGCAGATTCATCACAACTCTTATACGACTCAAGTTTGGTTATGCCTGTTACCCACAACATCTTTTTCGGATGAATATAATTTCAAGTAAAAATTGTGATCATTGTGATCAGAAAGGAGACTCAGACCATATATTTTTTGCATGCTCCAAATATTCCGATGAGTCGAATGAGCTATATGACAAACTTTGTAAATTAGATTTGCCGAATCCTTTCAATGTCATGTCGATCTTAGCCTCAAATAGCATTCAATTGTATAAATGTTTGATAATATTGAGCTGTAGTAGGTTATAGAGTTGGTATTCATGTGTAGACAATTCCTTGTGTGACATGTACCTATCAATCTGTGGTCCCGAAGGACCCCTAGACCTGAAGCGTGTGAACCTGTCTATTCTTGCTAACGAACAGTCGTTACCGACCGATGATGAACCCTTTACTCCCATAAACACCTAACTACGTAGGCTTATTATGGCAAGAACCTGTCAGAAAACAACTACTTCCCTGGCTAAGACCACGACGGGTATTGAATTAAATCTAACAGCTACTTGTGCAACGTTCCTCTGATGTTTTGAGGAACGTTGCACAAGTAACTGTTAGATTTAATTCAATACCCGTCGTGGTCTTAGCCAGGGGAGAAGTTGTTTTCTGACAGGTTCTTGCCATAATAAGCCTACGTAGTTAGGTGTTTATGGGAGTAAAGGGTTCATCATCGGTCGGTAACGACTGTTCGTTAGCAAACGATCTCCCAAAGATTTCTGTCTTCTTCGATTAAATCTCTCAACCCGGAGATTCGGAGTGTCTTCCTCTGCTCGCTAGGTGGAGCGGCCTAGAAACTGCTTTCATCTCGTGAACCAGAATTGACTAATCAGCGGAGTGTGTATTGGTTTGGACGGGGAACAGATGGCTTCAGTGCTGTCTGTGTTGACCTGCCCTTGCACTGATGAGAGGCAACAACCTCGAAACTAGTCTGCAGGTGGTCACCCCGTCCAAATCAAAACATAATTCTGCTGGTTGGTCATAGAGGGCACTTGCAATTGCGTCCTCTGATGTTTTGAGGAACGTTGCACAAGTAGCTGTTAGATTTAATTCAATACCCGTCATGGTCTTAGCCAGGGGAGTAGTTGTTTTCTGACAGGTTCTTGCCATAATAAGCCTACGTAGTTAGGTGTTTATGGGAGTAAAGGGTTCATCATCGGTCGGTAACGACTGTTCGTTAGCAAACGATCTCCCAAAGATTTCTGTCTTCTTCGATTAAATCTCTCAACCCGGAGATTCGGAGTGTCTTCCTCTGCTCGCTAGGTGGAGCGGCCTAGAAACTGCTTTCATCTCGTGAACCAGAATTGACTAATCAGCGGAGTGTGTATTGGTTTGGACGGGGAACAGATGGCTTCAGTGCTGTCTGTGTTGACCTGCCCTTGCACTGATGAGAGGCAACAACCTCGAAACTAGTCTGCAGGTGGTCACCCCGTCCAAATCAAAACATAATTCTGCTGGTTGGTCATAGAGGGCACTTGCAATTGCGTCCTCTGATGTTTTGAGGAACGTTGCACAAGTAGCTGTTAGATTTAATTCAATACCCGTCGTGGTCTTAGCCAGGGGAGTAGTTGTTTTCTGACAGGTTCTTGCCATAATAAGCCTACGTAGTTAGGTGTTTATGGGAGTAAAGGGTTCATCATCGGTCGGTAACGACTGTTCGTTAGCAAACGATCTCCCAAAGATTTCTGTCTTCTGTCTATTCTTGTTGTACGGCCTCCAATTTCAAGCTCCTATTTCTTGTTGTTTTTGTAGAGACTTGTTTTATCAAAAATATTTCTATCATCTATACTAGCGATACTACATACTTTATTTGTGTCTGGCCGAATGACGAAATGTCAAAGCCATTAAAAAAATCCATTTGGACCAAACTCGACAGTTCATGTGTATTTGTGTATAGTTATTACTTAATATTATCAGAACGTTTTTTTTCCGCAAGTCACTTCTTGCTCAAACTCCGCTTCTTCAGCAGTAGCGTGTGGGAAAGTATAACTTTCCGCACTTGTTAAGTTTTGTTAATTGAAAAGAGAATACTTCATCAAGAGAAAATCGTTAAAAAATTACAAGAGTTTTATGCGTAGCAACTTTTCTACTGAGCAACACGTTTATTATTGATCATTACATATATTTTTCTACTTATCAAAACTTTTATTATTGATCATTACATTATCCATCTTACCAAATGGACAGATTTTAATTTTATTTACAACCATATGTATGCTGTCATTACTAACATCATTGAAGGTTGGGAAGTGTCACACCTCTACTTCCCGACCTCATTTTCCGCCCTCACTTCTCGCCCTCATTTCATCTAATCTAGATGAATATTTTTTCTATTTAAAAAAATTACATTTTTTTACAAGTTTTATAATATCTATTTGATGGCAAACAATAAAAAACAACAATGAACTAAAATACAATAAACTACTTATTGATATTAATCGTTAGATTTGAATTATTATAGGCGTTTATTGAAATATTTAGGCCTGTACCAGCGCTGGACGCTCCAACAGTTGTCTCTTTGGGCGACAAATTAATTTCATGTTCAATGCCTGAGATTTGTGAACTACTTGCAATAGCTACACATGGCACATTGGGACAGCATAGTGGCAGTTTTCGTTTTATTCTCTATTGAGCCATCCACATAACCTTCTGCCACAGTACTATATTTTCATCCTCCCAGCCTTTTTAATTGGGGTACACTTGCACCACTGTGGCAAGTAACGTAGCGGCGGTTCTTCTGAGTGCGTGTCCTGTGTGTTGTGTACTTGAATAAAAGTCGGTTTCTCTTATTCAACAGTGTTTAATAAATAATACGAAATTCATTAAGACAGGGACATGACATGTTATCAAACTTATTTGACTGTTGCTAAACTCCTCTTGTTACTGCCTCACAGGGCGCTTTCCTAACTAAAGCTGATTAAAAACACTACATTTTCCCCCATGTTATTATAGATTTAACTTACTTGGAGGTTTTATAATTCTACCAGATCGCGTGGTAGTGAGGGGTGCATTCGATGTGGAAGGTGGAATTGCATTAACATCAACCAAAGTGTCACTTCCTTGACAACTATCATAGTCAATTCCAACTTCCCTCACATTGATTGGTTCAACATCATTTTTTGGAACATAATCAGGTAAGGGCATATTACGAAAATTATCACTTGCCCTGAAACTCGAAATTGGCACTATAGTGTCTTTAACATTTTTTCAATTACATTATCACTTGAGTCATTAACCCCAATACGTATATCATCAGAATGAACAAATTTAATAGTGTTCTCAACTTTTACCAAATAAGTACAGAAACTCAAAACCTTCATAACTACCCCTTTTTGCCATAATTTAGTCTGTTTATTTTTAACAAAAACTTGTTCATTGACTCTATAAAGGTTTTTTTTTATTTTTATCAGACATACCATTTTTACTTTTATTATGGCAAGAAGGCTTCAAAAAGTCAAATCTCGTTCGAGGCTTAATTTTCAAAATGCTCTCCGAGGTTGACGTTCCTGTTATAGTCGAGGGTGTGTTCCGATATGTGAATAAAAAGTTATGTAACTGACTGATGACAACATTTTCTGGAATACTTTCCCCTCTTTGAGAAAAAAGTGCTTTTTCTAAACCCTTCTTGATGGTTTGAACACTACGTTCCGCTGTCCCATTACTTTGCGGATGGTAAGGAGGCGTTTTAACGGGCCTAATTCCGTTTGCTTGACAAAATGATATTAATTCATTAGAATTAAAGGGAGGACCGTTATCGGAAATCAGCTCGACAGGTAAACCGAAAACAGAGAATATACCTTTCAATTTCGAAATGGTTTCTAACGCATTTGTGCCGTGTTTCATAAGCTTTACTTCAAGCCATTTAGATTTTTGATCCAGTAATATTAAAAAGACAAATTTATATTTGAAGAAAAAATCTATATGAACTCTATAGAAGTTATGAGGTGCAGATGGCCAAGGCAATAAAGTGCTATTTGAATTAGTGAAATTTTGACATTGTTGGCAAATTTCACATAATGAAATGAATTTTTCGATATCTGCATTCATGTTAGGCCACCAGCAATACGAACGCATGCGCATTTTACTGCGAACAATTCCATTATGCTGTTCATGGAATAAATTCGAAACATCTTTTTGTAAAGATTCTGGGATTATTACTCTGTTTCCTAGCAAAATACAATTTTGCTCTACTGACAACTCATTTTTATGTTTAAAGTATGGTCTCAGTTTTTCATCGTTTAAATATTCAGGCCATCCGGATATAGTCAAATCTTTGACTTTAATAAGCAATAAATCTTTATTAACTTCACTGGCAATATCACAAGCATTTAAAGGAATTTGATTTACTAAGTTAAAAGAACATAAGAAATCGGGAATTTCTGTTTTCTCTTCACATGGAAGACGCGATAAACCATCTGCGTTACTTATGGATGTTCCCTTTTTATATTGGATGTCATACTGATAACCTGAAAGTGTAATGGCCCATCTAGTGATCCTCGCGGCTGTCATCGTTGGAATGCCTTTATTTTTGCCAAAAATAAATTGCAACGGCTGATGGTCTGTTACAAGAATAAATTTTCGTCCATATAAATATTCATGAAACTTTTTCAATGCATAAATAATAGCTAAGGCTTCTCGCTCCAAATTACTATATTTTTGTTCCGTGGTAGACAAAGTACTAGATACAAATACTACTGGTTTCTCCACTCCATCTACTATATGACTCAGAACACAGCCAAGTCCATAGCTACTTGAATCACAAGTGACATAAATTGGAAGTTTAGGATTATAAAGCGTTAAAACACTATCTAATGTTAGCCAACTTGACTGAAATATTTTTTCACATTCATCAGACCAACTTTTAGAAAAATTCACATTAGATTTACATAAATCGTATAGTGGCTTTAATTTTGTAGACAACATCGGTATGAATTTACCATAATAATTTAACAAACCCAAATAAGACTTCAATTCTGTCAATGATTTTGGTGCAGGCGCGGACTTGATTGCTTCAAATTTTTCTTTTGTTGGGTGTATACCATTAATATCGATGATATGCCCTAAAAATTCGACATTATTTTGGAAAAACTTGCATTTTTTCTCATTTACTTTAACATTAAAATTTTCTAACCTTTTAAACACCTGTATTACATTTTCGTAACATTCTTTCAAAGATGACCCAAAAACTAAAATATCATCTAGGTAAGATGTCTAAAAATCCTGGTGTGTCGACTCATACCTGGAAAACTGTGGGACAAAACGGGAGACAATTCGCCAGCTTGATTAAGAGAAAACAAATGAATTCGTGGTCTGTTTCTCAAATATTCCGCATTTGCGTGTACCGCCACGGTCGGTTTTCTTGTTAGGGTAAATTTACAAGAACAGAAGTTTTCAAGTATTGCCGACGAAAGAAATGAATAAAGAAACGTAATTATTGGAATTTACTGAAAAACTTCACCAATCAGTTTAATTTGTTACATTTTCGACTTATTTATTAAATTTTTTACAGAAATGAAATTCACTAAAATAATAACCACGCATTTCATCTAGAAATATTGAAGTTAAGGTTCATGAAAAGTCACCATTAGAACCTGTCAACCTTGTGCTAATAAGCGGGAATGGCGGGATTCCGTGTGTGATATATTCGTGCCATGATTTTCATTAAAATGTTTTTTAATAATACAAGATACTATGTGATAATCTTCATAATATGGTGGTACTTTTACTATACTCACTTTCGGTACTGGATATAAATGAATTATTTTGTTCGTCTCTCTGGATTGCCCACAAATGATACAAAAACGGAAGGAAGGAACATGATTAAATTATTATTGTACAAACCATACAAACTACACAGGAAACGATTAGATATTTACAAATTTTATTTTATCAGACATGTTTTGCCTGCACACTAGCTTCTTCACTGTCTGATTAAATGAAGTTAGTGGAGGATCGAATCGTTTTTAGTGTAGTTTGTACAATTACTATGGATCTTCATCAAGTAAATGACGAGTCAATCAGAATAATTGAATTATTATTGGATGAATGTCTAAGAAAATATACAGCAAAATGAAGAAACACATCAATAATAGTAATCAATACAAGGAAATTGCACTATGAAATTTAGATTCTGTCACCATCATTCACTTTTGGATTAAAGTTTGTTGAAATTCCATAAAATTGACAACAGTCCATCGATCACCATATCCGTGGAATATTGACAAGACTAAAATTCTATATAAGGGCGCCATCTCTGGAACCCACCAAAGAAGCAGACCACTATTTCATTTGTTTATTTGTCTTCTGAAAAATCAAAACAAAATCGAATCACTCGACACACCATGGTTTTTATACATCTTTCATCTAGGTAACATTTTGTATTATTCAGACCTGCCAAAATATTATCCATTGCGGTTTGAAATATTCCTGGAGCCAAACTAACACCATAAGTCAACCTAGTGTAAGCAAAAAGACCTAAATGAGTATTTATAACTAACATTTTTTGTGCTTCGTCACTAGCTTTCAATTGCTGATAAGCACCTTTCAAATCAATCACCGTAAAATATTTATGACAACTGAGACACGCAAAAATATCTTCGGATAATGGTAACACACAATGGTCGCTATCCAGAACTTGATTCAGAGTTTTTTTTAAATCAACACAAATTCTAATGTCATTTGTATTTTTTTAGGGACTACAACTATGGGACTAGCCCAATTGCTAAAATTAACTTTCTTCAAAATACCAGACTTAACCATCTTTGACAACTCCATCTCAACTTTTTCTTTGAGTGCATATGGCATATCATATGCTCTATGAAAAATGGGTTTGTGCACCATCTTTTAGCTTTAATTCAATTTGAAATTTTTTTATACAAGACTCCGGTTGATCCCTGAAAACATTGTTAAAATCAGTTTTAATCTTTGACACTAAATTTGAAACTTCTCGAATCTCAGTTCTACTTTCTGATGAAATGCCTTCTTCTGATGGACTAGCATTCACCTTCGAAATTTGACATTCAGACACTGACTGACAAGAATTACTTGGTTTTTGACAAGACTTGACTTTTAGATTCGACTCACTAAAATTGATTTTTTTTCTCCAGTCAGGATTCAAAACATTTAGCCAGTTTCTACCTAATAATGGCACAAATCTGTGGCTACTTTTCAAAATAACCAAAGGCAAATTTACAATATCATCCTTATGTTTTACGAAAACATCAGTTTCTCCAAAAATTGTGACACCTTGACCTGTGAGAAGTCTCAAATCATACTTAACAGGATATAATTGTAAATCTGAGAAAAACTGTTTGAAATCGTCGATATGCATCACTGACCGACATGCACCACTGACCGACATGCACCACTATCGATATCAAAAGTAATGTTTTTACCTTCGACGTTCATTGACACTTTCTCTGGCCTAACCCTCGTTCCAGCGAAGACAAAAATCCTAAGATCAGGGTATCGTCATCTTCATCTGGCTGGTTTTCTTCTTCGACGCTGTGGACATTTGAGCTGCTTCGGCAGACACGACTGGTATGGCCAATTTTCCTACACCGAAAGCATTCCCAACCTTTTGCAGGACACCTCTCAGGAAAGAGCAGTCTCGTAGGCTTTTTCGAATGTTAAGTTGTCTTCTGACAATAACTTTCTTTTGATGGCATTTGAACGGACTCCACAAACTAGTCTATCTCTCAAACACTCTGACAAAAACTGACCAAAACTGCAATACTGAGAGAAGTTTTTCAATTTCGTGACAAAGGTTTTTATGTCTTCATTTTGTTCCTGTACAGCATTGTAAAATTTGTATCGTTCAGCTATCACTAACCTTTTTGGACTATAATGCTCGATGAGAGACTTTTTCAGAGCATCATATGACTTGGTGCTAGGTAATTCAGGTGCTAGCAAATCTTTCAAGACATTGTAGGCTTCACCTCCTATTAGAGTTAACAGTAGCGGAACCTTTTTATCATCCTTCACTCCATTGCATAGGAACAATTGTTCCAATCTCTCCATATACGAGGAAATTTCTGACTCCTTGGAACTGAACTGTTCAATTGAACCAATTAGCGACATTTTGCTAATTTTCGAGACAATCGGACACTGAAAACTTCTTCAATTCAAAAATGGCACGCCAACCGGTTAAAAGACAGTAAACCAATTTTCGCACTTCAGACTTTGGATTCCTTTCGACACTAGTCGCCAATTTAACTGTTGTGTACTTGAATAAAAGTCGGTTTCTCTTATTCAACAGTGTTTAATAAATAATACGAAAATCATTAAGACAGGGACATGACATGTTATCAAACTTATTTGACTGTTGCTAAACTCCTCTTGTTACTGCCTCACCGGGCGCTTTCCTAACTAAAGCTGATTAAAAACACTACACTGTGAATGAAGCCTTTCCAGTTATCTAAATTCAATAAAGTAGCAAGTAGAAATTTTTTAGGAAAAATTTGCTATTGTATTGTGTCCAATTGGTTGATTTCTTGCTATTGCTCCTCTGAGCTGAACAAAAAATCTATCGATTTCTATGTTTTTTCTCAAATTTATGTAGTCTCGAATGATCTTCACCCATACTGGATCAGTAATGAGAAATGAACCATTTGTATGTGTATTAGAATCTGGAATTTCAACCAAAATTTTTTCTTCAAAATAAAAGCCACAAATATTTTCATTTTCACTAATTCGTCCGTCCGACAAGCTCCAGATACGCCTATTAATAATGCTACCTAAAACAATAAGGAAAAATAATACCATAATACCAGTATACTTGTATTAGCTCAAACACGTTTGTTTTTTTTTTAAATACTTATTTAATAAATCACAAATAACTTACCCTTATCGGTAGAGATTATTTGGAGCTTCATTTGAAAAATCCTCTATATTCTTCTTCAAAAAATTTATTTAATACGTTCGATTTCTTGGGCATAAAGCCCACATTTTTTCGTATTAGGAAGGCTTGCAGTTTCCCATGTTTCGAAATATCAGTTTTTTCTTTAATTTCTAGCATCGTTCGTATCATACTGTACATTGCCCACAAAATAGACGGCTTATTTTATCTGGTATGTTCTCCAAAATATGCCAGGAGTACACTTTCGGAACCGATATTTTTAACCTTTTTTTCTTCGCACCACTTCCTATATAATTCAATGGCTTTAACATACCGATGCATACTTTTCTCTGGCACCAAGCCCTGGACTGCTGCGCGAGCAGCCTGTCGTACTTCTGGTGGGGTACAATCCATAAATTCTTCTACGGAATACATGTTTTTCAATTTATTATTCGCGAATTTGATATCCGACTTCATCTGACATTTATAGACTTTATCTGCCATTTATTTATGTCGGTGACAATTGTATACCCCGCAGTCACGGTAACAATATATCTACTTGATTATTGCGCGTTCTTGGTAATTTGTCGTTAAATATGATATTTTAGGTATGTTCAGAACGAAACAGAGATTTATTAATTTTGATCGATATTATGATAATTGTAAATAAAATAGTATACAAACCTCGGTAGGAAGTTTCATTCCTGTCTCGAGAACATAGCTAACCTCGACGCTTTGCGTCTCGGTTAACTAACTAATCTCACGACAGGAATGAATCTCTTCCCACCTCGGTGTGTAATATACTTTTGTTTGAAAGTGGTTGAATATGTATTTGTGTTAGAGGAATTCTTCTGGACTTCCATTGTCTAGAAACAAAGAAAATAAATTCTTTGCATGTGTTTGAGTCACGACGTTTCAACAGTTAACATCTACTGTCGTCATCAAATGTGTGAATGCTACAAGATATATCGGATACTTATTATATAGCCTGCAACTGATGTACCTGCTATAAAGGTAATTATGATCTTCGTGGGGTCTCTCTCAGGTCATCAATGTTAATTAATGTGATACGAAGACCTTTTTTGGTGAGTGTTACTATTACACCAGACAATACCTGAATTTTGAGTCGAACCATCATGTAGCGACGAAGAAAGGAATTATTCGCTCATTGGTTGACCGGGCCTACAGCCTCTGTAACACTGATGAGAGTCTGACCAACGAATTGAACAACATCAAGAAAGATCTGTGACGGATTGGGTACTCCGACAAATATACAGGGTGTAAATTTGAAAACTTTCAATTCAAATATCTCGCGAAATACAAAAGTTAGAAAAACACCATTTGAAATTATCGAACGAATTGCGAATTGTTATTTTCTGTTCATCATGGTTTACAGTTTACCGGAAAGAATTCAGATGGTGTTTATCTATGGTTTTGAAAATCGTTGTGCCTTAAGAACTGCTGCAGCATTCAACGAAAGAAACCCCGGAAAAAATGTAAGTCATACTTACGTCAGACAACTGATTCTTAAATTTGAAGAGACAGGATCAGTGGCAAACAAAAAAAGGACCATTCCAAGAGTACTTAACGAAGCGGCACAAGTGGAAGTTTTAGGACATTTTGCTATGAATCCTACAATGTCTCTACGCCAAGGTTCAGCGATAACAGGAATTTCTCATCAAGCTATCCGTCGGGTACTCAAACTTCATAAGTTTTACCCATACAAAATGCATATTCTTCAGGAATTCAATTATGCGAGAACATGACCGAAATGTTACGTATCACTCCCAAGTTGCGAAAAAATATTTGTTTTACCGACGAATCCACTTTCTTTTTAAATGGTGCAGTGAACAAATACAACTGTAGGTACTGGAGTGACGAAAATCCGCATGTCTTCAGGGAAGGACACACGCAGTATCCAGAAACATTAAATGTCTGTGCGGGAATTTTAGGTGACACAGTGATTGGGCCATTATTTATTATTGGCAATCTTAATGGCGATACTTATTTCGAAATGTTTAACACCTCCATTCAACCTTTAATTGTTGCCGAAATAGAAAATCAGTTGGACATTGACGGAAATTGGAACCTGAATGAAGATTTAATAGATTTTCAGCACGATTTCGCACCACCCCATTACGTTTTGCCAGTCAGGCAATTTTTGAATGATGCTTTTCCAGGTCAGTGGATTGGACAGAGAGGTTCAATCGAATGGCCAGCGAGATCTCCCGATCTAACACCCCTCGATTTTTTTCCTCGGGGGACATTTGAAATCCGTCGTATTCAAAACACAGCCTACTTCAATAGAAGATCTTCGACAACGCATTATTGCAGAATGCAGATCTATTCCAAGAGATGTGTTCTAAAATGTTAGAATGGCCTTTGAACATCGATTATACTATTGCAGAAAGGAATGCATTTTGAACATCTGATCAAATGAAATATCCTTTTAACACAGTACATTTTATTTTATTCGACTTTGTTTTTCTTACACCTTGTAGTGGGTGGAAAAAAAGTCTTGTACAGGTGAATACTACTGACTGAGACCGTTCATTCGAAGTAACACAAAAAGTGCCATTTGACATTTTAAAGTTGGGGTGTGTCGCGCCGACGGGGTGGCTCATCCCTCCACTGAAATATGGTGGTTCTAGTTCCCCCTAATTCTTTAGCATTTGTTCCAAACGGCGATTTTCTGACTTTTTTATTTCGCGAAATATTTGCATTGAAAGTTTTCAAATTTACACCCTGTATAACAGCGGTCCTTAACCGCAGAAGAGGCAACACGAAGAAATCAGATGAACCAACACAGCCTACCCTATGTCTTCCCTATATGAGAGGTTTATCGGATAAGATAAGGCGAATTGGATCAAGGTACAACATCCCTACATGCTTCAGATCAAGTAATACCATTTGTAGCCAACTAACAAAAACGAGACCACTCAACGAGAATAGTGACTCCAAAAACTGCATTTATCGTGTTCCGTGTGAATGTGGGATGGATTATGTTGGAGAAACTAAGAGGCCACTGAATGTGAGGATCGGTGAACACAAGAGAAATACTCAGCGAGGAGAAACAGCAAAGTCGGGAACAGCAGATCACGTATGGTCTAATCAGCACAGCATCGCATGGTCGGAAGCCAAAGTTATCCACAAAGAACAGCATTGGTATAAGAGAAAGTTCATAGAGTCGGCTTATATTCAGAATAATGACGTGTTCAGTCAGCCGAGCATAGAGAATCGAAATGTGTGGAAGCCACTTATCACTCAGTTAGATCGATTGAGATTTCAATAAAAACTCACCAAAAAGGTCTTCGTATTACATTAACATTAACATTGATGACCTGAGAGAGACCCCACGAAGATCATAATTACCTTTATAGCAGGTACATCAGTTGCAGGCTATATAATATGTATCCGAGATATCTTGATAACGACAGTAGATGTTAACTGTTGAAACGTCGTGACTCAAACACATGCAAAGAATTTATTTTCTTTGTTTCTAGACAATGGAAGTCCAGAATAATTCCATTAGTGTAATATACTATTATCAATTGATGAATTTTCATTAAAAGAAAAAGAAAAAAAAAACACGTGTTCAACTCATATGCCGGGTCCACATCAAACCACTAATACAGAAACTAAACATCAACTCAATGTTTTCAACAATTTAACAACAAATCTGAAACTTTTCATCAACAAAACGTGTTATGTTTCTGGTTGCAGCAACTTTTCGCGTTTCTATTTCCATTGGAGAAAAGAAAAATACCATGAAACCAACAAAACAGAAACTAAACATTAACTTAATGTTTTTCAACAAAACGTGTTGTGTTGTAGCAACGTTTCGCGGTCCTATCGAAAGGCGTTAAACATCAAAAGGATTCTCTTTTGTTGTCATTGCTGGCAACATAGTCGGTGCTGTGTGTAAATAATTGACAAACAAAGAAGAAACAAAAACACATCCAGTATATGGCGGTTTTTGCGGACTCCTAGGTGTTGTGGATGTCAGAAAATAAATATGCAGTATGTTGGGTGGACTAGCTGGTACATCAAGCTATGATTAGAACCTTCAGTTTACAAAAATCGTAGTGTTACCGCCAAGCGGTAAAATTAGTGTATTTCTTCATAGATATCAGGGCCCACCAGTTATATTAAATCTTCAAAGTTCTCACTGGACGGTTCAAGTTTACATTTTCACATAACTCCAATGCCAACTTGTGGAATCGCAATTCTTTGTTGTGAAGTCGGAATTATACTAATTCCGAGTTGCGAAGTCGGAATTAGGCTAATTCCGAGTTGTGAAGTCGGAATTAGGCTAATTCTGTGTTGTTGAGTCATGAAAATGATCTTGTTGAAATGGTGCGCACAAAGTATTTAATGCCTATCAACAAGGAATCGAAATCTCGGAAAATCTCCCGTTCGAATATAACACAAAACAACGAAAACACTGTTGAAATTTTATATTGGTTTGTTTATTCCAGATGTTTTCAAAATAGCTCAAAATAATTACGATGATCTCAGCTCTGATGTCGTGAAACTGTTTCTTGGGCCATTTCTCTATATTGGAATTTGCAGTGCAGAAGATGCAGAGGTATGTATAGCAAAGTTTCTGGTTTATGTAGATGAATAGATAGATGAGGTTATTCATTGTAGATGCTATTTGCTCAAAAAGTGTCATGCAATCAGGACTAATGATATAATAATGATAATATCTACTTGCCAAAAAAATAATACAATAACAAATGTCAATCCTGACTCTTTTCACAAATAAATAGATAGTAGCCACATAAAGCATTGATTTGAATTGTGGTTGCAAGAAAAAAAAAGAGAAAAGAGAAGAAAAAGATAACAATTAATATCTAACAATAAACATGAATACAAATAGAGTACAGTCCATAACAATAATGAATGATGAATAAAAAAATAGATAAATCACTAACCTAACCGTCATTTACTCTTACTATCTTACTAACAATGTTTTGTACTGGCAAGAATAGAAAACGATTTAAAAAAATCTCAGATTTGAAAATAAAAACCAGTTTCTATTCCAGTATCTGTACCGGTATCATTCGATGTAACATAGGTTGACTTAATAATAAAATGTAGCTGAAGAAGAAGGATAAACAATGAAAGATGGAAAAGACAAAAGAAAATTGTTTTATAGAATCTCATATCATAATTGTATTATGAAGTATTTATTATATGTATCGATGAATCTGTTTAAGTTTTCTAGGGGTATACCAAGTAACCATTTTTTGTATGGCTTTTAAACATTTCTAATGAATTTACATTTTTATCTCATTCTCAGTCCTAGGTGAGTGTGACATCTTAGTGAAATTGTTTTGTTTGTTTTTGGTATCTTAAGAGTGTTTGTTTTGTTTCTTGTATTGTGTACGTATGATATTTGAATTGAGGCTTTTTTATATTTGTGTTGGTACATGAGAAGACTGTGACAGAATAATTGACAGCATGTCAGATGAAAATCTTTTCCTTTTTTTTGTAAGTTATTTTAAACAGAAATTTCTATATAGTTCCAAGATTTCATATCAGGGTTTAACTTGCCCCACCCCAAGCTATGATTCCATATGATACATGGGATTCTGCTAGTAAGTATCTCAGTTTTACTTATGACATTATTGATATGCGTTTCCCACTTCAGGTGACTGTCTAAAAACACTCCTATATATTTAATATTTTTTGTAGATGAAATTTCAACTTGGAAAGTATTTCTCTCAACCTTTCCTTTCAGGCCTTCCAGGATGAATCACTGTAATGAATAGCTGTATCGTCAGCAAAAGTTATGATTTCTCCTTCGGTTTCTAGTCTAAATGAATCATTGAAATAGATTATGAATAATATTGGCCCTAGAACCGCCCCTTGGGGTACTCCATATTTTATATCGAAACGGTCACTATGAATTTCCCCTGTTTTCACACATTGCTGTCTATTTGATAAGTAGCTCTTCAATTTGTTGTATGAGATCCCTCTGAAACCAATATTTTTCGAGGAGTGGAGTAATTTACTATGGCTAACAGTGTCAAATGCCTTTGACAGGTCTACAAAGATGCTGATTGACGGTTTTTTTCATCCACTGCCGTATTTATTTTTGCAACAAGTTCAGATAGCGCATCATTTGTAGATCTGTTTTCCCGAAACCCGAATTGTTTTTCTGATATAACATGAAATTCCACAAACTAAATAAATCATTATTCGAACAAGAATATTTAATGACCTTACAGTGGTGCAGTCAGAATACAAAATCACGTCAGGTTGAAGACATATTTTTAATTTTGTTTATATTATTTAGAACGTCTACGAACAAATAACATCGTTCCAAGCACCTTTTTGTTTTTTCTTCGACAATGTTTGAGAAACAAAGAAAATTAAAAAATATTTATAATGAGAGTTGTTCACCTGGATAGACCAATTCATGTATGAGTCATATATTCATTCGTAATAATAATGGTTATGAATGTAAAAATAATTATTTTTGAAGAATGAGTGGGACAACTAGACAGTGGTGTCACAATAAAAATGGCACAAAAGTGACCCCTTCACCACACATATGCACATTTGGTCAACTATAAGTTATACACTCAATTGCAACAAAGTAGTTCACCTCCTGATTGATCATTCACGTATCAAAAATCACATAATATAGGCATGGGAAGGTGTGGGAAGTGGAACGAATTGTACAATTTTTTTGTTGCAATCTCCAATCGATTCAAATATACTTACTTTATTATTATTATATCAAAGCATTTTCAAAACATGACAAAGATAAATACAATACAAAATGATTTGTTAGTTTATACCTGGATGAAATGGAAGCTTTTTCAATAAGCTGTTCAAGGTACGTGTAGAAATTAGAGCGAAAATATTTCCCAAGATTTCCACTACATCTTGAATGAAGACAATGCCAAAATTTTCTCCTCTAACGGTATTTCTTCGAGCTTTCGACTTCAGATGTTGGTTGCGGAGCTGAAATATTATGAAGTTAAATGATGATAGATCAACATGTTTGGCAAATGACTGGAAATTTGGTGTACCTGTAACTTTTTCTGCAATGGCAAGACATTCCTTATAAAATTGAATATTTTTCCGCATTCTTGACATTTAGGTTCCCCATCTCTTCACTTTATGGTAGCATACTCTCGCCTTTGGAGAAAGATTTTTTGCTGGAATTCAATTCACGTCATCCAATAAAGTTCTATTGGTCTTTCAAAAAGTTATTATCATCAAGCAAATTTTCTAATTGAATTTCTTTGAAAATTTCACACCTCTACTTTTTAACCAATAAGATGCCTTAATTTTGACTAGTTACCATGGCAACTAAAAAAATATCCGGAAATTTTTTCGTGGCGCCACGATATTTAAGTGGAATTTTTTTGACAGTTGAAAAGGTAAACATATGATCTACAACCATTAAATATTGTAGATATACCTGTGAATAATGCAAAATTTCTATAAGAATTAACATTATTATTTATTATTCGCTATAAAGTTTCATTAAACAGAAAACACAAATTTGTTTGATTATTACGCATTAACAGTTTATATTTTAAAAAACGTAGGATCTACAAAAATAGTAAGATTTAAATGTTGGTTGAATTCTAACACATCGGGCACGAATATATTCGTGCCCTCAAAAAAATGTTCGGAAATAATTTAAGCTCTTGTGATATAATGAGTGAAAATGTACCTATCACTATAGACTCTCTTGTGAGAAACGTTGCTCACAGACAATATATTTAGGTATAACGTATTTCTTTCGCTGGAAGATCCTAATGACGTTGTGGTTGAATACACTCTTTTTTCATATTTTGTCGAAAATATGAAAATAAACTCATGCAGTTTTTAGACAACATGCTTTCATGGAAAATTATCGGTAAATTTGATGCACTTGTGTAATTAATTACTTCCGAATATTTACGATTTTTTTTATACTACCCTGCATGTACTTGTGTCACCACAAGTGACGTTGCAGAGTTCAATAAGGCTACGATATTCGAATGGTTGTTTTCATTCTATGGTGTGTCACAACATGGACTGGTTAGACAAATATAATGAAGTGGTATTTTTCCAGCCTTTCAGAATGAAAAGAAACACTTTGTTGCAGTTACTGGCTGTTGTGATCAAAATTGTTCAATTAAAAAAAGTATACAGGTAAAAATTTGTCATTTGTTCTGGAAAAAAACTTGTTGATATTTCAGTGGTATATTGCCAATCAACAATAACGGTTCTTCTGCAGCGGGATTCTTATCTCTCTACCCGACAGCTGTCGTGTCGAATAAACAAAATTTGCGATTCTCATGTTCCATATCAAGAAGTGAGTATCGACTACAAATGTCGAGAGGTGTCGAGAAGTCATTTTAGTAAGGTTTTATGAGGTGATGAAAAAAGTTTTTGATTTGCAAAAATAGCGTCATTTCTACCAAAAGAAGAACAGTACATATTGTGCTGATTGAAAATATTGACTATCATCGAGATTTTGCCACAGGTTGCTTGTGTTCCGCAAATGCGAATGGCAAATATAGAGAAATATTACAAGAGCTAAGTAAGAAATTAAATGGAACAAGAATGTTACTGTCAAGAGAACCAAATTTGAAAATGTTTCTTTAGAAGTATTTTACTTTGGTAGCATTCGAATATATGTTCACAATTAAAAATAATTTATTAGTAATCAGAATTTAGTTCTTGGCAATGTTCCTATGAAAGTCCTTGGTTCACTATATATTCGTAGTTTTCACCAAATCATATAAGAACCATTGCTAAAATATGAAGCAGAATGAAAGAAGCAGTTTTTATTCGATTCATTTCAATATATGCTTAACTGTACATGATGAATGAAATCATATTGACAAAGGTACAGTGTATGTTAATAGTAAGTCACGGGAATAAAAGAAATGGTTCATTCAAGGTCAACGTTCAGCACTTTGGTTTTTGACCTTCTTAACTTTTATCAAAAGATTAAAAAATTTGTGATTCAAACGAATTAATAGTGTCAGTATTGCTATTGCACATTTGAAACAAAAAAGAAGGTCGAATGTGCCCCTTTCTGACATTTGAAGCGAGAGCACCACGTTTTGATCTCGGAAGTCGAATATTCTAACATAAATAGTTGTGAAACTCAATAGCTCTTCCTATTTACACTGGTCGAGCTTATTTCTAGGTTAAAATCTTCACCAAACCAAACCAGTCGCCTAAAAGCGGAAAGCTACCAATACGTTTTGTTTGCGACTGACATGTCAGTTTTGAAACATTCTATAACTGGAATATACGGTGTCACAAGATTGCACAAATTGCGAACAAATATTTGTTTATTCAAAATAATTTCTGAAAACGGCCTTCTGTTGTTGGGCTACTTGTTCTATTCCATTTTCTACTTTTGACTATCAAACAAATGTCACTCCTGTCAATACAATTTCTTAAACCGCCAGTAACTTGCGTGAAACAGTTCCCAGTGGATACTATAGATGTTCTTGTTATTTTGCGTGACATTTTTTCTCCCAAAAATACTTTTTTTATGCTTCAGGTCATACTGGGAAGCAGTGTCCATTTGGAAAAATCTCCGGAATACCGTTTATTTGAACCATGGTTGGGAGATGGATTACTTATAAGTAAAGGTAAGTCAAAGAAATGGAATAGGCATTTGCCTAAAGCGCCTCTGCGGCATCGGCCATTATGGACGAATACAAAATGGTCAACGATTGCCACTATCATTGCGCAGCGGTCCACACGATCGTGCTTTTTTATTGTTAATTCTCATTTGTCACCACATACCTCATAAATGAGGTATGTGTTTGTGACATGGTTGTTGAAACAGTAGCAGCTATCGCTATTTATTTAATTAGTGGATATAACCCATAGAAATATATATTATATACTTACTCTAGAATGCTGATCCCGCCAATTTTCACGTCGAAAAGCGTGCCGCGTATGCGACCCATTTCCGATGTGCGCATGCGCGTCGGCAGTGCAGTTTGGGTAGATCGTTGCCAATTTTGAAAATAATTTGGTGTTCCAATTCAGAGTTTTTTCTTATGATGCGATAAAACACATGTCATTTGAAAGAGAGAAAATTGACAGCGCATTTAGGACTTTTTAAAACCGAAAAATCCTTTTAGAGATAGATTACTCCGAATTTTAGGCGCGAAAGAAACTTATTTGAAACAGTAATGTACCTTACGCTACTATAATTATAATGACCGTGCAACAGTGCTTTTTCATCAACAGGAAGACTTGTCACTAAGATCTGTCTCTCTTGTCAGAGACAGAGACGGTTTTTTAGAATTTCGTTTCGATTCGTTGTCGTTTTGTGTGGTGTTTGTTGTCGTTGGTTATTCTTAAATAATTCGTGAATTTGCATTAATCCTTTATAGACAATTTCTAATAAATCCGTTTCTTCCTAAAAATAAACAATGAACTGTTTAGTGTTGTGTAAAGGAAGAATACCTGAAATAAATCATTTTTGGTAGATAATAAAAAATTTAATGTACCTATATGCTTTGCTCAAAATAGCTTGAATATTATTTTAGCTTGACAAAAATGGCATGATTTTTGGTTATTGTTTTAAGAAGAGACCCCAGCAGATTTTTGAGTGAGAAAATTATAATTTGTGGCAGACATTTTTTTCATGAAGATTCATGTGAAAACGACAATAGAATAATTTTAAACCTAGTGCAGTACCAATACTGTATACAACTTTCTACCCCACCGTTTATATTATGAGTTATAGATTCCTACAAAAAGTGCTAAACATACACAGAATCGCCTCAGAAAATTAATGTCAATATGGAAGTGTTTTTCTTTGATGGTGAGGAAAATGCTTCGAGCTTCACTTTTTCATGCACCCCAATGAGGAAATTGCAATAAGGTAATACCATCGTCCATAGATATTTTAGTAAATCTGTAATACAACCAGAAATACTCGTAGAATTAGCATGTTAGTCTCTTCAAATGATTTAAATTAAATGCAGTTGCATATTTTGACAAGAATCGTTCTAAAAAAATCCTCGAGCTTCCAAGCATCCAATTTGAGTAGAAATTATTGATTATAGTAGCTGAAATAAATATTCATAGTTTTTTGTACTTTCAATTTATTTTCCAATCCAGTGTTTACTTGAAACTCGCACCGAAGATTTGGGGTGGTTCCGTAAGTTTTTGTTGGTTAACTACAGCTGAAAACTGAATGTGATACCAAAAATCAGTCGCTTCAGAGCGATAAATAATAATAATAACCCTACTCTACTTTCTGATGGCCTTCATTGCTGAATATTTGGGATCATAAATATGTGAAAATATGTATTCAAATCGGCTGAATACAAAGAACAGGTATAAGTACAATGAGGTTTCCAACCTTATTCGCCGAGATTCAGAATTAACATTTGTTAATTTTCACAAGTACCATAATATTTCACTAAAATCGGGCCAGTCACAAAAATCACTAATGACGCGCATGCGCATTGCGGACTAGTCTGAACTTTTTACTACAACACTTTTTGTTATATTCTGTTATGTTTTCGACTCGCAACTGTCATTTATTAATTTGTTATAAACATTTAAATGACAAAAAACGTGTCTTTTTGAATAGTTTTGCTTATAAAATGAAAAGTAATTTAGCAATCTTGTTGCTCCAATGGAAAGATTTGTAGATAATTGAATTTTGTGGAATCCCACAAATACAATGTTCAACATAGTAAAAGCTAAGACCAAACAAAATAGTGTCATAAGAAAAATTGGAAGAAACAACCGCTTAAAAAATAAGAAAATACAAAGTATGTGCATGTACAAATATATCCAAACTAGGCTAACATTCTAAGTAGTCATCTATTTCATAAGGTTCCAACTCCAATAGTAATGTATGTACTGCTTTTTTGATTTTTTTTTAAATCAGTTAACTGCTTGATCGAGTTTGGAAGCTTATTGTAAAATTTCAGGCATTTATACAATGGTCCTTTCTCAAAGACACTCAGCCGATGCCTTGGATAAGTATAATCAAGTGATCGTGTTGGGTATATATTTTTCGGTTTATAGTCATCAAACAGTGTTTTGTTGTTGAAAAAAAATAGTAGCACTTCTTGTTTATATATTGCTATGACAGAAAGTATTGAAAGACTTTTGAATTTTCCTCTACAAGACTCTCTAAATTTAATTTTAAGCATGGCTCTTAAGGCCCTTTTCTGACAAGTAAAAACCTGATATATTTCCCCACTGCTCCCATGAAATATAATTCCATACCTAAATACAGCATCGAAATTTGCGTAATACACTATTTTAATAGTATTCATATCTACATAGGCTCTAATAACTCTGATCGAGTATGCTACTGAGTTCAACTTGCTGTAGTAACGGAGGAAAACCGGAAAAACCGGAAAATTTGACAATTATTCAAAAAATTCATAACTCCGCCATTTTTATAAAAGTATTGAATCATGTGTACTTTATGTGTGCATAAAACAGGCTCTGACAGATCATTAGTTTTGGCACGATTGTAATTTGATTTTTTTTGCACTATCTTGCAGCATGCCTGGATGCTCTAGTGATAGTCCGATTTAAATTCCTAGAACAGATTTTGAAAGTAGAAGTACAGTACCACAAAAAATGTATTCTCATTTTGCGCTTAAATGCTGCGAAATGGGTGGAAAATTCTTGCAAAACATGGTAGAAGCGGTCGTGTGGAAAGAGTGAGCGGGAGATGAGGGGAAGCGTATTATCACGTAACTCGTTCATTAGAAGAATTCCCCTCTCTCCTACCACTCGGCAGCTAACGCGGTCTCGGTCGTTTTCAGTCATGTTTGCATGCATTTTCACCCATTTCGCACCAATGTAGCGCAATATGAGAATATTCTTCTTCTTTCCTAATCTGTGTGAGAAATTGAAATCGGGCTATCACTAGAGCATCCAGGCGCTGAAAGATTGTGCAAAAAAAAAAATTGAATTGCAATTGTGCCAAAATTAACTATCCGACAGCGCCTGTTTTGTGCACACATAAACTACACATGATTCAATAGTTTCAGGAGAAATGCCAATCCTACTCCTTGAAAAATGGCGGAGTTATCAATTTTTCAAAAAATTGCAAAATTTTCCCGTTTTTCCAGTTTTTCTCCGTTGCTAATGATTCGACCAGGTTACAAACATTCCGTTTTGTTCGCATTTCAATTATCTACAATTCTTTTCATTGGAGCAACCAGATTGCTTTATTAGTTTTCATTTTATAAGCAAAACAATTTAAAAAAATACGTTTTTTGTTATTTAAATGTTTATAACAAATTAATAAATGACAGTTGCGAGTCAAAAACATATCACAATATAACTACGGAATGTCCCCCATGTGATGGCATAGTCGGTTTCCTACTTTATGCTCTATTGTTTGGTGAGTTCATTCAAATTTCGGTTCCACCAGAAGTGACATAAACTTCAGATTTTCAAATGAGACACCAGGTATATTTTCACTTCTATTGTCTCCATTTGACACACTGAATACAACCATGTATTACTTGTCACTGTTTCTGACCAAATTTAATTTTTATTCAGAAATTCACTTTTCACTCTAGAGGGGAATTACTAATTGAGCCCTAACATTTTGATAATAATACAACTTTACTCTTTTTGAACAAAATGCAACAGAAATGAGTGAAAATGATACATGGTTTTATTCAGAATGTCATGTGGAGACAGAAGAGGTGAAAATATACTGAGTGTCCCATTTAATAATCGAAAGTTTGAGTCACTTTTGGTAAATCGGAAGTTGTATGAATTCGAATAATTTGTCAAATAACGCAATTTTTTGTAGCTTCCGAATTTCATTTCATTATCGTCAAAAACAAAAACTGTATAGGGGCGAGCCACCTCCCGCGGACACTTGGTATAAGTCTGGATATGTTATTAAAAAAATTACAAAAATTTCGAATTGTGGAAACTGTATTGGGGGTCTCATAGGAGATAGAGACTTTTTGTTGTCGTTCATCAACCAACTAGATGAATGTGCCTCGTTGGTATATCCCTCAGAATATGTGATTACCATATGCACAACTGCAGAAATGGTTTTGCAGAATAATTTTAATGAAAATAATCCCGCATGCTTTGTGAACTTCCTTGTCATAAAAGTATTTAGTATGTTGTGGAGTCATAAATCATTTGAATCTCTTGAGTAACACTTCACGAAACCACCTTTTTTCTCTTCCCATTCCAGCAACTTGATAAAACTCAAATGCACAAAATACACAAATACTGGGATGCACAATGGCAACAAGTTTTTTTTTTGGCAACGATTGCTACGGTCATTAGCCATGTGTTTTGGGTAGGCCTTGTTACTAACTCCATACGCCACCTCAGGAGCAGCAAAAATGATTATTAACGCCACAGTGAATCATGGAGGAATATTCCCAGCCGGCACGAGCTTCAATCATTTAGACTTTCACATCTGAAAATGAAAAAAATCTGCACCGGCTGGGAACCGAGCCTGGGACCTCTCGGTCACCAGGCAGGAGCTTAACCACTGCGCTAATTCCAGCAAAAAATTTATTTGATGAATATAAAATTGTTAGATCAGGTTTTTATCAAAATTATACTATTTAAAGGCCAATAGCACTTGAGTTTCATTTTATTATCATACTCGAATAAATGAATATTTGGAATCATTGGTGAGAATACAATTCAGAAGATGTTTTTCGTAAATATGAACTCACATTCCTTATGAAAATGCACGTCCACTCATCCCACATGAAGATACAACTTTGTGAAATAATAACCGACATTTTCCCTGAATACGAATCTGTGCCGCTTTCCACCCCTCAGAAATAACTCGAAATATTTGGCAGGCTTTGCGCATGCTAATTTGTATAGCCGTGTTTTATCTCCTGTTTCTTTAATCTGAGTTGTTCTCAGACGTCTCTGATTTAGCCATACGAAAATAACACACGTCTACCTGCTCTTAGGAGAGCATCAACCTCTTTGTATTACATGACAAACGCCATTAACAGCACAACTCATATACTTATGGAATGACCAGAATATGAAGTAACCATACTGAACGACACAGACATTTTCCATGGGCACTGTAACGAACAAAATAGTTTGATTAACCAGTTAAAATTTTGATAATGTTGCTGGCGATGAAAAAATGGACGAGGCTAGAGTCCCAAACGCGGGATCGCTTGAGAAAGAAAAAATACCGAAGGGGTGCAGCCCACAGAACTCATACTTATATCTTATGACTATAATGCTTTTCAAATATGGCGGATGAACAAATCATGCAAAACCTACAACACTGTATCGTCCTCTTAACAGCAGCGGCGCATAAATCATATACGTATCTTAGGGATAGGAAATGGGTTGGTTGTCTTGAAACTGGGATATTTCAATTTCTCTCAAATGGGACATCAGAACATTTGAAATATTGTTTCTCTCCCATAAATAAAGAGTTTAGAATAGAATAAATTACTGAATGATAGATAGCAAGATTTTACCAACTAGTTACTATCCATTTTGAAGATGACATCGGAAACATCTTCATTTTTCTTATGATGAATGACGGTAGATTTGATTCAGACTAATCTGTAACATTTCTCGGATCTAATTGTATAACTTCCATCATTACAAAATGAAACATGTATTGAAACATGTTCAATGCAGATTCTGGAAGATTTTGAATTTCTTTCATTAAAATTTTATCTTATCCATTCGTTCTTTTGCTTTCAATCACATACCTCAAAATTCGGTATCAACTGAATCTGACAACTTTTCATTTATAGAACAATAATAGAAATTTGGGAAACAATGATGACAATAGAAATCAAATGATTTTCCTCTGTAATTAACTAAATCCCAACTTTGTTATGATGCGTTTTCGGCTTCAGTTTTTTTAACTTTTCAATTGATCTTCTGCATTCGAAGAAATTTCCAAAAACAATGTGAAAATAAGGTTACTCATCGTATCGTGACTTTTTTTCGTTTCTTTCATGTTTGAAACTGAAAGTATTTAATTTTTTCACACACCTATCTCTCTTCCAGTATTTTATGATGTAAATACTTGTCAAGTAGTTAATTGAATATCTAATTTAATTATTTTTAATTCTACAATTTTTTTTTGTCATCAATAAACTTTCGAATATTTGAGTATTAAATAGCACATGCTGGGAAATGGAAATGAATAACATAACTGTGAATTCATTTTATCGATTACTGAATAATATTAGTCATTTTTCTTTTTATGTAGACCTCAAATTTCAACCATATTACTATCAACCTCACAGAAGATGGCTTGATTCTGGTCCCCTGTCCTTTCTCATAATCAAACTCTGTTTGACAAAATGGTTAAGGCTTTCGCGGCCGGAGTTTTCAGTGTCACAATTTTCACTCGGGTTTGAAGGCCGTCGTTTTTTGGAATTTCTTCCTAACGTTTCGCTATCACGAGTGGCTAGCTTCTTCACAGACTTATACATCATGAATAATCTCAGATGACTGGAGATTCCGTCTGCGAGATTGTATTTATTCTGATTTAGGTAGTCTTGTGCGTTAATTACCGTATCTGGATGTGACCCCTTTCTACCTGTCGTAACTCATTGACAGCAGGCAAAAGGTTGTCAATTAATGTTATCGAAAATATGCTTAACCCAGTTACGGCAGGTAGAAAGGGGTCACATCCAGATTTTGAAATGTTTTGCAAGTACTTACTTATGGAATGTACTATTTTCATTTTCAATAAATCGCCCAAAACACCAAAATAATCAAAACTGACAACGCTGCTCTGTTTACAAACAAACTGGTAAACTGACTAGACGTACGTCTTATTTACTACTCATTTGCTCTTGAAGGTACAAGAGATAACGTATGTGCTTCCTTAGTGAAATTTGTCCTCTTTTCGGATGCCCACGATTTGTTCAAGATTAGAGTAGCCGAGGATACATAAAGCGCGTTCTAGTCATAAGATATAAAAGTATGAGTTCTGTGGTGCAGCCTAATGACCCCGTTTGGGACTTCTCGAAAATAATCGCAATCCCGACTGTGAGAGTGCTGCTTCGAGAGCTTGATTTACCGCATAGGCACCTCCCATTATCAAAATTTGTAGTTTATTAGCCAATATAACCTGACCTGACTAACCTTACGTAGACAGAGTGACCATCCAAAATAGGTGTAGGTAATTTCACACTTGAACCTAACCTGAGCAAGCTAACCTGGTACAAAACATAGTCAATAAGCTACACCGCTTCGGGATTTTAACCTTTTCAAGCGAATCCCTTGATCGGTACTGTAGACACTTTCTAAAAATTATCATACCGGCGAAATGTTGCCGGTGAATTTTTGAGCCTGAAGTGTATTCAGTATATACAGTGCGGATTTTGAATGGCTCGACGTTCAAACATAGGACTAAAATGGTTTCGAATGCTATCACCGATACAACCTTTTTAAATAAAAGACATGTGACTGCTTCATAGAGTGGGCGGAGGAGCTCGTCAATTTAAAATTTTCAAATAGCATTTCGAATCTTTTCAACCATTTGAATTTTCTCGGAATTCATTAATATTTTCTTCACAATATGCACTCGAAATATTAAGGATAAGTGCGGATCTGAATGATACCCATATCTCGATAAAGGACCCTGCACGAGAACATACGGGAAATTGGCTCTCAGTTAAATTTGCTGAAATTTTATTATGTCATAGTGAGATGGTTCGTTAGACAAAGATGTGAGGTAGAATGATTTTGTATGTGTAGTTTCTGAGATATAAGCGGTGAAAGTAAAATCGTCGTACTTGTATCATAAATAACCATATCGAAACTTGTTAACATGTCCAATTATAATTTCATTGATGATTTTTTTCTTCCTTTTGCATGCTGGTCCTGTCACCAGTTGCACCTCAGCCTCTTCGGCTTTTTGTGCATTCCAATTAGTTTCACAGCACCCACTCCGTAACTCTAGTCCCCTGTACCAGTCTGGACAGGTTCTTCACTCCTGCATTCTTCGGGAGTTAGCCTGGGTTTCCCAATTATTGCCTGTCTCTTGCGGTCTAATGCCTCGCATTCTGACAGTACGTGTTTGGCTGTTTCTGTCCATTTACCATATTGTCTGCAGGAAAGTTCTCCTTTGTACAGCCCCATTTTGTGCATTTCTCTGTGACCAGTGAGAAGGCCCGTTACTGTTCTAACTTGATTCCTGCTCAGCTTGAGTAGTACTTCAGTTTTATATTTTGACAGTTCTTTGATGTATTTTTTCCATGGTGCATGAGAGGGGCTTCGTTTCACCTCTTCCTTTGTTTTCGTTTGATTCAGTCCCGAATGCATCCTCGAATGTTGGATTTAGTAATCTCGAGTGCGGGTTCTGGGCTAATGAATGGAGTTGATGAACCGTTTCTGGCTAGTTCATCATCTTTCTCATTGCCCTCGATGCCAAAGTGTCCTGGAACCCACAAAGTAGTTATGTTATGTTCTGAGAGGACACTGAGTTCTTCTCGGCATTCCCATACCAGTCTTGATGTAACTATCGGGTTCATAAGAGCCTTCAGTAACGCCTGGCTGTCTGAGCTTATGTTGATTCGTGCATTGCGCATTTCCCTCATGTTTATTTCTCTTGCGCATATCAATATAGCATACATTTCTGCTTGGAATACGGAGGTAATCGTTCCTAGTGAGACGCTCATTTGGGAGTTTCTCCCCTCACTGTTTATTCCAGCACCAGTTCTTTCCCTGGTTTTGGATCCGTTCGTCTCTCTCCAGGTGTGCCTCTAATGTTGTCATCTGACCATTCCCTTCGATCTTGCATGATAACCTCGAAGTGTTGAGAAAATATCTAGGAACCACGTGGTCCGTTGGTTCCATTTCAAGAATGTTGCCTTCCACCATATCCTTTATCTTGTTGTGATCCGATTTATTGCTTTATTTTTGTTGCCTTAGAAGTCCCATTCTTGCCTCTCCCATAATTGTTATATCAATCGGTGAGAGGTCTAACAGTGCTTCCATGGCTGATGTTGGTGTTGTTTTCATAGCTCCCGTTATGCTAATGCATGCAAGTCTTTGTATCTTGCTCAACTCAGCCGCGTCTATTTTTTGTGCTGTCCACCATACCAAAAATGCATATATTATGTGATCATGGGTCTCACCACAATACATCATTTTGGGATTTAGTTCCCATGTTTTCCCGTGTGACCGTCTGACTATCATTAACTTCGTCTCGGCTTTCTTCTTCACTTCAGCCAGCTGTTGGTTCCAGGTGAGCTTCGAGTCTAAAATCACCCCTAGATATTTGGCTTCCCCTGACAGCTGTATGAGGGTACCTTGGAGGGTCAGAGGTCCTAAGCTCTCTTACTTCCTTCTTCGGGTAAACGCTACAATGGTTGATTTGGAGAGACTCATTCTTATCTATCCATGTACTGACCAGATTTAGGGTCATTTGCATTCTTTCCCTAACCCTGTTGTTGAATTTACCTTGGACCGTAATGACTATATCACCTGCTTTCCCAATTTTTTTGTGTCCACTCCTCTCGAGTGTAATTAGTACGTCCTCCACCACCAGGTTCCACAGCAGTGGGGACAGGACTCCTGGTGACCTTGGCCGCTAGTGTTCCTCCCACTGAAGAGGAGTTGATGATTCTTTTTCTTAGCATGCAGTTTTTCCAGTTGCAGCAGTTCTCATCGATGCTTTTTCGTTTCGACGATCTTGATTGAGTTTAAAGATGTGTTGTCGATGTCTAGAAATGCACTCAGCAAACCCTCTTTGTTTTTCAGTGCAGTTTCCACCTTCTTTACGAAATGGTGTAGTGCTGGTGTAGATTTGCCTGTTGCATAGGCATATAGGTCCTTGTGTAGAAGTTGGTTTACCAATACCGTATCCCTGATCTGCCTGTCCATCAGTTTTCCCTGAGTCTTGAGTATAAATGACATACGACTTATTGGCCTCAGTGCCTTCGCTCCTTCCTATGCCGTTCTTTCAAGTTTAGGAATGAAGACAACTGTGATTGCTCTCCATGCTTTTGGTATGTATCCTAGTGCAAGATTGGCCCTAAGTACCTTGCATAGTTTGTGTGCTAGTACGAGGATGTATTGATATCTAGTTAGCCTAGACCAGTTCCCTGCATAAACAAAATATTGCGTTACCATAGCAACGAACAATAACTTATTAGAAGTGTCAGTGTAAAGTTTGACGTCAAAAAAGTAAACCAGAGTTAAGCAATAAATTAAAAGAAAAAATATGTCCACCGAAATTGTGAAAATCGAAAAATTGGAGTATCCAGCCATTATCAAGTACCTGTATTTGAAAGGGTTGGGAGGTAAGCAGATTTACGAAGATATGCTTAATACCCTTGGTGACCAATGTCCTTCGTATGCGACCGTGAAAAATTGGACTGCAAGCTTCAACAGAGGTATGACCAATCGGGAAGGCCAGTTTCTGTGTCAGTCCCCGAAAATATCGATGCAGTTCATGACATGATTTTAACAGACCGTCGAATTGGGCTAAAACGGATATCTGAAGCACTGAATATTTCATACGAACGCGTTCATCATATAGTTCACGTCAATTTGGACATGAGAAAAATTGCTGCAAAATGGATACCCGAATGTTTGAATGTTGACCAAAAGAAAAGCGTGCAAGGGTAGTAGCATCGCGTTCGATCTGTGCTCGATTTGAAAACGATGTGGACTTCTCAAACCGAATTGTTACAATGGATGAGACTTGGGTACATTTCTATGATCCAGAAACAAAGCAACAATAGATGGAATGGCGACACTTCTGTTCTCCAAGACCTAAGAAGTTTCGTGTCCAAAAATCTGCTGAAAAAGTTCTTGCTTCAGTTTTTTGGGATTGCCATGGAGTAATCATGATTGATTTTTTAGATAAGGGTAGAACAATAACTGGAAATTACTATTCGACATTACTGACCACTCTACGGGAAAAAATTAAAGAGAAAAGACACGGAAAGCTATCCAAAGGTGTTTTGTTTTTGCAGGACAACGCACCTGCACACAAATCTCATGTTGCCATGCAAAAAATTCGTGATTTAGGGTTTGAAATACTAGAACAACCCCCTCATTAACCAGATTTGGCTCCGTCCGACTATCACCTCTTTATTCAACTGGAAAAAAGTTCAAAAGATCGTAAATTTTCTTCCAACGAGGAGGTAATGAAAGCTGTGGAGGTCTGGTTTGCAGAGCAAGAAGAATTTTTTTTAAAAGGTCTAGAGACGTTACAGGTTCGCTGTAATGAATGTATCCAATTAAGAGGAGAATATGTTGAGTTATAAAATATTTTGACATTGAAATTTTGTTTGGTTCTATAGTAGGCTAAGAATTTTCCAATATAACCTCGTGGGTTTATACCTTCTTGTAGCATGATAGGTTAGATGCCATCCGTCCCTGGCGATTCAAACGGTTGAAATTAGTTGATTGCCCATTTCGTTTCTCCACATCTATTGATGATAGTTCTTTGGGTTGTATACGGGGCATAATCAAAAAAGCATTTTGGGGTTCCTCTTTTTCTAGTACTATTATCAAATATATAAAATAATCATGAAATAATTCAAATCCATTTAAGCAAATGCAGTCTGAAGATCTCTCAACTTCAACATTTTGAAATTAAAACACTCAGTATTCACAACTCCATAATTTAATTTTGCAAGTTTATAGACATCAAAATTGATACAATTACCGGATACAGAAATATAAAACAGCTCAAAATTCACAAACTTGCACGGATAATGTAATAAGCATTTCAATGCGGTACAGCGACCTGACAAAAATGCAAGCTTAGCATAAATTCCATTATAAATATTGGGACAGGTCAAGATCGTCATCCATTCATTCATTATTATTTATTCAGTCAGTCGTCATCCAGATTTGAGGTCGGTTCCAAATTAATTAGTATTCAAATGATGTTTCTCATCTCTCCAACTCTGGCTTTGCAGGTTACTACCACACTGTGAGTTATTTTTATATTCATATTTTTTATAATTCATCGTGTGTACATTAATTACCTGCTTTATTCTTTCATATTACTTTTTATTTCAATGAATATTAAATAAAATTTCAAAATCAATTATTTCATCGTTTGGATGAATTGGTGTTGGATAAATACAGCTTGAAATCTTCTTGAAAAAAGCCAAGCGAGTACCAAGTTGCGACACTATTCCAAAACCATTGTGAAATTTATGGACGGTCTAATGTTTTTTAGGAGCCGCAGAAAGGCCTCGAGTTCTTCGTCTCCATCCATGGTTACATATGACAAAGGTATCATCAACATAACTTAGCCACATCCTAGGTTTCTTGTCGGCTTTGTCTATAGCAGAGGCCTCGAACCATTCCATATATATAGTGTGTCCCACTTTTAGCAGCCACACCCTCATATTTCGTTGAGCATGACATAATTCGAAATTTTCTTTGACTCAAGTTGTAGTACTCGGAAATACCTACCTTTATGTTTACGGAACCTTTGTATATCCATTTTCCACGGTTAACTACGAGCAAATGAAAAGTGAAAAATTGGGAAAAACATACTAGGCATTTTTTTATCGCAAAAATAACACCAGATTCTGTTTCAGAACACCTTAAAACCCCCCAAATCTCAATGCTTGAATCATTTGAATATACAGGGTATCATCTGTAGCTGGTAGCATTATCAACTCTAATCCATAAATAATGCTTGGAAAATTTCCAAAATGTCTTCTCTTGTAACAGAATTCCTAAAAATATTTAAATATTTAAAATAGCCAAATATCACTTTTCCAAGGCTAACTCTGATCAGAATGAATGATACCCTGTATATTCAAATGATTCAAGCATTGAGATTTGGGGGTTTTAAGATGTTCTGAAACAGAATCTGGTGTTATTTTTGCGATGAAAAATGCCTAGTATGTTTTTCCCAATTTTTCACTTTTCATTTGGTCGTAGTTAGCAGTGGAAAATGGATATACAAAGATTACGTAAACATAAAGGTAGGTATTTCCGAGTACTACAACTTGAGTCAAAGAAAATTTCGAATTATTTCATGCTCAACGAAATATGAGGGTGTGGCTGCTCAAAGTGGGACACACTGTATACATATATATTTGCTATGACAGGTGACAGTGAGGATTCCATTGGTAGTCCATCCTCCTGGGCGAAAAAACGTTCTTTCTCCTGAAAGTAACAGTTCCGAATGCAACATTCCAGTAGTTCCATAATATCAGTTACTGGTAAACTCGTCCTGTTCTTCAATGCTTCGTCCTCTTGTAGTTTTTCGCGAATAACCTGTAGAGAATCTTCAAGCGGAACGTTGGTATATAGACTTTCCACATCAAAGTCGTAATTCTACAGAAAAATCTCAACATCGTGTTGTCAATTGCTGCCTCTTCTTTGACCTCATATAGGTCATCTCCTATGAAGCCATCATTGAGAGTTTTATCCAAAGTTTTTCTTCTGAAAACCATATTTTATTATTGAATTTGATTTGATACTCACCAGGTACAAACATCAAATTTGATGTGACATTAGTTCGAATAGTAATAAATATCACAGGAACTGACATATCTTTCACAATTGGTGTACCTGCATTCATTTCCTGATTAATTACTGATTTCTAGGTGAAAAATGGCGATCTCACCGAAAGATGATTGCTCCCACATTCCACACATCCATCCTTAAATCATTCATGCCAGTGTTCAATAAGAATGCGGAAAGTTTGGTAAAACAATTCAAGTCAGAGAGGGGTCTTGTTTTTGATGTTCATAATAACATGAGCGCTGCAACCGTGGATACATTATTGGGTAAGTGATAATCTCTGAGGTTTCATTAGTAGATTGAAACGTTTTTTATCTGATTATTCTGAATTTGAACAAATGTGTTCCATTTCCCAATCGTACTGAAACAGGAACATGTACATCTAACACAGATGACACAACTGAAGTCAGTAGCTGCCATCAACGCCTCTTCTAAAGATCTTAATTTGATGAAGGGATTTGACCACATGTGCACACCGGAAGTTAGAAAGTTTTTTTTGGAACGTGCATGTGGTCATAGGTCATTCTAAATGGCCCAAAGAAATCAGTCACCCGAATCAATTGAGTAGTGAATAAACAGGTTTGCAATTGGCTAATGCTAGTCAAAAGATTGGAAAGGAAAGCCAAATGATGATTAATTCTCAACCAGATGTCCTAGGACGATGGACAATTTAAGGGCAATGAAAGCTTTGGGGGGAACAGGGAACAGAAGGAGTGATGATCAACAGCAGACCGATTGCAACCCCAAGATATGTCATCATTGTTTGAAACCCTCTTTTATATCACAAAACTGAGTTGAGACCGTAAACCGGATGTCTACTATTGACGCAAGACGTTCGGTCAAACTGACAACTATTTTTATAATTGTCATCACTTCAACGAGAAAACCCCAACTAATTGGTGATATTTCTTTCTAGAAACTTCCATGGGCGTGGTCAAAACTGAAGAAGACAATACTGGATTCGATTATGCTATGGCAGTGATGGAGTGAGTATATTTTCCATGTACCAAAAATAGCTCATAGGGAATCTGATGAACTCTTTATTCGAATCAGCGTAGTAATTTCTCTACTTATATGAATGTTTTTCAATCATTACCTTTTATTTTGCAGTATGTGCAATATATTGCATCAGAGGCACTACAAGGTGTGGCTGAGGTTTGATTTCATATTCCGCTGGACGAAGATGTTTACTCAACAGAAATCTCTACTGAACACCATCCACTCTCTCACAAGACGGGTAAGGATTAATAACAGGATTCTTTCCTTGCTACTACAAAACTCCTCTTAGGCTTTGACGAAATTTATCGTTTCCCTACGCTTCCCCAAAATTCAATGAATGGAGTGTTCTCAGTGAAGTATCGAATGCTGACTTTCCTTCAGAAATAACAAATACAATTTTTAGTCTATATAGCGTTCCAGTAACTGTAAAATAATTTCTGTTTGATATAGTATATCTTAACTTGTGTCTCCATATCACATTCTGAATATATATAAGTTTATATTTCACTATATGGCAATGGTTATTTTTCACTAGGGCTATGGATACGTTTGAATCACTAATTTCTGTCCTAAAATTTAGAAAAAAACTCAGGGTGCCCACTAACCTGGAAAACATGGAAATCCTGGAGAAGTCAGTTATTTATGGGTCCTGGAAGTCAGGGAAAAACGTTAAAAATCGCCCAAAGTCAGGAAAGTCAGGGAATTCTATTTTCATCCATCTAGGGAAATATATAAATCTTGGCATCAATGTCAACTCAATTTCACCACTTCTGCAGTTTGAAAACACGATAGCGGAAAAATTCATGAATGAAGAAAAAATTCCAAAAATTTTGAAGGATATAGCTGAAATTGATTTCAAGACACTGGCAAGAATATAAACAACTTCTTACCTGTGAAAGATATGGTTATAGGATTTTCAACAAAAAGGATGTTGTTGAAGTCTGAATGTAAAGAAAAAGATGAATTCGTTTTTTTTGAAAGAATATCAGAAGTTTTTAGTTGCAACTGTGAGCAGAATTTTGGAACGTTCGTGTTTAAATTATGAGATTGTTGAGGGAATATCATGTCTTGACCCTACTTCGATTGTAGTAGATTCCAAACTGTCACTAGAAAGAATGAATATTGTTCTGGAAAAATTTAATGAAAAAAATTTGTCTGCCAAAGAAGCAGAGGTACTCAAAAACAATTAAAAAAATTCATAAACTCAACTCAAATTTTTTTACAAGATATGAAAACGAATATCTTGATTCTTATTATAACTCATTACTGAAATATAAAGGTGAGTTTTTTGAGTTATTATGGAAGTTGATTAAATTAATCTTGATATTATCTCATGGCAACGCTTCCGTAGAAAGTGATTTCTCAGTTAATGAGCAATTGCTTGTTGAAAATTTGAAAGAGAGATCGCTTATAGCACAAAGAGTTGTTTATGACAACATTATGTATGTAGGTGGGACTGAAAATATTATCATTAAAGATAAAATGTTGAGGTATTGCCGAAATCAAATGAAAAGTATAAAGAAAACAAAAAAACTGAAGCCATTAAAAATGTTAGAAAAAGTGAAAAACAAATAACTGAAAATGAAATAAAAATGTTGAAAATGAAGAAACAAAGTATGAATAGTACCCTGACTCAAGAAAATAAGGACTTTCAGAAAATAATTGACAAGTAGTAACAGTTCAATTAGGGGGTTTTGTGTGTATTCTTTTAATTTTTGTTGGTGGTTATACTTTTTTCATATTGACATGTGGAATGTTTTACTTAATTTGAAAGCCCCAAGACTTCATCGATAATTAACCTACAATTCCCTTCCTAAATATTTCCATCGAAAAATTAAAGTTTCCTTTGACAGAAGAATTTTTTTTACATATAATAAGAAATTATGACCACTTTACTCAATGGATCTAAATCTGATCCACTGAAAATAAATAATTTTACCATAATTATCCACATAACTGGGCCGAGTTTCTGTTTAGACAGTGGAGGTTTTTTTTAATCATCCGTTATTGGTAATGGAAAACTTGAAAGTCAGACATGGAATACCTGGAAAAGTCAGGGAATTTCATTTTTTGAAATTGGTGGGCACCATGAAACTACAATTTTACTTCTTTCATTCAAAATGTACTAGCGTTGAAAAATTAAATTTTTGAACAGTTATTAGATCCAATTTTTTTTCACATGGCAGCATGGTGGCTCGTTGGTTTGGGATAATTGGCATCTTATTACGATTAACCAGTCGAGCCACCATGTTGCCATTTGAAAAAATTAGCACAACAAAATAAATTTGAAGATTAAATTTTATATGGTTAAAATATTTAGACAAAAAACAGTAAAGTTGTATATAACACAAAATTGTATGATCTAAATAAGTGCTGGAAACGCCATTGATTGAAAAATAAATTTCAAATAAAAGAAGTATCACAAGAAGTGGCAAATGATACATGGTTGTATTCACAATGTCGTACGGAAACAAAAGTAGTGAAAATATACCAGATGTCCCATTTGAAAATCAAAAGTTTATGCCACTGCCAATGAAACCGGAAGTTGCATGAACCTGAATCACTTGTCAAAAGGTGTAGTTCAGTGTCGTATACAGATCCTTGAAATTTCATTTGATCATCTTCAAAGACAAAAAAGTTACAGGGGCGAGGCACCTTTTGCGGACACCCGGTATTTATTCATTGCACATGCTGAAATATACTCACAGATGTTCGATCTCAGGTGATAGATGTAATCGAAGTATGTGGTTATATGCAGGTAATAAAAAGGAAGAAAGAAAATTACATGGCAAGCAAGGGGAACGGGGAAACAAGTTTGTACCAGAAAGCCCTTAATAGTACAGAACTTGAGGAAAATCACAGCCGGCATGACATCATGACGAACTATATCAGAGACGATTTGGACGACATTGATGATAACGATGTTGGTAAGAGAAATTAACTTATTTTTAAATTTAGGCAGTAGGCTGAGTTCTTGTTGCGAGCAGAGCTGTGCTGAGTAACGGAAAAAATGCTTACAATTACAAAGCACTAAGCACTTCAAATAACGTAGAGTCACAGATTAGGTTCCAGATGCGACACTCCGTCCACCGCCTTTCATCTTTTTTCACTCGTAGTGACCTAGAAACAGCTGTGACACCCAAATTTAAGGGCCGCCTTTTCAATATTCAATGTAATGTCTCTGCTACGTGACTGATGATTAGAATATTAGTTTATTTCTTTATTTGAGCAAGTGTTATATTCATCACTAGTCTAATTTAGCTGTCAGTCAAACTACGTCGACAGGATATTGACAAACTGACCCTGAATCTGGAAATTTAGAACTTCGCCATACCTTCATTTTGTCGCTTTTTGTGTGTCCAAAACGTAGAAAATCATTGGGAATCGTGATGAGTTTCATACCTGATGATGTGGATTGCAAAATGTCGAATCCGTGTAACCTTGCCAAGCAAGCGGGCACACCATCTACGCGCTACCAAGTAAAACAAACAAATAAACTTTGTGAATACTGCCAGATTCAGACCAGAGGAGAATTCGGAATTCTTTATTGAGGGAGCTATTTCGGCATTGATAAAACTGGGATTGGAAACATTTATTTCCTACTCCACAAGCTCTCATCATCAATAACAAATATAAATTATAATTTAATGTCATTTAAGGAAAGAATTCACCAATATGTTTTGTTTGCTGATCGAAAATAAAAGTTATAGTCAATATATTGAAGTTGTTATTGTCATGAACTCAGTCAATACCCTGTTGTTCGTGTTCAAGTAACTTGAGTATCCATCGAACGAATTGATTCTGAATGTACAATTCATACTGAAAACTCATTACGAGGCACAGATACACAAAAATATGTTTTTTTTCGTACTCATAGAAACAAAATCATATCTTTGAGGAGCTGTATCCCGAAAACTAGTAATAGGATCGAGTTGGGTCCATGGGAACTTTTGATCAGAATAATGAAGAGAACAAATTGATACTTTTATTAATAAATATTCAAATTTACAAATTTGTACATTGTTTTTTAGTTCTAAATGTTATGCATAATAAATTATTTGTATAAATTAACGAGAGGTATCAAAATTTCAATGTTAATATATAAAATATGATAAAAACAAATGAATAAATGGTCAATATATGAAATACAATTACGATAAAAAGTAAAATAACGATACAACAATAAGTAAATATAGTAAATAAATAGATAGGGTTTGGTCACAATATCACAATAGAAAAGAAACCTCTATACATACTGTCTGGTGCCCGTCAGATGCTCGACTTAGATGTCGAGCAACCATCTTATGGCTTCGCTGCACATGAGCAGGCGCATCAGCTTCGCGTATCTCTGCGATACAGAGCACTGTCGCAACACTGGCTCGTTCCCCTGGTCCCACGTGCCCAGGGTCCCCACGATGAAGGCATCAACCGACGTTTCGTACCTTTGCGCCCGTAACTCCTCAGCCAAGCTGGCGTACTTTTCCCTCTTGAGTTCGCGGGCTGGGGTGAGGACTTGTGGCTCGTTTTCGAAGGGTACGGTGATGTCGATAATAGTAATTTTGGCATCGAATAATGGAAAAAATAACATACTACAGTTACAGCCAATTCCACCGGGTCCCAGAATTGTGCGGGGTCCTTTACCTCAACAAGCTCTGTGCTGCTCTCCCAACTTACCTGCCCATAACATGATAAAACCTCCACCGGAGCTAAGATTTGGTGCAAGATACCTAGCTGCGAAATGTTTTCCTTACCTAAACTATCCTCATTAGTGTTTTGACAGATACATTGACTTATTCACTCATAATAGAAATATCTAAAAAAAAATTTGATTTATAATAATTCCATAATACTTCAAACACTCCAGTGAAGAAGATATGGCAGTACGAACCACAAAAATTTTCGACAAAAATAATTCAACCAAAAATTAAATATGCAATATTTTTGTATGAGATTGTATTTAATGATATAATTAACCCATAAATCACGTGTAAATTCAATTTTTGATTATTAGGTGAAAAGAAGCGTCTAGCATTCTTGGATTTCATGATTGAAGCAAGCCATACGCAAGGAACTAATATCAGTGACGAAGAAATTAAAGAAGAGGTTGACACTATAATGTTTGAAGTGAGTATTTCTATCAGATGAATATTATTAGTACAGTGTGTCATTTTATTATTGAATTTTTCTGAATCGGAGAGAAAATTTTATTTGGGCCATGTTTGATTCACTGCATCTTACAAAACTAGCGTTTTTTCAATCTGAGGTGAAGGGACCAGTAGATAGGACATAAGGATCTAGGACTGTTTTTAGAATGACAATTTTTCGAACTACAGTTATTCAAACGGATATCATACATTCGGAAAATTGCCAGTTGGAAGAATTGTCCTTTCTAACAATTGTCCATTCTTATAAATGTCTTTCGAAGAACTGTTGTTAAAATAATTATCATTAATAATAATAATAATAATAATAATAATACTGGATTTTATTGACAGGTTTGTAAAAACAAAATACATCACAATAAATACAAAATACCTAAACAAATAAGAACGAAACCTATCAAAAGGCAGAATTCAAGTTCAGATCACGTCATGTGTGAGATAACGCAACCAGAACTTGCTCTTCCATTCAACCCAAAAAGGAAAATAAAAAATACATTATTTCTTTATGAGTACCCAGATACACATGATATACAACAAAAGATAATTAATAAGTATGAGTATGAGACAGTTAATTAATTAATTAAGCAGGTTTACTTTATTCATAAGTAGGTCGGATTTCAATTTATTTCTGAAATTTGGGATAGATAACGTTTTCATTGAACTCGGAAGTCGATTGTAAAGCCTAGCAATATTATAGGAGAAAGAGCCACGGTACAGTGTGGTTTTATGGGGAGGTATTGAAAGTTGATTTCTGAATCTGAGATTCAGGTTATGAATGTCAGTTCTAAAACAGATTTTTTCGTGGAGGTAAGGAGGAGTTTTGGTAGTAATGATTTTATGGAATAGAGTGCAAGCATGTAATACACGCCGCGTCTCCATGTTTAGCCATCCCAAATTATTCAGCTGGTGTGATATATGTTGTCGCCTTCTGGTACCTGTAGCAAGTCTCAGGCATGAATTCTGTAAGGTCTGTAGTCTTCTTTTGTCAGCAAGAAGCAGGTTAGGGCCATAAACAATATCGGCATAGTTGGCATGTGATAGAACCAAAGCATTACATAATATTTTCTTCGAGTTTTGGTTCAGTATTTCTCTATTGGAGTAAATCGTTTTAAGTTAAAATATCCACGCTTTATGATCTGGGAAACATGAAAAGAGAATCTAAGAGATTGATCCATTATGAGACCAAGGTTTTTCGAGCGATTTGTAAGAGTACATTATCTAAATTAATGATAATGTTACTCTCGCATCTTCTCCTCATTGAAAAAACTATCCAGATTTCGGAACACAAATTAGCGTGCGTGAATCCTATGTCAAATATTTCGAGGTGGAGCCAAGGATTGGGCAGATAAACAGATTTGTATTCAGGAAAAATTTCAGTAATTTTTATGTATCCTTATTGGAACGTACATGGTTTTTCCAAATTTTATATACTGTGTGTTTGAGAAACGAATTGTGAATAGATCATAAACGTGGCATGCTACTCGTCTAAGAAAGTCGAAGAAATTTTCTATTTATCATACATCACCTGCCAAGGTGTCACTTATAGAATTGAAAACATTGAAGGAAAAGAAATAAGTACGTTCTTTGAGACAACAAAAAAAAAAATTTGAAATCGCAATTTTTTTGGCATAACACCGTATATTGACCTCGGTCGCAGGTCAAACTTGGCAAAAAGTATGTTCAGCACCATATCTACCGAAGTGTGAAACTAGCAAACGGTCACAGACTGACTGGTTCTCAAACGCCCCCCCTCCTTGTCCCTGACCTGGAGAAATTCTAAAACTACATCCAGGCGACTTGGTGCAACACCAAAGATTTATATTTCATGCCCTGCAAATGGTTTCTTTACCTATCAGTAAATCATATCGGCAGCTTTCTAACTAAAAGTCTCGTAGAGTATACCAAAAAGCATAGCCTGTGCGGGTGAAGGATGAATATTATTTGCCGTAGTGCTCCGAGGCGTCTCACTGATTCTTGGTGGTGTTGTCACTTTTCAGCTGACGGAAATCCTGGAAAACCTAATCCCGGGTGTGGTTTCTACCACAGCAGATGGATTTCGAATATTCTGGTATCGCATGTTGCTTGATTTGTTTGCTACTAAATTTGAATTGTGTGTTATTCAGCTAATTTTTCCTAGGGCCATGATACAACAGCTGCTGGATCTAGCTTCGTTTTGTTACTACTCGGAATCCATCAGGATATCCAAGAAAGAGTGTACGAGGAACTGAAGGAAATTTTCCAGGATGACATGAACAGAACTATCACATTTAACGACACTTTACAAATGAAATACTTGGAAAGGGTGATCCTGGAAACGTTGAGGTTGTACCCACCAGTACCACTCATTGCAAGAAGGGTAAATGAAGACGTGAAATTGGGTAAGTGGTTGAATATTTTTCATGCTGAAGCTATCAGAGGAAAGGAAAAGGCTTCGAAAATTGTATCAAGTATCCTAACAACTGTCGAAAGTTCCACTTGGAACTTGGGTGAGTTGAAATGACAAATGTCTTTCTTTTCAAAATTGGTACTTCTGCAACCACCTTAAATATTCTCGAATAAGAAGTGGTAAAATATGAAATCAAAGTTTTCCTTTATAGAGAAGCCCACATTTCGACCAACTTGAAATGTGTTGATATCCAGCCATGATTTAGCTCCAGTTTTCCACCAGATTGAAATTTCATGGAAATATACACAATATTCTTCTTCAGAAAACGATCAATAACATTTTTGAGCATGCATTTTGGATTAAAAAACTCTCCCTCAACCCATCAACGGATTTTAGAACTGGACTGATACCACTTCTCCTATTCTCGACGGTGCAAAAATGAAATATAGAAGTACCTAGAGAATTTGTTTATAAAAAATCACCATTTTCACATCTGAACACAGGGCCAAGAGTTCATTTGGGAGATCTATAACTAACGATATTCGCTATCGACCAATGTTTCACCCTTTTTACTCCCTTCCACCGCACAATGTAGGCTATTATAACAAATTGCTATCAGAAAGCAACTTTTCTCCTAGTAAATACCAAGGCGGTTATACCAATTGAATCATACAGATACTTGGGCAATTTTCCACAATGTGAAGAACATTATTTGAATTGCTCCCTGTGCAGAGTTTTGCTTTGATTTGGTAACGGCCATTGAATGACTATTGTCATCGTTTTCTTCATTATTATTTTTCTTTCCAGCATCAGGAAACTATGTTATTCCTGCTGGCACTAGTGTGGGAATATGTCAATTTTTAATTCATCGAAATAAGAAGTATTATAAGGACCCACTGAAGTTTGATCCTGACAACTTCTTACCAGAGAGATGCCAGGAGAGGCCGTATTATGCTTACATACCTTTTAGTGCTGGTCCCAGGAGTTGTGTAGGTACGTAAATTGGTAAAAAATCATCGATTCGTTTATATATTCATTCACTTTTCGTGTATATGATAAGTTTTATGAAAATCAATTGTTTGTTAATGAAAACCCAATATTTGCCTCAGCAAAAATCTGTAATTTGTTTATTTTGGATGCTTACCAAAGATGTAGAAAATCTGTTGAAAATGTCACTGGAAGTTGATCAAAAAGCTTCAAAGTACGTCCGGAGTCACCCGAAGTCGCACTGAAGTTAACTCGAGTTGAGTTTGAGCGAGTTCGGGTGTACTTTGAAGCATTTAGAGTAACTTCCAATGACATCTCCAACACATTTCCCACCACTCAGGTGAAAATCCAAAATATACAATTCGTAGATATTGATCTCTACCTCCAAATGTCGTTTACAGAATTTGAATAAGATGATTTTCCTTAAATCGGCGCATTTAGAAAGATTTGCCCTTGAATCGTTTATAACGCGATTGTGTAAAAACTGCACATCGGACAGAAACCATCTTGCGTATAGTTGAACCGCATGTTATATATATACAAGGTGGGTCACGGTCGTTGGTACCTTAGACGTTTACGGAGAACGGGACATGGGATCATTCTGAAAATTCGTTTTCTCAAGTAGTTGCTCTTGGTCTATCGATCTAAAATGTTTTCAGCAATGCAGCGTTGCCGCTTATACCAGAAAGTAGCAGCATCTTTGTTATTTCAAATAAGTCACCCTGTATATTACTGCATTTTTGAATTTGTCATTCATTTCTGATTATTTCCGCTCCATACTCCCTTATACCTATCTCTAACGGTTTTTGAGTTATTGGTTATTTTCCATATTTTTTATCCAAAACATAGCTCGAATTGAATGTTTATTTTTGCGGTATTTGGATTCTTAGGAAGTTGCTATTTTGTGTTTAGTTCATAAAGATCATGTATATTGATTCTGTATAGAGAAGTTTGGTCTGCGTTATACAGGGTCGTTCCAAATTCATGATCTTACTGCTAGATACGAAAAGGGTTGAAAGTGCGTTATTTTTAAAGGAACATTCTGTATATCATGAAATATCCTAAAAGATGACTAAATTCCCTTCGAATTGATATATCATGTTCCTATACTAAAAAGCCAGAATTCCGAGATAATAGCAATTTTCACTTGTAATCTCCCAAGTGCTTGAATTAATGCCGGAAATTTTTCGAGTACATGAATTTTCTTTGAAAATTCATGTACGAGATAAATATACGGCAATTAATTCAAGCACGAGGGGGATTCGGTAAGAAAATTTCACACCGAGAAATGAAAATCATCCAACAATTCATAAGAAATAACTAACGATGGTTTCACCTGAACTATTTATAATCACTGAAATATTGATGTGTAAAATAATTAACAAAATCAATAAATGTGTTTAAATTTGGAACAAAAAAAAAAATAAAAAAATTATGTTCTTATCGTGGATTGAACCATTGACCTAGCGACTCATAGGCCGCAACACTACCACTGAGCTCAAACTCAAACTCAAAAACATTTATATTCAGATATTTAACTATTTACATTGCATTTCGGTGAAATCTATGTACAACACAAATCTGCTTGATATTTTCCGCCCATCTCCGTGGGCTGATAGGGATCCCGCAGGTTGTGAGGGAGTGCTGGGGTGGGAGGGCTCCGTCGACCCCTGTTGCCAGGGGTCGGCGTTGTCCCGAATGTAGTGTCTCCTCGGCTCCTCAAGAGGAACTGGTGAGTCACCCCCGCTGGTGTTGACGGGTGTAACTCAGATTTTACCTTCCTACATCATGGTATTAGTATACTGTCTCCCGCTATGCTAATACAGGGGTTCATTGTCATATTGATCAGATATTAGAAGTGTGATTTGTGAGGGGCGTTATGTGGATTCCCGGAAAAAGTTTTCGGCAAAAAAACGGGTTCTGGTCTTAGCTATAGAGGTGAGTTGGTGCTTAGTCTTGGCGTTCATGGAACAAGTCCAGTTTTTGGTAAATGAGCCCGCCGTGTTTGCGGGGCTCATTGTGGTGTGCCCTTACTCTTGTTATTTCCCTGGTGAGTGAACTCCTGGGAATGTGATATTTGTAAAATTTATATGAAAGATTCGTTATGTGGTCTTGGATAGTGGTGACTTTAGCTAGGTCACGCACGTTTCAATGAAAATTCATGGACTCGAAAAAATTCGGGCAATAATTCAAGCACTTGGGAGATTACAAGTGAAAATTGCTATTATCTCGAAATTCTGGCTATTTAGGTATAGGAACATGATATATCAATTCGAAGAAAATTTAGTCATCTTTCAGGATATTTCATAATATACAGGATGTTCCATTTAAAAAAAAAGCACTTTCAACCCTTTTCTTATCTAGCAGTAAGATCATGAATTTTGAACGACCCTGTATAACGCAGAACAAACTTCTCTATACAGAATCAATGTACATGATCTTGATGAACTAAACACAAAATTGCAACTTCCTAAGAATCCAAATACCGCAGAAATAAACATTCAATTCGAGCTATGTTTTGGATAAAAAATATGGAAAATAACCGATATCTCAAAAACCGTTAGAGATAGGTATAGGGAAATATAGGGCAGAAATAATCAGAAAGGAATAACAAGTTTTAAAATGCGGTAATATACAGGATGACTCATTTGAAATAACAAAGATGCTGCTACTTTCTGATATAAGCGGCAGCGCTGCATTGCTGAAAATATTTTAGATCGATATACCAAGAGCAACTACCTGAGAAACCATATTTTCAGAATGATCCTATGTCCCGTTTCCGTAAACGTCTAAGGTACCATCGACCGTGACCCACCCTGTATATCAGTTTCCGACATATTGTTTGCCCAGCTTCGATTAAAAAAATTATGAATTTTTGAAAAATGGCCTCTTTTTCGAGGTTTTCCCGGATTTTCTCAGTGAAAAATGAACCAATCTGGTTGTAAATAAAACATTTTGTAGGTTTTATAATTCTATACAATAGTTTCATCGACTGTAGAACCATTCCTCCAAAACTCTTTGAGATATTCACAAAAACACTTTTTCTAAGGGAAAGTAGCACTTCCCGGCCTAGTTCGGGAAGTACTCGAATTTTAATATAAATAGGAATAAGAATATTTCTGTTGGTACCTATCTTCTGTTCGAATTTCAATAAATAATACAACTGAGAACTGAAATGTTCGAAATATTCAAATTTGGAATCACAGCCAGGGTAGCTTACTGTTGATCAAAATTCTATTTCTGTACACCATTTGAAAATTCAGAATTTTGATAACTTGTATTATATAGGAGTATTCCGTAATGCACCAATTTTTATGAGGAATAAAATTTTCTGACAAATCGATAATAAAAAAGTTTCCATCTGGAGCAAATTTTTGAAACTCACTGATATAGTCATGACCACCTTTTGATAGGCAACCCATTTTGAGCAAGTTCGTACATTTATATAACTTCATAAAAAGTATGGTTAACAGATGGGTGGAGATCGACCTTTCTTCATCTCTTAAACTAAATGCGTCTCATTGATTTGTTATTCTACATGTTTGCCGAAAAGATAGTGTACGCAACAGGTCCGAAACAGTTTTTTTGGACTCTTATCGCCGATTTCACCAATTGATTCCTAATATTAGGAAATACCTAAATCGAATTTAGGAATGCTCAAGTGCAATTTTCGTTTCACCAAGCGTTAAGTAATGCTTAAAAGTGAAAGGAATATACCTAACGTAGGTATTTCCTGTCACTCTCAATAATTACTTAACGTGTGGTGAAACGCAAATGACACTTGGGTATTCCTAAATCCGATTTAGGTATTTCCTAACTTTAGGAACCAGTTGGTGAAATTGGCCATCAGACTTTCAGAGCTGGGAGTCGAAGCTGGGAAGCGAAACGAAGCTAAAGGAAGCACACGCCATCACTTTCCGATGTAACGGAAAGAGATAGAGCTTGGCTTCGCTATCGCTATGCGAAATAAGTTACAGAGTCCCAGCGTAGGACTCGCTAATGCTCGTTCTAGAATTTGGTCTACCCGTCCAAAAAAACAGTATTTTCTGGACATGTAAATTACTATATTCAAAGTGTGGATGATTTGGAAATGACTAATAACAGACTTTCGTAACTATGCTCGAATCAGTTCTAGAATTTTGACTTTTGACTGTTTCGTTCTCACCTTAGTTACGACAGATTCCTATTGGATGATTCTTGTCATGCTGACAAAATTTTTCGTTGGCAAAAATATGAAACTTTTATTTTGTACCAAAGTTCATCTGTCATAAAAATAAGAGTATTAATCTTGATGAAATTTTACAGGGAGGAAATATGCGATGCTGAAATTGAAAGTCCTACTGGCAGATGTACTTCGCAAATTCCAGATTCATTCATCAGAAAAGGAAGAAGATTTCGATTTACAAGCCGATATTATTCTGAAGAAAGCGGGAGGTTTCAATATTTCCGTTTCTGAAAGAAAGTGATAAATTTTCATGAATGATACAAAACTTTATGTGACGACTCGTTAAGTTACTTATTGAAGTGGATGTATTCACATTCCATCCTCAGGTTCAATCTCCATTCTATTCGAAAATTTGAACATTTTTGTCGGAGAATATCAAGTGAATGCATCCTTCTCTCGAAATATTTCAAGTAGAAAACACTTGGCAAATATCTGAAAAGAAATAACTACTTCCCTGGCTAATAAGACGACGGACATTGAACGACATCTGTCATATCTTTGTTACTCCAAGAAGAACCAATTGCAAGTGCTCATTGTCATCGAACAACAGATTATTATTGTTATTGCCAGTATTTGACTGGGAATGATCAATTTTTTTTTGCATATTGATAAAATCATTCGTTGGTCTGACAAAAGGCAAGAACCTCGGGAAAATACTGCACTTGGTTGGTCATCCCAAGCCAAATGAAGGATAATCTGTTGTATAGTTGTGAGAAGCACTTGCACTTGGGTCTTTTTGGAGGAACGTTGCACTTTTATTTTGTATTGGCTAGGAAAGTAATATAACTTGGTGGAAATATTTGGAGAGATGAGTACTTCGACATCGTCGATTTCATTGATTTCACCTCTATACTATTTATATTACTATAATAAATATTATTATTATTATATTTAGAAAGTAGATATAAAATAAAATCATGAAATGTAGATATAAAATAAAATATATATTGGAAAGTTGAACTGTCTGATTGCTATAGTAACTTAATAGCCTCTTCTCCTTCAGCTGAGTAGCTCAGAGTACCTTTGACCATGGTACAACTGGAAGGTCCAACACTTTGGCACTCTCAGACTACCACTAAGAAAGTATTGATCATGTCGTCGTCTTGTTCACAATATAGGGACTGGTAACTCGGAAACTCTGGTCTTTTGGTCCGTTAACCACCGCAAACTACTATTAATGGTCCTGCCAAGACTTCCAGTGTCCTGGGGCAGATGACTCAGGCTATTTGCCAGTTCCAGATGTTAAAGAAACAGGTAGATTGGTCTAACTAGTAGAATCTAGTCACTATTGATAATTTTTCTATCAGGTGGATGGCAATACATTCCTCGATGTTCTGGACTTAGGCGTTCAAAATGGCGGGTACTCTCGGTGATATATAGACTACAAATATGACTATTCAAGTTCACCAAAAATCACCAGAGATCATTTAGTCATGTAGCAAGGGGTCGTGGTTAAAATGATGGAGAATTGAAAACTTTGATAGTTACATTAAATTTTTGATGGCATGGAATCCAGAAACCCTTGAATCTCAAAAATCTCAAATATCTCGAATGATGATTGCATGTGAATTTCTTGGTAAATAAATTTTGAATGTTACTAATAGACCAGTGCTGATGCATTTTTGAGATGAAATAGTTATTTACGTAACAAGTCCGGAAAATACTGTTTTTTTGGACGAGTAGACCAAATTCTAGGACGTGCGTCAGCGAGCCCTGGAAGTCTGCGAGTCCAAAAAAACTGTTTTCGGACGTGTTGCGTACACTATTTTTTCGGCAACCATGTAGAATAACAATTCAATGAGACGCATTTAGTCTAAGAGACGAAGAGAGGTCGACTTTCACCCATCTGTTAACCGGATGAAACGATTCCAAATTTGAATATTTCGAACATTTCAGTTCTTATTTGTATTATATACTGAAATTCGAACAGAAGATAGGTTCTAACAGAAACATTCTAATTCTTATTTATATTAATATTTTTATTAAAATTCGAGCACTTCCCGGCATAGTTCGGGAAGTACGTACTTCCCGGACTAGGCCGGGAAGTTCTACCTTCCCAAAGAAAAAGTGTCCGGGAAGTGAACACTTCCCGGATGGTTGCCGAAAAAAATGATTAACAGCATGAGACCTACTGAAAGAAGAGCAAAATATTGTTCGAATAACGGGAAAAATAAATTGGAGTCGAAAAAATAGAGAACGGTGGAACGGGGTGAAATTTTAGGGATTGAAATTGATATTTCACGGTTTTTCGAGAATTGCAACGAAAGTTGACCTCCTATCGAAAAACATTGAATGGCAAAGTTGCTGATAATGGAAAGATCTAGAACTTTTGTATCGAACACTTTTTCACATAACCTCAAATATCTCAGAAAAATCGGAAAAACCAATTTTTCATTTATTAATTTTTTTTGGTTAAAAATCAATTTTTTTCACGAAATTTGGTGGAAATATAACTTATTATGTTTCAAGTGAGACGTAATTTTTTTGTAGCGGAATACAGATTATTCCTTTTTTTTCGACAAATTCAACTGAAAAAGTTTCACCGATAACATTCTTTTTCTCAAGCTTGCCAGCTGTCAGTTTTTCTTTGTTGAAGCGATACTTTTAGATTATGTAAGAAAAGAGTAGCACCACTGTGGAATTTTTTCCAGAAAACGCGAAAAAATTTTAAAACAGATGTTCGAATATCAATTTTTTACTATACTCATATTTTCTTATTGAAATTAACAGTTGAAACCTTTCTATAATAATACTTCCATGTTACCTTAATAGGTAGAAAAAGTAAACAAGGACATAAATAAGGATTTGATTATAATAGAAGGGCGAAAGGAGGTGAACTTTTGGAGGTAAAAATGGTTTCTCATGATTTCCATCAAAAATTAACCTCCTACAAGAAAAAGAAAGAGCAAAAAGTTGTTGGAAATATAAAGGTCTACAACTTTGTACCCAAAATTTTTCCACCTAACCTTAAATTTTCAAAAATCGGTTTTTCACCATTTCGACGGTCAATTTGGAGTTATGTCGGAAAGTGTTGGATACAAAAGTTTTCGATTTTCTATTGAACATTTTCCGATAAGAAGTCACGTTTCGCCGCAAACAACCGTTTTCAACCCCTAAACTGCATTCCATTTTCACGATTTTGAGTGTTTTTGTGTTTAAATATTTTTTGTCAAAGTTGGAACCTCTACAATATTCTCCATTTGGTCCTTGCCGTTCTTTTTTTAGGAGTTTGAAATTCGTTTTCGAGTACTTCAAAGAGGTTTGAGAAAAATGAATATTTCGCTGCAAAAAAAAAAACATCTAATTCAGAATATAAATAGGTATATTTCTATTAGATTTTGCGATAAACATACAATTTTCATAAAATTCATACATTTTTCCGAAAAATTTGAGGTTATGTGGAAAAGTTTTGGATGAAGAAGTTTTAGATCTTTTTGTTGCCAACAACTTTTTCCTAATTTTTTTTTGTAGGAAATTAAGTTTCACTGCAGATCGTGAGAAACCATATTTACCCCCAGAAGTTCACCTCATTTCGCACTTATATCATAATCAAATCCTTATTTATGTCTTTGTTTATTTCTTGTACCTATTGAAGTAACATGAAATTTTTATTCTCGGAAGGTATCAACTAATAATTTCAATAATTTCAATAAATAAAAATGAGTTTAGGACAAAAATTGGAAAAATTGATTTTTGAGAAACTGTCTCTTCAATTTTTCGCGTTTTCTGGTAAAAAATTCCACAGTAGTGCTACTCTTTTATTACAAAATCTGAAAGTGGACGCTTCAACAAAAAACTGGCAGCTGGTGAGCTTGAAAAGACGAACTTTATCGGTGAAACTTTTCAGTTGAAAATCAGGTCTTTTTTTAGGAATTTGTCGAAAAAAAAATTAAAACCTGTAGTCACCTACAAAAAAATTTCAGCTTACCTGAAACATGTTAATTTATATTTTCACCAAATTTCGTGAAAAAAAATTGATTTTTGCGCAAGAAAAAAATCGTATTATCGGAAGGAACATAGAAATGCCAAAACATACAGGTTATCCCCTCAATAATTTTGAATCTAATGTCACGTGATCGAAAACAAAAAGCTCATTGGGTCATGATATAAAAAAAGCTACACCAACTGCTTTAATTTACAACCGCAAAATAACAATTATCTACTATTCTCGAGTACCGAGATATATTCTGTCCTAGTCTTCGTGGGACACCCTGTATATTGTATTTGAGACTTCAACCAGTTTGAATGGTCAAGTCATTTATAAATACATATCCGTATGCACAACTGATTCTTCCTCGATAATGAATTGATAGAAAGCAAATCGAACTGGGCTTTTCTTTGCAATATTTGAATTCGATCATTGCGCCATCTCAGACCTGATATTTGTAACTATGTTTAAAGATGGCAATTTGGTTTTCATTTCGAATAATAAGTTTTAAGTAATGATAAAAATTAGCCCAATTGATTTGGATTTTGACTCGATTACTCCAGCCGATTTAGAGAAATTCGAAAACAATTATCACTCCATACTTCTAGATTAAGTTATTCATCTCTGTTGACAGCTCTTCATCATGACAAGATTACCATGTATGATGAGCTGGGGTCAACAAAACAAATACTTATTCAATTCCACCCATGATATCGGAACAATAATGATTTATGAATTATTAATGTCTCATGTAAATTTACGAGTTTTTCCAACAGGGCAAATGGTTACCTGTGTTAGTGTTGAATTGTTGAATGTTACACTACTTCAAAAGTTGATCTGACACATTATTGCCATGAAATACTCACCAGACATTGGTATATTTCACATATCTGGATACAAAGATCAGCGTTCTTCTGGGAGATCGTTGAGTAACTATAATTGTCGTTGCTGACCAATGCTCTATTATTTCTTACTGCCATCCACACAGTGTAGGCTATTATGACAAACACCTGTCAGGAAACCATTACTCCCCTGGCTTTCTATACAGTCCTGATTGCGAAAGTTTTTTATCAAATATGTCGATGATAATGTTAATTTTCACAATAAGATTTTTTCAGGAAAAAAGTTTCACAATATCTATCAGATGTCAATGTCCAGGGTGCAATCATAATTACAACACTTGAATTGATGAATAATTCGTGATCATGACATTCAGAAGTATGCAATAAGGTTTCCCATAATGAAAGTAGAGCAGAGAAACAATTTGAAATGTCAATCGTTTTTTCAAAAAAGGCCAAACTATACATTTTGTGTATTTATAGAGCACCTATTTCTGATTTGAATGTATTCCTTCATAAGTTAGAACAAACTCTTTCGCGTATCCCATCACAATCAAATATTCTGTTGAGTGGCTAACTCGATATGAACTTTGATGATGAACACTCAAACAACACCCAGAGGCTCACTGATGTCATCAATTCAGTTATACATGTAGAAGCACCTACAAGAACATCACAATTTTCATCAACCACTATTGATTATTTTTGTTCTAGCCTGGACAAGACTGTATTTCCTGTTCAGTCTTACGATCAAATTTGTCAGATCAGGATTCCATATATAGCTATAAGAATTTAAATGAACAGACAAACAACAAAAAACACCACTATGGCCGCCTCTACAGTTCTGCAAACTATACTACGTTTTCTCAATTATGCGCTAATACTAACTGGGATTCAATACATAGAGAAGAACCGTTTGAGTATTTCTACAAATGCCTAGTTGAGAGTGCCTTTCCCAAGCAAAAAATTAACTTAAAAAACTAAAATCTTGGAATACGAATATACAGTGTGTCCCACTTTGAGCAGCCACACCATCATATTTCGTTGAGAATGAAATAATTCGAAATTTTCTTTGAGTCAAGTTGTAGTACTCGGAAATACCTACCTTTATATTTACGTAACCTTTGTATATTTAATTTTCTTCATAAATGAACAGGAGTCAAATGTATTTATCAATTCCTCATAAGCCAAATCTGGATCTTGGTAAAGGTGAATTCTATTATTCAGTTCAACTAATTCCTCTTTAAGTTTATCACAATTGAATATTTTAATTTCAGTGAAAGAATTATCAAAGGATTTTAAATTGTTTTCTTCAATTATGCATGTTACATACATTTTGTGATCACTCAAAGAAGTGTTTGTGATTTAAATTTCAATTTTTTTTTCGGTGTTCGTAATAAAATAATCAATTAAAGAAGAACTACCACTTACTTCCCTGGTAGGAAAGGTTTCATTAGCTAACAATAGATTATTTGATCTATATATGTCCATCAATTGTTTTTTCTCCTTACTATCGGATAAAATATTAATATTTATGTCGCCAAAGAAGAAAATTTCACAGTTGCATTCTTTAAGACTCTCAAGTGTTTTATCCATGAAATCCAGAAATTTTTGCGTATTCATTTTAGGAAGACGATATAAACTACAATTCATAAAATCTGGGTTTTTAAGTTTTACGGCAATAAACGTTAGCTGATCTCCTACTCTTGTTTTAACTTCGAATTCAATCCTATCCCTGATGAAAATTCCTACACCTCCTCTTCGTTCTTTTCTGCTGGCGTATACTGACGAAAAAGAATCAAAATTGTAGTATTTTTCTTCTTCTTTGCTCAACCAAGTTTCTGTGATCACAATAATATCTGCTTTCAGGTCCTGAGTTATTATTTCAAAATCATCCATCTTATTTTTTATTGATCTAGAGTTTAGGTATAAAATCCTAAAGTGTGTCACAAATTTTGATGTTTTTTGTCTTGCTTGTCATAATTGATGTGCGAATAAAATATGAACTGGTTCAATCTAAATGTAGAGCAACTTTTTCCAGACGCTAAATCACTATTATCTTCCATAATTTTACTGTTTCTCTGAAGTTGTTTTTTGTGTTGGTGCCTAAAAGACTGAAAGTTTCGGGTGATGTTGCTATTCATATTAACGAAAGTGTGAGTAGGTACAGTTGTTACTCATGAAAAGCAATTTTTGATTTGTTCAACATATCATAATGCTTAAAACTTTCACAATTATCAATATCATCTGCTGAATGGTCTATTTTATATTTTTTTGAAATTTCTGGTTGGCTAACAAACAGTTTTCACATTTTCTATCATTTTTCTGCAATTCACATTGATCTAATGTATATTCTCCAGCACAAAAAGGACACATTAACTGGTTTTCACAATTTTTAGATGTATGGTTGAATCCACTACATTTAAAACATTATTATCATAAACGATACAAGACTGCCAAGCAATAAATAGCTTATTGCCTGAATTGTTAATTTTTCAAATAGATTTCCATTTACTCTTGCGAACGCCGTGTAAGTGTTTTTGTAGGCAAAATATTTGATATGCTCTATTTCAAAATGATCACTTTCATTGATATTATCATTTTGTTTATAGAAACATTGTTGAAGTTCATTATTTGAAAACTGCTTCTCCAATTTGATTCCAGTAATTTTAATTTTTGGTTGCTTATGTTTATTTTCTTGTATGACGAATTGAGTCTTCAATTTAATGGAAATTTCTTCTTTCAATTTGTTTGAATCACTCTTTGAATCACACTGAATTTTTATTGAAACTCCTGGTAGATTATCCACTTTGTTAATTTTAATCTTTAATTTAACTGGATCGATTTCTCTTCCAAGACTTCTTTTCGACACTTCATGACTCTGATTATCTATTGGCTTGATTACAACACTTGATTTAAAATAATTCGACATTTCTACGTTGTGAGTGCCTTTATCATTACTATTATTATACTGTGTCACTTGAGAATATGTCGGTCTTTGTTTTTCGCATTTCTTCTCCACGTCTTCAATTTTTTTATGAATTTTTTCCAAACTTTCCATGATGGTTTCCTTTTCAACAATATTAGAAACAATCAAATCATAGTTTTCCTGCAGCATTTCGTTCTCATTTAAAAGATTTTCAATAAATTTTTCTTTCTCTTCTATAATTTTTTTCAATAAAATATTTTCTATCTTCAGATCTTGATCATGGTCATCCTTTTCTTTATCATAAACTGCTTTTATGAAATCAGGATCTTTTTGGGAAAGTTGGGAATCACCATCGTTATTAAAAGTTATGGAATTTTCAGTCCTTCTTTTTTTTTTCTTGGTCATCTTTTTTTTTTATTTTTGAACCATCCTGTATACGTTCAGAAGAATATTTTCATGTGACGTTTCTCAAAATTGTAGAACTGCCAGAACTGCCAGAACTGCCAGAATTTGAAAATGTTGTAAATAGTGAATACTCTCCAGTCTGAGGGAACCAATATCGTACAACAATCCAAAACAACTCCAAGCAAACGAAAAACGACAAATACACTATTTCTGTGGTCTTCTTCAAAGTAAAATAAGGTAATCTATTTGAATACTTCACTAAAGTGATATTTGGCTATTTTTCAAAGTATTAATTAAATATTTTTGGGAATTCTGTGACAAGAGAAGACATTTTGGAAATTTTCCAAGCATTATTTATGGATTAAAGTTGATAATACTACCAGCTACAGATGATACCCTGTATATTCAAATGATTCAAGCATTGAGATTTGGGGGTTTTAAGGTGTTCTGAAACAGAATCTGGTATTATTTTTGCGATAAAAAAATGCCTAGTATGTTTATCCCAATTTTTCACTTTTCATTTGGTCTTTGTTAGCCGTGGAAAATGGATATACAAAGGTTACGTAAACATAAAGGTAGGTATTTCCGAATACTACAACTTGAGTCAAAGAAAATTTCGAATTATTTCATGCTCAACGAAATATGAGGGTGTGGCTGCTCAAAGTGGAACACACTGCAGCAGAAAATATCAATGGTTTCTCATCTCATTATATGTAGAGCACATTTTATATTATACAAGTGCATATAACTTAACGTTTGTGTGACAGAGGTAGGTAAAAATTATCATTTCTTCAAGATGTGAGCCTAGGAATACGAAAGTTCAACATGTTCAGAATATAAGTACAGTCCAAATTGTTGTGAATAAGATTGAATGGGAATATAACATGTGACCTGTTTCGTCGAGATTCAAGTGAATCCATTGAAAATCTAGAAAGAAGTTGCTCATGCGGAAAGACTACATCCGGGTAGTTACCATCAAGATTGAAACATACATACTTCAAAAATTTCCTTTGAATATTTTCAAGATAAGATATATGTATCTGATAAGCGGAACCCATACTATTGAAGCATATTCTGAGTTTGATCTAACAAATGTGAAATTAGTTGCAGAAACGTTTTCCTATTTCTTCGAAATTCTTTTGTCACTCTGATGATGAATCCTAATGATCTAGTTTTTAATGACGTGCTCTGTATGATTTCTAAAGGAAAGTTCTTTGTCGAATGTTACTCCTAGATCTTGAAGGGTTTTAGGACGGTTCAGTACAATATCGTTCATTTCATAATTGTAAGCTCGGTAAAGCTCGGAGGTGAAGGACATAACATGACATTTGGAGACATTAAGGAATAAGTTATTCTCGAGGCACCATACATTGACGCATTCAAGATTTTCTTAGAGACGAGTACAGTCCTCTCTGGTGATAAATTTATGGTATATCTTAAGATCATTGGCGTACAGTAAATGACGGACGGTGAGAGTATCAACAATATCATTGATGAACATTATGAAAAATAGTGGCCCAAGGTTGAACCCCTGGGGTACACCAGATGTAGGAAGGATTTCAATAGATCTGTGTCCATGGAAGCTGACATACTGCCTTCTCTCATGAAGGGAAGATTGAAATATAGATGTAGGATTTAGTGTTAGTCCAAAATTTGATAGTTTGTGAAGAAGAATTCCATGGTCCAGCCTATCGAAGGCCTTCGAAAAATCTGTATAAATTATATCACATTGAGATCTTTTCTCAATAGTGTGAGATATTTGCTCTGTGATTCATACTAAATTTGTAACTGTTGACCTTCCTTTGGAAAAACCATGTTGACTAGGGGTGATTTGATTTTTACATGTAAATAAATAACATCTACAATCATTACAACTTGTACAGAAAAACATATAGAAAAGTAGTCAGGGCCGCGAAGGATATGTATTACAATAACAGAATTGCAAAGGCAGAAAACAAAGTTAAAGAAAGCTGGACCATAGTGAATGAGCTCAGGGGTAGACCACGAACTTCGAAACCTATTGAAACCCTTCTTAAACCTAATATTATTATTGAATATTACAGTACAGTTGCTGAAAAGCTTACGGAAAATATATTTCCAAGACTACCTGAGGGACATCCACGTTTATGAAAATATAATACTCTATGCTGATAATGCCTCTGAATTGAAAGAAATAATTTCTTCTATAAAAAATAAAAACGCGGCTGGTTTAGATGATATCTCTATAAAGATGGTGTACTCGGCGCTCTTGCACAAGTCATAACTGACACATATAAAACTGGAATTTTCCCGACATTCCTGAAAACAAACCTTTTTTATAATTTCTCTTCATAAAGAAGGTGACATAGAAGATCCCTTTAACTTCAGATCGATATCTTAAATTTCCACACCTGCAAAAATAATTGAAAAACTAGTGGAGAAAAGAATTATGGAATTTTTTACAATTAATAGAATACTGAGTACAGAGCAGTTTGGTTTTCAGAATTCAAAAAGCACAAATGATGCCATCCACAGACTGATTTCAATGATTTATGAGAGCATAAATGGCAAAGAAGCGAAAGCATTCGATTGTGTAGATCATGATATTCTGCTGCGGAAGCTTGATCGATATGGATTGATGAATGGATGAACTGGTTCAGATCTTATCTCTCTGACAGAAAGCAGTGTGTAAAATTATCCACTTCCTCTGATACAATTGGATTGAGGTGTGCATTACCCCAGGGTTCTGTACTGGGTCCTATACTTTTTCTTTTGCATATAAATAACCTTAAAATTCTACCAATTTCAGAAAATTTAACGTTATTTGCAGTAGATACAACCATATAATGGCACCATGAAGACAAAGAAAGACTCCACGAAATAATGTGTGATGACATGATCTTAATCAAAGACTGGTGTGATTCTAATTTACTTTCACTAAATACCAAAAAAACAAGTGCCAGTCAAATATTAAATATGCAACATTTTTGAGAATTTACTGTGACACCAATCTGAAATTGGAAGAGCACATAAGAAACATGAATAAAAAATTGGCATCTGGTTGTTATTGTTTGAGGGTATGGTTTCTAATGAGTATAGGGATTTGCTGCTGCAAAATCAGTTTATTACGCACTTGTAGAATTCCATTTGCGAAATGGTATATCATTTTGGGGAATTGGTAACAACCAATTGTTTCAGTCAGTGTTTATACTACAGAAGCGAGCATTTAGATACCTGTGTAAAATTAAATTTAGGGACTCATGTAGACCACTCTTTATTGAACATGAGATCCTGACCCTTGTTTCAATTTTTATATTAGAAACGGTTTTTTTAATCGACAAAAATAGATTAGGTTACGAAGTAAATGATGTCCCCTATTATACTCGTCAAAAAGAAAATAGTTTAAAGCTCCCCATTCCCTTGACAAATCTAATAAAAGACTCTCTGTTCTATAATGGGGTGAAAATGTATAACAAATAATTATGTGAAATTAAGAAATAAATGTTCAATATTCATAGAAACTTGACAGAAAAAACTACTTAGTGATAAGGCATATTAAAGTTTAGCAGAATTTTATGAAGATTCATTTTGATGCTTTCTTTTGTAATTTTAAAATAACTACCTTTATATTCAATATATTTCTTATGTTAACCTTAACACACCTTTATCATGCCTGCATTGTTATTATTTGGTTTAATTTTAAATTAGGAGAATTTGTATATTACGTGTTATTTATAATTTTACCTGTGTTTGTCAACAAGAATTTATTCTTATGTAAAATAAACATACAGGGTGTTATTTGAGTACGTGGATAAACTTGAAGGGGTGATTCTTTGAGTGATTCTAAGACGAAAAGTTCATATAAACATAGGTCCGGTAATGCTTCGTTTTCAAGATACAGGGTGCCAAAATTTTTAAAAGAAATCGTTTTTGTCGTACATATCTTAATAACCCTTCAACCGATTTCATTGAAATTTGGCAGTGTTATTGTAGGTGGTAAAGGGCGAATTTAACCCTAACTATATCAAAATTATCATGTCCAGTGGCGTCCCGGAAGGCACTGTAACCAATATTTTTGACAGAAAACATGTGCGCCACTGATTTTTTTGCAATTTTTGTATTTGTTTCACATTGAGCAACTGAAATTACAACTTTTTAATCTCCAGAATTTTTTTCGTATCTTGCTTTGTTTTTGAGAAAAAACATAAAAATCACTTCATTGCACATCCCTGTGACAACACAATAAAACATTTCAACTACTAAACCATCAAAAACTGGGGTCTTACTAATATTTTTTCATATCAATACTCTATTCTAGTCTTAGAATTTTCTATCAAAATTAATGCAATGAAAAAAAAAAAAAATGTATGTTTGAATTGCAGCACTTGCCTTCGGCTCTTGGCTTCGGCTCGTGCTGGAAAATGGGCTCATTGTTGTCCATGGACATGCAATAAAGACATTAAAATCACTTCATTGCACGTCCCTGGCACAACACAATAAAAAATTGTTTTTATAGGGTTTTTAATGATTACAGGTGAATCTGTTATGATTAAAAATTGTTTGTTTCATTTGGCCAGTGCGTGCATAGTGGTAACGCCGGAAATGCCAAAGCAACATCAAACAAGAAACACCCTTTATTAAAACCACACTGAAACAAAAATGGTACCTAGGCAATTTGTTTCTGTAAGAATACATTCAATAATAACTAACACAAAACTTACAATAGTTGCTCAAAATGTCATCCTTCAACTTCAATGCAAGCATTAACTCGTCTTAACATCGATTCCCGAACACGTTGAAATATTTCCGGCGTATGTCTTATCTAATCACATGAATCCCGTATTCGTTGGATTAATTCTTCTTCAGTGTTGACTGGAGTTTTAAAAACGAGAGACTTTAAATGTCCCCAAAGGAAAAAATCCGGTGACCTGGGCGGCCATGACTGTAGACCTGCGCGACCGATCCAGTTTTCTCCATAAGTTTCATCCAGAAATTGACGTGCTACTATGCTGAAGTGAGGTAGAGCCCCATCGTGCATGAACCACAATGCTCCTCTTACTGCCAGTGGGACATTTTCTAGTAGTACAGGTAATACAAATTCCAAAAAATTACGATACTCTTGACCATTTAATCTCGGGGGTAAGAAATGAGGTCCAATGAGATAATCGCCAACAATACCAACCCAGACATTCACGGAAAACTGCTGTTGATAATTATTTTCTATAACCGCATGGGGATTTTCTTCTGCCCAGATATGGTTGTTATGAAAGTTCATAATTGAATTGTGGGAAACACACGCTTCATCGGTAAATAATATACTGGATAAAAATGTCGGAGATGCAACCTGATGTTGCAAAAGCCACGTAGTATAAACAACTCGCTTGGGAAAATCCGCAGGAAATAACGCTTGAACACGCTGTATGTGGTAAGGATACAGTTGGTACTCTTTCAAAATCTTCCATACAGTAAAGTGAGAAATGTTTAATTGTTGTGCAATTTTGCGTGTGCTTGTATCGGGGCAACGCTCAACTTCATGTAAAACTTCTTCCTCCAGCACCACTGTTCTTACCGTTGCAGGTCTCCCAATAAGAGCAGCCGACCTTTGAAAGGTGCCTGATTCGCACAGCCTTTCATGTATTCTCACAAATGTTTGCCTATTTGGAACATTTCGATGAGGATATCTTTCTTGATAATAAATGCGTCTAGCCGCTTTGGAATTGCCTTGGGCCATTCCATAGACAAAATGCATATCGGCCATTTCCGAGTTTGTAAACCGAACCATTTTCAGATATCAGTAACAAATTTTATATCTCAAAACTCTTGAAAACACTTCAAATAATTACTATCAAATAATTACGTATGTACCGTTTCAATTTGTGACAGTTATGAAGTTAAATTTGTTTGAACATTTGTTGTTCCTTCCATGGCCCTCTTACTTTAGTTTCAAAACACTGCAGTGATACATAACAACATTATTTGTTTCATCAAAAACAGGTGATATGAGCGAAAAAAATTAAAAGATGACTTCCATGTAATATTAATTGATTAATCATAAATAAAAATGTCTTTATTGCATGTCCATGGACAACAATGAGCCCATTTTCCAGCACGAGCCGAAGCCAAGAGCCGAAGGCAAGTGCTGCAATTCAAACATACATATTTTTTTTTCATTGCATTAATTTTGATAGAAAATTCTAAGACTAAAATAGAGTATCGATATGAAAAAATATTAGTAAGACCCCAGTTTTTGATGGTTTAGTAGTTGAAATGTTTTATTGTGTTGTCACAGGGATGTGCAATGAAGTGATTTTTATGTTTTTTCTCAAAAACAAAGCAAGATACCAAAAAAATTCTAGATATAAAAAAGTTGTAATTTCAGTTGCTCAATGTGAAACAAATACAAAAATTGCAAAAAAATCAGTGGCGCACATGTTTTCTGTCAAAAATATTGGTTACAGTGCCTTCCGGGACGCCACTGGACATGATAATTTTGATATAGTTAGGGTTAAATTCGCCCTTTATGACCTGCAATAACACTGCCAAATTTCAATAAAATCGGTCGAAGGGTTATTAAGATATTTACGACAAAAACGATTTCTTTTAAAAATTTTGACACCCTGTATCTTGAAAACGAAGCATTACCGGACCTATGTTTCTATGAATTTTTCGTCTTAGAATCACTCAAAGAATCACCCCTTTAAGTTTGGCCACGTACTTAAATAACACCCTGTATATCATCATCATCATCATCTTCCTAAACTCAATGATTTTTATTGGCTTTGCAACAAAAAACATATGAAAAGATATCCCTTTCTAATGATCGTAACTGATGAACCTGGGAGGTGAATGAGAGATGCGGCTCAGTTGTGAAGTAATGAAGAATCCATGGTAAAATTACAGGTCTATTCACTATCTTTTAACGATATCGTTAGCAGTCGTTATCGAGCAATAAGGCGTTTAATAACGTTAAAGTCACTGAATCGATATATCGTTGTCAAAACATCTATTTGGCTGTCGTAACTGTCAACGATAATAGCTGTGTTCAACAAAAAAATAATTCTCACTCGTCCCTTGCAAAATTTAAATAGTATTCAAACAGAAGTGGATCAGTTAGAGCAGGACGTATTGGTTGTAATCCTAGAAAAACTGCGAAGAAGGTATTATGATGATTTTTGAAGGTTATTCGGATCATGTATCTGTTGTTCTCGTAGTGTGGAAGCGGAGATTCAATAGGTAGTTGAGAGGCAACCCTCTCAAGACTCCACAAAAAATATTTCGCAAGAATTTATTATAACCAGAGAACTGGATTGGGAGTCAATGAAATGAGCGATCTTTTTTGCCCTTGTCAATAACCAGATGTCTATGGTAAAAGATGAATCGTGAGTCATGTCCCAGTCAGAAATATTAGTTGATCATTTTGCCCTATATTTATATAAAATTCCCAACAAAGCTGTTCAGTTCAGCTCCTAGGAGGACCCAAGCTTCTTTGAGAATATCTGGTGTACTTGGTTCATACTTATTTGTACGAAACCACTTGTGGTTTTTTCCCAATTAATCCAAATAGGTAAATTCTGATTTTTTATAGATTTAAAACACTTTAGAAAAATATAAAAACATTTATTTTACTATGTACAAAAATGAGATTAAGACGATTGAATTCAATGAAGGAATTAATAAGTTAAAGAATTAATGGATCTCTCCTAGACTAGTTACGTTATATATGAATTATTATACTCACAATTAATACAGGCATTTACATTTTTGGAACATTTTTCATTCATCTAAAATCTGATATTCCAAACTCCCCCCTTAGCTCTCACTAGCTGTGGCCACGGCAGAACTCTAAACTCGACCACCAGATCAAACTATCAGTGGCTTTATCAAAACACTTGTTTTTTGTTCATGGCAGAATTGTGTTTCGAAATATAATAACTTATTGAATGATAATAAAATATTTCAAAATACAGGATGTTCCATATATTTTTGACAATATCTACTACTGTTTTTTCCACATATTCGTTATATTCACCAATTTCCAGAGTTGATTCAAATTTTCATCAAATAGTCAAATAACTGACACAGGCAGTTTCAAAACTTTGTTTTCATCCATCACTCAATCACAAAACATGAATTTACGTGTACTACCAGTCTCAAAAATTCAGGTTTTTCGTTATACATTTGGTAACGACTGAAGCCGTAACGACGTTTAAAGAATGCGAGTTTTTGAATTGTCGTTTATATTGACGTAATCGTAAATTGAACCACAGTCGTTAATCAAGGACTCGTCAAATAACGACTTTGTAGAGAATAGACCGATTCCGAAACAGTTGCTCTTTCATATGAATTGAAATACCACCGATCTTGCTGGACAACAAATTAATCAGAAAATTCAGCATTATACCAGAAAGTAGAATTGTTGAGTGAGTTGCAAAATATTCTTGTACTACAATAAAAAACACATGTCAGGAGAGCCATAATATCTGGAGAGAAAAACCACTACAAAACCCAAAATTCATGCAGAGTATGGAAGATCATACTTTCAAAACTATGATGAAAAAAAATTCGAACACGATGGACGGTAAGTTAAAAATTCTTTATCAATCAAATATGTCAATCAATCAATTATGCTTTATTTTCTGAAGAAAATAAGTCTTATTGACAAAATCCTTTATACGAGGATAAATTGAGAAATTCTTAGCCTACTATAGAACCAAACAAAATTTCAATGTCAAAATATTTTATTACTAAACATATTCTCCTCCTAATTGGAAACATATATTTCTCTAGACCTTTCAAAAAAAAGTTTCTTCTTGCTCTGCAAACCAGACCTCCACAGCTTTATTACCTCCTCGTTGGGAGCAAACTTACGAACTTTTAAACTTTTTTTCTGTTGAGGAAAGAGATGATAGTCGGACGGAGCCAAATCTGGTGAATAAGGGGGTGGTTCTAGTAATTCAAACCCTGAATCACGAATTTTTTGCATGGCAACATGGGATTTGTGTGCAGGGGCGTTGTCCTGCAAAAAAAACATCTTTGGATAGCTTTCCGCATCTTTTTTCTTAAATTTTTCCCCGTAGAGTGGTCAGTAATGTCGAATAGTAATCTTCAGTTATTGTTCTACCATTATCAAAAAAAAACAATCATGATTACTCTATGGCAATCCCAAAAAACTGAAGCATGAACATTTCCAGCAGATTTTTGTACATGATACTTCCTAAGTCTTGGAGAATCGGAGTGTCGCCATTCCATCGATTGTTGCTTTGTTTCTGGATCGTAGAAATGTACCCAAGTCTCATCCATAGTAACAATTCGGTTTAAGATATCTACATCGTCTTCAAATTGAGCACAGATCGAACGCGATGCTAATACCCTTGCACGCTTTTGGTCAACATTCAAACATTTGGGGATCCATTTTGCAGCAATTTTTCTCATGTCCAAATTGACGTGAACTATATGATGAATGCGTTCGTATGAAATATTCAGTGCTTCAGATATCCGTTTTAGCCCAATTCGACGGTCTGTCAAAATCATGTTATGAACTGCATCGATATTTTCGGGGACTGACACAGAAACTGGCCTTCCCGATCGGTCATCATCTTCAATGGAAAATTTACTTCTTTTGAAGCTTGCAGTCCAATTTTTCACGCTCGCATACGAAGGACATTGATCACCAAGGGTATTAAGCATATCTTCGATCTGCTTACCTCTTAACCCTTTTAAATAAAGGTACTTGATGATGGATCGATACTCCAATTTTCCGAATTTCACAATTTCGGTGGACATATTTTTTCTTTTAATTTATTGTGTAACTCTGGATTACTTTTTTGACGTCAAACTTTACACTGACTAATAAGTTATTGTTCGTTGCTATGGTAACGCAATATTTTGTTTATGCAGGGAACTGGTCTAGGCTAACTAGATATCAATACATCCTCGTATAATCCTGGTTATTCAATGAAACATATCAAAACTGAACTCTCAATAAATAAACAGGATGACAAAGTTGAATTGAACAATACAAGTTCTTGCTGTGGAATTCATCTAATGAGTAGAGACGTTAGGTATATAAGTGATTATACAATGCGGCTTCTTTCAGTCATCCCCCCTCCCCTGTTAACTTTCGAACAGTTTGACGTTCGAACTTGAAATAAAAACTATTTTGAATGGTATCACTGATACTACTTTTTCAATTAAAATACATTACGATTGCCCGATAGATGGCGCGGAGAGGTACATCAATTTCTTTGCCTTTCGAAATTTACAAGTTGATGTGCCCCCAGCGTCATCTGTCGAGTAATTTCAATGTCTCTTACCTCAAAAAGTAGTATCGGTAGTTGCATTCAGAATATTTTTGCCCCATGGCTCCAAATCAAACCGTTCAAATTTCTCCATTCAGATCCGCACTTATACTTGATATTTCAAGCCCATTTGGTGAAAATTTTCTCAACGAAATAAAAAAAAAATATTATATGGTTGACTTGACCCCCCATGACATTTGAAATTTTTGAATTGATGTGCCCCTCCTCCCCCCATATCGAGCAATCACAATGTTTTTCATTTCAAAAAGAATTATCGAGATGGTTTTTATTTCCTTTCAAAAGTTAAGAGGGGGAGGGTTTAAAAAAATCCGCTCTGTAAAATTTTTTACCATTACAAACTATCTAATTTTTATACCTGTGTAGATGTTGCAATAATGATAATAATAATAATATATGTATTTATTGACAGAAGAAAAAAAAAATACAAAGTCATGGTAACAATAAAGGTCTGCCAATGGGATACAAGATTGGATCTCTCCATTCTTACTCTTGCACCTTACAAAAAAAAAAAAAAAATTAAAAATAAAAAGAATAATATGTATGTATGAATAATTTCATTAACATAGAGTATCAGTTGGTTCGTAGCCAGTTTTTGACAAGCAGGAAAAATGTGTTTTTTTTTAATGGTGATGCTCGAATGCTATAGTTTGTTTAGGAAGCTTTGTTTGAGACAATATCTGAAATTGGCCAAAGATTTTGCTTGGAGGGAATGCGGAAAGTTGTTATATAATTCAGCTATTTTATAGGTGAATGATTTTTTAAACTGTTCAGTGGAATGTCTAACAATGTGGATTCTTTTACGTCTAATGTTGACATGGTGTACATCGGTCCTGTATTGAATTTTGTTATAGAGGTAGGGTGGTGTTTTAGTGGTGATAATTTTGTGATATAACACCGAGGTATGAAGCGTGCGTCTATCAGATATTTTCAACCATTTTGCTTTTTTCAGCGTGTGAGAAACTGGATCCCGTTTTTTAATTCCGTATGAAAATCTCATACACGCGTTTTGAACTCTTTGAATTCTTTGCTGTTCGGTGATATTCAGAAAGTAATGTTAACCACATCGCAATGGTTGAAGGTAGACAATATTAGGGTGTCACAGAGAAGTAGTTTAGTTTTGGTACTCAGGGCATGTCTATGCGGATATAATACTTTCATCCTTCCGAACGCCTCCTGAATCAATAGAGATGTGTGTTTCTTGAACTTGAGCTCATTGTCTATTGTTACTCCCAAGTTTTTAACTTGATTTACCACAGGCAGTTCTACGTCACCAATTTTAATGCCCAAACCACCAACTCTGGACCTAGTTCCATGACGACCGAGTGTTATTACTGAGCACTTGGCAATGTTTATATGGAGTGCATGTTTTTTAGATATATCGACAAAAGGGTTCAATTCTTGGTTGATGACACTTACACTGTCTAATAGTTCATTTAGTTTGAATGAGTAATACAATAGTGTGTCATCCGCGTACATGTGATATTTCAATTTATTTAAACCAACAGATAATTGTGTAGTATAAAGTGTGTAAAGTATAGGCCCAAGAATTGATCCTTGCGGAACGCCTGAGAATAAGGTTTTACATTCTGATAGTTCCTTCTTTACTTTTACTAGTTGGGATCTATTCGAGAGGTATGAATCAAAGAATTTAATTGAGTTGTGTGACAAACCATTGTAGTGTAATATTGAGAGGAGAAGTTGATGATTTATGGTATCAAAAGCTTTACTGAAGTCAATTAAAATTAGAGTTGTGATTCCGTCATTATCTGAAGCTCTGACGATATCGTCAATGATGTTCAATAAGGCTGTTGCACAACTATAATTAGATCTGAATCCAGATTGCATCATCGGTAGGATGTTGTTATTATAAAGGTGATCAAGGAGCTGATGAGCGATAGCTTTCTCCAGGATTTTGGAAAGAAAATGCAGTATGATAATTGGACGTAAATCTTTAAAGCTCTTCGGTTCTTTAACTTTCGGTATTGGAATCACGATCGATTGTTTACATATTTCCAAACAGAAATTGATGATATGTAGCATGACAGGTAGCACAAGGGGGCAGCATATATTTATAAGAAAGCTATCTAAACCATCAATTCCTTTGGACTTACTTTTGATTTGAGACATGTAAGTTAGTCCTCGACTCTTCCTGACCGCTTGAACTTGTTCATCATAAGTTTCATCATAAGTTTTACATTATCAGTTATCCACGGAGTATATGGTTTGTTGAAACTTCTTGTGATGTATGGGGCATGTTTATCGACAAGTCTGTGTATGTGAAAATTGAAGTGGTCGATTTTATCATTGATATCATCCAACATGTACATTTGAGCCCAAGGTACCAAATTCAAATCATTTGTAAAGTGTTTTATATTGAAGTTTTTAAAATTACGAAAGGTTTTCAGGGTTTGGTGGTCATGTTTCATAGGCCCCACATTGCAATAAACCAAGAAGTGATCAGATAGGTGATGTAAGTCTACGGTTCCCCAGTCATCTGGTTTTAAATTATCATGAACAATAACATAGTCTAATAAGGAGGACGAAGACTGAGTCACCCTGGTTGGAGTTTCTATTATTTGTTTCAGTTCATATATTTCTAAGATATCATTGAGTTGAGTATAGTTCCTATCTAAGATATCTAGACCGTTGATGTTGAAATCGCCCATACATATAATATTATCTGATTGAGGAGCTACTGTAGTTAGGCTCTCCTCGAATTCGCTGAGGAATTCAGAGATATTCGAACTTGGGGGTCGGTAGATGACGCCAACGATGTAAGTAGTTGTCCCCTGTTTGATGTGCACCCATAGCTGTTCCACATTGTTAGAGATTTCGCTTATCACAATATTGAAACGAGATGATTTTCTGAGAAAAATTCCCACTCCCCCTCCTCTGGTATCCCTAGATACGTGGATGAAATTGTAACGAGGAATTTGAAACAAAGTTAAATCACTATTTGGTTTTAACCACGTTTCGGATACTGCCAGCAATTCATATTCTTCCAATATTACAAAATCACGCAGGTCAGTGAACCCAGTGTATAATGAGCGTATATTGATATGAGCAAATTTCATAATGTACGAATATTGAATTAGTTTGAAAATTTATAAAAAGAAAGAAAGGGAGAAATTTGAAAATATATGATCGAAAGTATTGTAATTTACATAATATATTTTATTTCTCGTTGGGTTTTGTTCGTTGTGAAAGTGTTGATGATTTTTCGGTTTAGGTTTAGGTTTGTGGTATCGAATGGGTCTACGTGCTTTTTCTTGTTGTTTTGTTTGCTGGATGGTGCCGATGTAGAAGATGAGGTGCTAATCAGGTTTGTTCCTTCTTCCTCCGCTTGTTTCAACTCCGCATAAGTGAATTCGGTTCCGTTCGTTATCAGTACCTTTTTCCTAAGATCAACTCTTGACGTTGTATCGTGGCTTCTTGATTGTTTCAAACGAGCCAGTAAAAATTTTTTGGTGTTATAATCTTCCGGAGAGAGATCTTGTACAATGTTAATGTTAAATTTCTTCAAGTTATCTCGATTCAATTTAGCTTTAGCAAAAATGTCTTGTTTTAGTTGATAGTTTACTGTTTCAAGTGCTACTGGGCGCGCTTTATCATTAGAACTTTTACCCAGCCTGTAAATGTCTCTGAAATCGGAATCTAAACAGTTGATCCCCAGTGTATTGGTGAAGAGGCTCAAAATATCATCTACTAAGGTATTATCAGACTCGGGAATTCCATAAATCACTAGGTTGTATTTCTTTTGCCGTCGCTCAAGACTAACTATTTTTTCACGCAGCTTATTATTCTCGGCTACTAATTCTGAATTCTTTGCCGATAACTTGTTAATTTCGTTTGAAAAATCCGTGCGTAATGCCTTTATTTCTTGTTTGATTTCTTCGTTCCTCGCCTGAATCAATTTAAATAGATCGTCAATTGTCGCTGACATTGCGATAAATTAATGTTTCACAAAAAACAATTCACTCAGCTGAATTGTGGGAGTACATCCACAGTGACTGGCACAAAAAAGGTGGGATTCTACTTTACGGATTACCCTTATCAGCTGTTTCGTTTTAGGCGATAATAGATTTTGTGTACTCACAGATAGAGACTAGAGTCTGTTTGTGTTCACAACTCCACTGTAACTAACTTTTCTTGGTACTTCGTTCGGGAAAACTATTCACTTTAGGTATCACTTGGTAATTAACACATTAGATGAAGATATTTCAAGTGATTCCTACCTAATACATGCAATCTTTGTGGAGAGAATTGAAATACGTGTCTACGCTACGATGTGTACGATGTGTACTTGTGTACAATGTGTACAATAGGTAATGTTACATTGAGTGTTTGGCCAGTGATATAATGGATTACCTTAAATTGTTTATATTCAAATTTGCTGTGAATGAGACATACAGCTTTTGAAATAAAAATTCACTGTAGTGGTGAAATGTCTTATGGAGAGTGGCATGCAAGAATTTTTGAATTTAGCCCTGCGTATAAAAGTGCCTAATTGCTCTCTTTTGCAAAACAAAAATAATATTGAGTAAATATTGACAACATGATCCCCAAAAACAAATTCTCTATCTCAGATGTGAGTCGAGTAATTCATAATAACACACTCTTTTTGCAATTTCTCTCCACCAAGTTCCTATGGAGTGGTTATAACTGCAAAACATTCAGATGCTGATTTTTTTCTGAGATTTTCAATGTTATCTCCGAATTATGAGGCTTCCGTAGTTTTGAGAAGAGATGCAGCCAAAGCTGATTTGTGGAAATTCAGTGAATCTCTGATATATCACCAGAAAGTTAAAAAGTCATCCCTGAACATATGATACAATTTTCCAAGTGGTGTTTCAAAGGTATTTATAAATGGCAAATACACGATATGTCTGAAGGGCTTAACCCCACGATGTTATTTTATATGTCATTATTGAATTAATGGCTGCAGAATAGTAACATTTGAGATCATTTTAATTCATACTTTTATTCAAAGTCAACATTGCAGAAAAAAGGTTTGGTTTAGTCTGGAGGAGTTGATATGATTATTCCAACTCATGTCGCTATTCACCTTTGTGCCTGAACATTTTGTATTATTTTCAAAAGCTAGTTGTACGTTGTTCATTGCGATTTATTGTTTCCTTCCCTTGAGAAGGGCCTGTAAATTGCATGAATGCAGTTTTTTCCAAGTTGATTATCAGATGATTTCTTTAGCACCCAGTGGACAATTGTCCTAACACCACATTTGTTTTCATATTAAGTTCATCTGTGGTTTCTGCCAACTCAACGACAGTTGTATCATCAGCATCCATGAACAATCTTCCCTCCGATATGTGGAAGGAAAGGTCATTCATATATATAGAAGGAATTGCAGTGGATCTAGAATGCTCCCTCTTGGAGTTCCAAGATCAACATCAAATTCTCCAGAATATCTTTTACAAACATTAACGATGAATTGCTATTTTCAAGTGGAGGATAAAATTCATTGGTTTACAGGTCCTCTTATTCCTGAGTGATCAAGTTTTGTCGACAAAATTTCAGGATCAAGCGTATTGAAAGCACGAGACAAATCAATAAAAATCTCAGCTCCTCAATATCTAACTTGTCGTAGAGTATCCAACTCGGAAACCATGTTGGCAGGGGGTTATTATTTTATACTCGTCAATATATTTCATTAGAATAGTGTATACCACTTTTTCAATAATTTTTTGAAACAGGCACAGCTACGAATCACTTTTTTTGAATGTAGATACCGTTTTTTGGGCTTTGATTTTTTTTGGAAACGTTCCTTACAGCACCCAGTGATTTATAATTATTGTCAATATGAAAGTTACCTCATTTACATAATTTTTTATAAGCTTCATTGCAATCTCGTATAAATCATCAAGTTTTATTTTTTTATAAAAGTTTTCAGTTCACACTCATCAAGAGCAGTGAAAAACATTGAATAAAAAATTGAAAATATCTGAATGCCACTCAATCTATTCATGAAACAATATTCATTATTGTGATGATTTAAAGGTATAAAGTAATTATAAGTTCTGTGGTTCATTAGAAACAACATGCGTGTGTTTTCTGAATCCGTGGATGAATTACTAACTGTTATAATTGAAATTATTTCTTCTTGGACAACTGAAAGAACAAGTATATGACTGAATGGGTGAAAGAAAATGAAGCTTGAATAATGGGCAATATTTCCGAACAAAAATATATTTTTCCTTGTGAACGAAGAGTATCTGGGGTGGCCAAGAAGTGGTGTGACGTCATTTATAATGGGAACTAACTATCAGAATAAGGTAATTGCTTTAAATCTCAAGCCCACGATGACTGCCCTTTTTTGAACATCGCATCTACTATTACGTCAAATATAAGTTATAGAAATGCTCGACATTGGAAAGGATCAACAACTTTAGAACCTACAGTCGTTTTTTGGTTTAGTAAATTCATCATCTTTCATTTCAACCAGTCATTAGAAATACTTCTAAGTGACCTTGTGACCTTTTAAAAAATATTCATTATCATAATATCATAAAAAGTCCTCATTGTTTGGTAGAATACATTTACAGCTATATTATTAACGATTTAAGTATATCGGTTCTTTGAATCCATAATCAAATGTGAATCGAGAATGTCGGATCCTGTAGTGGTATGTAACAGTTTTTGTGCTGAATTTTGAGTTTGAGTTTTTCTAGCGTGATACAGTTTTCTCAAAAGTTTTCAAAGAATAAGAAACGCGAAAGTTATATGAGAAATATGATACAATCAGCTTATCAGGCTTTCGTCACCCTTATTTTTGAAATTTTTGTATTCGAAATGAAGAAATCATTTCAAGTCAAATCATTTCAAATCCCGATATGTGCTCCATCCCAGTCCTCTCCTTTGTTGGCACAAGCCACTATCCTTTCTCTATCTTGGGCTGCATTTCTGTTGTATTTTTTCCTTACAATCACTTCATGACCGATGAGTGGAGTTCAGCATATAGGACAGAGTGCATCTGGTGCATTTAAAATTACTTCTGAACAGCTTACATGAAATATATGGTTACATGGGTATACTCTTGAGGCTGGACGTCTCAACATGGATACCCGACAAATAGCACAATTGTCTGATACATTCATTATAATGAAAAGATAAGTTTTATTCAGTATAATATGAAAATAAGTAATAATTTTTACTTCTTGAATATTTTGACAAGACTATTTAATGTATAGTCATAGTAAGATGTCTATAGGCATCTTAAGTCATAGAAACGATAATGTAATACCAGCCAACTATGCACTCCAATACTGACCAAAACGCCAAAACGAGCCATACTCATTGAACGTTATGATTTCTGCATTGCAAATGATGTTTTCTGAAATTCTTTTGACGTTCTCTGAAATGCAAATGACACTTCCCGAAATACATATGATATTTTCTGAAATACAATTGACTATTTTGAAATTCGAATGATGGTTTTTGAAATCAAATTGATTATTCTGAAATACAATTGATGCTCTCTGAAATCAAATTGACTGTTCTGAAATTCAATTGATGCTATCTGAAATTCAATTGACTATTCTGAAATACAATTGACGCTTTCCGAAAATCAACTCACTGATCTGAAATACAATTGATACTTTCCGAAATATAAGTGACTATTCTGAAATTCAATTGACGCTTTTTGAACTACTACTACTGGAAAAGGTGTAGTTAATGGATTGTAAAAAGTTTTATCAATGAATTAACATTTCTTTTAACAATAAATATTTTCAGACTCCCTTGGTCGATGGATCCTTTACTTTTACTAGTTCGGCGTTGACATTTGTTCTTGCCACAGTGGCAGTAATAGCAGTATATCACTATTGGTTCAACAGCTTAAGATATGTCAAATTGGTCAATGCAATACCTGGCCCAAAAACACTACCAGTACTGGGAAGTGCATATATGGCCATCGGAAAGTCCCCATCAGGTAAAAAAATTATTTTTTTTATTCAATTTATAAATTTAATGTCACTTTTCACAAAATCCATGTTTGATATGAGTTCTGATTACTGAAAATCATGCAGTGTAGTTAGAGACAGATTTTAATTTCCTCAGAAATTTTTGTACGACATTTTAGAAGATAATTAAAAGAAAGGAACTACCCAAACACCAAAACTACGTCACAATCACACTCGACTCATGGACGTCAAATTACCCAACATTTCTAATCGACCTACTCTACCTACTACTTATCTGAGGGGCAACCGCACTCATTATCAAATTTGCCTACTTTTTTTGTTTACTTATTCTATTAATTTACCTGCAATAAATTAATTTTAAAGTTATCCTACTTTTGATGTTTTGGATTTGATGACACAAATATCTTGGAAAAAACAATAATTTATGAATTTATTGTGAAGAAAAGAAAAGAAAAGAAAACATTTTTCAATGTACTACGAACTTGAATAATGGGCTGTAAGGAATAGGTCCCTTATCAGCATTCATACTATTTTTACACTTGGCAATTTCCAGACTATCGAATGCATCTGATTTGATTTGAAATGGAAGCAAGAGAGAGCTTCAGCCATTTTCCTAGGGTTTGGGTTAGATACTTGGACGACTTGTTCGCCAACTTTGATACGAAACAAGTCGATATAGACAGTTTTATTTTAGAATTGAATGGCCAGTTTCAATCCATATCCTTCACGTATGAAACTAAAAACAAGAAACAACTGCCATTTTTAGAAGTATTAGTGATTAGAAATGAACAAAATCAGCTTGAATTAGATGTCTACACAAAGGACACGAGCACACTCAAATACATCCCAGAAAGCTCCCACCATTGCACACAACACAAAATGGCGGGACTAAATTTCTTAGTTAATCGACTCTTGTTGTTCCCACTCAACAAAGAGAGATTTAAAACTGAGAAAATGATAATCAGGGAGGTGGTTGAGGTGAACGGTTACGAAAAAAAGGCTGTTATAATAGCACCCCTTCCACAAACGTATGATGCACTGAAAGAACATGTCAAAAGAGTTCATTTCCAAGTGCAACTTTGGAAAGAGATCTATTTACCACCAGAGGAGTGGGGGTTGACACAAGAGACTCTAGAACCAATTCGACTGATTGCCCTGCACCTGAAAAATTACTGCAAATGATGTTTTGTGCTTGTAAGAGTGCGTGTCTCAGCTTGAGGGTGTAAGAAAAATAACCTGTTTTGTAAAGCTGCTTGTAGACATTGCAATGGTCTGGATTGCAGTCATTGCACACCAGTGATTATCACTGACGATGAAGAGGCCATAGAAAATTAGGTTGCTGAGCCTTGTATTATTGAAGTTTCTGGCGAGACGAGTGATAACGAAGAATTTTTTATGAACTCATTCATCCTTAGATGAATATTGTGAATAGTGGATTATAAATGATTTGCATGTGATAAAAATCCATTATTTTGAATAATAGACCGGGATCCCACGCCTATTTTCAAAAATGATTAATAACAGGCTGAATCTTTATTCTACGAAAATTCTCGATAGTGGTAGCTAATAAACTGCGCAGGCGTCAATCATGTCGATTTGGTGAGTGCAAAAATGTCATTACTAACAGTTAATTTTTCAGTCGAACCGAAATAAAGTATTCGAAAAAATGTTTGTCCTACAAAATGGATGGTAGGACTGAAGAGTCCCACACTCCCAACACGTACCAATGACGTGGTCATGAAAATTCATTGATAACCAGCGGATTTTTTTACCGTTGCTTGGTTAATATTTGTATAATTGAATGGTCATATTGTTATACAAATTGAATGGTAGGCGTTCCCAGTCCTACGCTCCGAAATTGTCAATTCCACGAAAATTCTTGATATTAGTTGCTGATGAACTGCGTAGGCGAAAGTCATGTTGATTTAGTGTGCGCAAAAATTGTATGGCTAACTGGACAGCAAGAGAGACATATTTTGACAAATTTTCACAAGAATTTATTTATTTATACACGAGGAGAAAATTACATGCTGAAAAATAGGGTTTTCGCCATTTCCACGTTTAATTTGGGGTTATGTCAAAAAGTGTTGATTCTAAAAGCTTTCGATGTTTTTATGATCAAAAACTTTTTTTTGATTATTTATCACTAGGGGGTCACGTTTCGCCGCAAATAGCAAAAAAACGTTTTCCACCCTAAACTGCACCCCCATTTCGCAATTTTGAGTGTTTTCGTGTTTGAGTAAAAACTTTTTTCCTCAAAATTGGAACCTCAACAACATTTTCCACCTGGTCCTTCCATGTTACTCTTTTTCTTATTTTTAGCGTTTAAAATTCGTTTTGGCACCAGCCCCCATTTCTGTTTTTGTGGGTTGGGTGCATACATCATAAAATCCTCTTGAAGGAACCAAGTGAGTACTGAGTGGCGACAATATTGATTTGACCACTGTAGTACTTCTGGTGATTGATGTTTCATTTCTCACTGTATTTAATAGAATATGTACTCTTTCCAACTGCAGCGCCTATGTTACCAACAAAAAATTATTTTCTCCTAACCAAGGGCTCTTAATTGATGAATGAATTCTAATTTCTTCATTTCAGATCTTTTCAACTTCGCTCATAAAAAGTACGAAGAACTCAACTCTGACATTGTGAAAGTGTTTCTTGGGCCAATTCTCTATATTGGAATTTGTAATGCAGAAGATGCAGAGGTATGTATACATGGAAAGGTTCATGACATCGTGTGAGCACAAGTAACTCAATGTCAGATTGAATGTAAGAGTCCCCTTACAGAATCACTTCTACAGAAGCATCCCAAGAAATAATTTGGTTTGTCCTGAAAAGTTCTATCTGTATATTTGTTAGGGGCGAAATTTAGGAAAGGAGAGCAGTGAATGTGCAATGATGTTTCTCGCCACTAACATACCAAGTAGCTCAGTAGGCGTGGATTCGAAAATAAAAATTGATTTCGATTAGATTGAAATATCGCTAGTGAAAAATCCGAAACCACCCTGATGCAATGGGACAACCCACTGCACTCACTAATATTACTAAAATATTAAACAATAGATACCTGTATATGGTATAAAAATAATATATAAATATGTGGTTTTGTCTTCCCTTACGCTTGGATATCTTGGACCAGAATAAAAGAAATAGTCATGTCCCTTACTAATAAAATATATTGATTTATGTTACACACACTGTATGTGCACAGATCGGTACACAATAACCAAAAAAAAAATAATGAAATTTCTGTAAATATGGTACCACTAAGATGGATTCAATAGATTGAGAGTGGTGTACTGTTTGAATAAATAAAATATTGAACCTCCAGTGAGGGCTATCCCTGTGACGTCACGATAGCTTACAATTATGAATACTGATGCCTTAGGGGCAACCTCCTATGCTAAACTTTTATCTGATCGTAAGTAGGTTTCCTCAGTAAGGCCAGCTCACAAGTTGTAGGTTATGCATCCAGTGCCTTGATGAGACCGTGTGCACAGTGGGTACGGCTCAATTAATCCAAGTACGAGTACATCAGGGACGAATACCATCAATGAAGAATCGGAGACGAACAGCGAAGGAATGCTGAACAACAGATATACAGCTGGACAACTACAGTTGCGCAGGAACAATCACAGTAGTGAAACGGTGGAAAGACAATCGTGTAGCAACGGAACAGTGGAACAATCACATTAGTGGAACTCCAATAAGCGGTAGCAGATTAGTAGCAATAAACCGTAGTGGAGCACTACCAGCGACGAAGCAGTAACAATAGCAAAGTAGTAGCAAGCAGTGTAGTAGCCACAGCGAAGCAGTAGCAGAGTGGTAGCACCCTAGAATAAACAATACCAGTCTGACTTCTGATTACACTTGTATGGGGTCATAAGTAGAGCCGAAATGCAAATACTAACCTCTATTAAGTGGGAGGGTTCTGATAACAGCTTTGATGGTCGGTTTGCTGTCTGATAGTGAGTTTCTCGTTCCACTGGTTTTACACAATGATGAAATTACTTCTAACCTCAAAAATCCGCAAAGCGAATTGAGATTTCTCAAAAATATATAGCGTCAAAAATCGCAAACAATATGAGAAACTCTCCAGATATGAATTTTCCCAAGATCCATCAACGATGATCTAACTATAATTGGAAATCTTCAAAATAGGTCAGTCACTCATCACGATCAACTAATGAACCGGAAAGAATGTCTCAGACGTCAAAGTCAAACCTGTCACTATCTGACAAGGCGCTTTCTTGTTCGTTAGTGTTCGGTGGGACCAGTCCAGGAACTATTTCGAGCTACTTGGAGCTATGAAAAGAACAGTTTAAGATTCAGTGTTGCCAACTGAATCAAGACGAAAAAGCCAGCCTCTCAATCTCAGAACCAAACACAAACAAGGTCAAGTATTCGAATCTGAGGTAGGTACCTCAATGACACAAGACAGAGATAGAGTAGGAATGAGTTCTGTGTTCTTAACACAAAACAATCTACTAACCAAAAGTCTGTTTACAAAACAACGCTGTCATACCGCAAAATAGAACAACTGATAACTGTCATTAGCTTAAGGCCGGTTCGTGTCCGCTCGAACTAGTACGGCAAAGGTAAGTACTAACATTCGGAACAAGCTATACACAACGATCAAGTTGTCATTTTGATACAGTGGCGTACAGAGTGGAAAGTGTATATCAATGACAGAGAATTTCTGATGGTATTGTATTAAAACAGAAAGGGTTTTCTAGTGCAAAATAAACCAGTAACATATTATGTACTTATGTAGTTCAATGTCCAGCGTGGCTTTAGCCAGGGAAGTATTTGTTTTCTGTTAGATATTACAATTTTATCATAGGTTTTTTTCCATTTCCAGAAGAGTGACGTATTGGTTCAATTTTCAATTGAGTATGTTTCTCTTTACAACCTGAATTCATTCCAAGAGAGGTTATCTGGTACGATGAAAAATAGCGACTGAATTCCAACTTTCAGTCGCAGATGATTCCACAACTGACTTTATGAACATCCCGTTCAGAGCTGTGCCGAGCACTGACAAAATGTGCTTCGAGTACTAAGCAATAAGCACTCTGGAAAAGTGCTCGGGAATCTCGAGCACTAAGCATTTTTTTTTCATGAAGTGCTCGCGATTACTAAGCACTTTCAAAAAGTAATCCGATTCAGCGAGCACTAAGCACTTTTCAAAAGGGCGAGACCGTTAAGGTGGGCGTTCAATTTCGTTTATTCCAAGTTCATACTGCATTTGGAAACGGTTTCACTTGGAAAACTCAAATTTGGTATAGGTGAACTCAGAAAGGATTGGAGTACTTATTGAATATATTGACATTGATTTGATGTCGTAAATTGAGATATTTTTGTTCGGCAATTGAAGGAAAAGAGTCAATACTTGCTTTTGTTTTATTTCAATAGAAAGACCCATAAAAACAGTGCAACTTCCAACTGATAGGGAATATCCAGACAATGTCGTTTGGGAGATTAATTTGATTTCCGAAGTGGGCAGCGAATAGCCAAATTGAAATATAGAGCGGCGCGAAAAAGTTCCCACCTTACCAACATTCTCACTGATTGATTTCTTAGTTCGGCAGTTTTCGGACAGAAAGCACCATTGTATAGAAAATTTCATTCATGTCAGAGCGTGCTGACATAAGAATGAAATAGGAATGTGATTTTGATAACCATCGGTAGACGATAGTCGGGCAGAACTAGTCACACCGACAATGTTCATATTCATGAGCGTTAGATTTTTTAAATTTTACTTTTTTCTGCTCAACACTGACATAATTTTCAGTGATTAAAATCCCTCAGAAGAGAAAATGAGTCAGCAAAATCTGTCATTATCTGACGGACTATAACTTGAGAGTTTATTGTGGACCGCGGGCCTCCAAATCGGGGCGAGAGGCAGAGGGTAGACGGATCGTCACATTCAGCGGAGTGAGGCAACTTATATATTTATTCGGTAAACTTTGTTTAAGGTAACAAATAAAATATAATATCAAAATATTATAAAACAAAGTCGCTTTTTCCTTGTAAACACTAAACGGCTATACCGATTTTGATGAATTTTCGGTCATTAGATTGGTCTTGATGCCGCAAGTGACACAATAAAAATCAAAAAAGAAGTAATATCTTTTCAAATTAAATAAAAACTGGAACAGCTGGGACCTAATCGCTTCAAAAAATCTATAGAAATAGAATGGGTCTCAGTTACTTCAAATTTTTCTTTAAGAAAAGATTATCATATTACTTATTTTTTGCATTTTAGTTTAAACCGCAGTTGGATTTTTTAGTTTCTTCAATTAATTTTTTTTTATATTGATTAGCTCTAATGAATAATTAGGTTCAAATGAAAAAGAATGTTGTTATATTTTTGGTGGATTTATTATTTATTGTGTGAGGCACTAGATAATCTAGTGTGGTGAAGCACTAAATTCACTCAGAACGCTATAAACACTTTTAACTAAATATATGTCAAGACTGAGCTCTCGAACCTAGAATGTGCATAATATAAGGCCGCAATCAGTAGTTCTTGGGGGTGGGGGTGCCGCTGACTGCGTTTTATATTTTCAACAACATTAATAGATTCATAGCTGAGAAAAGGATCAGAGCTTAGTAATCCTTTCGGGAGTGCACCGCAGTGCTCGGAAGCACTTTTTGGGATTACTGAGCACTAAGCCTTTTCGTAAAATGCTCGAAGCACTAAGCACTAAGCACTGAATCCAAAAAGTGCTCGGGAGCACAGTGCTTACGAGCACTAAAATGCTTTGAGCACTTTCACGAGCACTGAGCACAGTGCTTTGGGACAGCTCTGATCCTGTTCATGTTTTCAATAAAATCATCAGGTGAAATATCTCATTACAGAAATGGATGATAGGATCACCATACATCGACTAATTGATCCCTCATGACAATAAACTAACCTTCCAATATATTACCTACCGCAAGCATTTTCATAATATTTTGATTGCATATTCTTATGTTGGTACAAGCTCATATCTATCCCACTACATCGTACTGTTGAATATTTGTTGCTTTATTTCTGTCTCATTCAGAAAAAACTGTTGTTTATAGCTCTACATATTTTCAGAAATAACACGCATTGTATTTTAATTAACCATTATGCTAATCTTCATTCTTCATTTGAAATATCACAATTGTAATAGTCCAAGATCCCAGGGCCGTCAGACATTACTTATTAGTAGTGTTAGTATGTACTATGTTCGCATGCCTACCTGCTAGCTTGTCCAGATGACCATTCTTCAGATATTTGGGAATCAAGGTACGTAAAAACACTACTCACTTAGTTGAATTGCCAGTCTACAGAAATATTTTTGTAACCCATGGTGGATCAGTGGACAGAGTAACTAGCTACCACCCTGGAGCTCCGAGTTCAAATCTCGTCTCCAACAATTTTTTTTTTAACTTTTAACCCAGCAGACGCATCTCACTAAGGTTAGCCATCTCGGTTGGGAACGGTCTCGACTCTGGGAGGATTTTTGTTTAAAAAGAAATTTGAAAGAAAACAGAATTTTAATAATTGAAAGATTTTGTTAAGATTTCCTTATGAGTAAAATCCCAGGGCCTTCAGACATAACTTATTTTTGAAAAGATGAAAACTTCGGTTCTGCGTGCTTGTGGAGTTCGCTCTGTGGCACCTGGGCAGGTACCTAACTTGAATTTGTATGGCTGATTTTAATATATTTTTTGTAGAATATCATTCTTAAGTAATTTCAAAAGTGTCAGGCGCTTTCCATAGACCAGAACTTTTGTCAAACGCTTTAAAGCTCCACAAATTACTTCAAAGTGATATTCAACAAATTAAACATAAAAATCAGCCACACAAATTTAAGTTAAGTAACTCTTATTTTTAGTTACCTTTCTCACCTGGTACCTGCCAAGGTGTAACAGAGCGAACTCCACAAGCACGCAGGTAATAAAAGTACATGAGACACCACTCAGAACCTAAGTCTTCATCTTTTCAAAAATAAGTTATGTCTGAAGGCCTTGAGATTTTACTCATAAGGAAATCTTTACAAAATTCTGTTCTCTTTTAAATTTCTTTTTGAACAAAAATCCTCCCAGACTCGAAGCCGTTTTCAACCGAGATGGCTAACCCTAGTGTGATGCGTCTGCTGGGTTTAAAAAAAAAGAAAAAAAATTGTTGGACACGAGATTTGAACTCGGAGCTCCGGGGTGGTAGCTAGATACTCTGTCCACTGATCCACCATGGGTTCTAGATACGAGGATGTATTGATATCTAGTTACCCTAGACCAGTTCCCTGCATAAACGAAATATTGCGTTACCATAGCAACGAACAATAACTTATTAGAAGTGTCAGTGTAAAGCTTGACGTCAAAAAAGTAAACCAGAGTTACGTAATAAATTAAAAGAAAAAATATGTTCACCGAAATTTTGAAAATCGAAAAATTGGAGTATCGAACCATCATCAAGTACCTGTATTCAAAAGGGTTAAGAGGTAAGCAGATTTACGAAGATATGCTTAATACCCTTGGTGATCAATGTCCTTCGTATGCGACCGTGAAAAATTGGACTGCAAGCTTCTAAAGAGGTATATTTTCCATTGAAGATGATGACCGATCGAGAAGGACAGTTTCTGTGTCAGTCCCCGAAAATATCGATGCAGTTCATGACATGATTTTAACAGACCGTCGAATTGGGCTTAAACGAATAACTGAAAAACTGAATATTTCATCATATAGTTCACGTCAATATGGACATGAGAAAACTTGCTGCAAAATGGATCCCCGAATGTTTGAATGTTGCCCAAAAGCGTGCAAGGGTAGCAGCATCGCGTTTGATCTGTGCTTGATTTGAAAACGATGTAGACTTCTTAAACCGAATTGTTACTATGGATCAGACTTGGGTACATTTCTACGATCCAGAAACAAAGCAACAATTGATGGAATGGCGACACTCCGATTCTCCAAGACCTAAGAAGTTTCGTGTCCAAAAATCTGCAAAAATCTGCTGCAAACCTACACATACGCCAGCGGAATATGGGGACTTCGCTACATTAACGAGGCGGAAATAGTACAAAATCACTTCTGGAAAAATCTTCTCTATTTACAGAAAAGTACTCCCAGTTACGTTTTGAGAGCAGAAATAAAATTGGTAAAAATCGGGTATTTTATTATAAAACATGCTCTAGAATATTAGTTAAAAATTAAAAAATTGCCCTTGAATAGATTACCTAAGGTAGCTCTGAATCGAACATATCTACTATACCAACGAATCAAATCTGTATCAAAATATAATTGGATAAGTCAAATAAATGATTTTTTGACTAAAATTGGAGCACCAGAAATAGTTTTGATGCGGATACAATCAACATTGCTATAGAAAAATATAAACAATCCAGTCAAATAGAGGATTGGAATAAAATATTATTAGGTACATATTGCCCAATGTATAAACACCTACTTCAAGACAAACATCCCTTTCAAAGCACAAATCACTTATATCTCCCGATTCCTTTACATATTAAACGCTTCATCTCACAGATCCGCACTACTATTAAAATACTATACACGTATATCAATAACAATGCATATATAATAAAAACTAATGAAATATGTACAATTTGCAACTGCCTAGTTTTAGAATCCCTACAACATTTATTCTTTGTATGTCCAATGTATGAAGGAATTAGACATTCCTTTTCTGAAACATATCAATCTCTAACTGACATCGAATCAATAATAATTAATGAAGCTGAGACACAACCGTTACATCAAATATATAATATAATAAAGAATATTTTAAAAATTAGGTTACATTGTAAACGAGTAGTATCCCTTGTCGGGTAGTATCATGCAAGCCTAATCTTTACTGCTAGATACATACTATAATTATTCATACTTTAGTTTGTAATTATCTATATCTCATTGTATTAGAAAGTAAGCTTCGTTACTTGTCATCTTCTTGTTCATGTATTTTATACTGAAGAACAATAAATTTTCTATCTATGTATCAACTCTCAGAAACTTTTTAATCATCTGCCTCAGGATACCAATAATCTAAATTCAGAAAAAACGCAAGAAAAAGAGTTAAAAAGCTACTTAGGCTTTTACTACACTTTGGAAGAGTATTTCAATGATACACTTCCAACATAAATTTGAATGTAATCTCTTATGTGTATTGTTGTATATTCAAAGTCTACTTTCGCGAAAACAATTTATTTAACGAAATACAATGATTCACAGTACTCTAATTTACATAACAATCACTCTAGTATTTATATTCGACTTTCACTTCACTGACTGTCCGACTGTCCGCTGCGTAGTTCTTTTTATATCCGACGTTGACTTCTCTGAATGCTCCAGAATTTTCCTTCGAATCGCCCAGACTCACCAAACCGTCCAGATTCTTCTCGGTGCAAGCGTATCGACAGTCTCCCGCGGTTGGTCGCTAGCTATACGTGAGAGTTCAGGTCCGGCATCGCCCGCAGCCTCGCCACATTGCCCCCTTCTTAGAGATATTTCGTCCCGAAATGTCATCTTTGGAGTGTGTCGATATTTGCAGGATTTCTCATATCTGCACCGTGAAGTTCGATGGAAGTAACACTCCACAGTCTTCATGTTAGGTCGTGGAATAGGATTACAGAAAACCAAAATCTGGATGCCGCTGGATCGGAATATCGTCTCCAACATACTTCTTATAACTCTCCAATCCAGCCCATCAATACCACAGGATAATTTTGGGATTGCCAAGTCCACCAGATGCTGGTCCACCATCGTATCTCTCAGTTGGGTGAGGCTCCTCCAGACATCTTCATAGGACGGTTTATCTTGAGAACGCTTCTTGGTCACCAGGTAGTAGATGTTCCTCTGGCCCTTCTTCAGCTGTAGCACACCTCCAATTTCTGGATTCTGTTTCCGTAGTGTTTGGAGTTGACCAAATTTCTTGGAGAACACTACAGCGATGCCCCTGGACATTCGAAGATCTTCTGCGACGCAGTGTGCTAGGGCGTAATCGACTGGCACTTTGAAAAGGTCCCGTGGATCCTCTCGAGTTACCCCGTGTGACACTTTCTGTCCATTTGAGTATAAGGACATGAATTTCTGGAACGTCATCGCATCCTCTGGTGGTCTGAGGGTGCGGACTTGGTCATGGTTACCAGCGTAAGGAGCCAACCTGTTGAAATGCACGACCCTGGGTTTACCTCTGGGTGGTTTATGGATTCGGTGAAGCAGGTCATTTATCCTCTTGTCGATCTTGTACGGACCTTCCCATGAATTCCGTAATTTTGGTTACAGGCCACGGCGACGCATCGGGTTGTACAGCCAAACTAGGTCACCAACCTGAAATCCTCCAGCATCGGCATTGATGTCATAAGTCGCTTTCATTCGGTCGCTGGCACTCTGGATGTTCAAACGGACTCGTTCGTGGATGTCCTCCATTCGCTGCCGGAGTTTGCTGACGTAGTCCTCTCCCGCGGTATCCTGTCCTGGTGGCATCCCAAACTTTAGGTCACAGGGAAGTCGCAGCTCTCGGCCCATTATGATACTTGCAGGAGTTTGGCCGGTCGACTCGTGTACTGCGGAACGGTAGGCCATCAGGAACAAATGGAGATACTGGTCCCAGTCTTTTTGATGGTCAGAGACTACCTTGGACAAGTGGCGATTGAGAGTCCTGTTCACCCTCTCAACCATTCTATCGGACTGTGGATGTAGAGCTGTGGTTCTCGTCTTCCGGATGTTCAGCATCTGGCACATTTCTTGGAACAAATTGGATTCAAAATTTCTGCCTTGGTCCGAGTGCAGCTCCAAGGGAACGCCGAATCGACATATCCACTCTTTCACCAAGACGTCCGCGACGGTGATGGCTTCCTGGTTGGGTAGGGCATAGGCTTCGGCCCACTTGCTGAAAAAGTCCATTGCCACAAGGATGTATTTATTTCCGTTATCTGATACGGGGAACGGGCCGGCGATGTCAATGGCGATTCTTTCGAATGGACTACCTACGTTATACTGACGCATCGGGGCCTTGGGTCGTGTCCGAGGTCCATTGCTGGCAGCGCAAACAGCACACTTTCTGCACCAGTCATTGACATCAACTTGACAATTGACCCAGTAAAACCGTTGCCTTACTTTCTGCAGGGTCTTCGTCACACCCAGATGTCCTCCAGCAACTCCATCATGGATCTCTCGGAGTACTTCCTGCCTTCTGTTCTTGGGCACCACTGTCTGACGTCTGTCTTCCCCACCATCTTCGGACTCCAATACACGTTTCAGGACCCCATTGTTCAGGGTAAGGGAATTCCATTGGGCCCAGTAGGATTTGACTGCTGGGGAATATCTTGCGATTTCCTGCCATGTCGGTCTTTGATTACTCTTTTTCCAGCCGACGACTAAACCAAGATCTGGATCGCTTTCTTGGTCTTTCTGGACCTCGTTGTCATTCCAGTTGTTGTCAACTGCCGTGGTTCTACAAATCGCTGCTTCCTTTTCTTCTGCTCGTCGGCAGTGTGAGCAGTCGTCTGGGCATGGTCTCCTTGACAGAGCATCTGCGTTCTTGTGGCCACTCCCTGCTCGATGTTCGATCTCGAAGTCGAATTCTTGGAGTCTTTCGATCCGACGTGCTACTTGGCCCTCGGGGTTTTTGAACTGTAGAAGCCATTTAAGGGCTGCGTGGTCGGTCCTTAACAGAAATCTTCTTTCGTACACGTATTTGTAAAAGTGTTCTACTCCCTTGACAACAGCCAACAGTTCTCGTCTGGTGACAAAGTAGTTACGCTCCGGTTTACTGGGAGTTTTACTGAAGTATCCGATGACCTTCTCTTGCCCATCCTGGATCTGGGACAAGACAGCTCCAAGTCCCACGTTGCTGGCGTCCGTGTCCAAAATGAATTTTCCACTCGGAAGGGGATAACTTAAAATTGGTGCGTTGATCAATGCCCCCTTCAGCTTCCTGAACGAGTCTTGGCATTCATCGGACCATTGGAACTTTGTTTGACCTTCCGTGAGCCTGGTCAGTGGTTTAGCGATGTTGGCGAACCCCAGCACATATCGGCGATAGTATGTGCACAAACCAAGGAAACTACGTAGTTGGTGTATGTCTCTAGGAATAGGCCACTCCTTCACTGCTCTAATCTTCTCATCATCCACTGCTACTCCGTGCCCAGAGACAAAATGGCCAAGGTAACGTACTTCTTTTTGGAACAGGTGGCATTTCTTGGGGCTCAGCTTCAATCCAGAATTTCTCAGTCGCAGGAATACCTCCTCCAGGTTTTTAACGTGGTCTTCGAACGATTTGCCAACTACAATAATGTCATCGAGATATACCAGACACGTCCTCCATGAGAGTCCTTTCAGAACCGTCTCCATTAATCTTTCGAATGTTGCTGGAGCATTACAAAGCCCGAATGGCATAACGGTGAAATGCCACAGTCCCGAGCCGATGGTGAAGGCTGTCTTTTCTCTATCTTCTGGAGCCAGTTCTACCTGCCAGTATCCACTCTTCAGATCAAGGGTAGAGAAAATCGTGGAGCCGGCCAACGTGTCTAGGGTGTCGTCTATTCTCGGAAGAGGGTAACTGTCTTTCTTCGTCACGTTGTTCAGTTGACGATAGTCTACGCAAAAGCGTGTTGATCCATCTTTCTTCTTCACCAGCACGACTGGAGAGGACCATGGACTGTCGGATGGTTCAATAACTCCATCTTTCCCCATTTCACTGACTATTTTGTCAGCCTCTTCCTTCTTGGCAAGAGGAAGTCTTCTAGCTGATTGTCGGATTGGTCGGGCATCCCCAGTATCAATTTTATGCTGAACTACATTCGTTCGGCCCCCTTTTCCTTGTCCGGTATCGAAGATGTCTTGGTACTTCTTGACTAATTCTCTCAATCTGGGCCGTTGGGCTGGTTTAATGCCCTTCGAAGAGAGGGTAACCAATTTTTCCAGTTCCGCTGTCAGGTTGTTGTCTTGACTAACAGTACCATGTACACTCCTGATCACAGAGGAAATTGACGAGCAGTGCCCCAAAACAGCTCCTTTCTTCAAAGTCACTGGGTAATAATTGACATTCATTACCCTTACTGGCACAATTTTATCAGCACGCAGCAAAGTCTTGCCCAGTGCAATCCCTCGTCCAATTTTCTCATCATGAAGCTTGGGCTCGAACATCACCACGCTTCCATTGCTCGCACCTCCGTCCAAGCGAGCCTCAAGTATGGTCTCAGCCCTCTCACACGTAAAACGCCATCTTTGAAATTCAATTCGAACCCTCTGGAATTCATGATGTCTATTCCAATAATTGCCTCGTCCTCAATGTCCGCTACTAATGCCCGATGTTTCACTTTTGTGCTGCCTAGAATCAGTTCAATCGGTAGCTCTCCATGTACAGGGGCCAGCTCCCCTGTTGCTGTGCGTAGCTTCCAGGATGACGGTTCAATTCTCTCTGTTGTTTTAGTTAAATCAGGTCCAAGGATTGTCCTAGTCGCACCTGTATCTAGCAGCATGGTGCAAGGCTCGTTGTTGATGAGACCGTCTATAAAGACTCCATTGTTTTGACGTTGAAGGACAGCGACATATGCATTGTTATCGGGGGCTTGCTGGATACAGGTCGACGATTGCCCCTCCTCATCGACCTTCTTTAGTTTTCCTGCATCGGTGACGATTCTTTGAATGTTGGACATTTGCTACGCACATGCCCAATTTTTCCACAATTCCAGCATCTTATCTGTCTTCTCTAAGGCAACATTTCCTTCACCACCTTTCTTATGGCAGCTTCCAGGTTAGCAGGCTCCTGTGGGTCTTCTTCAATAACTCGGACTTTACTTTGGCTTCTGCAGGATTGCTTCGCTGCCTCAAATTCCAAAGCGCGTACCAGTGCATCCACGAGATGTGTTGGACGAGCTAGTGTTAATGCTTGTCTCGTTCCATTACGTTTTCTGGTGTAGCTGGGTATGCAAGGCGAACCAAGCGTGCAATGTCGGCTTCAAATTCCTGTAGGGATTCGCTTGACTTCTGGCAGCGGTTTTTGAGCTGTGAGTGGTATACATGTTCTAGATGAGTCTGTCCATACCGTAATCAGCTGCTCGTAGTCCTCTTGCTCTTGTGCCGTGAGGGTTTGTAGAATATTCGTTGCTTCTCCACGCAACGCCAGTGTTAGTGCCACAGCTCTATCTCCTGAATTCCATCCATTTGCCTTTGCTGCAGCTTCAAATTGTCGGCGGTAGTTTGCCCATGGTGTTTTTCCATCAAACTGAGGTGGTTTCATAGAGAGTTTTCCTGTTTCTGGACTGATTTTTACATCTTTCAAACCCCTTTGAACATCATCTAAGTTCAAACTCAGTCCCAGCATTGAATTTTCATTGACAGATTCTGTGGTATGGGTAGTGTCATTCTGGTTTTCCAACTTACTGATTTTCTCCTTTATTTTGATGATTTCCGCCTCGAGTCCGCCTTTGATTTCGTCACTAATTTTTTCCTTCAATTTTCCCATCTCTTCCTCAATTTCATCTTTGATGCCGCCTCTGATTTCATCACTGATGGTTTCCTTCAATTTCCCCATCTCTTGCTCAATTCCATCTTTGATTTTCTCCATCTCTGTCTCAACAGTCCCCATTCTTTCTTCTAATCGATTCGCCACGCCACAAAGTTCTTCTTCCATGTTCTTCGAGTTTTCTAGAAGCTCTTCCCTTAAACCCTTCGAATTTTCTAGAATCTCTTCTCTCATATTCCTCGAACTATCTTGAAATGCTTCTTTCAGACTATTCGAATTTTCCAGAAGTCTTTCTTGAAGATTTTCTTCCAATTTTCTCGAACTCTCTTGGAGTTTTTCTTGAAGTTTTTCTTCCAGATTATTCGAATTTTGTTGCAGTTCTTCTTTCATTGATTTGGAATTTTCATCGAGTTTATTCATTATGGAACCCAAATCAATTCCAGAAACTTCGAATAAAAATGTTTCTGGGTCCTCGCCCTCCTGAACTAATCCCTCGGCAAGTCTTGTTTGAAGCACGGCCTTTTTACCACTTGTGTCAAGTTCCCTCTCCTCCAGTTCTTGCTTTAATTCCGCAACCTTCAATTCAACCAGGCGAACTTTCCTCGAACACATTTTGTCTTAGTCTATGTCTCACAGTCTATTTCACGGGTCACCAGTCTATTATTATTATTATTGTCTATCTCACAAAGTTTATTTTCTGGACACTAGCCTATTACTACTATTATTGTCTATTTCACACAGTCTATTCCACGGCCACCATTCTATTATTATCATTATTATTGTCTATTTCACACGCGAAAATAATTGTCCGAAATACACAAGCTGTCTACTTACACGAACACTCTGTATTTTATCTCTAACAATCGCACTTCTGATCACCACTGTTGTATATTCAAAGTCTACTTTCGCGAAAACAATTTATTTAACGAAATACAATGATTCACAGTACTCTAATTTACATAACAATCACTCTAGTATTTATATTCGACTTTCACTTCACTGACTGTCCGACTGTCCGCTGCGTAGTTCTTTTTATATCCGACGTTGACTTCTCTGAATGCTCCAGAATTTTCCTTCGAATCGCCCAGACTCACCAAACCGTCCAGATTCTTCTCGGTGCAAGCGTATCGACAGTCTCCCGTGGTTGGTTGCTAGCTATACGTGAGAGTTCAGGTCCGGCATCGCCCGCAGCCTCGCCACAGTATTATAGTTTATGTGTGAATTCTTAAGTGTATTATAATGCATATACAGCATGTATATAGTGTATAGTATGGCTCACTGATGTGTTTCAACAATTTGAATATTTTGACTTTTTTTCTTTAGCACTTTCCACAGTGCTGAATACTTTCATTTATTTTTTCAGTATGTATGGCCTTATTCTATGCTTCGTCAGCAAGAATCAGATTATTAGCACCATAAAGTAATTTTGATTGAGATCTTGAAAACACATGAGCTTTTCAACTAGGCGTGTGGTCGTCTATAGATATAAATATAACATGAAAAAAAAGTATCAGCACGCTGCCACAGGTTCTAAGCTTACATCCGAATATCATAACAATAACAAATCTTCTCCTCCGAACTCGGAGGTTACCCCTCACCCACAAACTATCACAAAGGATAGTGATATGCAGCTTTCATGATAACGTGTGTTGTGCATATAGAGATGGCACCTTTATATCTGTTTTTGCTTGGAGATTTTACCTTGATAATGGAAGTTACGAGGGTGCTTCCATAAAAGTGACACGCTCTGTACGAATAAACTAAAACAATGGGAGTCATAAATACTGTCAATACTTGTTACTCTGTCCTATGTTTCTCATTTCTCAAAACACCATTGTTTTGTATTCTCCAGGTTATATTGGGGAGTAGCGTCCATCTAGAAAAATCTCCGGATTATCGTTTATTCCAACCCTGGATCGGAGATGGATTACTTATAAGTAAAGGTGAGTCAAAGAGGTGAAGTAAGTGTTGCCTAAAAGTATCTCAAATATTAACTCTGTTTTACTCAGTATTAGCAGAGATACAAATCGTTGATTACTAATTTAAAATTTCGGTAATGGTATTTGCGATAAAAATCATCATATCGGCCAAGAATGAGATGAGGAGTGATAGTGAACAAAGATTATATATTTTATTTTTCACTTGTCCATTTCTGTTTTATAATACCTTGGCAACGGTTGCTATCAACAGACCAATAACGACCGGGGCGTTATGGAGGGCATTATGAATCATAACGCCCGCTAAATGTTTTTTTCTGTAGTTCAATAAATTAATTTCTCAGATAAGTTTTATTCATAACTGTACATAAAAAACGGACTAATTATTTTATCTCAAATAGAAATTACAATTTTCAACTGTTCCTCAAAAATTAGTACCAAGTTTGAAGTTTTGTGAGTTGACCGATGACGAACTCCTCAATGTTCATACGGTTTCGTTCGGAACGTTAACATTTTCTTTTCCGGAAACGGAATGGGCTATCATTGTAGCAATTTTGTTCTTCGAGGAGATACTTTCTTTAATATAGCTCTCCGCTACCGTACTACTCTTCCATTTTCCATGTGATTTTAGTGTTTCAGAGAAAACACCACCTTGAACAAGAAGTGTTGACGACTTTCGGCGTAGACAATGTCCGGTGTAACCTTTCGAGTTTTCCAAATTAAGGTATTTCGCTATGATAGAAAGAACACTTCTTATACAGTGTCCTTCATAAAGTCCGCATCATATGGGAAAAACTATTATTGATGATTTATTTTGAAATTCGACTTGGGCGTTAAGATGTGCTTTGAAAAATATGAAAAATGACTTACTCGGATGTGGTCACGTGACTTTCGCTACCTGTCAAAAGTAACATTTTTTCAAAGTAATCGCTGAAAATAGGCTTATTTATTCGAATTTCCAAAAATTTTAAATGAAAAAGTTGTTTCTTTTTCGATTTTACACCTACATCTCGAATTTGAACGTTCTATTGCAACTTTCACTTTTTGCCATTTTTTTTGATAATTATAAAATTTCTGGAACATTAAAAAATTCATAACTTCGACAAAACTGTTTTATACCAGTAGCTCGAATATGCGAATAACTTTCAATCACGAATCATAAAAAAAAAATATGTTTTTCTCAAGAAAATGAGAATTACTGGTTAACATGCAAAGTTGACGTATCTTCAAGCATGTAGGAAAATAATTCATTCAAGTGGATTTTTTCAGTATTAAAATTATACCAACGTCATAATTCAAAACATCATAAAACTTCTTTACTTATCTAACCAAAGTTTATGACTTTTCACGGTACAAATCTCAAATTAAATTCATACTAATTCGGGTATGAAACTTTCATCAATTTTGTGAAGTAGGCTTTGTAGACAATTGAAAAGGGTAATCTATGATGAAAATTAAATATATTTGAACAATTTAACAAAAAAAAATATTGTCAACCTCACTCAATAAAGAATTCTAGAGTGTAAAGTCAAACAAAAAAAAAAAAAAATTAATTTAATAAAAAACACAAATTATGAGTAAGAATTTTCTGAGCCTCACTCATCTTTACATTTCTGTATGTTGTCCGTCTCTTTCAATACATAACAAAGTTCTTCTGTGTACATCTTTTACTGCATTTCTGACGAACTGTGGCTGTATATTCGCTACACACTCCCGAATGGTCAATATCGTTAAATGGCCGGTGCTTGTGAACTCGCTGCTTCAGATAACCCTACATGAAAAAATCCAGTGGGGTTAAGTCAGGAGAACGAGGTGGCCAATGATGTTCCCATTTATTGCCAATTATTTTACCTCTAAACAGTTCAACAAGAAAATTTCTGACTGTATTAATGAATTTCGGCTTGTAAGGCTTAAATCTATTATTTCTTAAAATTCTTGAAACACTGCTCTCGCTTACATTCGTTCTTTTGATGAGTTGAGAAATACTGGACTTTCCTTGCTGTATAACATCCAAACAAACATTTAGTTGCACTTCCTCAATGTTTTTCGAAGAATTATGTGGTTTTTTGAAATCAGGTAAAACTGAACCAGTACTTTTGAATTTTGTCAAAATTCTACTAACAGTAGACTGCTGTATATTTTTTCCTGGGTGTCGTATATTAAAATCTTCAGCGACTTGTCGATGGGGTGTACATTCTCCACACATTAAAACAATCTCAATTTTTCTTGTACAGATAACATTATTACGTTTTTCTGAGTCAAACGTATTGAACCGCGTATTTAACTGTCAAACAATGCTCAATATGAAATTATTTCCATTGACTACCTTTTTCATTTGTTTCCAAAGCATACTTCACAAGATTGATGAAAGTTTCATAGCCGGAGTAGTAAGAATTTTATTTGAGATTTGTACCGTGAAAAGTCGTAAACTTTGGTTAGATAAAAGTAAAGAAGTTTGTTGATGTTGTGAATTATGACGTTGGTATCATTTTAATACTGAAAAAATCTCCTTAGATGAATTCTTATCCTACATGCTTGAAGATGCGTCAACTTTGCATCAAATATAACAGAAATGTTAACCAGTAATTCTCTTTTTCTTGAGAAAAACATTTTTTTTTATTATTCGTGATTGAAAGTTAGTCGCATATTAGAGCTACTGGTATAAAACAGTTTTGTCGAAGTTACGAATTTTTTAATGTTCCAGAAATTTTGTAATTATCAAAAAAATTGCAAAAAGTGAAAGTTGCAATAGAACGTTAAACTTTTTCCTTTGAAATTTTTGGAAATTCGAATAAATAAGCCTATTTTCAGCGATTACTTTGAAAAAATATTACTTTTGACAGGTAGCGAAAGTCACGTGACCACATCCGAGTAGGTCATTTCTCATATTTTTCAAAGCACATCTTAACGCCCAAGTCGAATTTCAAAATAAATCATTAATAAAAGTTTTTCCCATATGATGCGGACTTTATGAAGGACACGTAGTATTTATACCTACAGGTTACCTACGTTGTTTACATCCTTTTGGTCGTAGTGCAATGTACTTTTTAACTGAGTCCAAGGCTCCTTTTTCGCTCTCTTCAACAATGGTCAAACTTTTTGAGGTGCAGGTCTTGGTTTCTGGTAAAACGGCTCCTCTGTCTTCAATGTCATCCATTGTCATCTAGACCATTTCATCACGCCTTAAGCCTCCAAATACGCCCATTACCAGAACAACTTTATGTAGCAGAAAAGTATCATATGGAGTTTTTCTTATGAAAAGTAACACTTGACCACCTTTCAACACCTTTGACTTTTTAGGAGTGTGTCCTTTTGATTTAACTTTCAGAAAGGCCATCAGTTGACTGGATGCTGATATAATAATGTTTTCTTTAATAATCAATGTTGATTTCAGCTGTGAGTTCATAGACTATTCACACTATATTTTTCAGCCTGAAATAATGTGAAATAAATAAAAAATATTGATATTTTTCATGAGATAAACTCACCAGTTCCTGGAAGTATGCCATTAAGACAGTTTCATTTACGGTATTCACTCTGTTTTCATTTTTCTATTTCAAAAAATGATCATACTCCTCGTATAAGTATTTGGATTTCACAGGCAGTAAATTTCCTAACGCTTTTTCAGTTTTGAGCTTCACATTCTGTGGGATCTCCATAATTATTATGAACACAACCGTTATTAGTTCTCTCCACTAACAATCTTGTCAATTCTTACAAAAATGCAGAGTCATTTCATTAAATAAACAACCTTTTTTTGAATTGATGTAGCCGATACTTGATGAAAATCCATATTAATATCCATAATAAAACTATGTTTAAAAGATTTTCACTATAAATAGGTTTACAAAACCCGCGACAATTGTTTCGCTGTACAACAGCTTCTTCAAGCGGAGAGAGATATCTTCTCCGCTTGAAGAAGCTGTTGTACAGCGAAACAATTGCCGCGGGTTTTGTAAACCAATTTATAGTGAAAATCTTTTAAACATAGTTTTATTATGGATATAAATAAACAACCCTTAACAACCTCTTCAATGTTTTTTATGGCAATTGAATAGAAGCTCGCACAAGTGAGCTTCTATTCAATTCAGTTGCCGACCAGAACGCAGTGAATACTGTGAGAAGAAATTTATGAAGTAAACAACGTCGATGAAAATAATTTCGTGAAAAATAAAATCTTGTATGTACCACGAGCGTTACTAGATCCTAACGCCCATCGGGCAACATTCATCCTTCGGGCCAAATGCCCTCGGATGAATGTTACCCTCCGGGCGTTAGGATCTATTTAACGCACTTGGTACATGAATAGCTATATCAATAATGCATTATTGAAAAACTCACACTTTAAACATTATAAATTTACACATTTTATACAAATTTCCTCTTTATTTATCACCAAGAAGATAATTCAACTCCTCACATTGAGCTCGGCATTGAAATGGTTGCCTGATTAATGCTACGAATAATTACTGCTTTCTAGGTGAAAGATGGCGGTCCCACCGAAAAATGATTGCTCCCACATTTCACACATCCATTCTCAAAACATTCATGCCAGTGTTCAATAAGACTGCAAGAAATTTAGTACAACAATTCAAGTCGGAAAGAGGTCTTGTTTTTGATGTTCACAATAACATGAGCGCTGCCACTGTTGATACATTATTGGGTAAGTAATGATCTCATCAATAGGTTGAAACGTTTTATATCTGACAATTTAATTCATGCACTAAAAATGCCATATGTCGCGGTGTTTTGTCATTATGACAGCGAAAAATTTTCACTAACTTTTCCAGCGACAAAACGAAACCTAACTTTTGAAAGCGTGACAACCAGCATTGTAAACAAATTTTTGATGACGTTATGTCAATTTTTCTCAAACTTGCGTTGTCAGAAAAGTATCTTATTTGTGGAAATGTCGCGATTTGGACAGTATTCGAGTGGAGAAATTGAAGAAGCCATCAATAGTGGCGTGCCTCGCAACACTGTGAATTCAACTATGTCAATTTGGCGAAAATTTGCGATGTTTTGTTTGGAAAAAAAATAATAACTCATTGCAGAAACTTCCACTGAAGCGTTAGCTTCTACTTTATGTGACTGGGCATTCAACATGAAGAAGAACAATGGAGAAGGCTATGAAGAGAGTGCAGTCAAAACGATTTGAAACACTTCAGCAAAAATGATACAAGTGAAGTACTTCAAAGAATATAAAAGGATTTTTAATCCGTTCACGGACATACTGTTGTAGAAAGCGAGAAATGCACGCGACACAAATCGCAAAATTTTGCAAGTAATCCCAGAAAAAAGGAAGGTGAGTTAGGCTCTCACAAAATAAGAAATTTTTTAAATGGCATTGTTCTGGAGTGAAGAAGAACCTGTAGGCCTTTAGAGAAAATTTTATCATATTGCTGCCTATGAATTGGCTTGGAGAGGTGAAGAAGCAGCAAATTGTAAGGTATTCTATTTTAAAATCGAGACAGACAACCGTGGAAGAGAGACCGTAAGAGTTGAATATAACCCAGTGTTTTCGAAGACAGTACAAGGTGGAAATCAGAAGTTGGCCGACAGTAAACGGTTGGTAGCAAACACTGAAGAAGATTGTGTGTGTCTAGTAAAATTGTTTTAACAAATTATGGGAAGACGGGGAAACCATATCACATGTGAACATTTTTTTTTAACTCCTAATCCTTTCTGGCAAAATACAAATTCGAGAGGATGATATAATAATTTTCCTATTGGGTTAAATGAAATATTTAAATGGACCAAATCCTCGGCGAAAAATGTTGGACTTGATGTCAAGCGGGTGAAAATTACGAACCATTCTAATCGAACTGCCGCCGTAACGAATTGTTCAGGAGTGGTATAGGTGAAAAAAACTCGTTATTTTTTCACGGGCAGTTTTTTCGTTAAATTCACAGGCAACAAAATTCTCATTAATACATGTCAATTTTACTTCGACAAAAAAGCTCTCGTATAATTATAAGTGATAATTTAAAATTTTAACAAATCTGTTTCATTTCCCAATCGTACTGAATTGGTTACATGTATATCTGATTATTATTATAATTGCTCGATGGGGCTGGCCATCTATCGAAGTATAGGTAGTTCTGAGTAGAACCCTTCTGCTTCCCGCTGTCAGGTTTATTTCGTGAGTACTCCGGATCTTCTGATGAACTCCTTCAGATTCCTTACGAGGTCTCCATGTGGAATGATATCTTCTGCTTCGAAGATATCCATCCTCATGCGAGCAAGGGCTTCGCAGTCAAAATTTGCGCGGAAAGCTGGTTTTTCTTCCTCAGCCTAGAACCTGCATTTTAATTTATTTTTCATCAGATGGCGGGGCTAGCCAGTGGTTGAATTGCAGGTAGTTCTGTATAGAACCTCTCTGCACCCCGCTATCAGGTCTATCTCGTGAGTCCTTCGGATCTTTTAATAAATTCCTGGAGATTCCTCTCAAGGTTTCTCTGCGGGATGACATCTTCTGCACCGCAGTGTCTGATGATATCCATCCTCATGCGAGCCAGAGCATCGCATTCAAACATTACGTGGGAGGCTGTTTCGTCCTCCTCATCACAAAATCTGCATTGTGTGGACTCTTGATGTATCCCCAACAGTTGCAGGTGTTTTTTCAGGTAGCAGTGGCCTGTCATCAGTCCTACCACCTTCATGAGAGAGTCTCGGCTCAGTTCAAGTAGGTGCCTTGATAGCGGTCGGTTGGCCCCATCATCATCATTTTTCCGTGAGTATTGCCTGACGCACTCTTCCAGAGAGATTGATGATAGTTTTTAACCCATTTCTTTATGTCCTGCTCAATATCCCCAAACGGGATTCCGCAGGCTGGTTCTGGTCCAGTGAGAGTTGTTGCTGCCCCCGCTATTGCTAGGGCATCTGCGCTCTCATTTCCCTGGATGCCCTTATGACCTGGTACCCAGACAAGTTTAACCCTGTTCTGTGCTTCCAGGTCGTTAAGGTTTTGGTGTGCTTCCCAAACCAGTTTTGGCAGTGAACCTGCATGAACGCAGGGCTTTAATCGCCGCCAGACTGTCGGAGAGAATTGCTATAGGTTGGTATCTAGTACCCCTCCTTAGAATCTCTCTCGTGCAGACGGAGATTGCCGTTACCTCGGCTTGGTATATAGAGGCTTGAGTACCGAGGCTTAGACTAATGTCTTGCCTCGATCTCTCCCCGTATATTCCAGCACCTACTCCTTTTCTAGTCTTTCAGCCATCCGTGTACCAGATTCCCCCTCTTGACAGCATTAGTATGGCTTTTGATGTAACTTCCCAATATTCTATGATGATGATGTATGTTCCATCAAAGGAGTATGTTGGAGTCATTTTGTCCGACGGCAACTCAGACGAGTCGATTCTTATGACCTCCAGTGTGCTGGAGTGGCCTTGGTTATTGCCCCTCCATTGGCCCAGACATTTTAGCCTGGAATTTATGTAAAAAATAATTTCCCCATGAACAGAAATGTTTCTTGTAATCAATAAATAAAGTAAAGTGAAGTAATATTCTCTCAATATCTCCAAATGATATTGTATCACTACTGTTGAATGTTTTTAGGCCAATATTACCATGAAAATATTTAATTATCAGGAAATGTCGAAAAAATATTGTAGCAACATCGCGAAATATTTGAATTTTTTCTCGTCAATATTATGTTTGAATCTTTTGCCGATATGTCCATGATATTGTACCAATATCATCACACTATAAGTGTGATACGTGGGCTGCTATTTCCTATTGATGCAAAACTGCTTTTCAAGCTTCCAACAATTACATAATTACCCGAAAATTTTGTTGTCACTTGATCTCATTACCTCAACAAGAAATCCCCAACTAACTGGTTAGCAGCAGATTACTTTGGATTAACTGCGAAACATCTTTGCCAAAATACAGTTTAAATATCCAACAAGATTTTTCAATTAAACCTTCAAAAAATTGGGAATTTCCATTGACAATCAATTACGATGGAACCACCATATGAAATATTTAACAAAAAAATTTCGTAGTATACCTTTTCGTTTCAAACAAGTGGGACGATTTCTGAGCTTCAAATAAGATAAGATAAGATAAGAAATTATTTGTCTTCACAATACAATAGTATATATGTTGAACAGACAACAAACATAGTATGTTTAGACAAGTCAGAGAAAACAAAAAAATCAATTAAAATTACAAGTATCCTACATACATGACACTATTTAATTTTTTAATTGAAAAGTTTTTCCATTCTTGCGGAAGAGTATTATATATTTTGCCATACAATACATCAGATTGTTTTTCAGTATTTACCAATTTCATTTTAGCTGTTCTAATGGTGTCCTTGCTTTTGGTATTGTATTCGTGTATCATTGCTTCAGTAGTGTATTTATATTTATTTTTATGTACGTATTATATAGCCTCGAGTATATATAAACATGGGACAGTGAGAATCTCTAGATCAATGAAAAATGATTTTGCATGATCTCGGGAGTTTGCTCTAACCATCTCTCTAATTATTTTTTTCTGAGATAAAAACATCATTTGCTGCGGATACTGAACCCCACAGTAGTATTCCATACTGCAAATGAGGCTGTATTAAACCGAAGTATGCAATTCTAAGAACATCTCTGCTTACAACACTCCTCAATCTCCTTAGGGCGAAGCGACCTTTGGAGAGTTTTTTATTAATTTCAAAGATGTGTGTCTTCCAGTTTAAATTGCTGTCTATATAGAAACCTAGTAGGCGCACACTATTTTCATGTTCTTTTGTTAAAATCTATCACTTTGGTTTTATCTTTATTCAAACATAACACATTGGCATTGAAATATTGTTCGCATTTTACTTGTGTTTCTTTTGTTATTTCTTCTAGTTTACTGGGATTACTTGATGTAACTAGAAATGAGGAGTCATCGACATAAAGAAATGTATCCGCAATGTCAACATATAATGGCAAATCATTTATATACAAAATAAATAGAAGAGGACCTAATACTGATCCTTGGGGAACTCCATGATAAATTTGTTGAATGTTAGATGTTACGTTGTTATGAATAATATATTGTCTTCTACCAGTTAGGAAAGATTTCAACAATTTCAATGCTAAACCTCTCATTCCGTATTTTTCCAGTTTACTCAGATGCATGTCGTGGCATACACTATCAAAGCCTTTTGATGAATCAGTTAACACAGCCCTGGTTAAAATACATATGTCTTTATTTTTTGCTATAGTATGAATAATTTCCGTTACTGCTTGAGTAGTTGAGTGTAGCTTTCTGAAACCATATTGTCTTTCGTTTATACAGTGCGTTCATAAAGTGTGGAAACGCTCTATTATCTTACGAGTTGATTATTTTCGGAGGAAAAGCTCGGACAGGTCGATTTTGTATTTTAGTTTTCCACCTTTTTTTAGAAAAAAATAACTTTTTCCCCTACCACCTTTCAAGATATGACGTCATCGATTTTTTTTTAAATTGAAAGGGTATATTTTTATGTCAAAAATTTAATGCCCATATTTTTCTGAGTTCAACCATACCACAAACGTCATATCTTACACTTCGAATTACAGTATTCTGAGTATAAAGGAAACCAGCGTTCATATTTCTCAACATTCATTTCATTATTCATTTTGCAACGTAAACCTAAGAACTACTCAGTAGTTAGTATGAGTATATTGCTACACTTGAATAGTAGGCTAAGCAAACATATGAAAGCCCTTAGCAACCAGACAATAAGTTCTTAGTTACCATGGCATATGTCACACTGGTTTTCTTTATACTCAGTATACTGTGATTCGAACTGTAAGATATGACGTATGTGGTATGGTTGAACTCAGAAAAATATGGGCATTCAATTTTTGACAAAAATATACCCTTTCAATTTAAAAAAATATCGATGTCACATCTTGAAAGGTGGTAGAGAAAAAAATTATTTTTTTCTAAAAAAAGGTGGAAAACTAAAATACAAAATCGACCTGTCCGAGCTTTTCCTCCGACAATAATCAACTCGTAAGGTAATAGAGCGTTTCCACACTTTATGAACGCACTGTATATCCTCCTGCTTCAAGATAATCTGTGAGCCTGTCTTTTAACACGATTTCAATAACTTTTGACAATACCGGGGTTATTGTAATGAACCTATAATTATTACAATCATTTTTATCGCCTTGTTTGTGGATGGGTGTAGCTATACAAATCTTCAAAAAATCTTAAAACTGACCATTTGCAAAACATACATTTATTAAATGCACCATGGGTTTAATCATCTTATCGTTAACAATTTTGAATATTGTTGGACTGATATTATTACTTTTAGAATTTTTTAGACAAGAAATAACATTTGAGACTTCTGTTTCATTTGTTGGCTATTATTTTATCAATTATATCAGCGGAAAAATCGTTGAATTCATCTGCTGTTAATTTACTGTTATTTATCAACTTTTTAGGTTTATTGTTGAAGTTGTTTATAATTGACCAAGCAGTTTTACTTACATTGTCACTCATTAATATTAAATTGTTATAGGATTTTGACTTTGCATCCTTGATCGCTTTTTTGTATTGACTTTTGAATTTATTATACTCTACTTTAAGAGATAGATTACCTGTACCTATCTACAATTTTTTCTAATTATCGAGATCAATTCTCATTTTTTCCAAACTACTATCAAACCTATTTACTTTGATATCTTTAATTCTTATTTTTTTAAAAGGAAAAGCTACGTCTACTGCATATTTCAATGTGTCACATAAAAAAATCTGCTAATGAGTTTGGATCGTTCGACATATAATAGTCACATCAATTTATATTGTTTATGATATTTCTGAATTCTGCTGTACCCAAATCTGTTTTTGGCCGACATAAAGACTGTGTTACTGTCGTTTTCAGATTATTAACCTCTAATTGAATATCTACACCATAATGATCTGATATGTTTTCTTAAATGATGTTGGCCTGTTTGTATTGATTGAAATTTATGAAAATGTCATCAAGACAGGTCGCTGATGTATCTGTTACCCGCGTTGACTCCACTATCAAATATTTAAAGTTAAAGGTGTTACAGCAATTTGTAAGAATATTTTTTTCCTGTGAATCTTTCAAAAAGTCTACATTGAAATCTCAAAGAATTACGATATTTTCAAATCTGAGACTTAAATCCGTTAAAAGTTGTTCGAATGCTTCCATGAACTTCAAAAATCTCCCTTTTCCTGACCTATATAGACAAATCACTAGAACATTTGATACTAAAAATGCGGTAAATTCTGCATCAATCTCACGACAATAACTTTTGACCTCTATAGTTTCGGATGCTATAGCTATATGCACATATATTGCAACTCCTCCATATTCAAAATTTTGTCTACAATAGACACTGACTAGTTTATAATTATTTAAACTTATCAATATAAAACAATACTGTAGCACAGTTTGGCTGAGTCATACCTTAATTATGGCATTAATGGCTGGGGAGGAGTATCGAGAAACTACCTACATGCCCTAGAAATCTCTCAAAAACGATTCCTCCGACTGATACTCAACAAACCTTCAAGATATTCAAGCTCTCTACTCTATACTGAAACACAAATCTTAGATATTAGACAATTGTATATCATTCAGATAGGATGACAGCAATATAAAAAAAGAAGATTTTTCCACTTAAAACCATGGATACGCGACAAGATCGAACAATCAGTATTGTATACCAATAATTTCTAAAACAGTAGGTCAGAAATGTTACTACTACTTGGCACCAAAATTATTCAGACAGCTACCACAAAAAATTATCGATAATACTTCTGTGGATGTTGTAAATGTTTATTCTTTTTGTATTTCTTTTGTGTGTGTGTTATATTTATGAATAAACGTTATTATTATTAACTCAAAATATTCCATTCTAGAAACTTCCATGGGCCTAGTCACAACTGAAGAAGACAAAACTGGATTTGATTATGCTATGGCAGTAATGGAGTGGGTACTTTTGAATTGACTTAGCATAGAAGTTTCAATAGTTTTCTGAATTTGACTTAATTACCTTTTTTGCAGTATGTGCAATATAGTGCATCAGAGGACCTACAAAATATGGCTGAGGTTTGATTCCATATTTCGCTGGACGAAGTTGTTTTCTCAACAGGAATCGTTACTGAAAACCATTCACTCTCTCACCTGGAAGGTATGATTTATAAATATAAGTTTATCTTTGGTAATACAAAACTCCTCTTACGCTTTGACAACATTTATTGCTGCCCCACCCTTCCCCATAAGTCAACCAATCAAATGTCTCTTAGTGGAGTATTAATTCAATTCAATTACACATAAGACTCCTTGAAGTTCGAATAAGTTTTGGAGTGATGTTATTCTCTCAAAGATCTTTCGCTGTGATATCAGCCGAAGTGATATACAAAGTGACCCATTTGAAAGTGGCTGCCTCTCTAAAACTGTTATTCATTATTCGATTCAGGAGTTTTGTTTTTCAATAGATAGAACATCAATAGTTCTATCAGGGTGTTGTGAAATCAAGATGGAAATAAAATTTTCAAGGCCTATTTCGATTTTTTTTCAAGGTCAAAAATCCACAAAAACATTTTTTTTAAATAAAATTTGACTACGCCACTGGATTTGTGAAAGGCAGTGACTAGAATTTTACGATAAAACATTTTTTTTAACAGAAATATAGCATAAGTAATATTCTTGTCATTTAATTTAAGTATTTCGAATAGTCGTCATATAAATCAAAATCATTTTAAAAATATATTTTAAAATGTTCTTTTAGGGAGTAAACAGTCGAGTTTCTAACCGGCAGTTATTCAAAATGGTATCAAATTCTGTTTCTTCCAAACATAACTCCATAGTACGGGAGATAGTTATGTCCATCAGAACACTGCAATTTTTTTGTCAGAGAAATGCAAAATACATCTTCACATCAAATGGTAATCAATATTCAATATTCAATATTCAATAATCAATAATTATTAATAACCAATATTGATGAAATAATTGAACTACAACAAAAGAATGTATTTAGATGAGAGTGCCTGCACATAAAACTTTTGTACTTTTCAACCAATTCCCGATTGAATTCGATACGTTCATTCTACCATTTTCTAATGCTAACTAATCATAAGATTCGATAAAAATTCGATCATTTGTTTGGGGTAACATTTATGCAAGCCTGTCTTATTCTTTCACGCAGTTTCTCTTTGCTGGTTGACAGTTATTCTGAATATCTAAGTATCTTGGTTTCATTCAAACATGTCAAGGATGCCACATTTCGAAAGTATTATTTTTATTAGAAGGCTTTGAAATTTTAGTTGCTATAGAGATGACAAGTCATTAGAATAAAAGACGAAAAGACACAAATTTGTCAGTATTTATAGTGAAGTTTATAACTCCTCAAGTACCTACACTAATAAAGAAGTATGGCAGATAATTTGACTGCAGGAGGATATTGAAATAGTAAAACTTCGTGGCAACAATGATAGATCCGAAAAGGAAGTATGGAGAATTTCCAATAACATGCATCCGGAGCTTCGAAATATTATAGTCTAAGATCCGGCTGCAGGATTAGTGCCCTCATCGGTTTTTTGCTCAAAACCAAATTTTTATGTATATTTATAATTCGAAGAATATATATTTACCAGGTAGCCTATCAAAATTTGGCCGCCAGTATTTTTAATTGAATTATTTTTAATTGATTTTTGGGAAAAATTTTCGATCACTTGTTTTTTAGATAAAATAACGTCTACATCACGGCAATTTATATGAAGATTCTGAAAAATCACGATTGTCGTTGCACACCTGGCCGTACCTCTTCGCAGCCAGATGTAAACAGGTATGATTTCGATACACTTATACGTTCATAACGTTTAAATATTAATCATATACCAAATTAAAGCTAATTTTTTTCTATTTATCATCATATATGGTTGCCTAATCAAATCCGCGACGCTTTTAAGCCATTGCGCAAGCGTCGAATGTTAGTGTTCTCAACTTATATTAACAGCTGCGGCATTTTTACTCTAAGATAAAAACCACGCTGTTTTGGAGTTCGTAATGCACAACGTTTTATATTTACATTAATGTTTTATTTGTCCATCTAAAAATCATTAAATTAATTAACGCAAAATAAAATTGATGAAGATGAAGTCGTGTTTTCTGTGTAACGAAAAAAGCAAAGTTGGACTTTAATAATGCATCATTTAAAAAGTGATCGTTAATGTTATTGTTTCGTCGTAAAAAAAATATAAATATCATGACACTCTATTGACAATTGAATCTACTAATGATTTTGGATATCATACAGTATCTACAAAAATTACAGTTCTAAAGCAAAAAGATAAAGAAGAATTTGAAGAGTTTTGCAAAACACAAACCGTAAGTGAAATTTTAATTGAACTTAAGAATAATATAGGCTATCGTTACAAAATTAATGACACAGTGCTAACTTTGTTTTTTTGTTAACAGGAATTTTTAAAATTTCATTCATCATTATAGAAATAAATTACTGCATTTTTCAAAAAATTAACAATTGAACAAATTTAATTAATACATTTTTTAAATAATTATTAATTAAAAAAATTAATCAATGCACTTCCTTCAAAATACAATTAGTAAACCTTTTTTTTAAATAATTATTTAAAAATTTAATGTTTTTTTTGTTTTATCAATTAATTAATTAATATTAATAATTAAAAAAATTACCTTATGCATAATTTGAAAAAATGAATGATGAAAAAACTTCCCTAACACATTTTTTTTTAAAATTAATTGAATAATTTTTGAAAAAATGAGTGATTAAATAAAAATAGTAAATTAAAAAAAAAGATTATCAATGTCTATTTTTATGGAAAAACGTGGTAACGTGGTTACGAATTCCTAATATATTACATTTCTTAGACAGCCAAAATTTATCACGTATTCGGACCATTGTCAACCTTATTTCAAACAAACAATAAAATCATTCAGCAGTATAAGCGGAGAAATAAATACCGACTTTCTCTGTTGACTATGGGTTGACTTTACAAAAAAAATATGTCACTGTCTATATTTGAAAAATTAAAGAAAAAACGAAAATTATATATTTATATTCATTTAGATGGACTTAATAGTTTCATTTAATTATATCAAATACAATGAAAATAGTGCTGTTGGATGATGTTACGCGCAAGGGCGGATCTAGACCTGGCTGTACTAACATTATATCAAAATATCGGTCAGTAAATCATTCTTAATAACTATACCTGTCTCTGATTAACTATTAGGATTAGGTAAAATTTATTCAAGAAGGGTGCAAACAATATGGGTTCAGGAGTAGGCTATTGTACAATTAAAAGTTGTTCATTAAGGACAATAGCATTAAGGATTTCCTTTGATTTGTTTATTTTCAAAGACTTCAACATTTTCTATCTCGTATAGTTGTAGAAATTTCTCTTGATTTGCTTGATTAATGCATCGTTGAATTTTCTTCCGTTTAGCGAGATTACAAGGAAATAGGAAATAGTGAAACTTGGACTGGTCTTGGGGGGGGTCATGACCTGCATGACCCTCCCCTTGGATCCGCCCTTGGCTACGCGCTAACCCTCTTTCACTCTACCTTAAATATTTATCATTTTTAACAACCAGCAACCCTTATTTGCGGGCGAATTTAATTAGGCAATCATATATGATAATAAATAGAAAAAAAATTAGCTTTAATTTGATATATGATTAATAAATAAACGTTATGAACGTATAAGTGTATCGAAATCATACCTGTTTACACCTGGCTGCGAAGAGGTACGGCCAGGTGCGCAACGGCAACCGTGATTTTTTAAAATCTTCATATAAATTAGCGTGATGTAGACGTTATTTTATTCAATAAACAAGTTAACGAAATTTTTTCCCAAAGATCAATTGAAAATAATTTAATTAAAAATACTGGCGGCCAAATCTTGATAGACAACCTGGTAAATATATATTCTTCTAATTATAAATATACACAAAAATTTGGTTTTGAGCAAAAAACCGATGAGGGCACTAATCCTGCAGCCGGATCTCGTACTATTAGCAGAGCTACAGCTGGACGAGTAAACAAAATTTTCAATCAGCATACAGCTGTTAGTAAACATATTCTGAAGAATAGTAATACTGAACAAAGACAGAGACGAAATGATTCTGAACGAATTCGAAATTATTTTAATAATAATTCGAAAACAAGTGCGAGAATTGCAAGTTTGGAAACGAGATTTCCAACGCTATGGATGAACTTCCACTAGCAGAAGAGGTCCATTTTCTATTTCAATTAGATGGCTGTTCCATCCACAATAGCAGGATTGTTAGAGATTGGTTGGAAGAAAATTTTCGTAATCGGTGGATAGGGCGAAATAATCCACTGATCGAGTTTCCCCTCAGATCCCAGGACTTGACTCCACTTGTTTATTTTTTATGGCACTCCGTTAAGAAAAAAAGTATACAAAACTCGCCCAACGTGCAAAGAGGTACTGCGTTAGAGAATAAGACAGGCTTGCAGAGATATCACTCCAAATCAATTATTGAATGTTTTGGTTAACATTAGAAAACGATATGATAAATGTATCGAATTGAATGGAGATTTGGTTGAACAGTCCAAAATTTGATGTGTAGGCACTGTCATGTCAATACATTCTGTTGTAGTGGTTCATTTATGTTATTAATATTGGTAATTATATTATTTGATGTAAGGATTTGCATTTCTATTCTTTGACAACAAACTGCAGTGTGCTAATAGAGATAACTATATCGCACATAAAGTTGTAATGTTCTGAAGGAGTATTTTGAACCATATTATTTAAAAAATTGTTATTTAATATACGACTGTTTGAATTAATTTGATAGTGTTGGAATATGTTGCTTATGCTATATTTCTGTTAAAGAAAAATAATTTTATCTTGAAATTTCAGGCATAACCTTTTGAAAGCATCACAAATCCAGTGGCGTCGTCAAATTTTATTTATAAAAATCACTAGTATGTTTTTTGGATTTTTGACCTTGAAAAAAAAATCGATGCAGGCCTTGAAATTTATAATTTTATTTCGAATTTATGGCACTCCAATAGAACTATGGATGATCTAACTATTGAAAAACAAATCTCATGAATTGAATAATGAATAACAGTTTTAGAGAGGCGGCCGCTTTCAAATGGGTCACTCTGTATATTTTTTTCATCAATTTCATTGTTTCGTAAGGGTGTTTAAGGGATGGCAAGTACTTTTGTATCTTTTACTTGCTCCTTCACCATTTTATCGATTTAATTTTTCTGTTTGATTTAGAATAAATGTTATGGAGTTCGTTGTACTCACTTTTAAATTCAGCCTATTCGAAGTTGATGCAAGGAAGTAATTGAACATTTGGTAAAATAATAACTCTTATACTGTTTGGATAAATTGGAAAGTGTTGTGAACGCGATCTGTCTCGGTATCTCTCACGGCATTTCTTGTATTGGAGAGAGTTGTGAATAGCATCCCCAATCATTTCCGTTGGTTTTGTTTCTTCTGCAGCCTTATATTTCTTCATCTCCGTAAATTAAAAAGCAGTTCCTTTCGCTTGGTGTATTGATGATTCTTGATAGCACGAATGGGTGTTTCTTTTGTAATAACTGTTAGACACATTTTTTATTATAACTTGAAATTGAAACTAATAATTTTTTTCAAATGGAAACATGGTGGATCGTCAGGTTAGGTTCATTTCATACTCAACACTAATTGGTTTCAAACAAAGTTCCGTTGAAAAACTCAAAAATCTACGTTAGATGTTTTATAAAATAAAGCATCTTTTGGTATTAGGATGAGATTTAAATGCATCGAGTAACCTATGACAAACACAAGTGATGAAACAAGGTCAACTTCTTATTTTACCTACACTGAGAAAATTGTTTTGAATTTGCAATGTATTTTCTATGCTTAGAGTGGGCCATTATTTCAGATTCATGGGAATCTTACTTCTATCATTCAATTTTTAAACTACAAGATGTATCTATGCGCACTTGAAATGATATTTCATTCAGCGCGTAAAATTTCCTTCGATATACTGAAAGTAATTGTTTGAATATCCCTCGACTATGAGGGTGGATGCAACTGGAAAGTACATCCGTCTTGGCGTAAATTTTCACGTTGGGTGTAAAATTACGCATCCACAGGGTAAAGTCAGCTCCTACACGTTCCTGTTCCTACTTTTTTTGACCAACTGAGGTATTGAGGTATTGCAAGTAATACGTAATGAGTGTATATTGTGCATTGCATCACCAATACAAGGTAAGTGAACTTTTTTAAAATCATTACATGACATTTACGAGATTGCATTCAGGTTTCTTCTGCATAATATCTAAATATCTGATGAAATTGAGAAATATAACCTCAAAATCACCGTGTTTTGTGGGAAACACCGATATCATATGTTGAATTGAGTACCCACATATAAAAAATTACTTAATCGCATCAAAACTTTTGATTTCGAAAGGTTATTATATGTTTTGAAAAGTGTAACTTTCGATTAATGAAACCCAAATTATGGAGAAACTAATAAATTCCTCGGTAGTTTTTTCTTAACATACACTTACTTTTTTTTAGAAAATGTTGGCTGTTGATGAGTTATTTGTGACACTTGCCCCAAAATTTCGAATTCTTAAAAAAAACGTACACCTAAACCTCCACAAGTACTTGTTCCATCATAGTAAAATGACATTTTCCCGAATAGAAAGCATCTAGCTGTCGAATAATCGTCCATATTCTATGATAATTTAAATTGAATTTTATTGGTCTCTGCCCTAACTGTTTCAAGAATTAACAAGACGATGAAAAGCCTGTGGCTTGTTGTATAATACAACTTTTTTTTTGTTTTTAGGACAATCGCACTGAATAGGAAGACCAGCCCATAAATCTTTATAATATATTGATAATGATTAATGTTAGTTTATGATATGCAATTCGAAATTGTTTTCAGTTTTTTGCATTATGGGAATTAAATATTCACTTTATGTTTGAAATTTATTTTTATTTCCAATTATTGAAGAGAACTGTACATAATTAACCGAAATATCGTAAGATAATGAATACAAGGACAGAATCTGTTTATAATTATAAAATATAGAATTTTTGTTTTACGACTGAACGCCACAGATTCAATTATTTTTTTTCTAGTACCTACATGAGGAGGTTGATCTGCAAGCATATGCTGACGATCTGGTCCTAGTAATAAACGATAAATCCGAAGAGACGATCCTACAGAATATATTGGATACCATATATAAATGGTGTGAGAGGGAGGAAATGTCCATTAACCCCCACAAAATGGTCATAGTACCATTCACCCGGAAAAGGAAGCTGGAACATTTAATACCTCCTTCCATCAATGGTGTAACAATTCTTTTTGCGAGTGAAGCAAAATATCTGGGAATAACCCTGGATAAAAAACTTAATTGGAACTCGCACTTGGAAAAGACTATCCGGAAGGCTAGCATTTCATTATGGACATGCCGCAGAATATGTGGCAAAACATGGGGCATGTCACCAAAAGACGTATACTGGTTGTACGTGACCGTCATACGTCCAATGATAACGTATGGCTCTATAGTCTGGTGGAGCAAGGGACATAAAAAAATGGCCATTGCTAAACTTAACGGACTACAGAGACAAGCGTGCCTGGCGATTACTGGAAGCATTCGCTCCACGCCAACGGCAGTAATGGAAGTCCTCCTTAAATTACTTCCTCTCCACATAGTTCTGGAGAGAGAGGCAAGATTGGCAACATACAGACTTTATCAAGCGGCCATTAGTCTAACGCAGGCATGTGTCATGAGAGGCAGCGGCATGCTGGAGGGCATAATAGCTCACAACATTCTAGGAATGCCCTCAGACATCATGCCTAAAACTATCAACCTTCACACGTCCTACACTGTGGTCTTTCCCGAAAGAGAAGACTGGGTCCGGAATGAAACCAACCTATGTAGGGCAAATGAACGTTGGTTCACCGATGGTTCCAAAACTCAGGAAGGCGTCGGAGCCGGAATATATGGGATGAACCCAGTAGTGAAACGCTCGTTCAGTATGGGCAAACTAGCTACGATATTTCAGGCAGAGGTATATGCCATCGAAATGTGTGCCAGGGAGCTGGAAAATCAGCACAACACACGAAAAACAATAAAAATATTTTCAGATAGTCAAGCAGCACTTAAAGCGGTTGAATCCAACTGCTTTAAATCTAGGGCAGTATGGCAGTGGCGCAACGCAACAACGTTACCCTAGTCTGGATACCAGGTCACACAGGCCTAGAAGGAAACGAAATAGCGGACGCCCTAGCAAAAAGGGGGGCCGAAACAACGTTCACTGGATCAGAACCGGTAATCGGTTTAGCATATAGCACTGCCAAGAATGTCATAACAGCTTGGGCAGACAATAAAAGACTCGAGTACTGGCGTAGTCTACCGGGCCTAGCCCATTCCAAAGCATTTATTGCTTGTACTAGGAAAAAACAGGACTCTGACAAACTGCTAGAACTCAGCAGAGCGCATCTTAGAGTTATAGTAGGTTTGCTTACTGGCCACTGCAAACTCAAACATCACATGCATAAAATCGGACTTGCACAAGATGCAGAGTGCCGGCTATGCATGGAGGATGATGAAACGGCTGAACACATTCTGTGTATATGCCCTGCAGCGGCCAGAACCAGATTCTCAATATTTGGTGATACGACAGTAAGGCCAGAAAACCTGGTAGATTGTTCTCCCAATGCATTCCTGATACGGGCCCACTCACGTTCAAACCTAACCTACATGAAGTGTGCTACCCAGATAATACGGGGTCAATCTGTCTGCCATTCAGCCAGAGTGGTTAATAAAGGTATAGAAGTATAGAAGTGGATGGAAAAATATTGAGGATTTTGGAAACGTTCAACGTTCAAAAATTTGAGCAATATATCTCCACTTCACCAAAACACTTTATTGCCATAAATACTCATCTGGAGACTTTGGAGACCTGGTAACGGATAAATTCATTTTCTACGTTGTTATCTATTTTCAAGAAAACCCCTGAAACACGCCAATTCATGTTTTCAAAAAGATCCTCTGTGACCTAAAAAAAATCGCCGCTCCTTCACCCTCCTCAAAGCCACCATCACCCCAAATTAGGGTTCATTGAATATACAGCGAATTTAATAGTATTCGTGTTTTCTTAACATTTTGGAAATTAATTTTGTTATGACACAAAAACTCAAAGGAATAGACATGGCTGTATAGACAATTGAATGCCCTTCTAAATGAGGTATCACTTGACCCCCCTATTTCATTATAAAAAATTGATGGGGTGACTGTCACTTTGAGGAGGGTAGAAGAGGGGCATTTTTTTATATCACAGAGTGTCTTTTCGAAAACATGAATCGATGTATTTCAGGGTTCTTCTTGAATATGGCTAATAAGGTAGAAAATGAATTTATCCGTTACTTTAGGACCTCAATGTATAAATTCATGATAATGTAATCCCACATTATGAAATTCCAAAGCAAATTCACATTGGAGTGTATTTTTCAAGTTAGAAAATCAAACCGTAATATTACAATGTAAAATTCCACTGCAAATTATTCACGTTAGAGAATCAAACCGTAATATTACAATGTAAAACTCTAATGGAAATTTTTGTTGTGAAGTAATATAACAATGTAAAGTTCCATCGTAAAGTTACATCGAAGAAGTGCACAGAGTTATTCAGAGTAAATATCCAAGGTGATATAACACGTGGTATGCAAAATTCCACTAGATGGTAAATTCCCGTTAAAACGGGCGGTAATTAAATTGCCGCTAGTGGGAGCAGAAAAAATTCTTCCAGTGTACTTTCTCCAAAAGTAAATTAGGTATTTATTGTGTAATTATTTAGAACATGTTTATGATAATATTTATTCAACAAAATATTTTATTCGCTTTTGCATTATTGGTCTTGGTTCATAAGTTGTGTTTGTAACATGATGCTCGATACATTTAAATCTCTTTTTGATCTCTTAAGATCCTTCATTTTTAGAAATTTCGAATTCAATCTTTCAAAGGTTTTTAACGGAAGTTTGAAGTTGAATAATGTGCAGTATCAAATTAATCTCGTTCTTATGAACTTGCGTTCTTGAATATTCAATATACATTTTTTTTAAATGTTAACATGTTTTTGTACAAAATCAGTCAACAACAGTTCAAGTAAACTCGCTTCAGTTGCTATGGATTAGCCAAATGAATTTCAAGTACCTCCGTAACTGAACTCAGTTCAGTTGAACTGTTGGTGAACTTGTTTTGTACAACACGACCTCAATGTCAGATCCCGTGACAATTTTCAATTTGGAAGCGTGATGAAGGAATATTTTGAGAAAAACTCAACTACTCCTCATTGGCCTGATTCGTTCCGAACCCAGTCATCTCTTCAGGACTACTGTCTTTCGTAAAGGGTTGGTGGATATTTATTTTTTAATGCTTGCCAACGAAACTACCATAATACTGGAAATTTGTGAAAGACTGGGTGATTATTAATCCACTTCCATTTGATGAAATTTCCTTTCGACAAGTATGCCAAATTCAACATGTTGAAATATTCTTTCATTTCACATGCTGAAATATACGTAAAGATGTTCATTTCATGTTTTGATTTCAGTAAGATGCATATATAATCGTAAAATGTGGTTATTTGCAGGTAATTAAAAAGAAAAAAGAAGATTACATTGCACGCAAGCAAAGTGGGGAAACAAGTTTGTACCAGAAAGCCCTAAATGATGTAGTGGTAGAGGAAAAACACACCCCGCAAAACATCATGACTAACTATATCAGAGACGATTTGGACGAAATTGATGATAACGATGTTGGTAAGCGAAATTTAAGTCACCCCGATGAAGATTTTTTGCAATTGAAATTTGAGCAGTTGGCTGAGTTCCAGTTGCGAAGAAAGCTATGCCGATCACTGAAAAAAGTGCCTACAATTACCAAACACCAAGCACTTTGAACAGAGTTTTGGGTTCTTAAACGACTGAATCTCAAACTACAAACTTTATTGTCAGTTTCAGAGGCAAATATTATTTTTATAGCATATTCCATCATATATTTTCTGAATGTACACAGTGGATTAGCATCGGGTTGCTTTGCTATTAGAAATGTATCGAATGAGCTTGGTCCTGCTGTTGCTAGAAACACTTTTCTCTCATAGAGTCTCATATCAGGTACGGCATAGCCTTCTGCGGTTTTTGTAGCCAGCATGTGTTTAATTCTGTGTTTATTCTACAGAAAAGAGCAATTCGCTATTTATGTAAGGCAAAAGCAAGGGACCATTGTAGACCACTATATATCAATCAACAAATTCTAACTATTATCTGCCTCTTTATTTTTATACCAGACATCAGTCAGCGAATAAAAATCCTGTGAGTCATTTGCCCACTAGGAATAACTGTCATCTTTCTCTACCAATACCCAAGTTGACTAGAACCAAACGTTCTATTATACAGGGCTATTCAAATTCGAGTCTATGCATGGGGATTTCGATAACGGTAAGAGATAGAGGGTTGGTTAAATGGGGGCAAAGTAGCGTATTTCAGAGGTTAATTATTTGGATGAAAAAAATCTGACCTAGCTTCTTCAGTTCTGGAGTTATACAGAAAAAATCGAAAATTTCGAAATTCTTCTTTTGCCTATATCTTTTTATTTTACGAAGATTTTTTTTAAATTTTGCCACTTTGTTATAGCAACTTTTTGTAGCCTTTCCAAATATCTGAATAAAAATTATATACAGGGTATCGTATAAATTGGGCCACCCTCAACTTTTAATTTTCAAATACGGACCTGTATTTTTTATTGCATTTTTTTGAATGCCAAGAGTCATGTTTCATATTGACGTAGTATTTTCATCTGAATTACAGAGTGTTTTGGAAATATTGAACTATTACCAGTAAAATTTCAACATTTTTTTATTCCATAACAACTCTAATTGAATAATATCAGAGAATGAGAGGTGAGTCAGACAAATTTGTTCTTTAAGAATAATCAATTTCAGAATTTTCAGATTATCTAGTCTCACTACTTGTTCGGAATAACAATAAAATAAAATCAACAATTCCAGGAGACATTTTTCTTTACCATAATGTAGCACTAGTAGACTAATTATTCATCCCCTTGTCGATTGACCTCAGTAGGTACGAAGAAGATCTGTTGTATGTAACTGTTTCTGCTGAGAACTTACAAACATAATCTGTCACAAACATAACATTGTATTTGATCATATACATAGCTTTTCATATTTTATAACTAATCACACAAGAACTTGTTTAATTATTATCAAGAATTGAAATAACAGCCATTATAAGTAATCATAATCAAAATAAATGTTCAAATTGACGACCTTCTCGTTCCAGACATTTACGGAGTCGTTTTTTAAAGTTATTATTTGCTCTGAAAATATCTCTTCGCCGTAGTGATGCGAAAGCGTTCATGATTTTAATTCTTAAATCTTCTATATTTTCAATTTCGTTTTGATATATTCTATTTTTTAGTGTACCCCATAAAAAAAAGTCAAGTACACTGAGATCAGGGGATCTTGCAGGCCATCTTATAGGCCCATTATTTGCTATCCATCTGTCTTGAAATGTTTCTTGTAAAAATTGATTAATGTCTCTTGTGCAGTGTGGACGAGCTCCATCGTGTTGAAACCACAACCGATTTAAATTAGCAATGGGAATATCATCGAGATATTCACTGAAAGTTTGTCTGAGGAAGTCTAGATAACGTTCGCCATTGAGCGTCCCGGCATAGATGTACGGACCTAGAACTCGATCCTTCAAAATTCCAGCCCATACATTTAGACCAAACCGCACTTGAGGTCTCACTTCTCTAAAATTATGTTCATTGGTTTGTGACCAAACATGCTCGTTGTTCCTGTTGAAAACACCACAATTTGTGAAACGAGTTTCATCCGACCAAATAATACTATTCAAAAAGTTTCTGTCATCGCCCAATTTTTGCAACATCCAATTACAAAAATTTTGCCGTCTTTCGGCGTCTCCTGGATACAATTTATGAACAATTTTAACTTTATAGCATTTGAATCTGTTTTTCCTTAAAGTACGCCAAACTGTAGTTTGCGGCAAATTCAATTCCTCAGCAATTTGTACTGTTGATTTTGATTGATTTGAATTGATCTGAAATATGTAGATGAGCCTAATTAACATTTTTTCAGTATTACCTACTTACCGCTTGAAGTATGTTTTCCTGTAACTCAATAGGAGTTTTGTTTCCATATTTTCTCCTTGGTTTTGTGAAAGATCCATATTCGCGAAGGTTTCTGTCCAAAAGTCTGAAATATGTGGGATGCGGCTGATGTCTTTCAGGGTACAGATCTAAATAATTTTCAGCGGAAAGATGAATGTTTCTATTATTTCTGTAGAAAACGTTAACCATATCTCTTTTCTGCTCTGTGGGGAAACCCATTTTCAGTACTAACAGATTTTTCATCAAATACCAACGATAATTTCCAAGAAACTGTCAAAATATTGACAAGTGAGGTGAACTAAATATTTATTTTCCAAAGCATACTATGAGAACTCAAATGGTTTAATCATGATTGTTGTATATAGCAAGAGAATGCCCATGAATTTGCTGAAAAATATAGGTAGTTCGAAAAGTGAGTAACAATAAAATACTTCCAAATTGGTGTCTGAAGTATGAAGATTGCCATTCGAAGATTTTTTTCCAATGATTATATGCACATACACGTACTAGGAAGAATAAGTTTTCACATTTTCGCACATTTATCATGGGTTGCGTGAACTGAAATGTGGATGAATTCTTGAAGAAGACAATCTTCGTCGAATAATGTTGATTTTCTTCCAAATCCTATGCATTCTATACCTTATTCTATGATATATTTTTTTTAATTACAGCTGGAATTAAAAAAAAATTTGAAATTTTACTGGTAATAGTTCAATATTTCCAAAACACTCTGTAATTCAGATGAAAATACTACGTCAATATGAAACATGACTCTTGGCATTCAAAAAAATGCAATAAAAAATACAGGTCCGTATTTGAAAATTAAAAGTTGAGGGTGGCCCAATTTATACGATACCCTGTATATAATTTTTATTCAGATATTTGGAAAGGCTACAAAAAGTTGCTATGGCAAAGTGGCAAAATTTAAAAAAAAATCTTCGTAACATAAAAAGATATAGGCAAAAGAAGAATTTCGAAATTTTCGATTTTTCCTTTATAACTCCAGAACTGAAGAAGCTAGGTCAGATTTTTTTCATCCATATAATTAAACTCTGAAATACGCTACTTTGCCTCCATTTAACCAACCCTCTATCTCTTACCGTTATCGAAATCCCCATGCATAGACTCGAATTTGAATAGCCCTGTATATGAAAGCAAAAAAAATCTATAATCATTTGCCAAACCAGTTCAAAGCAATTGATAGTATATAGAAATTCAGAAAAGGAAATAAAGATTTTCTCACTCAAAAGGCGTACTATGTCCTGCAGGAATATTACAACGAAAAGTTTTATTAAAGTTTTAATATCACGTATAATTTATTTCTAGGTTATTTAACTGATATGATAGGTATCTAGTTGGTGTTAAATGTGATATAAATGTTATTATTGTCTTATGGCTTAATTCTATATTTATGTTTTTAAACTTGTTATATTCTTGTATTTGTATTCTTTACTATGCATATTTTATATTTATATCTAAGTATTGTACTTTTGACTTTATAATTGGACATAGTGGATTCCGCCACTTATTACTTTTCCACGCTTTGTCAATGGGAAAATTATTCTCAGTTTGATTGATTGACATGATACAAATTTGGTGTTTTTTTGTTTTTACGACAACAAAAAATTAAAATAATAGTAACATTATCCATCCTATGAAGAACTTCAGTCTCCACTACTTGGCAGATTACAGATCACGGACCATTTCCTATATTTATTCGTATAATTTATACATAACCCACGTTTAGATTCACGGAAACTCATTATTGTCATTATTAGGTGAAAAGAAGCGACTAGCGTTCTTGGATTTCATGATTGAAGCAAGCTGTACGCAAGGAAGTAATATTACCGATGAAGATGTTCAAGAAGAGGTTGACACTATAATGTTTGAAGTGAGTAATTCCCATCAGATACATATTAATAGTACATTAAGTCACCACTTGTTCACATTCACTTTTTGTATTATCTGATTATTCTGATATGAGGAAAAAAACTAAATGGGCCATCTTAGATTGAAGAAGCAGAAGATGGAACACGACTATATGTATGAATTAGCGTGCGAGGCCTACCAAATATTTTGAGTTGAAGCAGTAGTGGGAAGCGGACATATTTGTAGGCAAAGAAAATGTCAGTTAATTTGCTCAAAGTTGGATCTTCATTGGAATGATGACGGTTTTCCCAAATTTCATATACTGTATGTTTGAGGTGCAAATTCTGTTTGGTTCAAAAAAATAATAGCAATTGAAACACACAGTTTGTTGGGTAATGTTATTCTGGACTTTCATTGTCTAAAAAAGATCGAAGAAAAATTCAATTCTCTGCAATTTTTAATCACGACGTTTCAACTGTTAAAATCTACAGTCGTTATCAAGTGTATAATGCGACAATCTCAAGTACACTTCTTATATATGCTAAGGATAATTTTGTGTCATTAGCCTAGGGGTAATTTGGTGGTATGCAGGTAAGCTTGTTAATTACAGTGCCAGGCCTGTCCGGTACAGCATTTTTAATTCTTATCGCAATTTCAATTGATCCATGCCACTAATTAAGGGTTTCCTCACATTGCGGATTTCTATGCTAGCTTGACTGAATACTTTGTTGTTCATAATATATTCACTCTCTTTAAACTTCCTTCTATACCAGCCCTCTTCTTTATGGATGACTTTGGCTTCAGTCCATTTTATGTTGTGTTGGGTCGTCCAGACATGATCCGCTATCCTTGACTTTGATGTTTCTCCTCGTTGAGTGTTTCTCTTGTGTTCAGCGAGTCTAACGCTAAGTCGGCTTTCTGTATACTGATGTTTTGCACTTATCATTGTTCTTTTGAACTTTCACGTCTAGATAAGGTAAACCGTCTTGGGTCTCCTTTTCCATCGTAAAGTTTATGGACTTTCTGATGTTATTCAGATGTTCCAAAAAGATGTCAAGTTCCTTTTCTCCATATGACAAACGTGTCGTCAACATATCTCAACCACATCTGAGGTTTCTTATGGGCTGTCTATGTAGCAAAAGTTTCAAACCATTCCATATAGATGTTTGCTACCAAGGGCGATAATAGGGATCCCATCGGTAGTCCGTCTTCCTGGGAGAAAAAGCGGTATTTTTCTTGAAAGTAACAATTTCGCAGGCAACCTTCTAGCAGGTCAATAATGCCACGTACTGGTAGGTTCGTCCTATTCTTCAGCTCTGTGTCTTCTTGCAAATTTTTCCGAATAATTTGCAAGGCCTCTTCTACCAGGATGTTAGTGTTAAGACTTTCTACGTCAAAACTGACGAATTGGTCTCCTGGTACCACTCTGACCCCTTCCAGGATCTCTACAAAGTGCCTGGATTTCTTCACAAACGTCGAGGTATTGACCGTCAGATAGTGACAGATTTAGGTGACCCATTTTCTCATACAAGCCTCGAATAGGGTTGAAAAGTACATTGATGTTGAGTAAAATAGAGATAAATTTATGAGTGGCTCCTGGGGAGAACATATGGAAAATTCGATTTTCCAGAACAGAAATAAAATGAGTAGGTTGCTCATATTTTCACGCTAGCCGTGTTCACTTAATTATTAATTAATAGAACCTGGCTTCGGAATACCAAAGGCTTGAGTGTTGAAGGTGGCTAAAGGGTTAAAATGAGGGCGTGATCTTGTAAGGAAAAATCGAAATTTTGACTGATTTTCCCACACAAGCCCATCGAAACTATGAGAACTTACATCGTCACAAGACCGAAAAACATAATGGCTTGAGTGGCGCAAATGGATAAGTAGATTTTGTCGTCGCAAAATTTAACGGAAGTTGTTTTTGATTTTTCAGTTATTTTCCCATAAATGAAATTTTTTGTAAGAAAATCTTATGAATTTAAGAGTCCGCTAAAAATAATGGCTTGAGTGTAAAGCGTGGCCTTCAAATTTTCAGAACATGAAAAACTTGCAAGAAAATTGTAAGGAAATTGACACCATTTTCTCACGCAAGCTGTTTCTCATATGCTTAAAAAAAGTGATTCTAAGAATAAATAACAAAAGGCTTGACAGGGTCATCATATTAATTATACATGATTTATTTAACAAACACATTCCAGAAAATAATATCATCTTCCCATACAAACCCTTTGGCATATGATTAGAAAAAGTTATTCTTATACTGTATTGCAAAAGGCTTGAGTGTTCCACATGGAGCATATTATTTATCCATAAAAGAGTTGCCAAAAATTATAGAAATGTTCATTTAAGCAGGGTCATTATTATCCGTTTACACCAAGCAATAGAGCATAAAATGAGCGAGTTTTTAACAAAAATACTAGTAGGAAACCGACTATGCCATCACATGAAAGACAGTCCGTAGTTATATTCTGGTATATTTTCGACTCGCAACTGTCATTTATTGATTTGTTATAAACATTTGAATAACAAAAAACGTGTTTTTAAAAATTGTTCTGCCTATGAAATGAAAACTAATAGAGCAAAATGGGATGTTTGACGACCCGGTCGGATCATTAGTAACGGAGAATAACTGGGAAAACCGGAAAATTTTGCGACTTTTTGAAAAATTCAAAACTCCGCCATTTTTCAAGAAGTAGGAATGGCCTTTCTCATGAAAGTATTGAATCATGTGTACTTTACGAGTACTCTGTGTGTACTCACGTAAGTATAGTACTACAGTTGCGGCCAATAAAAAATGGGACAACTCTTATAGCAGATTTTGTTTAATTCTAGCTGCTTGAATTTGTGTTATGAATATGTCATATGGCAACATTGAATATTGGAGGTCTGTCTAACAATTCCAAATTAGAAACTAATCAGACGCATATAAATGCAGTGAAAAAAGGTGGAATAATCACACTAGGCAACAACAACTGTCCCATTTTTTTGTCCGCAGCCGTACAAAACGTATATTCTCATTTTGCGTTACAATGGTGCGAGATGGGTGAAAAATGCATGCAAACATGACTGAAAACGGCCGAGCCAGCATTAGCTGCCGAGTGGTAGAAGAGTCCGGGAGATGAGGGGAATTTTTTTAATGAATGGGTTAGGTGAGAATACGCTTCAACTCATCCCCCGCTCTCTACTAACACTCGACCGCTTCCATCAGCTTGGCCAATTTCACCCACTCCTCAGCATTTTAGCGCAAAATGAGAATATACGTTTTGGGGAACTAAACTTGTACCAAAATCTTTTAAAAAAATTGAAATCAGACTATCACTGGAGCATCCAGGCACGCTGCAAGATAGTGCAAAAAAATTCAAATTGCAATTGTGCCAAAACTAATGAACCGTCAGAGCCTGTTTTGTCTACACATAAAGTGCACATTCTTCAATACTTTCATGAGGAGGGTCAACCCTATTTCTTGAAAAATGACGGAGTTATGAATTTTTTTTAAAATTGTGAAATTTTACGGTTTTTTTTAGATTTTCCTCCGTTACTAATGATCTGATCGGGTAGTAAAATATTCCAATTTGTTTGTATTTCAATCATCCACAATTCTTTCGATTGAAACAACCAGATTGACCAATAAGTTTTCATTTTATAAGTAGAACAACTTTAAAAATCACGTTTTTTGTTATTTAAATGTTTATAACAAATCAATAAATTACAGTTGCGAGTCGAAAACACAACAGAATATAACAACGGACTGTCTGTCTTTCATGTGATGGCACAGTCGGTTTTCTACTAGTATTTTTGTTAGACATCCGGAGGGCGTTCTGGTGTCAATTATTCGCAATAACCATTCTTCACGTCTTTGGGGTAAGTGACTATCGGGTCCGAGAATCGTGTGCCCTGAGTAGACAGAGTGAACCAAGGATGACGGTTGACGGTCTTCTGCATCCATCCGTCTAAGATTTCTGCCATATTGCGGCAAGCCGGTATGATTTTTAGGCCCGAGAGCAGTGTTTCATTTCAACAGAATGGTTTGGGTAAAGCCGGCGGAATTCGAAGAGAAGATCTCGATATCTAGTCCAATTTTCCTCATCTTTTCTTACGATTTTCGTTTTGCCTGGAGCCGAAACCTCTATGACGAATATCGTCCTACTTTAATGGAAGAGGAGGACTACATCAGGCTTAGTGGTGGTTGTGAATAAAATAAATTTTAAGTGAATGCTTATACTTTCCTGAGGCAGACTATTTCATTTCATTAATAAATGAAAGAGATAAATATATAGTATGAGCATTTACTAGATTTTATTCACCCCACCCATTGGCTTGTATTTGCCCGAGGTTGGGAAATCAGTAGTTTCAATAAATTGGGCACTTCTCATTCTCCACAACGGACAATATCCCCTGGAGCATAAGGCAACACCGTTGTCTCGTCCATACCATACGAGAGTCGTAAGTGGTAGTACAACACTCGTAGCACCGCGTTATGTCTGTGGATATAGGCTGAGACCGCATAAGCTGGACCAATCACGCGACTACGATACACTAAGGTGTTGAAGACACCATCCTGCCAGGCCATTATGAATTCCTCGGTCTCCGACTTCAGCTCACTTGACCTGAGGAAAGCAAAGGTCAGATTTTTGGATAAGCCAAGGTCTTCGATGTTCTTGATGTAGACCCCATGCAATGGCTTATTCGTATGAAGCTGCATGAGTGCCTCAGTCTCCGCAGCTTTGATGAGAGCTTTTTCTGAACGGTTTCCAACTCGGTGACAGTGTCAGTTTCGAACACGAGACCAAGTTCATAGGCTGCACGGGCATCTGCCTTAAGAAGAAATGCTCCGATCCATGCTTTTTAATGTTCACAGACCATGCAGAGAATGGGATCTAAACTCCTAATGACGTTACATTCAGTACCATTCTGTTATGTAGACACTCCAAAACTCAAAGTCCACGTCCTCCTCGTTATCTGGGAAAGTATAGCCGTGGGACGGACTATGTAGGATACAAACTCCTATAACGATGCATCATTTTGTGAGTTTTTACGTCGAGTTGTCGCTGCTCTTTTTGAGTCCATTTTACTACCCCAAAGAGGTAGAGTAGAATAGAAATGGCAAGCATATCAGTTGCAGCAACTTTATTCTTTCCCGACAGTTCTGATGACCAGATCTATCGGAGTTTATGCTGATACTTACCGCGGAGAGAGTTTTTTTACTGTAATTCCCTCTTGGGAGCGGCGTTGCTCCACCCCTCAAGTAAATAAACGTCTTTCCGGCATCAATATGATGTAGGATGCTCCCGTCTATGAGCTGATTCCGTATTCCTCGCATCGTCCTCTTTTGAGATGAACCGTGACACATTCCTACAATATCTTAAGTATATCTGATATTTTGAAGTTCCTGTTAAGTAATTTTAACAGATTCGTAAGAAATATATGTTGTTGCATTTTTAATTATTACAAAATTAATGTATGTGTAAAACAATACTGCAGCTACTGAACATGAAAAATTAGATATCGTATACGTGTAAAGATGTCGTATAATATAAAGCATAGGAAATATGCTACTATTATATACCTTGTACCATCGCCGTCAGTTGGCAGAGCACACATAACATAGTGCGAAAAGGAAAATTACAGTGATAAACATCGACGTCCTAGAGTCAGACGAAGATGAAGCAGGCGGCGAGGAAGAGGAAATAAGTGAGGACGACTATGACAATCATGGATGAGTTATACATTTAACTCGTTCTGGAGATATTGTAAAATCACTTTGTGATATAATCATTCATAAAGTTAGCTCATTTCATCATCAATATTTTACCAAAAAATTGTATATTTTTTATACCTAAACCACACTCAGCGCACTATTTTCATAATCTGAAATATAATCAAACTTATAGAACGAAATGTTTACCAAATCAGATGGTCAAAATAATAACCCTGCATAAACAATTTTGTCAGCTCTTTTCAAAATTAATTATATAAAAATATTTCAGTACTGTTTCTTATTTTTAGAAAATAAAGATATTCTTGGCAAGCATTGTATAATAAATAGTATACTCTTCAACGAGCGTATAATGATAGCTATTATTCTCGATGATAAAAATTATCCGAGAAAATAATAGCTATTATACGCGAGTGAAAGACTATATTTTCTCTACGACTATACGATAGTCAGAGTTTTAATGAAATCTAAGTATTATTTATTAAAATAAGTATGTATTATAAAGTAATATGGGGTAGAATAACAATTATACATGAATAATCGGTATTCATTCAAGAATGAATAAATGCCTTAATTGAAAATAATTTAACAAAAACTTCCAAGAGTGGGGTTCGAACTCATGCCTATATAACTACCTTCGTTATACATTTACTTCATGTACACGCCAACTGAGCTATAACAGGCACTCGAAAATTTGTGAATGAAATACCTATGTAACAAATCGACCCCTTTATAGTCCCCAAAAACGACCTGCTCTATCTACCGACAGCTAGGCAAGGCAAACTTTTTCCAGCTGATCCAGTAGGTGCAATGTTCCGAAGACTATTCAAGGTGAAGATTCCAACATAAGCGCCCTCCGATGGTAATGAAGAGCGCCCTGCTGAACTAAGTTGAGCGGTCGAATTCTATCAACCTGGTTGTACTTTTATTTATAAAAAGATAACCATCGAGCGGCGGCCGATTACCTTTGTGTGAGCACCTGACAGCAGTAGACTCGGTTTTGACACGACTCAATATGGGAAGAAACACACTCATAGGAATTATATAAATATATTGTATATAAAAAAATGTAAACAAGCAAAATATTCTACATGGACAAATATATCGTCCTTCATGACGGGATCCTGTGTATATAAAATATAAAACAAAACTTCAAAACGGTAAAATGATCAAACGTGAAACATAATTCATATAAACTACCCTTGCCGTAGGTGATTCTGGAAATTTGGGCGCATTCAGGGTTTATAAAAATCATATACAAACTTGACAATAAAACATGCACAAATCATCACTATCATATACATTTTTAGTGTGATGTACATTGCCAAGCATCTCTAAAATTCAAAGCAACAGTTCGTTGAATAATAAGAACAAAGGACAGGCGTACATCATGATATTTCCATCAAAACTGGTATTTAGGGCAATCATAATATTCAAGTAGGTTACAAAACATGCCAGACAAAAATCAAAACATTGTTCCAAATTGGGAATCATGGTGAAACATTTCAAAACACGACAATTTTACGTAACCTGTTAAAATAACAACAATATTACAGTACAAGGCACTTATCGAGGGTTACAAGGGACTACATGGGACTGTAAAACAAAGACCTTTTAGATAACCACAAAAACATTTCTCATTCCTTCGACCGGATTCAGAACTAGGTTAACCATTATTCATATTTTTTAAACACTGGGGAATGACATCGATGTGTCTTACTCGTAAAGCTAAAACTGTTTATCGGGCTGATAACATTCCTTTAATTTGGTCCGTTGTCGAAAGGCACCCTTTTAAAGCCGACGATATTTACGTATAAAATAATAATAATAAATAAATTTATTCACCTCTTGAATATACATATGATACAATAATACAAGTTTTATGAGGAATAAATGGGTAACCCTACAGAAGATCGAGTCTGTGCGTAGGGAATACGAGATTGTGAATTAGGACTAATAGCCTAAAGCTAACATAAAAACATAGTACATCTTCTTAAATGATGATGATACAGAGATTATATAGAAAAATACAAATATGTACTAACATAATTAATAAATATATAACTATAAAACTATAAAATGAGTAAAATCAATAATAGTACCATATTACTTTGGTTACATTATGCTAATAAAAATTACAAACCTGCATAATTGCCTTTAAATGACTATCAAAATGGTTAAAGTGGTTTGGAGACAAATTATATACAATTTAATGAATGGATATACGTCTTAAATGGTATTTCTATGGAATATTTTCAACAAGTCGGTGGATTTCAATTATTGGGGTGTTTTTTATATAATTCTTCAATTCTCTTTTGAACTGGATTTGTGGTGTTATTTGTTTGAGTGTTGGTGGAAGGGAGTTGAAAATTTTCGGTCCAAGATATAGGTATGCTCTCTGCATAATATCTTTCTCAGGTTTGACGATAATGTAATTTTCTGCGTGCCTATATCTGGTATTGTGGTGATGCTCTATCGGTAACAATTCACATTTTCGTAAGTGCTGATATATGGTAACCTTCAGAAAATAGAGCTGTCGTATATCAAACATTTTTGAAAGTTTGAAAAGTTCTTCTGTTGAATACTTTTTGGGTTTTCTGTAAATGGTTTTCAATATATGTTTTTGAACTGTTTCAAGTCCTGATATGTGAGTTCTCAAGGCTGCACCCCAAGCTATAATACCGTAGGTTAAATGACTTTCTATTAATGAATAGTATATTGTACGTAGTTGTTCGGTGTTAAAGATTGAAGTAAGGAATTTTATTTTATACAGTATCGTTCTCAATTTTTTAATTATGAAATTAATATGGACATCCCATTTCAGGTTAGCGTCTACGTATACACCAAGATACTTTATGTTCGTTACCGAAGATATAGTGATCGGTTGTTCATTTTCCTTCGGTATCGTTAATGTTTTGAAATTAGGTAGGTACTTTGTATAGGAAGTGAAGGGAATATAGTGAGTCTTGTTTATATTTATCGTGAGTAGCCGGCTATCGAACCATTCTATGATTTTTGAAAAGTCATTTTCTGCAATTGTTTTCAAATTTTGCCATGTATCAGCTTTATATATCACAGCTGTATCATCTGCGAAACTCACTATATCGCCTTCAAACCCTGTTTTGAATAGATCATTAAGATAAAGGCTGAAGAGTATGGGTCCTAGTACGGTTCCCTGTGGAACGCCATATTTTATTGTTTTGAATTCACTGATGTTATCTCCAATTTTGACGCATTGCTGTCTATTCTCAAGATAGCTTTTCAATAGTAAATGTGGTGTTCCTCTAATACCATATCTTTCCAAAACTTCGAGAAGCTGACTATGGCTAACCGTATCGAACGCCTTTGCTAGATCAACGAAAATACAAAGGGTCGGTGTTTTTTTGTCAATATTGGTAACTATTTCGCTAAGCACCGCTGATAGTGCATCTTGTGTGGATTTTCCTTGTCTGAATCCATATTGTTTGTGGGAAAGAACTGTGTTTTTGTCAAAAAATTCCACTATCCTTTTTTTTATGGCTTTTTCATAAATCTTGGCTAGCGTTGATATCAACGAAATAGGGCGATAGTTGGCCACATTCAACTTATCTCCATTTTTGTGAATTGGGGTGATAACCGACTTTTTAAATGCTGTTGGATAATACCCTTCTTCGAAAGATTTATTAATTAGATATGTTATTGGAGCAGTTATTTCATTAATAATCATTTTCAGATGTTCCGACCTCAGATTATCCAACCCTGGTGACTTTTTCTTCTTTAGTGAGACAATTATATTATATATTTCAACTTCAGTTACATCTTGCAAAAATAATGAATTTATTAAGTTTAGTTCCGTTTTAGAAAAAGATTTCTTACTTTTTTTTATGTTATTTGCCAACTTTTCTCCCACTGATATAAAAAAATCATTAAAGGCTCCAGCAATTTCTTTTTTATTATTTGTTATATGTCCATTGCTCAGCTTTATTTCTGTAATAGTTTTGTTTTGTGTGTTTTTATTTGTCAGTTGATTTATTGATTTCCATAATTTCGATGCATCCATTTTGTTATTGTTCAATTCTTTTTGGTAATAGTCTGCTTTCGCTTTTTCTATAAGTTTTCCGAAAATATTCTTATATTGATTATACTTCATTTTGTTTTCTAGACTCGGAACAGTTTTCATATTTTTGTATAATACTTCTTTTTTTTCGGTTGCTTTCAAGAGACCATTTGTCATCCAAGGATTTCTTTTGATTTTTTTTCTTTTAATTTTTACTTTTTTGGTACTTCTTCTTATCATATTCTCAATTTTACTCACTAATATATTTGTTGCATTATCGGTATTATCAGCAGTGTATACTTCGAGCCAAGTCTCTTCTTGTGCAAGTTTCAGTAAATTTTTATTTTCAACAAAATATTTATATCTCTCATGATTAACGTCTTTTTTTTGTTTTTCTGATATTATCTGTATTATCGTTGAGAAATGGTCGGTGACATCAGACTCCAATACTATTGGGTTGAAATGGAATATTTTTGTGAAATCTTTTATGAAACAATGATCTATACATGAATTTGAATCTCTTCCTTCTCTAGTGAATTCATTAATATATGATCTGTAACCATGACTGTTCATAATATTCAGATATTCATCAGTGGTATTTGAGTTTCTTGCTATGTCTATGTTGATATCACCAATAACGATATGTATAATGAGATTATTTTCATCATTATTTAAATAATGATCAATTTCATCAATGAATTCATTCTCATTTGTTGAAGGTGGACGATATAGAGCAGATATTTTGAAGCGAGTATTATCAAATGTCAGGTCGATTTCTATTATATTCATATTATTATTCAATGTTATGATTCTATTTGTGTTAGTGATTTGTTTTTCAACATATACGATGACACCATCATTTTGATTAATACTACCTTCATTATAAACCATGTTGTATCCATCGATATTATGCAGAGAGATATCCTGTATCTGCCACGTTTCCGTTAGGACTATAATGTCAAAGTCGTGTTTTATTGTTTCTAGTAAAACTTTAAGACAATTTAGGTTTTTACTAATGCTTCTGATGTTCATTTGAAAAAGTTTCAGATTGCTGTTATTACATTTCAGGATAGTATTCAATTCGCCTGTATTTCTCATCAATTTGGTGGGGATAGTTTCGATCTCAAAATTATTGATGTATTCATCCATCTTCGATGATGATAACCAGTGTTACCAATATGCAAGGAATATAATTGATATTAACAAATAGTAAAGAAAATCAATAAAAGTTGTGTATAATTACAATCGCCTAAATTAATATTGAATAATAATAATAATTATTATTATTATTTTTTTATGATCTCATTTACTTATTTTCTACTTAAATATTAATCAGAAGGTCAGTGCCCCGCTCTAGTGGAATTTTTCCGTGTGTTTGGCTTTTCTCGAGTTATTTCTCTTGCGATTTTTTTCGTTGCGCCTGTTTTTGGGGTACCCACTGGTTCAAATATATTTTCTTCTGTAAATTCCTTTTGAGATGGTGTGCCTGGTTCACTTTGTGATTTTTGCTGCAAATGGTCGAATTCGTTTATATCTTCTAGATTCTCAAGCTCAGTGGGTGAGTAAATCCTGTTATTTACGTGAAGTTTGTTGTTCTTAATAAAGCATAAATTATTACTATCTTGTTTGGCAACGTATAGGTGCTTCCTTAGAAGTTTATTTTCCTCTCTTTGTAATTGAGTAAGGTCGTTCGCAATACTTATTGGCGTTCCTTTTAAATTTTTTGTGTTTCTGAGAACAGAGATTTTCTTCAGGTAGGAGGTAAATTCTACTTTCCCCGACTGTTGAAAGTTTTCCCTAATGGGTACACATCATTGAAATCGCTCTCGACTAGTTGAATATCTAGGAGTTTTCTTATTAGCTCAATGATGCTTTTCGGTGTTATATGACGTTCGTTTCTCTCTAGCCCAAAAATAATTATGCTATTTTTCTTTTGATCCCTTTCAAGCAATTCAACTCTATTCTTCAATTTTTCGTTCTCTCTTTCTACTTCAATTAGTCTGTGACTTATTTCTTCAATTTTTGTAGCAAGTTTAACTTCCACTGCTTGTATAGCAGATTTCAATTCTTTGTGTCCTTTTACGATCTCTGCCAGAAGTTGCTTGTTTGAGATTTCCGTGTTGGACATCGCTTTCGGTGTATGGGCTCCTTTATTTATTTTATCTTTTGCGATAAAAAGTGTCGAGTTGAGCTGATGACGATTTGTTTATATGTGGCTATTGTTGTCTATTTCCTTGATTTGGGTTTATGCGGATGATATTTTCAGAGTTTTTGGTTTATTTGTGAACAGTTTCCCACATATAACGGTTTTATATTTGAAAATAAATTTCAGATGAAGATAACATACCAATTTTCACACATTAACTCAGGAGCTCTTTTAAGGCACTTGAAACATTTGAGTGACCACACACTATCTTTAAACAACAGAGCCACAATCTACTGAGTGTTTCAGCGTAAGGACTCTTGACTACTCATTTTCAGTTTAAAAATTGCTCATTGTTTGTCTGACTATTTACTTCCTACCGGAAGTAGTTCCAACCGAGCTTGGATAGCTCCACTCGTATTTTAGATGTACTAGGGATTTTACTGCGATGACACGAGCATATGTACGCTGAGGTTGCCAAAATTCGGATTATCAAATGTTTAAACTCTTATTGGTGATTTTCCGATAACTCGACTAGTAGGCACGACATTCTCGGAATGTTGGACTTGAAACACTACACACGATACTGAGTGATTTCTCCGAAAACCACAAAATGCAAAGACATCTCGAAGTGTCTCCAAAAACTTGACTTCAACTAAGGTACACCATTACGAAGTTTAAGAACTTGAACGTAGTAATTAGTTCATCCGAGGCCCGCAAAACTAAAACTGGAACTGGCTGTGGACGGGTCAAGGCGCTCTTTTAAATGATCGCGTTCGTGACGTCATTCCTTCGTTTTCGAATTGAGTTGTTATTCCACATTTGTGCAGCTGCAAAATGATTTATTAGATCGAATACGTGTTCACAAAGACACCGCTATCAGTATGTCGGTCTACTTCAATCGGTTGCAATTTAACCGTCAATTAATTGAAATGAACTTCGGCGGAGCGCGCTTTCGATAGCGCTAATTGAATACAAGGTGGCTTGCTCATCATTCGCGGAGCTGTTTTCGTCCACTGACTCAGTGACAGGCGACTTAGCTTGGTCAGTGATATGATTTAAATGATTTCGCGTTTAATTTAACCACTATGCAAATTGGGTTTGTCACACCTACTAGAGAAACTCTGACCAAGAACTGAGAGAGTGTGGAACGTTCAAGTAAAAACTGTTTGACAAACCTTTGTTGCAAGATAGATTTCATTTTCCTCACTATCACTGCTTTCTCAATCCGCTCTATTCATTTTTATAGTAGGTACTTGTCACACAGATCAAAGTTAAAACTGAGAAAATAGTCAATCTGACATTCGCGGATGCCAAGCTGTGACAAAAGTTTAATCAAGCAAAGCCTTCTTGAGAAATTTGTTTGTTAAACCTCTCAGTTCCGGTGGATTCTGAAATTTCTGAATCTGTGATTGGCCGAGTGCCAATGAATAATGAGTTAGGATCCACGGTTTCTTGGAATCATCTTTATTCCTCAATTACAAATCAATATGTAATGAACGTAGAATACAATAGTCGTAGAGAAAAGTCATTCTAGACCAAACTCACATACGTGAGGGGCAGGTAGCCGAGCGGTTAAAGCATCAATTTTTAAATTACTTTCGGCTGTTGGTCGCTGATTCAAACTACATCGACTGCAGAATTTTTCTGATGGCCCGAGAAAGTGGTATGGTAATACACAATGTGCATCTGCCTATGTGTCATCGGGTCTGCCTAAGTGGCTGGACGAGCCTACCACGCACGAAGTAGAGTGTTAAGTGGGAAATAATTCGGACTCAGGGGATTCTCACACTACCTTATGGGATGTGTGAAACAGGCCGGATAAGGTGCCCGTGGCGTAAAGGGTTTAAACCACCTCGTTCAAATGAAAAAAAAAAACTCACAAACATAATGCATAATTTTGAACCGATTAAAGATATAATTAACCACTTATTTATTGAAACTCCCATCATGCATTTCTGGTGTCCAATATCAGAAATTGAATATTCCAAATATCAGTTTCATTGAAGGTTGAAATTTTGAGTGTGCTGAAAAAGAGCTTGAGGCTTGGTATGATGAGGCTTGAGCTTGGTAATGAAAACATTGAAATGGCAAGCTTCATTTCTTCAAAAGCTTGGCTTGGTTTTATAAAAATAAAGTAGGATTTGGCTTGTTTTTGTTGAGCTTGGCTCGATTTTAAGACAAGCTCAGGCCAAGCTTTGAAAAATCAAGCCTTGCCAGTGAATCTCTGATTCCAGAATTCAAATTGTTATTGAACTTTGTGCTACTAAGCTCATTTCTTTCTAGGGACATGACACAACAGCCGCTGCATCTAGCTTCGTTTTATTACTACTCGGAATCCATCAGGATATCCAAGAAAGAGTATACGAGGAACTGAAAGAGATTTTCGAGAATAACATGGACAGAACTATCACCTTCAACGATACTGTAGAAATGAAATACTTGGATAGGGTGATCCTCGAAACGTTGAGGTTGTACCCACCAGTGCCACTCATTGCAAGAAAGATACATGAAGACGTGAAATTGGGTGAGTAGAAGAATATTTTTCACGCCAAAGATATGATTTGAGACTTGAAAGAATTGAAATGACATGCCTTCCTTCACGAAGTTGGTTCTTCAGCAACAATTTTTCCTATTCTAGAGTAGGCAGAGGTAAATTATGAAGGTGAAGTGTTTATTAACAGAGAAACAAACATGTTAGTTTATTGAACATCTGAGCTCAGAGCTCAGAGTTCTTGTGGGAAATCGCTGAGTAACGATAATTCACTAACAGTGTAGGCTATTGTGGAAAATGACTGTCAGATAACGAGTACACTCTTGTTTAATACCACGACAGGTACAGCATTTCAAACAAATAAATAATTGTACTATGATCCTCATTTTAGAGGACCATATTGCAATATGTTCATGTCATTAGTGTAATCTTCATTGACATTGTTGTTTTCAGTATCAGTAAAATATGTCCGCCTTGTACTACCGTGGGAATATACCAAGCATTGATTCATCAAAAGAAGTGCTTCAAAGGCCCATTGAAGTTTAATTCTGACAACTTCTCACCGGAAGAGACCATATTATGCTCACATACCTTTGCGGAAATTAAAAAAAAAATCGAACACTAGTAACAGCCCCTTGGAATCTGAATATTGATTTCTTTGATAAATCTAAAACAAAAAATAACTCTTCTACTACGGATCAAAGCTGCATAACTCATTGTCACTATGTATCAAACAAATAAAGAAATTAGTTTGATTCAAATTCAGTTTTAGAATTTCACCGAACTGAAGTTGTTTAAAAATGTACATAAAACTTTTCTCCAGAAAACGATCCAACAAATTTCTGAGAATACCAGTGGGAATGAAAAATTCACTCCCAACCCCTCAATGGGTTTAACAACCGAAATATCAAGAAGGGGAAGATGTTCAGTATACATGGGTGATGAAATGATTTATGCTGTTATTGTGATACCACTTCCCTATTTTCGAACAAGTAGAAAGTAGAGATATATGAACCCAGAGTCCAGAGTTCTCTTAGGAGATCATTAAGGAACGATAGTCGCTATCCCATCCACTATATAGAATAGGCTATAATGTCAAATAACTGCCAAAAAAAAACCAACAAATCTCCTGGCTAACACCATCCGAATCAAACAGATCCTTGTTATTATCGACATTCTTGTTTTCAGTATCAGGAGACTATGTGATTCCTGCTGGAACTTCTGTGGGAGTATGCCAAGTATTAATGCATCGAAATAAGAAGTACTATAAGGACCCATTGAAGTTTGATCCTGACAATTTCTTACCAGAGAGATGCCAGGAGAGGCCATTTTATGCTTACATACCTTTCAGTGCTGGTCCTAGGAGTTGTGTAGGTATGTAAATTAGTAAAAATCATTGATTCGTTCATCAATCAATCAAAATATACTTTATTATCGGAATATTTGAATCTCATTGATGAAGTCACAATAAAATAAAAATATATAGAGGGTGTATCATATCAAATGCGCAGGACTTCCGGATGTGATAGCTCGTTCAAAAATATGAAAACAAGTTTCTATCAACTTACCCTCTAAAATTCAACATTTTCGAGATACAGGGTGTTGAAATTTAAAAAAATTATAGTTTTTTGCGAATATCTCTGGAACCGTTTATCGCACGAAAAACAGATTTCGAATGCATTTTCTACCCATAATAAGCTGTTTTCTGAAGATTTTTTATTTTTTAAAATTCATAATTGGTGAAGATTTTGAAGGGGTAGTGGGTGTTTTTTTCTCCAACTTCTACGCCACTAAAAAAAGTATGATTTTGAGCAGCCAACTTAAACCGCCAATGTTTTCTACACAAAAAAGGTACTTTTTGTCATAAGCTCTAAAGTTGACCGTTTTCAAGAAAAAACAACTTTCATGTTGAAAAACATGGTAAATTTTTTTAAATAATTGTTTTCCTAATTATACAAAATTTATTTAAACGGTAGAACAAGTAACAAAACCAAACGTTGACTTCTTAAATGCAAAATAAATAAAAAACTATAACAATCATACTCAGTTGAATTGTTGGAAATGTCCGCCGTTAGCTTCACCAGGACTTTTGAACTGACAATAGAGCAAATTGTTTTGGAGATTGTTAGACAGATGTCGGTAGTTTTCATGATCGTAGTTTACGTAGATGTATGAAGCGTTAGTCAGAAATAAAACAATATGGAGTAAGGGCGTTGTTTTACTGCATTCAAAACATTAAAAATATAACAATTAAAACTAAAAAACCAATAATGGGTTCCAGTCGAATTGGCTGAAAATTTAGTATAATATAATTTAAATGGTGGGTAAAATTCCGTTGAACGGGCGATACAAGCTACAAAATTTTTTTTTTTGGGACTTCCTGAACAAAAAATCCAAATGATTTTTTTGGCGGTCTCAAGTAATTTCGGAGATACGGGCCTTTTTTTGAATGAAAATTGACATTTTCTGGTACACGTTTCTTCTTCGAAATACACAGTCAAATGCCTCCTTATTTTTAATTCACCAGTATTACCCTTTTTTTTCATTGAAAATAGTTTTTTATAAAGAAAAAGTAGCTTTTTCTAGCAAATAGAAAATCAACAAATTCATGCTGTTTTGTTTATTGAATATCTGTCATTTGAGTGGTCAGATTGGTAACAATGGAATTGACGGAAAGGCGATTCTAATTTTGCGACATTGCCAATATGATTCCAGAAATATTCAATTCACGTATCACATAAAACATTCTAGTGAATGAGTATGAAAAATTGGTTGATATAACCACAACATTTTCCCATCAACACTGGCACATTGAAAACAATGGTACTCATACTGTTTCTAAATGACTAGCAAAATTCAAAAGAACGAGGCAGATCACGGAAATGTGCGCAAACAAATATGAATATACATGCGCACAAAAAAATAAAGAACACTTTTCACATAAAATAACCTACTTTAATGACTATAAATTAACCCGACAGACCCGATCTTATGCAAACCTAACCGAGCTTACCCGACTATACGATACGGATAGGTTGCGTCTTTTCTATCTGTTTGCGCATGCGCATATACCAAAAATGAATGTTTGTGATCCGACACGTTTATTTAGGTAATTATTTGTTCGCAAAAAATTCCTACTACATGCTTTGTCCATTTAAAAATATCTTTTGTGCATTCAAAATATTAATACCAAGATTTTTTTCCAATCCAGTTATCTGACAATGAAATGGCTTCTTTCATAACAAAGTAGCCAGTATCAATGTCTTTTACTGACTCAACAACAACAATGAGTCTTAATAACTTTATAAGAGCACAATGCGAAGTTGTCAGATTCCCTAAAACTCCTGCATACCGAATACTCATGAATATGAAATGGTTGTAGTGAATAGTTTTCGGAAGTATTGGCGCCCTAGAGACTGGCAATTTTTTCATCAATAATAATAATAATAATAGTTCCTAATAAACACTCGAAGAATGAACCATTCTTAGTGAAGATATTCAGCAAGAAATATGCAAGCAATTTGAGCACATTCCTATTCCTATTACTACTTTTGTAACTTATGTAAATTATATCTTACTTCTTGGTGAAAATATCTGCGAGAAAGACGCGAGCGAAGCGAACGCGCGCATTCCCATCACTACCTTATCGATTTCTGACGACTTTGAGTAGAAATTTTCATCCCTCATTCGTTAGTGAACAAGACCAGAAAAACGCGAGCGCGCTCTCCCGACATCTGCGCGCAAGGATTTGCGAAATGTCGGGCGAGCTCGCGCATTCCCATCACTACTTTGTCGATTTCAGTCAACTTTGGGTAGAATTTTTCATACCTCATTCGTTAGTGAATAAGACCAAAAATACGCGAGCGCGCGCATTCCCATCACTACTTTGTCGATTTCAGTCAACTTTGAGCAGACATTTTTATACCTTATTCATTAGTGAACAAGACCAGAAATACGCGAGCGCGCGCATTCCTATCACTACTTTGTCGATTTCAGTCAAGTTTGAGCGAAATTTTCATACCTTATTCGTTAGTGAACAAGACCAGAAATACGTGAGCGCGCGCATTCCCATCACTAACTCTGTAGATTTCAGTCAACTTTGAGTAGAAATTTTCATACCTCATTCGTTAGTGAACAAGACCAGAAATACGCGAGCGCGCTCATTCCCATTACTACTTTGTCGATTTCAGTCATTTTTGAAGAGAATGCGCGCTCGCTTCGCTAGCGTTTTTCTGGTCCTGTTCACTAACGAATAAGGTATGAAAATGTCTACTCAAAGTTGACTGAAATCGACAAAGTAGTGATGGAAATGCGCGCGCTCGCCCGACATTTCGCAAATCCGCGCGCGCGGATCTGCGAGATGTCGGGCGGGCGCGCTCGCTTTGCTTGCGTTTTTCTGGTCCTGTTCACTAACGGATGAGGGATGAAAATTTCTGCTCAAAGTCGTCAGAAATCGATAAGGTAGTGATGGGTATGCGCGCGTTCGCTTCCCTCGCGCCTTTCTCGCAGATATCTTCACCAAGAAGTAAGAGATAATTTACATAAATTACAAAAGTAGCTTTGCTTGCATATTTCTTGCTGAATATCTTCACTAAGAATGGTTCACTTTTCGAGTGTTTATTAGGAACTATTATTATTATTATTATTGATAAAAAAATTGCCGTCTCTAGGACGCCAATAATTCTGAAAACTATTCACTACAAACATTTCATATTCATGAGTATTCAGTATACAGGAGTTTTAGGGAATCTGACAACGTCGCATTGTACTCTTATAAAGTTGTTAAGACTCTTTGTTGTTGTTGAGTCAGTAAAAGACAATGATACTGGCTACTTTGTTATGAAAGAAGCCATTTCGTTGTCAGATAAGTGGATTGGAAAAAAAATCTTACTATTAATATTTTGAGTGCACAAAAGATAGTTTTAAATAGACAGATCATGTAGCAGGCATTTTTTGCGAACAAATAATTACCTAAATAAACGTTTTGGATCTCAAACATTCATTTTTGGTATGTTAGGTTTGCATAAGATCGGGTCTATCGGGTTGATTTATAGTCATTAAAGTAGGTTATTTCATGTGAAAAGTGTTCTTTATTTTTTTCTGCGCATGTATATTCATATTTGTTAGCGCACATTTCCGTGATCTGTCTCGTTCTTTTGAATTTTGCTAGTCATTCAGAAACAGTATGAGTACCATTGTTTCCAATGTGCAGTCAGAGTGTTGATGGGAAAATGTTGTGGTTATATCAACTTATTTTTCATACTCATTCACTAAAATATTCTATGTGATACGTGAATTGAATATTTCTGGAATCAAATTGGCAATGTCGCAAAATTAGAATCGCCTTTCCGTCAATTCCATTGTTATCAATCTGACAACTTAAATAACAGATATTCAGTGAACAAAACAGCATGAATTTGTTGATTTTCTATTTGCTAGAAAAAGCTACAATTTGTTGATAAAAAACTGTTTTCAATGAAATAAAAAGTGTAAAACTGGTGAATTAGGGTGTGTATATTGTGCTGGCAAAAATAAGGAGGCATTTGAGTGTGTTTTTCGAAGAAGAAACGTGTACCAGAAAATGTCAGTTTTCATTAAAAAAATGGCCCGTATCTCCGAAATTACTTGAGACCACCAAAAATTTCATTTGGATTTTTTGTTCAGGAGGTCAAACTACGTAAGTCTCAAAAAACAAATTTTTGTAGCTTGTAGCGCCCGGTTAACGGAATTTTACCCACCATTTAAACTAGATTATACTAAATTTTCAGCCAATTCGACTGGAACCCATGATCCATAAGAACCGTGCGGGGTCCTTTGATTCACAGTACCCAACCAAATATGTAGATTTGGTTTTCCAGAAGAATATTTCTATACATAAGCGAGATGCTCTGATATCCACTATTGGATTGATTTCAGAACAATGTCCAGACTTTGCAGAGTTGTATTCAGGTTGGTTGCATAAAAATCATTAAAGCTGCGTTCTATAGTTGCCGTGGTGATTTTTTCTGTGTTTTTGATTATATTATTGATTATTTACTTCAAATTTTTGTTTAGTAAAGAATTCTATGTTGGTTTCGGGTAACGTTAAACATCTGTTGGTTTTATTTCACAACGTACCTACGTGTTGTTAGCATAATACGCCTTTGTTCTAGTTTGGAGCTTCACGTGTTTTTGATTACATCGTCCTTAGTTGAGTTCACTATTTCTAAAAGAATGCGTTTGACAAAAATCCGAAAAATGGGTTAAATCACGGACGACATCTACTCCACAAGACGCGTTTCATGGTGTAACTATGTTAGAGTCAAAAAAAAATCCTTGTAATAGATAACTGCATGTAAATGTTATGGTCAGTTCCAAATCCATGCGTTTGTAATGACAGTTCAGTTTCAAAAGCCAATGTTTGCAATCAGCCAATAAAAATGTACTAATGGTGGTCACGTGCTGGGCATCACATGCAGCATGTAGAAGAGCACGCACATGTTATTGTAAACTGTTCTATTGCTGCAGTTATAATTATTGTGGTTTAAGTATTTACTTTAACGAAACTGAGGTTTACCTAATAAATAACTATGGATCTTGAGAAATTCGTTATATCATCATTGTTAGGAAAAGCAAGAAATCGGCGCATATAAAAAGAAAAATGAAGAAAAAATGTTGCCAAAAAGTTAAGGTTGGGTAGTAATCTTCCTTCGAAATTCAACTCCAAAATATTTTTTATTTGTCATATTGTAGGTATAAGCCCAAGAATTTACCAGAATATCCTGCCTGCAACCCTAATGGAGAAAAATGCCCTTACTTTTGCAATTCTCTGAAAATGCCAAACCGGACAAACTGAGTCAAGACATGATTATTTTAAAAACTTGTGATGGTGTGACACCAAAAAAGAGTTTAAAAGTAAAAAATTCTATTTCTATAAAATATTTTTTGCCAGTTGAAAATGGAAGTAAAATTAGAATCTGTGAAAAAAGTTTCTTACGTAACTGGCTTTTCTGCTACTAGAGTTTAACATGTTATGAAATTTTTTTATCTACGAAAGACATTGCCATCAGAGAATAGGGGAGGAAAAAGATTTGAAGCTAAATTTAAAAATAAACAAGAAGCAATTAAAAGTTTTGTTTTCCCGCAGCATAACCGCTGAAAGAGTTTATTTACCATGCGATTTGAATTTTTCAAAATTGTATAAGATGTATTGCTCAGAAAATTCCAATAACATTGTTAAGCTGAGTTAATCAAGAAGTTTCGTTAACAAACATTACAATATTGCATTTGGTACTCCAAAGACTTACATATGTTCTTTCTGCCTATGTGAAATGGAAAAGTTACAAAAGGCAAGTGAACAAGAAAGACGGGACAAAGCTTTACAAAAACAAAATGATGGACGTGAAAAATTAGATATAACGACGATTTTAAGAATTCATAAATTAAAAGCCAAAGCATTTTACTGTCTTTTGGCTTCCAGTGAAGAGGCAAGTATTTCATTCTCCTTTGATTGCCAAAATAATTTGGCATTGCCCAAACTTCCGGATCAGGCTGCCTATTTCAGTCAGCAAATCAACTGTTACCTGTAGTACTTCACTGTAGTTGTCGGTAACTCTAAAACAAAATTGAACCCTGAAAATGTTTTTTCCTATGTTTGGGTAGAAACTGAGGCTCCAAAAATTCGAGTGTCATTTCATCAGCTGTCCATGATACACACTTAATAAGACTGTTTTCCCTTCTGCAGTTTCAAAGGTAAACCTGTTTTGTGATGGTTGTGGGAGGCAGAATAATAATTCAATAATGATGACGATGTTGATGCCTTGGTTGATGACAAGCGCCAAAACAAATTCAAAGTGTTACAGTAATATTTCCAATTGTCGGCCATTTATTTCTGCTCCCGACCGCGTTTTTGGAATGATCAAAAGAGATTTGAAAAAGCAAACAGTTATGACTAATAGGAAAAATTATGAAGATGCTATAGCGGAGTTCGTCAAATGGGACAACAGTGGAAAATTAAAAATGAAACCCAAAACTATGTTAAACCTTCCGGACAATGGCATTTCCAGTTTAATCCATGCAAAAGGCTCATTATTAGAAAAAATACAGCCAACAGTTCAGTGGAGGTCCAAGGAGAAGTTCATTACAATGTTGACGTTGGAGCACCATTTAGAGTTTTACAAGGTAATAGACTCCAACAATAGAAATGACCACCCTGAAGACAATAGAGATCTTGATGCTGAACGTGAAGACAATGACTGCGCCAATGATTCTGAGGAGTCTGAAGTCAGAGTATGATTTGGTTTGAAATATTTTATAGTTTTTGTTGAATAAAAAATTGTGTTTATAATTTATTATTAAAATTATGGCCTACGTAAACTTTCTGTATCAATTATCACCAAGTTGTCAGTATTTGCTTGATGTCAGTGTTAAAAAAGCGTTTTGAATCGATTTTTCATTATAACGCAATGAGTTGGTAACCATGAGCACATAATTCTGCAAATATCTATTTATGGCAACTAGCTCCATCGTTTGGGACATACATGCATCAATTTAACCATTCAAAGAAGACGGAGACGATTTTTCGTTTTTATCTCCGAATGACGATTCATGCAAAGGCATACTTTTGGAAATAGTAGACTCATTTGCATGTGAATACACTGTAGAATTCATTTATCATTCTACAAAACCTGTACACTTATGCTGATATGAAATTTTAGCAATTATTTAAAACAAACTCTTGAAGTTTAAAATTAGAGTAATGATAGATGCAAGGTTTGAAACTGTTAAATCAGCTGAAATGCTTTGGATAACAGAATTGGGACGAGCATTGGTACAAGAGTAAATGCGCTGTACAAGATGGTGCAGATACCCAAAATGCATAATAATTTGTGACTCACACGGTATTTACCGGCGATGAAGATCTTCATTATCTGTCGAATAGGCTATATTTCCGATTGAATCAATTGGATATCATTCAGATGAGCAAGGATATATTTTAGAACCTTTCTTTGGGTAATAATCGTTGGATTACGTTACATTAACTCATCATAAGATGTAATGAATGAGAAAATGCCCTAAATCGTAATTACTCCACTTGTAAATCTGGTGCCTAGAAGTATCGCTACATTCCACATAACGCGAATGTCATACGCTTATTCTACAAATGCAATCAGTACAAAATGGCACTTACAATGTCTTAACAGACATGATATGAACTATAGTAAAAAATATTCTAAATGCAGTAGTCTCCCGTTTAATAGCTGCATCATCATACCGTTGACCAGAATCAGTGAACAAATAGATAAAAGCCACCAAATATTGATCATGTTAAAAACAAAATTTCGTGTGACCTTGTATAGTGAACTCAGTCACCCAATATCAAAATCAAGGCACGTGCTTTTGCGTTTGACTGATTTTTTTCAAAGAATCACATACAAATTATGTAATTCCAAATAACCCTGTATAGGGAGCCTTAGAACTTTTCATTACAATTCGAGTCGACAATATTAAGATTGCAGTTATTATCCTCAACTTTTTGTAACAGAGTATTCGCCACATTATTTAATTTTTAAAGGTAAGTAATACATTAGTGTGAAGTTAGCCACACTTTCCTGGCTACAGAATTTTACATCTACGTGAAATATTGTAACTATAAAACCAATTGAACCTCCATTCGATGAAGGATCTCTGGAAGGATTTAAAAACATGGTCAAATCAACTTCATCGGCCGTAAAATGACTGTAATGAAATGAAGTTCCATTCGGGCAGTTGTAAACTTTGTGATGGAGTTCATATGTCACATAGACAATAATACAGTGACATAGAGGTCTCAAAATAATGCAGGAATTGCTATTTAAATCGATTTGTTAGGCCGTCAGAATGACTGAAAAAATATGAAGTTGAAATTCTGGCACCAGTAAACTCCATGAAGGAGTTTGCGTGTCACATGGAAAAATATACAGGGTGGGTCACGGTCGATGGTACCATAGACGTTTACGGAGAACGATACATAAGATCATTCTGAAAATTTGGTTTCTCAAGTAGTTGCTCTTGGTCTCTCGATCTAAAATATTTTCAGTAATGCAGCGTTGCCGCTTATACCAGAAAGTAGCTGCATATTTGTTATTTCAAATGGGCCACCCTGTATATTACCGCATTTTTGAACTTGTCATTCCTTTCTGATTATTTCTGCCTTATACTCCCCTATACCTATTTCTAACGGTTTTTGAGATATTGGTTATTTTCCATATTTTTTATCCAAAACATAGCTCGAATTGAATGTTTATTTCTGCAGTATTTGGATTCTTAGGAAGTTGCAATTTTGTGTTTAGTTCATGAAGATCATGTACATTGATTATGTATAGAGAAGTTTGATCTGCGTTATACAGGGTTGTTCAAAATTCATGATCTTACTGCTAGATACGAAAAGGGTTGAAAGTGCGTTTTTTTTAAATGGATCATCTTGTATATTATGAAACAACCTGAAAGATGACTAAATTTCCTTCGAACTGATATATCATATTCCTATACCTAAATAGCCAGAATTCCGAGATAATAGCAATTTTCACTTGTAATCTCCCAAGTGCTTACATTATTGCCGGAAATTTATCGAGTACATGAATTTTCTTTGAAAATTCATGTACGAGATAAATTTACGGCAATTAATTCAAGCACGAGGGGGATTCGGTAAGAAAATTTCACACCGAGAAATGAAAATCATCCAACAATTCATAAGAAATAACTAACGATGGTTTCACCTGAACTATTTTAACCACTGAAATATTGATATGTAAAATACTTAACAAAATTTTCATCAATAAATGTGTTTAAATTTGGAAAAAAAGTTGTGTTCTTTCTTATAGTTTGAACCATCGACCCAGCGAGTCATAGGCCGCAACACTACCGCTGAGCTACGGGACTTGTGATGAACACTTGTGACAAATGGTGTATTGAACTTCTTCTGAAATATGATTTTAGAATTGACAATTTCTGCAATAATCGTGGAGAAAATATTTTCAGACACATTCCAAATATCTAGTAAATACATAATTATCTCCTTTCATATGAAAACTAGACCTCCATTTGTACATTAATGCAAAATATCAACTTGTCACATGTCAAATGTTTGACAGAAAAATTTCCACTTATTAATTTCGCCCAGGGTACCCAGGAGGATAAAAATTTCAGGAAATTTTTAGGGTTACCATGGTATCTAAACACAAACGAATTCTTTGATTGGCTACAAAAGTAAGGTGTGAAATTTTCAAAAAAAAATCGATTTATTTTGCTAATATTCATCTAAAGTGGCTATTAAATGTCATGATGGTACATGACATTATGAAAATTTGACAATTAGTGCACTATTAATAATACCGTTGTGCCTTTCTTAACTATTCAAACGAAGTTCTGATGAAATTGTTTATTCTTCATGGAAAATGTGAGGGAACTATACCAAGAACGTGCAGAAAATTCAATGAAACGTACCCTGATTTACAACCAATGAACAAAAGGAAGTTTGCACGATAACAACATAATTTCATTAATTATTATCTGTCAAAAATTAGAAAACGTTCACAATAAATTTTCAAAATGCCGACCATTGACTTCCAAACATTTCAAAATCCGGGTATTTCACTGGCATCTAGCTCTTCAATGCAGTTGATCACTCGTTGGCGCAGGTCTTGTTTACTGTGAACTGGTGTCATGTATACCGAATCCTCCTCGTGCTTGAATTAATTGCCGTAAATTTATATCGTGCATGAATGAATTTTCAAAAAATTCATGTACTGATCGACAAGCGTAAGGATGCCTCCGAGAATTGGTTGCGCAGTAGACAAAACCCTGGAGTGGGACAGGAGCTCAATCATTCCGATGATAACCAGTCGTAAACAGTAGTTTAACTTTGTCGCACATCTACTCACGCTTTCTATCGTTTGCGCATCTCAGAGGCATCCTTACGCTTGTTGATCTGTACTTGAAAAATTTCCGGCAATAATGCAAGCATTTGGGAGATTACAAGTGAAAATTGCCATTATCTCGGAATTCTGGCTATTTAGGTATAGGAACATAATATATCAATTCGAAGGGAATTTAGTCATCTTTCAGGATATTTCATAATATACAGGATGTTTCATTTAAAAAAACGCACTTTCAACCCTTTTCGTCTCTAGCAGTAAGATCATGAATTTTGAACGACCCTGTATAACGCAGAACAAACTTCTCTATACAGAATCAATTTACATGATCTTTATGAACTAAACACAAAATTGCAACTTCCTAAGTATCCAAATACCGCAGAAATAAACATTCAATTCGAGCTATGTTTTGCATAAAAAATATGGAAAATAACCAATATCTCAAAAACCGTTAGAGATAGGTATAGGAGAGTATGGGGCAGAAATAATCAGAAAGGAATGACAAGTTCAAAAATGCGGTAATATACAGGGCGACAGATTTGAAATAACAAAGATGCTGCTACTTTCTGGTATAAGCGGCAACGCTGCATTGCTGAAAATATTTTAGATCAATAGATCAAGAGCAACTACTTGAGAAACCAAATTTTCAGAATGATCCTATGTCCCGTTCTCCGTAAACGTCTAAGGTACCATCGACCGTGACCCACCCTGTATAGTGGGATAGAAAGCTCAAAATATTGCGAAAACATCTATCCGAATCAATTTTTTCGGCCGTCATAATGACTGAAAAAGAAATGAAGTTTGAATTGTTGCACCAGTAAACTCCGTGAAACAGTCCGCGTGTTACATGGAAAAAATACAGTGAGGTAGAAACTCAAGATAATGTAGAAATGGCTATTTAAATCAATTCGTTCGGTCGTTGGAACAACAGAAAAAAAAAATTAAATTCTTGCACCATTAAACTCCGTGAAGGAGTCCGCGTATCACATGAAAAACAATTCAGAGAGGTAGAGAGCTCAAAATAATGCAGAGATGACTATTCGAATCAATTTGTTCGGCCGTCGGAATGACTGAAAAAAAAAGTTTGAATACTTGCACCAGTAAACTCTGTGAAGGAGTTCGCGTCTCACATAAAAAACAATACAGAGAGGTAGATGGCTCAAAATAATGCAAAAATGGCTATTGAAATCAATTTGTTCGGCCGTCGGAATGACTGAAAATTATTAAAATTCAAATTCTTGCTCCAATAAAATCCGCGTGTCGCATCGAAAACAATACTGTGGTGCCATCAATTTAATTTTTATCTCTCGGCAGATTTTAGGATGGTTATTAGATTTTTACATTTTAGTTTTGAATGATAATTTTTATTTTAATGTTTTTTGGTAACAGTTTACATTTCAATTTTGGGAATATGAATTGTTGAAAAGTTAATAAAACATTTCATATATATTTGGTTGAATCATATAAACTTTTTAAACCAAAACCCATAAATACATTAAGGTAGAGGGCTCAAAATAATGCAAAAATGGCTATTTGAAACAATTTGTTCGGCCGTCGGAATGACTGAAAAAATTAAAGTTTGAATTCTTGCACCATTAAACTCCGTGAAGGAGTTCGCGTGTTACATGAAAAACAATACAGATAGGTAGAGGGCTCAAAATAATGCAAAAATTACCATAGTCCAAGCAATAGGGAAATAACCCAATGTTAAGCTTGTAAAAATTAATAGTTGAAAAAAAAATATGAGCGTATAGGAAATCAAAATTAAAGGTGAGTTTCTGTTTCTTGTATCCGACGCACAATAGATTCACATAACCTAAAAAATTGGCAAAGTTGCTAAAAGAGGTTTTTCTTAAATAACTTGAAAACTATAGCTCCGATCGAGAAAATTTAAAAGAGAAAGTTGTAGGTATTAAAAAGATCTATCAATTTGTTTGAATAGCATTTTTCGATATTTCCAATACTTTTCGAGTTTTAGCGAAAAAACCGTGAAAAATCGGGATATCAAGAAGTCGTAAACTATTACGTTCCCATACTTCTTATTTACTGTAAGTATAGCTTATTGCCAGTTAGAAAATTTTTTTTTTTTTACTCAATTTCATTAATTATTTTTCGAGATATATCGATTTTTCTAAAAAAAGGTGCTCTCATAAATTGGTTCCTCTTGCTTTTTGAATGGTCCTAGGGTAACGTTTCCGGGCTTTTTTTCTTCCCAAAGACTTGTGCTATAATGTTATTAAACAAATATAGCGATTTTTTTAATTTTAATGGTAAAAAAATTACTTTGAAAAAACTGCACCTTTTTTGAACACGTTTTTTCTGGGCCAGTTTTACAATTTTTGTTTTAGGAAAATGTCTTTGCCGGAAATCGATTCCTGACATTTTTTCACGTATTCTCGAAAAAAAAATTTCATCTGCGACCTTCTACACCAGAGATAATTTTTTTTTTCAAAATAATCTCAAAGACGCAATAAACAGTTAACAGATGTGCCGTTTGTGGGTGTTAATGTTGAATACCTATATTTTCAATAAAAAAAATACTCGGATATGTTCTATTAATTCATACTACTAGAAATCCCATAACAAAGTGAAGCGCGTGCGGCAGAGTGGGGAGAGGGCGGCGCGCTCGCAATGAAAACTGAATGCGTGCGTTCAAAGTGGCTTGCGCTTGCTGAATCTTTAATATCTCGGCTTCTAGGCCGCGTACAGGAATCCTTTTGTACTTAATCTGGGGGAGCTCGGCGAGATTAACACGAATATCGTATTTATTTTCTCATCAGAAGCGAAATATACCCGGATTTTTTTTTTGCACATTTCTAATTGATTTGACATTTTGCGTCATTGACGTTATTATTTATTATCACTTATAATTGCACGAGTGGTTTGTATTTTATCGGGTAAATTTGGGTTGTTCAATGAGAATAAATAATAATGTCAATGACGCAAAATGTCAATTCAATTAGAAATGTGCAAAAAATGATTAAATCCGGGTATATTTTGCTTCTGAGGGGAAAATAAATACGATATTCGTGTTAATCTCGCCGAGCTCCCCCAGATTAAGTACAAAAGGATTCCTGTACGCGGCCTAGAAGCCGAGATATTAAAGATTCAGCAAGCGCAAGCCACTTTGAACGCACGCATTCAGTTTTCATTGCGAGCGCGCCGCCCTCTCCCCACTCTGCCGCACGCTCCGGCAGCCGCACGCGCTTCACTTTGTTATGGGATTTCTAGTAGTATAAATTAATAGAACATAATATCCGAGTATTTTTTTATTGAAAATATAGGTATTCAACATTAACACCCACAAACGGCACATCTGTAAAATGTTTATTGCGTCTTTGAGATTATTTTGAAAAAAAAAATATCTCCGGTCTAGAAGGTCGCAGATGAAATTTTTTTTTTCGAGAATACGTGAAAAAATGTCAGGAATCGATTTTCGGCAAAGACATTTTCCTAAAACAAAAATTGTAAAACTGGCCCAGAAAAAACGTGTTAAAAAAAGGTGCAGTTTTTTCAAAGTAATTTTTTTATCATTAAAATTAAAAAAATCGCTATATTTCTTTAATAACATTATAGCACAAGTCTTTAGGAAGAAAAAAAGCCCGGAAACGTTACCCTAGAACCATTCAAAAAGCAAGAGGAACCAATTTATGAGAGCACTTTTTTTAGAAAAATCGATATACCTCGAAAAATAATAAATAAAATTGAATAAAAAAAATTGTTTTCTAACTGGCAATAAGCTATACTTACAGTAAATAAGAAGTATGGGAACGTAATAGTTTACGACTTCTCGATATCCCGATTTTTCACGGTTTTTTCGCTAAAACTCGAAAAGTATTGAGAATATCGAAAAATGCTATTAAAACAAATTGATAGATCTTTTTAATACCTACAACTTTCTCATTTAAACTATTTCGATCGGAGCTATAGTTTTCAAGTTATTTAAGAAAAACCTCTTTTAGCAACTTTGCCAATTTTTTAGGTTATGTGAATCTATTGTGCGTCGGATACAAGAAACAGAAACTCACCTTTGATTTTGATATCCTATACGCTTATATTTTTTTTTCAACTATTAATTTTTGCAAGCGTTTTTCCCTATTGCTTGGTCTACTATTCGAATCAATTTGTTCGGCCGTCGGAATGAGTGGAAAAAACTATAGTTTGAATTCTTGCACCAGTAAACTCCGTGAAAGAGTCCACGTGTCACATGAAAAACAATAAAAATAGGAAGATGGCTCGAAATAATGCAAAAATGATTATTCGAATCAATTTGTTCGGCCTTCGGAATGAGTGGAAAAAACTAAAATTTGAATTCTTGCACCCGTAAACTCCGTGAAGGAGTCCGCGTGTCACATGAAATAAAAAATACACATAGGTAGCGGGCTCAAAATAATGTATAAATGACCATTCGAATCAATTTGTTCGGCCGTCGGAATGACTGAAATGAAATGGAGTTGGAATTCTTGCACCTGTAAACTCCGTGAAGGTGTCCGCGTGTCATATGAAAAAATATAGTGAGGTGGAGGGCTCATAATGATTCAGAAATCACGGAATTTACTGGTTCCATGTTTTAAACCTAATTTTTTTTTCAGTCATTCCGACGGCCGAACGAATTGATTTGAATAGCCACATCTCCATTATTTCAAGCCGTGTATTTTCCATGTGACACACGGACTACATCACGGAGATCACTGGAGCCAGAATTGAAACTTTATTTTTGGTTCGTCATTTTGACTGCTGAAAAAATTGATTTGAATAGCCATTTTCGGGATGTTTTCAGCTTTCTATCCCACTGTATTTTTTTCCATGTGAAACGCAAACTCCTTCACGGAATTTACTGGAGCAAGAATTAAAACTTTTTTTTTCAGTCATTCCGACGGCCGAAAAATTGATTTGAATAGCCATTTCTACATTATTTTGAGCATCCACCTCATTGTAGTTTTTTGAAAAGTTACACGCGGACTCCTTCACGGAGTTCACTGGTGCAAAAATTCAAACTTAATTTTTTTTCAGCCATTCCGACTGCCGAACAAATTGATTTGAATAGCCATTCCTGCATTATTTTGAGTCTTCTATGACACTGTATTTGTGTCTATGTGACATGTGAACTCCATCACGAAGTTTACAACTTCCCGAATAGAACTTAATTTTACGGCTGATGAAGTTGATTTGACTTTGTTTCTGAATCCTTCCAGGGTGGCAATTCTTGAGTTTCAGGGAGTAGAAAAGCCAAGAGAAGACAGGCACTTTTCTCTTTTAGCGAACATGAGTGTATTCTTGAATTTGTTTTCTCTTACCTGTCGAGAAAAATAACTCCCTGACATTTTTCTTGGTATTTTCGAGAAAAACGTCAGGGAAAAGAGATTTTAAAAGCCTGTTCTTTTGGTGTGATACTGAAATGGATGACTCAATGGATGATTTGATAGCCGATCAAATATTTAATGATGAAGAAAATGCTCGAGAACAGGCTGAAGGTCGCAGGATATTTTGGAGGAAAGAAAATCTATTCAATTTGTCGGATTCACAATTCACAAGTATATTCAGTCTTTCGATGCCAATGGTTAGAAACCTAGTAGAAGTTCTTCGCCCACCACTCAGAAACCCCAACCATAGCTCAGCTTTAACAGTGGAAACAAAAGTGAGAAATAATACCGGTTTTGTGATTGAATTCAATATTGCATATTCCATGGTATTTGTGACACTGCGGTTCCTGGGATTTAGAAGTTATCAGGAAATAACCGGAACAAACCATTTCACTGGAGTGAGTCAAGCTAGTGTGAGTGGGAGTATCACAGAAGTTTGTGAAGTCATGACTTCACCGGATATTTTCAACAGGTGGATTCGGTTCCCACGCAATATCTGTGGGAGTTACCTGAAAGTGATTCTCCTAATTTAATATTGGGGCTCGAAAGACGAGTTTTTATTTTAAAAATGAATTAGACAATATTTTTCTTTTTGTCAAACTTGAAGTGTTTATTATTTATTTTTTCCCACAGACAACTTCCTAAATTACAATAGCTGTTTTAAATAACAATACATGGTGTTTCTAAATTCATAACTATAAAACTTAAATAATCAACATTCTCCCCCCAAGTAATTGGTCGGATAGAAGTTTGAAGAACAATTACTTTTCAATATCTAAGACACATAGTTTGGAAACAGGTCTTCGAAGAATTGTTCCATTTGCCATCTTCACATCAACAATTCTGACCTTGCCTCTCTGGAATTGAATAGCTGGACCACTCGTCCTTTGGGCCAAACGTTTCTAGGTCCATTGGAATCCATGATGATGACAATGTCATTTTCTTGGATTGATCTTGTTTCTGTGTACCACTTGGTCCTCTTGATCAAATGCGGCACATACTCGTGGGTCCATTTCCTGCAGAACAAATCGGATAGTTTTTGAGCCGCTTTCCACTTGCTTAGTAGGTTTAGGTCACTCTGGTCAACCACAGAACAAGGTTGAGCTGCATAATCTGGACCAATCAAAAAGTCAAAATCATCCGAGTCGAGTGAAACATGTGTCAGAGGTCGTGAATTTACTATGTTTTCTGCTTCAGCAAAAACAGTTCTTAAAACGTACTCTTGTGGAAATCGCGATTTTAAAATGTCTTTCACAACTTTTTTCACACATTGTATTAATCTTTCTCACACACCCCCATATGTGGAGCTACTGGGGGATTCCAATTTCAACGAATATTATTCAAAGAACAAAATTGTATGATTTCGGTTTGACTAAGTTTTTGTAACTTTTCTTTCAATTCATGTTCGGCAGATTTGAAATTACTTCCATTATCACTGTACATTTCGCGGGGAAATCCTCTTCTACATCCAAACTGTCGAAGTACATGGATGAATCCATTTGTGCTGAGGTCATGAGCAATTTCTAAGTGGATTGCTCTAGTAGCAATGCACGTGAAAATTACACCATATCTCTTTTCATGACTTCGTTTATTAGTTACTAAAATTGGACCAAAATAATCAACTCCGGTCTTGAAAAATTGCCTTATTGTTGGTTCTAACCTACAAATAGGGAGTTGACCCATTATTGGAATTTTCGGTCATTTTTTCATATTTTTACAGTGTTGGCAATTTTTAATAAAATTTTTTACTGCTTGCCGCATTCGTAGAATCCAGAAATCCTGACGTAAATTATTCAAAACTGTCTCCTGACCTTGATGATGAACCTTCTCATGATGATATTGAATAATCAATATAGTGATTTCATGTTTGGGATCAAGTAATATGGGTTGTTTGAAATTATGACTGACATCCTGTAAATTGTCGAACCTTCCTTTCAGTCGCAGTAATCCATCATCATGCAATACACATGATAAAGTATATAACCTGCTATATTTATCAATAGGATGCTTTCGTTCGAGAGTAATTATTTCCTTTCGAAATGAATCCTCTTGAATTTTCCTATACAACAGATTTTCTGACTGAGAAATTTCATCAATATTGAGTTCAACTAAATGTTCTACTGGGCATTTTCCACTTGAACTCCTTCTTGGAATTTTCTTACCAGTTTTACAAATTTTGAGAAACCTCAGCATCCAGCCTGTGGTTCGAACGAGTCTGAGCCACTTTGAAAATCTTTCTGGAGCTGGCACTGGCAAAGCAGTAGTCTGGATATTTAGAAAAACATATTCTTTCTGCTCTTTTATATGTTCATCAATGGTTTCTTGTGAAATGTCTTCACCTTGTGGAGGCAAAAGTTGAAACGACTTTTTCGAAAATGAAGGTCCATTTAACCAAGTACTGTTTTCAGAAAAAAAACAAGTTTTGAGTACGTTTTGTCGCTTCATCAGCAACATTGTCCCTTGATGGAACATATCTCCAGTCTGAAGTATTTGTTAAGCTTTGTATTTCCCCTAGACGTTGTGCCACGAAAACTTTGAATCTTCGGGCTTCAGAGTGAATCCAATGGAGGACTGTTTTGGAGTCAGTCCAAAAAATTATTTTGTCGAAATCATATGACAAATTTCTCCTCATATAATCTCCTAAGCGAGCCCCCATGAGAGCTGCTTGTGATTCAAGTCTAGGGATAGAAATTGGTTTCAATGATGATACCCTTGCCTTTGCACTTATAAACGCAGTTTGTATTTCATCGTTTTGATGACACCTTATATAAGCTACAGTGGCATAGGCTTTTTCTGAACTATCACAAAATATGTGAAGTTGAATTTCACTACATTTTCTATCGTGTTTGAAATACTGTCTTTGAATTTTGAAATTGAATATATTTTTCAAACAGTTAAGCCATTATTGCCATTTTCCATCAAGTTTATTTGTTATTTCATCATCCCAACCCAATTTACTTCTCCAAATGTCCTGAAGAAGAATTTTCCCTTGAATGAGAAAATGAAACAGAAAACCTACAGGGTCAAAAATGGACATGACCACTTTGAGTACTTCTCTTTTCGTCGGCCTCCTTCTGTTTTCCAAATTTGCTTTATCAATTTTGTGAAATTATGTTCTAAACATAAATGAATCATCAGAAGGATTTCAAAAAACTCCTAAAACGCGTTCAATCATAGTTTCTGGATTTTCCCCTAAATTCTTATCACCTTGTGCTCTCAAAATAGGATCAATATCTTCAAGTAATTGTTCAGAGTTAGAAAACCAGTTGCAAATGGTAAAATTTCCCTTTGAATGTACATAAACTACGTCATTAATTAGTTTTTAAACTTCTTCAATAGAGTCTGAATTACCCAGATAATCGTCCATATAGTGATTTTCAATGATTGCCTTAGCAGCTTCTGGCTATTCCACTTCGAAATGCTTTGCGTTTCTATTCTTTGCTTCTTTGGCGAGACAGGGGCCATTTGTAGATCCGAAAAATACCACTCCGATTTCATAGACATCTGGATCACTATTTCTTTCCATACCACGCCATAAAATTCTCTGACCATGACGGTCATCTTCACGAACCCTTACTCTCAAAAACATTTCTTTGATATCAGCAACGAATGCATAAGGTTTTATCCTGAAATTTATCAAGATTTCGAAAAGAGAGCTATAGAGCTCAGGGCCTGTTAATAAACAGTCATTGAGACTAATACCACTGGATTTGGCAGATGCATCAAACACGATTCTCAATTTTTCTGGTTTATTGGGATTGATTATAACAAAGTGAGGAAGATACCAGGTTTTAGGGTTAAATTTATCGATTTCATCTCCTGTTAACTTTCTAATATAATTTTTATTAAGGAGATCTTGCATTTTTTCACAGTAAGCCTTGCCATAAATGGGATTTTTATCAATCTTTCTTTCCGTACACAAAGCCTTTTCAATGCACTGAATTTACTATCAGGAAGTATCATTTCCACATCTCTCCATAATAACCCAGTCTCATATCCATCTCCAACTCTCTTCATAGTTTCATTCAGAATTTCTTGTGCTCTTACATCCTCTCTTGACATTGGTTTTTCTATTTTATTCAATCCAAAACTATCTAACATCCACTGCTCTTTCACAAGATTATGTAATAAATCCAAATCATCTTTCATTGACTCATTCACATAACATACCATTCTAGTATCAGTAGATTCTGACTTTTTATTTCCCAAATTAACATTTCCATGAATTACCCATCCTAGCAGAGTTTTACTAAGAGCAGGGCCAATCCATGGTCCAGTTATTACTTTTTTTTCACTAATAGTGGCCAGTTATCTTGACGAATCAAAATTTGTGGCCTGGCATTTTTCATTGAAATGGCTTTATTGCCTATATAAGGGTATTGTTTTGATATCTCACCTGTGTCCACACTTTGTGTAGGTAGAGACAAACCTCTTATAGTCCTCACATGCCTCAGTTGAAATTCTTGGTTTCCATCTTCTGACCGCACTGTGAAGCTGATACTTCTCGAATCATCCTGTTCCTCAGTTTGTTTGTTCGTCCACTGAATGCATAACGGCTGCTGGGGTCCATCGATTTCTAACATGTCTGCTAGATTCTGGTCAATAAGTGTAACCGTAGATGCATCATCTAAAAGAACATGTGTTTTGACAAATTTCTGGTTGAATTTTATTTTGACGGAAAGAATTTTCAGCAAAACTTGTCTATTATTTGATATATGGCAGTAAACTTCAGCCGCTAAATCAGCTGTAATTGTTTCAGAGGGAGGATCCTCAAGAACATATTTTTTATGTAAGAGATTATGATGATTTCTTTAACAATTTTCTAAACCACAGAAGCCTTTTCGTCTGCAAATATTGGCATTATGATAGGGAGTTAAACACTTCGAACAAATTCGGTGTGTTTTGACAAAATTCCATCTTTCATCAATGGTGAAAGAAATGAATTTGGGGCAATTGGAAATATAATGTATATCCTCGGTACAACACATACATTTTTTCGTGACCATGGTTGCAGTCGATAAGGTAACGTCTTTTTTGTGAAAAGATTTCGATTTTTTGACATTGTCAAATGTGCTGTCATCGTGACATTTTGGCATTTGGATTTTGCACGCAGCTAATGATTTTGTATCCAACCACGAAGTGAATTCTACCAATTTATATGCCTGAGTCGTTGTGTTCGAAATGTGTTCCATCCACATCATTTTGTAGGAATTTGGAAGCTTGTTCAATAGTTCTCGTAAAAGAATTGGATTCTGTAAGTGATCATTTGCTTCAAAAGATTCGATGGTTCAACCAGATTTTTCAATTCATCTGAGAAATTTATCAAACTTTCTAATTTATCTTCTCTAACTGAAGGGATATTTTTAATGTTATCAAGAAGTAAGAAGATAATTTGTTCTGGTTGATCAAATCTATTTTCTAAAATTTGCATGATTCTATTTACGTTTTGAGGCATGATCAGTAAACTTTGAACAATCTTCCTAGCCGTACCTTTCAAACATTTTTGAAGCCGACAATGATTTTCCTCTTGTGAATATCCACAAATAGCGGTGGAGTTTCGATATTGATAATAGAAATTGGGCCACTCTATTGGATTTCCATTAAAGATTGGCAAATCCTTTGGCATAGATTGACGTGTCATAAATTTTTCGAACCGAAAATGAACTTTTTCGGTAGGAAAATCATCATTTGGTGCGTGTGATAGTAGATAAATAGAATGGGAATCTCTCACCTGCTTAGACTTTACCACCTTTCCTGGCGTTTGCCAGTCAGGTGAATCCTTCGTTTCAATTTTTGTTTATTTTCCCAAGGACATTCACCTCTTACCCACTGTTCGATGTCTGGACCATGATTCGATACACTCGACTCAGAATCTTCTTTAGCTCCTTCCACATCAATTCTTGCTAAACGAAAAGCTAATTCCAGATCCAGCATCTCTTGTTTCTTCTTGAATTCTAGTTCCAATTTCTCTTGTTCTAAACTTTTCTTCTTCAATGCTATCTCCAATTCAGTTTGATACCTCTTCGACTCAGAGACCCTACTACTATGCGTTTTCTTTGATTTCGTCTGCTTTTGGGAAGGGCATATCTTACTTTATACTGCACCACTTGAATACGTTGGTACTTGATTTGACGTAGAAGCTTGAAGTCTCATCATTTTTCCCAAAGGTTGACTTATTTATCAATCGTTCGCTTCGTCTTGGGTATTCGTGAATGGACATCTTCTCTGAAGTGCTTTTCAATTAGATTGAATAGTTGAACAGTTCTCCTCAGTGCTGTTCAGTTAAAGACTTGAAGGACCAGTTGTGGGAGTTACCTGAAAGGGATTCTCCTAATTTAATATTGGGGCTCGAAAGACGAGTTTTTATTTTAAAAGTTAATTAGACAATTTTTTTCTTTTTGTCAAACTTGAAGTGTTTATTATTATTTTTTTCTCATAGACAACTTCCTAAATCACAATAGCTGTTTTAAATAACAATACATGGTGTTTCTAAATTAAATAATCAACAATATCGAGGAACTTGAGTCTGCTAGGATTAACCTCCATTGCATGTGGTTAAGGTTCTATCAAGAATTTCAATTTCCAGGTATCATAGGAATAATTGATTGTATCCATGTTGCAATTAGTGGCCCTAGGACTGAAGACCCTCAATTACCCTGAATACATTTACATAAATAGAAAAAACTATAATTCTATCACCGTTCAACTGGTAATAATAATCTAATTTATTCCCTATTATAAATCGTATAATTATTGTCTGGTTTCAGCAGATTTGTGATGAAAAATTAAAAATTATGAATGTTAATGCCAGATTCCCAAGAAGTTCTCATGATGCACATATTTGGAGGCAGAGCCAAGTATCTGTTATAATGGCACAGATTCATAGACAACTTCCAACAAATCTCTTTTATCTTCTTGGAGATTCTGGTTAGATATTTTGTTGAACAATACAATGAGTAGGTCGAACATTTTTCATTTATGATTATAGGATATCCTCTGCGGCCGTGGCTATTGACTTCATTGAGAAATGCACCACCAAATACTCCAGAAGAAAGGTTCAATAACAGACTTAAATCTGCAAGGAGTCTTGTAGAAATATGCAATGGTGCTTTGAAAAACAGATTCCGCTGTTTGTTGAAGCATCGCGTATTGCATTATCTACCAGATGAAGCTGTATTAATCATAAATGCATGTTGCGTACTTCATAACATGTGTATAGAGAATAATGAACCGGAAGTTCCACCTGAAGATAACTTGGAAATTGTGGATTATGGCTTACTGAACCAAGACAATATCGATGGTAAAGGAGAAACTTTTGACATGGTAAATCCAGACTTGGCAAATGCCAGATTGCTACAAAGAAATATAATACGAAACCATTTCAATTGAAAAAAAATTGAACTAAAAGGATCGAAATGTTAATTTTTTATTTTGAATGTATGAGTTATCGAGTTGAAGTTGAAGATAAAGATTCTTCAGACTGAACGAAAAAAATATTTGATCTCTGTGACTTCATGCATCCTTCAATAAGGGTTGGGTCTAAGTAAGATCTACTCAAAATAACTTGCAAAACAGTTGATAATATTTTATTGTGATGAAAAGAAATTTCAATTGTGAGAAAAACTTAATTTTATTTACATTACCTACATCATATTTTCATAGGATTCATCAGAAATGACTTTATCTCTTTCAATTCCTCCATAATATTTTCTTCTATTTCTATTTTCTTAATATAATATTTTTCCTTATTTTCTACATCTTTTTCCATTATTTTAAATTTTTTGGAATAATAGTCCTCCTGGATGCTCAACCTCCTATTATTTATATTCTACAATTCGTCGCTATTATTTATAGAATGGCTCAGTCGTGCTACTTTGGTCAATTTTCTTTTTTTTTCCAACATCAATCGTTGGTTCTAAAGGCGAACTCATATTTTCGATACTATTTTGTGACTTAGTAATATTATCCAGCAACGAAACCTGATCAGAATTAAAAAAATTACTATTTAATTTGATTACTCACCTTTTTGGAAGTTTCATCAGTTTCAAAGTTTTTTGAAATATCAATTCCATTACTGTAGGCATCCACTAGGCTTTCAGACTGGAAGAACGAAATGAGATGTCATATTGGTGAATTGCTTCAGAAAAAATCCCTGGAAAGTTGGAACTTGTGTTTCATACTCACATTGCTTGTTTCAAAATCGAACTTTATAATCGGTTCTGCTATCCTTTGATCTCCAGCTATACTCATTGGGGTCATAATATGTAATAATTTTGCTTTCGTATCGTCTAAACTATCTTGAATCGACGGACCTCCACCAGTCGTTTCTGCGGATTCTCTATTCTTGACTAACTTTGATTTTGTGTTTTTTTTTTTTCATATCAATCCAACACTAAAAGAGAGATGACTTTCAGAAAACAATATATTTTTAGATTATTTTTTGAATACCTTTCTCCATTGGTGCCATTCTTTGGCTGGTCCACCCGAAATACAATTGAGAATTATAGTAACTTCCCCCCAAAGTTTCAGGCTTTTTTCTTTTGTATACAGGCTGATTCACGGTGGAAGGCACATTAGACGTTTCTGGTGAACCAGACAACGGATCACTTTGAAAATTTAATGGAGGGCATATTCGGACATTCTCTAGCCAACTGAAATATTTTCGACAATGCGGTGTTGCCGCTTCTATTAGAAAGCAGTAGCAACTTTGATTTTTCAAATGGAACACTCTGTACATAATATTATTTTTGGAATCTCCAACAATTGCCCGACAACTTTTCTTGATATTTCCCTATACCTATCTGTTACCGTTTTCGAAATAAAAATTAATATCAATTTTTTTCTTCGAAAATCATGACTTCTAAAAATGCCGATATCTTTTAGTTAAGAAGTACTATGATATCGAAATTTGGTTTGGAGTTAGGTGATACTTGGACACTTCCCACACGTCAGCCTAATCTCCGTTACTTCGATACAGGGTAGTAAAAAAATACAATTTTTAAGTTTGCTTGAAAAAGTTGCTGAAATTTGATTATTTTAAATGGAACACCCTGTATATTATTAAAAATTCGGAAAGCTGCTGAAATTTGCTTTCTTTTTATGTATATCATACCTATACCTAACTAGTCAAGTTTCGGACTTATGAGCATTTATTTGTGAAAATGTCCCTTCAGAATGGTATTTCCATTCGGTATTTGGTAAGCAGGCCATGATTACTATTTGACAGTAGCGTTGTGACATTCTCCTAATAATATCGACATTTTCGTCACTTCAGAAGTTGCAAATACCTTCAAAACGATGGAACAAAACTATTCAAACGAAGTTCTTATGAATTTGTTTATTATTTTTGGACAGTGTGACAAAATTATCAGCAGAACATGTAGAAAGTTCAATGAAATGTATCCGAATCTACCGCCAATGAACCTCAAGAAATTCATACGAATTCAGAACAATTTCAATATGTTTGGATAAACTTTAAAAAAGCACCAAGAAACTTGAAATTGGAAATATTGATATGAATAATTATAAAAAAGTAAAACAATCATGTGGAATATTTCAAAATATGTTCGAATCGCTAGCCGTTCACTTCCAAGCACTTTAAAATGCGGGTGTTGACTGCTTTCGTGGTGGCAGATCTGATTTCATTGGGATCCAAATCTTCAAATGTTTGGGCAATCCTTTCTAACAATTCATCTCTCGAACGCACGGGTATTTTGTAAACTTTTTCTTTAAACATTCCCCACAAATAAAAATATAATGGATTAAGATCGGGTGATCTCGCTGGCCAATTCCATGGTCCCAAGCGCCTTATCCATCGATCGTATAAATTTCTTGAGGTTCATTGGCGGTAGATTCGGATACATTTCATTGAACTTTCTACATGTTCTGCTGATAATTTTATCACACTGTCCAAAAATAATAAACAAATTCTTAAGAACTTCGTTTGAATAGTTTTGTTCCATCGTTTTGAAGGTATTTGCAACTTCTGAAGTGACGAAAATGTCGATATTATTAGGAGAATGTCACAACGCTACTGTCAAATAGCAATCATGGCCTGCTTACCAAATACCGAATGGAAATACCATTCTGAAGGGACATTTTCACAAATAAATGCTCATAAGTCCGAAACTTGACTAGTTAGGTATAGGAATGATATACATAGAAAGAAAGCAAATTTCAGCAGCTTTCCGAATTTTTAATAATATACAGGGTGTTCCATTCAAAATAATCAAATTTCAGCAACTTTTTCAAGCAAACGAAAAAACTGTATTTTTTTAGCACCCTGTATTGAAGTAACGGAGATTAGGCTGACGTGTGGGAAGTGTCCAAGTATCACCTAACTCCAAACCAAATTTCGATATCATAGTACTTCTTAACTAAAAGATATCGGCATTTTTAGAATTCATGATTGAAAAAATTGAAATTAATTTTTATTTCGAAAACGGTAACAGATAGGTATAGGGAAATATCAAGAAAAGTTGTCGGGCAATTGTTGGAGATTCCAAAAATAATATTATATACAGAGTGTTCCATTTGAAAAATCAAAGTTGCTACTGCTTTCTAATAGAAGCGGAAACACCGCATTGTCGAAAATATTTTAGTTGGCTAGAGAATGTCCGAATATGCCCTCCAGTAAATTTTCAAAGTGATCCGTTTTCTGGTTCACCAGAAACGTCTAATGTGCTATCCACCGTGAATTAGCCTGTATGTCTTGGTGAATTTGCCACTATACATCTCAGGCCGTTCGTAAATATATTCGGTGAGTAATTCTTTTTGTTTTGTGATGATATGTCCGCTCTTTTTTGTATTCATTATTGTAACTTCAATAAGTCATACACTCTCGCAAAACTAAACTGAATATGTCAACGTGACGTCTATCAAATGATGATCAAATTAATGCATTTCGATTGGCTGAACATTTGGCAACGCCTCATAATATTTTCTTTTGGCACTTTCGATTACCTGGCTTTTCCCTTAGCTAGAGAATGCGTACCTGATTTGCCGAGAGAAAGTTCAGAGAGTATATTCTCCGGGGAGATCTTTCTCTCGCGCTCGAGAATAACCACCCAGAGGTCCTTCATGGAATGGCGGTTTAACTGGTTTTGTAATTACAATATTTCACGTAGATATAAAATTATTGGTTTTCCAAAACCACGAGTTGCAAAAAAATTTCAATAATTCCATGATTAATCACGCTACTTACCCTCCTCCCTAGCTACAAATAACACAATAAACTGATTTTGAACATATCTGTAAGAATAATTGATGTGGCAACACCGCGGACGATTACTTCTCTATCTCAACTAAGATTTACTCCACGTCAGAAACTGTGGCTAGGAAAGTGTGGGTAACTTCACACTAATAGTGTATCTTGAATGAATGATAAGATTACATTTTGGGGATTTTTCAAGTGATAGAGCTAAATTGAAAAACGTCATGTAATTTTGTATCGAAGTTCATGTTTCAAAAATATAAAAGCAGTAATTTTGATGAAATTTTACAGGAAGGAAATATGCGATGCTGAAGTTGAAAGTCTTACTGGCAGGCGTACTTCGCAAATTACAGATTCATTCATTAGAAAAGGAGGAAGATTTCCAGTTGCAAGCCGATATCATTCTGAAGAAAGCGGGAGGTTTCCATATTTCCGTTACTGAAAGAAAGTAGCAAATTTACTAGAATGATAGAAAACTTTCTGTAACTACTCATTGAGTCCCCTATTGAAGTGGAGGTATTCATATTCCATTCTGAGATTTATTCTCTGAATTGTAAATATTATTATAATAAATTCTTGAAAACCTACTTGGACTTCATAATTTATTGTTTGCTCTTCACACCAGTGCAGTCTTTATTTTTATTTGAAACTAAACTGAATTTAATTGATTTTTTCACAAGTTTTTATTCAACATACCGTGTTGGTATGAAGTCAAATCGTGTAAATGAATTTTAGACCAGTTTGATGACGATACACTAATGAATTACTATGGACGTCCGACCCCCCACCCCTCCCACCCCACTTATTGGAAAAAGTTGCAAGATCTCGCAATAGTTGAATAGGAAAAATCCGTAAAAATGGTGAACAGCATCGAAGAGTGGCAAAATTCAATTGAAAAAAATGTTACCCCCCTAAAATAAAATCAGAAGATCCCAAAATCACAAAAAAATTTCAGAAAATCTGTAAAAATTAGTGGGATTGTCGAGTTACTTTTTGTAGTTTGACATGTATGTATGTATCCATCAAGGTTTGGGTAAGAAACGATAAGCTGAATGGCAAGGGGTAGCATTATAAGCATGCAACTAACAGTTATTGCTATTTTTGTACTTCAGACTGTTTGTTTGATACACAATAACAAAACAAAGTTCTCTATTGGAAACAGTTCTTTTGATCGTAGTACCAGACAGAGTAATGATTTAAAACTTCCATTTCTAAAAAGTACACTTATCAAAAACTCGATATTTTATACTGGATGTAAGATGTTTGATCACCTTCCAATAAATGTTAAAAGCATCACATCAGTTTTTCGTTTCAGAAAAGATGTGACAAGTTTGTTATCAGAGAGAGTATATTAAAGTCTGCAAGAGTTTTATGATGATAGATATAGATATATATGTTTATTTGTCCTTGGTAATCATTTGCATGACATAGGATAGGTCAATATAAATAGGTCAGTATAAATGTAAATAAGTCAAAATAAATATGAATAGGGCAATATAAATATAAATAAATGAGACTATTGGGACATACACAATATTACACAATATCCAAGATATAAAAGCAGTGACATTTGAAGTTATTAATACGTATATATATATAAAGAATTACGAAGAGAAGTATAAATAAGAAGTTATGTTAAAAATAAACATGTAAAAACAATGTAGAGATGAGAATGAGTCAGCGCAGTGATTGAATAGCTTGAGTGAATTCGTCTAGCGAATAAAACGGATTTTCCTGGAGATATTTTTTTAACTCACTTTTGAATTTTCTTTCGCATGGGATATTCTTCATTTTTGGTGGCAGAATGTTAAAGAAGAAAGGTCCAGCGTAGGCAGGAGACTTTTTGAAGTGCATTCTGTTAGCCTTTTCTAAATGTATGTAATTTTTTTTCTTGTTTGATATTCATGGACATCTTTATTTTTTTTTAATTTGTCAATGTTATGGAAAGTATGCATCAACAATTTGTATGAATAAACACAGGTGCATGTCATTATTTTATTCCTGGCGAAAGTTTCTCTACATGAATCGTTGTAACCGAGGTCAAATATCAAGCGAATAAATCGTTTCTGCATTATTGATACTCTACAAAAGTCAGTGGCACGTCCCCATACTATTATATTTGAACTTATGGTTGAATAAATGAGTGCATAGTAAATGTTGACTATATGTTCTCTATTAAAGTTTTCTTTAAGCGTTCTAAATGCATAATATAGTTTTCCCAGTTTTTTGCAGATTGCCCCAACTTGAACATTAAACTCCAAATAACAGTCTACTACAGTTCCCAGAAACTTGGTAGAATTGATTGCCTCTAGTTTGGTGCTGTTAATTTTGAATGTAAGAGCATTTGGAGTTTTGCTCTTGTGATGGTTTTTAAAAGTCATCATTTTAGATCATGAATCGAGCTTAGTTAGAGCTTTAACTTTCTTATGTCATTCACACTTCGATTAACTTTTTTTTCCGATTTTATCTGCACACTCCTCATCTGATGAAGAAATGGTGATCGGGCTGAAATGGCAGAGATGGAGAAGTCCTTGATAAATGAGCTTGTATTATGTTTAATTGTTGTATAGTTCCATTCCCTTATTCATCAAGGTCCAAGGTTTTTTCCTGCAGTTGAAATAGCAAATGCACCCCATTTTTCATTTTTATTTGTTAAGTCGCCCCGGAGCGCAAATAGTGGTGGTGTTCCCTCCCATCGAATGATGTGCCGATGGTAGGGGGTATCAACATTATACTTTTTAACTATTAATTTAATTTCCATAAATTTTTCAACAGCATCTTCAATGCAGTGAAGCTTTGTCAATAAGTTAATAATTAACTTCCGACAAAAAAGCATATTTTGACTTTGACTTTGTACCAATCTTGGGGCACATGGTACACCTATTAGGACAGTTGAATGAACAAAGTCTGATGCTGAAAAGTACAAAATAGGAAAAAACAAAAAAAAAACTAAAAAACGAGCTCTCATTTATAATGTATTGAAGTAAAATGAAAAATTAGAACATATTACATGAATAACAAAGGACAATTATTAAAAATTTAAATATTTTTATGAAAGCTGAAGCTTCATTTCAGTTGTAGTGACACTTCACACCAGAAGCGTTTGATGAAATATTTGATTGGATATTTTGGGAAACACACGCTACATGAAGGGCATTCAACAAGTGTTATTCTTGTCGAAGAATTTCAAGAACGAGATTTTAATGATGAACGAGAATATTTCCCACTTATTCACCAAACTCAGCTGCAGTTTCGTAAGAGTTCTTCATCTTTTCCACCAACCGATTTTCTGGAGTCTTTGAAGTGCACTAGATACTCGATAGGACAACAAGAGGATTGGTCCGAATTCTTGGGGTTCTTGTTGAATACTCTTCGTGAGCATGAAAATGACAAAATCAATAATCCTCACCGCTCTGGATTCCGTACAGTCAGTCTTGTCTTGTGTTTGTAGATCTTTTGCTAGAAATGTCCTCACTAGTTTACGTTGTAGTACATATTCAAGAAGTAGCAAAAACGTGTGTGACTTTCTGGAACTTCAGCAGCATTTCCCGAAATTACTGATAACCAGTCCGTGCAAAGACTACTGTTTCATCATCTGGAAATAGAACGTTTAACAGGGGATGATCCACTGTATTGCCAAATATGCGCCAAACCAACTGACAGTAGTTTTAAGACAACAAGTATAGCTGAGGCACCAGCCAATCTAATAATAACACTGATGCTCTTACGAAACGACTCAACCTCTGGCGGAAGCACCAAACTCTTAAACATAAAGACCGTTTCACTGAAGTGAATGGAAATTTATTGAAGAAAATAAAGACGATCAATAATGGAAAATTATATATTGGATGGCAAAATCTCAAAGTGTATCAAAATAATAACCTCACATAATGTGAGAAATATTTTAGATTCAAATATACCCATAAAAATTGCAAAAATGAACTCGGATGCCCCCGATGTTCTGACTCACATGAACTGCAATTTTGTAAAAACGCCTAAATACTTAAATGTAATAATTGTATTATATTCAATACATTATACAAAACTACCCACCCTCTTGGCCATCTAGCTTCAGATAAGAACTGTACGACATTTATGTTCCACCAAAACCGATTTGATTCCAAAATTGATTGCAACTCGTGATAAAAAGAATCCTGAATATAAAACTTTCCACTATTCAAAATATTCCGAAAATTGACAATGAATAATCGTGAAGAAAATGTGAAATTATATAAACTAAATTCGATGTTAGACTTTGAATGCTTCAACAGGAATCACTGGAAAATATTATACATAAATTCAAGATCGATAAGGAACAAAATGGATGAACTGGAAGTGATAATCAACAAACTAGAAATCAAAATTTTTGCGGTAATTGAAACCTGGATGAGAGACATTGAAAAAATTATACTATAATTTCAAGAATTTTAACTCCGTTTATTCAAGTAGACATAAGCGCTGTGGTGGTGTAGGAATATTTACTCAAAAATATGTTGAATTTGAAATGATTGAAAAACAGGAGAAATCAATAACCTATTTCGCTATTGAAACAAAATCTCCCTCATTTGTAGTATGTGGCCTATATAATTATCGCTCCCCAAAATCAAAGATGAAAAATCTTCTCAATTCAACAATATTGATTGTGAATGTTTCTTTTTAGGTGATATGAACGTTAATTTATTAACTGATGATAATGAGTCAAAATACTTATTGGATAAATATATTTCAAATAATTTTTCGATATGTAATAATGAACACCCCACTAGAGTAACAACCAATAGCTCAACCCTTATTGATAATTTCATAACAAATTCGAAAAAAAAAATAAAATTTGTGATCGATTGATTCTGCATTGAGTGACCACAAAATGTAAATAGCGTATATCGATAACTGACTCCAAAAAACAAAAATCCAACAAATTATGAATTAAATCAAGTTATATGACATAGAAAATTCAAAGAATGACCTCAATGAATTTGGTAGTACCCTTGTAAATTATGAAAATCCAAATGAAGAATACGAGTATTTACTCAAAATTTTTGAAACCAATTCCTTCACCAAAAATGTAAAAAAGAAACATTATTTTATATTTCGTTTTGCACACCTTATTGAAGTTCGCGATATATTTTTTTATAGAAGAAAACAGAACCCTCATTCTTATTCATACCAAAAAGAGTATGATCATTATAACAGATTAGTGAAAAAACAATTAGAGAAACAAAACACAAATTCTATAAATTGTGAAAGGCTTTCGCGGCCATCGTCACTTACATGGTGGTTCTTCGGGTTGTAAGGCCGACGTATGTTTATAGAAGATCTCGACGTTTCACCAACACGAGTGATTAGCATTCTCAAGAGATATTTTCAAGTTTCTGATTTCTTAATTCGCTGTCAAATGCTTGACATTTGTTATACGTTGTTTCAATAAATACCTGTAATTTGACGTTCTTACATCTGATTAGTCCCTAGCGTTAGCTGACATCATATAATCGTTCGTACCGTTATTTTGTGGGTAGGGAGCTAATTGATAATTTTTGAGAACTGGAAGCCAAACCTTGTTCAATTGTAGTCCTTCTTCGGTTCTGTTGAATTCAGAAACACCACAACAACTTCAAGTGGTGTCATTGGCCAATCCCACGGCGCTGAATGTCCAAATCAACGATCATCAACCATTTCGTTAAGTTCCCTGGAAACTTCCTGGGTGAAATGAGCTGGCGTTCCGTCAAGTTGACTGCAAATTTTCGTGGAAATCGATAACAGTCTTCCTTAGTATTGAATAGAATAGACATTTATTTCCAAATAAACAGTAACGTTGAAGGAAAATGTTCAGTAGTTGAAAATTAACTTATACATTAAAAATAAATAACAATAGTTCACAATAATCGACGAACTAACTAGAGTGGTTCATATAACTTTACATACTGAATATTACATACAAAGATTATTACCGCATACAAACGTTTCACATGGACTCATTCTAATGGCTTTTCTTTGGAGCACAAATACTGATTTCTACTTCACGGAATTTACCCAAAAGCTACTTCCATAGGACATGTGTGAGTAAAAGTTTGAGAAATAGACTATTTTCAGGGCATCTATGCTCATACCGTGTCCTTCCAAAATTCTGAGAGCAAAACAGGTGCTACTCAGTTTTTTGGTAAGGAGTGAATTATGCTGTTTTCAGTTTAATTGAGAGTCCAGGATGAAACCAAGTCATTTACTCTCGTTTACAAAGGAAATATTGAAATCAGCAACCTTGAGTGTATCAGTCAACGCAGTTTTATCTCTATATTATTCACTCCGCACCAGTCAGTTATTTGGGCCATGGTCGAATTTAGATTCTCTGTGGATTCTTGTGAGTTGATTCTATTGATTAAGAATAGGGTGTAGTCTGCAAACATTGTTGTGTTTGCTTTGGTAATATTCTGTGACAGGTCATTTATACACAAAACCAATAACTGGTCCAAAAATGGAACCTTGTGGGACACCTGTTTTTATCAAACCCCAGTCAGAGTAGCCATATTCTTATTTCTTGCTGTCTGTCTGTAAGATAGCTGGTGAACCATTCGAGAGGTGTGCCTCTAATGCCATAATGATCTAATTCAATCAATAAGATTTGAAAACTCACACAATCAAACAATAATAATAATAATAACGTTTATTCAGGATTGTACATAAAAATTACACTTTTTTTTATTACTGATATATATAAATACATAAAAGCCCGAACAAACATTGAGAAACCACAAAAGCCGGAGCTGCGCGTGGTGCATTCAATGCTGTAAAAAGCTTGAAAGTGATGGAAAGATAATATATAGCTAAGTTTTTTTTATAAGTAGATGTAAAAATAATAATTTAGTTAAAGATTATGAATAATATACATATGCATATGGATAATGAGTTGAAGTGGGCACATTAATGTTGATAAGTAGGTATGCAAATAGTATACTAATACATTTTTTCTTACATATTACTCGCCTGGAGAAAGGAAAAAAAGGAAAGGAAATCATGAAGAGAAGATAATAAATAATATCATGCAAGTATTTCATTGATAGTGCCTAGTTTCATTCCAAGAATAAATCCCTTAAATTTTTTCCTTAGTAAACTTTTAGAATTAATTGTAAGAATATAATTTTTCTGTTCTTTAGGGAGAAAATTTAACGATTTCAATGCTGTAACATCTTTGTCCAATTGTTTTTGTTAGAAGAGGTGTTTTTACAAAATATTCAGTTTTTGTCCTTGTTGAGTATGGATGATCGATACTATTCAATAAATATTTATGTTCGTGTATGTAAGCTAGGAGATTCAAGAACTGCATTTGTCTCACAGATAATACTTCCGATTCGGTATAAAGAGTGTTGTGAAAAAGTGAAAAAGACACTGTATCTTATTTTCTGCCGACTTGTGACATTCTGGCAGATTGACGTTAGGAGAATTTTGAATAAATATAATTTGTCATCAGAGAATTAAAAGTTCAGTATTTTCTACAAGATCTGAGTTTCATTAACAAAGTAGTGGTCCTTCAAGTCGCACGGTTCCAGTTCTATGAGTATACAGCTAGAAATTGCGCAGAAAGAATAATGTCTTCACAAAAGTTGGTGTTTCAAGATATGCCCGATGTGAAAGCAAAACTAGAAACTGTTGCGGGTGATAAAATCTTATTGAATAACATTCATTTTGCGTTATATGGAGAAGAAGCCAAAGGAAAATCTGCCAAAAGACGAATTTTATCGTTTGCTGGATTCCAGTTCTGCGCCAACTCTCCAGAATATACTCAGCATTTTGAGTTATTGAGTTAATCACTGAGCATCCGTAGTTTAGTACAATTGTGTGATTTCTTCGACTGCTCGTACTCAAATACTACAAGTGCAAATAATTTTACAAAAATATTTCTTAAATCTGTAATGGAAAAGTTCCAAACTGCAAAAGTTCCTCGCTCAAATAACTCAGCAGACGGTAAAAGTGTTTCCATATCAGTTCGAACGTATTCAACAAATAGTCAATCGACAAGAAAACTCCACAGATCAAAATTGTTTGAAATACAGAACGAAATTGATTCAATTCAAGAAAATTTTTTCTCCAAACAAGAAGAAATCATAAATTTAGAATCCGAAATAGAGGAAATGAAAAGTTTTGACAAATCTATCCAAGAAATTGAAGCCAAACAAAGAGAACTCGACAAAAAGCAGAAACTTCTCAAGATATGTGAAGCTAGGTTGAAAAATAAAGAAAATGCGCTTTCCAAATATGAAGAGTTTATTGAAGAAGAAACGGAGTCAGGTTTGGAGCAAGTTCCTCTGGAGGAAAGGTCCAGGACTAGAAGGTCAACATCTTATGTTCAGGAGTGGGCAAATAAAGTGAATAATCAGTGTGATGCTGTTGAAGAAATAGAACTATCACAAAAACACGAAATTGAAGGCCTCACAAAATCCATCAACAATATGCTTTCTCGACAGACAATAGGCAATCAATTGATGACATTTGATGGTTCATCTTATTTGAAGTGGCCAATTTTTTATTCTCAATACAGGCTGTCCAATGAAATATGTTCGTTTTCACCGCAAGAAAACGTTTTGAGATTGAACAAGAGTTTGACAGCTGAAGCAAGAAAATCTGTAGAAATGCTTCTCATCACTGCTCAAAAACCAGATGAAATTCTGGACATTCTACAGAAACAGTTTGGTCGTCCTGAATTAATTATGGATGAATTATTATCACGAGCATGCCATATTTCTGTTGTGGATAGTCTAGAATCATTCATGAATTTTAGTACTACTGTAAGAAATGTGACAGCAGTAGTCGAGGGGGAGATTGGAGAAATAATCGATCAGCGACAACTATTATCCAATTTTGTATCCAAATTACCACCTCATTTCATTGGGGAAGTTATCTGATTGATAAGAAAATTGTCTGTAGAAAAGAGACACTAAGAGACTTTTCAGTTTGGACTCAACAGATGTCTGATGTTGTATCCCGAATTACATTTGTTTCCAACGTAGTTAATGCAAATTCATCGACAATAAATGGAAACTATAGTACTACTGACAATGTTGAATTTCGGCAAGATCATAGTTCGACTGGAGCTACTGGAAAACGTTGTAAAATCTGCAACCAAAATCAACACTTTTTGGAAAATTGTAGTAATTTCCAGAAAGCACAAGTGAAGGAACGCTGGAAAATGGTCCAAAAGTGTAATGCTTGTTATTGTTGTCTACGCCAGCATCATGGAAAATGCAGAAAGAGAAAGGCGTGTGGAATCAATAATTGTGATCGTTTCCACAATAGCTTACTCCACAAAAACGTTGAGTATTCGAGAAAGCCTGAAGTTACAACACATGTAACAGACAAAAACAGCAACATTTTGTTGAAAATATTACCTGTCAAGCTTAAAGGCCCCAATGGAACTTTGGAAATTGTTGCTCTGCTTGATGAAGGTAGTACAGCTACACTACTTGATTGTGCTGTAGCAAAAAAATTAGGTTTGACTGGTCCCATATCACCACTGTGTTGCAAATGGACAGGCGATATATATCGATACGAAAACGATTCTCAAATGGTCCAGACAGAGATTGCTGGAGAACACAGCCCAATATTCCATGAGCTCAAAAATGTACGAACCATGGAGCATCTGAATCTACCTCAACAGCAGTGTGATTTTGCCAATATGATTCGTATGTTTCCCTTTGTTCAACAAGTGATTTCTCGATATAGAAACGAAGAGAAGCCTACCCTGCTGATAGGTCAAAACAATGCCCATCTAATCGTATCCAGACAAGTCATCCAGCCCAGTCCAATAGCCCCAATACTCTCTAAAACACAACTAGGTTGGACTATTCATGGTAGAGTGGGATATGAAACTGAAGTTGAAGATGAAATGTCCTTCATTTGCTGTGAACAGGCAGATGAAAAGTTGCATGAATTGGTGAAAAGTTATATGAGGATAGAAAACTTTGGAGTTGCTATCACAAACATTGATAGAAGAAAAACCAAAGAAGAACAAAGAGCCATTACAATAGCAGAAAGTTCCATTCAACGCCGTGACAATCAGTATCAGGTGAAATTACCATGGATTGAGGATAATTTGGAACTACCAGATTCATATCCAATGGCAAGTCAGAGACTAAACTGCCTTGAAAAACGTTTGTTCCGGAATGAAAAACTTGCAAATTCATATCAAAAAGAAATTCAAAAGTTACTCGATAAAAATTATGCTGTTCCAGTAACCACACAACAGCTTGAAATGGCAAAAAACAAGTGGTTTTTGCCACATTTCGCTGTACTAAATCCGAATAAACCGGAAAAAGTACGAATTGTGTTCGATGCAGCTGCAAAGGTTAATGGATTATCCTTAAATGATTATCTTTTACCTGGACCAGATTGGCTGACCTCCCTTTTCGGAATTTTGCTCAAATTTCGACAACATAAGATAGCTTTTGCTGGAGATATACGAGAGATGTTTAATAGGATTCGAATATCGGACGAAGATAATTTCTCACAGTGCTTTTTATGGCGTGATCTCGATTCTAGCAGACCTCCAGATGTATATAGAATGACAGCTATGTTATTTGGTACAACTTCTTCGCCATTTTTGGCACAGTTTGTCAAGAATTTTAACGCACATCAACATATTCATACTTACGGGAAAGCAGCTGAAGCAATTATTCAACATCATTATGTGGACGACTATTTGGATGGAACCGAAAATGAGGACGAAGCAGTACAACTCATTAAAAATGTCATACACGTCCATAGTAGAGCTGGCTTTGAAATAAGAAATTTCGTCTCGAATTCTCCTGAAGTTTTGGCACAAATTCCAGAGAATCTTCTTGCTCATCAAATCAAATCTGAAGTGGACAAGAGGACAAGTGAAGAGAAAATTTTGGGCATGCTATGGAATTCAGAAAAAGACTGTTTCACATTCAATTTGAAATTTCATAAAGTTTCCCAAGAAATATTCAATGGCACTAAAATTTCTACGAAAAGGCAAGTTTTAAAAACTGCCATGTCAGTATATGATCCCATAGGTTTGCTCTCACCAATAACCATAAAAGTTAGAATATTACTGCAAGAGATATGGCGTTCGGGCATTGGTTGGGATGATTCAATCACTGAAAAAATGTTCGGCAAATGGTTGGTCTGGCTTAGAGAATTGAAGAGTGCAATGACCATCGAAATACCCAGATGTTATTCTCCAGAGTTGAAGAATAGTGAAAGAATAGAACTCCATACGTTCTCGGATGCTAGTGAATACGCATTCTCAGCAGCAATTTATCTGAGGTTGAAATTTAGCACCTACTTTAGAGTAATCCTCATTGCTTCAAAAGCACGAGTTGCCCCGCTCAAAACACTCACCATTCCCAAATTGGAACTTCTTGCTGCAGTGATGGGAGTACGGCTATGTGCTGAAGTAACGAAACACTTGAAATTGGATATTTCGGCAAAATACTTTTGGTGCGATTCAAGAACAGTCATTCAATGGCTCAAAACCGAAAGAAAACTGCAAACATATGTAGCTGCCAGAGTAAGTGAGATTTTAGAAAGCAGTAACATTCATGAATGGAACTGGGTGTCTACGAAAGACAATGTTGCAGATGATTGCACACGAGATGCCACAAAAAATGGATTGAACGTTGAGAGTCGTTGGTTCAGAGGACCGGAATTCCTTTACAAAAATGAAAATGACTGGCCTAAAATTCCACAACAGTCTTTCAGTGACAGTGAAAACATGTATGATGACCAGAATGAGGTACTAGTGAATTTAATAAGCGAAGATTTATCAAAATCATTACCAGAAGTAAAATCCCATTATACTTGGATCAAACTACTCCGAATAACAGCGAGGATAAATCGATTCGTAACGAATATAAGAGCTAAGGGAAGTGACCGTAAACCACATATTCTATTGACACCCGAAGAGTTAGAGTGGAGTCAGAGGCAATGGTGGAAATCTGTTCAGGCTTCATGTTTTCCCGTAGATCTATCGAACTTGAAACAAGGAAAGTCAAACAAAAATGGAAGATTACACAATATGTGTCTATTTCTCGATGGCAGTGGAATTATGAGAGTATCGAGCAGAATAATCAATATGAATGAAGTTTCTATAATTGAAAAGGAACCGATAATTTTAGATGGAAAGCACCTGTACACACAGAAAATGATACTTCATGTTCACAAAAATAATGCTCATCAAGGAACTGAGACCATTATCAACGATTTGAAAAGAAAATTTTGGATACCTCATCTTAAAACGATAGTTAAAAAGATAATTCGTCAATGTGGCTACTGTAGACGCTTTACAGCAAAACAATTACAACCAAAGATGGGTTTGTTACCCCCAGAGCGACTTTTGAAATACGAAAAACCGTTTTCAGCAACAGGTATTGATTTTTTCGGTCCCTTTTTGGTAAAAATAGGAAGAAGAACCGAAAAGCGCTATGGTGTGCTCTTTACCTGTCTAACAATCAGAGCTGTTCACGTGGAGATTGCTCATTCATTAAAGACGGGCTCTTGTATAAGGGCTATCAGACGCTTTTTATGCAGACGAGGATCCGTGAAAGTTTTCTGGTCTGATAATGGCACCAATCTGAGAGGAGCAAGTCGCGAACTTCTTGAAGCTTTGGATGAACTTCAGATCAAGTTAGTGATAGATGACATGACAAATAGAGGAATAGAGTGGAAATTTCTACCTCCACTCAGTCCGAATATGGGTGGCTGTTGGGAGCGCCTTATAGGTTCTTTTAAAAGGGCTCTCATGGCCATCATGAAAAGTCGTCACCCAGCGGAAGAAATATTACAAACATTGTTCAGTGAGGCAGAGTAAGTACATTATAAATAGTAGACCGCTTACTCACGTTTCTACGGATCCACAAGACTTGGTTAGTATCTCACCAAACGATATACTTATTGGAAATTCGAGTACTCTCATGACACCTGGAATTTTCAATGAAAAAGATCTACTGAAAAAACAGTGGAGAGCTTCTCAATATTTGGCTGACATATTTTGGAAGCGCTGGTTGCGCGAATATCTCCCAAGTTTGGTAAACCGAAGCAAGTGGAACAAAAATGAACCCAATCTGGAAGAAGGTGAATTGGTGATAATAAATGAGAGTGATTTTCCAAGAGGAGCTTGGCCAATGGGAAAGGTGAAGAAAGTGTATATGGGTCCTGATGGCACTGTCAGAGTTGCTGATGTACAGACAGCCCAGGGTACCTATAAACGTCCCGTGAGAAAACTTCATCGTCTCAATATTTGTGCTAACAAGGAAGTTAGCACCGAGGGGGAGAATGTTGTGAAAAAGTGAAAAAGACACTGTATCTTATTTTCTGCCGACTTGTGACATTCTGGCAGATTGACGTTAGGAGAATTTTGAATAAATATAATTTGTCATCAGAGAATTAAAAGTTCAGTATTTTCTACAAGATCTGAGTTTCATTAACAAAGAGCTTTGGTTGGGTATGTAGGTTTTTTCTTAAAGATAATTTTGAGAAAGCGTTTTTGTATATTTTCCAATTTTCGTATATGGATGTTTACCGCTCCACCCCATGCTAGGATTTCATATTGAATCCTAGATTCCACGAGTGCCGCGTATATTATTTTACTGTGGTGTGTGTCCAATATTTTGTTGAGACACTTGAATTTGTATAATATAGTTCTTAGGGTTTTTGTTACATTATTGATATGAATATCCCATCTCAAGTGGCTATCTATTGTTATACCAAAATATTTAATTTCATCTCTTACTTTTATGGAAGAATTGTAGATATCGATTTTTAAGGTTTTGTACTGCGGTAAATTATTTTTATATGAGGTGAACGGGACAAAGTACGTCTTTTCTGTATTAATCGTAAGTAGTTTATGTAGGTCATGTCATAATTTGAGTCAGATCGTCTTCAGCTTTTATTTTCAAATCTTCCCAGTTTTCATCTTCGTAAAAAATAGCTGTGTCATCTGCATAACTGATGATGTCTCCAGAGCTGTTCATACTTAGCAGGTTATTGATGTATGCAGTGAATAATATCGGTCCCAAGACAGTTCCCTGTGTGACTCCATACTCAACTTCTTTCTCTCTGCTTAGATCTGTGAAATGCCTTCTTAAAATCACAAGCTAAGCCAATTGATCTGTGTTTCGAATCCATCCTTTGTAGATATTTTGTGTTACATCGTACATTGCCGAAGATGTTGAAATTTTATTCAAAAATCCATCTTGATTTGGGGATATGATCTTACATTTTTTTGTGTACTAGTTTTTCGAATAGTTTAGCTAACGTAGATAGAAGTGAGATAGCAAGAAGGAAACACTCTGCTAACTAGGGATTGATTAGAAAGTTCTACCAGGTAAGGTAAAATAGTGTCAATGCATTTTTTGAGTAGTTTGTTTAACGGGCAAGCGCTAATTTTGCTTGTTCATTGATCATTATATTTATAACTACCAACACCCTAAAGGGCATACGTTATAAAGTCATTACACATTTTGGCAACGGGTTGATGGACTATCAGATTCCACTCGCAGACAAAAAGTAGACCAAAAGTTCCTGGACTATGTGATGGATTTTGATTTTGATCTTGATTTTGATTTTGAAGTATAAAAAGTCCTTCCTACAAAAGATCAGAGCATCTTAGAAATAAACTTTTTTAATGTGATGAATAGATTGAGAATTTTCGAGTATAAATCATCAAAAGTGGTAGTCTCAAATCCTACAAAGAAAAGACAAGTTTCTTACTCCAATTGTGAAACTCCGTACACATGCACTTGCTACCGAAATGAAGGACTTCTCTCCAACTAGAAATATCCCATTTCCACAGGAAGTAATTTTTTGATTATTCAAATATATCAATTTCTAGCAGCCATAAAATATTTTCTAGGTATGGGAAATATCTCACATTGTTCAATGGTAAGAAATGTTGAAAATACCTCAAATATATTATTATTATAATTATATCAGAATGCATATTCGAGAAAACTACTGAGATTATGCATTAATTTCCCCTACAGTTTATGTTCCAATAGGCTAGATCTAGAAATTACTGATAGCCAATATCATAATATCAGTACGCCCTTGAACGTGCATATTAAAAAACTATTTGAATGACCACATTGCACTATGGGGACTTGGAAAATCTCACTTCCAAGAAGAACTCAATAAAACTGAAGAAGAAACGAGAGCAACATACTGGCAAAGACTTCCAGGGCTAAGGCAGGCCAAAGATCTCCTCGGCAATTTCAACCGAGCAAGATCGAAAACACTGATTAACCTCAGCAAAATTAGTCTGAAGACAATCACAGGATTTCTAACGGGGCATTGCAGACTCAAAGAACACCTAAGGAAGCTAGGCTTGGATGAGGACAACACCTGCAGATTCTGTGGGGAACATCCAGAAACACCTCACCACATATTGATGGAGTGTTATGCTGTACACCACAAAAGATTAAATATACTGGGATCACACCAGCTGACTGTGGAAGAAATACCACAAATGGACCCCCTCAAAATCCTAAAATTCCTGAAGGAATTGAGGCTTGAGGGGCTGCTGTAAACGAGAACACCTTGAGATAGCAGAAGATGGGGTACAATAGATCTAACTAGGTCGCAGCGCATCAGTCACCATCCATACCTACCAATCCCAATACCAATACCAATACCAATGGGGCATTGTAGGTTGCCTACCATCCAAATTCATGAATGAGTTGTGAGCCTGAAATCACAACAGCTACTTTTAGTGAACTTTGAACAGTCTCTAAATTGGATGAACATATGTACAGAGTGAGTCTCAAGTCTGAAACTTGAAGTTGTTGTCTCTTGAAGTTGTGAATGAGCTCAGTACAATTTCAAATTGGAACAACAGGTCGGATCTGTGCCTTATGAATCACAAGCAATTGACAGTAAGGGAAATAGCGCTTGGCAAGTTTTTGAGAGGCACTTTTAGCAATGTATCTCATATGGCTTTCTTATGACAGGGTACTGCTGATGGTAATACCCATGGACGTATAATATCGTATAAATACAGATGGACTCAGTATTGCCATACCTACGACACGGAGTGATTTGAAGTCACTCTGTTTTTAGGCGCGTGGGCTGCGGGAAAGAGAGAAGGTAGCGATAGACTGTGACCTTCCCATAACAGACAGGTGCGCACGCATTTGCTGAAAATAGGGTTCAATCACAAGAAAGAAAATGCTGAATTTGAAATAATGATGAAAATATCAAGGAAAGTGTTAGAATATACATCCGATGGGACTTCGTGAGATAGAAAAACTCATTTGAAATTCCTGATGTCATAAAAAACTTCATTGACTCGAAGAGTGAGTATAGATCCTTAGAAAATTAGGTTCATAAATTTCTCAACAAAAAAGACTTTTAGTAAGACTTTCGTTTTCAATTAATGGAAAGTTGGAGACAGTCGACTGAAAAAAAAAGAATAAAAATGCATTTACTGAAAAATGATAATTTATATATTCAATAAATACATGTTCTTATACATATTAAAATAAATGAATATTGTGAAGAATAAATATCCCAAAGAAATTTTCAGCGCATATTATTCAAATTCAGAAATACAAAATCTTAATGTATTTACGACAATATGCAAACAAAATTAACAATACAGATAATCAAACTAACATTTTTTTCGAGAAAAATCAAGTACGTACAGAGTTTCACAAAAACAACAATAAAATAAAAATGAAGAATTTGTTTTCTATTCTGAAATGATTTGCTAATATCTTGAGTTCCCCCCTCGAGCAATGATAACCGCTTGTTATACTCATTATCAGAGTCCTTATTCAATTATGTCTCCCAAATTCACTAAACTGTCTCTCAGCTCATTCGAAGTAAATTTGGGCTGCTGCTGGGCTCTAATTCATCTCCCAAGAATATCATAAATATGTTCAATGGGGTTCGTATCAGGACTTCTCGCGGGCAAGATCGCCCGGAAATACTGGCGGGCAAAATCAAACCGTGATCTGCAATGTTCTGCAGTCAATGAAGGCCTTGTTGCTGCCCTGCATGACATCATTTTGTGTTCCCTCAAACTTTGCTTGAAGATATCTTTACTAGATTAGATTAACTTAGATTCATTTTTGGCTTCCGCGCTAAAAGCCTTTACACTGCGACCATTTCAGACATATTTTTTCCCCTTCGAAATCGGTTAGAGCCCTTGCAGTGACAAAGTACGTGTACTGATGTAAAGCAGCATTTGAAAATTCTCATCAATATTATTATTATCACATTGATATTATGGAATTCTTGTATTTGTCAGTTCTTGACGTGTGTGCTAAATTTAGGATTATTCAGAGGATTGGAAGTGGGTAGAAATTGAATTTAGAATTTCTCATTATTATTATTATCAATAAAACATTAATATAATAAAATTCTTATATTATCGTAGGTCCTTGGTAAGTATGCCAAATTTTAAAATTTTCGGATGATTAGAAGTGGGTGGATATTGAGTAAAAAATCACGTCATTATCATTATTATCATTATCATTAAACTTTTATAATTAAGTCCTTGTGTTGCAATCGGTTTATGTGTGCCCAATTTCAGATCAGACGATTTAAATCAAATTCGAAAATTCTCATCATTATTATTATTATTAGGAGCGTTACTATCATAAAATTCTTGTATTGTCGTTGGTTCTGAAAATTTTAGAAACATTTTAGATAATTCGGAGGATTAATAAAGGGTGAAAGTTGAATTTGAAATTCCAATTATTATTATCATTATCTTAATAACATTAATAGTAGGAAATTCTTGTATTATCGTCGGTCCTTGATATGTGGCCATATTTCAGATCATGATAATTGGAAGTGAGTGAAAATAGAATTTAAAAATTCACATCATTATTTTTATTTTTAGTGGAATCTAGTTTCTTCAGGAAAATCGCCTGTATGGAGGAACTTAAAAACTAAAACCTTTTCTGAATAAAAATTTTGATCCAAATCTTTAAAGCTGTTTCCGAGCCAAAATAAATATTTCAATATACAAGAATTGCTTTTAAAGCCGCTTTTACTGTGACATCAGCTGAAAACCTAAAGATAAATCAAAATTTTAATAAACATTTCTTGGACTTTTTGGCAACCTTTTTGAATTATCCAAAAAACTGATGAAGTTAAATGTTTCGTGAGGTATCTATTTCATTATCTCCACATGTAAAGGTTTGAATTCACGTATTAATTTCATTTTATTCGGCGAAAACAGATTGATACCCACTGTAACGCCTATGGTACTTACGAATGGAATTTGATATTCGGGTTCGAAAACATGGATTGTTTGCAAACCCAACAAGATTGCACCATTATGATTCTCTTACTATTTTACTGCCACTATATATCACGAATGAGTTCAAAAACCACTATTTCAGCAATAATCCCACAAAAAATCAATGACAGAACAGGGCAGAACTGTCAGAAGTTTACTTTGTGGAAAACATAAATCTGTGGCTTGGTACAAGAAGTGACCAAGTCACTTTTCGCCAGTTTTGCGATTTTTGCCCAAAATTTATCATAAGAACATGAAGTTTTCGATGTAAAAAGTGTCTAAGTTGAAACACAAGAAGGATGCAATTTTTTTCCCAATAAATACGTAAATAAGAGCACTTATAAAACAATTATGTTCTCGAGCGCATGAAATTGCCGCTCCTGCAAAGTCACAATTTTTGACTTAGTCATTTCTTGTACCAAGCCACAGAAATATTGATGATTTCATTAAAAATATGAACAGGATGTTCATAAAGTCAGTTGTGGAATCATCTGCGACTGAAAGTTGGAATTTGGTCGCTATTTTCCATGGTACAAGATAACCTCTCTTGGAAGGGATTCATGTTTTAAAGAGAAACATTCTCAATTGGAAATTGAATCAATACATGACTCCTCTGGAAATGGAAAAAACCCTACGATAAAATTGAAGTTACTTTTTTGTAATATCTAACAGAAAACAACTACTTCCCCGGCAAAAGCCACGCTGGACATTGAACTACATCTGATAGATATTGAGAAAGACCCTATATAACTTGAGAGAAATAATCTGAAAGTGAAAATTTGCATTTTCATTCAGATAGTTGATTATTTATTAATTGTCCAGTTTCCATTGGAGATTCTCATCTATGAATGAGATAAGGGAGAATGGTATTCAGAAGTATCACTCACAGAAAATCGCTCATTTCATTGACGCGTGGATTGCATCACTTTCGCTCGGCCTTCAATACATTTTGGTCGACAAAAATCTATTTCACTCTTCTAAGATCATCAGGGAGGTCGGAAGAATTGGAAAACATACTCTTCAGAAGCAATTTCACACTGTAATGATGAATTGTTGGACTATTTCTTGTGCTGTGAAACTTTGAAAATATTTTTCTGACAAAGTTTCACAGCACAAGAAATAGTCCAACAATTCATCATTACAGTGTGAAATTGCTTCTGAAGAGTATGTTTTCCAATTCTTCCGACCTCCCTGATGATCTTAGAAGAGTGAAATAGATTTTTGTCGACCAAAATGTATTGGAGGCCTAGCGAAAGTGATGCAATCCACGCGTCAATGAAATGAGCGATTTTCTGTGAGTGATACTTCTGAATACCATTCTCCCTTATCTCATTCATAGATGAGAATCTCCAATGGAAACTGGACATTTAATAAATAATCAACTATCTGAATGAAAATGCAAATTTTCACTTTCAGATTATTTCTCTTAAGTTATATAGGGTCTTTCTCAATATCTATCAGATGTAGTTCAATGTCCAGCGTGGCTTTTGCCGGGGAAGTAGTTGTTTTCTGTTAGATATTACAAAAAAGTAACTTCAATTTTATCGTAGGGTTTCTTCCATTTCCAGAGGAGTCATGTATTGATTCAATTTTCAATTGAGAATGTTTCTCTTTAAAACATAAATATTGATATTCGACAGCGTTGAGAAACGTGCAGATACAATAATTTCCTCACAACCATTTTAAGACAACCATTTTTAAATAGTTTGGATTTTTAACCTTGTAAGTAATACAGGTTTGAGTTGCATGATAATGTCACCATTACCATTTTTCATTCTTCTGTTGTAATCGAATGGAATACGTATATGTTAAAGACATTACTTACGCGATGTGACAACGCCCAACTCAATATCACGACTACAGGTTGTGGAAAACACGACTTCAAACCAGGATGTAAACAGCTTGGTCCAGTACAATACTTTATAGGTCCATGGTAATACCAAACATCGAAATGGAGGACTCCATTGGTATGGAGACTACTGACACGAAAAACATGCTTGGGTTTTATTCGCATTGAGTTGACAGCAGTTCAGTAGTTGACACTTAATGATTAATAAAAGCATATGCACTTGTCACTCCAATATTGAAGTGACAAGTGCAGTACAGTGTTGTCAATTTAAGTTGAGGTGATAAAGGAAGTTTTTACAGTAGCGTATCACTTACTAGAACCCGAAAAAGCAACGGTATGTTAACAAAATGATGTGTAGTATTAGTTCGCGTTTTCAATGAAAACGCTGGAGTTATTCCTGTATCACAGTCTCCAATTGTTTCCTTTTGACGTCAAATCAGATCGATCGAGCGTTTTTGGAAAATCGCCTACCAGAGCGTTCTGCATCGGAATAATCAGGTATTCAGCTGTTTTTAAAAACTGTCTAGTCCAATATTCATCAATCATTCCCAATTATCTGTACCCTATTGGATTATTCACGTTGGATTTCAGGATAATGAGTATTTATCTACCAAAGTCAATATAAATTTTCTCTGGATAATTCACGTGTATGCAGCATCATCTGTTGTATAATATTTGGGTGTGGTGACGAAGGCTCATAATCAGATAAGATTTATAATCAGATACACAACTTATCTAAGCTCAGTTCCTGGTGAATCAAGATGTTCCTTGATGGTGAAAGTTTCTTCCACAGAAGGAGTGTCTTCTTTAATAACTACAATTTTGTTTTCAGGAATCGCTTATAAAGTTTGGAACTCCAAGGACTATTCGACTTTATCATTATGGATCCCAAAATTAGTATTGGATTCAATATTTTTATGGCCGGGTACGGAACGTACATTTATTGTTCTGCTCTTATGGGTTTCTATCATTATTGTTACTACTGGATCCATCTCTTATTTTGTATCCAATATAAGTGATTACGAAAAGGCTACGTACAGTTTGACCATAGTTTTCATAACATTACAAGTACGTGTATATTTAATATTCATTTTGTTTGAATGGTATTGATGAAAGTGATGACAGATAAATTTTTTTCACCTTCTAAGAGGGATAACCTCAGTGCCCTAGTTCTTGTAGATAACTTATCTGGCGGTGGAAAGTGGACTGAGTTTTCCAAGAGTCCATCTCGGTTCAAACCCTATTCCGAATGAACACTTGTAAGTTCTACAAGCAATCGAGTAATTACAAAAGTAACTCTTTTGCTATAAATAAATTCAGACTTAGAATTGAAAGGAAGTTAGGGGGCGATATCTTTGGTTCAGTTCTGAAGTGAGGATTGGTCAATGCATAGGGGATGACTAAGACATTATTCAGGGAGTTCCCCAGGGTTCGAATTTGGGCCCCTTCTTCTTGTTATTGTTTGCCAATGACCTGATTTCATTCATAGGTAATACAAACTTGGCTTTCGTCACAAGTTATGCTGACGATACAAATATTTTGATTGTTGGAGACAATCAGCCCAGTAACCTAGTACATCCTAAGTTGCATTGAATGGTGGTAGGTTCCTTTTTTTCTTGTATGGGATGTGCCTGAGGTGACAAATCCAAGATTTCGACCTCGGCAGCCCCCCGGATCACGTTTGAAAATCCCAAAAACTGTTAAATTTTTCCTCCTTTTTGGTTTTGTCCCGTTTTGACTATGAAGGTACATGTTTTTGACAAAAACCCCTTCATACATTCGAGAACAAGAATAAATTTGCTTCATCATGATATCAGAATGGACTTGCTTGACCCCATAGTTTTCTAGATACAGCTTGTCAAAATTTGGCAAATTTTTCAAATGTGAAAATTTTAAGATAATTTTCATGCTTCTTCATATTGTCTGTATATCTTCTACAATCTGTCTGATGTGAGGCAGTGGAGTGAAAATTTATTCAATGGAACATTTTGAAGGGGGACGTCAATGTTTCCTTCTCTTCGACGGACCAGGCCCAAGCAAATTTAACCGTGTTAAGGAGTCTTAATATGAATGGCATACACGTGTTGGTAAGTATGAACTGATAGAAATAACGGTTCTATAAGATTTGGGTGAATAATAAATAGAAATAATCGTAACCTTCAGCAATAATAACAGTGTGAGAATACCTGATGTAGTTCCTCGACAACAGTATCTCCAGCGAGTTGGTTGACTGAATAAGCGAGCAGCCTATCTATCTCGTCATTGTCGTCGAGCTCGTCCAAATCAAGGATGTTGACATCGTCGTCTACCGTTATTTCAGGCAGGTTTTCGCAAGACTGGCCATTGCAGGTTCCGCAGACGAGTGATCACTTCAAACGTACTTTCCTGCAGCTGCAAGCATTTTGGCAACCCTTCTTGCAACTGTAGGAAACATGTTCAGCAGGTTTGAGGGGGATACTTCCAGGGACATCATCTTCGGGAGAAGGCCTTGGGCTGTAGCAAACCATCCATATTCGAGCGGAATATTTTTATAACCCAGCCACTGCTGCACCTGGTGGTATGTGCGAAATGAGTGTAGCTTTGCAGCATCTTGCGTGGGAGAAAGTTTGGCTAGGTTGAAACTGGTCTTGGCTGCAGCCTTTGTGAAGAGCTGGTAGCGCAAGCCATTGATGGTTTGACTGGACCTTTCCCCACCGTATAGCTCGATGAGGATTTTCTCCCCGGCTTCAGCTACTTGGGCAGGTGTCGCAGCTGGATTAGAAAATACTGCAGCTTCTTTTTTGAGGTGTACATGTTTACCTAATATTTGAAACTACTTGAATTTTCCTTGGTCGAAGAAGCACGAGGTGGAATCACAGCCACTGAAGGCGTGAGTGAAAGGGATGAGATAGCTGTCTTCAGATGTTGAGGTGATAGAGTAGTTTGAAGGTATATAGTACCTTTGTGGGACTCCTGAGACCAGTGAGGATGATCAGCAAGTCTACGTCTGCTCCTACAATAATCACGACCTGAAAATCAGAGGCATTTTTTTCAGCTTGAAAAATCTCAATGTGTTTGACTTCAAATGTTACCTTCAGCATTTGTATGAGCCTCAATTTGTTTTTTTCATTGGATAAAAACAAAATTCGGGAAATCTTAGGAGTGGTTGTTTCCTCAAATTATCACCTCAGGAGATGAATATACCTGAGCTCGGCGGGTACGTTCAGAGCTTTGTATTCTTCCGATCAGGCTCTGTTGGGTAGTCATCAAACACTACAGCTATGTTCTGACCGTACCGTGCCTCGAGATATTTCACATATCGGGCAGGTATTATGAACTCAAACGAGGAGTGCTTGGGCCACACCACTTTGTGAAAAAGATGACCACCATCTATCACCACAAATTTAGTTTTTTCTCTTGTTTCATTAATATTAACAGGTTGGAATGCTGCATAGAAAGAGGACTTCTTGCCCTTTCACATTTCCTCTTAAGTGAATAGAGACATCGGGTATAGTGAAAGCTCGTACGTGAAAAAGTATCAGATGGGACACACACATGAATGAACTGATCTTAAGACTTTGTTCTGCAGCAGAAGTAATTCGAGCAACAAGGGACCAAGTTTCGTTAAATAGCTTAAAGGTATATTACTATGAACATATTCAATCTATTATTCCTTATGGCATAATATTTTGGGGTTCATCTAATTTGGCAAACAAAATATTCAAAACTCAGAAGTATCTAATTAGCTCTATGTTGAAATTACCTTATGGATCAACTTGCAGACCGTACTTTGAAGAAATGGCTATATTATGTACCTTCCTTATACTTCCTTCAATCAGTAACTTTTGCAAAAAAACACTACCACATTTTCACAAGAAACTGCGATCATTATTGCAACAAAATGGCAATAAATACTAGAGGAAGAACCGATCTAAGTATACCAAAACATACAACCTCATTTTATGAGAAACGGTTCCACTATAAAGCCATCGAGACATATTGGTCACTCCTATTTGAAATAAGAAATACCCAATACTTGAAAAAAATTCAGACTCCTAACAACAGAATACCTGAAAGGAAAAATTTATCTACGTTTCAACAGTTGGTGATGAGTCTTGATGTGATTGTTTCATAAACTATAGAATTACGATAACTTTTAATAATAATAATAATAATAATGACGTTTATTCGTGATAAAATCGATACAAACATTAAGAATTAAAAAAGTAATTATGAATAAACGTGAAAATATCCACAGAAGTACTATACGTACTTGTTTGTGGCAAATACAATGTAAATAAATATAAATGTAGTAAAACTAAAGTGTCTGGTGTGATAAAATAGATATATACGAAAATACAATTATACATGTTTAAATATTTTTTCAATAAAATTAAAATAAGATTTAAATTAATAAATAAATATTGTGTCTGGTGAGGTAAAATAGACAATACGGGAACACAATTATACATGTTAAAAAGTTGTTTTTTTTACCATAAAATACAAATAAATAAATATAATAAAATTTAGTATCAAACGCTCAGTGAATTGAAATAGATATAGGAGAAACACAGTTTACTTTTTTTTTCAATTTTCTATCAATTTATGAATATCAGTTTTATTATTTTTTAAAGCGTTTCAGAGAAGTTTCATCTATGATTTCCTTTGGTAAGTAATTAAGTAATTTTGGGGCTAGGTACAAGTAGCTTTTCTGTCCGATGGACTTGGACGCCATCAGTGGTATGTAATATTGATGTTTTGTTCTTGTTGCATATGGATGGTTCGGAGTGTTATGTTCATGTTTGTTATTATATATTTGACATCCTATTGGAATGCTATATAATTGTCTGATATCTAATATTTGTGTTTCTGCATAAAGCAAATTACTTGAATATCTTGCAGGCTTGTTAAGTAGTAATCTAAGAAATCTCCTTTGAGAAACTTCGAGAGCATACACGTGCATTCTTGATACTCCTCCCCAACCAATATTTCCATATAGAATGTTTTTGTATTTGTAGTTCAAAGGTTTTACAACTTGTTTGAATCGATATAAAATACTCCGTAATTTTTTAGTTAAATACTTCATATGATGGTCCCATCTGAGATGATTATCTATATATATATATACCTTGATAATTTATTTTTTTGGCAGGTTTAATTACAAAATGTGTTTGAATGTTGAGATTGTATTCTGGCAAGGATGTAGTACGACTGCTAAATGGTAAGTATACCGTCTTATCGAAATTAATAGAAAGTAATCTACTGTCAAACCAGTCTTTGATGTTCCCTAGATCTTTTTCAGTTTTAGATTGTATCAGTCATCGTTTTTATAAAATATGACAGTGTCGTCCGCGAAACTGATGATCTTTCCAATTGTATCTTGGATGAATAGGTCATTCAAATAAATCACGAATTACAACGGTCCCAGTACTGTCCCTTGAGGTACACCACATTTAACTTTCATTTCTGTACTTACCTGGCTTTCAATTCTTACTCTTTGGTTCCTGTTTGTTAGGTACCTTTTTAATAACTTGTGTGCTATGCCTCTCACACCCATATCTTCCAGGGTATCTAGAAGTAATGAGTGATCGACCGTATCGAATGCCTTTTTCAGATCTATGAAAACACCTATGGAGGGAGTACTCGAGTAGAGATTCATAGATGATTTTTGTTAGGGAATGAATTGCATCAGTAGTAGATTTATTATCTCTGAAACCATACAGAGATGTTGAGAAAAGATTATATTTTTTAAGAAATGTTCCTAATCTCGCTTTCAAATTTTTTTCGAAAATTTTACTTATTGATGGTAGGACGGAGATAGGCCTATAGTTCGTGATATTATCGGCGTCACCGCTTTTAAATATTAGTGTCACAATTGAGTTTTTCAGAATTGAGGGAAATATTCCTAATTCCAATGATTTATTTATAATTTCCATTAAAGGTTTGCTAATAAATTCAATGATAATCTTAAAATTTTCAGCTTTAATCCATCATGCCCGGGAGATTTATTATTTTTCAAGTCATTTATGGTGTTCTTTATTTCAGTTATATTTGTTGGTGTGAGAAAAATAGAATTTTTATTTACATACTTATTACCTTTGTAGTTTGGATTGTTTTATAATATTCTTTGCTAGATTTCATCCTACATTAGCGAAAAAGCTATCAAACATGTCCGCAATACTGTTTTGGTTAGTTACAATCTCTCCTTTATCATTTTTGGCAATCTTTATTTGTTTTTTTGTATTTATTTTCAGAATTTCATTTACCGTGTTCCATGGATTTTTGCTTGAATTTTGTTAATTTTCCATCAAGTTCTTATAGTACTTGTCTTTCGCATATTTAATTTTTTCCTTAGCTTATTTTTTGATTGATAGGTAGTCATTTTTCATATTCTCATCATTCGGAGTTTGTTTCCGTAAGCGATATAATTGTTTTTTTATTTATGTTTTAATCCAGGTTTTTCTTCTTCGGTTACTATTTTTTATTTTAATGTATCTAGTTGATTTACGAATACATGTATTTATTATGTTGATGAATTTTTCTGTTGCAGATTCGAGATCATGCAACGGGTATAATTCAGTATCCCAATTAATGTAGCTAATAGATTCTAGCAGTGATGTTTTGTCTAATCTTTGGAAATAATGTTTTGAGTTATGATTGATACTATGATTTTTTTTATTATTCAGTATAATTTGTAATAGCGTTATGTAGTGATACGTGATTGTGGTAGAAATAGTGATAGGCAGTTGATTATTATAATTGTGCTGTTTCATTTTTATGAATACAAGGTCTAGACATGATTCAGATCCATTCCTCGCTCTTGTAGTAGTATTTATGGTTGAATGAAACCCATATTCACTCATTATGTCGAGATAGGTTCTTGAGTCATCAGTTTCTTTCATTAAATCAATGTTTATATCACCAACAAATAAGCTGCAGTATTGGTTATCATTCTCTTTGTTCAATATGTCATTAAGTTGGTCTAAAAAGTCATCAATTTTACTTGCTGGAGATCTATAGAATGCGAAGAGGCAAATGGTCCGTTCATCTACAATCATTTTAATTTTCAATAATACACTTCCGCTCAGTTTCATAGAAATGTGGGAATGATATAAGTCCGCTTTCACAAAAACAATGACTCCATCATTTTGATTATTGTTGCTTTCATTGTATATAGTTAGATAATCAGTCAAATTGAGAGGAGAAGTATCTGGCACATGCCAAGATTCTGTTAGGACTATGCAATCAAAGTTCGTACCAAGTTCCTCAAGACTGATTCTGAGTTCATCTATGTTTTGTGGAGACACTACAAATATTAGTATTGATGATCTTTAAATTACTGAAATTACTATTTATCGATAAAACTTCTTTCGCTTCATTGCAATTATTCAGAGGGTATGTTGTTATTTTCTCTACTTTGAAGTCTCTTATATAAGGATCCATACCTACAGATGAAATTAACAATAATATATCACGGCGAATAGTTCTACGTTTCTATGCTATCGTTACTTGAATGTACAATCTGGAATACCTATTAATTACTAAAATATCTAAAGGATAATTTTAATCATATCAAAACTTGCCCTTGTATGTGGTGTAGTTTATTCATCTATTTCCGGATCGCAGTCTATTTTTACCATTTGAGACTGAATATTTGAAGTCTTTATGCATACTTGTATCATAATATGATGTAAACTCGTCTTTCAACTTGCTATGTATAACCCCTGACGTGCTATGTCCTCAGTTGATTTTATGGCAATAAAGAATATTATTATTAAGTATGAAGAGAAAATGAGTGTCTGCAAAATATTGAAAAAGAATAATTTTGGTGAATCATCATCATACTTTAATTTCAATCGTTTTCAGGCCGTATGCAAAATACCAATCTTACTTTACCATTCGAAGAAATGGCACTCAGTTCTTCAAGGAATCAGGAACGATTTCTGGCCATTTGATATCCTTGATGACGAAGAGCTTGAAGCATCTTTGAAGAATATATACTCAGTATTAGTCATAATGATGGTTTCACAAGTTTTCGGTTGTATCTGTTTCATGATTGTGTTTTTAACAACACCATTGGTCTTCAGTAACGAAAAAACACTACCTTTTCCGACAAAGTATTTTTTTGATTGGTCTGTCTCTCCAATATACGAACTGATGTATTGCTTCCAAATCATCGTCTTTTCTTACCCAACAGTTCTAGGGGTGTTAGGAATGGATTTTCTTCTACTCACAGTATGCACAAGCGTGTCAGCACAGTATAGGATTCTACAGTACAGTTTTTTGAATTTCAATAAAGCTGATATTCCAAGGATTAATGAAAAGTTCAAAAAATTACGACTAGAAGACAATCCAGATCATAATGAGGATAAGAAATATTTGGTGAGATGTATCAAACATCATAAGTTGTTGATGAGGTGAGTGAATATTGAATAAATGTATCCATTGTTATAAAGTTTTCCTTAATGTGAAATAAATTTGAAATCAGTTTGAAGAAATAATCAGATAACAAATTGAAATACGTGTAAAATAGAAATAAACCTACGTAAAATATGAGCAATAGCTCATTCCATTCGGAATGACCACTAGCAAATGTTTTTGAAGGATTTCACCTAACTTAAAACTATTGATATCAGAGAGTTATTGCAACCTCTAATGTTATGATACTATAATAAAGTTTTCCTTTATTTGACATATATTCAATATGACATTTACAATTTTCTTTTATTAAAATACAGTCATCCCGTATTTAATTTAAATAAAGGAATAGAAACTCTCATTTAAGTCGTCTTTATTTTGACATATCTGACAAATTTATAGTATATAGTAGTAAACATAGTATTAGCTTTTGTGTGAAAAAATTGTTAGTTCAAAGTAGGTCACCATGAGGGAAAAGATAAAAAACGTTCGAAATTTACGCATGAGGACAATAGTTTACCTCAAACCAAAACGGGACGCGGGAGTCGGAGCAGGAACAGAAAATGGGAACTGTGCGAATTGCTAGAAAAACAGTTCACGGAGCAAACCAAACAAACTTCGCTGTTTTCCTGCATTTCGGAATACTGATAATCCCACCGGTATGCATATTTACATATCCTGCTATAGAATTTAGTCTCGCGTTCATCCCGTTTCCACTCCCGTCCTGCGTTCTAGAGTTGGTTTGGGGAAACCTTATTCTTCTCCAAGTTGTGCCTTGTGAGCATATTGCAAATAGATGCGCTGTTTGGGAAGGACTAAAAAATATATGCTGCAGATGATATAATATATTCTTTGTAAACTGTTCGGCAGCATATACAAATGATATTATGCTAATGATGTTATGAGATGGTGATTGGGATGAATAGATGAAAAGATTTGAACTTTGACGTACTTGGCAAAATAAAATTGAAGTAAAAGCATCTAGAAAGAAGGTTGTTGCAATAACACTATTACGAAACAGAATAACAAATCACAATACAGGACACTTTAATTAAAGTTTCTTGTAATTAAGTAAACTTATTTCAGTTTGCAATTAATAACTCTCTAATTTATGAAATTTTGAAAAAAATCCGTAAAGAGAAGAAAATTTTCAATGAAAATGTCCAAACTTCCGGAACTCTATCTCCATTATTTATAATTTCAATTTAACGCTGAAAATAGTGCTCCTAGAAGCAGTTACAGCACTGGCGCACCGTTGCAAAAGACAGTGTATCGAGGATAAATATTTTTTATAGCTTTAATAGTTAATTTAAAATTTTTAATAAATTTTGGTATCATGTGGACACTTAGAAGAATGAATTCCTATCGAAAAAAGTCTATCATTCAAAAAGTTATACTACTGTTAATCAACGATTTTTTTTCTAGTCACCGTTAACATAAATTACGACGTAAAAGTTTAAATAATTGACCTATGAATTGTTGGCTTCCTGGAGCCCATCTAATATACCTACTTGACAAGATCACACGATAGAAGTTTATAAAAATGATTCATTTTGTTTATTATGAGAGCAATCAGATAGCCATAAAGAGGAGAAAAAGAGAGTGTAATGAGGAAATGCCTCCTTACTAAGTTTCACAAAGCAAGCAGATCGCTTGATTTTTACCAAATGACTGATATAGTTAAAGAGCTGCATATATGATTTACTGACAGGTGAGGAAACCGTCTGTTGGGTATGAAATATCATTCTGGGTGTTGCCCAAAGTCGCTTGGATGTAGTTTTAGAATGTCTCATACCCAGTTCAATGTTATTATGTGTTATAAACAATAACTAACCTTATAAATTGTGAAAGGCTTTCGCGGCCATCGTCACTTACATGGTGGTTCTTCGGGTTGTAAGGCCGACGTATGTTTACAGAAGTTCTCGACGTTTCGCAAACACGAGTGGTTAGCCTTTTTAAGAGATTTTTTTTTCAAAGTTTCTTGTTTCTTAATTCGCTGTCAAATGCTTGACATTTGTTATACGTTGTCTCAATAAATACCTGTGATTTTACGTTCTTACATCTGATTGGTCCATAGCGTTAGCTGACATCATAGAATCGTTCGTAACGTTATTTTGTGGGTAGGGAGCTAATTGAGAATTTTTGAGAACTGGAAGCCAAACCTTGTTCAATTGTAGTCTTTCTTCGGTTCTGTTGAAGTTGTTGTGGTGTTTCTGAATTTCAATTGCTTCCCGGTAATAGGCAGATGTTGAGGAGATAACTTTAGTTTCTTCAAATGTCATTCTATGGTTATCGTTGTTGAGAGTATGTTCTGCGACAGCGAATTCCTGTGTGTGCCCTAACGGATCCTTGTTTAACGGAGCGTTTCGTGGTTCCGATATAAACGCTGCCACAGGAACATGGAATGCGATAAACCCCAGAAGAGCATAGTACGTCTCGTTTGTCCTTCGCCCACTTAGCCCAGTTATTGCTAATTTCTTCATGGAAAAACTAGAAGAAAAGGCAATTGAAACTGCAAATTTAAAACCCAAGGTATGGTTGAGATACGTAGATGATACATTTATAATTTGGAGCCATGGACCAGAAAAACTCAATAAATTCCCTAACCATATCAATGATATACACCCGAATATTCAATTCACCATGGACATTGAAAATGAGAAGAAACTGGCATTCTTAGACGTTCTCATTTCTCGAAAAGAAAGACCCTCTGGGGCATACGGTATATAGAAATCCAACACACACTGATCAATATCTCCACAATACCTCAAACCATCATCCGTGCCAAAAACAAGGTGTAATCAAGACATTAGTTGATCGAGCTAAAGGAATTTGCAAACCTGAATACCTGGAAGCTGAACTGAAACATCTAAAAAACGCTCTTCTTTCTGATGGTTACGAAGAAAGAAAAGAAAAGCATTCTTACCATATGTTCCCAGAGTTACAGATAGTATTGGTCGTATTCTACGAAAATATGACATTAAAACCGTTTATAAACTTTCAAAAAACTGAAAGACCACTTTAGATCAGCGAAGGAAAAACGAGACATACTATGCTCTTCTGGGGTTTATCGCATTCCATGTTCCTGTGGCAGCGTTTATATCGGAACCACGGAACGCTCCGTTTAAACAAGAATCAAAGAGCACAAGGCTTGCTGTCGGTTAGGGCACACACAGACATCCGCTGTCGCAGAACATACTCTCAACAACGATAACTATAGAGTGAAATTTGAAGAAACTCAAGTCATCTCTTCAACATCTGCCTAGTACCCAAGACTCTTCCGGGAAGCAATTGAAATTCAGAAACACCATAACAACTTCAACAGAACCGAAGAAGGACTACAATTGAACAAGGTTCAAAAATTCTCAATTAGCTCCCTACCCACAAAATAACGTTACGAACGATTCTATGATGTCAGCTAACGCTATGGACCAATCAGCTGTAAGAAAGCCAAATCACAGGTATTTATTCAGAGAACGTATAACAAATGTCAAGCATTTGACAGCGAATTGAGAAACAAGAAACTTTGAAAAAATATCTCTTGAAAATGCTAACCACTCGTGTTGGCGAAACGTCGAGAACTTCTGTAAACATACGTCGGCCTTACAACCCGAAGAACCACCATGTAAATAACTAACCTTGTTATGATAACATTGAACCGTAATAATTTGTGAAGTTCATGATTATATTCCATATATGAGGCTGGACTGCTTGAATTAAAATGAATTATCATAACATCTACTGTGGTTTTACTCTTCCAACTTGCTGCTGATTTTCAACAAGGGGGTACCACTGTACTTTCCTTGAACATGGTCCTTCGAGCATAAAATCAGCGATCTTTGGTGAAGATGTCCACATAACTCATCAGCCAACCATCCAGAAAAATTTCTACGATGCAGCAGACTCTCCATGTACGGGAGGAACTCTTAAAAATCCAGAAGTACGTCTCCAGAGGTATATCCATACCAAGAGGCCGCAGACTCTCAATCCACGAGAGGAACCCTCACAAATTCAGAGGTCCCCAGAGGTCCCTAGAGGTACATCCATACTACGAGGCAACAGACACTCAAATCTACGAGGAAATCCCACAAAAAACCAGGAGTACGCCCCCAGAGGTACATCTATACCACGAGGAAACAGACCCTCAAATCTGAGAGGAAATCTCTCACAAATCCAGGAGTACATTCACAATAGAAGTACATCCATTTAAGAGGCAGCAGACTCTCAATCTACGGGAGAAACCCCTCAATAATCCAGGAGTACGTCCATAGCAGAAGTACATACAACCACGAGGCACCATACCCTCAAATCCACGAAGTAACCCTTCTAATTCAGCATTGAGAATCAAGCATCCAAACAAAAGAAGACACACAACGGACCTTGCCATGTACGAATTGCAACCTTTTGGCACAACTCAAGCCCTCGAGACCAGGAAGAGTGTTTAATCAACATTTACTTCACTGTTCCTGTTTTTGCTAGCTACTCCAAAGCGTCAGCAATAAGAATTAATTCCACCTACGTATATTCCACTCTTCCCAAGAAAGTCGACGAAGAACCTATTTTCGAACTATCACATGACTTGGATGATGTCCGCATTGATGAAGAACGATTGCAGCAACGGTGACAAGAAACAGTTTGAAAAAAACTTCGACATCATTCCTATACGACTAGCAGCATCTCAGCCACCAGTTTAGCCGCACTGGCAGGACCAGTATGATCAATATACTGGGTTTATTCACGAAAAACGAAGTCACCGAATAATCGAAGACAACTCGACTACTGATCCTGCCATGTACGAATTACAACCCCTTGGCACCACTCAAGCAGTCGAGACCGGGGAGCATGGACGTAACACGCGGCATCGCCATTCGGCACGCGATTTTTGAATCTTGAATGTAGCACGCGGGCCTGACGCTCGTCTGGCGCTATCAAGTGCTACTTCCCAAGTAGCACACCTATATTGGTAAAATATTGTGAACATATTGGCGAAATATTTGAAATGCAATATTGGCGAGAAAAAAAATGTGAACATTCGGCGATATTGGTCCAATATAACTTGAATAATATTGGCGAAATATTTTTGAACTAATATTGGCCTCAAAATGTTCGGCGATATTGGTACAATATCGCTGATACAATATTGGCACAATATTCAAAAGTTATATTGTCGAGAAGTAAAATGTGAATATTTTGCGATATTGGTTGAATATTGTACAAATATTTTAGAAATAGTTTTGGTGAAATATTCTTGAAGCAATAATGGTCTCAAAATATTTATCGATATTGGTACAATATCATTTGGATATATTGGTGGATGTCAATATACCTTGGTTAATTATTATGTCTTTTAGTTGATGAAGGTGACACCAGAGTCTGCCTTTTGATCGCCATAACAACTGAGTGAGCTGTCTTGAAAACAAGTTATGGAAGTATTTAATATACTTTTATAGGTTTTAGAAGACGTTCTATATGTAGAGCCACCTAGCGGATTTTTATCCAGGATTGATCATGATATAATTTCAATGTGTTTCATTGAATATTCGGCCAATATTCAAATTTCATCTCAATCTAGAGGTAGGAAACAATATGAAGACAATATTGTTTTAACGATATCGATAAATATTATTAAACCAATATTGACCCAATATTAATTAATAAGATTAGTTGAATATTGGCGAAATGATATTCAACCAATGTGTAATCACACTTGGAGATACAATATTGTTTTTATTCCTAGAATCAATATTAGGGGAATATTGGGATTGCGATATTTATTCTAGATGTTAAAAACGATGTGAAGACAATATTGTTTTATCGATATTGGTAAATATTATTCAACCAATATTGACTCAATATGAGTTATTACAATTTGTCAAATAAAGTGGAAATTATATTTTACCAATATTCTAACAAACTTGGAAATACAATATAATTTTTTTCACCTTTAATCGATATGACTGTAATATTTGGATTTCAATATTTATTCTAGATGTGGAAAACAATACATAACCAATATTGTATTATCGATATTGGTAAAAATCATTCAACCAATATTGAACCAATATTTCGTGTAATAATCTACATTCAAGACTTGTTCAACCAATATTCCACCAATATTATTAATATAATATTGTTTTTTGAATATTCACCCATATTGGACCAATATTGATTTTTCATTTACAATATATCTATATTGGCCCAATATATCTATATTGGCCCAATATGGAACCAAGATTCAGCCGATATGATGTGCTACCTGGGTTATCGTATAATTCAAAAAAGTTTTAGAAGATTCTACACGTAATACGAGCAATAAGCCTAGAAAGTTTGTTTATAATATTTAATGTAATTCTTTTTACTTCACAAGAATTGAAATTTTTTAAATAATAATACTATTTTATGTACCCTACTAGTTGCACTTACCTACTTTTTAATGCGTAGAATCGCTTATACCAGAAGAGATATAAGTAATTGAACAGAAATAAAACCATTTTTCAACTGACTTCAAAAAAGGAGGAGGTTCTCTATTTGTCTGAATCGATTACTCCCTTGTTTAGAGATAACTTCTGATTATTTCTTTGTTCATCTCAGGAGACTTTCACGGTGATCCCATTTGAATCTCGTTCGGAAATTAATCTCCCAAGTGGGTATAAAGAAGGTTTATCTATCTTTTGAACGGTTTTAGTTAAAAATGTCTAATTTTCACTCTTATTCATAGTAGCTTCCAACAAATAAAGAAAGTTTATATAAAAACCAGTATAACCCGTTTATAATAATAGATGTATTTTTAGAGTCAGGATTGCCAAAATTTAACCCACAATTTTGAACTGTAACTGAATACGAACTTTATATTCTGTAAGTACTGTAAATTCCTAGCATTCATCCGATTGTGTATGATTGTCGAATGGGCCAACATAAAATTTAATTTCCTTCGAAGTTTTTCGAAAAGAGGTAAAATAAAGGATAACTATTTAGAAAAAAAGTTTATTAAATAAAAAATTGAATAAAATGTGAGTAGCATAATACAGCAAATAGTTATTCCGCTATGTTTCTGTCACCCAATCCAACATTGTTTCTCACACATTTGCCAAGCAAATGCAGTGCAACTCTCTTTTTCTTCTTCCATTTGGCTTCACCTCCTTGGAATATTTTTTCAAATGGTTTCTTCTAACAAAGGATCATTTCTCGTCGCTGTATTCACTCAATTTTAAATGGATATTAAATTCGATCAACAACTTAAATATGTTTGATTGCGAAAATAAGCTTAATTCTTAGAGTCTTAAGCAAGCATAAACATAACTCTTATGCTTCTTACTCTTTCTTTCTGTTCTTCAACTTGCATCGCAACAAATAATTTTTTCCTAAATATTAATAGCTGCATCTGGTAAGCACAACAAATCCATGATTAATAATCAAATCATACAATAAATGCTTATGCTATCTTTATCAAATTTTGGAGACAAAATGACTGTGCATTTTTGTGAGTTGCAACGGGAAATAGCAGATTGCAAAGTAGCACTCGATATCACCAGACTGTTGGCCAGCCCGGGTGTTACTTTGAAAAATACGAACCGGTTCCCGAATGGCGATGCCGTGTGTTACTTAATTCCATGCGACCGGGGAGACTGTTTAACCAACATTTTGTAGAAAACACTTTCCTTCTCAAATTCATGATTTAAGTTAGTAAACAATTAGTTCATTGAGACTTCATACCTAGTTCAATGTTATTATGTGTTATAAACAATAACTAACCTTAACGAACAACCGATGATGAACCCTTTATTCTCATATACACCTACTAAGTAGGCTTATCAAGGCAAGTACCTGACAGAAAACAACTACTCCCCTGGCTAGGACCACGACGGGTATTAAATCAAATCTAACAGATACTTGCCTTGATAAGCCTACTTAGTAGGTGTATATGGGAGTAAAGGGTTCATCATCGGTCGGCACCGACTGTTCATTATTAAACGATCTCCCAAAGAATTCTGGTTTCTTCAAATAACTAACCTTGTTTTGATAACATTGAACCGTAATGATTTGTAAAGTTCATGTATATATTCCATATATGAAAGGCTGGACTTCATGAATTGAAACGGAGTATTATTACATCTACTGTGGTTTTACTTTTCCAACTTGGTGCTGACTTTCATCAAGGGAGGGACTTCGTACCTCGTACCACCGTACCTTCCTTGAACACCGACTGTGACATCACATGAAACATATTCCGTAGTTATGTTCTGTTACGGTTTGGACTGTCATTTATTCATTTATTGAAAAACATTCAAATGCAAAAAAGTTTATTCTATTGTTTTGCTTATAAAATTAAAACTGATCGAGCAATCTGCACCAATAAAAATGTAGAGTATGTATGTATCACAAATAAATGAGATGTTTCATGACCTGAGGGGCTATTTTCAAATCAGTCGACTTTCAATTCGTATAAGATCAAAAGAGACAAATAGACATATTTCATGTGTGTTAGTGTGAAGCAGTAAATCGAAGTCGCATTCATACAGCCTCAAGAATTGGACCCCAGATCGGATAATTAGTAACAGAGAAAAACCGGAAAAGGATACCGCACACTTCAATAGGGAAAGTGGCCCCCTGTCAAATTACCTGAATTTTTCATTCCAAACAAAAAGTCCAATGGGCATAACTTTTTCTATAGGCTAGTTTTGACGCTAGAGGCCGCTGAAAACTCTCAAATTTTCTCCATTGTTAAACAACTCAAAACGTTATCCTGAATAATTTTCACTATTCTGAGTAATCACTAATATGAGATACTATTAAAAGTATCGTTCATTGGTGTCATTACAGGTGGTCAATTATACCGTATGTTCCAGCTATGGTCAAATAGATATTTCAAGTTGATGCGTCTCAATGAAGATATAAGAATAAGCGGTCTATTTCATTTCGATAGGGTTGTGTCGAATGAGTATCTGATTATTTCATTGGCGCTCAGGAAGTGTGGCGGAGAAACTCTTCCTGACAGGTCAACTAAGCCTCCATTCGCACATTTAGTATAAGTATAGTAGTATGTAAATTTTCGCTACTTCATTTTGTTTATTTTTTATTAAGTTTTAAAGCAATGTAGACTTCACCCTGTGGTGACCTACTTTCAATGAGCCTTAACAAAACATACGTATATGTTCCTAGTTGGTTGTCTAACGTCATTCATAGAAACCTTATCAACACACCCATGGTAATTTCCATTCAAAACCACATTTAATGATCAATTCACATTTTACAAGCTGTCACTACGATGAGAATAATAAAGTTCTGGATGCACCATCAGAATAAATCATTACTTTTCGAATTGTTCTCATTGAAACTGCATAGGTTGTGGTCCTGTCTAGCTTTCCAAGTAGTGCTTGTATTTCTGCTTACTAGAAAAGTGTGATCTGTTTTACGTTTTGCAAGTGTTGATCTAAAAATTATTAAAGGTGAATAAGGAATTTCTTCGAAAGAAAATATATCCTACTCACTTTGACATCCAATGTTGTCTTCGAACTAGTGCTTCGTATGTATGTCTGAGTTCTGGTTATTGAGAAGGTTCATAAGGAGTATCTTCGAATTATTGTCTTTGTTTCAATCTTTAGGGTTTAAAGTGATTATAAACTAAATGTTTTCATTGTTTTCATGTTTACGTTTATTTTCTATTTGTCAGCTGTCCGATGATATTTCAACTGTCAGCTGTCAACTGTCATGTTAAGATATCAGTGTAGCCAACTTAGCTTTTGGGGTGTCTGATTAGAGACAAACAAACACACCATTATTTTTATGCTGGTCCGATTGGTCGGTTAAGCATGGAACATGCAAATATCGAAATATCTGAATGTTGGTAACATAACTTCCTGGATGGAAAAACTCTTCAAGGTGGATATCGTTTCCGACTGAGAGAAGGGTCAGTTAGTAGAATTTGTGGAAGCTACAGGTGTCTAGCCATACAGGGGCTCCTGGTTTTGTTCGGCTGACGAATCCTGAATTTGTTAAGTGATCCTTTGTGGATATTCCATTCTACTCATCTCACTTTCAACTCCAAAGACCTGGCTTTTGATGAATGCCTATCTTGGAACAATTTGGCGTTTGAAAACTTTGTACCACGCCGATATTTTTTGAAGATAAAACCCTTCACGGAAGGTGAGTTCTCCAACTTTTCTTTTCGTCGTTTTCATGCTAATAACTGTTTAGAACAGCTATTTATAAAGAAAACATTTATAGGGTTGTTGTTGTACCCGGAGGAATTTGACCCAGAGAATTGTCACGTTTCCTTGCCTGGTTGGGTATCTCCCAAGCTTTGGTTGAGCCGCACGTCTTCATGTTGGATATTTATGGTATTATGGCTCCAGTATAGCTAATTTGCTGAAGTATAGAATGCCTGGTATTGCTTGATGAACTGTTCAATTGCTGTCAAATGTGAGGAGGCCTTCTTCATTGATACTCGTCATAGACTCCCTTCCTGCATCACTCCAGTCCTGGTTGGCCTAGGATCTAGTCCAAAAATCTTCACGTTGGTGTCACCAGAGGAACAGGTTTCACTTTCTAATTTTTTATATTGGATGAAATCCTACAATTTCAATTTTAATTATTTATTATTCAATATTGATATTCTCTCCGGTTGAAGTTTATATCTTTCAACGACTATCTGTAAACCACCACATAGTACTATGCGCTGAGAAAATTGATTTCCTAATTAAATCGTACAATTTACCTCAGATTCAACAGATACCAAATATTGAATATTATTAGAATCAGTCTTATTTTTGAGAAACTGTTACTCTGACCAGTGAAGATTAATTCATATTAAATGTTTGTGTGTTTATTTATGTTTTATTTATTTATTGATTGACACTTTTCAACTTGACAACATCGTATGGTAAAGTCTCTTATAGTTTTGGGTATAACATCTAATTGTCTTTATTCGGTTGCACAACTTCCCAAATAACTACTCTTTGACATAGACATATTAAAAGTTGCTGTGGCGCCCCCTCTTATTTTTGTGACCATTCTGTTACTGTTCAATGATATAATTCTGTTATAAAGTATAAACGAATCCATAGTGCCTACCGACGAAGAGCTGCCGTCTGCATTGCTCATTTTTATTCAACTTTAAAGAAAAGAGGGTTGCAGTATAATGTAAAGAAAGTAATGGGCCATAACTCAATATATTAAATGTTATGTTCAACGTGCCTGGTAACCTGGTACCTGGTACCCTAATGAAAAACCCTCGTTTTCAAGCCATCTGAAGAAAAATGTTTTTTTTTTTATATTAAAGGGATGCAATGTTTTCATATTATCCAATACGTGCCCCACTATTTCGAAAATACTTGAACAAGTTTGATAACAAATCTGGACTATACTATTTTTATACAGGGTGGGGCAATAATAGTGCGTCGAAGTTAGATTTCTCAAGTTCCATTGTGATATCGATTTAAAAACGAAAGTTAGCTTCAAAAAAATTATTTAAAATTATTTTTTTCGTTAACCTGCTGTCGTCCCCTTACGAACGGCAGCCCTCAGAAGTCGAAACTTGTGCTAGCCAAGGATTATCTAGGTCTTACCTTTTTACGTGTGATTCCTAGCACTTTCTCGGACAATCAGAAAAATGTCTGTAGTCGCCATGGTTTGAACCAGCGCCGACTGACAGCCGAAGTAATAATAATGGGCCGTAGGCATAAACTTTGAGCATATGCTTTTACTTGGATTTCTTGAAACAGACGTTTTCATTTTGTTAAGTTAATAGGGAGAAAAACCTGTAGTAAAAGCACTTTTTATGAATACTACCCAATGTCGCTTCAACCACTCGGCTACTAGATCCTGTTGAACAAGAATTTATTGCCACACATACAGGGCGATATGAAAAAAAAATTGGGTTGGAAGGTGGAGTGCATTATTTTAAAATGAAAGATTAATTACAGTAATATATATTAGTAAATTCAAATATCTGCGTAACCTTCACTCACCCCTAAACTATTATTGATTGTCTCTGGATCGCTCGGATGTTACGAATTTTTGGTCTAAATAAGTCCATTTTCAGATGCATTCCGTAAAAATCCCTGACGTTACAATGATGGTCATAGAAAAAAATATTTGGAATGCTATTTTATAGACAGATTTGTATATTATACTTTCTCATGCCTCATACAAAAATTTATTTTCTTACGGAACTTTTCGAAAATAACATTAGCTTTCTTTTAAAAGGAAACCTCCAGATATTTCTCGACTATGTAACGTAGAATATGGTGTAGAATAGGACTCATAAACATTTTTTGATTGTAGATTGTAGCTGGAACACGCTGTATAAATGACCAAATATAACAAAACACTCTTAATAGCATCTCATTTTGATGACTGTCTACATTTTTGATCAATCAGAATAGTGATGATTATCCAGGAATACGTTTTGCGTTGTTTAACAATGTAGAACAAATGAGAGTTTTCAGGGGCCTCTAGCGCCAAAACTAGCCTATAGAAAAAGTTGTGCCTATTGAACTTTTGGTTTAGAATGACTTGGACTATAACATATAAAAAATTCAGCTAATTCGACAGGCGGCCAATTTTCCTATTGAACTGTGCGGTATCCTTTTACGATTTTTTAAAAAACTCGTAACTCCGCTATTTTGCAATAAGTAGGGTTGACCCTTCTCATGAAAGTATTGATTCATGTGTACTTTGTGTGCATATAACAGGCGCTGTCGGATCGTTAGTTTTGGCACAATTGCGATTTGATTTTTTTTTGGACCATTTTCCAACGTGTCTGGATGCTCTAGTGATAGTTCGATTTCAATTTCTCAAACAAATTTTGAAAGAACAAGTATAGTACCACAAAATATTGTCACTTTGCACCATGCTGAGAAATGCGTGAAAAACGCTAACAAACATGACTGAAAGCGACCGAGCCCGCAAAAGCGGTCAAGTGGTAGGAGAGACTAGAACATTCCAAGAAAACTTTTTCGTCATTTTGACGGTTAATTTGAGGTTATGTCAAAAAGTGTGACGAACAAAAGTTTTAATTTTTTTACTATCTTCAACTTTTTTCAGAATATTTTCCGCTAGGAGGCCACATTTTGAACCCCTAAACTGCATCGCCATTTCACCATTTTGAGTATTTTCGTGTTAACATATTTTTTTCCTCTAAGTTGGAAACTTAAAAAACATTCTGCACCTGGTCCTGGCCTGTTACTCTTTTTCCCAACTTTAGCGTTAAAAAATTCGTTTTGGCACCAGACTATTTAGGAATATTCAAATTCCTATGTGATCCATTTTCACTAACAGTCTGAAAGATGAAAATTATTCAGACTATTTCACTCACCTACGAAATGAACCAATCAGAAGCTCTAGTCAAGTTCGGCTTACCGATAATACCAAACTTGACTCTTGATTCTGATTGGTCTGTCAAGTTCGGTGTTTTCAGCTCCGTATATGTGACAGTTAAACGTCAAATATAAGTAATGACGCTATGCACGCATTTAAAATAGAGCAGATTTGGGATAAATTTTATCGAATTATTCAATGTTTCCTGTTTATTGAACTTTATTAATTTCTCAGGTCAACTTTTTTGCCAATTTCCTCTAATCCTGCCAAATTTCAGATTGTTCACCTTTCACTCTGTTTGTGAAATAGTCTAATAAAATTCCACTCGTGATTGAATTTATCTCATAAGTCTGTCTTTCATTTGTGATCTCTACTGAATTGATTCGAGAAAACACCACTCGTCCTGCGGACTCGTGGTGTTTTCTCGAACAATTCAGTTTCGTTCAGAAATGAATCGACAGACTTATCGCGAAAATTCAATCACTTGTGGTATTACTACTGACTATTTCATTCACCTACGAAATTAACCAATCAGAAGCTCTAGTCAAGTTCGGCTTACCGATAATACCAAACTTAACTCTTGATTCTGATTGGTCTGTCAATTTCGGTGTTTTCAGCTCCGTATATGTGACAGTTAAACGTCAAATTTAAGTAATGACGCTATGCACGCATTTAAAATAGAGCAGATTTGGGATACATTTTATCGAATTATTCAATGTTTCCTTTTTATTGAACTTTATTAATTTCTCAGGTCAACTTTTTTGCCAATTTCCTCTAATCCTGCCAAATTTCAGATTGTTCACCTTTCACTCTGTTTGTGAAATAGTCTAATAAAATTCCACTCGTGATTGAATTTATCTCATAAGTCTGTCTTTCATTTGTGATCTCTACTGAATTGATTCGAGAAAACACCACTCGTCCTGCGGACTCGTGGTGTTTTCTCGAACAATTCAGTTTCGTTCAGAAATGAATCGACAGACTTATCGCGAAAATTCAATCACTTGTGGTATTACTACTGACTATTTCATTCACCTACGAAATTAACCAATCAGAAGCTCTAGTCAAGTTCGGCTTACCGATAATACCAAACTTAACTCTTGATTCTGATTGGTCTGTCAATTTCGGTGTTTTCAGCTCCGTATATGTGACAGTTAAACGTCAAATTTAAGTAATGACGCTATGCACGCATTTAAAATAGAGCAGATTTGGGATACATTTTATCGAATTATTCAATGTTTCCTTTTTATTGAACTTTATTAATTTCTCAGGTCAACTTTTTTGCCAATTTCCTCTAATCCTGCCAAATTTCAGATTGTTCACCTTTCACTCTGTTTGTGAAATAGTCTAATAAAATTCCACTCGTGATTGAATTTATCTCATAAGTCTGTCTTTCATTTGTGATCTCAACTGAATTGATTCGAGAAAACACCACTCGTCCTGCGGACTCGTGGTGTTTTCTCGAAACAATTCAGTTTCGTTCAGAAATGAATCGACAGACTTATCGCGAAAATTCAATCACTTGTAGTATTATTACTGACAATTTCCCTCATATCACATAAACCAACCAAATGCCATCATTTTTGAATTCAAACCAATGAGAAAAGGACTTTCGAAAACACTGTCTCCAGCCCGTGGTAGTTTCAAATCGGTGTTTCGCCTCTTCCTTATTTATACGTTTCCATAGTTACAACAATTTCTGTGAATAAAAAAACGTCAGTTTGACGGTTCAACTCTTCAACTGACATTAATGACACATGCAATACGCATTTAGTCCATAATAATTTAACGTATTCGTGAAATTGTCTGATCGAATATCCCTTCAAAATGCAGAATTATCAAAATACTTTCACCTTGCCAGTCGCTCAAACTGTGTTGCTGTACAAAACACCACTCGACCAAGCTCTCGTTGTGTTTCTAAGCAACACAGTTTTCGTGACAGCAAGGTGAAAGTATTTTTTGAAAATTCAGCTTTTTGTCGGGATATTACTACTGAAAAGTCAACATTCATTCATGTTTTCAGGATAACTAAAAACTTCAACGAATGTTCCAGTCCTGCTGGGCTTGCACAACTGTTTTTCAGTATGATTTCAATATGCCTTGGACTGTTTGAAACGACGAAGGTGAGCTTTCATGGTGTAATAGTAGTTTTTTATACGAGCGTACGTGGTTTGCCCTATACCCGCACGCAATTCAGTTTGGGAAGTGTTATTTTTCCGCCCTAGTGCTGAAATAGTAATTTACCAGATTATTCTGTTTTTTTTGGACGAGTAGACCAAATTCTAGGACGAGCGTCAGCGAGTCCTGGAAGTCTGTGAGTCCAAAAGAACTGTTTTCCTACGAGTGTGCGGAAAAGTAACTTTTCCGCACGATTTTTCGTTTTGAAAGTTCTACTTTTCCGCATGATTTTTACTTTTCCGCATGATTTATACTTTTCCGCATGATTTTTACTTTTACGAATGATTTATACTTTTCCGCACGATTTTTACTTTTACGCAAGATTTTCTCTTTAAAGCACAATATTTTAATTCAAGATCAGTATATTGTACATTAAGCATGAAATGACATACATTTCCCACGAGTAGGTAGGTATATGAAATTTTGTAGTACGAGCGAATAATTTTTTTCATAACAGATATAATAATATACAAATATTGAAAAATATAACTAAAATTGAACAGTAAGTACTATCATCGATTAAAAAAAAAACAAAAAAAATAACTCAACTTCTCCCCAGGATTTTCGAACCACCTACCCCATTATTAACCATTAACCAGCGTAGAACGACTGCTCCCTTACTTTGCCAACTGAGCTATTTCAGATATTAATTTAACTGCTATAATACCATAGCAAATCCTGTCAAAAAAATTTTAAATATCACTATTTTGATAATGTCTTAATTACTTTATAATTTGAAATTGATTTTATGAAAATTACGAAATATCGTAAAGTTATTATCAAACAGTCGTTAATAGACTAGATTCGATCTCATATTATAAATCTCGCGGAGAGATAAAATCATGCGGAAAAGTTACTTTTCCGCACTAGTGTGCTGAAAAGTTACTTTTCCGCACTAGTGCGCTGAAAAGTTACTTTTCCGCACGATTTTTATATTGTTGAAAATGAGGATATTTAGAACTAACTAAATGATCTAAGTAACTATTCTGTCTTGTTTAATAAAAACCTTTTTTTTCATAAATAAGATGAACAAAAACACTCGTAGGAAAAACATTGTACCTAACTCTTGCGGAAAACATCTTTTCCGCCCTTGACGGCTTGCCCGAACTCCGCTCCGCGTCGTTCGTGCAACTGCCGTCGCGTGCGGAAAAGAACTACTTTCCGCACTTGTTAGGCAAATAACTATTTCGGACGTGTTGCGTACACTATTTTTCCGGTAACCATGTAGAATAACAAACCAATGAGATTCATTTAGTCTAAGAGACGAAGAGAAGTCGACCTTCACCCATCTGTGGAAGAAACATACTTTTTATGAAGTTACGTAAATAGACAAATACTCTCAAAAGGGGTTGCCTATCAAAAGGTGGTCATGACTATACAGGGTGTTATGTAATAAGTGTTCTATATTCAACAGGACGATTCCTCAGTTATTTATAAGGTAAAAAGTTCATATAAACATGGGTCCGCAAAGCCTTCAGTTTTGAGATAGAGGGTGATGAAAATTTATTTTGATTTTGATTTTTCGTGAATAAATTTTGAAATAATGTCTATATTTGAACAAAAATTGGCATTTGGAGACTTTTCAATATGATCTCTGTTTGGCACTTTATTTTAGAGGTCTTTGTCTCTTTTGGGGAGTCACAACTTTTTCGTACATGTATGTATCACATTTTCTAGAAAAAAACATATTCCACTATCATTTTTACGTGAAAAAGGAATACTATTCAAAAGTCGCTACAAGCAACCGTTTTCGAGATATTTTAATTTAAATTAATCGATGTATGCGTTTGTCCAAAAATGAAAAAAAAAGATTTTGTTTTTTTATTTAACCTAGAAACATTTCAAAAGCTAATTCCTAATGAAACCATAAATAACGGAACACTAAATATTAATCTAATTCAAAATTACAATAAATGTTCGAAATGTCCACCTCCTGCCTGTATGCACGCATCCAATCTTCTTCTCATTGATTTTCGCACTCTTTGGAAAATTCCTGGAGTATCTTGAATCGATCTACATGCGTTAATTATTCGATTTCTTAATAATTCTCTATTTTGGATAGGTGTCTGGTAAATTAAGGATTTTAGATGTCCCCACAGGAAAAAATCTGAACTATTAAGTCTGGTGACCTAGGGGGCCATGATTGAGGCCCTCCCCGACCTATCCAACGGTTGCCTTAAGTTTGGTCTAAGAATTCTCGCGCTTGTATGCTAAAATGTGCCGGGGCAACGTCATGCATAAACCACATTTCATGTCGTAGTCTAAGCGGCACATATTCCAGTAAAATAGGCAAATCTGCTTCAAGAAAATGACGATATCTCTCTCCGTTTAATCTCCCCGTAATAAAGAATGGGCCTATCAGATAATCTCCAAGGATTCCTGCCCACACGTTGAGAGAGAACTGTTCTTGAAAATATGATTCCTGTATCGCATGGGGGTTTTCCTCTGACCACAAATGATTGTTGTGAAAATTGCAAATAGTGTTGCGTGAGAAATTTGCTTCGTCGGTAAACAGGATTTGATTTTCAAATGAATGATTTTGAATAAGGCGTTGGAGAAACCAACGACAGAAGTTGATACGTAACGGAAAGTCACGAGGGATGAGTGCCTGAACTCTCTGAATATGGTAGGGATATAACAAATTATCAATTAAAATTTTTCATACCAGAACATGAGAAATGTTCAACGTCAGCGCTATTTTCTTGGAGCTTGTTTCCGGGTGTTCTCCTACCAGATTAAGAACTGCTTCCTCGGTTGCTGGGGTTCTTACCGTCCGATGTGCACCCGACAGATGACTAGCTTTATCAAAACTTCCTGTTTCCCTTAACCGAGTGTGAATTCTTGAAAAGGTTTTTGAAGTAGGAGTTGTGCGGTTCGGATAACGCTCCTGATATAAACGTGTAGCCTCATATGCATTTCCGTTAGCGAGTCCGTATGTAAAATGTATTTTCAATAAAATAATCACACAAGTAACAAATAAAACTATTTAACTATGCGTTAAGATATAATTTTTGAAATGACAGCACAAAAAAAAACATTGAAATAAACTCACTAGCCTACTTGATTATTTTAATTTCAAAGAGTTCGCGAATCAATGAGAAGGCGATTGGATGCATCGGTTAATTTAAATTACAATATCTCGAAAACGGTTGCTTGTAGCGACTTTTGACAAGTATTCCTTTTTCACGTAAAAATAATAGTGGAAAATGTGTTTTTTCTAGAAAATGTGATACAACATGCACGAAAAAGTTGTGACTCCCCAAAAGAGACAAAAACCTGTAGGTGGCGTCCCCTACAATAGAGTGCCAAACAGAGATCAAATTTGAATTTCTCATATTGAAAAGCCCCCAAATACCAATTTTTGTTCAAATATAGACATTATTTCAAAATTTATTCACAAAAAACCAAAATAAAAATAAATTTTCAATAACCTCTATCGCAAAACTGAAGGCCTTGCGGACCCATGTTTATTTGAACTTTTTACCGTATAAATAACTGAGGAATCGTCCTGTTAAATATCGAACACCTATTACATAACACCCTGCATACAGTGAGTTTCAAAAATTTGCACCATGTGAAAACAAACAGAAAGACCGTAGAGTGTCACTTCCATCGAACTTGACGATGCAGATATAGATCATCTTGCAGGTATCGAAAATTTCCAGGGATGATATTTCGAGACGAAATATATTGAGGAAGGGGGCAATGTAACGGGCTAGAGCCGGACCTGTCTACTGTATCTGGAACAATCCAGGTATTTCTGAAGACTCGCAAGTCAAGGAGAAAATATTACAGTGGATATGATAACCACGCGAGTAGCGAACAGGAGAAAGACAAATAACTCACTTTGCAATGCTCTCTGTTTCACGATTTTTATCGAACATCAATTGAGATCATATCAGGACGAAGTGCAAACACTCCTACACGTTATTTCGCATATGGACTTCTTTAGTCTTTGTCAAATATTCCTACGATAACTCCGGAAAAAACATTCTGACTAGGCTCGACTTCAATCTGAAACAAATGAATATTGCAGCATGAGAGAAACATTTACACACCGGCAAATTTGAAGCAACAGAGATGAATTGTTTTATTTTTCCTCATAATATTTTTTTGAGGCACTTTTGAAAAGAATCAGTCAATAGGGAAATTCAACGGATCGTTTAGTTGAATTCAATTTGTTTTGCAAAGCTTCAAGACTAAAAATTAAAAACTCAGTTGTATACTTATTGTCGTCTCAAACATTTAATGGTAACGTTAAATCATGAGGAATATTTTTTTTCTACGACCATTAAGAAAAATGAACATTTCAATTGCGTCTTCCATTAAGAAACCTACCATGATGTAACACCGATTTCAATTTCCTATGGGCTAGCTGTATCGAAATTTCCTACGACTTTCATGAACTACTAGACTGTCATTATAGGTAGGTATTAACGAATTTTATGAACATAAATAATATCTGTCTAATAATTTGACATTTCACATCAGTAGATAATTATAAAATTCGATTGAAAAAGATTAATTACAATCGGATTCTATATTTTTGAATAGTTGACAGATACTTTCTATATAGCAGTTAATTTGAACAAATTATCATGTGCTCTAGCAACGACGAGTGTTGATTCGGATGACACGTGGACTTTGGATGGTGGGAGCGAGGATTCAAATCCACTCAACCACATTTTTTTTCATTTTATGAAATTGATTACTAGTATTTGATTTTTATAATAATTTTCACGACGTAGGTAGGTACGTGTACAAAAAGAAAAAGTAGATGTTTCATTCAACGGGTGAAGAAAGAAAAAAATTATCTAAACCATGTTAAAATGACGGCAGGAGAGTTTATGATAAAAAGGATTATTAAAAATATTACAGATTTGTTAATGATTCAGATGGTCGTAGAAAAAGTATAGTGTACAATGAACATGAAATTACCCATTTCCCACTCGTGGGTACATGAAATTTTGTAGTACTCGCTACGCTCGTACTACAAAATTTCATGTTCATTGTACAATATACTATTTCAATAACGTGTGTTTCCTCCACGAGCCCATATAACTGCAATAATTCGTCTTACCATACTTCTGATGACGTTGACGATCATTTCTTGAGGCAAATTCTCCCATATTTCCATCAACGTAGTTCTTGCTTCTTCCAAGTTTCGAACACAATCCGTGACGTAAGTCGTCTGCCTAGCATGTCCCAGATATGTTCAATAGGATTCATGTCTGGCGAACATGCAGGCAAACTCAATGTCGGTATTTGAACCTGATTTAAATATTCAGTTACACGAGCTACGTGCGGGCGAGCATTGTCTTGCATCAATAGAAAATCTGCCCCGATAAATGGGGCAAAAGGTATCACATGATCTTGCAGAATATCCCTTATGTGCCGCCATCAATAACCACCAACTCTGTGAGTGCCCCTAAACATATGCCACCACACACCATAATTGAGCCTCCATCGAAAGAGACAGTAGGAGTAAAATTATATTGTTTGTTTTGTTCTCCTGGACGACAATACAATCTATCCCTCCCATCTATTGAATCTACACAGAAACAGCTCTCATCTGTGAACAAAACATTAACCCAGAGATCATTCCAATTTTGGTGTTCTCGAGCAAAAGCTATAGTCGCGCTACGGCTCTGGAGTTGTGCTTTTTTTGAATACGCCTTCAAACCAACTTCTTTGAGTCTTCTCCTCACTGTACGCTCACTTATGGTGGTTCCACGAACTTCTTCCAATTCGTTTCTTGTTTGAACTGCGGTTCAACGCCCAGAGCCGTTCCAACCTGGTCGAGCGCCGTCGTGCAAATGTGATCACAGCGCCTATTTTTAGTGCATATACTTTTTGAAAACGATTTTATATTATGTACCTACATTCAGCATAATTTCTAGATGCTAATTAAAAAAAATAAACATTTTATTACCAAAGAAAAAATAAACATTTTTGAAAAAGAAATAGTTACCTAATCTAAATAACCTGAATAAAACTAAATAAAACTAAATAAATACTAAATTGAAGTAGCTTTAGACGCTTTCTTCCTGGAAAATTCAGAAATAAGATCAGTCACATTTATATTGTCCAACAAATCACTTTCAATCGATATGATTGCCAAATTATTGAGCCGCTGTTGGCCCATTGACTATCTTAAATAGTTTTTGATAAACATTAACTTTGAGAAAGTTCTGTCCTCTGAAGCAACCGATACAGGCATTGTCAACAAAATTTGCAAAGCTACGCTTGCATTTGGAACAGAATGAGTTAAATTATTTTTTATAATGTAGTCTAACATTTGTGTCGGTGTTTGTAGTCTAAGATTTTTTTGTAAATTGCAACTCGTGGAACATTTCTGTTCCATTTACGTCGCGCTCAATACGATTTTTGTCTACTAAAACTCCTTCAAACTGTAAACAACAATTTAGTTTTTCCTTTTCTGGGCAATCTGAAAATTTACAAATATTCCATAAAAATTGAAAATGGTCAGAATGGGACAACAATGAGTCGAACCTTTCACTAATTGATCTTATAACAATATCAAGTATACTAAAAAAAATTGTTTATTTTAAAATCTCGTTCTCCATCTGTAATTAGTTCATCGTCATTCTTGTAATTAAATTGCTTTTTAACATGCCTTGGTCTAAACACATTTTCAGTTTTGAGGGTCGGCTCTACATCTAGAGATTTTGTAAGTTCAGAAGCATCAACTAACAGATCTCCAAATCCTTTATCACTGCGGTAACTATTGAAAAACATTGGTAAATTATTCATTTGTGTACATATGCTGCGGATATATTAAAATCTTTGGTTTGAAATATTTAGCTAACAGTATTGACTCTAAACAGAACATTATACCACAATATTAATGTACATATAAACCGGTAACTTTTTAATTCATTTGCTGAAGATTCAGCCATATGCTTTGTATTGTTATCGAAAGAAACTCCACTAAATATACTATACAAAGCATCATAGACTTCCCCAAGCTGATATAGGAGTAATGGCATCAATTCTAGTTTCAGAAAGTCATGTCATGTTTGACTCTGTAGATAATAATTATAATAATACATTTTATAAATTATTCATTCAAATATTATTAGTTATTTCCGTCTTGTGTTCGATCTTAATTCTAGCATATTCTAACTGATTTTTTAGACATTGGTAAAAATAAAAAATTATCTTCAGTGTCTTTGGCTCCTTTTTCGTCACGGCGCCTTTGTGCGCCGCACGACCTGCACATATGGTTGGAACGGCCCTATTGCTAGTGTTTGCAATGTGATAAATCGGTCATCTATGGCCAAGGTTGAGCGTTTTCTGTCTTGAGCTCGTCTCCTCTCATACTCTCCAGTTTGCATCCATCGCATAACAATACGATGCCCTAGCGATTTCAGTGGGTGCTATCACTCATTATTTACAGTTCCACAATCAAAGTGATGATAGTAAAGAAAACCAACTAAACTCAAACAATTACTCAAGAAAAAACTAGGAAATTATTGAAAAATGGTCTCTTTTCGAGGTTTTTCCGGATTTTCTCAGTGGAAAATGCACCGATCCGGTTGTATGAAGATCCAGTTTGTAGGTTTTATAAATCTCCACAAAAATTCCATTGATTGTAAAACAATTCATTGAATAATCTTTGACATATTTCTAAAAAACCAAAAAAGGTGTAATTTTTTTCACCATTTCTTGTTTAAAAAAAATCCACAAAGCGATTTTGCTGGGGTGAAAACTGGGGTTTTCATCAACGAACCATCTTATAAAAATTAGTATAGGCCATTTGCGTGTGAAAAAACCTCTATAGCTTGGTCTATTTAGGAATTTCATAGACAAGAATTGGACAGAAAAAATCTACTGGCCCCCTTGGACTGTCCAATAACATCCGCTCGACACCTAACAAAGTTTTTACAGAATAACACTCTGTATTGTAGGAATTCTGTATTGCTGAGACTCTTTTCTTCAAAATAACAATGAAAGGAAATCACCAAAGTAAAAACCCACCTGAAGAGATGAAAGTAAAAAGCGAAATCAAATCAAAATCGGACTAAAGAAATGTGTAAAAATCATCTGAATGCCACCAGAAGCTTTTTTTCTCAACTTCGAATCCAGAAGAATAAAAGTGAATGTAAATTAATTACTTCATTACCAACTGTCTCTTGTCAATGTAGATGTATACAGGGCAATTCATATTCAACCCCCACCATTGGGATCTCTTAAACTACAGGAGATACGTCGAAGCTTGAATTGGGGAAATGTTGCGTATTCTGGTGCTTAACAAAATACTGTTTTGAAACTTGGAAAATTCCGAATATTTCCGGAAATATCTTGAAAAAACTGAAAATCGGAATTTTCGGTTTTATTTTTTTCTATCGTTATTTGACAACATAGCTCAAAACCAAAAGTACATTTTCATTGATACTTTTTTTCAGCTACACGTTTTCATGTTCAGATTTACTATCCGACGTTTCGTCTTCTGGCATTCATCATCAACTTTTTTTTCTGTTATGGGCGCCATATTGTTTTTGTATACAGAAAAATAGTGTTTCTCATTTTGATTTCATTGATGTATAATTTGTTATGATTTGCACTTCTGAAACCACATATATTAAAAAAACAACTTCATCTGAGATGGTCAAGACTCCATCGAAAAATTTTGTTTAATAAACACTAGTTGTCAGAACTCATTAAACATCATAAGTTTGCACAAATACTTCAGTCGAAATGTCCTCATTCTCAAATGAAGGAAAACGAGATATGTTGAAGCTTTATTATGAATTTGATAGGAATAGTACGAAAACAACATAAATTTATTTTGAATTATATCCGGAAAGACAACAGCCGGATAGAACATTATTCGGAATTTGAGGCAAACACTAGGCTGAGTACGGTGCGTTTCAAAAAACAAGAACGAAATCATGAGCTTGTAAAAAATACATAAAAAGTATTACAACAAGTGTTCGAAATGATTGCCTTCCTCTTGAATATATGACCTAGCTGGTCGTCTCAAATTAAGAACAGCCCTAACAATATCCCTCTTCTTCTGATAGACCTGAATTGCGTAATGATATTGTCTCTAAGTTCATCTACTGTATCATATTCAGGTCACCTCACTGGTCCAGAATTTCCTAACAACCTATCAGGAAATCTTTGGTGTAAATATTCGCAAACTGCTCTTTTACCAGCAGCTGTTATAATTAACAAGGGGAAACGTATCAATATATTCTTCGAATTCGTTTCTTACGAACCGAAGATAGGTTTCCCCTTTCAAAGTTTTAGAGAAGAAATGAGGTCCAAGTATTCGATCGTCATAAATTCCAGCCCACACATTCAAACGAAACCGAACTTGTGGTCTGACTTCTCTGATTATTTTCACTCCAAATGTGCTCATTATTTCTATTAAAAACACCACAGTGCGAAAAAGTACAATCGTCGGTCCAAATAATGTTTTTCAAGAAGTTTGTAGGGTCTACCCTATTCGAGAGCCAGCTACAAAATTCCATCCTTCTCTCAGGATCACCTGAATGTAATTTTTGTGAAATATGTATCTTATAACATTTCAAACCACTTTTTTTGAATTCCCTCCAAACGCTCGTCTGTGGCACATCTATTTCTGCCGAGACTTGATGTGTTGATTTGGAAGGATCTGCATTTATCTAAAAGAGTACCAAAAATAATTATATATTTCTTCGAATATGGAATGAACAATTATTTTACCTCGGCTAATAAGTTACTTCTAATATTTTGTTTCATTCTGCTTCCATATTTCATTCTTGGTTTTTGAAACGCACCGTACTCAGCGAAGTGTTTGTCTAAAATTTCGAATAATGTTCTATCCGGCTGTTGTCTTTCCGGATATAATTCAAAATAAATTTGTGCTGGTTTCTTACTATTCCTATCAAATTGATATAAAGTTTCAACATTTCTCGTTTTTCTTCATTTGAGAATGAGGACATTTCTACTGAAGTATTTGTGCAAACTTTCAACAAAATTTTTCGATGGAGTCATGACAATCTCAGATGAAGTTGTTTTTTTTTTAATATCTGTGTGCAAATCATAACAAATTATACATCAATGAAATCAGAATGAGAATCGCTATTTTTCTGTATAAAAAAACAATATGGTGCCCCTAACAGAAAAACAAGTTGATGATGAATGCCAGAAGACGAAACGTCGGATAGTAAATCTGAACATGAAATCGTGTAGCTGAAAAAAGGTATGAATAAAAATGTGTTTTTGGTTTTGAGCTATGTTGTCAAATAACGATAGAAAAAAATAAAAACAAAAATTCCGATTTTTAGTTTTTTCCCGATATTTACGGAAATACTCGGAATTTTCCAAGTTTCAAAACAGTATTTTGTTAAGCACCAGAATACGCAACTTTGCCCCGATTTAAGCTTCGACGTATCTCCTGTAGTTTAGGAGATCCCAATGGTGGGGGTCGAATTTGAATTGCCCTGTATAATATAATATTCTATGATCTTGTATTGTTTCATTTTGTTTCCTTCTTGGTCGTACTGAATTTCACTTTCCAACTTTTAGTCTCCACTGGTATCTTTTTGTGAAGACAAGAAAGGTATGTGGTGTCAACGTTAGAATGTCAAATGTATTTTTTTTTACAGGAACACCAGTCATCAACCCGTTTCACGATGATGATCTTATTTCTTGCGACAAATATATTCCAACTGGCAATATTTTGCGGGATTGGAAATGAATTGAAATATCAGGTAGTTTTTAAGTCATTTACTAATTCATCCAGTAGCATTGCTGAATACTCATTTTAAGACATAATTCTCACTGCACCTTAAATGAACCTATTATACAAAGCGAATACACCAGCAAGTATTTTTGGTTGCATACACTCAACACTCAATAAAACAATGTTGGACTGAATGATAATAGTAACGCTCAATAAAAGAATATTGGAATATCTGAAAAATAAATTATCACCGTAGATATTTGAAGAAAAATCGATAGATTCGCGCATTGTAGTAGGCATAGATGTATTTGAATAAGATAAAAAAAGATTGAAATTTTTTTAATATTCAATTTCATATCTATTATATAATTAGAATTTGGTTTGATTACGGAAATGATAAGTTTACAGTTCGGTGATGGACATTTCTCTGAGCCCTTCTGATCACATTTCCTGAAATTTGGAGATACATTATATTCCAGGTATATTGAAAGAGAGTTAGCGCGTAACATCATTTGTCAGACGAGGATAGCGATTGCCGGCTGTGCGACGCGTTTAAGCCATTGCGCAAGCGTCCAATGTTAGTGTTCTCAACTTATATTAACAGCTGCGACATTTTTATTCTAACCTAAAAACCACGCTGTTTTGGATTTCGTAATGCACAACGTTCTATATTTACATTGCTGTTTTATTTGTCCATCTAAAAATCATTAAATTAATTAACGTAAAATAAAATTGATAAAGATGAAGTCGTGTTTTCTGTGTAACGAAAAAAGCAAAGTACTGGCCTTTAATAATGCATCATTCAAAAAGTGCTCGATAATGTTATTATTTCGTCGTAAAAAATATAAATATTATGACACATTATTAAAAATTGAATCTACTAATGATTTTGGATATCATACAGAATGTCTAAAAATATTACAAGTCTGAAGAAGAATAATGTGAAGAGTTTTGCAAAACACAAACCGTAATTAAAATTTTAATTGGACTTAAGAATAAAATAGGTTATAGTTACAAAATTAATGTTAAAAATTACTTTTTTCATTTCTTATTATTATAAAAACAAATTACTGCATTTTTCAAAAAATTAACAAGTGAACAAATTTAATTAACACATTTTTTAAATAATTATTAATTAAAAAAATTATTCAGTGCCCTTTTTTCAAAATGCAGTTTTTAAATTTTTTTTTTGTAATTATTGATTTAAAAATTTATTGTTTTTTTGTTTATTTAATTAATTAATATTAATAACTTCAAAAATTACCTTATGCATTACTTATTTGAAAATATGAATAATTAAAAAACTCCACTAATGCATTTTTGAGAAAATTAATAATTAAAAAAAAGTAATTGATCAATTTTTGAAAAAATTAATGATTAATTAAAAATAGTAAATTAAAAAAAAGATTATTGATGTTTATTTTTATGGAAAAACGTGGTAACGTGGTTACGAATTCCTCATATATTACATTTCTTAGACAGGTAAAATTTATCAGGTATTTGACCTTTTTCAATCTTATTTCAAACAAACAATAAAATCATTCAGAAGTATAATGCTGAGAAATAAATACCGACTTTCTCTGTTGACTATGAGTTATATCTGTACAAAAAAATATGTCACTGCCTATATTTGAAAAATTAAAGAAAAAACGAAGATTATATGTATATTTATATTCATTTAGATCGACTTAATATTTTCATTTAATTATATCAAATACAATGAAAATAGTGCTGTTAAATATTTATAATTTTTAACAACCAGCAACCCTTATTTGCGGGCGGATTTAAATAGGCAATCATATATGATAATAAATATAAAAAAATTAGCTTTAATTTGGTATATGATTAATAAATAAACGTTATGAGTGTATCAAAATCATACCTGTTTACACCTGGCTGCGAAGAGGTACTGCCAGGTGATTTTTTAAAATCTTCATATAAATTACCGTGATGTAGACGTCATTTTATTCAAGAAACAAGTGAACGAAATTTTTTCCCAAAGATCAATTAAAAATAATTTAATTAAAAATACTGGCGGCCAAATCTTGATAGACAACCTGGTAAATATATATTCTTCTAATTATAAATATACATAAAAATTTGGTTTTGAGCAAAAAAACGATGAGAGCACTAATCCTGCAGCCAGATCTCGTACTATTAACAGAGCTGCAGTTGGACGAGTAAACAAAATTTTCAATCAGTATACAGCTGTTAGTAAACATACTCTGAAGAATAGTAATACTGAATACAATGAAAATAGTGCTGTTGGACGATGTTACGCACTAACTCTCTTTCACTCTACCTTAAATATTCATCATTTTTAACAACCAGCAACCCTTATTTGCGGGCGGATTTAAATAGGCAATCATATATGATAATAAATAGAAAAAAAATAGCTTTAATTTGGTATATCACTAATAAATGAATTTTATCAACGTATGAGTGTATCGAAATCATACCTGTTTACACCTGGCTGCAAAGAGGTACGGCCAGGTGCGGCAACGGTGATTTTTTAAAATCTTCATATAAATTACCGTGATGTAGACGTTATTTTATTCAAAAAACAAGTGAACTAAATTTTTTCCCCAAAATCAATTAAAAATACTGGCGGCCAAATTTTGATAGGCAACCTGGTAAATATACAGGGTGGGTCACGGTCGATGGTACCTTAGACGTTTACGGAGAACGGGACATAGGATCATTCTGAAAATTTGGTTTCACAAGTAATTGCTCTTGGTCTATCGATCTAAAATATTTTCAGCAATGCAGCGTTGCCGCTTATACCAGAAAGTAGCAGCATCTTTGTTATTTCAAATGGGTCACCCTGTATATTACCGCATTTTTGAACTTGTCATTCCTTTCTGATAATTTCTGCCTCATACTCCCCTATACCTATCTCTAACGGTTGTTGAGATATTGGTTATTTTCCATATTTTTTATCCAAAACATAGCTCGAATTGAATGTTTATTTCTGCGGTATTTGGATTCTTAGGAAGTTGCAATTTTGTGATTAGTTCATCAAGATCATGTACATTGATTCTGTATAGAGAAGTTTGTTCTGCGTTATACAGGGTCGTTCAAAATTCATGATCTTACTGCTAGATACGAAAAGGGTTGAAAGTGCGTTTTTTTAAATGGAACATCCTGTATATTATGAAATATCCTAAAAGATGACTAAATTCCCTTCGAATTGATATATCATGTTCCTATACCTAAATAGCCAGAATTTCGATATAATAGCAATTTTCACTTGTAATCTCCCAAGTGCTTGAATTATTGCCAGAAATTTTTCGAGTACATGAATTTTCAAAGAAAATTCATGTACGAGATATTTTTACGGCAATTAATTCAAGCACGAGGGGGATTCGGTAAGAAAATTTCACACCGAGAAATGAAAATCATCCAACAATTCATAAGAAATAACTAACGATGGTTTCACCTGAACTATTCATAACCACTGAAATATGTAAAATACTTAACAAAATTTTCATCAATAAATGTGTTTAAATTTGGAACAAAAATAAATAAAAAAGTTATGTTCTTATCGTGGATTGAACCATCGACCTAGCGACTCATAAATAAATAAATAAATAAAAGTTTATTCTATCAAAGTTATTATTTACAATTCATTATTCTACCCGCAGCAGCTACTCTTTCTTCAGTCCATCTTCGCCTAGCGGGGGGATAGGATGAAAGGAAGGAGAGGACGGCAAGTGTGCTTCACGCCACCCTGCTGTTGTTGCCAGCTCTGGTGACGTGCACGATGCCTTTTGACAGTGCCAACGGTCCCCATATAGAGAGGGCGCTGGTGCACAGAAATGTCGATCTTTGGCAGAAATAATGGTGGTAACTGGAGTATTCGCGCCTCCTGCAAAGCTTATACGCGTGTTGTGGTCCCATTCAATGTAAAAAGTTGAGGGTTGGTAGTTAGTGAGGACCATAATTTGGATGTTGCCCCGGAAAAGGCTAGAAGCAAAAAACCGGGTTGAATTACTTGACATTTTAGATTCTCAACTTGGATTCCCTACGGCGCCGGTTCTACCCAGCGCTCCTGGAAGATATCCAGCGACTCATATAACACCCCACCATGTTTGCGGGGTAGGTTGTCTTGTACTCTTAGCCTGGTGAGACCGGCCGCAACACTACCGCTGAGCTACGGGACTTGTGAACAAAACTTGTGACAAATGGTGTATTGAACTTCTTCTGAAATATGATTTCAGAATTGACAATTTCTGCAATAATCGTGGAGAAAATATTTTCAAACACATTCCCAATATCTAGTAAATACACAATTATCTCCTTTCATATGAAAACTAGACCTCCATTTGTACATTAAAGCAAAATATCAACTTGTCACATGTCAAATGTTTGACAGAAAAATTTCCACTTATTATGGTTCAATCCACGATTAGATCATAACTTTTTAAATTTTTTTTGTTCCAAATTTAAACACATTTATTGATAAAATGTTGTTGAGTATTTTACATATCAATATTTCAGTGGTTATAAATAGTTCAGGTGAAACCATCGTTAGTTATTTCTTATGAATAATTCAATAATTCAAGCACTTGGGAGATTACAAGTGAAAACTGCTATTATCTCGGAATTCTGGCTATTTAGCTATAGGAATATGATGTATCAATTCGAAGGGAATTTAGTCATCTTTCAGGATATTTCATAATATACAGGATGTTCTATTTAAAAAAACGCACTTTCAACCCTTTTCGTATCAAGCAGTAAGATCATGAGTTTTGAACGACCCTGTATAACGCAGAACAAACTTCTCTATACAGAATCAATGTACATGATCTTGATGAACTAAACACAAAATTGCAACTTCGTAAGAATCCAAATACCGCAGAAATAAACATTCAATTCGAGCTATGTTTTGGATAAAAAATATGGAAAATAACCAATATCTCAAAAACCGTAACAGATAGGTATAGGGGAGTATGAGGCAGAAATTATCAGAAAGGAATGACAAGTTCAAAAATGCGGTAATATACAGGGTGACCCATTTGAAATAACAAAGATGCTGCTACTTTCTGGTATAAGCGGCAACGCTGCATTGCTGAAAATATTTTAGATCGATAGACCAAGAGCAACTACTTGAGAAACCAAATTTTCAGAATGATGCTATTTCCCGTTCTTCGTAAACGTCTAAGGTACCATCGACCGTGACCCACCCTGTATATTCTTCTAATTATAACTATACCTAAAAATTTGGTTTTGAGCAAAAAACCGAAGAGCGCACTAATCCTGCAGCCGGATCTCGTACTATTTATTAGTGGCAAGCAAAGAAACCGTCTGCTGGGTATGAAATATAATTCTTGGTGTTGCCCAAGTCGTTTGGATGTAGCTTTCGAATGCCTCCAGGTCAAGGAGGGGTGGAGGGTGCGTTTGTGCGTTTGAAAACCAGTCAATTTGTGACCGTTTGATGGTTGTTTATTTCAGTGAATTCGGTCCTGGACATACCTTCTGCCAAGTTTGATCCACGAACGAGGTCAAGATCCAGAGTTATGCCGAAAAAATTGAAATCGCGGTTTTTTCGGCATAACTCTGGATCTTGATCTCGTTTGCGGGTCGAACATGACCCTGGGAAATTCGAAAAATACACTCAGGCGGCTTGGGGCAACATCAAAAATTATATTTCATGACAAGCAGATGGTTTTTTTCCCGTCAGTGAATCATATAGGAAGCTCTCTAACTATACCTAAGAAACATCTTTTTTTACCTCCAATATGTTTACGTATGCAGCCCCTCTTATGGAAAGGCAGCTGACTCAGACTGACTAATATAGTTATATCATAGGGGATAAGGTTGTATTCGATAGATTATTCATTATTCATTAGTTTCTGGGATTGAGTAGAGACAAGTGGTGGCATAGGAGTTGAATATAAGTGTTTGTTGTGCTATACGTGTATTATTTCGGTTCCATCCCAGGTACCTACTACACGTATTATAGCATTGAATTGTATACGTAATTGTTTAAAAACAAAACTTTTAACAATAATAATTATGCCAGCAGATATGATATTAGCTGAAGACTATTGATTTTGTTTTATAAGTTGTGTTTGGCACAGGTTACTCGATGTATTTGAATCGTACTTAATTCTCGAAAGATACTTCATTTGAGAAATATCTGATGTATCATTTTGTAGTTTTTGAGTTTTTTAAAACCTAATAATGTGCAGCATAAAATTAATCTAAATAAAATGCTCCTATTTCCTAACCCGACGAAAAAAATTAGGAGTGGAAATTTATTGAATCTTACATAGCAGATACATTTCAACAGGAAAAAGTGAAGTTGGATTGATCCCAAAGTTTTAGGACTCAAATTAGTAATTTAAAGGCATTCATAGCCCTATAAAATTGAAAATAAATTTCCAAATTAACAAAGGACTCCGCAATTTTTATAAGTAAAATTACGGTTACGGTTCAAAATCAAATTTTACAATCGTTTTGCAGATGAGACTATTCTTTTACCTTATGTTGTGTAAGATCCTGAAACCTTGCTATCGATTCTACATTTTATTTTGATGAACATTCGCCTATAGTATGGTATAAATTTGACCACTGAATCTCTTTCTGTTTATTGTTATTGGTACCTTCGATTGTGTATGTGTTCTGGGCATTTTCCATTTTAATCAGTTCATCATATTGGTTTCCATCTTATTATTGTTTAATTGAAATCTTTTCGTCACTTTATAATGTTTTCATCTTGAAATAACGTTCAAAATGTAATTATTTGCTACGAGATTTGTGAGGTTATCATTTTCTGACAGTAGTTTGATTGAACATTTCAGCGAGTTGTTTCTGTCAGTAGTTCAGTTCAATACTTAAGATTTTGTTCGTGAAGTAGGCGTTTAGTTGAGTTGATTTCTCTTGCGCTTTAGTGACGTCATTCATTGGTTTGTTGGTTGCAAAACATTATTCGCACGGAGAGTCTTATAGTTGATTCGATTTTGATCCTACTATGGGTGAGTTCGACTTGCCAACACTATTCCATCTTTTTACTCTAAATGTTCTTCAATTGTTCGGGTACAGCCACGAAAACATTAGTTTGACACTCTACAGAACGATTGAAGAACGTTTAGAGTAAAAGGATCGAATAGTGTTGGCAAGTCGAACTCACCCTATATCTTCTGACTTTTACTAACCATTACATTACTATGTTGTTAAATATTCGTTCCCAATAATATTGGTTGAAAATCAGTTCTGCACGAACAGATCACATTTGACAGTCTCTGTGAATTTAAGACAGACGAACATACTTTTCATGTTTTGACTTTTGACTATCTGGAAAAGGAAATAGTTTATTTGGAAAATAGCGTCGTTTTTGGCTTCTTGGAGAGAACCTTGGGATCGAACCTCCTCTTCCGTGTGCTACGTTGTTGAAGCAGTTGTGTGACCAGACACATGTAATCAATTTTGAGTATTTTATCACGTTATCGTGGATTTTATTGATTTTACATGTCTAATAATCTCCGGTGATATTTGTGGACGTGTTTAGTCGTTTTGGTATTTGATATATCACCGAGAGTACCTGTAATGGGGATTTATCGTCAATGTCATACACCGCCATTTTGGAAGCCACGAGTCCAAGTTATTAGAATTTTGTTGCTGCCTTTAATTGTTATCTCTGGAGTGATACTTCCATTCCACCTGGTAAACCGTAATACCACGATTAGTTAGAATCCACCCACGAAGACGAAAGTGTTGGATCTTCAAGTTGTACTAAGCTCTTGGCTGGCCCTGTATTATCGATCTAACAGTCTATTCCATCCACCTCAGGACATTAGGAGTCTTGGAGGGACAAGAGAAACCATCTATCGGTAGTCTGAGCAGGTGAAGTTGGTGGACCTTCCAGTTGAACCAAGCTTCTGGTATTTGTACCTCTGTACGGGTATAACAACAAGTTCCTTCCACCTCAGGACATTGGGAGTCTTGGAGGGACAAAAGGGACCATCCATCAGTAGTCTGAGCAGACGAGGGTGTTGGATTTTCAAGTTGAACCAAGCTACCTGTATTCTGCCATCTATACTTGTCAAGCATTCTTTTTCATCCACCTCAGGACACTAAAAGTCTTGGAGGGACAGGAGGGACCGTTCACAAGTAGTCTACAGTGGTGAACGAACCGAAAGACTGGAGTCTTCGAGTTACCCGTCCCCTAGGTTGTTGACAAGAGGACGAAGGGATCAGTACGTTGTTAGTAGCTGCTGAAAGGGCGAAAGTGTTGGACTTTCCAGTTGTACCAAGTCCACAGGTACCCTGAGCCACTTCGCTTAAGGAGTACAGACTGGTGTAACTATAACCATCTCCCAGTTAATCTTTTTACCATATATTATTCAAAATTTACGGAACCTCTCTTGGCATAAATTATTTTCTACATCAAAATTTATTCACACTCATTTTATTGTATTGGGTTTGGACAGCAGTGGGGAAGCACACGGATAGAGCACATTTTTATATTATTTTCCAAATTTACAACACCTTTCTTGGCCTAAATTCATTCATTATTAATTCTTATTTGATTTTATTATTAATCCACATTTCTTATTGCATATTATCATTCATTGTTTTACGAGGGTAGGGTAGACCGGGGACAGAAGTAACATTTTGGTTTTGAGCCCTTGTAGTAATTACGGGTTTGGGTGTATCGTTGACTTCATATTTTCTAACATTAAAAGTATGATTTTTTCAATCATCTAGCATATAGTTGAATTGATTGGGAACTTCATAAGTCCGATATAAATAATTTTGTTCACGGGTGTAAACTGTTACAACCGTCCCGGACCCAGGGACAGTTGTAACAGGACCTGGGGACAAAAGTAACGTGTGTTCATTGTTTGTTTTTCAACAGATACCATGAAGTGAAATTAATATTTTTGGTATATAAAAAAAAATTAGGTCAATTTGCGTTTAGTATCAAGATATAAATAGCAAACTAATCAATTTTTTTTATTTTTTTACTATCAAAAGATACTTGTGAACTATAAAAAAAAGTAGAAATGTTAACAGATTATTCAGATTCACAATTATGACAAGTATAAAAAGTGTCACCGCTTGTACATTCTTCGTGAGACCAACCCTTACATTCACGGCATTGCACCCACTGTTCTCCTGCTTTACTTGAGCTGAAGGCCTCTAAACATACTAGGCAGTAGCATTCCTCTTCGTCGCTGCTTGTCTCTGATCCTGGTTCAATTCTGACTTGCTTTTTATTTTTAGTTTCTTTTATAGTTGTATTTTCTACATGTCCATTTTTTTTACCTTTTGTTGCAGAATTTAAATTTTTCTTAACCTGTATCTGTTTTTTATCATCCACTTCCATTCTTATGGCCTCTTTCTCTGGAGTGTCTGTATAGATAGTGGACTTTTGTTTATTTCTACAATTAAACGTTTTTTTTTTGGGAGGAGCTTTAGGCAGAGGTCTTTCACTATCAGGTGAGAAACCAATTTCAATATGCCTTGTATTGTCTGATGCATCTGAATTATGAATCATTTGGCCACAATTTGTTTGGGCACTGGTTGAGGGTTTTGAATCTGGAATCTGAATATTGGTGCTTGTTGAGGGTACTGGTTCTGGCGTCTTATGTCTGTCTGTGATTTTCGTTTAATGCTCTGGCATTTTCCACTGCTGCAATAGGTTCCGGTCGGTCTGTTACATAGGAAGGTAAAAAATCAATTTCTGTAAACTTGTTTCGGTCAAATGGTACGATGCTGGTAGCACTGAAGCCGGCTTGAATATTAGTTTGTGTAAGTGCCAAAGGTAATGAGAATCTTACAACTTCTGGGATATTGTAAACAGTCACAGTCTTTCCAGGATTATTTCTAAGCCAGTTGTCGCGTGCAGCATTAACCGCCATATACAGAGCGATCCAGTGGCTGAAGCTTATGAGAACAATGGGGTGGAAAAGAAAGTATAACAATGCCATTGTTTTTGCAAAAATCCAAAGCCTGTATAGAGATGTGGGAAAAATGGTTATCCAGTAACTGAAGAACTTTTTGTGTGTTTGAAGAATGAGTGTGTCTTTGGAAATGTTCTAGAAACTGTAAAAACTCTTTTTCCTGCATCCAGCCACAGGAGTTACCCGCTCCTATTGATCCGATGGGGCCGTCCCGAATGAAATGGTCATGATAATGAATTTTAGGAAATATGAACATCGGTGGTGTTGAATTTCCAATGGCATTCACTGCTATCGTAACTGTGATAAGAAATCCTCGTTCAGCCGATGTCATCGCTCTCACTTGCCTTATACCCTTCCTGGCGACTAGGTTTTTGAACCATTGTAATTCCTGTTTCATCGACGTTGTAAATATCTTTGGCGTCAAATTGATCCCTGTCTAAAACTTTTTCCAAGTTATCAAAAAATAACTTGACATTGGCGGCATTGAAACTGGTAGCCTTCGATAGACTGGTCGGTTGAGCACACCGAATTGACAATTCTTTGTTCCGTTTCATAAACGAGCTAAACCAATTTTCTGCTGCCATATTATTCATGTCTTAATTGGTAGGCCTTTTTATATTATACTTTTCACAGCTAGTTCGTATGCTAACTTCCTTATTTCTTTTGGTGAAAACCCATAATAAATTTCTGCTGCTCTTATGATATAATTCACCACGACTTTTTCTTGTTCTGTGCTGAATATGCGATTACAGCTTTTGTACCCCATAGTAACTTTGGCTTCTTCGATTGTTGTTATTTTCCGACCATATCGCATGAGTGAAACGTGACTAAGATCGTATTTTTTGGCAGCAGCACGAATAGACAAACCACCATCTCCTACTTCACTGTAAGCTTGCTTGTAAATGGAGATATCCTTCTTGCCTCTTTCTGTCTTCCTTTGTCTAATGCGAGGCATCCTGAAACGAAAAACACATGATATGCATTTGTTGGGTATAATAATCTTAACACCGGGGACGGTTGTAACACGTTACAACTGTCCCAGGCACTGCTGTTACAATCATCCCCGAAAGCAATTTGTAAAATCAAACACCATTTTTAGGACCTAGTCAAAAGGTTTTTGATCCGCACACAGACTAAAATGTAGAGTACTAATCCATTAATAATTATATTAGGAGAATATTAAAGAAACTCTCATAGGATAGCACATTTTTAGGTTTGTGTACTTACGTGAATATTTACTTTTCACACCCGAAAATACGTTTCATTTGGCGCACCACCCGAATCGTGTCAAAGCTGGCTAGTAACTAGACTATAGGTGAATATGGATCAGACGCATCGCCATAACGCATAAAACGCAGGGTTGCCACTATGGTACGAAAGTTAGAGAGTCTGTTACTATTGTACCCTGTTACATTTGTCCCCGGTCTACCCTAATTCATGAAGTTATTTACCCTATTATAAGTGTTATTATCAGTAACAAGGGTTTCATTGTGTTTGTTTTTAATAGTGTTATTCAGGGAAAAATTTCACTATAAATATTTCACTATTGTTTATAATTTAATTATCATTGGTTTTGATTGCTATTTGTTGCACACCATCAGTGTGCAGATTAATTCATTTGAGTTAAATGGTTTACTTGAGAAATATTTAATTATACAGGGTGTCAATTTGAAAACTTCCCACCCTTAATATCTTCCTTCCAGTAAACAATATGAGTAATCGAAAAAACAGGTCAATTTTATTGTCAAGGGGGACACTTTCACGGACTATTTGTAGCCCTCGTGGTTCAACCCCCTAGGAGGGGTAGATGTTACCCTTAGAATTTTAAATGGGAAGGGGGGTCAAGTGGCACATCATTTTGATGGGCGTTCAATTCTTGTTCCAATGGTACCCTGACTTATTATTTTGTGATGAGCATTTTCCGAAAAATTGCGTTCTAAACTAACAGAAGTAATTATTAGAACGCCTATACTGAGATGCATTATTGTATTGACTCCCTTTAATAAAAATGGTTAGAAGAGTAGGTGGCACCGCTCCAACCCTTGAATGAAAGGAATAAATACATTACGCATGGGATTTTTTATTTGGTGGTTATTTTCCTTCTACACAATAAAATTTAATTTGCGAGAAAGACATTTCCAACATAAAATCTACTTACGCTTATCTTATTAGCTGTTCGAAATGTTGTCCATTTTGCTCTAAACAGTAATACAGTCTGTTTTCGAACTCCCCTCTAACATTACGGAAAACTTCACTAGGAATTGACCGGCATGCTGCTGTAATTCGTCTTTTAAGTTCGTCAATATCAGAAGGTTGTGTTTTATAAACAACGGATTTAAGATGCCCCCAAAGAAAGAAATCTAAGGGTGTTAAATCCGGTGATCTCGGAGGCCATTCAACTGCTCCCCTTCTGCCAATCCATCTACCCGGAAATCTCTCGTTTAACCACTGTCGGACGGGAAGAAAATAATGAGGTGGAGCACCGTCCTGCTGGAAATGTAACAGATCCTCCTGCAAAAGTTCATTACCTTCTGCATCAATTTGAGTTTCTAGCTCGTGAGTTATAAGAGGATCGATAGTCTCTTCAAGCATATCAAGGTACAGATTGCCAGTCAAGTTTTCTTCCAGAAATAATGGACCAAGAATGGCATTTCCAAGAATACCAGCCCAAACATTAACTTTTTGTGGGTGTTGTGTATGCCCTTCCCGAAAAATATGTGGGTTTTCGTCACTCCAATAGCGACAATTTTGTCTATTAACATTGCCATTCAGAAAAAATGAACACTCATCGCTGAAACAGATGTTTAATAGAAGATTAGGGATGGTATTGACTCGATGAGACATGATTTCACAAAACTCTATTCTTCTATCATAATCATCCTCGTGGAGCTCTTGAAGAATCTGCATTTCATATGGATGAAATTTATGCATTTTCAATGCTTTTCTTATAGTCTCGCGTGACATTCCCGTCTGTTCTGATACTGATCGTAAGGAGCTCGTGGGCTCTGCAGCAAATGTTCCCAAAACTTCAATTTGAGCTGCTTCATTTGGTACTCTGAAGTTATTTCTTTTTTTATTTGTCACTGAACCAGTTTCGTAAAACTTATTCACCAAATCAAGCACATACCGGTGACTTACATTACAATTTGGATGTCTTTCGTTAAAAAGACATGCCGCCCTTCGTGCGCACTTTCCAACTTCGCCATAAATTACAATCATTTCAATTCTGTCTTGAAGAATGTAAACCATTTTTACACTTTTATACCCTTATTAAAGTAATTCCTAAACAGCCCAACAGGTACAACGGTATTCACAATACTACCACATAGTTCAAATTTGCTAACCAATTTTTTGCCGGAAAACAGAAACTTTTTACAGCAGAAGTAGCAAAAAAGGAAGGCTATCTGTACAATTTCTGCGATGACACTTAAAAATTCAGCATTTAATAAACACAACTTTACTACCATCTACGTTTTACTATTAGACTACTTTTTTATGTAAAGTGTTTGGAGCTAATGGCTAATGTTACCCCTAATAAAGGGTTGGAACGGTACCACCTAATATTCTAACCAGTTCTGGCCAAACCATGCATCTCAGTATAGGCGTTCTAATAATTACTTCTGTTAGTTTAGAACGCAATTTTTCGGAAAATGCTCATCAACAAATAATAAGTCAGGGTACCATTGGAACAAGAATTGAACGCCCATCAAAATGATGTGCCACTTGACCCCCCTTCCCATTTAAAATTCTAAGGGTAACATCTACCCCTCCTAGGGGGTTGAACCACGAGGGCTACAAATAGTCCTTGAAAGTGTCCCCCTTGACAATAAAATTGACCTGTTTTTTCGATTACTCATATTGTTTACTGGAAGGAAGATATTAAGGGTGGGAAGTTTTCAAATTGACACCCTGTATATTATATTTGATTATTGTGGCCCACTATCAAAGTGGAGGATATTTGTACTAATTTTGTGGTTTACAAACCTAATAATTTTTGATAATCTTTCTCTATAGATATTTGTTGTTCTCGACATTGGACTTTGAGTCCCAATTAAATAGTACTTTCCAGGTGGTCACCTTCTCACTTGTCAGCCCTTTGTGATCACAACGGGAGCTTGGAAGGCATCGAACCAACACTGTACCAGGTACTCCATTATTTGAGAGATTTTTCTGTTTCCATCTTACGGATAATTAGAGGTTTGTAAACTGAGCGTTTGGCATTTCATTCCAACTCCAATACTCAAACAAGGTAGTCGTCATACTACATACCACCAGTGCTTATATTATTTAATATCATTATAAATTCCATTTAGAAATCTCCTTAGAGATCTGGAGCAGTCTGTGTTTTGGGCTGGCTTCATCAACTCACTGGCGCGGTATAAATTTTTAGAAACAACCCATGGCACCCAAATTGAGTTAGTCGGTGACTGCCATGTTTCCATTTGCTTTCTGATGGTTTTTAATTATTAATATTATACTTCTTTTTTTTCATAAAGAAGCGTAGCAGGTTCTCGGTAAAATTGTCTGAATTTTTAGTATATTGTAGTATTCACTGTACCGATTGAACATGCAGAATCGCAGGGCCCTCAAGTTAAAAATCAGTAATTTTTTTTTAATTATTTTCTCGGAATTCATTCAAGTAACAACTGCATTTTTTTTCGTTCTCATCAACGTACATTCATATTACTAAATATCATTCAGATGGTGCAGATTATATCATTATGTACAGAGTGAAAAATAAAAACAATGTAGTAATGTCTGAAAATTCGATGTAATAGTGAAATATTAATAAAATTATTTTCGCATGCAATATACTTTACTTATTCCATCAATAATCACAATTTATACATTTCGTACAGGGTGATTTAAAGAATTGGTGAAATATACCGCCGGTTATTTGGTACTTATCCTGTATATTCAAGTGAATTATCATCCTCTGAAGATAGCTAATACCTTATAAACATGATTTCGTAAGGATAATTAGGGTGATCATTAAAATTTTCGATGATAAAAATGGCAAAATATCAACGTTTCAGAAATCACCCTGCAATTCACGATTAACTCAGTGAAATTCCTTTATTATTATTCAATAAATTCATCATTCTCTCCTCAACACTGTCCCAAAAATTCAATTCACTACTATTACTAGTTTCATAGTTATTAATTGAGAAATTTATTACCATTTGCATGACGAGTTGAAGGAACTTGTTCACACGTACATTCTATTAGTGACCAAGATTTTTCACAAATAGTGAAACGTGGGAATGTGAAGATCAAAATAAATGTAATATTATATGCAGGGTGATAACCAATGACGGTCCATCCAATACTATCCACCATTTAGGAACTGACTGAATATACGACACATCAGTTACGACTTACAACTCATGCATGAGCCAGATAAAATTCCTAATGCTTGGATAGTTTGACTCACCCAATCGTGTATGAGGCCCCGGTACGGGAAATCACTTATCACTGAAGGTGACAAGGAACAGCCTTAACCGATTCCACCTCCCCCGTAGCAGCAATACGGTCCCCAAACAACAAGAAAACCCTTTCGGCTATCGGGTACATTTTGATTCAGTCTTGACTGAAAGTGAATGAAAAAGAAATATCAATTAGTTCCATCAGTGATAATTATTATTACCTCTACATATTGAATTACCTGTATTGATGAAATATAATAGATGTCTATATGTTTCTATTGATAGCCAGCAAATATAAAAATCATGGAAACCTCTATCCGAGTGGAACTCGCATTGGAAAAAACTGTCGCTGCCCAGATTCAAATTCTCCTATTAGAAATAAAAGCGTTCTATCAATCATTTTCACTTTTCCCATAGAGCTTGTTTTTAATTCCGACTAAGCTTAAACCAACAAAATTCACTTAACTATTTGTACAGATCGACAAGCGTAAGGATGCCTCTGAGATGCGCAAACTACTGTTTGATAAGGCAGAGCGATTGAGCTCCTGCCGCACTCCAGGGTTTTGTCTACTGCGCAACCAATTCTCGGAGGCATCCTTACGCTTGTCGATCAGTACCTTACATTACTAAATTCATATATCTGATGTGATTGTTATCTCTAATCTTCACCCTCTTTTACATTTATTTTGATCTCCACATTCTCACCTTTCACTATTTTTGAAAAATCTTGGCCACAAGTAGAATGTACGCGTGAACAAGTTCCTTCAACTCCTCATGCAACTGGAAATAAGTTTCTCAATTAATAACTATGAAACTAGTCATAGTAGGTTACTTATTTTTGGGACAGTGTTTAGGAGAGAATGATGAATATATTAAATAATAGTTAAGGAATTTCAACGAGGTAATCGTGAATTACACGGCGATTTCTGAAACGTTGATATTTTGTCATTTTTATCATCGAACATTTTCATGATCACCCTATATATCCCAACGAAATCATGTTTATACGGTATCAGCTATCTTCGGAGGATGATAATTCACTTGAATATACAGGATACGTACGAAAGAACCGGCCATATATTTCACCAATTTTTCAAATCACCCTGTACGAAATGTATGAATTGTGATTAATGATGGAATGAGAATAGTAAAATTATTTTATTAATATTTCATCATTACATCGAATTTTCAGGTATTACCAAATGTTTTTATTCTTCACTCTGTAAATAATGATATAATGTGCACCATCTGAATGATATTTAGTAATATGTAGGTAAGTTGTCACTTTCAAATACCGAGAAAATAATTAAATAAAAATTACTGATTTTTAACTTGAACTCCCTGTATTTCAAAATCTATCCATCAACGAACTTTGCGATTCTGCACGTTCAATCAGAACATTAAATAATATAAAAATCCACTACAAAAACTCAGACAATTTCACCGAGAACCATTTTACCTATAAAAAGTGCAGGGTCCTTTGGTAACAAAAAGTGACGAGTGATACACAGTTGTAATCAGTATGTCTTACGGTGGAAATATACCGGGTGTCCAATTTAAAAATGGAAATTTCTTGTCACTTCTGGTGACACCGGAAGTTGAATGAAAGGACCACGCACGTTTCTTATGGAAAATGGCTTTCCGTGAATTTGTCCGAATTTTTGGTTTGGTGTAGATCTGGATACACTGATCAAAAGTGTCCATTGCCAAAAACTCCAAAAATGGACAGTTTTCGAGATATGGCTCTATCAGTAATTTTTTTTGCATTTTTTGGATTTTGACACAATCAGTTCACTCTGATACTTAGGAAAAACCGAGTTTCAATGATTTCACTGCAGGAATCAATTGAAAAATAATTCTTTCTTCGTTTCAGATACTGTCATTTGAAGAAATTATTATACACTCGTCACTGACGATGTAACTGGACTATTATTTTCAATTTCTATAGTCCAGTTTTTGTAGAAACAAAAACTTCTGAATTGCTCAAGGTATCTCAGAGTCACATATATTCAAAACCTTTCGAAAATATCGAATATTATTTTTCTAGTGCCACTATCGAAAGGTGTTGAATATAAGTGCCTCTGTAATACCTTGAGCAATTCAGAAGTTTTTGTTTCTGCAAAAACTGGACTATAGAAATTGGAAATAATAGTCAAGTTACATCGTCAGTGACGAGCAGTGTATGATAATTTCTTCAAATGGCAGTATCTGAAACGAAGAAAGAAGTATTTTTCAATCGATTCCTGCAGTGAAATCATTAAAACTCGATTTTTCCTAATTATGAGAGTGAACTGATTATGTGTCAAAATCCAAAAAATGCAAAAGAATTACATTGATAGAACCCGAATCTTGAAAACTGTTCATTTTTGGAGTTTTTGGTAATGGACACTTTTGATCAGTACATCCAGATCTACACCATACCAAAAATTCGGACAAATTCACGGAAAGCCATTTTCCATAAGAAACGTGCGAGGTCCTTTCATTCATCTTCAAAAACAAAAAAGTTCTGGTGGCGAGCTACTTTCTGCGGACACCCTGTATTTCACAAAAATAAAATAACAAAAGCCTAGAGTTCATGCTCACGAGTTATTTTCGTATCGTGACAAAATGTGCCGTCAGACATTTCGTCTTTTTGATAAAAATCACCAATATTTTGCAATATTTGAGCTCGCCCAAAATATGATATCATTATATAAAAAATATCAATTTCTACATTATAAACATTCAACGTGAAATATTTTGGAACACATAATGGAATTCATTCATATTAATTAGGACTTTTAGAAAATACTTATACATTTTCTCTCTTTTTCTCCCCTCATTTGGTCGTAATTGGAACCTTGACGTTTTTCTTTCACTATACCTGCGCGAGATGAGACAGTCGAGTACCAATACATTTATACTCGAATTAAAATTATAATAAAATATACCCATAGTAAAACGCAGCGCGAGACTCTGTATTCTCCGAATTCAAAGAAATAAATACATAGAACGCCAATTAGTTCGGAATAACGTGGTCCCCCTACGGCAGATACACCAACCCATGAGTATGCGCAATAGAGCACAAGTGTCGCTTGGGACGGTCTTAGGATTTTTGAGTTCCTGTTCATGAATCTGGTATAAGTTCTCGATAATAGCATTTGCAATATAACACAGTTTTCCTTTAATGATTTATAAAGTAAATCAATAATTGACTTCTTGAAAATAGAAATATTGAGTGTAGGTCTTCTATTTTGTACTTTCTCGCGACCAAGTCGGAAGAAATTATTGTAATCGTCAAAAAATTCAAATTTGATATTTTGATGGGAATTGATTCCACTCAGTCTGTGAATCAGAAAAAACTCACTTTTTGTTTCCATCGGTTTCACGGCTAAACCGTTGAGCCTATTATAGTCGAAATCCACATCAGAGTAAGGAAACACTTTCTTTATGTAGTCGTGTTTTTGATTTTCGAAATTCAGGATATTGAAGTTGGTTTCCTACTTCTACAAATCGATTGATTAATTAATTAGTTATTAATGCAATATGCAATAATAATAATAACAAAGGCTTTCATTGACAAGACATTACAAATTTTTTTACAGGAGTTCAAACTACTTGTTGACTCTTGTTATCACTTTTCCACCATTTTTGTTGGAAAACAAAAATGTCATTGATTGGAGATATAAAATTGGGAAAAAATCTGTCGAATATAGTTTCTCGGGTGAGAAACTACATTTTTGCATTTGTTCAGAGGTTCTCATTTATCATTGTAAATGTTGTTGAATCGTATTAGGTGAATTCAAATGGCATCTTCTGTAATAAGAAGTAGATTATCGAATGTTGAGAGAAATAAATATAAAAAGCCAAAAATTGTTACAGGATATTTGTTTCTTTTTGTTTTAAATAAGGAGAAATGGTAGGATTGGAGAAAAAAGACTATAATAATTCCCAGTACATTTCACTTCGTAACGTTACAAACTTATTTCTATCAAACGAAAATTTTTGTTTCAAAATCTATTGAAGGGAGAATATCGTAAATTTAGTAAGTGTTCTTCACTTCAATTCTCCTCTAATTTTCTGTTTGCGACATTGCAATATTGAAAAATCTAATTCTTGTGTAAATTCTTATTATTGCTTTTATCATTTTCAATTTGCGACTCATAGGGAGAAATATCGAAAATGTGGTTTTTTATGCATGAAAGTTTCAAAAAAATTTTTTTCATTTGACATAAAATTATCAGTAAGTGCAAGAACCTGCTGGATTTTTCTCATGGAAAATACAAAATATCTATAACAGTTTGTGGTGGACCTATGAGACCACATCTTTTTCTATTCAATAATTTAAAGTTTTCTGCATCTGCAGAAGATTCTGTAATGTCTTCAAAAGTAGACAAACACACTCTACATTTGATTTTTTTCCTGAAATATATGTGTATCCACACATGTTCAGTCAGAGTACTCAAAGAAAAGGGAGAAATGAAACTAAATGATAAAATTCCCCATCTTCGATTAACATGTCGTTGACATCAATGTCATATTTTTTTTATAATGGACATATCATCCAAATTCAAGTCCGCATAATTTTTTTTTGCCTCTGTGTCGTTGCCAATATATTGGTGTTATCCAGATTCACTCAGTTCCCCTGAACAAGTCAGAACAACTTACTAAAACCTAACAATGCCAAAACTCAGAAGCCGACACTGTCGCTTGATACGCCACGATAGGATTTTGAGGCGGTGTTGCCAAGTTTACTGTACTTCCCACAATTACCTGCCCTAACCACAGATGATGTTCCGAACCCCATTTGGAACACGAAAAAAAAAAAAACTTGGCAACGAGAAACAGTAATAATGCGAAAGTGCAAAAGTATGTCATCATTCCCTGTGAGGGGTCATTTAACTGAATCGCGGACAGCGGGTTTGGCATTCTAGTGTTTATTATACTTTCTATGACGCCTCCTGACACAGAGACAGCCGAGGAATCAATTCGGCTTCTTTACGAACGCTGATGGCTAGCCCACATTTCTTGAGAAATTCAATTCGCCTATTACTGCTGCGCGTCTAATAAACTCGAACACCATGGGAAGATTTTCTGATGAAAAGAAACCAAACAAATTCAATGGAAAATGCATCAGTGATGGCAATATATTGGCAATATTTTCTTGTAAAACTTTTATCTGAAATACTAAACATTGAATATGTATTTGTGTTTTAGGCCAGCATGTTACCACAATGTATTTATCTCAGCAGCTGGAACGAAGCTTCCCAGACAATGAAGAATGACATAATGTTTGTTCTGGCAAAATCTCAAGAAGTTACTGAAGTTACCACCTATGATCTATACACTATAGACTTCAATCTTTTTGTTAGGGTAATTTCCATTCGAATATTCAGATTTTTTTACACGTAACACTAAGGACGTATTTCTTTTGGGTAAATGAGCATTCAACTGGATACGTCAAGTTTCTCAAAATTGTTTCTTGCTCCTTATGAGGATGTCCTGAACAGTAAATCAAGAGTCGTTTTTATAGCTAGATAGCAGTATTATTCCAAATTGTTAAAAAAGTCCATATCTCGAAGTGGAGTGGATCGCTTTAGTGTAAGACTAAATCTATAATACATCTCCATTTATTGTAGATTCTTTCTTTGACTGAAGATGGGTTTGTCTGAACCCGAAACATGTTTCGCCTGTTTGAAAAAGCAAACACTTTGGTAATTTCAATCAAATATTTGTGAAGATGACTTCGAGATTTGTTCTTACATAAAAAAGTATTATTCCAGTTAACATCTATTGCATTTACGACGTCTAACTACGCTTGTATCACCGACAGTTTTTGCAATACATGAAGATCCCGTTGAATCCGTATTTACTTGAGTATGAGACCAAATTTTTTCCAAATCAAACAAACGCAATTTTCACTACAAAGAAACTAAGTCAAGTTGTCTCAACCATATATTAATTTGAGTTTTACCATTGTTTATATATAAGTAAGATAGTCAATGCCTGTGTAATTGGTGTTGGACGCAAACGCGACTGTCATCTAGCGTGATAAGTTACAAACAGGAATATTTGACGTCATTTTAATGCAGGTTCCTTCAAAAAAACATGATTTTAATGCTGTCCCATTGTTTCAATCAAGTTACGACATGACTTAGAGGCCAGATCACTGAAGTTACTACATGACTTAGATGCGAGCTCACTATCGCCATCTACATGTCGCATCCATTTTGATCCAATTATAATTCCATAAGGTTGACTAACTATATTTTATATAAACAACGGTTTTACATAGTTCCTCCAAATTGAAACTCTACTCTGATGATTTTAGGAATCAGTACTACGCCAAAACCATAGTTTTTTCAGATGGTAGAGATGATGATCGATGGCAGGTTCTGTGATGTAATAATATAGTTTTATATAATGAAGAGATTTAGGATTCAATCAAAACATAATATGTAATTGAATTCAACAGGGAATCCAAGATGCCAAGTTTCACATTATTCGTCTAGGAACGCATCTGGAAACACACTAAGCCTTGTGTCAGAATGTTCTCATTGAATGAGTTTCAATCAGCAGTCATACAAATGGAAATGTTTCTTTATATATTGCAGTTGCTGATTTGAACATACTGGGTATTGATTGTATTACAAAGTTTGGTTTGTGGGATGTTTCAATCAACTCCTCATGCAGCAAAATATACGAACATAAATCTCCTTGTTTTGATGGTACAGTACTAAAAACACGTTTTTCAGAAGTATTCAGAGACTCTCCAGGTTGCTTTACAGAACTAAAGGTATACCTCAATATAATACAAGAACATGCAGAACATGCTAGTCCTCGATTTTGTCCAAAAAGGCCAGTGGCATATGCTGACATGTGGATAGTTGATCAGGAATTGAAACTACTGCAACAACTCGGAATTATTTCACTTAGTGAATAGTCAAAATGGGCAGCTCCGATAATTGTTACAAAAAAGTCAAGTGGAGATATGAGAATTTGTGGCGATTTTTCAACAGGACTCAATGATACATTCAAAATCAGTCACTATCCACTACCTACGGCTGAGGAAATTCTTCTAGAATTATGAAATTGCAGGATATCTGGTGTAATCGATCTCACTGATTCATTTCTGCAATAGAAGTAAGTTATTCATTCCAAAAAATTAGACAATAAATACTCATCAAAGGTTATTTCAATATGATCGGATGCCTTTCGGAACTTATGTAGCTCCATCTATTTTTCAACAAATAGTTGATACAATGATATCTGGATTGAATGGAACGGCCGCAAATATCGATGATATCCTTATTTGGAACACACAGAAAACCTGCTGAAAGTTCTTGAGTGAATCAAAGAATTCGAGTTCCATTCGAAAATTGAACTATGTAAATTTGGTGTCGAAGAAATGAAGTACTTGGGATGCATTTTCAAATGAATTATATAAGGAACATGCCTCCTCTATTATATGACATAACAATGCTCCGTTCGTTTCTTGGCACCATTACTATTATGGAAAATTCATCAAAAGATGCAGACTCTAAGACAGCCTTTAGAAAAACTTCTCAAGAAGGATTCCGATTGTGAATGGAACCCGTAATGCCAGAAGTCGTTTGGGGAATTCGAAAAAAGAAGTCGGAAGAATGTCAAATTTTTGATGGAACACTCTACAACCTTTCAACTACGTTTACCAAAAACGGAAAATGTTATTGTTTTGTAAAAAGTAATCAGAATAGCAGGCCATCAAATATGAAAAGCGTCAATAGGGATTTTATGATTTTTTTTGCAGGAAATATTCTCTTTCAGTAGTCAAGGGCTGTTAAATGTTTGGAAACAGAATAATTATTCAGGAAATTTTAAAACCGGTTGCACCTTCCAATTGGCCAAAAGTCGAATACCCCTGCTAGATAATCCATATAGATTTTTCGGGTCCAGTTGATGGCATTTAATATATTCTGATTATAGATTCGTACTTGAAGTATCCCAAAACTTTGGTTACGGATAATGGAAATCAATTTACAAAGTCAAGCTTCTAAAAATTATTGAGTGTTTCATGGCATAAACATTCGTACAGCCCCTTATTGGCCTCAATCTAATGGTCAGTCTGAGTGTTTTGTAGTTAATTTTATGAGGTCATTGAAAAATTTGGCCTGGGGGAGGACATCCAGAAGAAACTCATATTCAGTTATTCTCAAGTGCCAATGGGTCAACAACAACTTGAGCAGAACCTGCAAATAAATCACCAGCTGAGGTATTACTGGGACTTTATTCCATCTGCTGTCCCCATCTCCTGTAAGGAAGCTAGTGCACCAAACTGAGACTCATGCATTCAGTAAGAGTTTTGAACCGAAAGATTTTGTATATTTCAAAAGTTTCAGAAATAATCGTTGGATGCTGGGTAAGATCATCGACGGAATTGGAAATGTGATGATGAATGTTTTGCTGAACCGCAAACGATAAAATTCAGTCCGAGTATATTTGAATCAGATGAGAACGAGATACGAAGGAGGAGATGTCACAAACGATTAAATTTTTTCAATATATTGATAGAAACTCTAGACATGGAAGCAAGTTATGTTTCACAGGCAAATGATAATTCGCTGAGTGATATACTAATCTCAAACACTGAAGAAATATTTTCATCCAACGCTGAATGCGAACCAAATTATTCCAAAGTTCCGAATCATAGTGTATGTGAATCAACTCACTGTGATGTTTTTGTCCAAAGAGTTGTAGACGCCCAAGTTACCTTGAGGACTATGCAACATAAATAAAGAAGGGGAGAATTGTTGGGAATCAATACTACGCGAAAATCATAGTTAACAGTAATAGTTATTTTCAGATGTTTAGAGATGATGACTGATGACAGGTTTTTTTAATTATATGATATAGTTTCATAAAATGAAAGTATTTGGTATTCAATCATAACAGTTGTTATGAATTTTCACTCTGTTCCCATTCAACTATTTAATAAATCCACAAATTTCACCCCTTCTCTAGGTCCCCGTATCAATTTTGTTTTCTGAAGTACCTTTCTTTTTCAGGTCGTTAAAATCTCCTTCTCAGGATTAACGCTCCTATCTAATTTGTCTAATAAGTGAAAATGTCTAGTGATGAAGGCACAGTATCGTGGTTTGAAATTGTTTGATATTCCTGTTACCAAATTGTTTTTTTTTTCATTCTATTTTTTAATAGATACGATTCAGTACAACCAAGATATGAAACAATTATCATATTCACTCATTAGATAAGTTTTGATAGTTTAGTGAAATTCACCGATCCCACTTTAGACAGCAGGAGAACGGCTGAAATAGATGTATTTGCATTTATGTTGAAATTTCAGAACTAACCTTCCTCACAACAGTCACAACTTATTCAGTTTTTAAGTATTTGTTTAGTAGCTGTTATGTAGCTGTTGAGTAGTTGTTGAGTATTTGTTCAGTAGTTGTTCAGTAGTTGTTCAGTGGTTGTTTCAGTAGTTGTGACTCCGAAAGCATTGAAACGTGTCAAAAATTGTATTTCAATGCCACAAAATTTCATTGATAAATAACAATGTTGTACTTTATGGATTGCATTATAATAATCACGCATTGATGGAAAAAACAGCATAATTTTGTCTATTGCACTTAGTTATCTTATGGTATTGTTCTATGAAGGAGCGGCACAGATTCCATAAGAGCCTTTAGATTTAAAAAAATGGTAAAATAATAATAATATCCAAAAATGTTCCGCCTGAACACTGTCGTCCTCTTTTCACAAAATTATGCATTTACACTCCTGGCAATTCGAATATTCCAATCCTCAGTCGAAAAGATTCCCTCTGTCGACAGACAGATATCCACTGTCATGACTCTTGTAATGCCTCAAAGGTCAGACGTCCAAGGTTTAGACTTCATGCCAGTAGGAAAAACTCTCTCAATTATAACTTATGTAATGTCCTTCCAGCTACAGTGAGGTAATTGACAATTGGTCTATTCGAAACTTTCATCAAAGAGTTTCTTACAAAAAACTGCTATAATAATACTAAAAAATTGCATACGCCAGTGAAGTGATATTGTAACAACATTCTGCATTGTAGTGTGCTATTCATATTGTTTTTCTGTGTTTTAGTTTTATATAGTAGTAGATTATACTACGAGTCAATAATGATTGTCAAGGAATAATATAGCCATTATTGCGAGTAGTATACTCCACTTCATTTTAGATAACTCTTTTATTTTAGATTTTTAATGAACAACTTTATTTGTCAATAACATTTAAATTAGTGATAGTACAATTGATGAACTGATTTGGGCGTGAATTATCATTAACTTTGGAGGAGCTTTATAAATAAATTAATTTCCTAGTTTGTTTCGGGGTCAGAGTGGAAGACTCCTTACCTTGAAATCCTTAAGATTTTCGTTAGAAACGCTCGTTGTTTGTGATATTTTTCCAGGTATTTTTCCAACGTCATGATTCGTCCTCAACATATAATCATTGAATAGAATGACCATAATAAAGATGGCTCATATTTTGCACTCAATTCAAAGAAATATGCCAGAAGAACATTTTCGGGACATAAGTTTGCGTTGTTTCGAAGACGCCATTCGTTGAAGGGTATAAATGGATTTCGATGTATCTGGTATTAAGGTAGATGTTGTTGCTGTAGCCAGTTGTACAATTTGTGGAGGTGAAGGTACAAGTAAATATTCTCCATTTTCTCTCGTCTCAATACAAATACACAAACACTACGCTTTCGACACTGACACTTTTGAGTTTGGTTATTTTGTTTCCATAGTATTGTTCAATTCGAGAACTGTGATAGGAGTACAAGAGGGATTGAAGGCTATTAGTCCGTCGCCATCATTCTCTAAAGGAATAATATACAGGGTGTAACTTAAGTACGTTAAAATATTCAAGTGACGTATTTCTGAGACAATTTTGAGAAAAAAAGGCAATATAAACTTGTTTCTAGAAATGCTTCGTTTCGGAGATATAGGGTGTTGAAATTGATTTTTTTGTTCGTTTTTTAAAAAAAGCTTTTCCAAAAGATAAGTTATTTGCACAAAATTTGGTACCCGGTTTTTTTTTTGACGTGGAAAATCAAAATTTTTTAATAATTTTTATGTAACATCTAGAAGGCTAGTACGCTGTCATTATTTATTTCAAATTACCCTAACATTTTTGAAAGTGAACTTTTGGTACTTTTCATGGAAAAACCTAATTTCCACACCTTTTCCATGTAAAAAATGTACACTTCCTCAACAATGCTGGGGGTGATCGTTTTCGAGATATTTACAATTTTCTATATCGATGCATGTTACATAGCTTCTAAGGCGGTAAGTGAAGTTTCTGAGAACATAACAAAAACTAAGTATGTCATAAATAAACAATTTTTTCCTATAAAATGTTCTTCGAAAAATGATTTCTTTTCGAGATACAGATTGTTGAAATTTTTCAAAACATGGTTGGTTTTTATCATAAGTTTTTTGCCATTTTTGTTATTTTCATCAAATTTTATACGCAGGAGACCCGAACAGACTTCTTCTACACTGAGCATTATCAAACTGCTTAATCAGTATAGCCAAATTTAATTTCAACAATTTTTGTCACTCTCCGCTTGCAAATTAGGTTAATTAAATCGAGTAGGCTATGAACGTTTGTTTATCAAAATAGAAGTTCGCTGTCACCTCTTTGTCATTCATTGACAAATTCACAGTTCGGAGTTTATAAAGTGATTTTTTGGTACCATGCCCGACTTTACGAATGCTGAAATGGCTGATATGGTATTTTCATACGGCTTGGCTGACGAAAATTCAATCGAGGCCAGACGCTTCTATCAGGAAAGTTGTTCTCAATGCTTGACCTCTTGTCCAGCGATATTTGCGAATTTTTTCCGACAACTTTCCGAATCTGGAAGCTTTGAAAGAAATTCTTCAGTAGGACGGCCACGGACTACAAGAACTGCGGAATTGGAGGAGGCGATTCTCGAAGAAATTAGTGAACATCCAGAGACAAGTACAAGAAAAATTAGTCAAACTTTAAATGTGAGTCACATGACCGTTTACAGAATTTAAGATGAACAGCAATTATTTCCTCTTCATATTCAGTGTGCCCAGGTACTTACGCTACGTGATTTCCAACCAGGTATCGAATTTGCACAATGGCTTCAACGAAAAGTCAAACAAAATCCCCAGATTTTGTCGAAAATTCTCTTCACAGATGAGGCTAATTTTTCAAGAAGTGGTATCATGTACTTCCATAACAACCACATCTGGGCGGAAGACAGATTCTCACTCAATGTATGGGTAGGCATAATTATGGATTATTCAATTGGTCCCAATTTTCTCCTCTTACGTTTGAATGGAGATGCTTACCATCATTCTTTGGAACACGAGCTTCCCCAGCTTATGGTTTTCCATGGCTTCCAAAATCACTCTTGGTTTATGCACGATTTATAAACTGCTCATCTAAGTCTGGTAGCAAGAAATGTCTTAGACGTGGCATATCCCCAACGATGGATCGGCAGAGGAGGCCCTCAGCATTGGCCCCCGACGTCACCGGACCTCAATTCCATCGATATTTTTGAGGGATCGCATCATAGCTTGCTGCGAAACGATAAGAAACACTCCCGGCATTTTTCAATAGGTGCGGAACTCTTTGATGAAGAGAGTAGTGTCATAATCTGCCAGAAATACTACTATTTCTGAATTTTGGAAAAATACTCAGTGGAGTATATCTGGAGGCGAGAGTTCGAATAGGCTCCGCCTACCAGCGATGTGTTATACCATTGGCCGACTCAAATGTTCGGCCAGTGTATAAATTTAAGCTCTTTTGGCTGAAATAGTCAGTCATCCAGGAGCCGCCCGAGGGCTCAGACAATTCCCAGGAGAGAAGCCCTCACTTCTGGATGGCTCAGTAGTGTTAAGTGTAAATAGTTTTCTGTTGGTTGGCAACACCAACAACATTAAGAAAGAATTTGTATGTCAGACACGTTCCTGCTGGTTATTCCAAATAGATGAAGAGCTCCGGAGTTGCTGAGATTTTGCGACGATGCTGTACTTCGGATAGGTGGTCTGAGCTAGCCGGAAGAGGCAATGCGTCCTAACTTCCAACTATCCGAGTATACGCATTTGTTGACATGGCGCCCAACGTGGGGCTAGTAAACAGGAGTTTACGGCCGTTTCCAGTGGGAGACGGGGCCCTCGAAGAAAATAACAACTTTTCCAGTGACCCGGACTAGAAGATACTTATCGGAAAGTTTTCTTGGATGCACTTTCGGAATGATTCTGAAGCGAGTTATGCCAGTGGAATCGAGGATGTCCATATCCTTCGTGGGTTCGATTAAAGTGTTCCATTCCGCAGCCAGCCAGTTGTTCCCGTGCTAGGAGGCTGGGGTAATTCGACATAGTGAAAGTTACCTCGCCAACGGTTGGTTGTTCTGAGCCAGTGGGCAAGGGGCGAAGTAAATATGGTGCCTCTTTGGAAGCTGGATAATGAGCGCATGTGGAAATATGGCACATCCCATAGAAGTTTCGTAAAGGAGTAACCCGGAATTCTTACGATAAACCAGAAGCCGCAACAACATCTGCAAGATTTGGATAGCCAGTAGCTGTAACATAGTTCTCTTTTAGGTTTTGTTTTTAGGTACATGTTTGATAGTACTGGTCCTTATCAGGACAAATCCAACGATGTTCCATCCGCATGCCAAGCGATCCCTTAAAGGGGGGCCGTGTCATAATCTGCCAGAAATACTACTGTTTTTTGATTTTGGAAAAATACCCAGTGGGGTATATCTGGAGGCGAGAGTTCAAATAGGCTCCGCCTACCAGCGATGTGTTATACCATTGGCCGACTCAAATGTTCGGCCAGTGTATAAATTTAAGCCCTTTTGGCTGAAATCTTCAGTCATACAGGAGCCGCCCCAGGGCTCGTACAATTCCCAGGAGAGAAGTTGTTCTCACTTCTGGATGGCTCAGTAGTGTGAAGTGTACATAGTATTTCTGGTTTTTAGGAATCTACGGCTTGGCATGCGAATTAATCGAACCTCGTTGGTTGGCAACACCAACAGCATTAAGAAATAATTCGTATATCAGACACGTTCCTGCTGGTTATTCCAAATAGCTGAAGAGCTCCGGAGTTGCTGAGTTTTTGCACAGATGCTGTACTTCGGATAGGTGGTCTGAGCTAGCCGGAAGAGGCGAAACACCTTACTTCCAACTATCCGAGTGCACGCATTTGTTGACAAGAAGCTTGTATTACTGTTGGGGGTCGTCACTTTGAACAGTTTTTGTAATAGTTGATTCGTTCAGTTTTTATATGTTTAATTGACTAATAAATAACAAAGTACTTCTCCTAATTGTTTTTTTATAAACTACGAAATGTAGTACTTTCTAATTGAAAAATTAAACCAGACAATTTTTTTTGATTTGGTTTGATTGAGCAGTTTTGATAATGCTCAGTTTAGAAGAAGTCTGTCCACATATACTCCGTATAAAGATTGATGGAAATAACTTGAAATGCAAAAAACTTATGACAAAAATCAAGCGTGTTTTGAAAAATTTCAACAATCTGTAACTCGAAAACCAATAATTTTTCGATAAACATCGCACAGTAAAAAAGTTGTTTATTTTGACGAGATCTACCACATACTTAGTTTTTGTAATGTTCTCAGCAACTTCACTAACCGCCCTAGGAGCTATGTAACATGCATCGATATAGACAATTGTAAATATTTCGAAAACGATCATCCCCAGCGTTATTGAGTAAGTGTAGACAGGGACACAGCGACATTTTTCAATGTCTTAGTTGATAAAGCTTGGTTCATCTTTTAATCTGTTGTAATATAGCCTAACAACAAAATCCACTTCTGCCACCTCAATCGCGGGACAATACTTATCAGCAGCTTATCAATGTTGTTAAAAAAAACGAGTAAATGACAAAAATGATAAAAGCTGAAACTTCACCTATTGTTTAATGACATATCAGTGAGACAAAAAATCATCTCCTGCCACCTGTATCGTAGAACAATGTACTCCTGCCATGGACCTAAAGATGTGAAAAAACATATAAAAATTGACTGAACTGATAAAAGCTGATTATTTTTTTTTTGATAGTTCATTAATTAAGAAAGCAGAAAAACTTATGCTGCCAGCTATTTGTCGGAACCTGGCCTCGGCAGGAGCAAAACAGTTGCGCACGAACATGTACAGTATATTTCGCAGTATTATTTGATTCGCAATGTGCTAGATGGAAATATATGTAAGTTTTCAGTTCAGAACCCTTGTCCGTTGCCAATTATAACAGCCTGCTTTGTCCCTTCTATTTATAAAGGAAGAGAACATTCAGGGACACCATAGTAATTATATCTGGAATTTGTTGGAATCTATGGAAATAAATAAGTCAAAGAAAAATCCCATTTCTATTAGTCCTCTTCTGAACCTATAACTCAATGATGTAAAAAAAAAATCAAAATTGACTGAAATGAGAAAAGCTGATTTTTTTTACTGATAGTTTATTAATTAAGAAGGCAGAAAAACTGATGCTGCCAGCTATTTATCGGAACATTGACTCGGCAGGAGGTTGTGTAGTTGTAGTGGGACAAGCGATACACAGTACAGGAGCGACTCGTTCATTTCATATTTTTCGATAAATGATTTCACAATATCATTATAAAAATATCGATAAGTATAAAATATTTTCAATTATGGAAATATTGATTTGAACAATGGACAAACAGGAATCATCATTGAAATATCAAGTCACGCCAAATCTTCTTCGTCAGAATCCTCACTATCGCTTATCTGGTTGCTGGTCATTTCTTCGGGATCATCTACTTCCTCGGTATCATCATCTTGGAAGTTAGAGTCTGTACCTGGAGCATTGATTCGACTAGGATCCGCGATAACGACTTCGCCAACTGAAGTTGGTAATTGGTCGCCTTGAAACCATCGAAATTTCAACTTCTCTTCTATTTTTGGCCATCCACAGTCACATGGAGACAGCAAGGTAAGATGTTGAGAATGTGCGTTGGACCATATACTGGAGATATAAGCGGATCTGAGAATTTGTTGTCAAAGCTCCGATTTGCACGGTGGCAAAATAGATCCGTCAAAGTTCTTAGTTTTAAATTTGAACTGCTCCTCAATATCCTTGCTTTCATGAAAATGGCCAGTCGGGCCTCATTAACGTCTATTAATTGTTTGCAGCCATACATGTTCGTGCGCAACTGTTTTGCTCCTGCCGAGGCCAGGTTCCGACAAATAGCTGGCAGCATAAGTTTTTCTGCTTTCTTGATTAATGAACTATCAAAAAAAAAAATCAGCTTTTATCATTTCAGTCAATTTTTATATATTCTTTCACATATTTAGGTCCATGGCAGGAGTACACCGTTCTACGATACAGGTGGCAGGAGATTATTTTTTGTCTCACTGATATGTCATTAAACGATAGGTAAAGTTTCAGCTTTTATCATGTTTGTCATTTACTCGTTTTTTTTTAACATCATTGATAAGCTGCTGATAAGCGTTGTCCTGCTGGTGCGCCGGCAGGAGTTGATATTATGACAACAATGCGTTAATAAGACATGAAAATAATAAAATTATTGTTTATCAAATGTGACAAAAAAAATGTCGCTGTATCCCGGTCTATAAAACCTTCAGCAACATTTGCTAACATATGAGGGCTAACATTCAGAAAAGCTTCTCTGATACGCTGTTTCATATTGTCGGGTGTTGTTGGAGGTGTATTATAAACGATTCCTTCAATGTATCCCCACAAGAAGAAATCAGATGACGTCAGGTCGGGTGACCTTGGGGGCCAATTTTGGAATCCTTTCCTTCCAATCCATCGATTTCGGAAATGAACATTTAAATATTCACGTACCTGACGATGGAAATGTGCGGGAGCTCCATCCATTTGAAGCCACATCGTACTTCTTAAGTCCAAGGGGATGTCTTGTAATAGGACCGGAAAATGATTTCTTAAAAATTCTAAAAACAACATTCCATTTAAATGTTCTTCGAAAAAATAAGGACCAATTAAATATTGACCCATTATTCCACCCCACACATTCACTGATCATCTGTGTTGATTATGTTTAATTCTAAATTGATGTGGATCGGAATCAGCCTAATAGTGGAAGTTATGTCTATCAACAGTCCCATTGTTATGAAAGGTGCACTCATCACTAAATAGAACAGAATTGAAAAAGTTTTCATCATCTGCAACTTTATCTAATGCCCACATACAAAATTCAACTCGTTTCCCATAATCGTTTTCGGAAAGCTCTTGGTGAAGCTGGATTTTATAAGGATGGTAACTATATTTTTTCAGAATTCTTGATACGCTTGCTTGGCTTGACTAATGCCAATATTTTCCGCCATTAGGTTTTGACTTGTATGGGAATTTTCAATTACAGAGGCAATCACCGCGAATTCATTTTCTTCGTTTTCTGTTACAGGTTTCTTTTTAATGAGTTTTTCATACTGAACACTCCCAGTTCGGCTAAATAGTGTCAACAATCTTTCGAATGCTGTTTTATTTGGATGATTTCTGTTGGGAAATCTTTCAGCGTAAATTCGTGATGCTAGCAAACAGTTTTGAAGACATTCTCCAAGTATAAAAATCATGTCGATTCTTTCTTCTTTTGGATAAACTAGCATTTTTATAACAAAATGATGATAACAAGATCACAAACTACCGCTATCACTAACAGGATGATTTGGATTTAAACACTTATAAATAACTGACAACCATAAGTAAATAATAATGCATTTTGTCAAAACGCCATAGGTGACTCGATGAATAATAAATTTCTCAAAATCAGGTTGCAAAATGGAAATATGCGTTTTACTTGAAAACGTGAAGAGTTAGCTATAGGAATGTGTACTAGTATTTGATAGACAATTATATTTGAGATCTATTCTTGACATAAAATACAGGGCGTTCTATTTAAATTAAACAAGTTATTACCTTTCAAAGATTGTGATTATTTTGCCTTAATTTTTACACACCTTGTATAAGTTAGTAAATGTTTCACAACTGCTATATGAAAGTTATTCTGTTAGTAGCATCTAGCATTAATTTTGTTGAAAACAAGAAAACAATGGTTGAGAATTTAAGCATTAAAGCTGATGCTGCATTTTCACAAAATAAGAGATATTTCAAAAACCATAAGGTTTAGGTGAATTAAATCTTAATGAAACTTACCTTTATTTCGATCGTAAAATCCGAAAATGAAATAATATACAGGTTATTCCATTCAAAAAATAACAACTTTGATATGTTTTTGGCACACCCTGTACAACATGAAAATATTTTTAAAATGTAGGGCCAATAGGTCCCTATAAATCGTAAAGAAAAAACTTTCAGAAAATCAAATGCTTTAGCCATAATGCTTCGTGTCGAATAACGTGAATAACCCTGTATAATACAAGGTGTTTCAAAATCGATGGCCCATTAGTCGTTTCTGGAAAACGGGACGTTGGATCATTTTGAAAATTTAGTTTCTTGGATAATCAGTTCTGCTACATCGATCTAAAATTTTCAGCACTGCGGCATTGCCGCATCTATCGAAAAGTAGCAACGACTTTGATATTTTAAATAGAATACCCTGTATATTATTGAATTTTTCGTTCTACTATTGCTTTCTGATTGATTTGAAATAATACTTCCTTATATCTATCTCCAGTGGTATTTGAGGAAATCAATAATTTCCTTATCTTTTGTCCGAATCATAGCTTTCATTAAACGTTTATTGCTGCAGTATTTGAATACGCAGTAAGCTGAAATTACGAATGTAGTTTGACAATGTCCTCCCAGGCAACACAAAGAGGACCTTAAGATATCTCGGTGGCCTCTTTTTAGGAAATTGTGACAACTTTTGCTACTTCTGTGAGAGGTTATCAAGAGCGCTATATCTCCTCCAAATGTCCGCCGCCGGGATATTCTCACCGAGGACTTAGCGAAAACCCATATGGAAATTTTCTAACAATACACTCTGACGAGTTCTCTACGAAATCTTGTGGCGAGTTCTCTGCAAAATCTTGAGGCGAGTACTCTGAGAAATTTTTGTGTACTGCTCATGACGAGGTCTCTATGAACTCGTATTGAAGCTGGCTCTGTGATCATCGCAGGCAGTGCCTCTGGCGAGGTCTGTGGGAAATTCGCATATATAACCTTTTGGCGATTTCTTTGAGAAATTCACGTCAACTGCTTTTGTTGAGATCTATGTGAGGTCGGTTTCTGATATTCGCATTTAGTTCTTCTGGCGTGGTCTTCAAGAGGTCGCATTGAGAGTTCTACAAGATATTCTTACGCATTGAAAAACGAAACGATCTCAACTGAAAACTACTATTCCCCCGCTACTATGGCACCCTTGACATTGACATGTGATAGATTGTGAAATCCCTAACATTTCTTCTGAAAAAATGTGATAGTGAAAATTGGCATTTTGATTCAGATATTGATTAGAAACCTTTTTTGGTCGATACTGGATAAAAAGTATTTGAATCAAATACGATATTTTCAGGTTTAAAGTTAAGGATTTCAAAATATATACCAGGTGTTGTTGAGTGTCCAGCGAAGAAGTAGTTTTTTCTGTTAGATGTTACAAAAAGTAACCTAAATTTTTCATTGTAGCTTATTTTGAATGCAAATAAGTGGAAATATACACTAAGTTGTCCCATTTAAAATGGAAAGTTTGACACTTCTGGAGAAACCGGAAGTTGTTAAAAAAATCAGTTTTATGTCGGATACAGAACTTTCAAATTTCAATTAGTTATTTTCAGAAACAAAAATGTTATAGGGCTTGACACCTGGTATATGATATTGAATTAAATATAATCTAAAACAATTGAACTACGTAGGAACTAGTTGATAGAATGCATGATATGACGTATTTAACTAAATACATTTCTTTTCGGTGGTTCAGGGTATCAAGCGGGTGAATCTGAAATGGTGGAAACAAGTTAACGGTAGGTAGGTACCTGTATTTATACACTATCAGTAGGCCTTTACAACAAAAATACCTCCCGTTAAAAGTGTACCGGAATGTGGTGTGGTACGGATTGTTTAAATAAAAAATCGTGCGTTCGAGCAGTGTAGAAACTTTAATACACAATGTGGCGTGAAAGCAGTTGTGCAAACTAATACCAAATAATTACAAATTTTTCACTACAAGAGGTGTGCTTCCGAATGAAACCTTTTCAAATGACTGGCATGAAATGACCCTCGTTCTTGCCCGGTTTTAGGGTGAATAAGGATATAAGTGACACGTGTTTCGAGCTTAAGCTCTCATCAGTACGGTAAAATCAAGTGCGAAAATGTACAACATTTGGATGTAAAAATAGAAACAACGGAAGTCAACAACAGGAAGCCAACCACACATTTGTGGCTTCGGTTAGAAGACCTTGTGCTTACAAGGAAACAACTAACGTCGCCACGGAGGCAGTTATAGCTACCAGCGTGACAATCCAACCCAGGAAAATACAAATAAGGATGCATTTAGCGAGGGGCAATATATGAAAATATAAGTAGAAAAGTTATTGGGTATAACCCTCAAAATGTTCTGCAACCGTAGACACGTGTTTCGAGCTTAAGCTCTCATCAGTACGGTAAAATCAAGTGCGAAGATGTACAACACTTGGATGTAAAAATAGAAACAAAGGAAGTCAACAACAGGAAGCCAACCACACATTTGTGGCTTCGGTTAGAAGACCTTGTGCTTACAAGGCAACAACTAACTATAAATCATTCATATAAATTGCCTAGTGAAAATATAGACAAACGTCATATACAAGGTGTCCGGTAAACATTGTACAATATTGAAACTGGTGATGGACCAGGTCATGACTGTTCAGAATATCGGAATTTCACCTCAGTAAAAATATCACCGTTTTCGAGATAATGGGCATTTTAAGAATTTCTGGAAAATCACTACCTAACCTTGGATTTTTGAGTGCCATCTATACAAATTGGGACGAATCCAAATATCTTTGCTGCTGAAGATTAGTGATGAGTGATGCTTCTAGATGTACAGAACAGTTTTTCAGAAAGTGAAAACATTTTTCAAGAAATGAGAGTAAAATGACAGATTTCAGTTTCATCAATTTTTTTTTTAAAGTTTGACATTATTATCTGAAAGAAACCTAACCAATTGGAAGTGGACATTCATTTCAAAAGAATGCTCATTTTGTCCAGACTTTATCATGGTATAAAACAGACTATAAATATTTTTGGAAGAAGTGGTTTCCATTGAATTAGGCGTGGTTTTAATCTAGGCTTCTATCAACTTTTATTCAAGAAAAAAGGAAACTACCCAACACCAAAACTACGTCACAATCACACTCGACGCGCGTTTCGCCAACAAAATTAGCATCTTCAGGAGCTAAAAGTAAGCTTTCAAGATTTTAACCCTGCAGTGGTCGCTAACGGACTCACACTCCTAACGATTTATTGTTTTACGATTGTGAGTGTATGAATTAGCCCGCCGCTGTCATATTCTAGGTACCTTTCGGCTACACCATCGCAATGAATCAGTACTGCTTTATCGCCTGATTGGCAAACGTGTGCGTCTGCAAATTTAGTTTTCGGAGTAACAATCCGTAGCGACTACTGGTGTTATAAAATAATTCAGAGAATTTTGAGGTAAGTTTTTATTTTTATTTTATAATAAACTATATTTATATTTTAATACTATGTACACAAGTACTTTTATCGTGAATTTAACGTTATAGTTGACATAAATTGCAAATATCTGTTGATTATTACTTTTTTCCTCTATTGCAGTTACAAAAATGTCGTCTTATGAAAAATATCAAGAGCGTCTGCGAGACTTGATGGAAGAATGTCTAAATTCTGATAATGAATCCGCAATTTTTGAAGACGATGAAGATGATGAAGAAGAAGACCAATTGAGTACAGAACTTCTAGAAACAGATACGGAGCAAGAAATATCTGATGAGGAAGATGCGAATGTTGAAGAAATTGTTGCTACCCCGTATTTTTTGGGTAAAGATAAAGCAACGAAATGGAACAAACATGTGGCATCTAAAAGTGTTAGGACCCGATCAGAGAACTTAGTAACTCATTTACCAGGTCCGAAAGCAACGACAAGGAATTTGAAAAACCCGTTAGAAATTTGGAGCTATTTTTTTAGTGATGAAATATTGGAGTTAATTGTGCAAAATACGAACAAAAGGATTGATTCAACGAAACATAATTATTCCCGGGAACGAGATGCACAACCCACTAATATAACCGAAATGAAGGCGCTACTAGGGTTACTGTACTTAGCTGGTGTCAAAAAATGTGCTCGGACAAATGCTGAAGAACTATGGAAAACCGATGGCAGCGGTATAGAATTGTTTAGACTTACTATGTCATGTTCAAGATTCAGATTTCTAGTTAGATATATAAGATTTGATGATAGCGAGACACGTGAAGAACGAAGGGCCACTGACAAGCTAGCCGCAATAAGAAGTGTGTTTGACGGATTTGTAGAAAAGGCTAAGACTGCATATACTCCATTTGAGTATGTCACGATAGACGAAAAGCTTGAGGCTTTTAGAGGACGTTGTGGCTGGCGCCAATATATTCCAAGCAAACCCAATAAATATGGCTTGAAAGTGTTTGCCCTTTGCGATTCGAAAACTTACTATACCGTAAATCTCGAAGTATACGTCGGAAAACAGCCTGCAGGACCATACGAAGAAAACAATTCTCCTGGAGCCGTGGTGGAAATGCTGTCCGGCCAATTAGAGGTACTGGTAGAAATGTAACAGTGAACAATTGGTTAACCAGTATGGAACTTATTGCTAATTTAAAACAAAACTTTAGGCTCACCTTGTTAGGGACAATAAGAAAAAATAAAAGGGAAATTCCAGTTGAATTTGCAAACCCATCAACTCGACCTGAAAAATCATCAATGTTTGCATTTCATCCAAACTGCACATTAGTTTCGTATATTCCGAAAAAGAAAAAAAATGTGTTACTTGTTTCAAGCATGCACAGAGACGACGTTTTGGATGAAAATACAGGCAAACCAGAAATGATAATGTCATATAATCAAACAAATGGAGGTGTTGACATGGTGGACAAGCTTTGTTCTGTATACAATTGTGCGAGGAATACCCGCAGGTGGACGATGGTAATTTTTTATTCGTTGCTGAATATAGGCGGTATCAATTCATATGCAATCTTTGTCGCAAATAACATTAACTCAAATATTCCAAGGAGGGAGTTCATATATCAACTTAGTTTTTCCCTGGTTGAGGACCATTTGAAAGCAAGAGTAATGATAAGAAACATGCCTGTAACGATAAGAACTCGCATTCGAGAGCTTCTTAGATTGGAAAACATCCCAACGTCGAGGGAGATGCGCCCTTTGTGATAGTAAGAAAAATAGACCGACGAGATACTACTGTAGGAAATGTAATACATTCTTATGTTTAGGTCATTCCATTATTATATGTAATGAATGCCTTCAAAGCGCCACTTGGTAAAAAAAAAGAATCTGTTATTTCGCAATATTACTGTTTTCTTCTGTATTATTAATAATTGAATGTCATAATAAACTTTCAAAAATGTAAAAGGTGTTTACTTAACATATTTGTTTTAAAATTTATTATTATATCTCCATATATACTAATCGGAGTATCAGTCCGTAGCGACCACTCGTGTCGCAAAAATTATAGCGACCACTGTAGGGTTAAGATTGTGACGTAGTTTTGGTGTTTGGGTATTTTATTTTTTTCTTGAATTGTATTTACCCCAAAGGTTGCAAAATATTCATTTATTTGATCAACGTTTATACTTACGCCCAAAAATTATTTTATTAAGATTTTATCAAGATAAAATGAGGAAATAATTATTGATAATAAAGAATAGACTGCTTGGTAGCATTAAATAGTATGTCAATAAAATTAACTTTTCATGTGATTAGGCCTAATAAAATTATCGAAATGAAATGTCGATTATCTGACATGGCACCGATTAATACGAATTCTTGTGATAAATGTCACAATTGTCCAATATCCAGATTCCAACGAAGTTTCAGAGACCGACAGATATACAGGGTGTAACCAAATAAGTGCAAACTTTTTTAAGAGATGAATCCTCGTCGAAAATTAAAAACTTTTGTTTGAACAACTTGTGACTTCTATCGTAGTTTTTTGAAATTATTCAGCTTGTTTTTGTCAGTGGTATTTATTTCTTTGTCATGCCGTACATTGTACGTTATACTCCCCAAGAATATGCGCATATGTACTACATTTATGGTGAATGTGGAGGTAGCGGTACTGCTGCAGCAGCGCTTTATGCAGAACTATATCCGATTGTACAATGCCGCTTATAGAATCGCTGATTTGGGGGCTATAACCTATAACGCATTTGAAAAGGTTCTTCTTGAAAATATGTCGTCTATGCGTACGAGTGGATGCAAAATAACATTTTTGTAATATTATTCAGTGCGATGTTGAATAATCGTTATTGTGGTTTATAGTTGATTAAAAAAAACATTGAATTAGTATTTACTTCATTACATCTCACTGAATGCTTCAAAGCAGTTAATTCGTTATTACTCATAGTTATTTAATCATTTCATCTTCATAGGACAAAAATAAAAGACATTACTGACAAAGTCTAATGCAGATGATTTTAGCTCAGAATGACATCACACTCTAAATATTATCGAAATTTCACTTCTTCCAAAAATAATGATCGTATGTTTTATACCATAGTGAAGCCTGGACAAAATGGGCATTCTTTTGTATTGAATATCCAGTTCCACTTGGTTATGTTTTTTCAAACAATAATGTCAAACTGTTGTTAAAAAAATTGATGTAACTCAAATCTGTCATTTCACCCTCATTTCTTGAAAAATTGTATCGTTTTTTGAAAAATTGTTCCGTACGTCTGAAAGCATCACTCATCAGTAATATTCAGCAGCGAAGATATTTAAATTCGTCCCAATTTGTATACATGGCATTAAAAAATCCAAGGTGAAGTAGTGATTTCCCAGAAATTAAAAAAATGCTCATTATCTCGAAAACAGTGAGATTTTTATTAAGGTAAAGTTCCGATATTCTGAACAGTCATGATCTGGTCTATCACCAGTTTCAATATTGTACAAGGTTTACCGGACACCCTGTATAAGAATGAATAAAACTTAGAATAAAAGAAAAAAACAAATAAAATCAGTGCTCATCGTAAATCATCATCCAGGAATTCATCACAACTATAATAACATTTTTTCAGCAACAATTGCTTTACTCTGCCATGAAACACTTCATCAGAGGTAATTTGCTTGGTCTGTTCTGGTAATTTGTTAAACAAATTCATCGCATTGTATAAAGGGGACTTTTTATATTTTGTTGTCTTGTGACTTGGAATACGCAATACGGAATACGCATATTGTAGCTGTGCGCCGTTGCATTTATTTTAAAATCATTAATGTTTGATCTAGCAAATCCTACACATTTGAAAATATATATGCAGGGAGCATTTAATAATTTTTCCCTAATGAATACTGCTTTGCAGCTGTCTCGGTGTTCTATGCTAAAAATTAGTCTGATAATGCGCCTTTGTGCTACGAATACTCTGTTGAATTCATTACTGCTACCCCACGCTATAATATTGAGCGATATATGTGAATATGCAATAGCAAATTAAATGTCTAGTAGACTTGTTTCATTCATACATGATGTCGTTTGCCTTAAAGCAAAGAATGTCTTATTCAGTTTGTTGCAAACATCTTTTATTTGCAGATTTCATGATAAGTTTTCATCCAAGTATGTTCCTAAAAATGTAACTTCACTACTTACTTTGAATTCATCAATAACTTGTAGGTCACCTGGAACATTATTTTTTCTATTATAAAAATTAACAATTACTGTTTTTGTGGAGTTTAATATTAATCTGTTACGTTGACACCAGGAGCTGAATACGTCTATAATGCAATTTTACCTTATCAAGCATTACATCAATATTTCTCCCTGTAACTGTGATAGTGGTGTCATCCGCAAAAACATAGTAAGATGGCAATCTTCCCGATATTCAGTCAAGTCATTTGTATACAACAGAAAAAGCAGGGGTCCAAGCACTGATCCTTGTGGCACTCCAAGCATAACGACATTGCAACTGGATCTAAAATTTTCACATTTTACGGTCATGGTGCGCCCTTCAAGGTAAGATCTAATCCATTTCAACAAGTTTTTTGGGAAACTAAGTTGGGATAATTTTCCAATGAGAAATTCAGGAGACACTGTGTCGAACGCCTTTTATAAGTCAAAAAATAAAGACATTACAAAGTTATTTGAATCCATCTCTTTATAAATATGATTCAGTAGGTGATATGTTGCAGTTTCAGTTGATTTGCTTTTTCTGAATCCATGTTGGTCTTTGCACAGTATATTATTGTCCTCCAAATAGTTAGTAATCCTGATCGAGACAATTTTTTCAAATAATTTAGCCAGTGAGCAGAGCAAAGAGATTTGCCTATAATTTTCGATATCAGAACGGTCTCCTTTCTTGAATAGAGGTATTACTAATGCCTTTTTGAATTCTTTCGGAAAGTATCCCTGCAAATATGACTGATTTAATAGATAAGTGAGTGGGGTAATTATTACACTGATAACTCTTTTTATTGTTTCTATTGACAACTCATCCAGTCCAGAAGTCTTTTTATTTTTTAATATTTTTAGTGTGCTTAGCACTTCCGGTTCATTGATAGGATCATTCTGAAAAGGATGAATTATAATGTGATTTCTTGAGACTGTACAAGGAAGTGAAATGTTTTGACCAAAATTATTTAGAGTTGCGAATTTGGCAGTGTTTGAGAAATTGTAGGCAAACAATTCTGCCATTTCCTTCAGGTCTGTAATTTCTTGACCATTGTTAATTAGACTGATAACTTTGTTCGATGTTTTACTTTTCCTTTCTAATTCATTATTAATAATATTCCATGTTTCTTTAGTCTTATTGCCTGCATTGTGTATTTTGTTGTTGAAATAATTTATTTTAGCCTGTTTAATGGTATTTTTGTGTTGTTTTAAACTGTTTTGATATAAAGTTAGACTTCCCGCATTTGCTTCATGCGAAGCTTTGATACATCTAAACATTTCTCTTAAATTTTTACCCTCCTGGATAATATCATTTGTAATCCAGGATTTAGAATGATTATTAACAGGGATACATCGTTCTGGGCAAGAGACGTTAAAGCACCAGGAAACAGATTCCAAGAAATACGAAAAGCTGTCACCAATCACCATATCATATAATTCTGGAAACCAGTTTATTGTGTTTAGCCTTGTTCTAAATTCATTTATATTTTCAGGATTCAACTGACGCTTAGATATTTTTGGTTTTTTATTTTCTTCCTCAAAGTTTTTTTCACTTATCTGAAACATTGCGACAGATGGTCTGCTATATCTGGTTGTTCTAACTTGCATTCATAGTAATGATCTGAATTGGTGGATGTCATGTAGTCAGTGCATGTCCGGCTTGTGTGTAAGTTTATATTTGTAAAAATCCTAGTGGGGCCAATAAAGTTTATATTGAGTTGGAAAGACTTGAAAAGGTCACTGAGTAGTTCAGTGTTATTGTCATCTGGTGCTAGGTAATTTATATTGAAATCTCCACACAAGATAGTAAAGTAGTAAAGTTAGATCTGCTCTCCGCTATTTCTAATGCCTGCGACAGACAACTCAAGAAAACTTGAGGTTCACCTTATGGTGGTCTGTATGCGGTTATGATAGTGACTTTAATTGTATCTGTACGATAGAAAATTGAACAGATCTCTACTTGACATTCAACAGATAACACTTTTATAGAGTCTAATTCCTTACAATTATTATTATCTTTTACTAAAATAAGTACACCCCCACGATTGTGATTTTCCCGACAATAAATTGCTGCTTCTTTATAGACTCTTAACTATTTATGGAACTCTTACTAAAGTTTACATTGTTTTGTAGAACATTTGTTACATTTGTTGCAGATTGAACTGCGATAGTCTGGGGTATAAAAAATGATCATTTTTGTTGGTTTCCTCAACCGTTGAATTTTCTATTAAAATATTATTAGAGATAGTATTGTTTTCTAAATCCGCTGAAGGTTTCATGTTTGAAGTATGCTTGGACTTGTAGTGTATGGCCCCGTATACTAATTACTAATAAAGAATTGGTGGTCGATTACATAAGCGATAGCTATCATCGATGACTAGGGAGTCAGTAGATGCGAGACGTTTGTGGAGTCGAGACTAAAGTGTTTTATTTCTATTTCCCAACGAGCAAATAGTGAACTTTACATTGGCGACGAGGATAAAACTATACCAAGTAAGTTCCAAAATATAACTTAAATGGACACTGAAGGTGTTAAACACCAGATAAATTATAAAATGGCATGGAGCCGTAATGGCATCGGTGTTAAACTCCGGATGCATTACTTTATTCAAAGCCGTAATGGCAAAGGTGTCAAACACCAAATAAAAACATGACTGTATAAAGAGTAAGGGCATCGGTGTTAAACACCGGGTGCATTACAGATTTATTCAAAGCCGTAATGGCATGGGTGTTAAACACCGGATGCATTACAGATTCATTCAAAGCCGTAATGACATAGGTGTTAAACACCGGATGCGTTACAGATTTGATCAAAGCTGTAAGGGCGTAGTTGTTAAACACCGAATGCATTACACATCCATTCAAAGCCGTAAGGGCGTAGGTGTCAAACATCGAACAAAAACACATGACTGTGTGAAAACGTACTGGAAACACACAGAAAAAAAAATTGAATTCTAATACGTTTTTACATACTATGTAAAAGTAAAAGTACACCAAAATGTGCAAGCTTCCGAACAACTGAATGAAATGAAGCTGTTGTATTTCAGAAACTATGTCGAACATTCCATCTCTCGAAGCATTCGATTGTGATGGAGATGTCAGTTCTGTTGGACTCCGATGGAGAAAGTGGATAAGAGCCCTCGAAATATACTTGGAAGCTGCCTCTATAACTGATCCGAAGAAAAAGAGAGCGAATCTTTTACACCTCGGAGGACTAGGAATTCAAGAAATCTTTTACAACTTACCTGGTGCAAATGTCACAGATACTGATTGTGAGGATGGTGATTCATATACTATCGCCATTGAAAAACTTGATCAATATTTTTCCCCGAAGCAAAGTCGAATTTACGAGAGACACCAATTTCGACTTTTGAAACAAGAAACAGGAGAAAAATTTGAGAAATGTTTAGTAAGACTGAGAAACCAAGCCGAAAAGTGCCAGTTCATGAATGTAGAAGAACAAATAATTGACCAAATTACCGAGAAGTGCCTCTCCGTTGAACTTAAAAAGAAAATCTTGGCTACTGGGGATTCAATTACTTTGGAAAAAATTATCGCCGAAGCAATCTCGTCAGAAACTGTTGATAGGCAAATATCGGAGTTCACCGAGAAGCCGGGTTGTAGTTCAGCTACAACCGTCAATCTACTTCGTCAGAAGAACATACTCTCAACAGCAAAATGTATGAGATGCGGATCTGGAATAGAAAAGGCCCAAGTACACGATTGTCCAGCAGTCAATAAAGTATGTCGGAAATGTAACTTTAGAGGCCATTATGAAAAGTGTTGCCGCTCAAAAAAAATTAATAAGAACCAGAGGGGACCGCCACCAAAGAAATTCAAGCAAAGACAGCCAAGAAATGAAGAAGTGGACTACGTAGAAAATCAAGAAGATGTGGAGTATGTATTTCACATTGACGATGACGATGTGGTAGATTGTAAGGTAGGAGGTATTGTAAATAAGATGTTGATAGATTCTGGATGTAAATCCAATATCATAAATGATTACACTTGGAGATCCCTAAAGAAATGCGGAATAGTAGTTCAAAATCAAATAAAAAAGCCTAACAAAGTATTTTTCGGTTATGGATCTAAAGATCCCCTAGAAATTTTGGGTTCATTTGAAGCAATAATCGAAATTGGACCTCAAAAAGAAGTGGCTTCTTTCTATGTCATAAAGGATGGAAAGAGGAATTTGTTAGGCAAACAAACAGCAATTTCTTTAGGAGTCCTCAAGATAGGCCTGAACATTAATAACTTGAATTCTGAAATTTTCCCAAAATTCAAAGATGTTCTCATTCACAATCCCATTGATAAAACCGTTAAACCTGTGAGCCAACCTTATAGGAGGATACCCATACCTCTGGAACAAAAATCAACCTGAAACTTGAGGAGCTTATGCAAGCTGACATAATAGAAGAGGTAAAAGGTCCATCTGAATGGGTATCACCCATGGTTCCTGTTCTCAAAGAGAACGGTGACGTCAGAATATCCATCGACATGCGCAAGGCTAATACCGCTATCTTGAGGGAAAATTATCCTCTACCCACTATGAACAGCCTTTTACCAAATTTTCGAAAAGCTAAATATTTTTCCAGACTCGATATCAAGAATGCGTTTCATCAAATCGAAATTTCTCCGAGATCACGGTACATAACCACCTTTATTAGTAGTAAAGGTCTCTTCAGGTACAAAAGGCTTATGTTTGGAATAACATCTGCCCCAGAAATCTTTCAAAAGACTCTGGAAAAAATGCTACTACCTTGTCAAGGTACAGTTAATTTCACTGATGACATCCTAATTTATGGAACAAGTGAAGAAGAACATGATCATAGGGTTCGAAATACATTGAATATTTTGCGCGAGAACCATGTACTTCTGAATAAAAGTAAATGCATTTTCAAAATTACGGAAGTTCGATTTCTTGGACATAGGTTGTCGCCGGAGGGGGTCAGACCATTAGAAGATTACGTAAGCGTAATACAATCTTTTTGGGCTCCAAAAACAATAGAAGAAGTACATAGTTTTTTGGGTTTAGTCAATTTCGTCGGTAAATGGATACCAAATCTCGCGACTCTAACAGACTCATTGATGAAATTATTGCGGATGAAATTGAGTAAGCACGCAAACATTATAAAATACTGGGGGGAAGACCAAAACAATAACTTCAAAAAACTCAAAGAATCACTGTCACATATCAAAACCTTGGGTTACTATGACCCTAGCTATAGAACCCAAGTGGTAGCAGATGCAAGTCCAGTGGGTCTTGGAGCAGTTCTCATACAGTTTGATAAGGGAGGCCCCAAAATCATCGCATACGGCAATAAAAGCCTCACAGATTTCGAAAAAAGGTATTGCCAGACGGAAAAAGAAGCTCTAGCTTTGGTATGGGCAGTAGAGCATTTTGGTATCTATTTATATGGAAAAGATGAATTTGAATTGGTCACAGACCTCAAACCACTTGAAGTTATATTCTCACCTAGATCTCGTCCGTGCGCAAGAATAGAACGATGGGTTTTACGATTACAATCTTTCAACATCAAAATCATTTATAAGCCGGGTAAAACAAACATCGCTGATCCTCTATCTCGATTGTGCCAAACAAATCCTAGCACATCCTTCGAGGCATACGATCAGGTTAGCCAAATTGTCGAACTGGCTCGCCCCGTAGCAGTAACGATGCAGGAAATACAAGAATCATCACAAACTGAAGAAGAGATATTAGAACTCAAAGATGGCATTCAAAACAACAACTGGTCTGAGTCTGTGAAGCGGTGCCAAATCTTCCAGGAGGAATTTTGTCTGTGTGGTGATATTCTCCTGAGGGGTACAAGAATTGTGATTCCAAAGAACTTGCGACAGCGTGTACTAGACGCAGCGCATGAAGGTCATCCGGGAATAGTGGCTATGAAGGGTAGGCTCAGAACGAAAGTGTGGTGGCCAAAGATAGATGAACATGCTGAAAAGATCGTGAAAACATGTGAAGGGTGCCTGTTAGTTTCAACACCCACTATCCCTCAACCAATGAAAAGGAGGCAACTGCCAACAGGACCTTGGATAGACGTAGCCATGGACTTCATGGGCCCTTTGCCTACAGGAGAACATTTGTTTGTAATAGTTGACTATTTTAGTCCCTACAAAGAAATAAAAATAATGAGGAGCATCACCTCTATGAGCACAATAAAAATCTTGAAAGATATATTTTCAAGATTGGGGTTTCCCATGACTATCACATGCGACAACGGCAAACAATTTATAAGTGAGGAAATAAAAACGTATTTTGAAGAAAACGGCATAAAAATATTGAACTCCATTCCATACTGGCCCCAGATGAATGGAGAGGTTGAAAGACAAAACCGGGATATCTTAAAGAGGCTTAAAATTAGTCAAGCACTCATGAAAAATTGGCGACAAGAACTGGTAGATTACCAAATGATGTACAATAGTACTCCGCACTCATCAACTGGAAAAACACCAAGTGAGTTATTCTTTCGACGCCAATTCAGAGATAAGATCCCTAGTTCTGGTGATACCGAAAATAGCATATTTGAAGAACATGCCAGAGAAAAAGACCAAACACAAAAACAAATAGGAAAAGAATATGGTGATAGAAAAAGGAGGGCTGGAGAAACGGACTTGGAATTGGGCGATAAAGTCTACAAGAAAATATTGATTAGAGAAAATAAAACAATGCCAGAATTCGACCCAAGCACACACACAGTGGTCGATAAAACAGGTGGGGATGTTGTGATTCGAAATGACGACTCTGGTCAGGAATGTAGAAGAAACATCGTCCATCTGAAGAAAATAGAAGGAAAATGGAGTGTGTGTGACGATTCAAATTGTTAAAACTTTATTGTTTTCAGATTATTGTTCAGGTCACTAATATTTATTTCTTTCATTATTATTATAAGCTATTTTTATTATTGGTCTTTGATGCATACTTATATGAATTGTTATTGTTATAACTTCTTTGTCGTTACAATATTGTTCAGGTCACTATTACTTATTACTTTCATGATTATTATTATTTGCTATTTTAATTGTTGTTCTTTGATACATACTTATATGAATAGAATACTTATATATGCTTTGTATTTATATTAAGTTAGCCATGGTAATATCAGGTTGTGAAAACGTATAAATGTTCGTGTTATTTTCACATATAAGTTACATTAGAAAAAGGAAGAGATGTAGTGTATGGCCCCGTATACTGATTACTAATAAAGAATTGGTGGTCGATTACATAAGCGATAGCTATCATCGATGACTAGGGAGTCAGTAGATGCGAGACGTTTGTGGAGTCGAGACTAAAGTGTGCAGTTAAATAAAGTGTTTTATTTCTATTTCCCAACGAGCAAATAGTGAACTTTACAGGACTATTTCCTTTTTTTTCAAATGAACAGCATGTATCCGTAGAATTATTATTCAGAGTGATGTAATTATCTATATGGCGAAGAAGAGATTGCATTAAATACCACTTTCCAATCCTATATATAGTGAATCCAACTGAATGATAATTTTTCTTCATTAGTGCAGAGTTACGCTCAAAAACAAGCCCAGGTTTTTTGTTCCTAGTAAACACAGCCTTGACAAATGTTAAGTTTTCCATATTATATATTCCATGGTTTTTATATATTTGGTCATATCTGTATGGTCTAGTGATGATTATAGGGTTTGTATGCATGAGTGTCTCGTGAACTTTTCCGTTTGACTTAATAGAATATTCGCTAACTCCTTCCCATTTGAACCTGAACTATCAAAATTCTGCTCTTGATTACAGGAATGACGTTTTGTATTGGAATACTCTGAGCTTTGCAATTTGAGAATATTTCATCTGCAAGTGATTGTCTAGCACTATCTTTTTTGTCTGTTTGAGTTTGTTCCGTTTGACATGACATATGTTTCCAGTTTCGAGAGATTGTCTGACACCCGATATTTCTCATTTGCTTGCTATTTGCAGCATCAATAATTTCCTGCAATTCTGCATTTTCAGTTTGAACATCGTCTAGTTTTTTTTTCAGTAATTTTATTTGTTCTTTTGCTTCAGAAATATATTCTTCCTGTTTCCCTAACAACTCACTCAGTTCCTTTTCATTTTTCAGAGGTTCTTCCATATAATATTTGGCAACCTTTTTCAACTTTTCAATATATCTGTTTTGTTCTTCTTGTTCCTGTGTTAATTGTAATATACTTTCTTCCAATAATGACTTTTCTTCCAAGATCTCTTCCTTGTATGACAGGTTTTCAGTTTCACAGCATATGATTTTATGATTTTCGATGAAGAGCAATTTCCCACTACTCCTCAGCGCACATGCTTTGTGGAATATAGAAATGCATTTGATACAAACATAATATGATGATGCGGGTTTTTGTTTGCAGCATTTGAAATTTGCTATGTTCATCACTTTTAACTTCTACTCAAGGTCTTCCAACAAATTTTTATTGTAATGAAATTAAAGTTGGAGCCGGTCCTGTACACCTCGTTTATCGCCAGCAGAACAAATTGACGAGATAAGTTTTTCTGCACCAAATGTTGTTGTTGTTTTTTGGCTGCTAATAAAGTAACTGTTTTACGTTTTTACGTTTTTGCACCATAGAGGAAGGTTGGCCGGCAAGGTATTACATAGTCAATACAAAAGTTTTCCCTTACCAAACTTTCACCATCACAAAGAGGACACTCCGACGAATCTATCGATATAAATTACACAATTGAAAACACTCCTATGACACTTGAAAATGCTCAAGAAGCAGGAGCCTACACTCGACAAGTTGTTGCTATTGTAGGTAGCTTAAATTAATTATATGACCCGGGTCTCATTTGTCTCCGGCAATGTGCGTTAGACCGCTATATGTGATTGACACCAGCTTATACATCAATATGATTTCACTGGGTGTGTATGCGAGAATGTTTCATCTTTTCATTTAACCCTCATTATCAACTCATACTAACAAAGAGCTGAATTAGAAGTGTGGGTAAAATTCCGCTAACCGGGCGCTACAAGCTATCAGAAAAATTGTTTTTGGGACTTACGTAGTTTGACCTCCTGAATAAAAAATCCAAATGAAATTTTTGGCGGTCTCAAGTAATTTCGGAGATACGGGCCTTTTTTTGAATGAAAACTGGCATTTTCTAGCACACGTTTCTTCTTCGAAAAACACACTCAAATGCCTCCAGATTTTCACCAGCACTATATACACACCTTAATTCACCAGTTTTACACTTTTTTTTATTGAAAACAGTTTTTTATCAACAAATTCTACTTTATTTTAGCAATAACAAAATCAACAAATTCATGATGTTTTGTTTAGTTATTATCTGTCAGGTTGGTAACAATGGCATTGACTTAAGGGCGAAGCGACATTGCCAGTGTGATTCCAGAAATATTCAATTCACGTATAAAGTCTTGTTCATACCCTCGCGAATTTCGCAGTTTTTCTGCGAATAAAATGTCTGCCGACATGGTTCTGCATCGACGATTGGTCCGGCATGACTGGCAGCCATTTTATTCGCAGAAAAATTGTGGAATTCGCGAGGGTTTGAACAAGACTTAACATGGAATATTTTAGGGAGTGAGTAAGAAAAATGAGTTGATAACCACAACATTTTCCCATCAACACTTTAACTGCACCTTTGAAACAATGGTACTTATACTATTTCTAAATGACTAGCAAAATTCAAAGGACGAGACAGATCACGGAAATGTGCGCAAACATAACATGAATACACATGCGCACAAAAAATAATGAGCACTTTTCACATAAAATGAACCTACTTCAATGACTATAACTTATCCCGACAGACCCGATCTCATGCAAACCCAACCGAACTTACCCGACTATACAATACAGTTAGGTTGCGTCTTTTCTATCTGTTTGCGCATGCGCACTTACCAAAAATGAATGTTTGTGATCCGACACGTTTATTCAAGTAATTATTTGTTTGCAAAAAATGCCTCCTAGCTCTGTCTATTTAAAAATATCTTTTGTGCATTCAAAATATTAATACCAAGACTTTTTCCAAATCCTGTTCTCACAACGAAATGGCTTGTTTCATAACAAGGTAGCCAGTATCAATGTCTTTCATTGAATCAACAACAGCGAATCTTAAAAACTTTACAATACAATGCGACGTTGTCAGATTCCCTAAAATTCCTGAATATTGAATACTCATGAATATGAAGTGTTTGTAGTGGATAGTTTTCAGAAGTATTGGCGCCCGAGAGACTGGCACTTTTTTCACAAATAATGATAATAATATTGATAACGATTGTTCCTCATGAACACTCGAAGAGTGAACCATTCTTAGTAAAGATATTCAGCAAGAAATACGTAAGCAAAGCGAGCACGCGCATTCCTATTACTACTTTGTAACTTATGTAACTTATCTCTTACATCATGATGAAGATATCTGCGAGACAGACACGAGCGCGCGCATTTCCATCACTACTTTGTCGATTTCTGTCAACTTTGAGAAGAAATGTTCATCCCTTGTTAATGAACAAGACCAGAAATACGCGAGCGCGCGCATTCCCATCACTACTTTATCGATTTCTGTCAACTTCGCTCGCGCGGATTCGCGAAATGTCGGGCGAACGCGCTCGCTTTTCTCACGTATTTCTGGTCTTGTTCACTAACAGATAAGGTATGAAGATTTCTACTCAAAGTTGACAGAAATCGACAAAGTAGTGATGGGAATTAGCGCGCTCGCTTCGCTCGCGTATTTCTGGTCTTGTTCACTAAAAGATAAGGTATGAAGATTTCTACTCAAAGTTGACAGAAGTCGACAAAGTAGTGATGGGAATGCGCGCGCTCGCGTATTTCTGGTCTTGTTCAGTCTTGACAGAAATCGACAAAGTAGTAATGGAAATGCGCGCGCTCGTGTCTGTCTCGCTGATATCTTCATCAAGAAGTAAGAGATAAGTTACATAAGTTACAAAGTAGTAATAGGAATGCGCGTGCTCGCTTTGCTTACGTATTTCTTGCTGAATATCTTCACTAAGAATGGTTCACTCTTCGAGTGTTTATGAGGAACAATCATTACTATTATTATCATTATTTGTGAAAAAAGTGCCGGTACTTCTGAAAACTATCCACTACAAACACTTCATATTCATGAGTATTCAGTATTCAGGAATTTTAGGGAATCTGACAACGTCGCATTGTATTGTAAAGTTTTTAAGACTCGCTGTTGTTGATTCAATGAAAGACATTGATACTGGCTACTTTGTTATGAAACAAGTCATTTCGTTGTGAGAACAGGATTTGGAAAAAGTCTTGGTATCAATATTTTGAATGCACAAAAGATATTTTTAAATAGACAAAGCTAGGAGGCATTTTTTGCAAACAAATAATTACTTGAATAAACGAGTCGGATCACAAACATTCATTTTTGGTAAGTGCGCATGCGCAAACAGATAGAAAAGACTCAACCTAACTGTATTGTATAGTCGGGTAAGTTCGGTTAGGTTTGCATGAGATCGGGTCTTTCGGGATAAGTTATAGTCATTGAAGTAGGTTCATTTTATGTGAAAAGTGCTCATCATTTTTCTGCGCATGTGTATTCATGTTATGTTTGCGCACATTTCCGTGATCTGTCTCGTCCTTTGAATTTTGCTAGTCATTTAGAAACAGTATAAGTACTATTGTTTCAAAGGTGCAGTTAAAGTGTTGATGGGAAAATGTTGTGGTTATCAACTCATTTTTCTTACTCACTCCCTAAAATATTCCATGTTAAGTGTTGTTCAAACCCTCGCGAATTTCGCAATTTTTCTGCGAATAAAATGGCTGCCAGTCATGCCGGACCAATCGTCGATACAGAACCATGTAGGCAGACATTTTATTCGCAGAAAAACTGCGAAATTCGCGAGGGTATGAACAAGACTTTATACGTGAATTGAATATTTCTGGAATCACACTGGCAATGTCGCTTCGCCCTCACGTTAATTCTATTGTTACCAACCTGACAGATATTAACTAAACAAAACAGTATGAATTTATTGATTTTGTTATTGCTAAAATAAAGTAGAATTTGTTGATAAAAAACTGTTTTCAATGAAAAAAAAAAGTGTAAAACTGGTGAATTAGGGTGTGTTTATTGTGCTGGTGAAAATCTGGAGGCATTTGAGTGTGTTTTTCGAAGAAGAAACGTGTGCTAGAAAATGCCAGTTTTCATTCAAAAAAAGGCCCGTATCTCCGAAATTACTTGAGACCGCCAAAAATTTCATTTGGATTTTTTATTCAGGTGGTCAAACTACGTAAGTCACAAAAAAAATTTTTTGATAGCTTGTAGCGCCCGGTTAACGGAATTTTACCGAAGTGTGAATTGCCGGTTTTTGAATGAGGTTCAATAGCGTAGCGGTCTAACTCACATTGCCGGAGACAAATGAGACCCGGGTTGGAATCCCGGTTGATCCACATTTTTTTAATTCAGTTCTGATTTTCATTTTCCCTTCTGATATGCCATGATAGTATATTGTGTATCTAGTAGTAAAAGCAATACATTCCCGGACGACAATGTAAATTATTGACCGAGGCGTTAAGCCGAGGCCAACAAGCATTGAAGTCTGGGAATGTGCTTTTACTACGAGGTACACATACTATTTTTTCTGAAATCGCAATCAGCATTATCATAAATTGAGGATTCGAAATTACGTGCTTTCCTGAAACGTCATAGTGACATTTATAAACCAAAGACCGATTTTGACGGCCTAGGCCGGCAAAGTACTTTCCCGTATCGTTTTCGATACGGAAAAGTATTAAACGGTCCGGAAAGTTCGTTGCTTAGCAACGGACTAAATAACTGGATTAGCGTATTTTGAGGCCTGCAGTTGCTCCGAGAAAGTGTGCATTCTTGAACGATTTCAAAAAAACTTATTTTCGAATTTAATAATAACAATAATGTGATGACCTATTATAAACTTTGAAGAAATAATTCGTCCAGATGATAAAAACATGTTGATGCAATAATTTTTTCAGTTGTTTTTTGAAACGCAAAGTGCTTAAAGATTTAATACAGGAATGTAGATGGTTGTATTCTTTGATTCCGGAATATAACGGCCCATTCCTAGTTCTGTTGTAATTATAATTTGTCAAAATGTACTCTTGATTTCTAATTGGATATGCGTGTCAATACTAAATCGCACTTGAGGTCGAATTTTTCGGAACTGCCTGGGGTTGTTTATACTCAAATGTGTTCGTTATTTTGGTTGAATATCCCACAGTTCGTAAAAGTACTTTCATCTGTACAAATTAAATTTTCCAGGAAAATCAGGTCATCTTATTAGCCAATTACAAAATTCTAATCGCCTTTTGGGATAACCTGGATGCAATTTTTGAGATATGTGTATTTTGTAACATTCGAAACGCTTTTTTGAGATGTCTCCAAGCACTTGTGTGACAAATATTCATATCGGAGGAAAGGACCCCGCACTTTTTATGGGTAAAATGGTTCTCGGTGAAATTGTCTGAATTTTTAGTGTATTGTAGTATTCGATGTACAGATTGGACGTGCAGAATCGCAAAGTTCGTTAATGTATGGATTTTGAAATACAGGGCGTTCAAGTTAAAAATCAGTAATTTTTATTTAATTATTTTCTCGGGATTTGAAAGTGCCAACTGCATTTTTTTCCGTTCTCATCAACGTACCTTCATATTACTGAATATCATTCAGATGGTGCAGACTATATCATTTTGTACAGAGTGAAAAATAAAAACATTTTAGTAGAGAATGTCTGAAAATTCGATGTAATAACGAAATATTGATAAAATTATTTTGGCATATAATATACTATTCTTATTTAATCATTGATCACAATTCATACATTTCGCACAGGGTGATTTGAAAAATTGTTAAAATATATGACCTGTTCTTTCGTACATACCCTGTATATTGAAGTGAATTATCATCTTTCGAAGATAGCTGATTAACATGATTCCGTTGGGATATATAGAGTGATCATGAAAATTTTCGATGATAAAAATGACAAAATATCAACGTTTTAGAAATTACCCTGAAATTCATGATTAAATCAGTGAAATTCCTTTATTCATATTTCAGTTATTCATTATTCTCTCCTCAACACTGTTCCAAAAATTCAGTTTCCTACTATGACTAGTTTCATAGTTATTAATTGAGAAACTAATTACCATTTGCATGACCAGTTGAAGGAACTTGTTCACGCGTATATCCTACTAGTGGCCAAGATTTTTCACAAATAGTGAAACGTGCAGATCAAAATAAATGTCACATTATATGCAGGGTGATGACCAATGACAGTCCATCCAATTCCATCTACCATTTAGGAACTGACTGAATATACGACACATCAGTTACAACTTACAACTCAGGCATGAGCCAGATAAATTCCTAATGCTTGGATAGTTTGACTTGCCCAATCCTGTATGAGGCCCCAGTACAGGAAACCACTTATCACTGAAGGTGACAAGGAACAGCTTCACCTGAATATACCTCCTCCGTAGCAGCGCTACAGTCCTCATACAACAAGAAAACCCTATCACCTATCGGGTACATTTTGATTTTGTCGTTGACGGAAAGTGAATGAAAAAGAAAAATCAATTAGTTACATCAGTGATAATTATTATTACTTTTACGTATTGAATTACCTATATTGATGAAATATAATAGATGTCTATATGTTTCTATTGATAGCCAGCAAATACAAAAATCATTCTCTTTTACATTTATTTTGATCTCCACATTCTTACGTTTCACTATTTGTGAAACATCTTGGCCACTAGTAGAATATGCGCGTGAACAAGTTCCTTCAACTCGTCATGCAAATGGTAATAAGTTTCTCAATTAATAAATATGAAACTAGTCATAGTAGGAAACTGAATTTTTGGGACAGTGTTGAGGAAAGAATGATGAAGATATTAAATGATAATGATGGAATTTCACTGAGTTAATCGTGAATTACAGGATGATTTCTGAAACGTTGATATTTTGTCATTTTTATCAACGAAAATGTTCACGATCACCCTATATATCCCAACGAAATCATGTTTATATGGTATCAGCTATCTTCGGAGAATGATAATTCACTTCAATATTCAGGATATGTACGAAAGAACCTACCATATCTTTCACCAATTTTTCAAATCACCCGAAATGTATGAATTGTGATAAATGATGGAATGAGAATAGTATATTGCTTGCCAAAATAATTTTATCAATATTTCATTACTACATCGAATTTTCAGACATTACTAAAATGGTTTTATTTCTCACTCTGTACATATTGATATAATCTGCACCATTGTTATTGTTATTGTTGAAATGTTTGTTTCCGTCAACCGATTGCACCCCTACGCGCAACCCTCGGAAGTATTCGAGAGACTTGTGTGAGCTAGGGAAGACGCAGCCCTTACCTTTTAACGTGTGATGCCTTGCACGAGACCGGTGAATCGGTGGATCGAACTCACGACCCCACGCTTGCGAGGCGTACGCTTTTACCAGCCGACCACCACGGCCTATCTGAATGATATTCAGTAATATGAAGGTACGTTGATGATAAGAACGAAAAAAAAAATGCAGTTGTCACTTTCAAATCCCGAGAAAATAATTAAATAAAAATTACTGATTTTTAACTTGAACGTAATGTATTTCAAAATCTATCCATTAACGAACTTTGTGATTCTGCACGTTCAAACAGTACATCAAATTCTACAATATACTGAAAATTCAGACAACTTCAACGAGAATCATTTTACCTATAAAAAGTGCGGGGTCCTTTGACGTGTAGAATTCCCTTCCCTTCAGTTTCCTGGTCCATTCTGTCTCCGTATTTTTTCCTCGGCTTTTCAAATGAACCAAACTATGTGAGATTTTGATCCAATAACTTGAACATAGTTCGATGTGGTTGTCGTCTTTCGGAATACAAGCTAAAATACATTTCCGATGTCCTGACTCTGTTTCCATGGTAATTGTAATAAAGGACCCCGCACACCTTATATGGGAAAATGGCTCTCCGTCAAATTTCTTGAATTTTTGATATGTTGTAGAATTGATCATTCCGATGAAATGTTTCAACGGGCGCAACACGATCCTATGACTAGTTTTCGAGATACAGGGTGTTGAATATGAGAAACATTCACTTTTCATCACTCTGTATCTCCCAAGTTATGATTTAGTTCGGATTTATCTTTTGTGGGATCATCATCGCATCCGTGTATGATGAATTCATGAGAAATTCATTTCCAAATCTTTTCGTAGTACAGGGCGATTTCACTTGAAAACAATGCTATTTTGAGACTTTCATAATTTAGTTGTTTTATAAAGAGAAAATGCGAGAAAAGGTAGAATTATCACATAATATTATAAATTCATTTCATCTAGCATCACAGTTGATACAATTCATACAAGGTGATTCACAAATATGGAAACAAAACAAATTTTGGTTTTTGGGACACCTTGTAGTAATAAACCAACCTAAAATGACAAAATTCACTTGAAGAATGTTAAATGATATATTTCATCGTATACAGAGTCGAATGATATCAATTTAAAAAATTAGTTATACTTTAATAAATAAAAACCTTGATTTTTTAAATCACCCTATATCTCATAAGGGAGTCCGAAAAGATAGCGATATTTTTTCACGGGAGAACTCGAAATACTTTCATTCATATCGTACAAAATTTTCAGCGGAATCCCATGATGGGTTTTTCATATACAAGGCGAACAATTTCTGAAAAAGTCCATATATTTCACTATTTTACGCTAATAAATGACCACTCTACCTATCCATTGAAGTCTCCTGATGTGATTGAGAAGATACTTATTTGACATTTATTCAAAACGTAAAAGTAAGGAATTCAGTGAAGTGAAATCAACATTATTTCAACTCATAACAACTTGTACGGCCTTGCCAGATGGCACACATAATATGTATCCCATGGCTATTGGGAATTCAAGATAAGGGATACTCCCTCTGGTGTCGGGTTTTGAATCTATACTTACGTGAAAATGAGGTTGAAACTATGATTTTGACATTTTGAGCATTTCTACAACAATAGCACAAAGGACAACGAGGTTATGTTCTTTCGACATAAATACGCGAAAGAGGTTCCATTTTTTGCCACTTTGGCGCTGGCATCTAATTTTGAATTCCCAATAATAAAGACAGGCATACATTATGCGATTTCCGTGCAATGCAAGTGCCATGCAAGTCCAAACTACATTAACGCGCTTGCGCGCGTGTAATTTCCATGCAAGTTTTGAAAATAGCATCTGCTCTATTTTTCATGCAAGTTTTATGCAATTCTAGTAATTTTTCTAGTGGTAACAGCGTCACCAACGTGAACTTCAAAAACAGTATTATTATCTTCTAGCTATTTTCATTGTGTTGTGACTGATATGTTGAGCAGAGTGTATCTCTATTGATTACGTGTAACCAGGCATCTTAATTACGTGATTTTGGTCATCATCTGGAAAAAGGGACGAAACAAGACATGTTCATTAATTTCAGTGATGTCAAAATGTCAAAAAAAATCAGAATTGCACTGAAACAGCATAATGTAATGTGCGCGGCAAGAGATATGCAATAGCTATGCAAGAATTTCTTGCATAGCACCAAACTTGCATTGCATGGAAATTGCATAATGTACGTCTGTCTTAAAGATGCCCGTCATGGATAATGCAGGAGGTTCAAGATGTCTGCTAAATAGTTTGAATGTAACGATATAAGGAACATTTCAAGTGGATAAATCTCAGGCACATGTCATTATGGAGGTATGTCGTAGGATACTAGTGTTATCAGTTGATACCTTAGTAATAAGTAATCTGAAACAGCTGTTTAATTTAATGAGTTCTATAAACAGTATATATATATATATATATATATATATATAACAGGAAGTAACTTGTGACATCTACAGTCACTAGTTGAAACTTAATTTGGCACGAACCATGGGATCGAGAGCAACCATAAAGCTGTCCTGATGAGTGGGAAACCACGAAACAGCTGTCGACAGATGATGGTGGATCTCGGAATCAAAACATAAATCACTCTATTTACTTCTATATATATATATATATATATATATATATAATCTATACATAAATTGATAGAAGTTCAACGGGATGTGATATATCTTTCGGATATTGGGTTGGCACGAGCATGTGCATGACAATACAACAAGGAAAATACATGATGGATAACTGAATTTTTCCCTAATCAAAAAAAATTATCAAATACGAATTAGAAGGAGATTCTTACCAATAACCAATAAAATTAAACTATTTCTGGACCGATATCCATGTCCTCTGGAAGCATTCTATTTGCAGCATCTCCTATGGAATCTAAAAGACGATTGGATGGAAAATGTATGTTTTCTTGATATCTAGCGTACCCCAAAAACCATATCACGCTAGCAACATGCGCACAAGTTCCTAAAGTCCTAGCACCGGACTTACAAGTACAATAATACACCGTAATGGGGAGAGCAGGATCTTCTAGATTTTCGTCACCTCTTTCAGTGAAAACAACCCAAAGCATGTGTTTAGCAGCATTCCTGAACCGAGAAAATATTCTGCATCTTAGGAAATTGGGTTCCTCATGTAACTCATCGACTTCTAAAATGTTGTCTACTTCACCATCTCTACGAGTTGTATCTTGGATATATGACGCAGCCAAGTGTAAATGATATGTTCCAGTAAGTAATTTTAAATATTCAATATCAAGGCGAGGAAACGATTGTATATGATATTGATTTAAACGAATCCATCGACCATTCCTAGTTCGGAGGTTTTCAGCTTCAACTCGTGCCTGAACAATGTTGACATCATCGGAATCAACCAACATTTGTGTGGCCGTATCCAACGTTCCAGGCATATTTATCAATGGATGGAATTTATTTATAAGAGCGCCAGCAATCAGGTAATAGTCATGTAGCTTCGCAGCATGTATTGCTGTTATGGGTTGACGAAAAAATTTGAAAATTGACTTAAAATGTCCATTTCTAGCTTCAACAATCCATCTAGTAGTGGTTATTAAACGTGCCTGATTGGCTTCATTTGTCGTTAATTGCCTTTGATTTGGCGGTAGAAATGGTGGCATATAGTAATGCAAGCCAAGTTCTTGTAGACTATTGATTGAATCTCTGTAGCCTCTATCGACTATCACAATATCTCCTTCTTGAAACCATGTTTTCATTCCATTCAAATCAACTTGTAATTCGTGATTTAGAACACTTGCACCATTATTCCTAGCATCTGCGAAGTACGGCCCGTTGATTGCTAAGATATATCCATCGGGGGCAACTATGATCTCTGGTTTGACCAAGTGTTCATTCTTGTGGAAACAGTATGATTGCCTCAATACCCGGAAGTTACTGCTCTTTTCTATTTTATTGTAGGTACAATCTATATAAACTATTGCTTTGGGAATATCTGGTGTGGGATTGTACAGTTGATTCGTATAAGGGGATACATGACTGTTAATATAATTTTCTCTTGTTATTGAATTAAATCCAATATTGTTCGGTACGAACCTTTGTAAAAGAGATAATCTCACATTAGAAATAATGAAGCTTGCTGTTTGTCGAGAAGGATAACTGAACAATATTTTCAAAAACTCATCTGAAACTCCATGTTTCATTTTGATCAAAAATGTCAGCAAATGTTTTCTTTCGACATTTCTTCTCTTGCCACCTTGTTCAACAATATCACAAAATTCTAGTAATTGTCGAAAACGATTTTTTGAGATTGATGTCAGATACTTAAATTCGTCTTCAGTGAAACAATTGATATCTTCTCAGTTACGGAGTGGCCTGTTTCTATTAGCAAATGTCCTCATTCTTTGAAGAAAATGTTGAAGATTGGAAATTATGTATGGTTTATTCACAAAATTCAAACCTCCATGCAAGTAATTTGGAAGGAAACCTTGATGATCAAGATGGTGACCACAAATTCTCAAGAAATCTGGGACATAGATATCAGAAGCAACAAAAATATCCACTCTACATTCTAAAGAAAGTCTTTGAATATTTTGCGAGCATTACAAATAATGCACGCACGACTTGATACGCGGGACAACACATTGAGACGAAGGCAATTCGGGTTATTTTCCATAGCAATAATGTCATTCATTACTGTGTTATTACAATTGAAACATATTTTTGTATCATCCTGAATATCAATAGGTGGATTTCCCGCAGTTTGTCTTCGATATGTTGCAATTTGCAAAACATCAATATTATCTCTTCTATTCAAACGCATTGAGAGTCTAGGAATAACATTTCGGTCACAAACATAACAACTCACTCTATTTGCGAAGGCCATATTGTTCAGCAAAGTTCAACAAACACTGAAAATCACATAAACTTGAACAGTAAAAAAGAAACTTCAATTAGTCCAATAACCCAAAAAGAGTTCTCGGGCTTTATGACAACAAGAAAACGACTATTGACATAAGAATTTTGTTGATTTTATCCTCTTTGAATTGTTCTCCATGCCTACTACGAAATAAGAGGAATATATTAATAAGTAGGTATTCGAAGATGATTCAGATGATGTTTCAAATACAAGAAAAAGAAAGAGAAACGTTCTCTGAAAGGGGGTATATACTATATACAAACAAATATACGATTCGAAGATACAAGAACATAATTGAAACAAAAAAAGGTTAATTTGGTGTAAAAATATGCCGAGAATTTGATTTAATATATATCTATATAAGCCGATAGAAATAATTACATACAAATTATGATTTTTTTCTGATTTATCCTATGTGGTATTTTCGTTATGTGACAAATTCATGAGATATTCATGTCCAAATCTTTTTGTAGTACAGGGCGATTTCCTTTGATAATAATGCTATTTTGAGACTTTCACTATTTTATTGTTTTATAGAGTGAAAATTCGAAAAAACGAACTTCTGCGGATGTAGTAAGTATAATATAACTTCTGAGAAACACTAAGCATGAAAAAATAACTTTTCCATTGAATCGCCTACTAGACGATGCTTGTGCAGATAATAATTCGAGTTATGACTTTTTTTCGAGGGATGCGGTACGCTATTGTACGGTATAATAACTGATCACTATTTTATAGAAATATTTTTATTTCGAGTAAAAGCGGCCGGACGAGGAAGAACTACAGCAAACCCGCCAAAAACTGGACTGAAAATATAGCAATGGGAAAATTTACAGATCGTAGCTTTTTTCATACATTTTTCGCCTTGTATATGAAAAACCCGTCATGGGATTCCGCTGAAAATTTTGTACAATATGGATGAAAGTATTTCAAGTTCTCCCATGAAAAAATATTGAATTCTTTTCGGACTCCCTTATGAGATATAGGGTGATTTAAAAAATCAAGGTTTTTATTTATTAAAGTATAACTAATTTTTCAAATTGATATCATTCGACTCTGTATACGATGGAACATATCATTTAACATTCTTCAAGTGAATTTTGTCATTTTAGGTTGGTTTATTACTACAAGGTGTCCCAAAAACCAAAATTCGTTTTGTTTCCATATTTGTGAATCACCTTGTATGAATTGTATCAACTGTGATGCTAGATGAAATGAATTTATAATATTATGTGATAATTCTACCTTTTCTCGCATTTTCTCTTTATAAAACAACTAAATTATGAAAGTCTCAAAATACGAAAAGATTTGGAAATGAATTTCTCATGAATTCATCATACACGGATGTGATGATGATCCCACAAAAGATAAATCCGAACTAAATCGTAACTTGGCAGATACAGAGTGATGAAAAGTGAATGTTTCTCATATTCAACACCCTGTATCTCGAAAACTAGTCATAGGATCGTGTTGCGCCCGTTGAAACATTTCATCGGAATGATCAATTCTACAACATATCAAAAATTCAAGAAATTTGACGGAAAGCCATTTACCCATATAAGGTGTGCGGGGTCCTTTGTTTCATATCTCTTTTTTCTTCATTCGTGAAAGCCATTATTCGCCAAAAATTCAATAACTTGTACAATAACAAAATGTCATTGATTGTAACAAATTGAAAGTCAAATTTAGGAACATCAAAGTATATGATAAGAATAAATTTTTTTCAATATCTCCCATTTTTCGAAAAAGATTGATAACTTATGATACATCATTGGAAAAGTAAAATCTGGTTCTATTCAAAACAGAAAAAATCTAATATAGCGCCCATGAGAAAAAATAAAGTTGATGATGGTGGCCGGCAGACGAAACGTCGGATAGCAAATCTGAAAACACCATTATGTAGCAGGGAAAAAGTGGCAACGAGGAAGTGCAATTTATTTTCGAATCCTTCGAAAAATAAAGCCAGAAAAGAATAAAAACCATTTTCCGAAATTTCTGTTTTTTTCCGGGTATCTCCGGATATACTCGGAATTTCAGAACTTTCTCAACGGCATATTGTTGGTCAGGTAAATGCGCAACTTTGCACCAATTCAACCATCTTCGTATCTCTCATAGTTTCCGAGATTCCAATGGTGATGATCGAATTTGAAACACCGTCTATAAGTTCTTGTTAGAGTAAATATTTTGTAGTCTTTGAAAAATGTTCTTCAGGAGTCTCTATAACTGAAACCAAATAATACACAAAAAGCTCTTTTCTGGATTCCAGTTTGGCTTAGAAAATTCCAAAATTCAGTCCAACAAACAGTTATTAACATACGAGACTATATTAGTTTTCAGGGTAAAATGACAAAGTTGAACCTTGACTGTCGAAACCTAATTAGGTTCTTAGACAACCTAGAGGACGCAATCATGTTCTCAAAGTTGAATGCACTTCATGATACACGCAGAGGAAAGAAAGGTAGAAATTACTAGAATCGTCAAGGATCTAACCACGAAAAACGTTAAGAATATGGACAAACTTTGATCGTAGTGAGATGTACTCTTGAAAAACGTTGAGACACATCTGAGAAAGTAATGCTAGGTAATGCAGTGATATTGATCGCGAAAAATAAAAATCGATCAACGGAGCATCCTGGTTATATTTACCACGACTACGTAATATCGAATAACTACCCGCTGATTATTTTATACTATAATTCGTTAGTGACTACGTTTATCTGGACGATCTCTATCCGCTTCAAATTCAATAGCATTGAGTCGAGTGAAACCACCCTTCAGTTTATATCGCAACATTTAAGTGGATCGAAGAAATCCTATTCTTCAATCCGATTGAAAGAAGCTAACTTCACAGCAAAATGTCGAATTTCGTAATCTTAAATTTCTTGTGTTCTGCAAATTAAATCACGATATTCAGTAGATTTCGATTCAAACAAGTCAGACGTCGATTGTGAGCTCTGTTTAAAAACAAGTTTTCGAAGTTAAAGAAAACGTTAAAAATTTGATTTTTCGTTTCTTAGTTACAACAAATAGTGGCCGAAGTGCAGAACTCATTATCGTGTTGTTTGATGTGCTGCAATTAGTGAATTTTAAGCTGAAAGCATCCATAACCTGGTAATATTTCGGCATTTCTACTAAGTCTCCTATCAGTAGAATATTTTTTGCATAAAAAACTAGGGCGATAAGCTATTTCGACTGCTACGTTCATTCATATCTTTATTCTTCAATATCTCATAAATCTGCCAGCGGCGGAGTATCCAATTTAGCATGGGAAACAAAGAAATATCTAACAAAGACATTTACGCATTATTAACTAAAGTGAGTAAGGACGCGGAGGAAACGAAAGCTGAGATAAAAAGACTCAGAGAGGAATTCCAGGATAAAGTCACCGCCTTGGAGATATCTGTAGAAAATCTGCAGGCTGAAAATAATTCATTGAAATTAAAACTATTGGCAACTGATAGGCGCATTCGTCGAAACACTTTTCTGATTTTTGGACATAATACGGATCCCTCTTCTGTGGTAAACTTCATTATAAAATTAGTTAATGAGAAGTTGAAAGTCTCTTTGAGTAAACAGGAAATAAATACTTGTTTCATTAACAATAAGATAAAAAACCAACCCATTATTCTGGAACTGGTTTCAAATCTAAAAAAATCCGAAATTTTCTCGAAACTTTTCCTGCTTAAGAATTCTGGATTGGTATTTGTAGACGATTTACCATATGAGGACAGACAAGAGCGTAAATCGCTCGTTGCCCATTTGAAGGAGGCTAAATCTAAAAATATAGACGCTAAACTAAAGAAAAATACTTTACTGATTGATGGCGAAACCTTCACCTTATCGGAACTGACAGAAAATATAACTCTAGGATCCCAGAAAAAAACGTCCCGCACCAACTCGATCTCTACAGAAAACACTACGTCTGGAAGCAGCTCCACACATGGAGAAAATATCCGAAATACCACGAGACATGCTATGATACTCAGACGTCTACAATTATAATTTGTTTTTGATCTGAATAGTCACACTTTTTTTTATCTAATTTTTTATATTTGCTTCTTTTCATAATACATTTTTAATATATCTATATTTTTGTAACAGTTCATTCACTTACTCGCTTGGGTGATCATCTCATTGTCTCGAAGAAATATGGGAAAATATTTTAAAGTAGCACACTTGAACGTTCGATCACTGACACCAAACTTTCCAGATTTCAGTACCTTGGTACACAATAAATTTGAAATTATCGCTGTTTCCGAAACATGGCTAACAAGGAACATATTGAATGACTCGATCTCACTCGATGGGTATAATTTATATCGAAAAGATCGAGCCATTGGTAGGGGTGGTGGTATAGCTCTCTACATCACAAACAAACTTAAAATAAAAGTCTTAACTAACGTCACGCAAAATAATATAGAACAACTCTGGCTTTCTTTCAAACATGATAATAAAAATATTGCTATGGGAATTTGTTACAGACCTCCTAGCCAACCAGCTGATGAATTTCTGAATGAACTCGAGTTAACTCTGAGTACAATTGCTCCAAGTTTCGATGAAATTATCTGTATGGGTGATTTGAACATAGATATATTGGATTTGGAAGATTACTCCACCAAACGCCTACTGAATATACTCAACACCTTCGGACTGCTCCAAACGATATCCGAGCCTACTAGGTACGGCCCAACAAGTGTCAAAGTAATTGACTTAATAATGCTGTCTGAAACGTTACCTGTTAAAAGTTCGAAAGTTGAAGATGCTTCTAGTATTTCCGATCACTGCTTGGTTACATGTGCACTCGATTTTTCACGTATATCAACCAAACCTTTTTTATACACTTTTCGAGATTATAAAAATTTTAATCAAAATAATTTTGTTGATGACTTAGAAGCAATTGATTTCGCCAATATTCTTGAACTTCACAATATAGATGACAAAGTAAATTCACTAAATCAATCACTAACTGAGATCTTCGATCTACATGCACCCATTAAGACTGTGAAAATAAGTCGTCCCCAAGCACCTTGGCTAACGTACAATGTAAAATTGATGATATCCACTAGAGATAAAGCTCTCATCAGATACAAAAAAATAGATTGGAAAGGCATTGGAACTTCTATAAAGAACTTAGAAATCAAACTAAATACGCAATAGAACGTGAAAAAAAAGCTTATTTTGCTTTCAAACTCAGAACTAGCAAAAACAACAAGACATTCTGGAAAGAATTGAAAAACCTGAATGTCCATTCAAAAAAAATCCACAACGCAATTCCAGAACATCTCACTGACGTTACAAAAATCAATAACTTCTTCATTGATTCTTCCAAATCTAATCTTCTGCCCGACAGAGAAACTACTACTCATTATCTGAGCAATATCCGGCCAAATGTGAATACTTTCAAATTTTCCGCAACTAATGAGTCTGAAATATACAAAACACTCTTGACAATAAAATCAAAAGCTGTTGGAGTAGACAAACTGAGCATCAGCATGTTATTATACTCCTGCCCTCAAGTGCTTGCCATAATCACCCATATTTTTAATTTTTGCATCGAAAATAGTATATATCCATCAATCTGGAAACAATCTTTCATTATACCTCTACCTAAGGTACCTAATCCAGATGACATTAAATTTCTACGCCCGATTAGCATTCTTTGCACGCTTTCTAAAGCATTTGAGAAAATTATTTCTACCCAAATGAAGCTTCACTTAGAAACTCAAAGCATTCTTCCACCCCAACAGTCCGGCTTCAGAACCGATCACAGTTGCATCACGGCACTTTTGAAAGTAAGCAACGATATATATTCAGCCTTGGACAAGAAACAACTAACTCTTCTGGTCTTACTCGACTACTCTAAGGCTTTCGACACAATTAAACATGACTTGCTGCTAGCCATCCTGCATTATATTGGATTTTCAAAAGAATCCATTTCTCTGATGGAAGCTTATCTCCTTAATAGACTACAGGCGGTGACTCTGGGTGATATTACTTCCGATTATATGGCAGTGGAAAATGGAGTTCCCCAGGGATCCATCTTAGGGCCCACACTTTTTATTATCTACACCCACGAGTTTCATAAATATTTACAGTTCACTGATTGCCATTTTTACGCAGATGACACTCAGATATACATTTCTTTCCCTGAGAATGATCTTATAACTGCCACGAACCGACTCAATACCGACCTTGATGCTTTGGTCGAAGTGTCAAACAAATTCTGCCTGTCTATTAACCCCATGAAATCCAAAGTTATTCTGTTCGGCAGCAAAAAAGCTCGAAATCGATGCGCTGATGAATTGTCAGTCAAAATAAATAATGAAACACTCGAAATCACAGATAGTTCAAAAAACTTGGGGTTGATTATGGATTCTTCGCTTCGTTATACACTACATGTCAACTTGATAACTAAAAGAGCATTTTGTAATTTAAAACTCATATATTCCAACCGAGGAATTTTGGATAGAAAAAGTAAAATAACTATGTGAAGCATTAGTTCTGTCACACCTGAACTACGCTGATGTAGTGTATGGTCCTGCTTTGTGCAATTCCGACAAACGGCGTCTACAGCTCATACAGAATTCATGCATACGTCTGATTTGTGGACTGACCAGACGTCACCACATTTCTAATCATTTAAAAGACGTTGGTTGGCTGAATATTGAAAATAGACAAATATTACACGCTTGCACATTATTTCACAAAATAATACAATCACATAAACCTCCATATCTCTATAGGACCATAACATTTCGCACTGATGTGCACCATCTCAATGTCCGTTTCAAGACAAGACTAACCCCACCTCTACATAAAACAGCTCAATTCCGATCATCTTTCTCTTACCAGATAACCCGGCTATACAACACGGTTCCCGACGAAATCAAGACCCTACCTATTCATTTATTTAAAAAAAAGATACAGAAGCTTCTGTTCAATGAAGAAATGTTCTTTAATTAGTTTTTTTTTTTTTTAGTTTTTTATTTATTAATACTTTTATTTTTTTTTTCATATTCCATATTTTCATATCGAATAACATGAGATGGTTATGCATCGAGATACAATTATATTCTATTTTTTTTATTTGTATTTTTAGGATAGCTCTCAATGATATTTTGTCCTATATACGTTTAATTTACTTTCTTTTTCTTCTGTACGGTTGAGTGTAAGAGAGTACCAACCTGTCCTAGACGGGTGAAGCGCTAACTCTGCCTTTTGATAGTCTCTGTAACCTGTCCTACTATCAATAAAAGCAATTTATTATTATTATTATTATTATATGATATGTTTTTCCGTAATCAGCTGAATGAAAAAACTGCTCTCTTCTTTGGACCATACGTTTTTTTTCTTAATTATTATTTTGCTCTCCATTTTGAGAAAGACAATTATTGTCAATATATACACTAATCTGAATTTGGCTACTTTTACCTGTCATTTGTCAATTTCAAACTCGTTTATCTCGTAATTTCACTTCTCTTCAAGGCGATCGGTTGGGTCCAATCCCATATTTTATGGAATTGACTTGAGTGATTCAATCCAATCCGAACACTGTATATATCGATTAGGTGTATCGGATCCAGTCAAGTCAAACCCATTTTGAGCGGATCCAATGTTGTAAGATAAATGTAGTCAGTGAATCTGGAACAGGCACCCCCACCTATTCAACTGTTAGATTTGAACAGATAATGTTTTACTAAAGTTCGCGGTATATGTTTCTTTCATCTGTAATATCACCTGTAGAGTATTTTTTAACACGACTAGCTAGTAAACTGATTATCGAGCAGTTCACCACACTCTCGCCCATGATATTATAACCCAATTCAGTGTAAAATACCATATCAAAATGTACCATTTGCTATTTTTCATATTAGTTTTAGTCTTGTTTCAAACCACGAGTATGGCAAAATTTATTTTTTCCCCTCAAAATTCGTAATTATTATTGGTTTGAAACAAGACTAAAACTAATATGGAAAATAGCAAATGGTACATTTTGATATGGTATTGTATACTGAACTGGGTTATAATATCTTGGGGTTAAACTACGTAAAAAAATACCAACAGCTGATATTTATTATTTATTCAACAACAATCAGAATAAACAGGACACAAATTTTTGTCAAAATTGTACTCGAACTTGTCTTATATAGGTAGGCAAATAATAATAATAATAACAATAATATAAATGGAATCACAATTTAAAAAACAGCTTATCCACAACATAACGTGTTTTCCAGTTCAAACATCATTTCCCTCGAAAACAAAAGATTAAAGCAGTAAAAACAACGTCATCATATAATATACCATGACTCCTAGTGATGTGATAAGGTCGTTTCACTGAATTGTTTAGTTCATTCAAGGAATATTATTCGTATCAATAATGAGAGAAGTAAACTAGTTACATACCTTCAAGTAAAGGAAGCAAATTAATTCCAACTGTCTTCGTAATTCTGTGGATTTGTTTTTCCTAATCAGGTTGTTTATTCTTCAGAGATACTATTCTTCGATGATTTAGTGGTAACATATCGACCCCTCTCTTCCGCCACCCTGATGACCGGTATACTGAAACAGGAACACAAATTTGTAGATTCAAGACTTTTACCAAACTTTTATCTCGCTTTTTCTTATTTTTCAGCTTATGGAAGTATATTCAGATTTAATTCACGTATAGTAATGATTGCGTCATCTAAATTTTCTTCAACACTCACCTATGCAGGCACACGCTAAAATCTTGTTCAGCTCATGTATTGAGCCCATGATCTTCAGTTATTGACTTCGATCCATTGAACGTAATAGAGAAGCGGCTAAAACAAATTGTATTTGAATGCGTTCTCTGAAATATCGAAACCGTATAGAATTGTAGAATCCATATTCAGAAATTCTGTTGACTCGAACCTCACCTCCAAGAATAGTAATGAATTTCACTGCTCACTCACGATAATATACTCAGACCTCTCGACTCAGACGTTAGCTCCTAGAAAAATGAAACTTTAATGAATCTTCATAGGTGTACGAACCCTCTCTCAACCATCGTCGCCCGGCAACTCAACTGAACGGTGAACGAAAATTTTAACAAATATAACTTCATGTTTACCATTCTGTTCTTAAGTCCTACTACTTTCGTGTTCAGATTCACTGATAATGTGGTTATTATTACTGTTATCCCTTATAAACACAAAATCGTTATTATTTTTTTTCTTCTACGGGCGGTAACTACCGTTATCAACTTTAGTTGATAATACTGGTAGCGGAATAATAAATACGACTACGTTTTTGCCAGGAGAGGATGATGAAGTATAACGTATCTTAGAGCGATTTCTACTGGAGATGGTGTTATTTACCAGAATATTTGGAGAACTTTGAAAAATCTCAATAGGCTAAACTGTTATGGTGAAAAGTAACGTTAATTTCAGTATCATCTATCCACTTATACACGAAATATTCAACCACATTTAATTGTTCACGTTCACTTTTGTAAAAGTACATCTTACTAGTCGAGAGCTGCAATTTGTTCTACGATCGGGTTGTCAAGTACCATGATTTTCAGACTGCGAAAGTGTGGTGAATCAGTCTGCCCGATTTTTCTGCGTGTAGCATACTCTCGAACTCAGAATTGAAAAAAACTGATCGAAAATCTTTCGAAAATATACAACCAAAACAAAATTCCTCTATTTCAAAATATCTTATCATATTATCAATTTTTTGGGACACAGGTTAGCTTTTCAGACACAAAAATTATTTTATGTCATACTAGTTCATTATTGTGTTTTTATTGCTTGGTTACCAACTATCTAATGTCGTACTTTATGCCCGTGCGGGCATAAAGTTCACTTTATGGCCTGCGCGAGCATGAAGAGAAATAATTTCGTCAGGAATTCCAAAATCTTCGTTCATTTTGACTTCTAACTTTGACACAAATAAAAATTATTCACCATTCAACATTCACCTAGCAACGATAGTGTCTACTAAGATAAAATGGCAATGTTATTAATTCAAACCGGATTTTTTAAAATACTGATTTGTATTGAGATTGGATTGCAATAACGAACTAATATGACATAAAGTTATATATGTACCGCGGGCATAAGCAAATGTGTATACCCTCGGGCGACTTACACACCCTCAGGCCAGAGGCTCTCGGGTTCGTAAAACGTCGCCCTCAGGGCATAAAAATCTATTTATACCCTTGGTACAAAAATAACTATTTGCTATTCATGTACCTATACTGAGGCCAGAAACATTATCATTTTATCATATACACCAAACTATCCAAAACCAATCCATATTCGTCCCGAGATACACCTTCCTGGCACGAACGCGCAATCAAAGTTGCAATTTGTAACTGACACATGCCCAGCTGCTGAGGGACAATATTTCTGCCCGGACGAGTACCACATCCACGACCATTGTATGGTCAAATTATTGAACACCACGTAGATAGAGAACTGCCCCACCTTCAGAGTAAATTTCGGGGAACCTATTGCCGAACAAATCACCAGAGAAATGGTCCTTATCCTCCCCACAAAATCGGATAAACTTCTACAAAATGTAAAATCGATCGATATTTCGAAATCAATCAATAAGTATTGATCTCCCTCCTAGATACCTGCGAAATTAGAATCAACGAAAGAAGATTTCTCAATGACTTCCGCATCCAAGAAGGAAAACCACTGATTTTACCCGAAATTAAATTAGTCGCCAGAAGTTCTTCTGTTTTTGGAAAAACAAAATATTAGGTAGTCGCCAACCATGAGTTCAGCTGACGAAGCGGTCACAGCTTAGCGGTCATCGTTTTCTTCATTCAAATAATTTTAACAATTCCATTCAAATAATCTTATTAAATGGTTTAGGAATTGTAAACTATGTTATACACTAGCCTACTCTTATAATTATACTTTCATTCATCTTGTCATCACAAATACACCAACATGTATACTCCGATATCAACCATATTAAATTAGATCTTTATCCCATCTAACCGCTACGCCACTGCTAGTTCGAAGGGCGAATGAGATCGAGGATCGGTTGGTCTTGCGCGAAGGGTAAAATATGACTTTCGGACGTGGCTAGGAATTCTCTCTCTTGGTTTCCGACATCGTGGTGGAATGGTTGTTAGTTTGGTTTAGTGAACTTGGAATACATTTTCTGGTAGGCCATCTCAAATTGGTTATAATCTCTCTATTGGATTTAACAGATTAGTTCTGGTTGAGTATATTGGTTTCTTATTTAAATAATAGTGCTTACCTAATTGGCATGAGATTGCTTTATCAAAGTGTATTTGCATGAATTTGGTAACGCCATACTGCATGGTTTGAAGAAATATTTTTGATTATTCCATTGTGTTCTATTAGCCATCGATCAATTTTAAATTTGTTTTCGTAATTTAGAGGTCCTAGTCTGACTTTTTAATACCATATTTTTGGTCTTTTCATATTGGAAGTAAATTTGATATTTTTACTTTCAGAGGTTAAAAATCCTATTTTTCCATTTATTCAAGTAATCGCTACTTAGTATTAAATTTAGAGGCTTTTAATAAAGTCAGGACTCAATAAATAAATTATTCAAAAGCATATTTTTGTCCTAATTGATTTTGGAAGACAGTGTACCTGTGGAGAGGTTAGAGTTGCATTTGCTGAATCAGTTTATACGCTCTGTCAAATTTCAGGTACCAGATAATTGGTAATTTCTTCATGTGGATGACTCCCACCAACTAGCAGTGTGACGATACTATTACCACCAAGAGATAGAGAAGAGTTGAACCTTGTAGAGGAGAAGTGGGTTGATTGCTTGTGACTTCCAGGCGGAACGTCGTCAGAACAGTTCTTCAGGTGAGCATTTCTTTCTATACTGCTTGTTCAGTTATTATCTTTGAGAAATAAATGCAAGCTTGACAGAATTTGTTCTCTGGCCTGTGGAGTTGCACCACACTCAACCACGATTCTGCCTTTGTAGACGAAAGCACTTATTTCTGCTTCGTAGACAAGGGTATCGTCTCTTGGTTCAATTGTTTGTTAATTACAATCATACTCAATCAGATATCTGTAAATTAGGTATCTTAAAGGTCTACCAGGTAGTGTTTCCTTTCCGTCAACCAAACGTGCACAAACCTTAACTTGCCACCCTATTTGAAAGTCAGAAACCATAGAGCGTATTTTCTTTGAATTCAGAATAAGTATTCAATCTTTGCGAAGGACTTACCACCTTCAATTCTTTCTTTATATCTCTATATTACTGTTTCTCTCCTTTCTTTTCGAAAGGGTTTAATTATCATTTATAAGTATTCTTATCTAGTACTCTTATGGTACATTAAATTATTTATCATTATTACCCTTCTGGTACATACCGGGTGGCTACGGAAGTATTGCCTACGAAATATCTCAGTTATTGTATGAAGTAGGTTTGTGAAATTTGAAGCGTCGATATAATGACATAAGAGCTAGAATTTGAGCATATTGACATGTCGAAGTTAACTTCCGGTCTGACCGGAAGAACATCAACTTTCTTATTTTTGATGGAAACCCTATTTTTTTTTCTTTTCGCTTTATTCAGCATTCAATTCCCTTTCTAATGACATATCACAAGTTGGTATCTAACCAGAAACTAGATCAGAAAAAAATTATTATTGAAATTCACCGAGTAGGCCGTGGAAGCAAAATGAAAGCCAAAAATTGAAAAGTTGGTTATGGAAACCATACGTCACTTGATAACAGTTGCTACTACTGTGATATTTTATTTTCATTCGTCGGCGTTATAAAAAGCCGCCAAAAAAATATTGGAAAAATTGGGAAAAAAACAATACTCTGTAGGTCCATAACTTAAATAAGAACATACAACTTTTTCTTGCCTGTACTATTCAGCATAACCATTCCTTTCTAATGATATAATAGAAAGTAATTTTTTGAAATGAAATACCAAAAAAATCCAATTATTATTCTTCAAATAACGAAAAAACAGATTTATCGAAAAAAAAAAAAATTCACATTGATAGGATTAAAGATAAAATAAATTCAAAACAAATGTTCGACATGCATTCCCTCAGCGTCAATACATTTATTGACTCTGGTGATGTTTTCATGTAAAACGTTTCTCAACATTTGGGGCGTGATATCTTGGAAAGCTCTACGAATTTTTACTTCTAGCTCATGTAGAGTTGTAGGCTGTGTGGAATACACCCTATTTTTAAGATGCCCCCATAGAAAAAAGGCGCACGGAGTAAGATCAGGTGACCTTGGTGGCCACACTGGACCATGGGTTGCTATAAGTCTCTCTTGAAAGCGATTTTGAAGATAATTTCTCGCTATTCTTGAATTATGCGGAGGGGCGCCATCTTGCTGGAAGTACATTCTCTCAGTTATTTCCGCTGGTAGGTTGTTAATGAATTCCGAAATTTCATTCGTTAAAAAATTAAAGTATTTCTCTCCGGTTAGTTGGCCTTGAAAAAGAATGGGGCCAACAATATGAGTTCCAACTATTCCTGCCCAAACATTCACACCAAATCTCTCCTGGAAGCCGCCTTGTCGAAACCGGTGCTCGTTTGCTATCGCCCAGTACCTGGAACAAAAGACCGTTCACACTTTTAGCACTTTACACTTTTCATACATTTTCATACAAATGTTGATGCAACTGATACTTGAAGGATTTCTATCGATGTTTTTTCAAAATTTTCCTAGCAGAGTCCTTACTTATAGCTAATTCGGTGCCAATCTGCCTTGAGGAAATTGTGCTATCATATTGTACTAAAGCTAATACATTAATTTCAGTTTCCTCATTAATAACAAATGCTTCTTGGTCTTCGTGAACATCAGGCTCAGTTCTTAATTTTTCTTCAAGCCACTGGAAATACCTTCTTGACGGTTGCTGCCTCCCTGGATATCGCTCTAAATACAATCGTTCAGCGGCATAAGAATTTTTTAAACATTCACCATAAATGAGAAGCATGTCAACTTGTTCGGTTCGTGAATAACGGGGCATTTTTTGAATATTCCACTAACTGATTTCGATTTCCAAACCCTTTTAAAATGGCAGAATCAAAAACACTACTTCGAACGTCAAAATAATATGGATAGCAGCGTTCGTGACAGCTCTCATTTCTTTTTTGTTTCATTCCAAAATACATCTTAATCAGCATACTTGTTAATAGTTTGGTTCGAATGATTATTGCAATGGAATGATTATTCTGAATAGCACAAACATCGTCCATAGGTAGATATTAGAATATCTATGGACGATGGCACAGACCAAGTACGTTTATGTTCCTATTCAAGTTAGAACCTACAGGATATAATTTATCATTCCACATTATTTTTAATTTTATTTTTGCGTATGGCGATAATCTGTTTTGTTATTTGAAGAATAATAATTGGATTTTTCGGTATCTCAGTTCAAAAAATGATTGTCTATCATATCATTAGAAAGGAATGGTTATGCTGAATAGTACAGGCAAGAAAAAGTTGTATGTTCCTATTCAAGTTATGGACCTACAGAGTATTGTTTTTTTCCCAATTTTTCCAATATTTTCTTTGGCGGCTTTTTATAACGCCGACGAATGAAAATAAAATATCACAGTAGTAGCAACTGTTATCAAGTGACGTATGGTTTCCATAGCCAACTCTTCAATTTTTGGCTTTCATTTTGCTTCCACGGCCTACTCGGTGAATTTCAATAATAATTTTTTTCTGATCTAGTTTCTGGTTAGATACCAACTTGTAATAAGTCATTAGAAAGGGAATTGAATGCTGAATAAAGCGAAAAGAAAAAAAATAGGGTTTACATTTAAAATAAGAAAGTTGATGTTGCTTCCGGTCAGACCGGAAGTTAACTTCGACATGTCAATATGCTCAAATTCTAGCTCTTATGTCATTATATCGATGCCCCAAATTTCACAAACCTACTTCATACAATAACTGAGATATTCCGTAGGCAATACTTCCGTAGCCACCCGGTATATTTCTGGTAAATTAACAATTTATCAAGGATATTTCTTTATCTTCTATTATTATACTTTAATAATTCCTTGGAAGGATTTCCAATGTTTTTCTTTTAAATATTTCATCTACTAATATTAATTATCAACTTTAAATAGCTTCACAACTATTATTTCCATTTATTTGGAGAATAGTTATATTTTTTAATGTTATTCATTTTGCTTGGAATAGATTTACTTCACCTCATAAACTTACTCCTTTCTCTGGAAAAAGTTAAAACTTCCAGGTAACCTGTTATCTTTTATATTGATATTTATTTAACTATATTGAGCATTCTGAGTTGAATGTTTGAGTAGTTTTTCCAATCATATTTCAAGTGTTGAAATTTTGCCTTTTTATAAAATTCAGAATATAATCTTGCGGTACTAAGGATATCCTTGTCCCCCACCATATTGTAACTATCAAATCTGATTCCTTTCGTCTGCTTCTCATGTCTTCGAGGAAAGCATACCTTGGATGAAGGACCGGTACCACTAGGAGATCCCATAGTTGTCGAACACAGATCCGAGGGGCTCAATTTTCAGTCAAGTCAAGTCAACGGGCAATCTTCGTGAAGACCAACCATAACTAATAAGGTCGAAGTCCATACGAGACAACCACCAAGTCTCTGACTGACTAAGCCAAAGACGATCCGACAACAACTCGTCGTAGGGATCATCGACGCTAAACCAGCCTCCAGGTATTATCCAACAGGACCATCTTCGATTGAATCAGATTTTGTTTTCAAAAGTGTAAATATTCTGAATTTTGTAGCCTTCAGCTTGCTAATTTTGTAGCTTCAGCTTGTTAATTTTGTAGCCTTCAGCTTGCTAATTTTGTAGCCTTCAGCTTGCTAAATTTGTAGCCTTCAACTGTTTATTTTTGTAGCCTTCAGCTGTTTAAATTTTGACCTTCAGCTTTTATAAAGTTTTTTTGAAATAAAGTTGTTAATTGTTTCTTTGCATATTTATTCTGCCTTCACAATCAAGCTAGATACAAATATCTCCTATCTTCGGTTTTGTCTTTTACAACCTGGCGCCCAGATTATCTGAACTAGTCAGGTCAACTGGTGCCCTATTTGTTCAATAGTAAAAAAAAACCTCTGTAGTATTGAGCTATTGAGCAATCAGTAGTTGAAACTTATCCACACCCTCACCGTATCGATCTGAGCAGCCTATCAGCAAAAGTGTTGACTTTCCATAATTTAAAATCAGGGTTTTTTCCAAATTTAATTGAAAATTTATGAGGTTACAACTTTCCATTTCAGCTGTTGTTGTTTTGTATTCATTATGCCTAATTATTCTTTGCAACTACTCGAGTAAGGTTGTCTGTTATTTCGAAAATAAATCTTTTTAAAAAAGCTTTCCGTCATAAGTTATGTGATTGTCTTTTACTTATTTAAATCGTAAGCATGCTTTGTCAATGTTGATTTCTTGGACAATAAAGATCATTTCTCTCACTCTCTTTCTCTCTCTCTCTCTTTCTCAATGAATTGGTTTACTGCATCCCACTCATCACACGGAGCAAACCTCCGAGCCATAAAAGATATAGAGAGGGCTTTTTTCGGCAACCATCCGGAAAGTGTTCACTTCCCGGACACTTTTTCTTCAGGAAAGTAGCACTTCCCGGCCTAGTCCGGGAAGTACGTACCTCCCGGACTAGGCCGGGAAGTGCTCGAATTTTAATACAAATAAAAATATAAATAAGAATTAGAATGTTTCTGTTGGTACATATCTTCTGTTCAAATTTCAATATATAATACAAATAAGAACTGAAATGTTCGAAATATTCAAATATGGAATCGTTTCATCCGGTTAACAGATGGGTGAAAGTCGATCTCTCTTTGTCTCTTAGACTAAATGCGTCTCAATGATTTGTTATTCTACATGATTGCCGAAAAAATAGTGTACGCAACACGTCCGAAAACAGTTTTTTTGGACTCGTAGACTTCCAGGACTCGCTGACGCTCGTCCTAGAATTTGGTCTACTCGTCCAAAAAACAGTATTTTCCGGACTTGTTACGTAAATTACCATTCTGTCTCTTTCTTGAAAGCAATATACCCGACGTTGTTTACAAACATTTCAGCCCGAATCATGTTAAAAATGGGCATTGTCGGATGTATCCGTTTGCAGTCGGTGATCAGGTTGGAATTCCATATTATATTCACTTTTAATTTGGCGATCATGTTCGTTTACGTCTGTTTACGACTTATTTGTCGACTTGTCAAATCAAATCATAGGTGTCGCAGCATAGTAATAATCCCGATTTTGAGACAAAAATACACTATTTGTTGAAATAGCTATAAAAAACTTTGTCACTATGTAAGTTAACCTTATAAACGATTACCTATCAATAATTAGGAAAAACCTTGTTGCAGTGTAGGTACACTAAAAATTAGTAAGCAAACTCAACTCTTTTGTCTTGTTGGAATGTCTTTCTAGTACTTAAATCATAGCGTCGTTGATACTGCATTACGAGCTGTCACGAAACATTCATTACACAGGAGACTGTAAAATGATAATAAGTACTACATGAAAATTTCTACGAGCAATTATTTTGTAATTTATACCTTAAATTACAAAATATTGACCGGTAGAAATTCTTATGTAAAACTAATTATCATTTTACAGTCTTCTGTGAAATGAATGTTTCTGGACATAGCTCGTATTGCGGTATCAACGACGATAAGTAGTTTAGTGATTTTTTTTTCACTTTGAATTTGTTGGACATGGAATTTACTTCACTGTTCTGCAACTATAACAATATAATAACTTTGCAGTTATGTGTGTGTGCTTGAAACATATGCTATTTCAAAGGAATATGTGATTGTGAAACCGATGATATGGACACAGATAATACCAGAAGAAAGTATTTAAAAGAAGCAACGAGAACAATAATCCGTCAGATACAAAAAATTAGACTACTTCAGCAAAAGCAAAATTTGAATGTGTTTCAAGCTGGACAGACGATTTACAATAAGCAAGTCATCGCTCCACCCTGTGAGCAAATCAAGACCACATCAAAATAGAGCTGTTGTTTGGTATATCTGCAGAGACGTCTTCAGAGATACATGTCGGCCCCTATTTAACTCATAAACTATAATGACTCTCACGTAAATATTTATACTACATACTGAAGTAAAATAATAACTACTTGAGAAATTCTCGTTCTCCTACCAGACAGACTTGTAATAGTTAAGACATTACTTTTTGACAACTCTGAAAATCTTTTTGATTATCTGACTCAGGATACCAATAATCTGAATTCAGAAAAAAAAACAAAAGTAAAAGAGTTAAAGAGCTACTAGGGCTTTTACTACACTTTGTATGAGTGTTTCAATGATACCCTTCCAACATAAATTTGAATGTTCTCTTATGTATGTAATAGTTAATGTGTAAATTCGTATCTGTTTTATATGCATGTATAGTGTATAGTATAGTTTACTGATGTGATTCAACAATTTGAATATTTTAATTTTTTTACTTTAGCACTTTCATTTATATTTTCAGAATTTAGACCTTATTGTATGCTTTGTCAGAAAGAATTTTTTGCACAATGAAGTAATTTTGATTCACATCTTGACAACACACGTGCTTTCCAACCAGGCATGTGGTAGTCTAAAGATGAAAATATAACATGAAAAAACTGTATCAGCACGCCACCACTGGTATTAAGCTCACATCTGAATATCATAACAATAACAAAGGACCACCTTATGGAAAAAAGTATTTCGGTGAAAATAGCGGAATTTTTGATATTTTGTAGCTGAAACCATTCTGAGTGAAAGTCTCTATTGGCCCAACTCGATCGTATGACTAGATTCGGAGCTAGAAGGCGCCAAATCATGAATTTTGTGATTTTTGGAGAAATTCAGCTGAATGAAAAAATATCAATATCTCATTTATATTCAATATGGTGTGCAACTGGTAATACCTAATGTTCGCGAGAAATATTTTTCCACGAAACAGAGAAAAAATACTCTGTTATTTTTATACAGGGTAGTCAACAATATGCTCAATTCTTCAGTGATTGAATTCGCCTACGAGGTTAAAAGTTGATAGAGTTTATCATTGAGAATCAATCAGAATGGTTTGTCGATCAACCAAAATGTAATGAAGCTATGCATACAGAGAGTTTTTGGAATAAGATAGGGTTCATGTTTTATATACAGGGTCCTGCAACTGCGCTACGGTGGTCCATAGCTTCTAAACGGTGCAACTCAGAACTTATGTTTTTTGTAATGGATCACCCTATATTTAATCACATGTTTGAATAGAGACTACTTTGACCATTAAAAAAATATAGGGTCATGTATGTTTATCAACGTTATTTCCGGAGATATATCAATATTACTTCAAAAAAACACGAGGTATTCAACACTCTGTAACTCCTCGTGGAAAAATAATTCTAAAAACTTTTGGGAGGTGAAATGACTCCAGTATGGTCTAGTTTCTGTAACACGACACACAGTTGAAATTTCATCACTTTTTGTGTACCGGATAGATTGAAATGCAAATTGAAAGATATATTGGTTTTTTCAATTGGAAATTTACGTTATTTTCAGGGTGAAGTAAATACCAAGTGTGATATATCATTCGAAAGGAAATTTTATGGCCTTTTCAATACTGAAATTGAATATATGGGTTTGCATTTGAAAAAACAAGATATATTTCAATTTGCGTTTCGATCTATCCGGTACAAAAAAGGTAATGAAATTTCAACCGTGTGTCATGTTACAGAAACTAGACCATATTGGAGTCCCTTCACCTCCCATAAGTTTTTGGAATTATTTTTCCACGAGGAGTTACAAAGTGTTGAATACCTTGTGTTTTTTTAAGTAATATCGATATATCTTTGGAAATAACGTTGATGAACATACATGACCCTATATTTTTTGAATTGTCAAAGTAATCTCTATTCAACCATGTGATGAAATATAGGGTGTTCCATTACAAAAAACATAAGTTTGGTTGGTACACTTTTCTGGGTCACCTTGTATACTTCGGAACATTTTCCAAAGATACTTTCTCAAGAAGGGAAGATGCTTGCATTCGAGAGATGTTTTCAAGTTGCGCCGGAGTTATGGACCACCGGAGAGCAGTTGCAGGACCCTGTATATGTAATTACTACAAATCCCAAATTTTATTAATTTTGAGTGAATTCAGATAATTGAAAAACATTTTCATATTTCTAATCGATATGAAACTCTTGTTCAACTGAGATTCACTAAGATCGTGAATGATTTTCCTAAAAAACATAAAAAAAGTATTTTCTGCATGGTAGTTTCCAATATAATCAATTTTTAGTTGACAAAATTCACCTACGAGACTATGAGATGATTAAGTTGAGTATTATTGATGATCGATCAGAATAGAAATTGATCTCTCAAAACCAAATGCAACTGAGATACTGGTCGACAAGCCTAAGGATGCCTCCGAGAATTGGTTGCGCAGTAGACACAACCCTGGAGTGGGGCAAGAGCTCACTCGCTCTGCATTATTCAAACAGTTAACGTCGTGAGTGTACAATCAGTGGAATAAAATTATTGTGGCGTTATTCTGATTGTGTGTTGAATTTGAAATCCTTATGTTGTGTATAGTTTTGAAATATTTTTAGATGGGTTATAGTGCAGTTTGTTGTGTTTGAAAATGCCTTCAAAGAGTAAAGTGAGAAATAAGATTCTGAGTGGACAAAGTAGGGAAATTGTCAGTAATGTCATCAAATTTATGCAGGCCGAAGCAATGATAGGTGAAACCAGTATTCCTCTTGTGAAGGTTCAAGAACGAGTTGCCGCCGCAACGGGAGTTTGCGTTAGAAGCATTAGGAAAATTATTTCAGAAATGAATAAAATTGAAAAAGGTGAAATGGAACAATTCTCAACTCCAAATATAAAGAGAAACAAAAAATCAAAAGTTACCATGGACAATGCTGATTTGGCAGTGGTCAGAGGTCATGTGATATTGTTAGTCAACTTCTGTAAGTATGTTCCTCGTGTTCTTTATTATATTTATTTACCTATTTCTGATATTGTGTGGCGATGCATTCTTTTTCTGGTCGTACTTTATTTACACTTATGGCTTCGGGAAAATTATGCAATTTTCATAAACGGTCCAGTGATCACAGACAATTATATTATTCGAACAGTTCATTAGGAATTAATGAAAATTCAGATAAGAACCTACGTTCCTACGTGTTGCAGAAAAATTTCTCTCCTGATTGTACATTCCGATGATAACCAGCCGTAAACAGTAGTTTTGCTTGTCGACCTGTTCATAGTGTTTCACACAAGGAAGGCTCCATTAAATTTGGATACGTAATTACTCTTTTCGAGGATTCAATCATGACATCGTCTTCAACCTAACTATTTCGTAATACCTAAAGGTTCGGAGATAGAGGGCGCCAAATAATTAATTTTGTGTTTTTGTAGGATTCAGCAAGCTATAAAATACGAATATATTTTATGAGTCACTCAAAGAAATATATCTGATATTCCGAGGATATTGAGTATATTCCCGTAGAATTTATGTTTGAACTGATTGAACCCAACTGAATTCAAGAAGAATTTATTCGTAGGCACTATCCTCCGATTATAAAACCTAGAGGAACGTATATTGTTCATAATTTGTTGGATATCTTATAATCCGGTGACATTATGATAGTATTTTTTTACTGGTACAGATGGTGACTCCGAACTATTTTTATCATTACTATTTCCACTCTAAGGAAGTCGTCACTGTGAGAATTGAGATAAACTGTTTTGAAAAATGTCATTTGGGATTATTCATATTTACCAATGCTTGGTCTACAAACGGGCACATATGTGAACTCGGCCGCATAAGGATTTTTGATTTTCTCAATCAAAGGACACCTCAAAATACGGTATGTAGTCTCGGCTGATATCAATCCTGGGCTCATCTTCATTATTTAGTATAATCGAACCAGAACTAACTAACCTTACGTAGACATTTGAATGAATGTCTGTTTGCGACTCCACTTCATCTCGCCCATTTTCAAGTCTTCGAAACATGTTAATTAGAGATATATAGTTATTATAGGCGGCCGAGTTTACACACCCGAAGTCAGGTACAAAATTTTGGACGGCCGATATTACATACTCGTTAGTGAGCATTACCTGATGATCGGCCCAGTTAACAATCGCCCCTAAAAACAGGTGAATTCTTCTACCTAAAAATTGAGTATGTTGTAAAGTACCCTATTGAGAGATAGTTTTGTTTTCTTTTGTATTATAGACAAATCATGCACGGATCTTGGTAAAGCTCAGTTGAACAACCAGTTTTATATCGATTACAAATAATATGTGAATGTTTTTCATTTGTCTGAACTCACTCAAAAATGATAAAATTTTGGATTTGGAGTAATTACATAAATATATAACAAGGACCCTTCCATATTCCACAAACTCTGTATTCATAGCTTCATTATATTTTGGTCGATCAACAAACCAATTTGATTGTGCTCAATGATAAACTCAATCAACTTTTAACCTCGTAGGCGAAGTTCATCATTGGAGAATTTTTTTCTGTATTATGGAAAACAATATTGAATATAAATGAGATATTGATATTTTTTCATTCAGCTGAATTTCTCCAAAAATCACAAACATGATTTGGTGCCCTCTAGCGCCGAATCTAGTCATACAATCGAGTTGGGCCAATGGAGACTTTTACTAAGATTAACATATAAAAAATTCAGCCATTTTCACCAAAAGACTTTCCCATAAAGTGTGTGCGTGGTCCTTTCCCCCTCCGAACTCGAAGGTTACCCCTCACCCACAAACTATCACAAAGGATAGTGATATGCAGCTTTCATAACAACGAGTGTTGTGCATTAGGAATAGCACCTCTACATCTTTTATTGCTCGGAGAAGCAAACGCAAGGCTGTTCACGTGGAGTGGTTAGCAGAATACTGAGTACACGATCCACCAAATTAGTTCCAGAGTGTTATTCTGGACGGAATAAAATATAGAAAAAATCAGAGTTACGAACCTGGTATTCGACGGTAGCTTCATGAATTGTTCTAGAAACACTCAAGAAACCTTCGATAAAGAACCCCGCACCATTCTTATGGAAAATGGATCTCGGTGAAATTCGATGAATTTTTGATATGACGTAGTTCAAGTCAAGCTGATCAAAAGTGTCCATGGGCCCAACTCAATCCTATGGCTAGTTTTCGAGATACAGGGCGTCAAAGTTGGTAAGTGGCCATTTCTTTAAAGTAGTATTGCTTTCAGGAAAACATCTGAAATAAAAATGTATTCCGCGACATATATTGCTTACCCATACAGCAATACTTCTAGACTGGTTTTTGATAAAAAATATTGTTGGATACAGGGTGAGTCCAGCATTATTCAAAATGAAATTCTCAATCAACCCTACGAAGTGAAGATGTGACCAAACCAAGTATCACACTGATATGCTCATCATTTGAATACGTCAAAATTGATAAATTCAACATTTTGTACAGGGTGAGTCAAGATGTGACAGTTTTTATGGTGACATTTTGTATATTTTTATTTTATATTTTGAGCTTTAGGGATACTTGACCACCAACCATTCAACATATTTCTTGAACAAAATTGATATACAGTATGAGACGAACACTAGGTGATGACAAAAATTGCGAAAAGGAGATTTTTTATAACTCATCCTGTAATTGATTTGCTGAATTTTTGATATCATGAAGTTCAAGTCAAGCTGATCAATAGTGTTCATGGACCCAACCTTGAGAAATAAACAGTTTTTTCTCTACCAGGTGTTGAAGGTTTATAGATAAGACTAACTCAGTTATCCACATATTCCACCGAGCTTATAATCATATATTTTGTTTTCAATTCTCACTTCTAGAGTTTGGTAAACGATGTTCATTACGGACAGGGTGAATCATTTTCAATGACCAATGTTGAAATAATGACGAAAACCAGACAGCATTATTGAACTGATCCATCTAAAATAATATTCTGTGATAATTATACTTACTTACCAACTGACCCTTCGATCATTACCTATTTAAAAAAAGTTTTACAAAGAATATTAAAAAAGATATATTTTTAGCATTTATACTGATATTTCAATTCAGGAATATGTAAGAAAAAAGAAAATACTAATATAACATACATTTATAATAACATTTCAATTTCAAAGAAAACATCACCACGAATATTTGAAAGAAAAATAGAATAAGAAACACTGAATATACAAAAAGAATGAAAATAACAATAAGCAAAGTAGACCTGAAGCAGTGAGATCAATTTTTGGATCCAAACTGTTTAAATATGACAAAATAAATTAGATATCAATGAGCTCTGGTAGGTTGTATTGATTAACTTGCTGACGTCTATTAGCAGCATCAGATATAACATCTGTGAGTCTTGTAGAGGGAAAGCGAATATTTTGATCATGTCGAGCATATCCCATGAACCACAAAACGCTGATTATATGTGAGCATGCACCTAGAGTACGAGCTCAAGACTTGCAAGTACAATTATACACTTGAATTATTTTATCGTCATCATCTTCTTCTGCATCGTCGAATTCATCAATATGATGCGGGCGATACGATACCCATAATTGATACTTCGTTGAATTTCTAAATAGCGAGAAACTCCTTACCCTGATTAGCCCAGGTTCTGGAATTCTGTCTACGTTTGTTAACATTTCGAGTTGAAATTCTTCCTCATCTTCCTGTCTTTGGAGTTTATTTTGAAAATAAGATGGGGCTAATCGAACTTGATAAACACATATCTAAAGTTCTCTTAGATTATCTAATGTTAGAATGGGAAAATCTGGCACTTGTTGAGAATTCAAACAGACCCACACTTGAAGAGCGTTAGATTCTCTCGATTTCTCCAATAATATACGTGCCATTGCGGCATCAGCTCCTTCCATGTGAATTGGCGAATGATATCTGTTAATTATAGATCCTGCAATTCTGTAGAAATCTTCAAGATGTGGAAGATGAGTAATCTGCATGGTCTGTTGAAAGAATTTGAATATAGATTTCAGATGGCCGTTTCTCATTTCTACATCTTGATTTTGTTACTAGACGAGAATCGTTGGCATCCTCCGTTGAAAGTTGATGTTGCCCTCGTTGAAGACCCACTGGCATTTTCCATTGAACATCCAAACGATCCAGCAATAGGGAGTATGCAAGTGATTTAAATTTACTTGATTTTTTTACCACATATACTTTATTGTCTCGAAATTACACCTAAACCATTAGTTTATCATTTAGTTTGTATTAAGCGCGCGGAATTCAAATTTGCGAAACGCATCACCATTGGTCGAAACGAAGAATGACGTCACATTGCACGTTAAGAAATTTATCTGTTGATATTCATACTGTGCTAGTCGTCTTTCGTAGAAAATTTGTTTTTATTTATATATTTGTAGTGTTTTCCATTACATAGTTCGATTTTGGTCTTGTGACAATTGTAAATTATCAAGAGAAATGACTGAAAGCGGTTTTGTCAAAGCACAATCCGACAATACCGGAACTGATAAGTAGTAATAGTTTATCAAATGATAGTTTTCCTTTTGTAAATTAGGTGAGGCATGTAAGTATATACAAAACATTTATGCATACAAAACTTACTTCTGATCAATTCACTTCATGTTAACTATCGAAATACAATGTACTCACATTGAAATGATCTTCACAACAATGTAAATGTGATATTGGAGATACTTCGCCTCTTCTCATAACCTTACACCATTGTTTACGTATTTTCGCATCTCTTGGAACAGAAAAAAATAATTAACTTGGTGTACTTATAATTCTGTTTTGGCATTCCGGTACTAAACAATACCTATAAGATGGTTTTTTAGCATTTTCCATTATCGTAATAGCGATTAAAACTGCAAATTCCTATCCTAATTAATAATTGTCAATAGTGTCAATAGCCATAACTATAGAAAGGCTTGTTCATTGAAGACTGCTCTGGTTGATCGAGATCACTTTCACATATGTTCATCTCTATCTAACACTTGTACTGCATTTGTCTTACTCTTTTATAAAATATCAACTTCAAGCAAGTAGAGCAATCAGAGTACTTCAAAACGAACGACACTGAAGAAGAACAACACTGAGTGCGCCATGTGACGTCATCCACAGCGCGCGAAAAAGGAGGCGTTCAAATAGGTCAAATTCAGTCGGTATTTTATATATTATTTTAAAAATTAATTCCAAAACTTTAAACCGTATTTATATTTTTTACTATGTTGTAACGAAGTAAAAAATTGATTAAACAAATAAAAATAAATTATGCATATTCCCTATTCTGTCGCATCTCGATAACCCCTGTCAACCAAAATAATATCACCCTTCCGGAACCACCATCTCATTCTGTCAGCATCTCTTTCGAACTCATTCACAAGTATTGCAGCATAGTTGTTTCGGTTATCGGAAAAATATGGTCCCTAAATATCAAGTATGTAGCCATTTGGTGCCACAATCAGAATTGGTTTTAGTAAGTGTAGTCCTTTGTGGATGCAAAACGACTGTCGAAGAGAACGAAAATTCGTGCTCTTCGGAATGAAACAAAAAGTGCTGATAGGGAGAGAGATACATTCACTGGGCAGTACTATTCCGGAAAATCGAAGTAGCAACTTTGATTCGATAGTGCCTAACTATCGATGTTTAACATCGATGATTCATTTTGTGACATCGATACCAAAATATCGAAATATCGAATGATCACCATCGATGTTTTAAAAACATCGATGTATATCGCCCATCACTACATCTAGACAACTCACAATACACTTGATTTCCAACGAGGCATGTGGTCGTCTATCGATAGTTTCGTTGCGATAACATGAGAAATACACTTTTCCCACCATTTTTTTGGAAGTCTGAAGACCCACAGTACCACCCCACCCTCTCACCCTCTTACCCTCTCATCCTCTCTCTCTTTCTCTTCTCTTTTCCTCTCGCTCTCGCTCTCTTATATTTTATTTGTTTTTGAACTGAACAACCCAGCATTCGAATTATTTACCGAGATATTTGTTCCATGAGAATTGAAATGTTCAAAAATTAAAAATCAATAAGATTTTTTTTGCTTCAAACGATGTTCCCTGGACGTAACAGGAATTTTCATTTTGTGAGAAGCTGGAAATGAAAAATGTAAAAATATTTTTAATATAAATGAAACGAATCGACAAATATAGATCAAAGTGTTTGAAACAGTACCCTTCAACACCTTGTAGAGAAAAAACTGTTTATTTTTCAAGGTTGGGCCCATGGACACTATTGATCAGCTTGACTTGAACTTCATCATATCAAAAATTCAGCAAATCAATTACAGGATGAGTTATAAAAAATCTCCTTTTCGCAATTTTTGTCATCACCTAGTGTTTGTCTCATACTGTATATCAATTTTGTTCAAGAAATATGTTGAATGGTTGGAGGTCAAGTATCCCTAAAGCTCAAAATATAAAATAAAAATATACAAAATGTCACCATAAAAACTGTCACATCTTGACTCACCCTGCACAAAATATTGAATTTATCAATTTTGACATATTTAAATGATGAGCGTATCAGTGTGATACTTGGTTTGGTCACAACTTCACTTCGTAGGGTTGATTGAGAATTTCATTTTGAATAATGCTGGACTCACCCTGTATCCAACAATATTTTTTATCAAAAACCAGTCTAGAAGTATTGCTGTATGGGTAAGCAATATCTGTCGCGGAAAACATTTTTATTTTAGATGTTTTCCTGAAAGCAATACTACTTTAAAGAAATGGCCACTTACCAACTTTGACGCCCTGTATCTCGAAAACTAGCCATAGGATTGAGTTGGGCCCATGGACACTTTTGATCAGCTTGACTTGAACTACGACATATCAAAAATTCATCGAATTTCACCAGGAACCATTTTCCATAAGAATGGCGCGGGGTTCTTTGACGACAACATCTAGAAACACCAATTTTTGTTTTAGTTCATACCGTCAAATATTATTATTGTATTCTATGATTTTCCTAATCGTTCGAGAACTATATTTTCGTATATGAGCTGTATTTGTGAGGTTTGACAGCATTTGGGTAGTAGTTCAGAAGTTGACAGTTAATAAATGAGCTAATAAATGGAGTTGTACAGTAGCGTATTACTTATTTGAACCTAAAAACGCAACGGATTGTTGAAAACTTGATGTTTGGTCCTTGATAGCATTTTTGATGGAAAATCTCAATGGGGTATTTTTTCAAAATCGCTGGAGTTATTCCTGTTTCACAGACCCAAAAGATTTTCTTCCTAGTTTAAACCAGATTTATCGACCAGTCCAAGCATTTTTGGAAAATTTCCACTGCACTAAACGAAAATTCTAGATATCACATTGAACTTTTTGCAAGATCTGTATAGGAAGAATCAGGTAGTGGCCTGTATTGAAAAACAACCTACTCCAATATTCATCAGGTAGTTGACTGTTTTGAAAAACTACCAAATCCAATACTCATCATCGTCCAAATTATCTGTACCCTATTGTATTATTCACATTCAATTTCCAGATAATGAGTATTTATCTACTAAAGTCAACGTAAATTGTCTATGGATAATTCATGGAAATACAGCATCATATGTTGTATATTTGAGTGTGGTGCCGAAGGCTCTCCTATTCACAATCTGGAAAACAACTCATCCAGATCACAGTTTCAGGTGAATCAAGATGTTTCTTGATGGTGAGAGTTTTTTTCAACAGATGATGTGTCTGCTTCAATAACTACGATTTATTTTCCAGGCATCGCTTATAAAGTTTGGAACTCCAAGGATTATTCGACGTTATCATTGTGGATTCCGAAAATACTGCTGGAATCAATATTTTTATGGCCGGGTACGGAACGTACATTTTTTTGTCTGCTCTTCTGTGCTTGTATTATGATTGTTAGCTCTGGATCAGTATCTTATTTTATATTCAATATAAGTGATTACAAGAAGGCTACGTCCAGTTTGTCTATGGTTTGCATGACATTTCAAGTAAGTATATATTTTATATTTGTTTTGTTTGACCATAAACGTTGAAAGTAATGACAAATGACATTTTCTCATCTCCTGAGAGAAATGTCCTCACTTCCTTGATTCTAATTGACTAATTATTGTTGTTAGCAGACAGATAAGAAAGCAAATTGAATAACAATGAAATCAACCTAGGTAATCAGAGCAATCAATTGTAATGAATTCATTGAATCAGAACAATCAATTAGTCAGCATGATATGGTACCCGTGGAAATGTGTGAATAAGTGCTATTTGCAACGGTTCAACTAAAGGTTACCTTACGACTTAAGTGGACCTTAGATAACGATTTTGGTTTGCACCGCTATTTGAGTACAACATAAGCCTCAGTCAAGATAAGCCTCAGATACTCCAGGCTTAGGTGCCACTTAACTACTTAACCTTACTTTTCCTAGCGAAATATTTTCCTAAAATTGAATGTAGTCAAGTGTAGTCGCAGGTAAAAGTGCTCCTACAAACTAATGAATAAATAGTGTAAAGACAAACCAGAAAAATTAGCAAAGTTATACAAGTTCTTAGTTCCTTTGTTGGTGTTCGTCCTACGAAATGAAAATTGGAAAAAAAACTGTATGTATACTTTAATACTTTGATTCAGCAATAGTTCAAATATAAACAGAATCACTTCAAATCGATCGTGTACGGCATTCCGACACACCACACATAAAAAGGTCCCCTTATCGCTAAACATCTGTTAAAAATAATATAATTCTAATCGTGACAATTAGAATGAATGAAGCAGTGGTAAAGAAACTGTTGGAAGAAGCTACGAAGGAAATATTGAAAGAAATCCAGAAAACCAGAGCGGATTTGAAAAATAGAATTGATTCAAGTGAAACTAGGGTGGTCTTGAAAATCGAGGACCAAAATATCAAAATAAAAAAGCTGGAAGAAGAAAACAACTTGCTGAAGGAGAAAGTTGAATCTCTGGAAAGGAGCGACAGGAACAAAAATATAATAGTGTTCGGTTTAGATAAAGCTATTCAGGAAACCACTCTAGAATTTGTTTGCACCGAAATAGAAAATCTTGTTGGAGTAAAACTGACGGAATCTGATATTAGCGATTTTTACCGACTTGGAAGGTCGTCCAGTGCCCCCCTAAAGATAGAACTCGTTACGCAACTAAAGAAAAAAAGTATATTGAAAAACGCCAAAAAGCTGAAAGGGACCGGAATTTCCATAGCAAATGATCTAACTTCAAACCAAAGGGAAGAATATAAAGCATTGAAATATTATCTATCTCATCACCGGAATACAGGAAAATATACAAACTGCTTTATCCAAGGCGACAAGCTGGTATTGGATAACACAAAATATTCGGTACAGGAATTATTAGACCTTGATCAAGTAAACGAAATAGGACCAAGCAGCGCCCCCTCTACACCCACCTACCCATTATTCGATGCACCGGATTTCATGAAAAATCAGATACAACCTTCAGTGGAAGACAAAAGAGCAGAGACACCGAAAACAAAGAACCCATCCAGGAAACCAACTGAGAAGCCACTAGAAAAAACCATAGTGAGAACCCGTGCTGGCTCGCGTTCTGGAAATCAGTCTCAACAATAATACACCCTTTTTTTTCTCTTATTTTTGTCCAAAGAACATTATCATATCTTCTCCTGCTACATTGAGAAAAAGTATTTATGTGTTTTTACCTTTTACTTAGTATAGTAGTATTCTGTTAGTTTTAGATCACAATTTATCATTACGTCGAAAACAATTAAAAAATTAAAATAAAAAATTATCTAGGCTTTGAAAGAATATCAAGAATAAAGAATTAAGGCAATAATAAAACAAAACGAAATTATATTATGGAATGGTTTATTCAAAATCAAATTGGGAAAACCTTCAACACAATAGAACATGACACAATCGATGATATGAATAATAAATTAAAAAAAAGTAACGCTAATTCGAATAACGCATTATCATTCTGTAATTTGAACATTTGTAGTATCAACAAAAACCTCGTTCAACTCGAAGTGTTGCTTTCGCAAATTGATTTTCTCCCTACCTGTATTGTTCTGTCTGAAACTTGGGAAATAAAAAACAAAGAGTTATGTCAGATCGAAAATTATGATATGATTCACACAGATACCCGTCTGAATCAAAACGATGGGGTGGTAGTCTACTTAAAAAAAGGATTACTACAGAGTTATAAAAATGTCCAAATAGGCTCATCTAATGCATTAAATATTGAAATTGATATAAATAAGCATAAAATTAAACTAATTGCAGCTTACAGATCCACATCAACGGATCCAGAAGAATTCACAAACAGTCTATCCGTTTTATTAGAGAATCAAAATTTCAACAATTATGATTACACATACATCATCGGAGATATAAATATCGATATACTCAAAAACAGTAAAGAATCTGACGACTATTTGAATATGTTGCAGGAAAAGGGCTTCATCTCCTTAATAAACACATACACCAGAGTTACCTCCGATATGAAATCTTGTCTGGATCACGTATTTATAAGGGGAAAAAATAAAAACTATGATGAAAACAACTATTCTGTCGTGCTAAAAACACTAATTACCGACCACTATCCAACCTTCGCTTTTACCAATATGGGAAAACACACGTCGGCGCCAGCCGAAAGTGTACTCACATATTGTAAAATTGATGAAAAAAAACTACTCAATATAATAAAATTAAAAAATTGGGACAATGTTGAAAATCTCCAAAACGCCGAACAATCATTTGAATTATTCATAACAGAAGTGACAAAAATAATAAAAGATGCAACAAAAACTATTCAAATAAAAGTAAAAAAGAAAAAAAAGCCGTGGATATCTCAAGGACTAGTGACTTCCATTAAAACCCGCGATTCTCTTCATCGAAAACAAGTAGCAGAACCAAACAATTACACACTGAAAAAATATTACATCAATTATCGCAACAAAATAAATAAATTAATAAAAAAAGCTAAAAGCAATTACTTTGAATCTGAAATCGAAAAGAACGTTGGATCAGCAAAAAATATGTGGAAAGTTGTTAACCTGTTCACCAGTAACTATAAAGAGAAAACTAACACTATTAAAAATTTAATCCTGGCAGATGGTGAGGAAATAACTGAGGCAAATGATATAGCAAATGAAATAAATAATTATTTTTCCGAAATAGGTCAGAAGCTTGCATCTAAAATTAAGAAATCTAATTTGAAAGAGCACCACAAAATATCCCCGAACTCTATTTATCTTCGGCCCACGACTGTTTCCGAAATTAAAAATGAAATTTCATCATTAAAGAATAATAAATCACCCGGTCCAGACGGGATTAAAAATGAGGAGGTCAAATTGATGGCGGAAAATATATCTGCACCCTTGTGTCATATCTTCAACCAGTGCATCTCCACCGGAATAGTGCCAAAGGCTTTCAAAACTGCAATTATAATACCAATATTTAAAGGTGGTGATAAATCAAGTGTGTCAAATTACCGACCGATTTCACTCACATCGGTATTTTCAAAATTATTTGAGAAAATAATCAAAAAGCGACTTATGGAATACCTTAACCTCCACAATATAATTTCAAACAGACAATACGGGTTCAGGGAAAATCGAAGCACCCAGGATGCCATAGCGTACCTCACTTCACAAATATACGCTGCTGTGGATAGTAAACAGCCTTGTTTGGGTGTTTTTGTAGATTTAGCAAAAGCTTTTGACACGGTAAGTCATGAACTTTTGTTAGAAAAGCTGGAAAATCTAGGCATTAGAGGAATTCCATTTGAACTCCTTAGAAACTTTCTCATAAACCGCGTACAAATGGTCAAAGTAAATGGAAAAATAAGTGATCCAAGATCAGTTTCCTGTGGTGTACCACAGGGCACAGTTCTTGGTCCTATACTGTTCATAGTATATTTAAACTCCTTGCTCACTTCGGAAATTGACGGGGAAATAGTCTCGTTCGCTGACGATACGGCCATCATTTATGTTGCTGATTCGTGGGCTGAGGTGAAGAAAAAGGCCGAAGACGATTTGGAAAAAATTAATGATTGGTTCAAATTGAATTTGTTAACGGTAAATGTCACAAAAACAAAGATAATACCCTTTTCCTCATATGACACCAACTTACCAACATATTCTATTGTTTTTGATGGACAAAACGTTGAAACGGCTCGTAGTGTCCGTTATCTTGGAATATTCATCGACTCCTGTTTAAAATGGGACGTCCACACAGAAAACCTCAAAAAGAAAATCCGTTCCCTATTGTATAAGTTCTACCAATGTCGATATATACTTCCACTTCAAAAACTGAAAGAGATATATTTTGCAATCGGAGAGTCGTTATTGAGTTATGGTATAATCGGGTGGGGAGGGGCACGAAAGACTCTGATGGAACCCCTGCTGGTACTCCAGAAGAGAATTCTCAAAATAATATCTTTCAAACCATACCGATACCCATCCGACAAACTTTATAACGAACTCGAAATATTGGATATCAGACAAATATATGTGAAATCAGTTCTGATATTTATATTCTCAAATAAGTCATCTTATCTGAATAAACCTGACCATTCTTATGATACACGGAGCACGAGAATAAGAAATGCATATCCACCGAGAGCCAACAAAGCGTTAGGGCAACGATCTCTAACGTATAATGCACCAAAACTATATAATACCCTCCCGGAAAATATAAGATGTATAGAATCAAAACTTTTCTCCAAAAAAACTTTAAAAAAATGGATTTTGCAATGTGGAAGAGCATACTTTCATTCGATTATTGATTGAGTCATGAACAAAATTATCTCAAATTCTCATATGGCTAAATTCTTTCATTCTACTTATTATACCTATTACTTATATCTTGTAGACTAAGTTTACTTGTTTATTTTTTAATTTATTTATTGTTATGCTATTTTAATTTAAAAAAAAATTGTAACATTTTAATAAGGTACCTACTAATGAGCTATGAAACTAAATCAGGCCTTTTTAATAGTACACGCATAAATTCATGAAAGCAAATAAACATAAACCACTCCATAGACAGTCCTTTCAAGGACTACATGGCGTTTTTGTTTATTTACTCGGTATTTATAAATGTATATTGTTTTGTAAAATTTTTTTTTCATCTGTTACCTTGTGAATAAACATATATTCTATTCTATTCTATATTCTATTTTCTTGATGTTCAAAGTATTTGAAGCAATTTTTCTGGATTTTGCTGATGTGATTGTATTTTTGACTCTATTTAGGGCGACAAAACTTACAGCTCTCTATATACTAAACCTGATTGAGGCTGATATTGAATATCCCTATGATGTGAAAGTATGAAAATAATTTTCATTTTCAAGACTGTACCTATTTCTCAATACAAAATTTCTATTGATATATTGTTAATTTAGATTACTTACGAACTTAAAAATATTCTGTTGTTTTGTACTGGAGAAATTCAATGGCGAGTCTTTTCAATTTTTCTTATTCATGCAAAATTCTTAACCACATCTTCATGTCGTAAACATTTTGCATGGATACTTTTCTGTTTACCTAGTGTTAGTCAGGTCAGGTTAGGGTGGCTAATAAACTAGGCATTTTAACTAATGTGCACGCAGCTATCTTGGCGAAATTGTGGCTAGTTTTTCCGGTAGAGACGAATTCTCCAAATTACATGCCATACTCCCGCCAGCCTTTCAAAATAGACAGAACTGACAGCGATAGCGCAACGTGCATATTTTTTGAAACTTTGCTTTGTCTAACGTCTCGTTGTTGGTTACGTGATCATTTTTGCGCTGTTGCCAAACATTTCCACTACTCAGGAGGTTCAGGTCAGGAGTCAACGGTGCAAACAAACCATCTTTACCTTAAGGTGTACCTAAAGCTGATCCTCCACTTAGCTGAGTTTGTTATTAAGGAGAACCAGTGCAAATAGCTGTAAGAATTTTTTTCATCATATCTCAAAGTTCTTATTCTAATCTTGCACTTCACCAATTCTTGACATTGATGAGAGCGATGCGTATTTTAAAGGAAAAGGTGTTTGCTGTTGAAGTTTACTACCAGTCTCAGACTTATACTCAACAGCTATTTGCACCGGTTCTCCTTAATAACAAAGTAAGCTAAGTGGAGGATCAGCTTAAGGTAGGTACACCTTAAGGTAAAGATGCTTTGCACCGTTAACTCCTGGCCTGAACCTTAGTTGAGTATTAGAAATGTTTGAAAACAGCGCAAACATGATCACGTAACCAACGACGAGACGGTAAATAAAGTTTTCAGTTCTGTCTGATTTGACAGGCTGGTGGGAGGATGGCATATGATTTGGAAAATTTGTCTCGACCGGAAAACTATCCACAATATCGCCTAGAGAGCTGCGTGCAGATTAGTTAAAATGAGTAGTTAATAGTTTATTACCCACCCTAACCTGACCTTCCTTAGATGAAAAATAGAATCCATCCAAAATGTTTACTACATGAAAATGTTAACAATATTGAATGAATAAGAAAAATTGAAAAGACTCGCCATTCTATTCTTCGAGTACAAAGCAATAGATTAATTTTGAGTTCGTAAGTAATATAAATTAACAATATACTTACCAATAGACATTTTGTATTATGATATAGGTACAGTGTTGAATCTGAAAATTATTCATTTACTCTCACATATTAGGAATATTCAATATCAGCCTCAATCAGGTTTACTATTTAGAGAGCTGTGTAGGTTTGGTCCCACTAAATCGCGGAAAAAATGTAAGTTCGTCAAACATGCAAATGATGTACCCTCACGTACACTTGTTTAGGCAAATCATAAATATTTTGTTTCAAACCCTAGGTTGTCATCATCTAAAATTGTACGTGACAAGTTGTTTCAAAACTGATACAATCAGATACCCACAAAAATGCAATCACATCAGCAAAATCCAGGAATAAGTGCTCGAAAAACTTTAAACATCAAGGAAATAGGAAAATATTTCGTGTAAAAAAGTGAGGTTAGGTCGTTAAGTGGAACCTAAGCTTGAAAAATGTGAGGCCTATCTTGACTAAGGCCCAGTAAACACAAGGATATCCACTGGATGTCCAATGGATATCCACTGGAAGTCCAATGGATATCCAGATCGTACAATGTGGACATCCATTGGATGTCCTTTGATGGACAAAGGATATCCAGTGGATATCCCATGGACATCCATCGTCCACCAACTTGGACGTCCAGAGGATATCCATTTTCGACATCCAATGGATATCCGTTGTAGACGTCCAGTGGATATCCAATTTCGATTAAATACGAACATAATTTGGACGTGAATTGGACCTTCAATGGACATTTCATGGACGTTTCCTGGACCTCCAATGGAGGAAGACTGGACCTGTTAATTGACATTAACTGGACCACTGATAAATGTTGAATCAACCTTTAATAGATATGAGAATATTAATTGGATTCACAATTCACATTATGGAGAGGCTTATTCCAAAAATAATAACACACTTTTGTATATCAAATCAGCAACTAATGAAATCACTACTACCTTAGTCCTCAGTTATCCACATAAATGTGTTTTTTTTTCCGAAATAATATTCTTCCAGAAACACCAATTTCCTAGTTTTTGAGAAATGCCTTGTAATCGAAAAAATAATGTAATACATAACATTTCTTTTCAGGCGTATAGCAAAACACTATAGATCATCATCGTCATCACCATTTTCAATTTAAGAACTCATTTATAGAATAACATTCGATTCATATAAACAATATATTCAAAGACGAATATATTTTAGAAACAGAACATGAAATAAAAATGTTACTCTAAAATGAAAATGTGATTGAAAATGAAACTGAAACATAAACACTGTTAGAAAAAATTAATATCTTTCAGACATTAAACTTTTGAATTCAGGTAATTTTTTTCTTCTACTTGGTCACTCCTTTCTTTTGCTCTTCTCAGCCATTTTTGATCGCCTCCACTGGGGCTTGGTACTTTTGGCTAAGTTACTTTTTTCACATACCCCTGTGGAAGAGTAAATAATATAAATAGTAGTAAACGAAATTCAAAATGATAAAAATTATTTAAATACACAACCAAGTAGAATCATCGAAAAAGTCCTTGAAACAAACTGGTATCAAAGCAAAACAAATTAAAAAAATAAGCATTTGCTTCAACTAGTATCTACACAAAAAAATTTAGACATTGAAAGTAGGAAGGTATATAAAAAATCATGTAGTATCAGACACTGAAATGAACAAAAAAAAACATTGAAAGAAACACATAATGAAGAGCAGTTATAGTTTAGAGAATTTGTGTAAGGCCAAATAGTGTTATATGTGCGCACCATGAAGATTGTGGTTAAACTTGATCATTAAATGAAGATGATATACTAGCAGTTATGCTACATTATATAAAAATCACCACTTACCTTTGCTAATTTCAGGTTGCTGAAAACTTTTTTCTGAATTCTGCAGCATATGCATTGAATAATATTCAATTCACACATCTTTTCACCAAATCATTTACATTGCTACTTCCCAGCTTGGATAATTCATTCATCTAAAACAACAAAATGTAATGAAGCTCAATATAAATCATGATGATGAGAGTCTTGTTAGATGATGAACTTACAGTTGCTGTACGGAGGCAGAAATTGATTTTATAATGAATCATATCCTATCAGCAATTTGGTCTACTTCAAATTTCCAAACCCACTCTTCTTTTTAGCTCCATGCTAGCTGAATAATGAGGTGGCAGAAATTTGATATTGTCATCTTCTAGTTCCCAACTAGTTTAGAAAATTCGTCAACCTAAAAACCAGAAATACATCATATTTTCTATCGAACAATATTTCAATAAAAATGTTCAGTTTCCATAACTATCTGTATTACTCACAGTTCCGTTAAAGTTTATTTCGTTCTCTAAGTGCATCACCACAAGAATTCGGTGTTCATCTGATGTATATATGGAGAAGTTGAGAGTACAAATATCGATTCCCTTGTTCCTTATTGTGTGTCAGCTTCTAAATTTCATCAGGAATTTGAGCAAGATATGTTGCATTGCCTGAAAAACAATCAATAATGAGTTGAGAATTTAATACAAAAATATTTTTTCAGAATTTTATGAGTTGAACATCCATTTTTGTGCAATAGATAACAACAACAACATGACAGTCAATCACTACTTCGAACGGATGTGGTAGCACTGAATTCCTATTATGCTCTCCTGTAACATTTCGTGAAAATTGTATTTATCAGTTTTATTTTGCACCTCTCTCTCTCAATCCCGCAGGAATTTGCAATCAGTTATTGTTACTTCAGCGAGACTTACCTGATATAAATACTGTGAGTCAAAATAAGATTTGAATAGTCAACTAAGTGAACGTGAACACTGTAATAAATAAAGCACCTACGAGGGCTCCGAGCACTATACGACACGAATATAATCCCAAACAATTAAAAATTGTCTGTTTGTGTTTGTTTCTTCCTCTTGCTATAACTATCGTCATATAGCGTCATTCTCATTTTCATTGTTCATATTGTCATTGTCTGTATTACCGATTTTGGTGGTTGCCAACTGAGACAGGATCATTGGTACCAACATGCGAACTTGGTCCGAGCGGAAGATGTACAATGGATGTCCAAAGGACATCCTTTTTTAAACTGGATTTTTAATTAATTTGGACAAGAAATGGGTGTCCATTGGATGTCCTCAAACGGATATCCATTGTACTAGCGAAATGGACATCCAATGGATATCCATTTAACGTCCATGTCCACAAGGACCAGTTATGGATATGAAATGGATATCCATAGGACATCCTGTGTTTACTGGGGGCTTATGTTGTCCTCAAATAGCGGTGCAAACCAAAATCGTAATGTAAGGTCCACTTAAGTCGTAAGGTAACCTTAAGTTGAACCGGTGCAAATAGCTGTTATTACAGCTGTGCAATTATTCAATGGTATGTATCCAGACAATTCTATTGACAGAAAATATTCACGAGAACTCATTGGGAAATTTGAACGAATTGGGAATCTGAGTAATATTGAAAAAAGTGATAGACCATCTGTCTCGCAAAACAAGCGAATTTCTTGATGGAACTTAAAAAAAAAACTCAACAACCTACAACTAAACTAGAAGGTCAAAATGATATTCTACCTCCGAGCAGTAAAAGATATAGAGAGGGCTTTTCTGTCTCTCTTTCGGAAGCAACATACCCGACGTTGTTTACAAACATCTCAGCCCGACTCATGTTAAAAAAGGGCATTGTCGGAAATATTCGTTTGCACTCGGTGATCAGGTTGGAATTCCGTATTATATTCACTCTTAGCTTGGCCATCATGTTTGTTTACGTCCGTTTACGACTTATTTGTCGTCTTGTCAAATCAAACCATGAGCGTCGCAGCATGGTAATCATGGCATAAACCATAGTTGATGTTTTCATTGGTATTAATAAGTCGATTTTCATTGAATTTGCTCCTTTTCATCCCGATTTTGAGACAAAAATACACTATTTGTTGAAATAGCTGTAAAAAAAACTGTTACTATGTAAATCGACTGACCTATCACCTATCAATAATTAGAAAAAAACTGGTTGAAATGTAGGTATACTAAAAAGTAAGTTAGTTAGTAAGTAAGCAAACTCAACTCTTCATTTACCACATTCAAGTCATGAGCCACTATCTATATCTAATGAGCATTGGAATGTTTTGTTGACATACAGGGATTATCACGTAGGTAATCCATTCATCAGAAGTTGTCGATATTCCCATTTGAATAAAACTTTATATACAAAGAATTTCACATATATCAATATGACGTATAGCTTCTGGTAAAACCGGACGAAGACATAAACTTCTTTACTGTGAATGGAACACTGTGAATCATCGCAGGTTTGAAATGTAATCAATGGGTTGAGTAGTATTTTTAATCTCTTGAGGGAGCCCATACTCTTTCCTAATTTCGGGAAATACCTCATTGAATTTATTCAATCCTTTTGGAGATGCAAGACGTTAAATAATAACTACATAAGAAATTATCGATTTTCTATCGACAGACTTGTAATATCGATCGCTCCTTAAGCCTAACTCAACAAAAGTTAAGAAATAACTTTTTGACAACTCTAAAAAAATTTCAATCATCTGCCCCAGAATATCAATAACCTGAATTCAGAAAAAAACATCACAAAAAGAGTTAGAGAGCTACTAGCTTACTACACTTTGGATGCGTACTTCAATGATAAATTTTCATCATCATTTTGAATGTAATCTCTTATGTCTATTATAGTTTATGCGTAAATTCTTATGTGTATTATAATTCATGTATACCGGATGTAAAGTGTATAGTATAGTTTACTAATGTGATTCAAAGATTTGGATATTTTGACTTTTTTACTTCAGCACTTTCATTTATTTTTTCAGTATTATGACCTTATTCTATGCTTTATCAGAAATAATCTAATTCTTCGCACAGAACAGTATTTTTGATTGATTGAACGTCAAAAGTAAGGGTTCATTGCTTTGAAGCAATTTATTTTCTATTGCCACACAACAATAATCACTAAAATTTCTGCGTTTACAATTGACGAATAAAAGTCAATTTATAAAAGAACGTTGAAAAAATAGTGTATGCCATGGTAGTACACATGGCGTTCCAACAATTCTCATGTCATTTACAAGTGTCACTTATTTTTGTACCTATCCATCGTAATAAAATTTGTTACTCTCTACTGACAACACTCGTAGAGTGTACTCAAAGACATAGCCTGTGAGGGTACATGGCGGTTATTATTTGCCCTGGCGCTCCGATGTGAACTTAGGGAAACCTATAGCACTTCCGCCAAGCATTAGACGTCAGGATTGACATCTTGATAACACACGTGCTTTCTAACCAGGCTTGTGGTCTCCTATCGATACCAATACATGTGAGAAAAAATTTCTCTGAACCGACCGAGTCCAATTATACAAATTTTTAATTAAAAATGAAACATGAGAAAATATATTAGCACGCCACTGCTTCTACGCTTACGTCCGAATGTCATAACAATAAAAAATCTCCCCTTCCGAACTCGGAGTTTTACCTCTCACCGACAATCTGTAACAAAGGATAGTGTTATGGAGCTTTCATAACAAATGTGTGTTGTGATTATAGAAATGGCATCTCTATGTCTTTTATTGCTGGGAGTATGCTACGTTCGACAATAAAGAAATAATGAAAAAAAATTACATCCCTATAGACTAATAATGCAACACGAACTTTTGTAAGACGATCCTGATTGTAGAATTCAGTTATTTATTTATTTATTTATTTTCCATACAGGCAATTTGCCTAATTACAAGGAAATATAATGATCACATAAAAATAAAAATTCACATAAACTACACGTTTATAGTAGTAAACAGTCTTAGGGATATCGACTAAAATTAAATTGATATTTCTAAAAAATAATTAACAATGATATTGTAAAAAATCTTAGACGGTAAGGAGAAATATAAATCTACGAAAACATCAATTTCATTGATGGTTCGAAGCATGGTTAAGAGTGGCGTTCGGGAAGTAAGAGTCGTTCTTGCGGTAGGTATTTTAAAAAGTAAGGAAGACCTTGTGAAATGGGTTAGCACGTTGAAATTTATAAGGTTCAAAATATTGGAGTCTGAAATTTCGTTGTTCAATATTTTGTACAAAAACATAATCGAATTCAATTTTCGTCTCACATCCAATGACAGGACATTGAAAGTCCTTCTGAGATCTGAGATCTGCTGTCCTGACTGACCTATACTCCGGCCATCTGTGATATTTTTTGTAATAAAGGTACCGCAGAAATTTATTCTAAACTTTTTCCAGTCTACCCAAAAATATCTGTGACTGTGTGCCCCATATGATATTGCCGAATTCCAACCTAGATCTTACTATAGCATAGTACAACATTTCAATTGTCGCTGCACTTGCGAAACAATCTGTATTTCTTATAATGAAGCCCCAGATTTTTACTACACTTTCTACAGATGTCTTCAAAATGATGAGTGAATGATGAGTGAATGATAATGCGGAGTCGTATCGAATTCCTAAATCTTTGGTTTTAGTTTTTCTCTCTAACGCCACAGAATTCATGTCATAATCAAATATTATTGGATGCGTTTTAATGGTTAAAGTCATTATATAACATTTCTTTACATTCAAAACAGTTTGTTATTGATTGTCCATTCATGAACGATGTTGATATCTCTTCGAAGAGCTACACAGTCCCTAACTGTATTTATATCCTTATACATTTTGAAATCATCAGCATCTGTTAGGGGGCGAAATTTAGGAAAGGAGAGCAGTGAATGTGCAATGATGTTTCACGACTCTAACATACCCAGTAGCTCAGTAGGCGTGGATTCGACAATAAAAATTGATTTCGATAAGATTGAAATGTGGGGTTAATTTCCGGAGCGCCACGGATTTATCGCTAGTGAAAAATCCGAAACCACCCTGATGGAATGGGACAACCCACTGCACTAATATTACTAAAATATTAAACAATAGATACATGTAAATGGTATAAAAATAATATATAAATATGTAGAGGTTTTGTCTTCCCTTACGCTTAGATAACTTGGACCAGAATAAAAGAAATAGTCATGTCCCTTACTAATAAAATATATTGATCTATGTTACACACCCTGTGTGGGTACCGTTCGGCACACAATAACAAAAAAAAAATAATGAAATTACTGTAAATATGGTACCACCAAGATGAATTCAATAGATTGAGAGTGGTGTACTGTTTAAATAAATAAAATATTGAACCTCCAGTGAGGGATATGCCTGTGACGTCACGATAGCTTACAATTATGATTACTGACGCCTTAGGGGCAATCTCTTATGCTAAACTTATCTGATCGTAAGTAGGTTTCCTCAGTAAGACAGTGGGTACGGCTCAATCAATCAAGTACTAGTACATCTGGGACGAATACCCTCAACGAAGAATCCCAACAATGGGAACGAACAGCGACTTGCTGAACAACAGATATACAGCGGGACAACTACAGTTGAACGAGAACAATCACAATAGTGGAATAGTGGAAAGACAATCGTGTAGCAACGGAACAGTGGAACAGTCACATTAGTGGAACTCCAATAAACCGTGGTGGTGCACTACCAGCGTCGAAGCAGTAAAAGTAGCAAAGTAGTAACCACAGCGGAGCAGTAGCAGAGTGGTAGCAGAGTGGTAGCAAGCACTAGCCGCAGCGGAGTAGTAGCAAAGTGGTAGCCGCAGCGTAGCACCCTGGAATGAACAATACCAGTCTGACTTCTGATTACACTTGTATGGGGCCATAAGTAGAGCCAGTAGATAAGCTATGCCGATCCTACCACCAGAATAGGGAAAACAGTGTGTTAGAGAGAGAGCGAATCCGAGCGTGTGTGTGTGAGAGAGAAAGAGCGTGTGTGACGTAGTTGAGGACTTCTCAGTCGAGAGCGTCAAATTTCAATTTGTCATCCGCCATCTTGCATCGTACCACGGAACACCTCCTACCACGGAACACCATCATGTCACTCTTGCATGGGCGCGCGAATTCAAATTTCATCGCGTGTGTGACGAGAGCGTATTTTGATGAATAAAAAAAGATCTCGGCCGTGGGGATCGATCTGACTACCTCCAGATGATGGAGCGGACATTGAACACACTTGGCTACGGACCTCGTTGTAAATGTAGATGAAAATGTTGGCTATACGGCTGACGTGCCATGATTTTGTTGTTGGTTTGTCAACGTCCAGTATACAGCAGACATAAAAAAATATACACACACACACACAGTGTAGTTGAAGGTGTAGGAGAAAAATACATCAGTGAGGATATGGTTCATTTGCGGTGTGTCGCATTGTCATTGGGGGATGCCTACATGGGGGAGTGCAAAATGGGGTAATGCAAAATGGGCCATTTGTAAACATGTAGTGGTGGGGTTGTAGGATGTTTTTGCAACAGCCAGCAGCTGAAATAATTAGTGACACTATGACATTTGACGAGTATAGACGTAAGCTTGAAGAATTTTGTAAACGTGTGCAAGAATTGAAAAAAGCCATTGAAATTTACGAGGATACCAAAAACACTTTGAGTCTGAGTAATTTAAGTATTTGTGATAGCGTATTCGAACGTAATAAACCACAAACACAGTATCCTCTACATAGCATACACCTCAACCAAAATGCCGTTGTTAACCACACATTTCATTCTTCTGACTGCAATCATCGATAATGTATTGTACGTTAACTCACCAAATGGAGTGAAAGATATAGCAATATGTTTTCCCAAGGAGGAATTGAAGGAATGTAATCGAACCGAGTGGAAGATGATGCGATTCACCAAAGTGAATGAAGGAAAGCTACCGTTATTCGAGGTGGATTTACCGAAAAATGAATCTCTCAAATATAAATTAAAACTCATATTCGAAGACCGTACAGAAAGAGATACTGAACATTGGGAAAATATTGCAGCAACCGTGAAAAGGCCAACAGAACATCTGAAAGAAGTGGAAAATGAATTGTGTAGAATTTTCTTTATAGTGTGCATAATTTTAACATTTATTTCGATATTATTATTGAAAACCATAATTAATAGCAAATATTTGTGGAATACTTGCTCCAAATAAAATAAATTCAAATGAATAATCTGTATTTCATTTTCGAGGTAAATAATATCCAAAGTAGATATCCACTCAAAAACAAGTTGGTAATAACAGCGGTGATCTCACGGTCACAGTCCATTGATATCGGAGGAACGCATTAGCATAGGAATAACCGATTTAAAAAAAATACTTATTAGCATATATTTGAATTACAGACGTTCAATTAAAACAAGTTGAACTCGAAGCCACGGGCGGTCGAAAGCGTTAGTTGAGAAACATAAAAATACTGATTAGCATATATTTGAATAACAGGCGTTCATATAAACAAGTTAACCTCGGAGTCACGGCCAGCGATAGCGGCTAGTTGAGAAATAGCAGATTATTATCATGAAACCGACTCGTGTTATGGAAATCACGCAACCTCGAAAACAACTTTTGTACGCCGCATTCTGCGAAAGGTCATCGGATTTCGTTCGCTTAAATACCGCGCAGCACAGAGAACGATCACTTCATTTTCGCTAGTGCTAGCAGAAGCATAAAGTAAAATATTCATTAGTGTACCAACTTCGTTTGAAAGGTAAGTGTTTCGAATTATTTTTTCTTCTATTGTTTCACCGGTGCTTATTTTTTCTTTGTGTGTTGTTCATTTATAGTATTCGTTACCGACCGATGTTTCACCTACAACGTGAGCTTTTAGTAGATACCTGACAGAAAAATAACTGCTTTTGACTAATATCACGACGACAACTGATTTATATTGAACAGATACGTGTGCAAGCAATTGCAAGTGCTCTCTGTAACCAATTAATGGAATTTTATTTTACTTCAATATACACTGACAACGTAGACTTATGACAAACAACTCTTACTTGTTTCGCAAATGCCATGACGAGTCTTGAATTACATCTAACAGATACTTGTGCAATGATCCTCATTGTAGAGGACTGAATTGTGTTTTTCATTATAATTTCCTGTTCAAATTTCTTTGAATAAAAGTTAATTATGATTGTTTTCGTTGGCTTCAAGTTTTTTGAAAGTATAATGTTATTTCCAAATCAATCAAAAAATGTTTTGTTTTTCAAATTAATAAAATGTGGTTCACTGCTTTTGACTAATACCACGACGACAACTGATTTATATTGAACAGATACATGTGCAAGCAATTGCAATTGCTCTCTGTAACCAATTAATGGAATTTTATTTTATTCTAGTTTTTCTATAATTTTTTCTATTCTTTCTTTTTACTTCAATATACACTGACAACGTAGACTTATGACAAACAACTCTTACTTCCTTAGCAAATACCATGACGAGTCTTGAATTACATCTAACGGATACTTGTGCAATGATCCTCATTGCAGAGGACTGAATTGTGTTTTTCATTATAATTTCCGGTTCAAATTTCTTTGACTAAAAGTTAATTATGATTGTTTTCGTTGGATTCGAGTTTTTTGAAAGTATAATGTTATTTCCAAATCAGTCAAAAAATGTTTTGTTCTTCAAATTAATAAAATGTGGTACATTTTTGCGTATTCTCGAATAAAACAAAAAACTTTTTTATTTATTTTTTGTTGTTTCAGATGGATTTGAAAAAATTGAACCAAGCATCTCTGGTAGAAAGGAAACCCATAATCAAGCTGGCTGATGTTCCAGTGGGGGCGCCACAATCAATTAAGTTAGCAAAAATTGTTAAAAGCAAGTTTGGGGACGTCATTCTTCTAGACTTGGTGGAAAAGGTGACATTCCTGCCGCAGCGTGTAACGGAGGAGTATCGTTCTCATCTGACGGAATTTTTATCAGGGAAATATTCCATAATATTCCGAGGGGTTATCGACATAGGCAAGACGAATCCAGCGGCATCGTTTGAAATTATTCAAAATTAATTCATATACATAGGAGAGAGAGAGAGGGTAAATATTTTTTTTGTTAATTGTTTTTCAAAATGATTGATATCGCAAAAAAATCTGATAATCTACTGACATTCATTAAAAAGAATAAAAAAATTTTATTCGATAATTTCACAAGTAGAGATGAGGAAGTTTGGCTAAATCGTTTGAGGAAATACATAAGGTTGTGCAACAAAGAAATCCGGAAAAATAATTTGCCCATAACATTTTCAAAAAATCATTCAAAATAGACATCGTGGTGGGAGTCTCTTACCAAAATTGAGAGATAGAGTTAAATGGGAAGATGTTGTTTCATGTTTTTCAAGTAGAGTCAAAACAGGCATCATTTTAAATTTGATTCATAAGGACTTAAAGCAATTTTTTGCTGATGCTTTGATTTTATTTAGAAATAAAATTAAAAAAATATTGTTAAAATTTCCGATAATCAAAGTTAATATTAAATTTTGTGGAGAATTTGTAAAGAAATCAGATGATGGTGAAATTTTGGATTTAAAATACTTCAATACTAAAAATGTCATTATAGATGCATCAACAGATTTACAACGTTGGTTTTGTGATAACGTGTGTGATCAAATTTTCAACAAATTGGGTGATTTTTCAGAACGTGATTCAGGGTGGGGGTTGCATGAAATCATATCAATGGAGGTAAACGTAAACAAATTTGAATTGGGGTACGGGTCTTCGTTCATTAGACTACCTGATCAGATTTCAAGAAAGCATGCATGTATAAATGTAAAGGACACTGACTCAGCATGTTTTTATTGGAGTGTTGTGAGCGCTCTTTATCCTGTAAAATTTCATGCAGAGCGCACTGGTTCGTATCCATATTACAGTACTGTCCTACACACAGAGGATCTTGAAACACCTATGTCTCTACACCGAATTTGAAAAAGCTAATGATATTTCTGTGAACGTTTACACATTGGAACTAAACGTAGTTAAAGGAAAAACATTTTACATAGTGGTACCAGCACGATTAACCAAAAGTAAACAGGAACGTCATGTCAATCTATTATTAATACAAAATGAATATTTTCCAAAATTGAATGATTATGAAGCTCCTCCAGTTGATGAAACTGATTCTGATATCAAATACCATTACTGCTGGATAAAAGATATGTCTAAATTATTGTCATCCCAAGTTAATAAACATATACATAAAATATATTTTTGCGATAGATGTCTCAATTATTTTTGTTCTGAACAAAACTTGAAAGATCCTGAGGAGCTTTGTTCCCAATTGAATCAAGGCAAAATTTCATTTCCAAAATATGACCATATAGAATTCAAAAATTTCACTTACAAACAAACGACTCCGTTCGTCATTTATGCGGACTTTGAATGTCAATTGGAAAATGTTAATGATATAGTATCATCCAAAACAAAAAAGTATCAAAAACATGTGGCTTATAGTGCTGGATATTATGTAAAATGTGACTTCGATGATTCGTTATCGTTTTTTAATAGTCATCGTGGTAGTGATTGCATGGATTGGTTTGCGAATGAAATGTCGAAGATAGCTGTAATCATTCAATCAAAAATTAAGACGATCGTGCCGATGGTTGAGAAACCAAATACATGTGGGGCAACTATTTGTCACATTTGTGAAAAACCTTTTTCATCCAATGACATCATCGTTCGTGACCACAACCATTTCACCGGAGAGTACCGAGGTCTTTCGCACCAATCTTGCAATCTCAATTTTCGAAAATTGTTCGCAGTGCCCATTGTCTTCCATAATCTCTCAGGTTACGACAGTCATTTCATGATAAGTGATTTGAGTAAGAGGGGACGTATGAGCATACTTCCAACAAACAAGGAAAAATACATTTCTTTCACACTGTACGATGAAGGTACAGATATAAAATTTCGATTCATTGACTCTTTTCGATTTATGGGAGCATCTTTGGATGAATTATCATCAATTTTAGATCAAAATGATATGAAAATATTGAGAACAGAATTCATTCACTTGAATGATGAAAAATTCACGCTGTTGACCAAGAAGGGGGTATTTTCTTACGATCATATTAATTGTATGGAAAAGTTAAATGAAACATCATTACCTCCAAAAAAATGTTTCTATAATAAATTGAACGATGCTCACATTACCGACGAAAAGTATGCTCATGCTCAGAATGTTTGGGAGATTTTCAAAATTTCCGACTTGGGGTCATATTCGGACCTATATTTGAAAACAGATGTATTGTTGCTAGCTGATGTATTTGAAAATTTTCGGAAAAAATGTTTAGCAACCTATGGGTTGGACCCATCTTGGTATTACACAATGCCGGGTTACACGTGGGATGCTATGCTGAATTATACCAAATGTGCTTTAGAATTGTTGAATGATGTTGATAAAATCATGTTTATTGAAAATGCAATACGCGGTGGAATATCAGTTTGTAGTAGTAGATACTCGGAGGCCAACAACAAGTATATGCCTGAATATGACACCAAAAATCCATCGAAATATCTCATGTATTTGGATGTCAATAATTTGTATGGGTTTGCTATGTCGGAATGTTTACCTTATGGGGGATTTTCATGGGTGGAAAATATGGAAAATTTTGATGTGATGTCTATCGTGGACAATGCTGCGGAAGGTTACATTCTGCAAGTGGACTTGGAGTATCCGCGCGACTTACACAATCAACATAAAGATTTTCCATTTGCTGCTGAACACCGCGTACCACCCGGCTCAAAACTATCAAAATTGATGACAACGCTTTATGATGAAAATAAATATACCCTACATTACAGAAATTTAAAACAATGTTTGGCAAACGGTTTAAAATTGAAAAAAATTCACAAAATTCTAAGATTCAAACAAGCAGCATGGCTGCGACCCTACATCGAGTTGAATACACGTCTGAGGACTGCAGCTACAAATGCCTTTGAGAAAAATCTCTATAAATTAGCCAACAACGAGTTTTCGGGAAAACAATGGAAAACATACGGAAACACCGGGTGGTAAAACTCGTAAGAAAGTGGGGGGGTCGTTACGGAGCTAAAAATTTGATAAATAGTCCCAAATTTCGCAGTCGTACAATTTTCGATGAGAACTTGATGGCTATCGAATTACAAAAAAGCGAATTAATCTTCAATAAACCTCTGTATGTAGGAATGGCTATTCTAGATCTATCGAAACTATGTATGTATAATTTCCACTATGGATATATGATTCCAAAATTGACTATTGAAAACTGTAAATTATTATATATGGATACTGACAGCTTCATTTATGAACTAAAATGTGGAGATGCATATGAAGAAGTAATAAAGGCGGATCTCTCCAAATTTGATACTTCTGATTATGCTTCAGACAATGTATATAAGATGCCCCAGGTTAATAAAAAAAAGTTGGGTATAATGAAGGATGAAGCGAATGGCAAAATAATGACCCATTTTGTTGGCTTACGCTCAAAAATGTATACGTATAAGGTGCAGGGGGGTAAAGTTGTTAAAAAATCCAAGGGGGTGAAATATAATGTTGTGAAAAACAAAATCGTTTTTGAAGATTATTTGGATTGTTTGAGGAATTTTAGGGAAAAAACAACAACCCAACGTTGTATTCGGTCATATGCTCACAAAGTTTTTAGTATTGAATAATCAAAAATTGCTCTGAGTCCACATGATGATAAGCGTTATTTAATTCCCGGTTCTTTTGATACATTACCGTGGGGCCATCATACTTTGGAAGGGTAATTGGGTTTTTTTTTCAATTTTTCAGATGAGATCATTGCGAGAACTAAGCATAAAAACGATATGCGAAAACGTCTATTGTGCAGCTGAGTTTCTCGAAGCTTCGCCACTACCTTGGGTGTTAACAAAGGAAATAATGAAAAAAAACGCAGATTTCAAGTGGCATTATTTGTGTCATGTAGCCAAAAATGATCATCTCTGTAGTTTGAAGGGTATTGAATTTGTACATTGTGATAAGGATATAAAATCTTCATTAAAAAATGCAATATTAACCAAAAACGATTGGGGTTATGTTTTTGAAGACGAAGATCGGTATTGCGTATGGGTAAATTACTACAGGATCGACAAATTTCGCTTGTGTGTTTGTTATCCATGTTTTTATAAAATCAAACGTACTCATAGAAAATTGCAAAAAAGTTTGATTGTCATCAATGATCATTATCATGATGTTTATCCAAGTGAAGATATCATTGAAAATTTATATCAAAACATGCATTTTTGGTGCTACAGCTGTTTTTCTCAAGTGCTATTTGAAATTAAAGATCATGAATCTTGCGACAGGTCCCTTCATTCGCCTCCTAGTAAACGTCGTTTCAGAGATGATGACAGCGATATCGATCATTTTGACGAATATTAACAAAAAAAATGTTTCCTCTTCCTATCTCTCCCCCTGGACAACACAATTGTATATGTTTTTTTTTATGTAATAAATTATTATGTATAAACCTGTTTTGTTTTCTTTATTCATAAATAAAACAAAGGAAAACTCATTTTTCATTTATTTCCAAATCTTTGAACAAATCATTTTTAAAATAATTTATATATTCTCTAAGAGCATTCGAATATAAACTAGAGTCTGATGGTATAATTTCAAAACAAATGTTCATAATTTCTTCAAACGTTAAATTTGTTCTGTCACTATTGAATTGGGTTTTGATAAGATGCAACAAGTTTTTGTAGTATACACAAAAGTTCAAATTATCCAACATTTCAATGCGATGTGACAACACTGCTTTATGTAACTTCAGAATGGCATCAATGTCTTTTCGAGGAAGTCCAAGTTGGTGTCTCCTCTGGTAATGGTGATCTGTTTTACATCGCTTTCGATGAATTGTATCACATAAACAAAGTCTCCGCAAGCCGTTGTAATGGAATCATATTCATCGGGATATTCAATTGCTGCTTCGAAGAAATTCATTTTTATAGAATGTAGAATTTCAATGAGGGTACTCCATTCGATTGCACCGAATGGTATGCTTCGATAAGAATATGTTTGCTTCAAAGTGATGCATGGACTGAAGCATCTGGCTGGACTCAGCCCACAACGAATTTCGTAAGTATCTATAGGATGGGCCATCAGTAGAAGTTGGTGTTGTTCTTCACGTGCAGCCAATTCATACCTTTGGAGCGCTCGATTAAGTTCATCATTTCGGTTTTCGAGGGTGAGCGAATAGTAATCAGGACCATCATTCATATCAATTTCAAACGCGGTAGAATCTTGACTGCTACCATAACCACTATCACTGTCGGTGTACATGCTCACACTCAGGTTGTAACAAGTAAAACTGTCTTCAAAATACTTTAACCATTATATATATAGAAGTTGGTGGGGCGAAAATTGGAAAAATGTTAAAAAGACCCTCCACATCTTTGGCTGATGTGCGTATTTCTCATAAGATTCTATACAAAATCAACGTTTTCTATCCAACTGTTGTGCTTGCTATCCATTCCAAGCCATTTGACATACATTTTGTTTCCTTTTTTTTTCAATACTTTTTCCACGAGATAGATGTCAGGATTCACAGTTTTTTGTAACTCCTCTGCGTAGAAGGCTCCTTTGATTGGCACATTATGCATGTCTTCCAGCATAAAGGTAGCAGGATTCGTGATGTTAATTTTGATAATTTTGAATAATTCAGTCGTCCAATTGGGTGTATAACCTTTTTCAAAAACGTGTTTTGTTTTACTGATGCGCACAACATCACCGACTTTGAACTTTCTCGGTCCAGCTATTTTCAAGTGGTTGTATGATGATTTAAGAATTTGTTTTTCGTTGGTTTTATTGATTTCTGACGGTTTTACACCCGTCTTTGAGTGCCGCGTATCATTGTAGGACTTTGTGATTTCAGGCAATATATTCAACCATTTGTAGGTGCCATTTAAACTAAAATATTTGTAGAGCCTTTCTTTCAACGTTCTTATGACTCGTTCAGCCATGGCAGCCTTCATGACGCTGTATGTGTTATAGTGATTCATTCCATGTTTTTTCATCAAACTCTGGAATTTACTGTTGTAGAATTCTGTTCCCTGATCACTCTGTAGATTTTTCGGACAACGTTTCGTATGTGCCAAAATATCTGCAAACGTTTCAGCAATTTCCGCACCCGTCTTCGTTTTGAGAGGTCTAGTCCACACGAATTTCGAGAAATAATCTATAACGACTAGAATGAGTTTGAAATTTCTATTTTGATGGGCGTACGGTCTCATTTCGGCCAAATCCATTTGCCACAAATCATCCAACCCCTTGATGATGGTACGTCGTCGAGCAAAATTTTTTCTTATTGGTTTATGTAGTTCGTGAACAAGTTGAACCTTCTCTTTGGAAGCCATATTACTGAGGTTGACAACGCAATACGCTTCAATATATAATTTTGGTATATAGACTAATTTTATGTCGTTTCGTTGTTGATTCTCCCCACAGCATCAATACCAACCTTTAACTTCGCTATATCAGATTCCATTGTGGTGATTTGTTGTTTAAAGTTACGTTGGATTCGATTTAGCTCCATCTCAGTTTTTTTGTTTGATGCTCCACATTGTTCCATGAATATTTTCATATCCTCATCGTGTGATTGAATCACTTGAGTCAATAACGCGGTTTTCTTCGATAGATAATCTCGATTATTTTCAATATCGGTTTTAAAATTCTTACCGAGTTGATCACAGACAGCAAATAGCTCCTTATAACGCTCATCATTTATTTGAATTGATTGAGTCAAGTTATCGCCAATCGTTTGCATTTTTCTTTCGAATTCTTTCGAAGACGTATTCAAGTCATTTTGAATATTTTGCATATCCGTTCGCATTTCCATAGAATTGAAACTTAGTTTGCGTATGGAGGTCTCCAATTGCTCAGTGGACTGCTGATCTCTATCATCTATAACTTTAATTTTATTTTGGATATTCTGTAGATCAGCTTGCATTTCATTAACTTGATTGGTTATTACTTTATTTATTTCATCCACGTATTCCTTATTAGCTGCATCCGTACCGATGGTGGGTCGTTTGACATTACTCAATTTCAAATTATTGAAATCTACATTTCCGTCTGGCATGTGTAACAAACCACCGCCAGATGACGCAGAAGGTTCCAATTTTCGCTTTTTGTTTGAGCTGCTACGTCCGAACTTATCGATAACCATTTTGAATATGTTGATGGATCTGCGAGTGCTGTCTTAAAAGGGGAGACGAATTATATTTGCCTCTTCAAGTTCACTCTCAATGGCCCTTATCTCATTGTTATGTGAAGTATTTCCAGCATTCCTAGAGGCTATCAATAATTTGAGGCGTTCACATAGTTCGTTGGGATCATCCCAGTAAATATATTCCATGGGTTTGTTATTATATGTCATTGCAATAGGTGTTTCAAATAAACCGCTACCCGTCGGCGGCTGAGGTGTTTTAGGAATTTTTGCACGTGTCGATGGCTTACGCTGACTCCCTTTGGAAAACATTGGTTTAATAAGGCCGGTGTACTTGTATTTTAGGGAACTCTTTAAACGACCTACAGTGTCTTTATGAGCACTCGATAAATCTAAAATTTTTTGTATGCTTGTAAATCCTCGTCATCATAATTTTCAGGTGAGTTGAGAAATATCAATTCATATATACCAGGTGTTCCTTTCCATTGCAAATCATCCATTTTAATGTAACCGCTGCGTTTGTCAAAATTTATTTCTTTTCGACCAAGGAACCATTTTGAACCATATGAATCATAAAAGGGGCCGTAGACCTTGTCGATTTCTTTGTTATTTTCAAAATGTATGGTTGAGCCATTTCCGGATATTGATCAATATATTCCTCTAGAACTTGTTCATCCATATCTGACGCAAAGCTCTGATCTTGCTTATCTACGCTAAAAACGTCTGCATCTTCATCATCACTGTGCGTACCTGCCACATATTCAAGGGCTTGGAATGGAGTCGTATCTCGCTCTTCCACTTTCTCTTGTTTAGGTTCAGATTTCACCTCAGTTTTGATTGAGGTTGCACCTGATGGTGTGGTTTTATTTGCTATTTTCCTTAATGGAATAGATAGAGGTTTGAAGAATTTTTGTAATGTCTCATCATCTTCAGATTTACCCAATTTCAAAGCCAGATACTTTTTTCGAATGCCTTTTGCAATTTCGTTTATTTTATTCTTTCGTTCGACATCAACCTCTTTGCTTAGTGGTTTCATGATTACGAATGATGTTATACACATCTATTACACATTTATATATTTATCAAAACCTTGACGATAGCGACCATCACTCAAATCGAAATCTTTTGCAATGACTAAAGTTCCATACTTCTCACACCAACAAGCAGCACACATTCGTTTAAAATGTTCAAATGTAACATCGGGAGAGACATGCTCATCATATACGTGTTTCAAATTCACTTCATCTTGTTTGAAGAGCACGATTAGATTACAATTATCCCTCAAAAGCTGTTTGGGTACCTTGCTGTACGTTTGTCCTATGTATATAGGATCAATACCTCGATGTCTGCCCATGGAATAATATTCGCGCATTTTTTGCTGTGAATCACACGAAATGTCATCGAATATGAAAATGGAATTTTGTTTAGCATCTTGGGGATTAATAACATTTTCATTTTCCGTGAACGGGAAATAATGAACGCCTTTGACTTTTTCCAAAATTTCTTGCAGAAACCGATACTTGGGTTGAAATAACGACTTTGAGTAAACATAAACATTTTCAAATTTCGCACCATTGGGATGGATCAACACCGCGATTACAGCGTTCGTTTTTCCACAACCACTCGGACCACATACGATAGCACGAAATGCGTTTGGTAACAATTTGCCATGTTTGCGACCCGCCATAACATTATCATCATTTAAATAATCCAAGTTTTCGATAGGTAACGTGTTTTCTTGTTGAACAACCTTCATGGTGTGAGGGATGATGAAAGTGTGTGTATGTTTATAAAAAAAGGTGACACCTCACACTTGATGTCATTCCCAATGCTGACATATCAAGGTGAAGGTGTTGTCGATACGCTCATCAATAAGTTACCGTTCGAATTACATATACCTGGATATCAGTACTGTGGACCGGGTACTCATTTGAAAGAGAGACTCGAAAGAGGAGATCCTGGTATCAATCCACTGGACACGGCTTGCAAACAACACGATATTGCATATTCGCAAGACAAATCTCTCGAGGGCCGGCATCAGGCTGATAAACTTCTTCAACAACAGGCCTGGGCAAGAGTAAAATCAAAAGACGCAAAACTTGGTGAAAAAACAAGCGCTCTCTTCGTCACCGGTGCAATGAAAGCAAAACGCAAGTTTGGCATGGGTGCTACAAAATCATTCCGCAACAATGTCCTGGAAAAAATCCTCAAGGATTGGTCATCCCACACTGGCAGTGATATGGGAAAATCCATCACATTAGCTCTGAGAGCGGCTAAGAAAGCAGTCAAAAAAGCTGGAGGACGTAAACGGATACGTATCCCGAGAATAATTCCGCTGGGATCCAAGTCAGGTGGTATCCTACCTCTCATACCTATTTTTGCTGGACTTTCAGCTTTGGGTTCGTTGGTTGGTGGGGCAAGCGCAGTAGCAAAGACGGTATTGGATGCAAAGAGTGCCAAAAAGAAGCTTGAAGAGGATCACCGTCACAATAAGGTTATGGAGCATTTGGGTTCCGGACTATATCTGCGTAAAACACCTCGAGGATACGGACTATTTTTGAAGAAACAAAAACGTGCACGAGGTCTCTACTTGAAGAAACAAAAAAACTGTTGAGGAAGCTACCTAATAGAGCGTTATACGATGTGGAAATTGAAAAATTTGCTCGTAAAATGAAAATACCTAATTTTCGAGGAGTCTTTATGCGTGATACGTTACCAACGCAACCCCAACAAAGGGAATGTGCTGTGTTGAACTTGGACTCTGAGGAAAATATGGGTACTCACTGGGTAGCTTACAGGAAATTTGGTAACACTGTGGAATATTTTGACAGTTTTGGTAATCTGAAACCTCCGCTCGAACTGGTTCAATATTTGGGAAACGGTGTTAAAATTATGTATAACAATGAACGATATCAAAATTTTGATCAATTCAATTGCGGTCATCTCTGTCTAAAGTTTTTACTTCGCAATGTCTGCGATTGAAAACGAATGTAATTATTGTATGAATAAACGATTTCAACATAATATGTTGTTTCTATTATTAAAGACATGCCGCTGATGGTACTATATCAGTCATGTCCATGCTGTTGACTCTGAAAAGTCGTTCTTCAACGCTTTCCATTGATTTCACACCACCTATTCAATTGGAAGATGATTCCGAATACGGTCTAGCTCTACTTAGTTTTCATTCATTCAACAGTATAGCAAACGTCAAAGAGGGTACCAAGTTCAATTATTACGAAATTAATAAGGATAAAAAGAAGAAGGTGAGGAAGAGTATCGATATTCCTGTTGGAGCCTACGAAATTGGGGATATTGAAGCGTTGATTCAGAAACGTATTGTACCAAAAACATTTGTTGACAAACCTGAAGAATTCTTCTATCTCAAACCGAACAATAATACGCTGAAAAGCGAAATATTTTGTCTACTATATGCCATTGATTTCACTTCGCAGGAAAATTTTCTGGCAAACATATTGGGATTTTCTCCGAGTGTTCTAAAACCAAACGTGCATTACACGTCCGATCTGCCTGTTAATATTATAAAAGTAAGGACCATACACATAGACAGCAACATTACGTCGGGAGCATTCTTCAACGAAAGACCTTCTCATACAATATACGAATTTGCTATTGATTCTGATCCAGGTTTCGCAATCGACGAAACTCCCAACCACCTTATCTATCTACCTGTATCACACATAAACAAAATAAACAATATAACTATCAGAGTACTCGATCAAAACTCTGATTTGGTTGATTTCCGAAACGAAGAAATAATAATTAGATTGGAGCTGAAGAAATTATGGTCTTGAGCTTCTATAAAAATAACTCATTGCCGTTTGCTTCATCAGTCTTTACGAAGACCTTCGACTGTTCCCGTCACCTAACTGCTGAAAATATAGAGTTCCTCAAATCTCTTGGCTATCATGTTGTCGGCTCAAGTATTCAACATTTTCCGCCAACCCCAACAAGACGTATCCATCCAAAAGGTAGACTGGAGAACATACTACCCATACGTGAAGTCTTTTCGAAATAATGATGTCATCGAAATCAACATCAATCAATCTGATGCTTACGATGCACTCTACGACAGCGATCTAGTTATCAGCGGAAAAGTGACCAGAACCGCAGGTGTAGGGCGGGTGACTTTTGTAAATAACGCTGGAGCATTTATGTTCCAATCCATCACTTATGCGCTAAATGGTCACGACTTGGAAAGTGTGCGAGAGTTGGGTATCGTAAGTACCGTTCGAGGATTTCTATCCTATGACGCTGATGAAACCAAACATTTGGCAACAGCTGGTTGGACTTACCCCCTCAACAATGATGACATTACTGATAAATTTTTCTCCTTGCGAATTCCTCTCAAACACTTGTTGAACATCTTCAACGATTATCAGAATATCTACTACGGTAAACATACATTCCGATTGGTTCGGGTTGGTAATGATAATAACTGCTTCAAAATTCTTGAACCAGCTACTGGTGTGCCTACGGTTCCAACTGAAGTCAAATTGGAAATTGAAAATATTGAGCTGAAGATCAAGCGAATTTCCCCCCATGATCAACTCAAGCTGCAACTTTTGAAAGCAATCAAAGCTGACACTCCAGTCGCGATTAATTTCCGAAAATGGGATTTGCATACGCAGCATGCTCTAATTGTTGGTGCTACAAATCAAATATGGGCCGTCAAGACTTCTTCGCAAATCGAAACTCCCCGATATGTTATTGTATGCTTCCAAGTGAATCGAGATCATACCAAAGTGAATAACGATCCAACCGCATTCAATCACATCGATATTGCTAATATTACGTTAACTCCCAACGGTGAAACTTACCCCAAAGAAATGATGCACTTGAACTTTACCAAAAGAGATATTTCTCAAGCTTATTTCAACTACATCCAATTTGGACTTAGCTACAAAAATTCCTCTCGACACAATCCTCTGTTGAGTTATAATGACTTTGACGATAAAGCATTCTTCGCTATCGATTGTTCCAGAAGAGATGAATCAATAAAAAATACCTCTGTTGACGTTAAGCTGGAGATAGAGACATCACAAGGATTTCCAGCAAACACTACAGCTTATTGCATCATAGTACATGATATGAAGTATGTACTCCGCCCACTTAGCGAAACTATCCAAAAGTACAACTGATCTGCATTTGGTGTTAGTCTAACGTTGACGTTGGCGAGAATAGTTGTTAGTATATATCATGAGGGTAGCACTTGTAGATATCCAAGGGTTCATCATTGAACAACAATTCCATCCTAAGGAGATTGCAATTAGAATTGGTGCTCAATGCAGCAACTTTTTACTACGCTCAAGCGTACCGTTTTCCTCTTTGAGTAAAAATGATCGCCGAACCGCCTGTTACATGGAAAAAAACATTCATGGTCTGAGATTCTCCTCTGGCTTTGTGGAATATCAACTGCTAGATGATATCCTCAAAGACAACCTTTTCGATGTTGATATTATTTACGTGCAAGGCCATCAAAAGAAACAATTTCTGGATAATAAACTGCAACAGTTGAATATACGTACGAGAGTTGTAAATTTGGAAGGAAATCAAGACTCAATGTGGGTTTCAGCCGTCTTCGATGATACCAGTGGGGCTCCATCCTGTACACATCATTTTAAAGGACGCTCATACAAATGCAGTCTTTATAACGTTGATATCTTATTCAAATGGTTGTGTGAAATACTGCCTAAATTATGTGTATTTTTTATTAATAAAATGAAAAATTTGATGAGGTTGTTTTATTTTTCCAACATATGAAGCATCTGTAACGAACGAACGCACACACGAACGCACGCACGAATACACGAACGCACGCTCGTACGCACGTACGCACGCACGCACGCACATATGTACGCACGCACGCACGCAAACACGCACGCATGCAAACAAGCGTGCACGCACGCATACACGCACGCACGCACGCATGCATGCACACACGCATGCACGCACGCACGCACGCACACACGTATGCACGCACGCACGCATGCATGTACGCACGCACGCAAACACGCGTGCACGAACGCACGCACGCACGCACACACGCACGCAAACACGAACGCCGCACGCATGCATGCATGCACGCACGCACGCAAGAAAACACGCGTGCACGCACGAACGCACGCACGTAAGCACGCACGCACGCACGTGTGCACGCAAGCTGATATATAGCACATCATCATATTTTTTTATATTCCCTTCATTTGGCGATATGCTTCCAACAAGTTCAGATATAGCATTCGCGTGTGAAAAAATAAATTACTTCATCAACAAACACAAACATAAATATGAAATTTATGAAGTGATTCTGAAAGAATGGGAACAGCGTAAGAAGAGCCTAGAGTCAATACAAAATACAGAAATCAATAATTCATATTACAAAAGTTGCTGTTGGTCATATCCTGATGTAACAGAAGGTCCTGACACTTGTGAATGCTGGTTCATAGGTCGGTACGTGGAAGAAGCCAAAAAGTTGTGAACGTCTGAGGCATTTGCTCCAAGTATTTCGAAGGCGCTCAGACATGGATGGAACACAATGGTGCGAAAATTGTAGAAAGCATTTTTGTTTTTGTAAAAAGTCAATTGCCAAACATAATGTTCCAAATTGGAATTTGAAATGTTATGAAAGCATGTCAAATAGTCCTGTTCATCCTCAGAAAAATAAAAATACTTTGAATTAAAATGCTCATTTTATTGTTTATCGTTCAATACACAAAACAGTCACATGACAGTTGACTGATGACACTGCGACACACCGCAAATGAGACATTGTTACAAACACATCCTACAACCCCACCACTACATGTTTACAAATGGCCCATTTTGCATTACCCCATTTTGCACTCCCCCATGTAGGCATCCCCCAATGACAATGCGACACACCGCAAATGAACCATATCCTCACTGATGTATTTTTCTCCTACACCGTCAACTACACTGTGTGTGTGTGTATATTTTTTTATGTCTGCTGTATACAGGACGTTGACAAACCAACAACAAAATCATGGCACGTCAGCCGTATAGCCAACATTTTCATCTACATTTACAACGAGGTCCGTAGCCGAGTGTGTTCAATGTCCGCTCCATCATCTGGAGGTAGTCAGATCGATCCCCACGGCCAAGATCTTTTTTTATTCATCAAAATACGCTCTCGTCACACACGCGATGAAATTTGAATTCGCGCGCCCATGCAAGAGTGACATGATGGTGTTCCGTGATAGGAGGTGTTCCGTGGTACGATGCAAGATGGCGGATGACAAATTGAAATTTGACGCTCTCGACTGAGAAGTCCTCAACTACGTCACACACGCTCTTTCTCTCTCACACACACACGCTCGGATTCGCTCTCTTTCTAACACACTGTTTTCCCTATGCTGGTGGTAGGATCGGCATAGCTTATCTACTAGAGCCCAAATGCAAATTCTAACCTCTATTGAGTTGGAGGGTTCTGATAACAGCTTTGATGGTATGTTTGCTGTATGATAGCGAGTTTCTCGTTTCAGTGGTTTCACACAATGATGAAGTGACTTCTAACCTCAAAAATCCGCAAAGCGAACGGAGATTTCTCAAAAATATATAGCGTCAAAAATCGCAAACAATATGAGAAACTCTCCTGATATGAATTTTTCCAAGATCCATCAACGATGATCAAACTTTAATTGGAAATCTTCAAAATAGTTCAGTCACTCATAAAGATCAAATAAGGAAGAGGAAAATATCTCTCAGACGTCAAAGTCAAAACTGTCAATATCTGACAAGACCCTTTCTTGGTCGTTAGTGTTCGGTGGGATCAGTCCAGGAACCATCTCGAGCTACTTGGAGCTATGAACAGAATACCTTAAGATTCAGTGTTGCCAACTGAACCAAGACGAAAACGCCAGCCTCTCAATCTCAGAACCAAACACAAACAAGGTCAAGTATTCGAATGTGAAGTAGGTACCTCAATGACACAAGACAGAGATAGAGTAGGAATGAGTTTTGTGTTCTTAACACAAAACAATAGACTAACCAAAAGTATGTTTACAAAACAACGTTGTCATCCCGCAAAATAGAACAACTGATAACTGACATTAGGTTAAGGCCGGTTCATGTACGGTCGAACTAGTACGGCTAAGGTAAGTACTAACATTCGGAACAAGCTATACATGACAACGATCAAGTTGTCATTTTGATACAGTGGCGTACATAGTGGAAAGTGTATATCAATGACGGATTCGACTTCCGGCAGTGGTTGAGGTCAGACGGCGGCCTTGTGCGGGAAGTCAGGTTAATGTGTGTAATGTCCGCAGTCTAAGGACGTGCATCGACCCAGATCATAGTGTTTGTTGAAAAATAACAAGTGTAAATAAATATGGGATGCAGTATTGCCTAGAGCAAGACAACTGCGTTCCCCCGATAACGCCTTGCTGTCTACGCCGGTTAGAGGCCGGATGGGAACGGATTTCTCGCAGCAAGGGCAAACTGGCAAAATAGCCTAGTTGCTAAATGCCATAATACTAAATAGAAATAGAAATATATCAATGACAGATAATTTCTGATGTTATTGTATTAAAACAGAAAAGGTTTTCTAGTGCAAAATAAACCCGTAACAAGTCCTTTCGAAAATTTAATGCAAGAAGGTAAATCATTAATCAATAGCACGAAAAATAACGGCCCCAAATTTGATCCTTGCGGGACTCCAGAATTAATATTGAATGTATTTGAACAGTTTCCATTATATTTAACCAAAAAAATTTTATTTTCCAAATTACTTGCAATAAGTCCATGTCTGACACCAAATTTACCCAATTTGAAAAGTATTACTTCATGGTCAACCTTGTCGAAGGATTTTGAGAAATCTATGAAAACTATGTCAAGTTGAGTTTTATTTTCAAACGCCTTGTATACCTCATTAGTAAATGAAAACATGTTCGTGTTGATGGATTTTTTGTTGATAAATCCGTGTTGTCATTGTGATATACTATTTTCCACATGTTTATAAATTTAATGGTATAATATGTGTTGGAAAAGTTTAGCAGGAGATGAAAGTATTGATATTCCTCTATAGTTTGCGATATTCGTTTTGTCAGCAGATTTATGTAATGGTACACAAATAGTTGTTTTCCAGTACACTGGAAATGTATTTTTTCTGATAACTGAATTATAAATATAAAATAAAGGTTTTTCTAACCATTCCGCGCATGCCTTAAGTACATAAGGTGGAATTTTATCTATACTAGATGATTTCTTCGGTTTCAGTTTCTTGACTCCAGTTTTGAAATCTGATTCATCTAATTGGTCTAGAATAAGTAAATCATTTGAGAATAATTGATCGACTACGTTAAAATCTACGTTATAGTTTGGTTTAAAATTAGAATGTATTGATGCAAAGTAAGTTGCAAAACTCTCAGATGGTTCTGTTTTAAGTTCTCAGCCATTGAGAATAAAATTTTCAGTGATAGTCCTACTATTTGATTTCTTATTTTTAATAAAATTCCAGAAGACTTTGAAATCAGTAGATATATTGACTTCCGTATCCGAGATATACTTTTTATAGGCTATTCTGGTCTCATGCTTCAATTTTTTCCTAACCTCCTTATATTTATTGTTATATACTATATATTAAGTTTTTCAATTGATTTTTTTCCTTTATCATATGCCTAATTTCTTTAGAGAACCATATGGGAAAGTTTTTGTTTTTTTTATAGTATGATTGAAATTTGGGAACATTCACATCAAGTAACTCATGAAAAGCTTTATAAAATTCTGTAACAGCCTCATTAAGATCAGTATGTTCACATACACTATCCCACTTTGTATCTCTTACAGTAAACGCCAATGTTTCAAAATTAGCTCTTTTAAAATTATAATTATTTTCCAAGATACTATTTTTTGCTACTATAATCAATTTTATCTCGGAATATTTCAATCGTTGTCTAATGCAGGATGATGAGCAACTTCCTTTACAGCAGATAATTCATCTTGTATAACGTCACAGGTCCTAAAAGATATGTTTTCAGTTCCTATAACCAAATCAAAAGTTTTTCCATTTTTATTTTTGATATTATTCAGCAGAATAAACTTATTGAAATTCAGAAAGTCATTTAAACTATACAGCTTTGAATTCATGTTATGAAAGTTAGTATCATTCCCTTTAATCTCTGGAATATTGAAATCTCCGAATATGTATGATATTTTCTAATTATCTATATTTTTTTGCATAGCATCGAAAATCTCAGAATAAATTTCATTGGTACTATTTGGTGGAATATATAATAGAATAATTGTGAATGTTTCCTTTTTCATGTCAATTATTAACATTATGTGACCTGATGAATGAAAAACTTCATCAAAATAGGATACATATGAGCAACATTTGTTCCAGTGATGGAAGCACGCTTTTTTAGAATGGACATTTGTCAAAAAAAAATCCACTCTGTTCAGAAGTTAACAGAGGGGTTACTTTAATGGAAACACTGTATGTAAACTACTCATACTCATAAAACTAAATACCCATTTTCCTATTTGAATATGTCTTCGCATTGGTTGACTATTCGCGCGACAAATGTAAAACGAAGCTATTATCATTATTCCTGAACAAAGGAGTATACTCTAAATTTATATTGAACTACACACAGTGATGAAGCTGATTACCCCATATAGGATGGTGCCAAAACGAATTCTAAACGCATAAAAAAAAGAAAAAAGTAGAAGGCAAAGACCTGCCCACTAAGCAAAGTAAAATTCTTTCAATATTTCAGTAAACTTTTGTGGTAATGTGTAATGTTACATCAGAGTTTTCTGCCACCTTACTGCAAAGGATCAGCAACTACTGAAACGGACGTTCAGCAATATTAGAAATGTTATATGTCATTATCAATTATTCCAGCTAGGTTACTGCAACATTGCATATAATGTACAGGAAAATTGCAGATGAGATATTAAAAATGACGTCTTATGACAATGTTGCAGCAACTACTAAAATGGATTGATGGATGTAATCTTTTATAATTAGTAATTGCAGCAAGGTTACCGCAACATAGAATATAAATTAGTAGAAATTAACATATTCAATATTATGTTATATAGCAGCACCTTACCACCAATCTTGTCTATTCCTTTCCATAACATAACAGTAAGATTTCATAAATTACTTTCCAGTAGGTTTGTTCGCTACTGAAGAATTTTTGGATTTTCACTACTTGCTACTAATATTGGTAGAAAATGAAGGCAATCTTCATGGGAGACAGATTAGTTTTGATATCTTGGAAAATATCATTCAGTATTGATGTGTCTATGGAAATCAGATTAATCATTTTCTAGTTTTTAGAAACAAGCAGTGAAAACCCAAAAATCTTCTGAAATGATACCTATTGAATATAGATTCAGTATTTTCATTCGAAACAATGAATATTTGTTTTTTCACATGCTCATTTGAATCTTGGAGGTCAAAAAGACAAAAATTTGATAATGAAACCTTTAATTACAATATCACAAAAAACAAATACTGGTCGACAAGCCTAAGGATGCCTCCGAGAATTGGTTGCGCAGTAGACACAACCCTGGAGCGGGGCAAGAGCTCACTCGCTCTGCATTATTCAAGAAGTTAACGTCGTGAGTGTACAGTCAGTGGAATAAAATTATTGTGGCGTTATTCTGATTGTGTGTTGAATTTGAAATCCTTATGTTGTGTATAGTTTTGGAATATTATTAGATAGGTTATAGTGTAGTTTGTTGTGTTTGAAAATGCCTTCAAAGAGTAAAGTGAGAAATAAGATTATGAGTGGACGAAGTAGGGAAATTGTCAGTAATGTCATCAAATTCATGCAGGCCGAAGCAATGATAGGTGAAACCAGTATTCCTGGTTCAAGAACGAGTTGTTGCCGCAACGGGAGTTTGCGTTAGAAGCATTGGGAAAATTAATTCAGAAATGAATAAAATTGAAAAAGGTGAAATTGAACAATTCTCAACTCCAAATAAAAAGAGAAACAAAGAATCAAAAGTTACCATGGACAATGCTGATTTGGCAGTGGTCAGAGGTCATGTGATATTGTTAGTCAACTCCTGTAAGTATGTTCCTCGTGTTCTTTATTATATTTATTTACCTATTCCTGATATTGTGTGGCGATGCATTCTTTTTCTAGTCGTACTTTATTTACACTTATGGCTTCGGGAAAATTATGCAATTTTCATAAACGGTCCAGTGATCACAGACAATTATATTATTCGAACATTAGGAATTAATGAAAATTCAGATGAGAACCTACGTTCCTACGTGTTGCAGAAAAATTTCTCTCCCGATTGTACATTCCGATGATAACCAGCCGTTAACAGTAGTCGATCTTTGTCGCATATCTACTCACGCTTTCTATCGTTTGCGCATCTCAGAGGAATCCTTATGCTTGTCGACCTGTAAGTACTCATACTTGTTAAAATGTCAAAATAAAAAAAAAATGTTTCTCCTTATCAGGTACCTGAAACAAAATAATCATTGGATTGAATGTGCAGCATAAATATCGACAACTTGATCTACTACCTAACCCTACAAGTGACACGTGTTTTTGCGAATCAAAGCCATCACATTTATTTCAAATGCATCATCTTTGATGCATGGAAATGAATTTCTCACTGCATCTGAAACCAAAATATTAGGTATAAATAAATATAATTAGTCAACTCAACGATTACGGTCTTATTTCAATAAATAATGTACAATTGAACTTGTCCTTGATTATGACACTATTGTGCTTACATATTTGCTTTATATTCAAATTGAATTGACTCAAGATTTAAAATTTGTATAGATATATATCATTTCTTTGATTCTGAAATTGTCTTTTTTGCTGGTCCAATTACAAAACATGGCTCAATGATTTGTGAAAAAACGTTCAAGATTTCTTCCAACACAAGACTTTTCATTCAAGCCACCAATATATTAGAGCAACCAAAATATAAATTTAAAAGTATTCCACATCATTTACAAATGTAAAAAGTCCCTTTCAAATTGACAGATTTATTCGCAATACAAGGAGAAAAAAACATTTTCCTACTAAACGCAGAATGAGCATACCAGACCATCCTAACCTAAAATGATAAATGATGTATCGCCTCACCTTACATGAAGATGCCTCAAATTTATTAGCATTATCCATTGTGCTGCTTCAAAACTCATTGAACTCTTATTCAAAAAACAAAATTGCAGAAGAATATGTACTTTACTGAGGTACTTAAGAACGAATGAAAGTATCCAGAACGAAACCAACGCAAAGGCACGACAGCACGACACACAACAATACAATTTACAATAGCAAAATGGCGCGAGGCGCGTGCTTGTCTGGGATCTGGGTGACTGGGTGTCGCCCCGTTAGGTGGCATCTTATCAAGACCGGGAAATTCAAAATGGTTGGTTTCCTGATAGATGAAATGTTATTTCAAGTTTCTTTATACTTACCATTTAAAATTGTCCTAGCGTATCATTTTGTACATTTCTGCGATGATGCAATCGAAATTTGAAAATGTATTGTGTTTTCTAAACACTGTCAATATTGTTTGAAGTTAGCTTATGTATGGTTGTAAATATCATGTAATTTCAAACTCAGTGCAACATTGCGATTTGAATTTGTTCGATAGTTCCAAATGTAACTTGCAGTCACATTGTTCGTAGATAGTTTCTGTATTGTTGCATTTACAATGAACTTTCATGGATCATGTAACATTGCACTTGAAACTGAATCAATAGCTTGCTTCATAACTTGCAAACAACTTTCTGTAGTTTCTTCTGTTATGTTAAGAAATTAAATATAGCATTGAGCCTTATGCAACATTATATTATCATTTTACGATGGCAAGCCATACATAATGTTGTTGCAATATTTTGTAACATTACATGTTTAGTGGGTGGTGGAGAATGTTGTTGAGGTTCCAACTTTGAGGACGAACAAAAATTATACACAAAAACACATAAAATGATGAAATGAGGGTGCAGTTTAGTGGTTGACAAAGGTTATTTGAGATGTGCGGCAGAACGAGACCTGTTAGCAGAACATGTTTAAAGAGAAGAAAAAGTTGTAGACAATAAAGTAATGGAAAACTATTCCATCAAACCCATTACTATTCTCCCTGTATATATCTCAATCAATCAATCAAAATATACTTTATTGTCTGAAGAAATGTATCCTTATTGACAAAGCGTTAATGAGCATAAAGCGTGAAAAATATCTAGTGGGTGTATATATATATATATAAAGTAAATGAATTAAGTTTGGTAAACAAATCATTAAAAACTATTGCATCACAGTTATACTTCCTGGTATTTGTGTAAATATATACATACATTCACAGACAGTTTAAAAAGGTTTAGCAAAAACATTGGTAGGTGATACAATTGTGCTAGTCAATTAATATTTATAAATAATTAAAGTTAGACATCTAAAATAGTTACACAGTCACATTAATAGTAAAATAAGTTAAAGTTTACACTAATATTAATCAAAGTTAAGCCAGTACAATACAGGTGTCACAGACATCACAGTCACATTAATAATAATATAAATAAAAGTTAGACTACTAAAATATATAAAAGGGTTGACTAACAACTTAGCATTGTCACTACTTTGATTATATCAGAAAGTAATCTTGAATGTCGTAAATAACTAGTTCAAGGAGAAATTTTTTTATAGAAGACCTAAACAAATCATATTTTTCAATATTTCTTATGTTTATTGGGAGATGATTGTATATCTTGGCAGCATTATAGATGAGCGAGTTTTTGATCAAACTAGAAGATGGAATCGGGAGTTTTAAATTATTTCTTTGGCGAGTGATTCCATCATTGACTTTATACAACGATTTATTTTTAAAAACCAAACAAGTCGTTTCGAGGATAAACAATGATGGAAGAGTTAAAAGTGCATTATCTTTGAACAGAGTTCTACACGATTCTCTAGGTCCTACTTTACATAAGTAACGAATGGCTCGTTTTTGCATGACGAAAATTGAGTTAAAGTTCTCTTTGTTACAAGTTCCCCAGAATGCTATTCCATATCGAATGTGTGACTCAATCAGTGCATGGTAAACCACTTTAGCCGTTACCATACCCAATTCCCTGGCCACTATACGTATTGCATAACATCCTGAGGCAAGTTTTTTTCCTAGCTGCTTGACATGTTGTTGAAAATTTAAATGTTTGTCAATGTGGACCCCAAGAAATTTAGTTATATCAAGATTGGTTATCAATTCATTTCCTAAAGGAATATGTGGAAGGACACACTGATAAGATAGACAATTGGTTTTGTTAATGTTGAATGAGAGTAAATTGGCATCACACCATTCTTTTATCTTGGATATATCTCGTACCATTTTTAAGTGTAGATTGTCAATATTGTTATCATGCCATAGAATAGTTGTATCATCTGCAAAAAGTGTAAAAAAGCCATCTGATGTAATGGTTGCCAGGTCATTGAAATACAGCAGAAACAAAATAGGACCAAGCACTGAGCCTTGAGGAACACCACAACGAATTACACCAGTGCGTGATAATTTATGTGTTTTCACGATTTGGGTTCTCTGGTTTAAGTACGATTGTACCCACTTGAGACTTTGATTTCTGAGTCCATAAAGTTCTAATTTGCGTAACAATATTTTATGGTTTACGCAGTCAAATGCTTTTGACAAGTCACAAAATACTGCTGCACATACTTCTTTCTGGTTCAGCTCAGTGTACAGTTTATTAAGAAATGTAAATATAGCATCGCCTGTGCTTTTCTGTTGTTGAAACCCAAATTGTTGTGTGTTTAAGATATTGTGTATTTTCATGAAATTTATAAGTCTCATTTTCACTAGTTTCTCTATTATTTTACCAAGAACTGGTATAAGTGATATGGGTCTGTAATTGGAAGGATCGTAATTATCACCTCCTTTATGTATAGGGACCACGATGGTGGTTTTAAGAAAGTCTGGATAGGTGCCTGTAGCGAAAGAATTATTAATTAACTGGACCAGTAATTCTAGTATGTAAATTGGAATATTCTCGAGGATTTTTATTGAAATATTGTCGATTCCACAAGATCTTTTGTTTTTTAAGTTTTTAATTGTTGTCATGACTTCAGATTTTCATAATTTTATAACTAATTGTACAATCCATCACTATGCAGACGATACGCAGATACATCTTTCATTCACTCCTTCTGATCTACCACAGTCTCATGACGACATAAATAAGGACTTGAACTCTTTGTTTGATATATCTTGTGCACACAATCTGTAACTCAATACAAGGAAATCAAAGGTTATGCTATTTGGACCCAAGAAAGCTAGAGAGTCTGCAATAAATCTGTTGAATATCAACATAGATAGAGATGTTGATTTCATTGAAAATATGAACATAAAGTATGTTCATAAAGTCAGTTCATAAAGTCAGTTGTGGAATTTCACTCTTCTAAGATCATCATTCATAGATAAGAATCTCCAATGGAAACTGGACATTTGATAAATATCAACCATCTGAATGAAAATGCAAATTTTCACTTTCAGATTTTTCTCTCAAGTTATATAGGGTCTTTCTCAATATCTATCAGATGTAGTTCAATGTCCAGCGTGGCTTTTGCCGGGGAAGTAGTTGTTTTCTGTTAGATATTACAAAAAAGTAACTTCAATTTTATCGTAGGGTTTTTCCATTTCCAGAGGAGTCATGTATTGATTCAATTTTCAATTGAGAATGTTTCTCTTTAAAACATGAATCCCTTCCAAGAGAGGTTATCTTGTACGATGGAAAACAGCGACTAAATTCCAACTTTCAGTCGTAGATGATTCCACAACTGACTTTATGAACATCCTGTTCATATTTTCAATGAAATCAACATGCCATACCCATGACAGGTTTAATGTCAGAAAAATATTTTCAAAGTTTCATCCCACACGAAATAGTCCAACAATTCCTCATTACAGTGTGAAATTGCTTCTGAAGAGTATGTTTTCCAATTCTTCCGACCTCCCTGATGATCTTAGAAGAGTGAAATAGATTTTTGTCGACCAAAATGTATTGGAGGCCTAGCGAAAGAGATGCAATTATTCACGCATCAATGGAATGAGCGATTTTCTGTGAGTGATACTTTTGAATAACATTTTCCCTCATCTCATTCATAGATAAGAATCTCCAATGGAAACTGGACATTTAATGAATATCAACCATCTGAATGAAAATGCAAATTTTCACTTTCAGATTTTTTCTCTCAAGTTATATAGGGTCTTTCTCAATATCTATCAGATGTAGTTCAATGTCCAGCGTGGCTTTTGCCAGGGAAGTAGTTGTTTTCTGTTAGATATTACAAAAAAGTAACTTCAATTTTATCGTAGGGTTTTTCCATTTCCAGAGGAGTCATGTATTGATTCAATTTTCAATTGAGAATGTTTCTCTTTAAAATAGATAGAGATGTTCTTCCGATCGTGAGTAATTGTAAAAACCTCGGACTTTGGTTGGATTCAGATCTACGATTCACAAAACATTCAAGTTATTTATGCCAGTCATCGTACAGCGTTCTGAGGCGATTGTATCCAAATAGAGATATCCTGTCTACTAAACTGAAACTGAAATTATGCGAGTCCTTAATTTTCTCATAATTATCTTACTGACTCCCATCGCTTGCAAAGAATTCAAAACTCATGCTTGAGGTTTTCATTTGGAGTAAGGAAATATGACCACATATCCGCAAAGATGCGTGCTTCTGGTTGGTTGAGCTTAGAACAATTGAGATATGTGCATTTACTAACTCAAGTGCACAAAGTTCTGAAAATTGGTTCACCAGAATATCTCTACAAAAGATTGAAAACTTTCTCACATATCAAACAATTTTCAAATCGCAACAAGTCTACTTTAGTTTGAAAGTGGTTGACAATGTTTCACTTTGAGTAAGGTTATTCTGGACTTTCATTGTCTAAAAACAAAGAAAATTCAATTCTCTGCAATTTTTAATCACGACGTTTCAACTGTTAAAATCTACAGTCGTTATCAAGGATATAATGCGACAATCTCAAGGATACTTCTTATATATGCTGTGGATGATTTTGTGTCATTAGCCTAGGGGTAATTTGGCGGTATTCAGGTAAGCTTGTTAATTACAGTGCCAGGCCTCTCCGGTACAGCATTGTTAATTCTTATCACAATTTCAATTGATCCATGCCACTAATTGAGGGTTTCCACATATTACGGATTTCTATGCTAGCTTGATTGAAGACTTTGTTGTTCATAATATATGCACCATCTGTAAACTTCCTTCTATACCAGCCTTTTCCTTTATGGATGACTTCGGCTTCAGTCCATTTTATGTTGTGTTGGGTCGTCCAGACGCTATCCCTGACTTTGATGTTTCTCCTCGTTGCGTGTTTCTCTTGTGTTCAGCGAGTCTAATGCTTAGTGGTCTCTTAGTTTCTCCAAGATAATCTTCGCCGCATTCACAAGGGATGCGGTAGATGCAGTTTTTGGAGTGAATGTCAGCGTTACGTGGTCTGGTGTTTGTGAAATGGCTGCGAATAGTGTTACCTGACTTGTAACATGTCCGTATTTTGTATTTCGACCCAATTCGCTTCATTCTTTCCGATAGACCTCTAACATACGGAACGCACAGGGTGGCTTGTGTCGGCTCATCTGGTTTCTTATTCTTATCCCCACTGTGGGCTAGAACCTCTCCTATATGTTTTTTTGCAGAGAAATAATCATCAACAGTAATTCCTATATTGAATTAGCAAAAGATCTTACGACTACTATACAAAGAAAAGCTAATGAATTTTTGAAAGTACTTAAAGACACAAATCAAATTGATGATGTCAAAAAAAGAAACTCACATGTTGTAATGCTGTTTCTCCAAAATTCTATTCATTACCAAAAATGCATAAACCTACTTTATCGATGAGACCTATAGTTTCATGTATTGGTGCTCCAACAGAAGCCATTGCCTCACTTCTCACAGATATTCTAACTAAAGCATATGATTCTGATGATGAATACTTTATACAAGACTCTTTTGAAGTAAATAATAAATTTAATAACACAAATATACCGAGTGACTATGTTTTGGCAAGTCTTGATGTGGTTTCTCTTTTTAGTAATGTATATTTAGAAGTTTGACAAAGATCAATTCACAAAAATTGGTATCGTATTAGCAATTATTGTAACATTAATGAAGAAACATTCATGAAAATTTTAACTTTCTTGTTCAATAACACATATTTCTCTTTTAACAACAAAATTTATAAACAAAGCTTTGGAACTCCAATGAGAGCTTCAATCTCCCCTATATTAGCTTCATATGTGATGAATGATGTGTTGGACACAGTAATTCCATTACTATCATTTAAACCTTTTTTCATCAAAAAATATGTTGACGATATCAATACTGAGATTCTTAGTACTTGCAACAGCTCTGACCCATATATTCAGTTTACAATAGACACTGAGGATGATGATTTTTCCGTACCATTTTTAGATAAAAGATTCACACGTAATCTTAATAACAAAATACTTATAGACTGGTACAGGAAACCATGCAGTTCTGGAAGATATATTAACTTCGAGTCTTATCACAAGCGTTCAATGAAAATAAACCTTGTGAAACAGATGAAAGCTAGAGTACTCAAAATCTCAGATAAATCCTTTCAAAAAAAAAACTAGATATTCTTTACAAACTCTTTTCAGACAATGCTTATCCACCTAAATTACTGAGAAGTATTCTGTTCAGCACACCATTAAATATTGAATCAGATATTATATCTAACAATCTTAACATATCCACTAATGGCAATGTTGCTAATACTAATCCTACAAATCCTACAATTTCTACATTTACTTCACTTCCATATATAAAAGATAGTACACCAAGATTGTCCAAGCTCTTTCATTCAGTGTATAATGTCAAAATAGCAAATAAAACTATTTTACCAATTAGATCAATTTATTCAAAAGTAAAAGATAAAATTCCATTAACTTCCACTTCAAATGTAGTGTATAGCATTCCTTGTCAGAACTGTGATAAAAATTATATTGGCCAGACTTCTAGATGCCTGAAAAGTAGAATTTCCTTACATGAAACTGATTGTATACTTCATCCTGAAAGATGTGCTCTTGCTGAAATTTGACTATCGAATAAATTATAATTCAACTAAAATATCAGCTAAAGAGACTCATATGACTAAGAGAACATTTTTAGAAATGGCCTTTATATCTCAAGATAAAAAATGTATGAATAAAAGAACTGATATAAATCATTTGAGTTAGATTTAATCCTTCTTATGAATAATAATATCTCCATAACTACTCAATTGGAAATGTAATTTTTTCCTAACTTACAAAACAACAGTCGTATATTTCAATTTTCAACAGTTGGTACAAGATTACAGTTGGTAACATTGACTTGAAAATTACAGATTTCTTTTCTATTGACAGTTGACACCTGATGTATATCCCTTAGATACAATCAACAGGTCTTTTGATTTTCGTCTGAAATTTTAAAATTTTCTGTTTATTTATATTCGTAAAGTCTTTTTTCATATTATTTACTGTTGAATATAAGCGAAATGCGAATGTAATTAATATCGGTTGAAGTTGAAATAGCACTCAACAAATCCTTCCAGAGACGAATTAATGAGTAGGTAACTTCTTCAACTCCTGTGTAGACTGTATTGCGGTTTTTTATTGCGGCTTGCGATCGACAAGTTTTCTGAACGTCACTCTGACATTCGGTTCCAAATTTGACGCCGATCTGTAACTTCGTTTTTAATGGGTAAACAGAATACGGCTATTTCACGATATCAGCATGCTCCATAAAATGTGCGTAGTTCAACTCAAAATACGCGTGAAATATATATAATTTTGACATTAGAATTAACGCCTAAATGAGTTTCCTCTTTGCTGATGGGTAAAACACCTATATTATACTTTTACTATCTAACTTATATTTGAATTAGTGGAGTAGACTGAACATTACAATTTTAAACTGTAATATCACTATTCAAAGCATTAAGAACATGTAAAACAACCTCACTATAGTTGTAAGTAAAATTCAATAACATCAACATGTAAAATTGACATAATAATTCTTTGTAGTTCCCTGAAGATGTAAATAAAATTTTCGAAAGCTTGGAATAAACTCTATAAAAGAGTACACTTTTTACTTTGCTGCAATCCCCAATATTTACTGGTTTTATGTTGTTATATATATTTTCATTTGTTTCTGCATCTGATGAATTAAGACGAGTTTTTATTATTATTTTTTTCCTGTAAGGAATGTACCAGACAGGCCCTGTCTCCGGTGCACCGATACATCCGGAGGGCGCGCTGGTGTCGTTAACCCCAATAACCACTCCCTGCGTCCGTAGCGTAAGTGACTATTGGGTATGAGAATCATGTGCCCTGAGTAAACGGAGCGAACCAAGGATAAAAGCCTTCTGCATTCGTGCTGCTAAGATTTCTTCCCTATTACGGCAAGCCCGTATTATCTTTAAGTTAGAGAGCAGTGTGTCCATCAATCCACCAAGGACTCCGATAATCAGAACCACCATTTTGACAGAATGGTCCGGATACAACCTGCGGAGTTCAGAGGGAAGATCTCGATATTTAGTCCGTTTTTCCTCCTCTTTTCGAATGATATTCATTTCGCCTGGAGCAAAAAACTCCATGACGAATATCGTTCCACTTTGATTGTGGACAACATCAGGCTTATCGGATTGTATTTGCCTGAGGGTGGGGAATGAGTAGTTCCAATAGATTCGGCACCTCTCATTCTCCACCATGGACTCAATATCACCCGGAACATAAGGCAACACCGGTGTCTCATCTATACCGTACGAGTATCGTAGATGGTAGTACAACACTCGTAGCGCCGCGTTATGCCTGTGGATATAGGATGAGACTGCATAAGATGGGCATGCTGATAGAAAATGCATTACGGTCTCAGATGCCCCGTGACATGCCCTGCATCGGGTGTCAGGGACGTCTATACCCATCACGCGACTACGTTAGATGATGGTGTTGAAGACACCACCCTGGCAGGCCATTATGAATCCCTCGATCTCTGACTTTAGCTCACTCGACCTGAGGAAGGTAAAGGTCCAGCTTTTGGATAAGCCAAGGTCTTCGATGTTGTGAAAGAAGACACCATGCATTGGTTCATCCATATGTAGCTGTAGCAGGACCTGTCACCGCAGCTTTGATGTGAGCTTTTTGCTGAACGGGTCCCAACTCGGTGACAGAGTTTGGGTTAGCCCGTTCAGTGTCTAATACGAGATCGAGTTCATCGGCCGCACGGGTTGCTGCCTTAAAAAGAAATGCTCCAATCCCTGATTATTCATGGTCGCGGACCATGCAGAGAAGGGGATCTGAACTCCTGATGACTTTACAGGCCCCATCCAGAACCATTCTGTTATGCAGACACTCCAAACTCAAAAGTCCACGGCCTTCCCGTTGTCTAGGAAAGTATAACCGTGAAACGGACGATTTGGGATGCAAGCTCCTATTGAGATGCATCATTTTGCGAGTTTAAACGTCGAGTTGTCGCAGCTCTTCCTTAGTCCACTTCATCACTCCGAAAGAGTAAAGAAGTATCGAAACGGCAAGCATATTAGTTGCAGCAACTTTGTTCTTCCCCGACAGTTCTGATGACCAGATCTGTCGGAGTTTATGCTGATACTTGCCGCGGAGAGAGTTTTTAACTGTGAATACCTCTTGGGAGCGGCGTTGCTCCACCCCTAGGTAGGAATAAGTCTCTCTGGCATCTAGATAATGTAGGATGCTTTCGTCTACGAGCTGGTACATCCTCTCCGTATTCCTCGCATCGTCCTCTTTTGAGATGAACTGTGGCACATTTGTCGATCCCAAATTCCATACCGATAGCATGCGTATAATCTTTCATCACCCTAAGGGACTGATGTAGGTCCCTTTCTCCAGAGGATATAATTTCAGGTCATCCATGTAAAAAACGTGGGTGACTTTGGGCCTCCAGTTGCTGGGGGTGCCGCAGTTGTACCCACGAGTATTCCTGAGTGCAACGGACAATGGCAATAGTGAGATGCAGAAGAGAAGATGGCTGAGGGAGTCTCCCTGAAACACGCCTCTTCTAATGATGACCTGCTCTGTTTGGACTATGTCTCTACCAGATCTTATGGTGAAGCAAGTCCTCCAGAGCGGCATCAGTTGTCCAATGCATCCCACTATTCGACTGAGTACCTCAAGGCATCCGAGCAAATGCATGATCAACTCATGTGATGTTGTATCAAATGCCTTGCGGTAATCAATCCAGGCCATCGAAAGGTTACGCTTATACTGCACGAAGTCCTGCGTGATACATCTATAGATGAGCAGGTTCTCCCTGCACCCGGTGAACCCTTTCTTCGACCCTCTCTGCTCATATATCCGTTCATATACCAGATCAACTGCGGAAAGAATGCGCGCGTATAAGATGCGTGTAAACATCTTATAACACGCATTCAAGCATGTTATCGGCCTGTAATTTTTTGGATCAAACAAATCTCCATTTTTGGGGATGAGCATGGTTCGCCCCTCGACAAACCACTCCGGAATCTGTTGCTCCCCATCTAGCCATGATTTAAAAACTCTAGCCAGATGGCAATGGGTTGTTGGAAACTTTTTCCACCAATAGTTATTTAACCCATCATGGCCTGGAGCAGCGAAATTCTTAGAGCCTTTTAGGGCCCTTCGAACTTCTTCCGTGGTTATCGGATTGCGCAGATCATTGAGCTCAGGCTGCCGAAGCCTCCTGCAGAATGCTTCGAACTGCGCTAGGGCTGGAGTATCTACGTTGAATAGTTGCGGATACTTATGGATATTCTTCCAGAATGTTTCCACCCGATCTGCAGCCGGCGGGTTATCGACAACACGTGGAGGCTCTTGGAATAAGCGAGAAGGTTTATCGCGGAACTTTATGTTTTCCGCGATACTTCTCGCCCGCCTCACTAGTGACTTCTTTGCAGCCACTAGCATTCGTATCCTATCAAGGCAGTGCTGTTTGATGGCGAACAGTACACCTTCATTTAATGTGAGGTGAGCTCGTCTCAATTTTGCGGCAATTCGCCGCACTGCGGGTGTGAAATGCCTATTGGCCACCACGAAGTCCACCACACACTGGATACGAGAAGCGTGTTGTCTCACCGACTTGATGTTGGTTTCCATCTTGTGTACACGTCGTTCATGCCTCCCTACCACAGCGGTGGTGTCCCTCCTCTCCGTTTGGGATAGAGCATGAGCAGCGTCGTACACAAGAAGAAGAAGAACATCGCCAATCTCCGCATCCACCCGTGCCAGTTTTTGCGGCTTCAGGTTTTTCATATTGTGAAGCGCCCTGCGAGTTCTGATATTCTCCACCGGTGGAACAATGCGATTCTCCTCCACAGCCAAACCGACACGTGGCATATCTGCCACTTCGATAACCGGCTGAGGAGGAGCTCTAACGTAGCCTCAAGCCCGATGACGGGATACATAATCCCTGAGATTTTGTGTGGAAAAGGCTGCATGCTCTATGTGCCTTTCACACCACAGAGCATGCATTCTCGCCATGTATCCTCTCCGGGCCTGCCTATTATTATTATTATTATTTTTTTCCCTTTACGAGTGTACCAGTCAGGCCCTGTCTCCGGTGCTCCGACCCATCCGGAGGACGCGCTGGTGTCGTTTACCTCAATAACTACTCCCTACGTCCGTAGGGTGAGTGATTATTGGGTCCGAGAGTCATGTGTTCTGAGCAGACGAAGTGAACCAAGGATAACGGCTTTCTGCATTCGTGCTGCTAAGATAGTAGTGATACAACCCCAGTTGTAGCCCACCATGCGCAGTAGCGACTTCTCAGCGTCGCTGGGTTCACCGCGTGACGTTGGGTGTTGCCGGATTTAAAATTAAGGAGTAGAGTTACGGAGGGTGGGACGTTGCCGGTTTTTAAATTTAATTATGGAAGAAAAAAGATATACAGGGTGTACCACCATAGTATTTAAGAGAAAAAAACATGGCTGCTGCCATACAGGGTATACCAACACAACATTTAAGAGAAAAAAACATGGCTGCCTGTCAAATGACATGAGACAGAGAAAAAACATGACAGCTGTCAAATTTGGTATACAGGATGTCTCAAAATACATCGGAAATATGAATCATCACATCATTGGAGCATCGCATCATTGGGGCATGCAGGGATTCAGAAGTTTTCATTTTACGTATACAGGGTGTGTCAAAATTTGAGGAAAAACAAATACAGGGTGTCTCATAAACGTGCATCGTGATGGGGTTTGGCATTTAAGAAAAAAATATATACCAGGTGTACCAACGTGCCAGTTGAGAAAAAAAATATGTCTCATAAACGTGCATCGTGACGGGGTCCGGCATTTTTAAAGTGCGATTTGGAAGTGCAGTTGGCATTCAAAATTTTAGTCATTTTTCGAACGGGAAAAATGCATAATTGTAGTCACATTTACACACGTTTTGGCGTTTAAAATTTGAGGTGTTTTTTTCGAACGCGAAAACGAACATTTTGAGCAACTTTGAAATGCCTATTGTCCATAAGAATTACATGGAAAAGTGTATTTTCGGCGTTCGTTATTTTAGTTGTTTTTTAGAACATGAAAAACGCTTATTGTGATGACATTTTTGCGTTTCAAATTTCAAGTGTTTCTTAGAACGCGGAAAACGTGTATTTTGATAACATTTTCGCATGTTTTAGAGTTTCAACCGTGCAACGTTTTCGTAAAACGCCATAAAGTGAGGTTAGATAGATCGAAAGAGGCGGCGGAGGGGATGATTATGTTAGATGAAATTTTGGTGAAAAAATAATTAGTAATACAATGGCATCGGCAGAATACAGACGTAAATTAGAGAAATTTGAGAGACGTCTTCAGGAATTAAAAAAAGATATTCAATTTTTTGAAGAAAAAGAGAATGTTTGGAAGCAGTTGAATAATTTACTCATTCAAGACAGAGTTTTCATGCGAAAATTACCTGAACCGAGATACCCATTGAGAAGGATACAACCTCACATCGTAGAATATACCAACACCAATGCTCGAAATGAATTTTATTCTTCTAACTGCAATAACAAATAATGTTTTGTATGTTAACAAACCAGATGGAGTAAAATTCATGGCAATATGTGTGAAGATGATTTCGAAAATGGATGCAAGAACAACAGAACAGAATGGCAATCTATGCGTTCAACAAAAGTCAATGATGGCCAGTTACCAGTTTTTACCAGCACAGTTCCAAAGAATGTAGCATTTAAGTATAAGCTGAAGTTGATATTTGAAGATCGCCGAGGAATAGACACAAAAACTGAAGAATTTGTTCCCGCAGGGCGGCAGAAAACGAAGACACGAGTGGAATTTGAACTTTATAGAATTTTCATTATAGTGTCCACAATATTATCATGTTTATTGCTCAGAATTTTAATGGAAATAATTGTAAACGCAAGAAAATGGAATATATTGTTTGATTAAAAATTGTTGCAAATCGAATTTAGTTTCATTTCGTTCGTTTCAGAAATATAAAATTATCAAACAACCACGGCGTTATCACTTCCGTTAATCGGTTTATCTGCGGTTGGCATGAAACGCGCCAGTCGACGTTATCTGTTATTGAAAAACCGCAGTGGACGGATAATTCAACATATGATAAACACTTTGGCATTGACTTGGGGTTTTAACAGGAAATTACAATACCACACGCTAGCAACGGTTTTTCGTTATCCAAGTGCGTACGTGAGAACTGAGAATCGTTCGATGTATTTCGAGAAGCTTGCGCTGGCACCGACTGCGCGTTGACGTAGCGGTGGGAGATAGCAATACTATAAAAGCAATTCTGGGTGTGAACGGCTTCAGTCTACATCTCAAGTATACCGAACCAGCTCTCCTCATTTCAAGTGATTTGTGTGTGTGAAAAACAAAGTAAGTTTTTATTTATTTTATTGCTTTTATTTGATTGTGACATTAAAATTATTGGTGGGCTAGATGAAGTAACTTCAATATTCAATTTGAGAATTCAGATATTTTTTATGTGAACTTTTAGAGTAGAAAGTGATTGAAATATTTTTCATAATCGAATTTTGGGGGTTTTGTGTGCACGTTCAATTCAAAGTTTTCTCAGATGAATTAACGTAAATGCTTTTTAGCGTGTGTTTCAAGTTTTTGTTTAATTTTTAATGCAAAGGGGTTGTGTTCGAATTGAAAAATCGTTGGTTTTCATCAAGGCAAAAACTTTTTATTTCGGTTTGTTTCAGATGGATTTACAAAAAATCAACGCATCTTCATTGGTGGAAAGGAAGCCAACTATCAAATTGTCGAGTCTTGCAGTGGGGGTGTCGCAGCCAATCAGGAAAGCCAAAATTGTGAGAAGTAAATTTGGAGAAGTTATACTGGTGGAATTATTGGAGAACGTGACATTCCTACCGCAGCGAGTGACAGAGGTGTATCAGTCCCATGTTGAAGAATTGTCATCGGAAAAATATTCAATAATTTTCCGTGGTGTTATCGATACTGGCAAGGCGAATCCTGCAGTTTCATTTGAAATTGTAGAAAATTAAGGTTAGTATTGGTTTTTTTTTTTTCGTTCAATATGTGAAGAGTTTGTGTTTCGATGCAGAAGTTTTTTGTTTGTGAAGAATTTGTGTTTTTTATTTATAACCATAGCGCTCATGTTGTATCATTCGAAATACATCTGGTGTATGTTTTTTATTTTTTTTTGATATACAGAGTGTCTTAAAAACGTAATAAATTTTGCCTGATCTAGCTAGAACGAATCAACGTTACTTACACATATAGTATACAGAGCGTCTTAAAAAATATTCAATAAATTTTGTGTGATCTAATTAGAACGAACTAACCCTACATAGACATATATAGAAAAAACTCAATACATTTTTTCACCATCACTTGATGAAGGACAGGTGACAAGACATTCCCCCATTGAAAAAATAAGTTGTATATTTGTATTGAAAATTGAATTTATTTCAGAACAATACATCAACGTGTGCAGCAATATAACCGAAGTCATCACAGCAGTCTCTCCACAACAGAATTCAGCAAGTTCTACAACCATCTCAACAATTCCAGTAGCTTCCAGAGTCATCTGAGCAGCTTCCAGAGTAATCTGAGCAGCTTTCAGAACCGGGACCATCACACCAAGAATTCAATTTTGAACAAAATATCGGTGAGACTCGTTAATAAATAAAATCCAAATGACTGAATTTTCTAGAACAATGTCAACAATTGATAAATACCTTGCACTTATCAAAAATAATTATTCTGATGATATTGCCAAACAAGCTATTAAATATATAAATAGTCATGTGAGGAAATGTGTTTTAGCCATGAAAAAAATTAAATTTTCGGTTGGGGAAAAAAAGAAAATAATAATAAAAATTGGGGAATTGAAACGTTTCAGATTATTGATTAAATTAATGGATAAGAAACATGTTGGCTCAGGTATGAAAAGACGAAGCTCCAGGGTACAGTGGCAGAGTGTGAACAATGTTTTCAATCGTAGAGTAACAACGGGGGTAATTATCAATTTATCTCATAAAGATGCTAAAAATTTTCTAGATGATGCTTTTTCCTTTTTCAAACGCGAGATTGTCAAAATTTTACAACAAATGCCATGTCTCAAAGTTAATTTTACATTTTCGGGGGATTTTATTAAAAAATCACATGACGAGGAAATTGTTGATAGAAAATATTTTAGAACTCCAAATAAAGTGGTTGATTTAGGTACGGACTTAGCGTTATGGTACACTGAAAATGTTGTGGATGTTATATTGAATAAATTGGGTGGTTTTGAAGAACAACAGTCGGGGTGGGCATTAAGTGAAATTCTTTCGTTGGAGGTGGCCATCAATAAATATGAAACAGGAAACGGTTCATCTTTCATTCCTCTTCCTGAACAAATCGCAAAGAAAAAAGCATGCATCAATGTACAAAACAATGACGAAATGTGCTTCTTTTGGAGTATTATTAGCGCGTTATATCCAGTAAAAAAACATCATCAAAGAGTTTCAAAATATCCTCATTATTCTACAGTTTTGAATATTACAGGGATAGACACTCCAATGAAGTTACAACAAATTTCCAAATTCGAAAAATTAAATGATATTTCTGTAAATGTTTACACGTTAGAATTGAATCAAGCAAAGGAAAAATCTTTTTATGTGGTAGTACATGCCAGACTTACAGCGACAAAACGAGACAGACATGTTAATTTGTTATTGATTCAAAACAAATATTTTCCAAAATTGAACGATTACGAGGCTCCTCCCATTGACGACGACGAGACTGAAATAAAATTCCATTATTGTTGGATTAAAGACATGTCCCGGTTAGTATCTAGTCAATTGAGTAAGGATTATCATAAAAAATTCTTTTGTGACAGGTGTTTCAATTATTTTTCAAGTCAACAAAAATTGAATGACCATACTACACACTGCGAAAAATTAAATGATTGCAAAATTTCTTTTCCCACATACGATCATGTGGAATTCCGAAATTATGTTTATAAACAAAAATGTCCTTTCATCATGTATGGTGATTTCGAATCACTGCTGGAAAAATGTGGGGAAAAGATTTCAGACAAGAGTATGAAATATCAAAAACATACAGCATTCAGTGCAGGCTACTACCTAAAATGTTCCTATGACGATAGTCTTTCTCGATTCAAGAGTTATCGGAGCGAAGATTGCATGCAATGGTTTGCCGATGAATTGGCCGATATTGCAAAATTTGTCGAGTCAAAAATTAAAAAAATTGAGCCAATGATTGTGCCATTGAGTAGTATCGGTGCTGCAACGACTTGTCATATTTGCGAAAAACCGTTCACCCCCAAAGATGTTATCGTGCACGACCATGATCATTTTACGGGGGCGTTTCGGGGATGGGCTCACCAAGCCCCTTGTAACGTCAATTTTCGTAAATTGTTTGTGGTACCCATTACGTTCCACAATTTGTCGGGGTATGACAGCCACTTTATCATTAGGGATATCGCAAAAAGAGGAAAAGTGAGCATACTTCCTTCCAATAAAGAAAAATACATTTCATTTACACAACACGATGCTGAAACTAAAATTAAATTCCGATTTATAGATTCTTTTCGATTCATGGGAACTTCGTTGGATGAATTGACATCCACATTAAGTAAAGATAGTTTGGAAATTTTAAAAAAAGAATTCAGTCATTTAGATGATGGGAAATTTACTCTTCTCACCAAGAAGGGGGTATTTCCATATGACTATGTAGATAACTTGAAAAAATTGAACAAAACGGAGTTGCCATCACGGGAAGAATTCTATAATAAATTGAACGATGAATACATATGTGACGAGAAGTATGCTCACGCACAAAATGTTTGGGACTCATTTAAAATTACAAATTTGGGGTCGTATGCAGACCTATATTTGAAAACCGATATTTTATTATTGGCAGACGTTTTCGAAAATTTTCGTCAAAAATGTATAGCAACTCATGGGCTGGACCCTTCATGGTATTATACAATGCCAGGTTTTACGTGGGATGCTATGCTAAAGTATACAAAGTGTAAATTACAAATTTTGAAAGATATTGACAAAATCATGTTTGTGGAAAAGGGTATAAGGGGCGGAATTTCGGTGTGTTCTAATAGATACAGTGAGGCTAATAATCCATATATGGCAGCATACGATCCCAAAAAAACTTCAAAATATCTTGCTTATTTGGACGTTAATAATTTATATGGGTGGGCAATGTCAGAATTTTTACCGTACGACGGTTTTGAATGGATTGAAAATTTTGATAAAGATGTGACTGAAATTCCTGACGATAACCCCGAAGGGTATATTTTGGAAGTGGATTTAGAATACCCCGAAAAATTGCACGACTTGCACAAAGATTTCCCGTTTTGTCCCGAACACCGCGCACTGCCAAATTCTAAGCAAAAAAAATTAATGGGTACCCTGCATAATAAAGATAAATATACGTTGCATTATAGAAATTTAAAACAGGCGTTGAAACACGGCTTGATTCTGAAAAAAATCCATCGTGTCTTGAAATTCAAGCAGTCTGCGTGGCTGCGACCCTACATTGAGTTGAATACTCGTCTGAGGGCTGCAGCCACCAGTTCTTTTGAAAAAAATTTGTACAAATTAATGAATAACGCCGTTTTTGGTAAAACAATGGAGAACATCCGGTTACACAGGGTGGTCAAACTTGTGAATTCCTGGAACGGTCGTTATGGCGCCAAAAATTTAATATCTAGTCCTAGATTTCAGAGTCGAACCGTGTTCGATACAGACTTGGTAGCTATTGAATTGAGAAAGACTGAACTTATTTTCAATAAACCTTCGTACATTGGAATGGCAATATTAGACATTTCAAAAACATGCATGTTTGATTTTCATTACGATTTTATGTTGCCCACTGTAGGTATCGAAAATTGTAAATTAATGTATACAGATACAGACAGTTTTGTGTATGAAATAACGTGTGATGACGTATATTTGGAACTTATTAAGAAGCACATATCGAAATTTGATACTTCCGATTATCCGCCTGATAATAAGTTCCAAATTCCACTTGTAAATAAAAAAATTCCTGGGCTAATGAAAGATGAAGCGAATGGTAACATCAGCACGCACTTTGTAGGGTTACGTTCAAAAATGTACACCTACAAAGTGCAGGGCAGAAAAGTGGTGAAAAAATCTAAAGGCATTCGGTATAATGTCGTTAAAAATAAAATAAATTTTCAAGATTATACCGATTGTCTTAGGAATTTCAAAGAGAAAATTTGCGAACAATTTAGTATTCGATCATACGCTCACAACGTTTTCAGCATCAAGCAAACGAAAATAGCTCTAAGTCCGTTTGATAATAAACGAAAATTAATTGCCAAATCATCGGACACTTTACCTTGGGGCCACTATAGTTTGAAATAATATTTCAAATCATTTGGATTTTATTTATTAATGGTACTCAACGAGAAATTTTGTTCTAGTTTGAAGTTATGGTCGATAGGTGTGTTACGCTAAAAATGTCTCCCAGCAGTGGTAAAACTCCACCAAGTTTACAAGAATTGGTTGCAAATGTGATTTATTGGACTGTTAAAGATTGTGAAGCAAAAAAAAAAAAAATATTATTAATAGCAAACTTGAAATTGAGATTTGGTATTTCAAACACATGAATAGATGTTATTTCAATATTCCAAAACAATTTAAACAAATTCTCAATTTGAATTGTATTACAGAATTAAAAAAAAACAAATGAGAAAAAATCATGATTTTAGTGATTCAGAATGGTCCAGATTTTTGAAATGTTAATTTATAGCTCATACCAGTTATGTTTGAAAACTGGATATTGTATATTAGTGCACACGTTGATATAATTTAAATAAAAAAATATATAGTGAAATTTGGTATTTTATTTGTTGATTTTCATAACTTTTGTAAGTGCACCGACTCGGTGCACTTTAAACACGATGAAATAAAAAAAAAACTATATCATATTTTTTATCATTTATTACATAAATTATACAATATTGTTTGTTTATAATAAAATAGATATTCTCGTAAAGCATTAGCATACAGACTATCTAAAGGGGAGGCTTCACAGAAACCTTCTATAATTTCTTCTATAGTTAAATAAATTTTCCTATCACGCAACCACGATCGAATAAGATCAAAAACACCTCGATAATAGGCACAAAAGTTCAAAGCATCCAGCATGGCGATGCGGCCGGACAGCACCCCTCGATGTGTTTCCAGAATATCGTTTACATCTTTCTCGGACAGCTCCAGGTTCACAGCGTCCTTGGCAATGGAAATTTGTTTGGTGCAGCTTTCGATGTATTGTGTGACGTAAATGTAATCTTTGCAACGTGTTACAATCGGATTATATTTATCTACATAGTCATCGATTCTTGCTTCAAAGAAAGTATCCACTGTCGTTTGCAAAATGCCAATGAGGGTTAACCATTCATCGAGTGTAAAATTGATGAATCGAAGTGAAAATTGCTGCTTCAAAATGACGCATGGGCTAAAGTCTCTGACTGAGCTTAGACCACATCGAAGTTCATAGGACGGCATGGGAAAAGTCGACAACAGCAATTGGTGTTCGTGTCGAGCAGCCTTTTCGTATTGGTCCAACGCTTTTTCTACTGCACTAAACGGTTCAGGTTGAGTAGCCCCATCGTATTGTTGCAACACTCTGTCTAGGTCATTCAGAGTTTCGTTGTAATCTTCACCATCACTATCGCACATTACTTCAACTTCACTACCGTAACCACTATCTTGAGACATTTTTTTACTTTCAAACTTTCGTTTTCAAACTGAATATCTGAGTGTGCCTGCATCCGATTTTATAGTTTCACTTCACATCACGTGGTTATGTGTGACGTAGTGAAGTTGAAATAATGTTGCAGAAAATTGATTTCGTCGAAAGGCCCCCCTAATATACTTTCAAATTGTGCTTCTTTTCCATAAGATTCTATACAAAATCGATGTTTTCGATCCAACTGTATTCTTGTAAACCGAGCCATTTCACGTACATTTTTTTGCCTTTTCTCCTCAGAACTTTTTCCACTAGATATATATCTGGATTTGCAGTTTTCTGCAGTTCCTCCCCATAGAAAGCACCCTTGATAGGTGTACCCTGCATATCTTCCAACATGAAGGTGGCAGGGTTGGTTATATTGACTTTGATAATTTTGAATAATGCTGTAGTTCAATTGGGCGTATAACCTTTTTCGAAAACGTGTTTTGCCTTACTGATTCGCACAACATCACCAACTTTGAATTTTCTTGGTCCAGCTATTTTCAAGTGACTGTATGTCGATTTGAGAATTTGCTTTTCGTTGTTTGCGTTGATTTCCGAAGGTTTCATCCCTGTCTTTGAGTGGCGTGTATCATTGTAGGATTTTGTGATTTCAGGCAAAATATTCAACCATTTGTAGGTGCCATTCAAACTGAAATACTTGTACAATTTTTCTTTTAAAGTTCTTATGACACGTTCGCATATAGCAGCTTTGGTGATGCTGTACGTATTGTAGTGATTTATTTGGTGTTTTTTCATCAGCCCTTGAAATTTGGTGTTATAAAATTCCACCCCCTGATCTGTTTGTAGATTTTTTGGACAACGTTTCGTATGTACCAAAATATCTGCAAACATTTTGGTAATTTCCTCACCCGTTTTCGATTTCAATGGTCTAGTCCACACAAATTTGGAAAAACAATCTATAACGACTAGAATGAGTTTGAAATTTCGATTTTGATGGGCGTACGGTCTCATCTCAGCCAAATCCATTTGCCACAAATCATCCAAGCCTTTGATGATGGTACGGCGTCTAGGATAATTTTTTCTAATGGGTTTATGCAGTTCACGAACAAGTTGAATCTTTTCTTTGGAAGCCATTACACATATCTGATGATGAGACTGCGTAACGTACTATTTTATTATGGCTGTGCGACAACTACATTCTGCATTTTGCGGATTTGTTCAATAGCTGATTTTGTATTCGCTATATCTGAATTTATTTTGTTGATTTGTTGCGAGATATCATCTCGCAATTGTTCTAACAATTGGTGAGCCAATTTCCCATTAACATCCCATTTTAAATTGTTTGAATGAACCAAATCACTAATTTCACCAATTTTTTTCAACAAATCTTCACGAACATTTTCAATATCCTCTATATATTGTTGGTTGAATTTTTCGAAAAATGTTGTCGTTTCCTTATACCGTGTGTCGTTCATTTGTACCATTTGACTTAAATTACTATCAAGTGTTTGAGTTTTCTTTTCAAATTGTTTGTTTGTTTTATTCATCTCATTTTTAATTTCATTACGCATCTCTGTTAGATCACCATTCAGTCGATTACTCAATCGATTCAGTTGCATTTGATGTTGGTTAGCTTGATTTTGCATAATTTCCGTAAGATTTTTATGGATTTCATCCACATTGTTTATTGGCAGCATCAGTATCCTTGGTGGGGCTCTTCACATTACTCAATTTCAAATTATCGAAATCAATATTACCATCTGGTGTGTGCAGTAAACCACCTCTAGAGGGCGTTGGTAATTTTCGCTTTTTATCTACGCTTGCGCTGTCGCTACGTCCAAACTTGTCGAGACCCATTTTGAAAATGATAATGTATGGGGAAACGCCCTTTGTCTTATAGAATTATATTCGCCTCTTTGAGTTCACTCAAAATGGCAATAATCTCGTTGTCATGCGAAGTATTTCCAGCATCTCGAGAGGCTATCAATAATTTGAGACGTTCGCAGAGTTCGTTGGGATCGTCCCAATAAACGAATTCCATAGGTTTGGTATTGAATGTCATTGCAATAGGTGTTTTCGGTAAACAACCACTGCCTAGAGTTGTTGAATTGGATGCTTTACGTAAATTTGTACGTGTCGATGTTTTACGTTGTTGTTGTTGTGTAGGAAACATCGGTTTAATTAAATTGTTGTACTTCCACCCTTTACTAAACTTTGTGCGACCTAAGGTGTCTTGGTGGCTGGTTGATAAATCCAAGATTTGTCTGTATGCTCGTAAATCTTCGTCATTGTAATTTTCAGGCTTAATGAGAAACATCAATTCATATATACCTGGCGTCCCTTTCCATTGATAATAATAATAATAATAATAATAATATAACTTTATTCATTGAATATAAATAGATAAATATACAGCATAAAACAGAGATGATTATGAACAAAGTAAAAAAGCGATAAGTGCAAGCACTTGTTTCGCAAACAAATAAATTCTTAAGTAAGATACATTTAAATAAAGTAATTGACCTATGTTCTAGTATATAGTGCAAGTATAAAGTACCTCCTATATAAAATTAAATATAGTAGTTTGTCTAATAATAGATTTACCACTCGACAGTATAAATTCAAGTTTCATGAGTAATAGTGCCTTTATTTTGAAAAACAATTGATTAAATATTTTATTAATGTTCGAGCAGCATATCTACTGTGTTGGGATCCATGTCAAGTATGAATTTTTTGAATATTTTTTTCAACAGCGACAAAGAATTTAAGGAGTGTAAGTATATTTTGTACATCTCTGGTAGGAAATTATAGATTATGCCTGCTTCGTACGTAAAACACCTCTGGCCTACAGATTTTTTTACTCGGTTTAATCTTACGGAGTCATTAGATTTCGCTCGCGTTGAGTAGTCGTGTCCTATTTTTGTCATTTTGTTTTTGTTTTTATAAAGGTATGTGATTAGGCTATATATGTATAACTTTTTGATGCTCAATAGGCTTGCCTCTTGAAATAGGCTATTTGTTGGGTACGTAAATTTTTTATTGAACATTACTTTGATAATTTTTTTTTGTATGATATACAGTTTTTTCAGGTGAGTAGGTAAGATTCCACCCCAGCTGAGGATTGCATATTGAATTCGAGATTCAACAAGAGCATAGTAAACAGTTCTTAAATGGTGAATGTCTAAGTAGGTTCTGATGTTTTTGAATTTGTAAAGCGTACATCTCAGAGTTTTTGTTATGATGCTGACATGTTCGTCCCATCGTAAGTGTCTGTCAATCGTTACGCCCAGATACTTAATGTATTTTGCCGATCTCACGTCTATCATAACTCCCTGATTGTCAATTGTCAATGTTTGGTATGTTGGTAATGACGATGTGTAACTTGCAAAAGGCATAAAGTACGTTTTATCATAGTTCACAGTAAGTTGCATGTGATTGAACCATGTGATAATTTGGGAAATATAATTTTCACTTTTATTTTTCAGGTCTTCCCATGAAGTTGATGAATAAACGACTGCGGTATCATCAGCGTAACTATATACTTTTCCACAGGATTCAAGAGTAAGTAGACTATTGATATAGATGGAGAACAACAATGGCCCTAGTACGGTACCCTGTGGTACTCCATATTTAAGTGTTTGTTCTTTACTTATTTGTTGGTCAATTTTAACTACCTGTAGACGATCCAATAGATAGCTTCTCATCAACTCGAGCGAGTTTCCACGTATCCCTGCGTCCTCCAAGACTTCCAACAGCTGCGGATGATGCACCGTGTCGAAAGCCTTGGCCAGGTCTAGAAATACACAAAGGGTGGGTTTGCTGTCATCAATATTTTTATAAATATTGGATATTATAGCGGAGATAGCATCGTTTGTGGAGACTCCTTCTTTGAATCCAAATTGTTGTTCCGATATTATAGTATATTTTTTTATAAATTTTGTTAGTCGATTTTTAAACGCTCTTTCGAAAATTTTGCAAAAGCTCGTTATTAGGGAAATAGGTCGGTAATTGCTGATGTTTTTCCGGTCGCCTTTTTTATGGATCGGTGTAACTATTGCTCTCTTGAATCCAACGGGGCATATCCCACTGGTGAAAATACAGTTTATTAAGTGCGAGAGGGGTAAGGCTATCACAGCGTTGATTTTTTTCAATAGCTCGGCGGTTATCCCATCCCATCCTGGGGCTTTACCGGACTTCATTTCACTTATTAGAGTAATTATTTCATTTGAACAGGTAGGAGTAAGGTAAAATGAGTTACATACTTTTTCCCTAGATGGTGCGTTTGTGACGGGTTTTTTAATTCTATTTGCCAAATTTTCACCAACACCAATGAAATGGTTGTTGAACTCATTCGCGATTTCGTTCTCGTTTGTGATTATTAGATTACTTGTATTGTATACACTATCAATTTTTTGTTTAGGTTTCTTTGCCATGATTCCGTTGACTACTTCCCAAAGTTTTTTTGGATCACCATTATTTTTGTAAATTTGTGATCGATAGTAGTTTGCTTTTCTAATCCTTATCAGTTTGTTTACCTGTCTTCGAAATACTAGATAATCATTTTTCAACTGTTCATTGTCTGGATCTGCTTTATGTTTAGTGTAAAGAAGGTTTTTTCTGTTTATTGAGTTTATTAGCCCATTTGTTATCCATTCTTTTTTTTATTGTTTTTACAGTTGGTTTTGATAGTTCTCGTGTTTTTTTCAGTTATTTTAGTGGTAAGTTCTGTGAGGTATTTCAGCAGTGCATCTGGATCTTGCGTCTGGTAGAAATTAGAAAAGTCATGCGAAGTGAAGTCAGTAAATATTTTATCATAGTTTATAAACGTTTTTAGATTATCTCTCGTGCGTTCTTTATCTAATTTAATCGGGATGGTCGCTATTGTTGCCTTATGATCAGTTATATTTGTATCCAGGATGACTGACAGACACTTTTTTTCGAACTCGATTTCTCTGCTCTTGATAAATATGTGGTCTATGCAACTTTTTGATGTGCCCTGTGTACGCGTGTGGTCGTTTATAAGAGATACGAAACCGAATTCACCTAGGGTATCAAGATATTCGTTGACAGTGTCACTGTCTTCTTTCAAGTTTATATTTATATCGCCAGCCAAGAAGTGATGTTCGAGTTTAAGTTTTTTGGATTTTTCTAGGTAAGTTCTGAGTTCGTGTATGAAATTATCGACATCGGTAGAAGGTGGCCTATAGATTGGAGTGAGCAGGATATTTTGTTTTTTATTAGTTTGAATCTTAATTTCTGTTACTTTACATTGAGAGATTGTGACATTTTCACAGGTATATTGTAATGATTTCCTAATATATGTAACAACACCGTCATTTTTATTTATTTCTCCTTCATTGTAGATGAAGTCAAAGTTCTCTAATTGGATATAAGTTGAATCTTCCACTTTGAACGTTTCAGTTAATATTATGATATCAAACTCATATTTTATTTGGCTGATGAGAACTTTTAGTTCATCAAAATTTTTGTTTATACTTCTGATGTTTTGATGAAATACTTTGAATGATTCAGGGTACTCAAGAGATTCAACGATTTTATTGTAACTGGTAACATCAGATAGTTCCTTAGCTTTTACAGGTTGGTACTGAAAATTTCGGACAAAATGGTTCATAGTTGTGCAAAATTGTTTAAGAAGTGCAACAGACGATCAATAAGACAAAGACATATATATTTTTCAGAAGTGAAAGTTGATTTCAGTGCGGGCAATTAGGGGTTTGTAAAAGTTCTTACATATCTGTGTCGGATTTCTAAGGATGGCTTCTTCGTTTGGGATATAACAGGTGATGTTAGACCTTTGGTTAGTACAGATATCTATGACTAGTATAAATATGGAATAGAAAGTAATACAAATGGAATAGAAAATAAATATAAGTAATAAAGATTTATCTTTGTGAATTTGTGCGAGATCTAGTGACTTTCCCTAGTATGGGATTTGATTGTTTGGGTTCCTTCTTGGTAGCACCACTATTGATAAACCTTGGTGTATTGAGTTCTTGATTGTTTGTGTTGGTGGATGGTCGGGTCGTTTGAGTGTTTCTTTCCTGTTCTGGGCGGTTTATATTATCCCTTAGGTATTCAGATTCGAGTTGTGGAGTGAATAGGTTCGTTGGTGTTGCGGGAGTACTGTTCGGCTTGTTGCGTAGCTGAGTTTCCAGTTCTTCCAGATCGTGAAGGGAGAGTTCCTTATTCTCGACAACAAGTTTATTGCCTTTGATGTGACAAGTTTTGTTTTTCTGGCGCTCCTGGAGTAAGTATCCCCTCAATCGTTGATTTTCGTAGCGTTGACGTTCCGTTAGGTCGTGGGCTATTGATATCTTACTTCCTCTGAGTTTCTTGCAATTTTGGAATATTTCCAATTTCTTGAGGTACGAAACGAATTCTATCTTAACTGGTCGATTTTCGGATTTCCCTAGACAGTAGAAGTTATTTATGTCAGTATCTTTGACTGCGACGCCTAAGAGATTATTGAGCTCGGTACAGATATATCTCAAAGTTATATTCTCGTTAGGCAATATCCATCCAAATACAATGATATTATTCAGCTTATCGTTTTTATCCAACTGCTCAATTTTTTCTTGCAAAGCCTGATTTTCTTGTTCAAGGTGATTCACTCTAAATTTCAGATCCTCTATTTTTAGTAAAATATTTGCCTCACTAGCTTCAATGCAATTTTTTAGTTCCACCTTACTATTCCTGATTTCATCCAGTATTTGTTTGATTACGGTACCATCCATCTCTTTTACTGCACTTCAATAATTATAATAGGTACTTGAAGTTATTTTTGTGCCGTGGTGGAATAGGACTTAAACCGAATATCTTATCAGTGTGATTGACAGAGGCGATTTGTAAACAATGCAAGTATTCAAGTATATATGATGTTAGATAACTTTTACTCACAGTAGCTACGGAATTCGAAAGGAGAGTAACTTCACTGAGCTGCCTGCACTTGATTACAAAATTGTTTTTTGCTTGAACACTGGATTTGAACAGGTGATTGATGCAGAGCGTTTAACTATTGCTGCACTATTCCACCAAGGGCTTTGGTACACCCACCAATTTTAATGTATCCGCTGCGTTTATCAAAATCTATTTCTTTCACACCAAGGAACCACTTTGAATCACGTTGATCATAGATGGGTCCATATACTTTGTCTATTTCTTTATTTTTCCCCCAATGCTTTATAATGTATGGTTGGACCATTAAAGGATATTGATCGATATATTCTTCTAAAACTTCTTCATTCATGTCCATCAGATCATTTTGCTCCTCTTCTTCTGTGAAAGCATTATCGCCATCATCAGCATCATCATCATCCTCTGTACTTGCAATAACGTCAAGGGATTGGAATGGAGTCGTTTCAGGCTTTTCCATTTTCTCCTCTCCAGGTTCGGTTTTCATCTCAGTTTTGATTGGACTAGTAGCTTGTGCCGTTTTATTCGCTATTATTTTCAGCGGAACTGATACAGGTTTGAAGAATTTCTGCAGCGATTCATCTTCTTCAGATTTACCCAATTTCAAGGCTAAATATTTTTTTCGAATAACGTTTGCAATTTCGTTGATTTTAGTCTTTCGAATAACATCAACTTCTTTGCTCAACGGTTTCATGATGACGAATGATAATACATCACATCTTGTGTATAGTTATATATTTGTAGAATCCTTGTCGATATCGACCAGCATTCGTATCGAAATCTTTGCAAATCACAACGGTTCCATATTGCTGCTGCTGCCAACATTTTGCACACATTCTCTTGAATTCATCGAAAGACATGTCGGGAGAAACGTGTTCATCGAATACATGTTTCAAATTTATTTCATTTTGCTTGAAAAGTACGATCATATTACAGTTGTCGCGTATCAGCTGTTTTGGGATTTTCGAATATGTTTGACAAAGGTAGGCGGCGTCAATGTTCTTGTGTCTGCACACGGAATAATACTCTCGAATTTTATGTTGACCATCGCAGGCGACATCGTCAAAAATAAATAAACTATTCGATTTGGATTCGTGAGGACTTATGATTTCTTCGTTTTCTCTGAACGGATAATAACCCAGCCCCTTGACTTTCTTCAAAATTTCTTGAAGTACTTGATATTTGGGTTGATACAATGACTTTGAGTATACGTAAATGTTTTCAAATTTAGCACCATTCGGGTGGAATAACAATGTTAAGATGGCGTTTGTTTTTCCACAACCACTTGGTCCGCAAATGATTGCACGGAACGAATTGGGTAATAATTTACCATGTTTCCTAATCATACTACCTCAACCATCTCCATTCAAAATATCCAAATTTTCAATGGGTAGTGACTCGTCTTGCTGAATGACTTCCATGATGTGATGGTTGAAAATGAGTGCACCCCGGTTATAAATAAAAATATCACAATCACTTTACGTCATTCTCAATGTTGACTTACTCCGGTGCAGGTGTTGTTAATTCCATAATCAATAAGCTCCCGTTCGAATTACATCTTCCTGGTTATTCGTTTTGTGGTCCAGGTACCAAATTGCGAAAGAGATTGGATCGCGGAGACAAAGGTGTGAATCCTTTAGACGAGAGTTGTAAAGATCACGATATTGCATACTCCCAAAGTGATTCTCTACAAGACCGGCACAAGGCAGATCAAGTGTTGGAAAATCGAGCTTGGGAACGTGTTAAATCTAAAGACGCTAAATTTGGAGAACGTGCTGCAGCTTGGATGGTAACTTCCACCATGAAAGCGAAACGTAACCTTGTTATGGGTCTGTCCTTTCGTCGTAACATGCTTCAAAAAATTATTAAAAATTGGAAGCCTCATCCTAGCAATCTTAAGAAATCTAGTGCTTCAGCTTTACGAGCTGCTAAAATGGCTGTGAGTCAAGCTGGAGGACGTAACAAAATACGCATACCTAGGGTAATTCCATTCGATGCAAAATCCGGAGGAATCCTGCCACTCATACCCATATTTGCTGCCCTTTCGGCTTTGGGTTCGTTGGCAGGTGGGGCGAGCGCTATCACAAAAACAGTTATAGATGCCAGAGGTGCCAAAAAGAAACTCGAAGAAGATCAACGTCATAATAAATCCATGGAACATTTGGGATCTGGTTTGTACCTACGAAAAACACGTCGAGGATTTGGGTTGTTCCTGAAAAAACAAGACGAGGTCTATACTTGAAAAAACAAAAAAACTACTAGACAAGCTACCTAATAGAGCATTATACGATTCGGAAATTCTACAGTGTGCCCGTCAACTTGAAATACCGAATTTTCGTGGAGTTTTTATGCGTGATATGTTGCCAACTTGTGGTCCTTGGCTGCGAGAATGCGGCGTAATAAACCTGGATTCGCATTTGAATGCGGGCACTCATTGGGTAGCTTACAATAAAACCGGCAACGTTGCACAATATTTCGACAGTTTTGGCAATCTAAAACCTCCAATGGAATTGGCGAGATATTTTGGGAAGGGGGTAAAAATTACATATAATAATGATCAATATCAAAATTACAATCAGAATAACTGTGGCCATCTTTGTCTGAAGTTTCTACTTCATAATGTCGTCCGATAAAATGTATAAATCATTGATTGAAATGCATAAGTATAAATCTTTGCGAGATTTCACCGATGCCGAACTGCAAGCTTTACCAATTGAATATTTGATGGGGAACGCAGGACCTTGGGAATTGTTGGATGTATGGCGCAGATTGCCAATGGATTACCAGCATCGATACGCTTTGCAGATCCGCCTACCATGTTTCATCCATCTCCGACATGATTTTCCAGCATCAGCGCCGCTACATCGAATATTGTATACTGATATTGTTAGCGCACAATTTGAATGCTATTATTGTAATAAAAAATAAATGATTTTGGTTCAAATGTTTCTTTATTTAAGGTGTGCGATTGTTTGATGTGTGTCAGTCATGTCTATGATATTAACGCTAACAAGTCGTTCTTCGACGCTTTCCATTGATTTCAATCCACCCATTCGATTGGATTCCGATTCAGAATATAGTTTGGCTTTGCTCAGCTTCCATTCCTACAACAGTATACCCAACATTGAAGACGGTACGAAATTCTACTACTATGAAAACGGTGATAAAGCTAAACGAAGAAATATCGATATTCCTGCTGGATCTTACGAAATCAGTGATATTGAAGATTTAATAAGCAAACATATCGTACCCAAAACGTACAAATTAAACCCTGAGGAATTTTTCTATCTCAAACCCAATAATAATACACTAAAAAGCGAAATATTTTGTCTTAAGCACTCGATCGATTTCCGACCTGCAAATAGTTTAGCTCGTATTTTGGGGTTTTCGTCTAAACTTCTCAATCCCAACTTGCATTACGCATCAGATCTGCCTGTGGATATCATTAAAGTACGAACCATACACATAGATAGCAACATTACCTTTGGAGCCTTCTACAACGACACACCGTCTCATACGATATACGAATTTGCTATAGGTGTTGATCCAGGTTACGCCATTGACGAAACACCCAATCATCTGATTTATCTGCCCATTTCTCATACAAACGAAATAAATACCATTACGTTGCGAGTGCTCGATCAACATTCTCAACTTGTTGATTTTCGCAACGAAGAAATAATAATTCGTTTGGAATTGAAGCGAAAGTATGGTGCTAACTATCTATAATTATAAATCATCTCCATACCACACCTCAGTCTTCACCAAGACATTCAACCATCAGCAGCGAGAGCAGCAGCAGAAACAACCTCAACTACTGTCAACGGAGAATAAATTGTTTTTGGAATCTCTCGGTTATCATGTTGTCCAATCAACTATTCAACATTTTCCGAAAACCTCACAACGATGAATCCATACAAAAGGTAGAGTGGCGCACCTACTACCCATATGTCAAGTCTTTCCGCAACAATGATGTTATTGAAATCAATATTAATCAATCTGATGCCTATGATGCCTTGTACGACAGCTTGCTATTCATCAGTGGAAAGGTTGAGAGAACCAAGGGAAATGGTAGGGTGACGTTCGTAAACAATGCTGGCGCTTTCATGTTTCAAACTGCTAGTTATGAGCAAAATGGCAAGGAATTGGAAACAGTTCGTGAAGTAGGAATTGTCAGTAGTGTCAGAGGCTTTCTCACCTACACCGATGAAGATATTAAACACTTGGCCACCTCAGGTTGGACTTTTTCCACCAATACTGGAATCATCCACCCAACTCATCTAACATTCAACATGTTAATACCCATTAGACATTTTCTGAATATCTTCAGTGATTATCAATGTGTTTCCTACGGTAAACATACCATTCGATTAGTACGAGCTGTAGATGATAGCAACCTCTTCAAAATAGACGAGATTCCTGGATCAACATCACCCCCCACGGAAGTTAAACTGGAAATTGAGAATATTGAGCTTAAAGTTAAACGAATCTATCCGCATGATCAAATTAAATTACAACTTTTGAAAGCCATCCAACCTGACACTCCTATTCTTATACCCTTCAGAAAATGGGAACTACATATGTTGCCTGCTCTCACACAAGGTGCAAAAAGTGAAATATGGGCTGTCAAGACTTCATCGTTTCTCGAAAGCCCCCGCTATGTGATTGTATGTTTTCAAAAAGGTCGTGATTATACGAAGGTCAATAATGATCCGTCAATATTCAACAATTTGAATATCACTAATATAACGCTGACTCTAAACGGTGAAAATTACCCCAAAGAAAATATGCATCTGGATTTTGCAAAGGGAAATTTTTCTCAATCCTATTTCAACTACTCACAATTTGGGCTCAGCTACAAACTTACCAATCAGCATAATCCTCTTTTGGCTTACTCTGCCTTCTTTGACAAAACTCTCTTTGTCATCGATTGTTCCAGAAGGGATGAGAGCATCAAAAGTTCCAGTGTTGATGTGAAACTGGAAATTGAGGCATCTGAAGGATTTCCCCAAAATACTCGAGCCTATGCTATTATTGTGCACGACACTGTCATTGAGCACCTCCCACTTTCAGAAATTATTAAAAAATGGAACTGAGCATGCGATTCAGCTTCAGTATTAATCGCAGAGTCAACATGAGAATAGCTGTTGTAGATATTCAAGGCTTCATCGTCGACCGGCAATTTCATCCTAAGGAAATAGCTATTAGGGTTGGAATTCAATGTAGTAACTTTTTACTGTTGCCAAACATACCATTTTCCTCTTTGACTAAAGAGGATCGACGTACCACCTGTTTCTTGGAGAAAAACATTCACGGATTGCGGTATTCCTCCGGCTTTGTGGAATATAATCAATTGGATGCCATTCTCAAGAAACATCTGCACGATGCTGATATCATTTATGTGCGAGGGCTTCAAAAACGAAACTATCTTGCCGAGAAATTTCAACAATTAGGTCTACCTACACGTATTGTGAACTTGGAGGATTATGATAATACGACGTGGATGGTTCCTACATTCACCAACAACACCAATGATACCGCCTTACCTTGTATGCATCACATTCGTCGCAACAATACCAACTATAGTTGCAGCCTCCGAAACGTCGATATTCTTTACAAATGGTTATGTGATATGTTACCGAAATAAAACTGCTTAATAAATTTTGTATTCAAGATGTTTGAATTTTTCACCCTATCCTACAATACCAACATTTCATTATGTATACTTATAAGTTACGATTCCCGAAAGAGAGCGTGGGTTCGAATCCCACACCTAACATCCTTTTTTTTTCGATTTATCTAACCTCACTTTATGGCGTTTTTCGAAAACGTTGCACGGTTGAAACTCTAAAACATGCGAAAATGTTATCAAAATACACGTTTTCCGCGTTCTAAGAAACACTTGAGATTTGAAACGCTGAAACACATAAAAAATGCATCGAAAACATGCGTTTTCGTGTTCCAAAAAACAACTAAAATTACGAACGCCGAAAATACACTTTTACATGTAATTCTTATGGACAATAGGCATTTCAAAATTACTCAAAATGTTCGTTTTCGCGTTCGAAAAAACAACTCAAATTTTAAACGCCAAAACGTGTGTAAATGTGACTACAATTATGCATTTTTCCCGTTCGAAAAATGACTAAAATTTGGAATGCCAACTGCACTTCCAAATCGCACTTTAAAAATGACTGACCCCGTCACGATGCACATTTATGAGACACCCTGTATATATTTTTTGTCTCAACTGGCACGGTGGTACACCTGGTACATATTTTTTTCTTAAATGAAAAACCCCATCACGATGCACGTTTATGAGACACCCTGTATTTTTTTTCTTAAATGATGTATTTTGACACACCCTGTATACGTAAAATGAAAACTTCTGAATCCCTGCATGCCCCAATGATGCGATGCTCCAATGATGTGATGATTCATTTTTCCGATGTATTTTGAGACATCCTGTATACCAAATTTGACAGCTGTCATGTTTTTTCTCTGTCTCATGTCATTTGACAGGCAGCCATGTTTTTTTCTCTTAAATGTTGTGTTGGTATACCCTGTATGGCATCAGCCATGTTTTTTTCTCTTAAATACTATGGTGGTACACCCTGTATATCTTTTTTCTTCCATAATTAAATTTAAAAACCGGCAACGTCCCACCCTCCGTAACTCTACTCCTTAATTTTAAATCCGGCAACACCCAACGTAACGCGGTGAACCCAGCGACGCTGAGAAGTCGCTACTGCGCATGGTGGGCTACAACTGGGGTTGTATCACTACTTAAGATTTGTGCCATATTACGGCAGGCCGGTATTAACTTGAAATTAGAGAGCAGTGTGTCCATCATTCCACAAGAATGATAGCATCACTACGAAGCTACGGGTGGTGTTCGATGCATCAGCCAAGTCTGATAACGGTATTTCTCTCAATGATAAATTGATGGTACGACCTGTAACAAGATATTTTTTCGATAATGGTTCGATTATCCGTTAAAATGGTAAAAAACTTAGTTTTCAGTATTTAATTTTTTTTCTCGAATAAATCATTCAATTCACATAAAATTTTGTAGAAACATGTATGTTTTGGTGTCGTATGAGCATGATTGTGTCGGAATTCAGAAGACGACTATAGTTTTCGAGTTATACATATTTTTTCCGAAAAAATACCCTCATCTTTCACAAACAATTGTTCTGGTGTTTTCTTGTATGTCGAAAGTCTAAGTTATGATATTAATTGTTGAAATGTCTAATTTCAAATGGTCTGTAACTTGATGGTTTATTGATCGTTAAACCGCTTTAAATGGAGAAAAACTGACAAGTGACAAGTATCTCTGAATCATTATTTTCTCAATATTTTCGATGATTTTCAATAGCTGTAGAAAAAAAAAAGTAAAAGAATCAAATATAAAGTAAAAAAAATAAAATTAAATGAGGCATAAGATGTCCGGAGGACTGCTCATTGCTAATATCCTATACAATAGGAAAAGTTGGGTAGAAAAACCATCAGAAAACAACTACTTTCCTGGCTAATGCCACGACGAACATTGAATTACATCTGATGAAATTTCCGTGCAGAGTTCCTACAAGGTTATCTCTGCAATTGCTTGGTTGCATGGGAATGTTCATCGAAACATTCGGACCACCTATATATCGATTTCGGGGTGTTGCCCCTCATCAGTTTAGGGTAGGTAGGAAATTTCATCAGATGTAATTCAATGTTCGTCGTGGCATTAGCCAGGAAAGTAGTTGTTTTCTGACGGATTTTCGACCCAACTTTTCTTATTGTATAGGATATTAGCAATGAGCAGTCCTCCGGACATCTTATGCCTCAAGTCATAAGCTCATTGTGAACTACAGATTTCTTCTCCGTAAAATTAAATACTGAAATATCGGTTTATCGCCATTTTGACATTTAATTTCAGGTTATGTCGAAAAGTGTTTATTACAAAAGTTTATGATATTTCTATTATCTACAACTTTTCCATTGAACATTTTTAGCTAACAGATCACATTTTGCCACAAATCGCAAAGAACGGTTTTACTCCTAAACTGCATCCCCATTTCACCATTTTTGAGTGTTTTCGTGTTTAAATATTTGCTTTTCCTCAAATATGGAACCTCAACATCATTGTCCATCTGGTTCTTGCCTGTAACTTTTTTTTTCAAAAAAATCAAAAGCACCATTCTAATATTTCTATCCAAACTATCATCGCTTCGAAACAGATTAAAGACGACAAAATGGTTAAGGCTTTCGCGACCGAAGTTTTCAGTGTCCCAATTTTCACTCGGGTTTGAAGTAGGAGGAGGAGGCTCAGATAGTTGCACGTGCGTATCTTCCATATATTCCTAAGGTCACAGACAGAATTGGAAAACTCTTGGGGCAACACAACATAAAAACGGTCTTCAAACCTACCATGAAAATACAACAAAGACTTAAGTCGGCAAAAGACAAAAGAGACCCACTATCTGCAGCAGGGGTATATCGCATACCATGCACTTGCGGAAAGGTATACATCGGAACCACAAAAAGATCGATGGGAACAAGGTTGAAGGAACATCAGAGGAACTGCAGATTAGGCCAAACGGACAAGTCAGCAGTGGCAGAACACGCGCTCAGTGAAGGAAACCACAAGATTCTGTTTGAGGACGTAAAACTTCTTGCCCCCATCCAGGGATACCTCAGCCGACTTGTACGGGAGGCAATAGAGAACCACAAACACACTGAGAATTTCAACAGAAAAGGAAAAGCTGTTAACCTCAACCGAATATGGAATCCCATTCTTAGAAATTCCAGAGTAACAAAAGAAAACTATGACTTTGAGACAGCAGGCAAAAAGGTGTCAATTAATGTTATGGAAGATATGGTTAACCCAGATACAAGAATAAGCAATTCTGAAATAACAAATGTTATCAATGACATTGAGCCGACAGGTAGAAAGGGGTCAATTAGGTTTAGTACGAATGTGCCAAATCCAGATACGGTAATTAACGAACAAGACTACCTAAATCAGAATAAATACAATCTTCGCAGACGGAATCTCCAGTCATCTGAGATTATTCATGAGGTACTCGTATAAACCTCTGAAGAAAATAGCCACTCGCGCTAGCGAAACGTTAGGAAGAAATTCCAAAAAACGACGGCCTTTAAACCCGAGTGAAAATTGTGACACTGAGATTAAAGACGCCTAAACTTTACGAAGAAACTGTTATGTACTAGAAAAAATACTCGAATTATTTAGTAAAACAGCTTGCTGTGACAAATGACTGGTTGGTTGGTTGAGAGCTGACGAGCAAGATACAGGACTTACCCTTGGGGTATCCCTCAACACTGAGACCTGCTGGGGTCTACCGGGTGTTTCACAATGGATGGAACATTAGAAGTATCTGGAGAACAGAACTACAATTCATTTCGAAAATTTTTGGGCTTGTATATAATCGAACATGCTCTATCCGTCTAAAATATTTTCATCAATACAGTAATTCCGCTTGTATCACAAAGTTGTTGCTACTTCGTTATTTCAAATGGTGTATTATATCATTTTTGGAATTTGCCAAGAGAACTTATGAGGAATCCTATAATGAATTCAAATATGATATACAAGGTGTTTCAGTTGACATGACATATAGGTATTTGACTTGAAGGCTTTTTGTTTGTATGAAATAAAATAATTTTTTTCTTGAGTATCCAAGTCTGAAGTGCAAAACGTGCTAAATTGCTAAATAGATAATTGAATACCCCTTTAAACGCGGTATCCACGCTACCCATTTGTATAGGGGTAGATTACCCCTACGGTGTAGAAGGAGCTGGTGAATAATTTTATTGAGGAAGTGTAGTATCATATATAAAAATTGTCCTGCCTCTGGATTTTTATTTGGTGTCGTTATTACGTTGAAAATTGATTTATCATTTACATTAGGACCTCACTCTACCGGGTGACAACGAGATCATTTTCGGGCTGCCATTTTTTTATTATTCCACCCTATAAAACGAAACTTGGCAGAGTTAATATTCGAACTGAATGTCATTTGACTTATGTAACGACAAATTTCTACAATGTCCGGTTTTCCTAGAAATGACCTTAGCTTTCGAAATTTAAATGGAACACCCTGTATATCGTTTGTTATTAGGATTCTTCAAATCATTCTACATCCGAATTCATAATTTTCCAATTGATTTTGACATAAATTAAATTTTAAAATCAAATATCAATTTTCAATCAAGAGTGCCGTGACCATCCTAAAATTTCTGTGGAGAAATTTTAGGATGGTCATGGCACCCTAGATTGAAAATTAAAAGTAGATTTAAAAATATAATTTATGTCAAAACCAATTGAAAAATTATGAATTCGGATGTAGAATGATTTAAAGAATCCTAAAAACAAACAATATACAGGGTGTCCCATTTAAATACCGAAAGTTAAGGTCACTTCCAGGGAAACCGGAAGTTGTAGAAATTTGTCGTTACACCAGTCAATTGACATTTAGTTCGAATAATAACTGTGCCAAGTTCCGTTATACTAGGTGAAAAAATAAAAAAATGGCAGCCCGAAAGTGATATCGTTGTCACCCGGTATATTGGAATCAACAAGTGAATGTATGAGCCTGAAAAAATATATTTGAGTAAAAATAAAATATATATCAAACAACTAGTTTTATCGCTTACGGGGCCACATACCCTCTGGAGTAAAAAGTGAAAATTAGTGAATGCAAAAGATTGAAAATGATTAATTTTGATGATTCATCGTTATACTCTAATTTTAAACGTTTTCAGGCTTTGTGCAAACTACCGATGCTACTTTACCATTCGAAGAAATGGCACTCCGTTCTTCAAGAAATCAGGAACAATTTCTGGCCATTTGATATCCTCGACGACGAAGATCTTGAAGGATCTTTGAAGAATATATACTCAGTATTAGTCATAACGATGGTTTCACAGATGCTATGTTCTGTATGTTTCATTACTGCGTTTATTGTCGCACCATTGGTCTTAGGTACCGAAAAAACACTACCTTTTCCGACAATCTACTTTTTTGACTGGTCTGTCTCTCCGATATACGAACTGATGTATTGTTTTCAAAGCATCGTCTTTTGTTACCCAATAGTTCTAGGCGTGGTAGGAATGGACTTTTTGCTACTCACAGTGTGCACATGCGTGTCAGTACAGTACAGGATTTTACAATCCAGTTTTATGAAATTCAATAAAGCTAATATTCCAAGAATTAATGAAAGGTTCAAGAAATTAGGAACAGAAGACAATCCAGAGCATAATGAGGAGAAGAAATATTTGGTCAGATGTATCAAACATCATCGGTTGTTGCTGAGGTGAGTATTTTCGAATTGTCTCATTATGACTTCCTTTCAAATATATACAATATCACCATTGAAGTCAGCAAAATGTGAGATTTTTTAAAAAATAATAGACTCTCATGAAATGGGACTCTGGTATTGACTTTTGCTTCGAATCAGACCAAAAATATCATGAACATTTGTCACTACCTGCCATCAGTTTTTGTCAAAAATTGACATTTTGTCAAAACTGATGGAAATATTCAATTTTTTACCGAAATTCGTAGAAGGTCTTCAAAGAAGTAGTTTCTTTTGCAATTTTATGACCCTTTACCAAAGAACCCCGCACCATTCTTATGGAAAATGGGTCTCGGTGAAATTCGATGAATTTTTGATATGATGTAGTTCAAGTCAAGCTGATCAAAAGTGTCCATGGGCCCAACTCAATCCTATGGCTAGTTTTCGAGATACCGGGCGTCAAAGTTGGTAAGTGGCCATTTCTTTGAAGTAGTATTGCTTTCAGGAAAACATCTAAAATAAATATGTATTTCGCGACAGATATTGCTTACCCATACAGCAATACTTCTAAACTGGTTTTTGATAAAAAAATATTGTGGATACAGGGTGAGTCCAGCATTATTCAAAATTATATTCTCAATCAACCCTACGAAGTGAAGATGAGACCAAACCAAGTATCACACTGATATGCTCATCATTTGAATATGTCAAAATTGATAAATTCAACATTTTGTACAGGGTGAGTCAAGATGTGACAGTTTTTATGGTGACATTTTGTATATTTTTATTTTATATTTTGAGCTTTAGAGATACTTGACCACCAACCATTCAACATATTTCTTGAACAAAATTGATATATAGTATGGGACAAATACTAGGTGATGACAAAAATTGCGAAAAGGAGATTTTTTTATAACTCATCCTGTAATTGATTCGCTGAATTTTTGATATGATGAAGTTCAAGTCAAGCTGATCAATAGTGTTCATGGGCCCAACCTTGAAAAATAAACAGTTTTTTCTGTACCAGGTGTTGAAGGTTTATAGATAAGACTAACTCAGTTATCCACATATTTCACCGAGCTTATAACCATATTTTTTGTTTTCAATTCTCACTTCAAGAGTTTGGTAAAAGATGTTCATTATGTACAGGGTGAATCATTTTCAATGACCAATGTTGAAATAACGACGAAAACCAGACACCATTATTGAACTGATCCATCTAAAATAATATTCTGTGACAATTATACCTACTTACCAACTGACCCTTCGATCATTACCAATTGGAAAAAAGTTGAACAAAGAATATTAAAAAATCTGATATATTTTAAGCATTTATACTGATATTTCAATTCAGGAATATTTAAAAGAAAATACTAACATAACATACATTTATAATAACATTTCAATTCCAAAGAAGACATCACCACGAATATTTGAAAGAAAAATAGAATAGGTAACACTGAATATACAAAAGAATGAAAATAACAATAAGCAAAGTAGACCTGAAGCAGGGAGATCAATTGTTGGATCCAAACTGTTTAAATATGACAAAATAAATTAGATATCATTGAGCTCCGGTAGGTTGTACTGATTAACTTGCTGACGTCTATTAGCAGCATCAGATAAAACATCTGTGAGTCTTGTAGAGGGGTAGCGAATATTTTGCTCGTGTCGAGCATATCCCATATGAACCACAAAACGCTGATTATATGTGAGCATGCACCTAGAGTACGAGCTCCAGACTTGCAAGTACAATAATACCCTTGAATTTTTTTTTTAGTCATCATCTTCTTCTGCATACTCAAATTCATCAATGTTATGCGGGCGATACGAAACCCATAATTGATACTTCGTTGAATTTCTAAATCGCGAGAAACTCCTTACCCTGATTAGCCCAGGTTCTGGGATTCTGTCTACGTTTGTTAACATTTCAAGTTGAAATTCATCCTCATCTTCCTGTCTTTGGAGTTTATTTTGAATATAAGATGGAGCTAATCGAATTTGATAAACACCTATCGATCTTAGATAATCTAATGTTGAATGGGAAAATCTGGCACTTGTTGAGAATTCAAACAGACCCACCTTTGAGCATTCCTGGTGTTCAAATTTTCAATTTCCACCAACGCTTGAAGAACGTTAGGTTCTCTCGCTTTCTCCAATAATATACGTGCCAGCGCGGCATCAGCTCCTTCCATGTGAATTGGCGGATGATATCTGTTAATTATAAATCCTGCAATTCTGTAGAAATCTCCAAGATGTGGAAGATGAGTAATCTGCAAGGTCTGTTGGAAGAATTTGAATATAGATTTCAGATGGCCGTTTCTCATTTCTACAACCCATCATGATTTTGTTACTAGGCGAGAATTGTTGGCATCCTCCGTTGAAAGTTGATTTTGCCCTCGTTGAAGACCCACTGGCATTTTCCATTGAATACCCAAACGATCCAGCAATTCTGTCGCATCTCGATAGCCCCTGTCAACCAAAATAATATCACCCTCCCGGAACCACCCTCTCATTCTGTCAGCATCTCTTTCGAACTCATTCACAAGTATTGCAGCATCGTTGTTTCGGTTATCGGAAAAATATGGTCCCTGAAATTCGTGCTCTTTGGAATGAAGCAGTAGGTACCATTAATGCATGAAATGACTCTGGGAATATTCGGTTCTGGATGTTACAGCACGTTAGCAAACTCAGTAACATGTCTATCAATGTAATTTTGTCTTGTAATTGCATCGAGTCCAATGTTTGAGGGAACAAATCGTTGCATCAAGGATTGTCTCACATTGGTAACAGCTAAACTTGTTGCCTGTCTACTCGGATATTGAAACATAACTTTCAAAAATTCGTCTGACAGTCCTTGACGTATTTTGCACAAAAACATTAATAAGTCCTTTTTGGTTATATACCTGTAGCCACCTCGTCGAGTGATTCTATCGCAGTAGGAGAACATTTCTCGGAATTGCTGTTTATTAATAATAATAATAATAATAATAAACGTCTTTATTACTTCCAATCGTTAATTACAGTTTTCATCACATACAGCATTATAATATTTTCGATTGGAAACAAAAGGCGGAGTTCAATTTGTGTGGATAGAAAACCCACAAAACTTGTTCTTCCACCGAATTCATGATCTGTAAAACTGCTTTCGTCTTCTAACCTCGTGAGATCATTGGTAACATTACGAAGTCCTTGTGAGAATATTTGCAGTTGCGGACCTTTTATGAATTAAGACCTATTGATGAAACGCAATCCAAGTGTAAGGGGCTGTAAAATGAATCCATGATCGTCCAAATGCTGTCTACATGACCTGAAGCTCTCGGGAATGTAGATGTGTCTTGAAAAAAACACATTTGCTCTGCATTCGGTAGATATTCGAATAATATTTGCAGCAGCATTGCAAATCATACATGTTCCATTACGAGTTTGTGTCAAAACATTGAGCTTCAAACATGTTGGATCTTTTTGTATTGCAATAAGTTCATTCTGAATAGATCGATCACGAGTGAAGCATAATCTCGTTGAATCATTTACCACTTTTCACTTTTCAGCTGAAGGAAACCCCGGAAAACCTACAGCTCCACCTCGGGTGGTCGGTGTGCACTCCAAGCTAGCACTACACGGAATTAGCATCTAGATAACTCACAAAACACTTGATTTCCAACGAGGCATGTGGTCGTCTATCGATAGTTTCGTTGCGATAACATGAAAAATACACTTTTCCCACCACTTTGTTGGAAGTCTGAAGACACACAGTACCAACCCACCCTCTCACCCTCTCTCTCTATCTCTCTTTCTCTTCTCTTTTCCTCTCGCTCTCGCTCTCTCTTATATTTTATTTGTTTTTGAACTGAACAACCCAGCATTCGAAATCTTTACCGAGATATTTGTTCCCTGAGAATTGAAATGTTCAAAAATTAAAAATCAATAAGATTTTTTTTGCTTCACAAGATGTTCCCAGGACGTAACAGGAATTTTCCTTTTGTGAGAAGCTGGAAATGAAAAATGTAAAAATATTTTAATATAAATGAAACGAATCGACAAATATAGATCAAAGTGTTTGAAACGGTACCCTTCAACACCTGGTAGAGAAAAAAGTGTTTATTTTTCAAGGTTGGGCCCATGAACACTATTGATCAGCTTGACTTGAACTTCATCATAATCAAAAATTCAGCGAATCAATTACAGGATGAGTTATAAAAAAATCTCCTTTTCGCAATTTATGTCATCACCTAGTGTTTGTCTCATACTGTATATCAATTTTGTTCAAGAAATATATTGAATGGTTGGTGGTCAAGTATCCCTGAAGCTCAAAATATAAAATAAAAATATACAAAATGTCACCATAAAAACTGTCACATCTTGACTCACCCTGTACAAAATGTTGAATTTATAAATTTTAACATATTCGAATGATGAGCATATCAGTGTGATACTTGGTTTGGTCACATTTTCACTTCGTAGGGTTGATTGAGAATTTCATTTTAAATAATGCTGGACTCACCCTGTATCCAACAATATTTTTTATCAAAAACCAGTCTAGAAGTATTGCTGTATGGGTGAGCAATATCTGTCGCAAACTACATTTTTATTTTAGATGTTTTCCTGAAAGCAATACTACTTTCAAGAAATGGCCACTTACTTTGACGCCCGGTATCTCGAAAACTAGCCATATGATTGAGTTGGGCCCATGGACACTTTTGATCAGCTTGACTTGAACTACATCATATCAAAAATTCATCGAATTTCACCGAGACCCATTTTCCGTAAGAATGGTGCGGGGTTCTTTCATCAATCCAGAAGAAATATTATTTCGTTTGCAATTTCATAACCTTTTACTAAAGTACCTCGCACTATCCTTATGGAAAATGGCTTTCTGCTAAATTCTCTGAATTTTTGGTATGTTGTAGATTTTGACTCCTTCGGCAAAAGTGTCCATGGGCAACATCGGCAGACTAGTTTTCGAGAAGATGAAAAGTGAAGCTTTCTTATCAGAATTTTTAACAATTCCGAGAATTTACAAAACGCCTTCACATTCAGGGAATACCATGCCTCAATGATGGTACCATATCACCTTGATCTTGTTTTCATTGTACTTTTTCGTTCTGAGCTCTACAACAGGGTGAATAAAGAAAAATCCAATTCGATTAATTTTAAACCAAACAGTGTGAGTTCTCTGATGAGAATAAAATATTCAATTTAGCCTGAATGAATTTCCTCAATCTCGGTCGAAGTTGACCAACATTAGTTTTTTTATACAGTGTGGTTCGAAAATAGGGGTACGTCAAACCTTCGTTTTTTTATTTCTGATAGGGGGTAGGATGTTATTGTTCAGAATTCACGAAATATACTTTTATTTTTAATTAGCAACTTCATGACTTACCTCGGTATATATTGAATCAATCCAATCTATATCTAGGTGTTCGGGAGTTTACGGCGATTCATCGGTTTAAACATAAATCAGTGCCAATCAGCCAGTTCAGAAAAAGACTCGTAAATGTTACAATCAGTTTTTGGTACATTTTTTCGCACGTTCAAAAGAAACACGCAGTTTCTATTGTTAGGTATTATTGCTATTATTGCGTTACCTAGTTTCCAACATTGTGTCGGTGGTGACTATTTGTTCAAATTCAAACTCCAAAGGCCATAGAAGAACGAAGAAAGAAGAACCGGCAAGAGAGCTCTTGAGAAGAGGCACCCCCGCCGTTTGGAGTTTTCCACCTTACGCCGCGCCGGTACAATTCCCGTAAGTTATATTCGATTATAATTCAATTTAATCAAAATTGCAACCAGACTTGACATCTCTCCACATTTTAATCCCGATCTACCTGGTGAACGTCCATTATTCGAAACCACAGTGCTATCGAGGAAATCTATTTAATTATTTTCGAATTTTTTGTCTCTTACACGCACATTTTTTGGTTCTTCGAACCGGATAGATCAGTGCTCTAATCAAATGTCAAGTTTGGAAGCGATTCTAATTTTTTCAAAATTTTAAAATTTCAAAATATCGCCTTAAACTACCTGAATTTTCTAATTTTCGCATTGATCAATTTCCCAACTGACCATTCTCGCAAAAACTGAGCATTTTTGTGATTTTTCAATTATTTTTTGACCTGTTATTCGCAATATTAGTAGTTTCATCATTTATGAAAATGTAATAATTAAATTTTGTCCCATTGTGATCGCCATTACTTTGTCCCTTTCGTCCTGCGACGCATGTGGGAGGTGGAGCTTAGGTCGGTAAGACTCGTATCGTGTCTAGCGGGGATAGTCGCAAATTGACCCATATTCAAGTCTACAATCAGCTGGCCAGGCTGGCCTACTGTTGTTTACATTTTTTGTCTTGGTTCGATTTATCTTAATTTCAATTTGAAAAATGTCTACGACAGAAAAATTAAGACGCTATAAAGTCCTTAGACAAAGCTCTATTAATGAAATTGGTACTATCGAAAAACTCGCACAAGAAGCAAAAGCTGATTCTAAAAATGTTAACCTTTTTAAAGTGCGCTATTATCATGCGGACACTATTCGCGAAGATTTTATTAAACACCATAGCACTATTTTGCAACTGCTAGCCGCAGATGAAACTGCGGACTTAGGCACGGAAGATACGATAAAAGAAGTTTTCAATAAGGCTTATTTTAATTCGCAAGTTGTTTTTGAAGAACTTTGTAAACCTAAAGATGATCCAAGTGCATCTATTATGAATTCAACGCAAATTAAGCCTGTTACTTCGCAATCTAACGCAAGTTTAAAAAAACTAAATTTAATTACATTTGATGGAGATTTGAAAACTTTCTCAAGTTATCGTGATATGTTCGATGTTCTAGTGCATAATAATGACAGTTATTCTCCTATTGAGAAATTTTCTTATTTATTATCCTCACTGCAGGGTCCGCCTCTCGCACTGGTTCAGACGCTGCCTATGACTGCTGCAAATTATGAAACTGCATATAACAGTTTGATTAAACATTACTACAATAAACGCCTTATGGCCAATCTATTTTGGTCAAATATTGAAAATTCTCAAAAGTTAAATCGGTCTAATGCCCAGGAATTACGCAAACTGTTAGACACATTTTCAGAAAATTTGAGCGCATTGGAGAATTTGGCACTTGAAACAGATTCGTGGAATTTTATTCTTTCGCATAGGTTATTGAATAGATTAGACTCTGAGTCTGCGCGCGCTTTTGAATTGCAACACAAAGATGCAACTGAAATTCCCGATTTTAACGTTTTAGAAGACTTTCTACTCAAACACTGTCTTGCTTTAGAAACGCTTTCATTTTCAGCGCCAAATCGGTCTCAAGAAAATGTGAAAAAATATATTGATAAGAATAGGTCGAGTCAAATTAAAACGCCACGACAATATTCATTCTTTTCCAAACCTGAAAATCAGAATGATACCGACTATAGTCATTGTAGTATCTGTGAAGGAAATCATCGGCTTTCCTCTTGTAATGAATTTTTAAGAAAATCTCCGCAGGATAGATTCAAATTTGTACGAAGTGTACATTTATGTTTCAATTGTTTGAGCTCGATTCACGATTTGCCACATTGCCGATCGACTCATAATTGTAGAAAATGCAATGGACGTCATAATACCCTTTTGCATTTTAACAAAAATTTAAGTCTTCCTCCGTCCAATCAAATCTCGCAAGAGAGTCCGTCTACTTCCAAAGGTCATAATATTATACAGACCAATCACTCCGCTATCACTGCGATGACTAAAAAACACGCAGAAGTCTTACTTGCGACTTGCCTCGTAGAAGTACGCGATAGTAACGGTTACTATAAAACCTTTAGGGCTTTATTAGATTCAGGGTCAATGACATCATTGATAACGCAAAAATGTTATAATTCTCTTGGTTTACGCAAATCTAGTTCCTCAATAATTGTTCAAGGATTGGGTGAATCGCAACCTCTTCCTTGTTCAGGGGAAGTTACATTTTATTTGAAACCTGTAGGAAAACTGAAACCTATACTTACAGTAGATGCGCTAATCCTGCAAAAACTTTGTGATAAATTGCCTTGCAAACCCTTCTCTAAAGGAAATTGGCCCCATATCGCGGACTTACCCTTAGCAGATCCCACATTTTCAACTCCTGCAGATATTGATATCCTACTCGGGGCGAGTACATATTCAAATATCATGTTGAATAATAAAATATCTGGAAGACCAGGTGAGCCTGATGCGTTCGCAACTATTTTTGGATATGTTTTGCTCGGTTCAACTTCTAGATCTGACGTACCGGTCTATAGATCATTTTTTACTACAACTTTTGAAACTCCTCCATTGGAGGATATAGTTCAAAAATTTTGGCAAATTGAGAATGTACCCGAAGTGAACTGTTTGTGTCCAGAAGACGAATACTGTGAAAAATATTTCAAGGACACAATCAAACGCAATGAAGAAGGAAGATATATATATATATATATATATATATATAGTATCTTTACCTTTTCGCGAACCATCACCTTCCTTTCCAGGCATGCGCAGTTTAGCCTTAAAACGCTTTCACGCACTCGAACGCCGTCTTTATTCGGATATCGCACTCCATAAAGAATATTGCAAATTTATGGAAGAATACTTAAGTCTAGGTCATATGATACGTATAGAAAATCCTGAAATAAATGATTATTCGTACTATATTCCCCACCACTGCATAATCAAACCAGGTAGCTGTACCACGCGCTTAAGAGTTGTTTTTAATGCCAGTGCCAAACTCCCTAATGGAAAGTCACTGAATGATTGTCTTTTTCCTGGACCTAAATTACAAGCGGATATTGTAGCAATTCTATTGAATTTTCGCACTCATGAAGTCTGTTTTTCTGCAGATATACGTATGCATTATCGTCAAATTTTAGTTAGTCCTAGTGACTGTAATTATCAACGCATTTTTTGGAGGTTCTCCCGAGACGAACCTGTTCAAGAATTTTTGCTCCGCACTGTAGTTTATGGTGTTAACGTTTCACTGTTTCTCGCGATCCGCACCCTCCAACAATTATCATTTGAGGACGAAAATAATTTTCCTCAAGCCGCTAAGGTCCTTCGTAACGATACTATCATGGATGACATTTGCACGGGTTCCTCATCTCTCCAGTCTGCAATTGAGCTCAGAGATGAATTGATTACCTTGTTACGCAACGGTTGCTTTGAACTCCGAAAATGGTCATCTAACTCCCCTGAATTCTTATCAGTTTTTTCCGAATCCGAGCTTTGTACAAACCCATTATCTCTAGACAATAATTCTGATTCCTTAAAAATACTAGGGATGGAATGGCATCCATCTGAAGACTATTTTTCCTTATCTGAAATTTCAATGGTTTTCGATCCAACAGGTTTGGCAAGTCCAGTCACATTTTTCACAAAGTATTTAATGCAAAGACTTTGGAAATGCTAATTGGGGTGGGATGATACTCCCGATGATGACGTCCTACGCATCTGGAAGCGTTATAAATCGGAGTTGCCACTTTTATCAAATATTCGCATTTCTCGCTTACTATTTTCATCTAATGTAACTAGCTTAGAACTCCACGGCTTTTGCGATGCTAGTGAAAGGGGCTATGCATGTTGTATTTATATTCGCGCTCTCTACCCTAATGGTGAATTTTCTACTTCATTTTTAATTTCAAAAACTAAAGTAGCCCCTATAAACAATAAACGTTTAACCATTCCTAGATTGGAACTGCTTGGTTGCACACTCCTGTCTAAACTGATATCCTATGTTCTTGGAATTTTTCATAATAAAATTATTTTTGATACCATTTACGCATGGTCCGATTCGCAAGTTGCACTTGCCTGGATCAAATCCTCTCCCGACCGTTGGAAAACTTTTATTTCTAACCGCGTGTCCTATGTCCAGGAGAGAGTACCTCCCTCCTCTTGGCATTATGTCAGTACTTATAGCAACCCTGCGGATGTCGCTTCTAGGGGTGTGTTCCCGCGAGAATTGTTGGATCACCCTATATGGTTTCAAGGTCCTGATTTTTTGCGAACACCTAATTCCGGGTGGCCAGAATTCACACGACATTACAATATTCCTGATCACGGTCAGGAGGAACGCAATTCAAAAGAAATCGAGCATGATTTTGATGCCAACATCTCACGCATTTTCTTAATAAAAGCAGACGAATCCAACTTTATCAGTACCCTCTTGCACAAATATTCCTTGTTGGATAGAATTCGGCGCATTTTATCTTATGTTCTACGATTTATTTTCAACATTCGTAAAAGCAATCGCAATCTTAAGATTTCAGGAGCTCTGAAGTTTGCCGAACTGAAGGCATCCCTCCTAACTCTCTCCAAATATACACAGTCTATCGCTTTCTCGCAGGAAGTAAAGTCAAAAAAATTATCTAAACCCTTACGCAAATTGAACGCATTTGTTGACAATGCGGGTATTCTAAGAGTCGGAGAACGTCTTAATTATTCAATTCTTACTTACGATCGCAAACACCCTATACTATTGCCCCGTTACAGTAGATTTACTGCACTTTTAATTGACCTTGTTCATACAACCTATTTACACCCTGGCCTACGTACTATGCAATTTCTTTTATCGCAAAACTTCTGGATTTTGTCACCACGACGTGCTATCAATCAAGTCAGTCATCTCCAAATGTCTCAAATGTTGGCGCACTAAACCTGTTTCTTTTCAACCCCCTATGGGTAATTTGCCTGCAGCAAGAATAACACAGGTTAAACCATTTTTACATACAGGAATCGATTTTATGGGTCCAGTATCGCTAACGATGAATAAACACCGGGGTGCGAAAACTTACAAAGGGTATGTGTGCCTGTTTGTTTGTTTCGCAGTCAAAGCGATTCATTTGGAATTGACATCAGATCTCTCAACAGAGTCATTTCTCGCTGCTTTACGCAGATTTGTTGCTCGTCGTGGTACAGTGGCGCATATTCACTCGGATAATGGGGGAAATTTTGTTGGGGCTTCTCGCTATTTCGCCGAAGCAGATAAAGCGATGAAGGCTGCATGTGATAGAGAGTCCATTCAGTGGCATTTTATTCCGCCATCATCCCCCAATTTTGGTGGTTTGTGGGAGAGTGGTGTACGCTCAACTAAAAGTCATATGATTAGGGTAATTGGTAACCAAATACTCTCTTATGAAGAGATGAACACGGTTTTGACACGAATTGAATCGGTACTAAACTCACGACCCCTAACACCAATGAGCGCAGACCCCAATGATTACTCAGCTCTCACTCCAGGGCATTTTTTAACGCTTCACCCCCTCAGTGCATTACCTGAAGATGATTTATCTAATATTAAAATAGGCAGGCTCGACAGGTGGCAATTGTTACAACGCCTCCACCAGGATTTCTGGCGGCGTTGGTCACTAGAATATTTACACACGTTACAGCAACGTAGTAAATGGATAGATCCAGCAACTAAAGTTGACATGGGAACTCTAGTTTTAATTAAATCTGAACTTGTAGCACCCTTAGAGTGGGTAATGGGACGCATTATCGCGTTGCATCCTGGTAGAGACGATGTGGTTAGGGTGGCGACTGTCAAAACGTCAAAGGGCATTATGAAACGGTCAATTGCTAAATTGTGTCCGTTGCCTATCAGCAATGATGATTAAATGCCCCACTTAATGTTTCTATTTATGTTTGTTATGTCGTAAATTAGTTTACTCAATAATCATTTGGTTTGACCTGTCCGAATAAATTCAGTTTAATAATTTTTTTTTCTCGAAAATGCTCAGTATTCCTCGCATTTGCCGGGGGAGAATGTTCAGAATTCACGAAATATACTTTTATTTTTAATTAGAAACTTCATGACTTACCTCGGTATATATTGAATCAATCCAATCTATATCTAGGTGTTCGGGAGTTTACGGCGATTCATCGGTTTAAACATAAATCAGCCAGTTCAGAAAAAGACTCGTAAATGTTACAATCAGTTTTTGGTACATTCTTTCGCACGTTCAAAAGAAACACGCAGTTTCTATTGTTAGGTATTATTGCTATTATTGCGTTACCTAGTTTCCAACATTGTGTCGGTGGTGACTATTTGTTCAAATTCAAACTCCAAAGGCCATAGAAGAATGAAGAAAGAAGAACCGGCAAGAGAGCTCTTGAGAAGAGGCACCCACGCCGTTTGGAGTTTTCCACCTTACGCCGCGCCGGTACAATTCCCGTAAGTTATATTCGATTATAATTCAATTTAATCAAAATTGCAACCAGACTTGACATCTCTCCACATTTTAATCCCGATCTACCTGGTGAACGTCCATTATTCGAAACCACAGTGCTATCGAGGAAATCTATTTAATTATTTTCGAATTTTTTGTCTCTTACACGCACAGTTATATGTATATCAAGCATTCTTCAATGTCAAGTACGTCGCATAGTTTTGTCATGTATACAGGGTGAGTAAAACGAAACGGTCCAAGTTTCTTAGAAAAATGCTGTTTTTTCAATGAATATTTCGAATATTTCGAAAAAGAATCGGTTAATTTTCATGAACTTTCCACAAAATGTACGGTTTGAGGAGTCCCAGATATCGTCATCAATATCAGCATTGGTCTCCGGACTCGTTTGTCAGCTATATACTTTTTAATGTTTATTATTACCACACACTCTGAAATGGGCTATTTTCAAACAGTCCTTCCTGTTGCAGAATATTCGGAGTGGATTAGTGCGGTACCTATTCCAATCATGCAATACCTTGTACATATGGTGAATTAAATATTTTTCATTTGGAAGCCCTGTTTCCGAAGAAACTTGAGAAAATTGAAGTGTATCAGAAGCAATAACCCTCTCAATGTTGGGACTAAATCTCCATTATTTCATCTAGTTTCCTCTGGAAACGGTAATATGCTCCGATAACCCGTTTCTGAGAATACTTTGGGAATTGATATGATATTTTCTTCAATATGTATGATTGTTTACGAAATACGACTAAAGAGACACACTGCCAAAACTCGATTTTCTTTCATGGTATCAAGATAATGGACTGCTGAAAAAAAAAATGCAATTATATTCCTCTCAATAACACCTATACTGTTGGAAATTAGTTGCTGAATTTACAAAAAATCTTGGTCCCAGTAGGTCCAAAACTGTTTTATAGTTGAAATGTCAAAAGAATTTGAAGTTAATTTTTACTAAAATAGGCATTGCTCCTCTCAACTATATCATATTCGTATATCTGATAATCGGTATTGTCAAAATGCAATTTAAAAATGAACATAATTTTATGTCTACTATAAATATCTTAATGTTAAAGTTGATACAGTGAGTTATCAATTTTACTGCAAATAATCGTAACTTCGGCAACATATTCCATATGAAGTTAATAGTAGAAGACGTCATACTTGAAATAGCCCATTGTGGAGACTATACTATTTTATAGTGATGAAGTAGCTATACAAAATTGCTAATTCTACTGCAACTAAATGCATTTTATTCAAAATCCTGATTCTACAGTAACTATTTGAAATCGTCTTATCGTCAAAACCTTATTGTTGTTATTCGCAGTAACTTACTGTTGTTCGCAGTATATTCTGAAGTTATTTCAACCATAATGAATTGTAAATTTCACTTCAACTAATTGTTATGCATAACAATTAATATCTCATTCTTTTACAGTAAAATATTGGTAAAAGTACATACCTACTGTGATGTAGGGGAGACTGTTGTTCCAAGTCCATGGTGTACCTTGGGACAGGTCTCATATCTTAACTGTGCTGACACCTAACGGGCTCTGGTTAAACATCGTCGACTATTGTGTTCTAGCCAGTAACCTTGTTGAGTTGCAGCGGCGTCCGTAGTGTTTTACAATTTTAGTGATAAAAAGTTTTTTTTGGTGGTGGAAGTAAATTTTTCCATTTTCAGTTGAGTGCGAGTATCTCTATAAAGTGAACGCCAAAATTTTTTCTAACACAATACGTGGATACCATACTTTTCGGTGAGTAGTTAATGTTTTTTTTATAGGTCAAGTAGTTTTGTCTAGGCAGCCATATTTGTTAAAAACAAGACCATCGTGTACCTTGAGGTCAGCCGTCATCATGTACCTTGGGCCGGTGGCGCATGATACATGATATTTTTGTTTCAGACATTCAGGTTGTATTCAAGCATGCCTAGGAGCAAAAAAGGGATAAAAAAGGAGGCAGTAGATGAGGGATTATTAAAACAGGCACCTGAGGCCGTGTGTACAGATGATCCAGAAAAAAAAATATATTAACTGACGCACTCCTGCAAATATACTACGCATTCGTATATTCTGCCATTTCTTATAATATTATAGCGTGGGGTCAAGCAGCTGAGATCACTAGAGTTTTTGTTGCTCAAAAGCGTATACTCCGATTAATATTTGACATCAAAAATCGCAACTCTTGAAGGGATGTTTTCAAAAAAAATAAAATCCTAACTGTCGTATCAATTTACCTTTTTAAACTTCTTTGCTATATATTCAAGAATAAGAATTTGTATCCTCTAAACAGTGACAACCACTCCCATAACACTAGATGTAAAAACGACATCAAATTAAGTAAACACAAACACTCATTTTATAAAAAGTCACCGAATAATGCTGGTTGCCGTTTTTACAATCGTCTGCCAGACAATATAAAAAAGCGGATTCCCCAGCACTTTTTAAATCTCGCCTAAAAGAACTCTTAGTCACACAATGTTTTTATTCACTCGATGAATTCGAGACATATTTATCAGGACTGTAACTTCCATCAGAAGTGATAATAATGTATTTGCATGTTTGTATGAGATTTATGTATTTTTACTTGAGTTGGTACTTTTGTATCAGTCTCATAACTTGTAACGACATGTCCCATCTTGTTTATATACTAGCTTAGGGGATCAATAAACATTTATTTATTTATTATTATTCATTTATTACCGAGAAGCAGCTAAAATATTTAAAATTAGTAGGTCTACACTAACTAGGCATTTACCAAAGTTTAAAAATGTGGATAATTTTGAGTATTCAGCAAATTACGCATTTGAGAAAGTATTTTCTAATGAAGAGGAGTTAAGCCTTGTTACCTATATTAAAAATGTTGCAAAAATGCAAAACGGATTGACCAAAAAGGGCGTACGAATGCTAGCTTTTAAATTTGCGAAAGCCAATGGAAAAAAGATACCCGTCTCTTTGAGAGATGAAGAGATTGCTGGTGAGGAGTGGATAAGAGGATTTTTAAAAAGGCGCACAGAACTGTCAAAACGCAAACCAGAAGCCACAAGCTTGAGCCGTATGACAAGTTTCAATAGGACTAATGTTGGACTATTTTTTAATAATATAAAAGAGGTACACAGAAAATATGGTCCAATTTCTCCCGATAAAATTTGGAATACGGACGAAACACGTTTAAGCACAGTTCAAGGACAATCCAGAATAGTTGCTCCGAAGGGGGTAAAGCAAATAGGCAGTGCTACGTCGGCCGAAAGAGGGTCACTAGTTACAGTGATTGCTGCGGTGAATGCAATTGGTAATTCGTTACCCCCCATGGTAATTTTTCCACGGGTACATTTTAAAGAAAGGATGCTGGTGGGTGGACCAGCAGGATGTACTGGCACAGCAAACCAATCAGGTTGGTCCAACGAAGAGTCGTTCCCAAATTTGGACCATTTTATAAATGCGGTCAAGAGCTCAAGGGATCATCGTGTTATGTTAATTTTAGACAACCATGAAACCCACCTTTCTCCAAAGGCTCTTGACAAGGCATTGTGATGGTATTGTGATGGTTACTTTCCCACCCCAAACCTCACACAGGCTGCAACCATTAGATATTTCCGTTTACGGTCTCCTAAAGACCTATTACAATCAAGCTGTTGAAGCATGGCTTCTCAACAACAAGGGAAAAACCTTTGATATCTATAGTGTTGCGGAGGCCTTAGGTACAGCATTTCCACGAGCATTTACTCCAAATAATATTTTATCTGGATTCCGTAAATCAGGATTATTTCCTTTCAATGAAGCAGTTTTCACTGGCGATGATTATCTTTCTTCTTATGTGACTGATAGGCCTCTTGACGATTCAAACCCTGGGCCTTCTACTACTTCAGATTTAGGTTTAGGCTCTTCTGTCAATCCTGAACCGTCTACTTCATCATTAGTGTCCTGCTCTGCTTTACCCTCGGGGTCATCTACATCTTTAGTAGTTTCTCTAGACAATGGGCCTTCGACTTCCTTACCATCTACATCATGTTCCTCAAATCCTGGTTCATCAACAGCTCCATCTTCTTCCTCAGAAACTAACTTAACTGAAATTGCAAAAAAGGACAATAAAAAAATAAAAACATTTCTAATCCCTGAACAAATACACCCTTATCCTATGGCCGAGCATCGTAAGGAGAAAAAGAAGCAAGGTAGAAAACGCGGAAAAACCATGATTGCCACTGAGACGCCGGAGAAAAACGCCATAAAAGAACAAAAAATAAAAAAAAGCAAGAAAGAACAAATTAAAAAAGTTACCAGAAACCTAGGGCAATCCTTAACCAATGGGAAAACAGAAAAAGGCAAACAGCCATTAATGAAACAGAAGATAACTAAACAGATATCAAGCTCCTCGTCTGATTCTGAAGGGTCTGAAGTTGTTTCAACCCATGATGAAGATAGTGGTGATGAAGATGAAGAATTGTGCCTATTTTGTCTTTCGCCAAAATTTAGTGACAAGAGTGGTGAAAAGTGGTGTAAGTGCACCTCTTGTGGCCGTTGGGTACACTTTTTGTGTGCAGATGTAGAAGGGGACGAGTGGAAGGACTACTTGTGCGATCTTTGCAATCTTAAAAATAAATAATTTTATAATCCACTAATAAAATAAACCAATAAAACATAATCTAAATTCGTGTATTTCTTGTTATTGCCTACGGTTTTACACTTGGTTCAAGGTACAAGACGCCTGTCCCAAGGTACATGAGCATAGTGTACCACGGACCAATATGCAAACAATATGAGTTGTTTTTTTTAAACTTTTTCTTAAGAATTTATAACAGTTATACATATTCCATGTTGTGTAGAAAGGTTTGAACTACGGTTGGAGACTTTTAAAGTTTAGAAATTGAAAACACCTGTTGATTCAAAAAATAAAATGTAAAAAGTGGTCCAAGGTACAACAGTCTCCCCTACACGTAATTGTGATTATTACTCATGAATGATTAAGTGAATAAAGAATCTCAGCTCTTGACTCGGTCGGCCCAGTCAGTCTTGACACGGACATCGACGGAGTTGAGTGCGGGTACAAATCTAGAGTGTTAGTGTTATTCCAAATACCCGAATACCTGAAGTGTGTACTAAGGAGTGATTATTGACTACAGTGAACACCACACCTACTAATGTTATACTATCTACAATAATTGAATTGTATCAGAAGCATTGTACTACAACTTATTGTACTTTTACCAATATTTCGCTGTAAAAGCATAGGATATATTCATGTCGTCATGAAATAAATTAAACGAATATATGATTGTTTTATTTAACATTCAAAAATCAGATTATCATTCATCAGTTTATTTTATGAAAGACAACAAAATAAAAACCTGATAGCTGATGAAAGTGGTCGAATAACACAATAATGATATCACTAAATTAACCTTTTGAGAACTGTTGCGAATTGATACAATTGATGGTAATTCGTCAACAGAGAGCGACAAAACTGCAACTTACTAATAGTCCTCCAACAGTTATATGTTGTTCTACTTAATCTAAGTCTCCACGCTTTGATTTCATTTTCAACGATTCTCGGTGGTTTTATTATCCAGTTCAAAAATATGAATTGTAAAAAGACAGATTATGATTTATCTATTGAAGCTGATTCACGGAGTGTTTTTCATCTTACTGGGTACTTACACTCATGCTCGATCCCAAAGACCTTCCGGGTATCTACCTATTTCATTTGCTTTTTATTCCATACAAATAAATAGGTACCTCTGCCTATATGATCCTTAAAAAACTAATATGATGATGTAAGTATATAATGGGTCGTGGTGGTCGGCTGGTAAAGCGCTCGCCTGGCAAGCGTGGGGTCGTGGGTTCGATCCACCGATTCACCGGTTTCGTGCATGGCATCACACGTTGAAAGGTAAGGGCTGCATCTTCCCTAGCTCACACAAGTCTTTCGAAGACTTCCGAGGGTTGCGCGTTGGGGTGCAATCGGTTGACGGAAATAACAATTGTAACAATTCTAATATGCTATCTGTATCTGTAATTCTGATTGCAAATTGCTTCCAGCCGAGGGAACTCAGAATTTCAGGTTGAAAATAATTGTACACACTGTGGACACCTATAGTGGATCAATTGCGAAGAATGCTATATATTATGCCAAGGAAATTTTCCATGTTTTTATCGATTGCCTATGTCCACAGTAGTGGATGTTATCAGACCATCAATGGGGCAGTCCTTATTTTCCTCACCATACGATTGTTAAGAGCAAACACTACCTTGGTAAAACGGAAATTCGTTTTGAGCCCCCGGTTTTGTTTGAAATTTTTTTAATTTTTTTTGCATTACTCAATGTTTTTGTGTAAATTCCGGAACCTTAGTGATTTTTGGTTATGATAATTTTTAAGAAAAAAAATTTAAATGAAATGATGAATTGAAAAAATTGAGTTTCCGGAATTCTTATGGGACCACTGAGCCCATACAAAAATTATCTCTTTCTTGAAATCAATGGTTTTTGCAAGAAACGGATTCTACGATCGAGAAATTTATACCTGATTGGCGCTGTAATCGAGAACGGACAGGTGCTGTGTTGCCAATGTTCATCGAGTTCATTATCTCCACCCCCACTCTTGATATTGGTATTGGTATTGGTAGGTATGGATGGTGACTGATGCGCTGCGACCTAGTTAGATCTATTGTGTCCCATCTTCTTCTGCTATCTCAAGGTGTTCTCGTTTACAGCAGCCCCTCAAGCCTCAATTCCTTCAGGAATTTTAGGATTTTGAGGGGGTCCATTTGTGGTATTTCTTCCACAGTCAGCTGGTGTGATCCCAGCATATTTAATCTTTTGTGGTGTACAGCATAACACTCCATAAATATGTGGTGAGGTGTTTCTGGATGTTCCCCACAGAATCTGCAGGTGTTGTCCTCCTCTAAGCCTAGCTTCCTTAGGTGATCTTTGAGTCTGCAATGCACCGTTAGAAATCCTGTGATTGTATTTAGACTAATTTTGCTGAGGTTAATCAGTGTTTTCGATCTTGCTCGGTTGAAATTGCCGAGGAGATCTTTGGCCTGCCTTAGCCCTGGAAGTCTTTGCCAGTATGTTGCTCTCATTGCTTCTTCAGTTTTATTGAGTTCTTCTTGGAAGTAAGATTTTCCAAGTCCGCAGAATGGTTCTGGCCCGATCAGTGGCGTTGATGCCCCTTTTCGTGCCAGGGTGTCTGCTTGTTCATTGCCCTCAACTCCGACGTGCCCAGGCACCCAGAGGAGGATCACCTTGTTGTTCCTGTCTAGATCATTAAGTTTTTTTAGGCATTCCCAGACCATCTTCGAGTTGATGTTATATGAGCTCAACGCTTTGATGGCTGCTTGACTATCGGAGAGGATTGCAATTTCCTTGTTTTGGTAGTTCCTGTCGAGGTTGAAATGAATGCATCTTGCTATGGCGTGAAATTCCGCTTGAAAAATGCTGGGGAAGTTTCCCATGGGTTCGGAGTACTTGCTACGAGGTCCAAATACTCCTGCTCCAGTTCCGTCGGGAGTTTTAGACCCGTCCGTGTACCATGTAATGGTATTCTTACCCAGTGCTCGAATGGATTCTGTGCTCCACTGTTTCTTGGTATTTAGTTCCGTTCGAAAAAATTTCTCGAAACTTAATTTCCTGGTAATTTCGTCAGCTGGGAGATCGGCAAGGTGTGCACTTCCTGTGGGGGTTGAACCCCTTACACTGTGTGCTGTCCCTTTGAGTCCGACTTTGGCCAACCTCAGGTTTGCTCCCCAAGCAGTTCTCCTCACCATGAGATGGAGAGGAGTGAGGTCCAGAATGACCTCTATTGCTGCTGTTGACGTTGACCTCATTGCTCCTGTTATGCGAAGACATGCTAGTCTTTGTACTTTCTCCAGGATTTTCTTTGTTGTAGCGAGTTCGGTTCTACCGTGCCACACTACTGCTCCGTAGGTTATCATAGGTCTCAATATCATGGTGTACATCCATCGCAGTATTGATAGGTTACAGCCCCATGTTTTTCCTGCAATGTTCCTGCACACCATCAGTGATGATTTTGCCTTGTTAGCGATCTTTTCTACGTGTCTGTTCCAGAGTAGTTTTGAGTCTAGGGTTAGTCCTAGATACTTCACCTCATGCTGCCATCCTAAATCTGATCCGTCGAGGCGAACAGTCCTTAGGTGCTGAATCTTTGTTCTTCTAGTGAATGTTACCATTGTGGTTTTTGATGAGTTAATTCTCAATCCCACAGAGAGGCACCATCTTCTGGTAGTCTCTAGCTCCCTTTCTATGAGATCGCAGAGGGTTCCTTCGAATTTGTCTTTGGCCATAATGACTATGTCGTCAGCATATCCAAGGCAAGTGACTCCGTTCCACTCTTGATAAGTATGCCAACAAACCTGAGCTGGAAGGGATGAGGAAGAAATTCGACTTTTCGGTGATGGTGGCTCTTAACAACAATATAATATCATCTTCATCACAGGTTGGAGTTCGTATACACTACAATTTTTGTTTCAGCAACAACGCGATGGAAATGAATTCAAGATTGTGTATTGTTATTCAAAAAACGCTCCAAATAATAAAAGTACTACATTCTTGAAATTTTAGTTACAATACGTTGTTGTCAGTTTCCAATTAACAATTAGTAATTTTGATGAAAACCTCATATAGTCGTTTGATGCAGACTCGTGGCTACTGTATTGACAGTATCAGTAGTGAATTCAACAACTCATCGAGTTAACAATTACATCGGAAATATCGGTAGTGAAAATAATACATAATAATTGTTGAATACGACTACAATTTTTCAACAATATGGAAAGTTGTTGAAAATAACTAATTTCCAACAGTGTAATCATCGGAATGTTAGGGAAACGTGTTTAGCGTACTTTCTCTATACATAGTGGAATAGGCCTACAGGTGATATTACTAAGAGAAAAAACGCACCGGCAACTTTACCTCTGGGCTGGTGTGGGAACGAGTTGATTCTTATTGTATAATATGAAAATTCAAAAAATTGTGTGAGGTTCATTAATTTCTGATGCATTAGTTCAATCCACCTCCTTATATCGCAATTTTTAATTTTTTGAATCTGTTAGTCACAGAATAACGAGAACCCTAAAAAAATATTATTCTACCTGTTCAGTGCAATTTAATGAAAGGTTGTCTATAAAAAGTTTCTTTATTTATATTTATTCATATTATTTTAGGAAAATCATTCAAGTACATTAAAAAATTAGTTCGTTATAGAAATTACCACAAAACGTAGATATTTACTATCGCGGACTATCTTGTAGAATTTTGAGAAGTTTAATACCTTCACGATTCATTTGTTGATCTTATTCCTAGATTTCCGTCGGATCGATTGGTAAATATTTCCTATTTTGTAGAAACCCCTTATTTCAGAGATATCAAATAAAACATTTCTCCATTTAAATTGAATCAGCTTTCAAATAATGGAGAATTCTGGTACATTTCAATTTTCTCTAGTTTCTTCGGAAACAGGGCTTTCAAATGGAAAACATTTCATTCACCATTTATATAAGGTATTGCATGATTAGAACGGGTACTTGATAATCTAATACGAATATTCTTCATCGAGAAGAATTGCTCGGAAATGGCCCATTTCGGTCTCCGATGGAGTATATGGAGTATTAATAAAATCCATACATTCAAAAGTACATAGCCGACAAACGAGTCCGGATACCTATGCTGATATTCAGCCCTATGCTGTATCACTTCCGTTATGTTTAGCGGTCAGACGTTATCTAACTTAATGGCAAATTGCCATAAGAAGTACAGAATATGATAGAGCTTGGATCGTGCTTCTATTCGAAGGATCCTTCATAATCATAACATGCACCCATACAAGTTTACAAAAGTTCAACCTCTAAAACCAGAAGATCATCAAAGTAGGGTATTGATTTGCAAATCACTCCTTATTCGCACCCAAGAAGATCCTAACATCCTGAAAAAATTATTTGAACAGCCGAATCAAAATTTTCCAGAGAAGGAATTTTAGTAGAAGGAATGAGCATTTCTGGGCTAATCAAAATGCAAATATTGTCAAGGAAATAGGATATCAGGGAAAGTATAATTTTCTTATTTACTATGAACCATTGAATTCTGAGAAATATCTTCAAATTACAAGTTCAGTTGTGAACGACTTCTTGCACAGTCTGTCATTAGAAGAGTATCGTAGCAGTTGGTTTCGGCTAGATGAAGCATCGGATCGTTGCACTAGGGAAGTAACAACGGAGTTGTTCAAAATGTTCGAAGAACGCTGGTTCAGACGTGTGAGTCCGTGGAATTGGCCTGCGAGATCACCCGATTTCATGCCACTTGGTTTTTTCTTGTGGGGTGATTTAAAAACAAATGTATACATGACACCAGTGCACAATAAACAAGACCTGCGCCAGCGAGTGATCAACTGCATTGAAGAGCTAGATAAATCAACTTATTTTTTTTGTTTCGTTTCTGTTTCGTGTTATTCTAATAAGTGTAATTAATAGTCGGAAGCTCAATAATTATTTTATAGCATTTCCTGTTATTGGGTGTATTGGAAATAAAAGCTCTTTTTTTATTACACATCGCAAGGTAAGAGCACTAGCACTAGCACAAGTCTCTGGGAGACTTCTGAGGATTGTTTGTGAGGGTGCAGCCGGTTGACGTACAGAACAAATTAGTGGTTTGTTTCTTGTACCAAAAACTCGTTGGATGACCGAATGATTGAGCCCAACACATTAAATGAGCGAGAAACTAAAGAATGTTGATTTGGAATCGAGTGCAATATATATTGGTAAATTACAGTTGTTGTTTGGTGTTTCTAGATAAAAGTGAAGTGATAAAGATTACATTAGAATCTGGACTGGTAGTTACTCTTTTCTTTGTTTAAGTGACAACTCGAATGCATATTCACAGATTATACTCTGGTGTTGTTTTCGACAAAAGCTACATCTTGGGTTCTGGTTGAAAAATCCAGTTAAATCACTAGGTTTAGCTCCTGGTTCTTTCTTTCGGTTTCTTATTTAAAAATTGGTAGCCATATCCCTTCTTCATTTTCAACTTCACTTTTCAAACATTCCATAGGTTTTTTGGAATGTTCTTCGAGAAAGCACTATTCCAATAATAACAACAACATGCCTACACAGTTGTCAATAGTGACACCAATAGTTTCTAGTGCCTTCAACTGTGATGTTGAATTGTGGGTTTCATAGGTGAGATTATTGAAGACCAGCAGCGGGAATCTTCTCTCGAGTCGACAGCTGTCGTGTCGAATGAATAAAATTTGCGCTTCTCAAGTTTCATATCGAGAAGTGAGTATCGACAACAAAATATATGTAATTTTTATTCGACATCTAAAGACGTGACGAGAAGTCAATTTTGTGAGGTTATGAGGCGATGAACAGTTTTTGATTTGCAAAAATATCGTCATTTCGACCAGAAGAAGAACATGAACATATACATATGCTAATTGAATATATGGACAATCATCGATATTTTGCCACTAGTCGCTTGTGTTCTGCAAATACGAATAGCAAATATAGAAAAATCTGACAAAAGCTAATGAATAAATTAAATGGAACAAGAATGTTACTGACAAGAGAAACAAATTTGAAAATGTTCCTTCAGAATTATATAACAATTTTTTTTAAAATAAAGCACACTGAAAGCGAAAAGCTACCAATATTTCTTGTTTGCGACCGACATGTCGGTTTCGGTACCTTCTATACCTGCGTCTGCAATACTGCAATATACGGTGTCAAAAGATTGCACAAATTGTCAACACATATTTGTTTATTCAAAATAAATTCTGAAAACGGGCTTCTGGAATTTCACTGACCTCTTCAAATATAGTACATACATACAGTACATTTTCGTGCCGAGGTCTAATTTCGTAAACTATTGGCAATATCCTCAATACTTATTGTATATTTTTGTTAAAAATTTTCAGGAAACAACTAAAAAGAACACATAAAATGGGATAGAATGAAATGTCATTATTCAAATTAATACGACGCATGCTGAAACATACTTTACCTCTCGACTAGTTTTTCGACATGTGATGAGAATCACTCCTCTCTCTATGTCGACATAATACTCTATAAGTACGTAATCTCTACCAAATCTGGACTTTATATTGCCTTATTAAAATGATCACCAGTTGGTGTAGACCAGAGATGATGGACGATAAAAAATTTAAAAGCGAGAAAAATATTGTTGGAATAGCGGAGAAAATAAATTGGAGTCGAAAAAGTGGAGAAAGTTTACACCATTCCACTTTTAGGGGATGAAAGCGATATTTAACGGTTTTTCGAGATTGACAACAAAAGTTGACCTCCTATCGAAAAAAGTTGAATTGCGAAGCTGTTCGAAATAAAAAGATCTACAACTTTTATATCAAACATGTTTCCACATTACCTCAAATTTTCCGGGAAAATTGGAATAACCAATTATTCATTTTGAAATTTCTTTCTCGCGTAAAAATCAATTTTTTTCACGAAATTTGGTGAAAAAATAACTTAACATATTTCAAGTGAGATATACACTTGTTGTAGCGGATTACAGATGTTTCCTTTGTTTTTTCGACGAATTCCGAAAAAACGACCTCATTTTCAACTGAAAAGTTTCACTGATAAAGTTCGTCTTTTCAAACTCGCCAGCTGCCAGTTTTTTTGTTGAAGCATCTACTTTCAGATTATGTTATGAAAGATTAGCACTACTGTGGATTTTTTTTCCAGAAAACGCGAAAAAATCAAAAAACAGATTTTCAAAAATAATTTTTTTAACTTTTGATCTAAACATATTTATTTATTAAAATTATTGAAATTAATAGTTGCAACCTTTCGAGAATAAAAATTTCAATATTAATTTCATGTTACTCCAATAGGTACAAAAAATAAATGAGAACATAAATAACTGATTATGGTAGAAGGGCGAAAGGAGGTGAACTTTGGGGGGTAAAAACGGTTTCTCACGATTTGCAGCAGAAATTTACTTGTTACAAAAAATTTGGTTTTATTTTTTATTTATTGTTGACAATAAAAAGATCTACAACTTTTGTAGAATGTCTCTTTTAATTTGGTTTGATTTTTTTTTGTATGATAATTGTATGTTTGCCGCAAAATCTAGTGAAAATATACCTTTTTATGTTTTCCGTCTTCAAAATACATGTACAACGCGTATTGACAGAGAAACTGGTTTATTTTCTATGTCCACTCTTTTCCATCCTCGTGGACGGCCTGACAAACTACAATTTCACAGTTTCCCTATCAAATTTGACCCCTAAATCGATTTTTCGTCAAATACATGTACAATGCGTATTAACAGAGATAACCCAGGTAGCACATCATATCGGCTGAATCTTGGTTCCATATTGGGCCAATATAGATATATTGTAAATGAAAAATCTATATTGGTCCAATATGAGTGAATATTCAAAAAACAATATTATATTAATAATGTTGGTGGAATATTGGTTGAACTAGTTTTGAATGTAGATTATTACATAAAATATTGGGTCAATATTGGTAGAATGATTTCTACCAATATCGATAATACAATAATGGATATATATTGTCTTCCACATCTAGAATAAATATTGCAATCCAAATATTCCAGTCATATCGATTATAGGGAAAACAACAATATTGTATTTCCAAGTTTTATAGCATATTGGTTGAATATAATTTCCACTTCATTTGACAAATTGTAATAACTCATATTGAGTCAATATTGGTTGAATGATATTTACCAATATCGATAAAACAATATTGTCCTCACATTGTTTTTAACATCTAGAATAAATATTGCAATACCAATATTCCCCTCATATCGATTCTAGGAATAAAAACTATATTGTATGTCCAAGTGTGATTACACATTGGTTGAATATCATTTCGCCAATATTCAACAAATCTTATTAATTAATAATAATAATAATAATAATAATAATAATAATAATAATAATAATAATAATAATAATAATAATAATAATAATAATAATAATAATAATAATAATAGATTTTATTGATAGGAATATCTATAACAGTTTAAATTACAATACAGAACAGAAAACACAAAATCCTATCAAATGGCAGGATTCAATGTATGACCATGTTATATAGAATACCATGATCAGACGTTGCTCTTCCATCCAACCGTAATTAATATTGTGTCAATATTGGTTCAATAATATTTATTGATATCGTTAGAACAATATTGTCTTCATATTGTTTCCCACATCTAGATTGAGATAAAATTTGAATATTGGCCGAATATTCAATGAAACACACTGTAATTATATCATGATCAAACCAGGATAAAAATCCGCTAGAACGTCTTCTAAAATCTACGAAAGTATATTACATTCTTCCCATAACTTGTTTTCAAGACAGCTCACTCAGTGGTTATGGCGATCAAAAGGCAGACTCTGGTGTCACCTTCATCAACTAAAAGACATTTAATAATTTACCAAGGTATATTGACATCCTCCAATATATCCAAATGATACTGTACCAATATAGATAAATATTTTGAGGCCATTAGTGCTTCAAGAATATTTCACCAAAACTATTTTTGAAATATTTAAACAATATTCGACCAATATCGCAAAATGTTCACATTTTACTTCTCGACAATATAACTTTTGAATATTGTGCCAATATTGTCAGAATATTGTATCAATATCGCCGAATATTTTGAGGCCAATATTAGTTCGAGAATATTTCGCCAATATTATTCAAGTAATATTGGACCAATATCGCCGAATGTTCACAATTTTTTTCTCGCCAATATTGCATTTCAAATATTTCGCCAATATGTTCACAATATTGTACCAATATTTTACCAATATAGGTGTGCTACTTGGGAATGATTTATTTTTCATGTCCACCCCTTTTTCTCCCCCTTGGACGGCCTGACAAACTAAAATTCCACAATTCCCCTGTCAAATTTGACTCCTAGATTGATTTTCAGTCTTTTAAATACATGTGCAACGCGTATTAACAGAGATAATGATTTATTTTCTATGTACTCTCTTTTCCATCCTCTTTAACGGCCTGAAAAACTACAATTTCACAGTTCCCCTATCAAATTTGAACCCTAGATTGATTTTCCGTATTTTAAGTACATGTACAACGCGTTTAAACAGAGATAATGATTCGTTTTCCATGTCCACCCCTTTTTCACTCCCTTGGACAGCCTGACAAACTAAAATTCCAAAATTACCCGGTCAAATTTGACCTCTAGATTGATTTTCCGTCTTCTAGATACATGTACAGTTGTGTGCATATAAAAGTCGTACAGCAGTAGGTACACGGCTAATGTGAGTCAGGCTTGTCAATCTTATATATTAAACTTCTTATTGACTATGACAAGTAATGTCAAAATTCAAACTATTTTTGAAAGTAACGCACTTTTACCATTTTTCTAGTGCAATTAGCACAATTACTCAGCTGGATAATCTCAAAAGATCTCAAATAATTGTTTATTTACAACATGGTGTGCCCATAAGGGATATAGCCCATATTATGAATGAGATTTAGAAGACCGTGCAAAACATAAAGCACAGATGGGAGACCGAAGGTAACGTAAATAGAAAGAAGCCAACTGTGGCACACAAAACAACTACGCCAGACTCTTGCACTCTTGCAGTATTTGGAGGACAATCCCTTTGAATTAGCGCAGAATGCTATTCGGCATACAGCATTTCGTGCATCAAGGTCGACAGCTAGTCGTAGAATTGAAAAATCGCATCTAAAAAACTATGCTGCTGCCAAAAAGGTAATCCTGGGAAAAAAACATTAACAGGCAAGAGTTCTTTTCGCTTTGAATAACATTTTACGCGAAAACTGGAATAGTGTAGTATTTACCGATGAGTTAATTGTATTGAATTTATTAAATTTTTTGTAATGATAAGTAATCATTCGAATATTTCAGGAAAAAATAAAGCATGCTTTTTTTTCTAATATAATAGAGTCTGAAACTGCAAAAAAGTTTCAAATGTACTACTTTTTAGTGAAATCTGGAACATAATAGGCAGGTTTACACAAAACAAACCTTGTACGACTTTTTTATTCACACAACTGTGCAACGCGTATTACCAGAGGTAATGATATATTTTCCATGTCCACCGCTTTTCCACCCCCTTTGACGGCCGGACAAACTACAATTACAAAACTTTCCTACCAAATTTGACCCCTAGATTGGTATCCCTTCTTCAAAATACATGTACAACGCGTATTAACAGAGAAACTGATTTATTTTCTATGTCCACTCTTTTCCATCCTCTTGGACGGCCTGAAAAACTACAATTTCACAGGTCCCCTATCAAATTTGACCCCTAGATCGATTTTCCGTCATCAAAATACATGTACAATGCGTATTAACAGAGATAATGATTTATTTTTCATGCCCACCCCTTTTTCTCTCTCTTGGACGGCCTGACAAACTAATATTCCACAATTCCCCCTTTAAATTTGACCCCTAGATTGATTTTCCGTCGTTTAAATACATGTACAACACGTATTAACAGAGGTAATGATTTATTTTCCATGTCCACCCCTTTTCCACCCCCTTGGACGGCCTGACAAACTACAATTACACAACTTCTCTATCAAATTTGACCCCTAGATTGGTATTCCGTCTTCAAAATACATGTACAACGCGTATTAACAGAGAAAATGATTTATTTTCTATATCCACCCCTATTCCACCCCCTTGTACAGCCAGGCAAACTACAATTCCATAACTTCCCACTCAAGTTTGACCCCTAGAATGATTTTCCGTCTTCAAAATACATGTACAACGCGTATGAACAGAGAATGATTTATTTTCTATATCCACCCCTTTTCCACCCCCTTGGACGGCCTGACAAACTACAATTTCACAATTCTCTTATCAAATTTGACTCCTGGATCGATTTCCTGCCTTCAAAATACATGTACAGGTCGTATTAACAGAGATGATGATTTATTTTCTATACCCACCCCTTTTTCACCCCCTTGGACGGCTTGACAAACTGCAATATCACAACTCTTTTATCTAATTTGACCCCGAGATTAATTTCTTGCCTTCAAAATACATGTATAGCTCGTATTAACGGAGTTAATAATTCATTTTCTATTTCCACCCCCTCAGACGACCCGACAGACTTTAGTTTCATCACCTTACTATCAAATTCGGACTTAATTTAATTTCGCAAATATCTTGTACAAAACATTTCAAGGGAGATAATTCGAATTGAATTTCATTTTGTCATTCACCCCTCATATTCACTACATCATTGTATCGGAATATCCAGACTTAAGCTGTTTATTCCTTCATTTATTGTTATTGTAATGACACCATTTCTTTCGCTTTACATTTTTGTCAGTGTATTTTGTGGATGTGGCTAACTGCACTCCCGTTCTGAATTAGATGTTTTTTTCTGCAGCGAAATATTCATCTTTCTAGAAGCTCTTTGAAGTACTCTGAAAGGGGGCGGCTCCTGCTAGTTAGCAAAACGATTTTTAAACGCCTAAAATAAGAAGTAAAGTTACAGGCAGGTACCAGGTGCAGAATGTTTCAGAGGTTCCAACTATGACGAAAAAAAATATTTAAGAAAACACTCAAAATGGTGAAATTGGGATGCAGTTTAGGGGTTGAAAACGGTTTTATGCGATTTGCGGCGGAACGTCATTCATTAGTGGAAAATGCTTGATGAAAAAGTTATGGGTAATAAAAAAATCGAAAACTTTCGTTTCAAATACTTAAATACTCTTCCGTCAAAATGGCAACAAAACAAATTTTTGGAAATTTGAGGTTATGTTGAAAAATCTTGAACACAAAAGTTGTAGGGTAGAATGGGGTAATGGCGGTCACTTAATGAAAATTGGACATGAAATTCAAAATATAACACATACATTTTTTTTGACAGAAGAAAAATGAAACACAAAAGTTACTCTAAGTTGTGAAATACAAAAAGAACTGAAAATCTAACATTTTTTGGTAAAAACTCTTATGTTTAAAAAAAGTGACTTTGACCGGCATTGTCTTTACATTCGGGTATTACCGGTCATAGCATAGGTAATACCGGTCACATACAAAAATCACAAATATATCCAGCTGGAGAGTCCTTTGCAGTACACAGGGAGTGTGCCCATTGTCCACAGTCGACACACCGGTATCACATCTCATTGTTTGCCCCATATTCACCACAAATCACACATAAAACGAAATCTGTCTCATTATTTTCATTATCACTGCAGATATCGTCCATTTCAATATCAGAGTCAGATGATGTTGAATTGGTTCTTTTTCTGATTTTTTTTTCGGTAGTGACACGCTTCATCTTTGGTATTTTGGCGCTGCTGGTTTTGGCGCTGCTGGTTCTTTCAGGTGAATTTAGTAGTTTTCTCTTGGCTTTGTCAACATCTTTGACTTTATTTGTATCACTCTTGGTCTTCTCCAGTTTTGCTTTCTTCTTTGCTTCCTTTTCTTCCAATGAGTCTTTCAGTGGTGTAGAAGTTAGAATACTCGAGTGCTGTTTAGGTCTGCTGTTTGGTTTTATCACTTTGGTATTTTTCTTTGGTTTTGGAAGGAGATCTTCAACACTACAATTGAGAGAAGGTGCTGACTTTGAAGTCGAAGGAATTGCCTCGGAAATTGCAGCAGCTTTATTTTTCGAAGAGCAACTTTGCTGGGAACTCCCTACAAGTTTTTTTATTAGATTTCGGACTTCCTGCTGACGAAACATCGTCGTTACCGTTAGTCTCAACTCCATCATCAACGACTGCTATTTCTTCGGGGTCATTTAAAGCATCAGCCGCCAGAAAATCTTCATCCTTGAGGACAGAAGGGTCAATAGGGTAGATTCCTGTAGTTCTGAAGCCTGACTCTCCTTTACCCACTGATGCAGCAAGAGCAAAAGCTTTTCGAAACAGTGAGGCAACTTCTTATGGAGATGTTTTTTCTCCTGGATAGGATTTCATGTAAAGATTGCACTCATTCCTATAATATGATTTGAGAGGCCTATAGAATGCAACGTCCAAGGGCTGAGTCCTATGCGACGTGTGGGGTGGAATGGATAACATGATAATATTATTAGCTTTGCAAAAATCATAGGCTGCCAGGGAGACATGACTGCTGTGATTATCTAATATCAATAACACTTTTTCGTTTTCTGATGGTTTTGCATGGACGACGAAGTGCTGAAGCCATTTGACGAATAGTTCCTCTGTTATCCAACCATTTTTGGAACATTCATATTTTGCTGCAATAGGACCATCTTTCTCCAAGAGAACTGAATGTCGTTGACGAGGGAAAATAAACATTGGAGGTATAAAACCCCCAGTGGCACTCATTGCACAAACAACTGTGATGTTGCGACCCCTTTCCCAGCTTGTCATCAAGCCAACCCTTTTCTGACCTTTTGCCGCCAAAACTTTCCCTGGTTCCTGCACTGTGGAAATCCCAGTTTCGTCAATATTGTAGATGTTTCTAGGTGAGAATTTGTGTTTTTCCATAACCTGCTGTAAGAGTTCGAAGAAACGATCAACTTCCTTTTTATTGAAGGCAGTGGCCCTGTTCAAACTGGTTGCTTCTGCTCTTCGTACTGAGATTTTATTTCTCTTCCTAAACCCTACAAGCCAGTCACGACCTGCCATTTTTTTTTCGGTGTTAAAATTATGTTTTATTTTATTTTTTCGGCAAACTGAAATGCCATGCGTCCGACTTCTTTATCTGTGCATCCATAAAATATAGATGCTAGATATTTTATCTGGTTCGACATTTCCACTTCTTGCTCCCTAGTGAAAACAGTTTTTCTACCCAAAATAGGAGTGACAAATTTTTCTTTCTGAATTCTTTCTTGTAAGGTTGAAAATGGAATTTCACATCTTTTAGCGGCAGTTCGCATAGAAACCCCTTGCTCATGTAATCGTTTGGCGGCATTCAGGTTTTCAACTGACCACTTTGCTCTATTGGTTACTCCATGACGAGGCTTCAGCATCTGTTATAGAAAAAAACAAATACAAATTCGTGTTTGTTCATGAGGGCAATGCCGGTCGAGTGACCGGCATTGCCCTCATATGAAGCCATACATTGAAAAATAATTTAGGTCCTTAACATTTCTATAAATCACTCATTTCAATACGTAAGACTAATCTATGATGTGCCATCCAACTGGAAAAATACGCACATTTTTTTAAAATAATAAATATAAGAACTTACCGCTTATTTCAAATGGAGACGAAATTAGAAGGAACGCTATAAAAACAAATGGCCGACTGTCCCGCCTCAACGCTTGTTGGTGACTGAGTCAGTCAAACGCTCTCAATGCTGCGGTATCAAAAGCAGCCGTTTGCACCAAACACTGTTGCCGGCTTTATCATCCTTACGGAAATATAGGGGTGACCGGTATTACCCACCGACCAGTTTTACCCCATTTTACCATATATCTTTCCATTGCCAACAACTTTTTCGTCAGACTGTTTTTTGTAGATGGATAATTTTCGCTGCAACCATTTTTACCTCCTTTCGTCCTTCTATCAAAATCAAATCCTTATTTATGTCCTTGTTCATTCTTTGTACCTATTGAGGTAACATGAAATTATTATTCTCAAAAGGTTTCAAATGTTAATTTCAATAATTTTAATAAACAAATATGAGTATAGAACAAATATTTAAAAATAGCTTTTAGCAAATTTGTTTTTTAATTTTTTCGTGTTTACTGGAAAAAATTTACACAGTAGTGCTACTCTTTTATTACATAATTTAAAAGTAGACACTTGAACAAAAAAACTGGCGGCTGGCAAGCTTGAAAAGGAGAACTTTATCGTTGAAACTTTTCAGTTGAAAATGAGGTCGAATTTTCGGAATTTGTAGAAAAAAAAAAGGAAAAAATTACATATTACTTGAAACAAAATGAGTTATATCGTGAAAAAAAAAATGATTTTTGCGAGAGAAAAAAATAAAAAATTGGTTTTTCCGGTTTTCCCAGAAAATTTGGGGTAATTGGAAACATGTTAAGAACCAAAGTTGTGGATCTTTTCATTTCGAACAACTTTGCGTTTCAATTTTTTCTAAAAAAAGGTCAACTTTCGTTGCAATTCTCGAAAAACCGTGAAATATCGCTTTCAATCTCTAGAAGTTCAACCAGTTCCACCCTTCTTCATTTTTTCGACTCGTCATTTATTTTACTCTTCATTCGAACAATATTTTGCTCCACTTCCAGTAGGTCTCATGCTGTTGATAAGTTTTTTATCTCAAAAATGCATTAGCATTGGCCTAGTGGAGATTTCAGATTCGTTTGAATGAGATCCAAATTTCCAGCCAGTCTTTTATTTCGCCTCCTAACTTCCGATAATAAATTTTTGGTAGGTTGAGTTTAGGTTTGTTTGAAAAACCAGAATAATTGCCCTCGTGATTGGCTGTTATAAGCTGTTCAACGTTGAAAGCGAAGAAACTAAATCTAATCATCTCTTGGTGCGAATTTTTAACATCTTTAACCATAGCGTCTATAGATTTCTCTGCTCCATGCATGGTAAAAAAAAGTTTCTTAGACTCTCCTTCAAATTCATCATTTCATCTTATCAATAATTCGAATAGACCTTGAGTTTCAGCTATATCAGAGTTTGGTTGCTTTAAAGCTTGTTCCAGATCAGTAAAGTTGGAGGGTGGTCCCAGAAATACCTGGCCCAACAAAGAAACCAAAAAAATTTTGGAAAAAATATATCTGTTTTTCAACGTAATCTCCTTTTAGCTCCACACTCTTTTCACAGCGATGTTTAATAAGTTCGATACCCTTTCTATAATAAGAATCGTCAAGCTCCTCAAAATAGCCATTAATTAACTGCCGACGTAACCTCTTCATTGTTGAAAAATCTTTGACCACCGAGCCATTTTTTCAAGTCTGGAAACAGAAAATAATTCGAGGGTGCTAAATCTGGCGAATAGGGTGCGTGAGGTAGCAATTCAAACTTTAATTCATTAATTTTGGCCATTGCAATAACGGATGTGTGAGCTGCTGCATTGTCTTGATGAAACAACACTTTCTTCTTAGCCAAATGCGGCCGTTTTTGCTTGATTTCTTCGCTCAAACGTTGCAATGAGTTCGCATAATACTTGCCGTTGATAGTTTTTCCTTTTGCACGATAGTCAATGAAAATTATCCCACGCGCATCCCAAGAAACCGACGCCATGACCTTGCCTGCAGATGGAACGGTCTTTGCCTTCTTTAGAGCCGGTTCTCCCTTTTCAGTCCATTGTTTTGATTGTTCTTTTGTTTCGGGTGTGAAGTGATGGACCCATGTTTCATCCATGGTTATGAAACGGCGCAAAAATTCGGCTTTATTTCTGTGAAACATTGCCAAACACTCGATGGAAACATCTTCACGACGCTGTTTTTGTTCCATTATGAGCAAACGCGGCACCCATCTTGCGCACAGCTTTCTCATGTACAAATTTTCAGTTAAACTGCGATGTATCGCACTTTTTGAAATGCCTACTATGTCTGCTAGCTCGCGCACTTTCAGTCAACGATCATCCAGTACCGCTTTGTGGATTTTCTTCAATATTTCTGGATTCGTCACCTCATTTGGTCGACCACTGCGATGCTCGTTTTCGCAGGTCGTACGGCCTCGTTTAAACTCTGCTACCCAATATTTTACTGTTGATAACGAAGGAGAAGTCTCACCCAGAGTAGAATCAAGTTCAGCTTTTATATTGGTTGGGCTGAGTCCTTTAAAATGAAAGTATTGTATCACACAACGATGACCGAGTTTTACAATGTTAACAAATTCACTGAAAACGTTTACTATTGACGGCTGCCAAACAAATACTAAACAACGTGGCGACTTCAAACTTGAAACATGCTGAATAGATTGTGTACTTTCTAACACAATGGTATTTTTCAAGCAACTACCGCCATCTCTAGGTCAGGCCAGGTACTTCTGGGACCATCCTCGTACTTATCCAAAGATGTATTCTCCGTAGCTACATCATCTTCACAGAATGAGTTTTCACTGAACAGCTATCTCGTCGGGCCCTTCGAACGGTTTAAGGTTCTGTCAAACCAAAGCGGGAACGCGGGAGCGGGAACGGAACTTTGGAACCGTGCGATGCTAGAAAAACAATACACGTAGTAAACCATATATATTTCATTGCTTGTATGCTTTACGGAATACGAATAATCACACCGGTATGTCCCACTATAGAATTTAGTCTCGAATTCATTTTGTTCCCGCTCCCGCTCCCGCTCCCGCGTTCCCGCGTTGGTTTGAGGAAACCTTTATTCTATCAAGCACAGTTTGGTTGCATGTCAATAAGTGAATCTTACTTTGAATTACATGGTTCGTTTCAAATTAGGTTTTAATTAGTGACTGTATATGTCACAAGTAACATTTGTTATACTGGGTGTCCCAGAAGTCGCGCACCCCATTGTAGGGATCGAAAGAGAAAAATATTCTGAGACGAAAAGTCCTTAGCCATTTTTCAATTGATTATTAATTAATGAAAGTGACCAATCAGGAGCGCGCAACAGAAGAATAAAAAGTGAGTAAGAGACGCGAGAGTGAGACGCCAGAGCTGCTGCCGTCTTCTCACGCAGTAGACCGAGAGTGGGGTTGGACCAACCGTGGACGGCGGACGTACGTGATGCTAGGTGGGCGCTCCTGATGGGTCACTTTCATTAATTAATAATTAATTATGTATGCATCTGATTGGAAAATGGGTAAGGACTTTTCGTCTCAGAATATTTTTCTCTTTCGATCCCTACAATGGGGTGCGCGACTTCTGGGACACCCAATATACTGTCTTTGTCATAGGGTATCAATTCCAAAGTGAATTCGTTTTGATTTCGACAGATTTTGTAAAGCCTCCTTGATGATTGGGAAATCACAAAACCACTGTAGGCGGATGATGAAACTCTCGGAATCAAACCAAAAACACTCTCTCTTTAAATATAGAAACAAGGTGTCCAGCCTCACCAGGACGATGCTCATTACCATAATCCTATACAATAGGAAAAATTGAGTCGAAAATCCATCAGAAAACAACTACTCTCCCGGCTAATACCACGACCAACGTTGAGTTACATCCAATGATTTCCGTGCAGAGTTCCTACAAGGCTATCTCTGCAATTGCTAGTTGCATGGAGATGTTAATTCAAACATTTGGACCACCTATAGATCGATTTTGGGGTGTTGCCCCTTATCAGTATAGGGTAGGTCACTGCAGACGATAACTAATGTCTGCAACAAATGGTTTAATTAACAATCCATATCAAAACAAAAGCTAAGACCGAGCTCGTAGTGTAGCTTTCACTTAACCACGAGCGCCATCCCAACTTCAGTCTCTCAACTAAAGCAATACCCAAAGGTGCGTGATTATTGAAACCACCAATACGAATAAAGAAATCTGCACTGTTTACCATGAGCGCTTGTAAAGAAAGAAACAAACTTACACTATTTATTAAATTAATGATTATTTAAGAAAGTCTTCATTCATTCATATTTTCAGGATAACTAAAGATTTCAACGAATGTTCCAGTCCAGTTGGGCTTACACAACTGTTTGTCAGTATGATTGCAATATGCCTTGGACTGTTTGAAACGACGAAGGTGAGCTTTCATGGTGTAATAATGTTTATTCGACTCATAACATAATGTTATTGAAAGAACAGGGTGATTTACGTATGCCACACATTGAAAATTTATCAACTTCAGGGCTCCTCAGTTCAGCGAAGAAACTCAATGTGCGAATTACCACCGGAAATTTGATGCTGCGGTCACGTTCACTATTCGTAGCTAAAAATCTTTGCCAGAAATCAAGCTAATCCTCACAGGAATTCGATAGGTACGTCCAGAGTGCACGCGAGAAAGCAATATCGCGAGTCGGCTTCTCGCTTGGCGGGAGTCGGCTTCTCGCTTGGCGGGAGTCGGCTTCTCGCTTGGCGGGAGTCGGCGCGAGGAAAAGCAATTCAGTAATAATGGAAGCGGTCTGGGTGACAACGCTAATCTCGCGCAGAGTATCGCAGAATGAATTATTGTTTCGGTTTCCGATTCAGATTCATTTCTCGCCTCGGCCAGAAGGTAGGTTCTTGTTGGATCCTGTTTATAAGAGTAATCACTACGAATTTTAATGATCTACAGGGTATAATTGGTTAAATTTTTTATTCTATTCCTAAAACACATGAACTAGAAAGAAAACAAAAATTTTTACCAAAAAGTGATCACCAGTCGTTCGTCTTGAAAGACATTCTGTTTATAAATTTTACACCAATTCTTCATCAAGAGAATTTCAATTTTTGCCAAAATGTAGTTGAAAGTTTCTTGTTCCATTCTAAAATATTCTTGAAGATTGTTTGGGTGACTTTTCAACTTGGGAAATAGGTGATGATATTCACCTTAAGTATGGCAAGTAACAATAATTTCGTGAACTGCAATTCTCTCAGGATGAAGTTTTGAAAGTTCGTTACTTTCAGCAGCTAGACTCAAACAAACCATGTCTTCCTGAGATAATGGTACTGGGTGGGAGACGCAAGGGTCAGCGACTAGGCCCCAGTGGGCCCTTTTCGCAAACTCCGGCATCTCCACTCATCGACCTTCTTTCTCATTAGAGTCGAAATGTTCTTCCATTGCAATGAGTGCAATTTCTCCTCCTCAATAGTGGCAGCTCCGAAGACATTCGCACGACATTCAGACACACACAGAAGTGGAAGGAGTCCTCCTCGCCACATTCTGTGCATAGTGGGACTGCCTCAAATCTGATGAGAGTCAGATGCCTCTTGAGGCTGCAGAGGCCGATTAGAACTCCCACCAAGAGTTGGAGTTTTTTGCGGCTTTGCTTCAGTATCTTGGCCGTCCTTGCTCTGTTGGACCTTGATACCATCTGCTTTGACTGCCTGCAGCCGTCTATCCCTCTCCATTCTTTTCCTAGGCCTACTCATTCAGTGCCGTTGTTACTTGTCTCCTTGTTATGCCGAGTGCGGGTTCCAGCTCGTAGTAGGGTTGCCCGGCTCCTTGTTTGTCTAGCTGGTCTGCCTGCTCGTTGCCTTCAATCCCTGCATGGCCCGGGACCCACATCAGCGTTATTTCTTTTTCAGTCGCAAGACTCTCCAGGGCATCTCTGAACTCCTGAATCAATTTTGATCTGGTTCTGGTCGCATTCAGAGCTCTGATGGTGGCCTGACTGTCCGAGCTGGACCTCACCTCTTCCACTCTGGTTGCCTCCAGGATGGCATACACTTCTGCTTGGAAAACTTGTCAGAGAACCTAGCACATAGGCTCTTTTCTCTCCATTTTCCAAGTGAACTCCTACTCCGGCTTCCTGAGATAACTCCATGATTATGACTGACCCTGCTCTACTTTTCTAAACTGTCACCTGGGTAGAGGAACCTGCCTGTACTTTGACCACACCTCGCGTTCACGCCAGCAAACTTGCTAGTATGAGTTTTTCGTAAACGAGAAGCCGACTCGCGATATCGCTTTCTCGCGTGCACTCTGGACGAACCCGATGCTTACATTGCAGGCTGATATCGCCTTGCGTATTCGGCCACACCGAAAATTGTAATGGGGCGATCAGCGGTTCAGAAATTCTTGGATAGACTCACTTTAGCATTGAGTAGATTCAGATCAGATTAGTATGGAGCTTTCGTTCTTCAAACCTCTACACCGCAAACTTTTCAGATCTATTATGTGTGCCCTCGAAATCAGTTACGAGACTTCATAGGCTAGGATTTGGAACTCCCATATATCTGAGAGCATTCCGTTAGAAATATTTGCCTTGACTAGCCCTCGCAGTATGTGTTCTGATATCTCCTCTCATGCCTATCAGAACCTGCGTAGCACTTCTTCTGCCACACCGATTGTACTTATATATTTGTTGGGCCCACATTGCCATGTGAGTAGTCCTACTTATATACAAGGTGGGGCACCGAAAACGAAACAGATCGAATATCTTCAAAACACCTGTGTTGTGAAAAAAATGCAAATACACATTTTTTTCTAATCCGAGGGGGGCATCTTCCTATCATAACCTCAACTCTCATACCTCTTTCCCCATCCCTTGGTTACTTCAACCCAAATAATTTGAATAGGGAAAGTGGTAAGTGTGACACACCATTAAACAGATTATTTTATAAGGAATTGAGCCATGTCAATTTTTGCCACCTAACTTTTTATTTTGGCGCTCTCTTGCGGGAAAAACAACTCTTCCGTCTTCCAAATGATGATACTTCATTTGCAAGCTAATTTGACATGAATTCGGTGATAATGCATTATAGAATTTTTCTAAAGGAAAAAACAAAATGGCGGCTCCAAAATGGCGGACAAGAATTACAATTATGGTCCGATTCGATTCAAAATTGATATGTGGTGGTTTTCAGGGTTGGAAATTATGATTTGTTCGTCAATGCAAAAAACAAGATGGTGGCTCCAATATGGCGCACAAAATTTGTAATTATGGACCGATTCAAATCAAAATTAGTATGTGGGGATTTTCAGGTTCAGAAATTATGATTTTTTTCTCGATGCAGAAAACAAGATGGCAAGCGTAATTTGTAATTATGTTTCGATTCGACTCGGCACAGAAAACGAATTGCTCAAAACAAATGAGATGTGAAAAAAATTTAAAAACACGTCGATTTCAAGTCCAAACTTTGCTTAAGTTGCTCAAAAACATTTCGAGACTAACTTATACTCCTGTATGGCAGTTCATGGCGAATACTTTGAGCATCTACTGTGAATTATTGCAGTTTGGAATGATTCATGTAAGGTTTTTCAATTTTTAAGTCTTTTGAATGTCCAACTTTTTATTTTTCTAAAGCTTTTATTCAACTTGCCCTGTTAGTATGTATGTATGAGTGAGACAAATCTTGCAGCTGACTTATGGCCATTTCTAGTTGTCCGATCGACTTGAATTTTGTTAGGAGTTCATAATTGCGTTGACAATATATTATGGAATATTTATTGGAAAAAAAAAGAGCAAAATGGCATCTCTCCAGGATGGCGGATGAGATTTGTAATTATGATCCGATTTGATTCAGAATTGGATTGTGAGTGCTTTAGGTACAGAATTTCAGCATGACTAGAAGAATTGAATGAAATTGATAAAACAGCTTTTATACGAATTCGATGAAAAAAAAATTCAAATGTGTGACGTAGGTTATTCTTTGCGTAACAGATTCGAAAGCTTGCGGCGAGTACAAAATCGGTATTCTTGCGCGGTATAATTTTGACTCTGTTACGCACATAATAACTTACGACAAACATCTAAAAAAATATATTATTTTCTCTTTAGCGCATTTGTATAAAAGCTTTTTTTATCAATTTAAATAATTCATTTCAGTCATAATGATAACTTGTAAAACCTATATGCCAATTTTGAATCAAATCGAACCACAGTTCCAAATTCGTCCGCTATCTTGTTTTTTTGAATTGACAAAGAAATCATAATTATTTTGGCATGAGATACATTTTACCCATTTACACTTTTTTTCAAAGAAATTTTGATTCTTCCATTCAACATGACATTAATAACATTTCCAGTCTTTTCTCATTTCTCTGTTTTGCTTCTGTAACTTTATTTTTCTTTCTACTCCATACTCTAGTAATAACTTTGTCATATTCTTACAAACTTTCTTCTTTTTTTCTTCAGCTGCTTTCAGTTTCTTTTCTTCTCTCAATCGTTTTCTCGTTGCAATGTCATTTTCTTTTTGTTTTTGTTCGTTTTCTTTTTTCTCATAATACTGTTGCCACATTTGAGATGATACAACTGACGGCTCCTTTTCTTTAGCTTTTGTTTTCTGACTTGGTTCTTTTTCCTTTGGCCAAAATAATACCTTCGCAAATGGAGACACGTTAGAGTCATTCAAAGTTGAAGCGTCCACCTGTACAAGGGAGACTTCATTATTTTTGAGTGGTGTAGAATGTACATTAACACATAGCTCTTCCAATAAAACGGAAGTATTTTCTTTGGAAGTTGATGGTCCTTGTTCTAACGATACCTCATTCGAATCACTTTGAATCAGTTGTGGTGAATTGTGTTGAAGAAGTATTGTTGAACTTCCATCTTCGTCAAAATTTTTCTCTGGTATTTCAACGTCTTTTTCAGCTTGGTCTGTCATTATTGGATTTTTTTTAATTCTTGTCTATCAACTGATTAATTTGTTTCCAAACATAATACAGTTCTGTAGCCGATTGTTCCCCTTGCCATTCACTATTGACGTCATGATTTCTCATTTGTGTCAAACGTTCAGCAGGAATCAAACTTTCCAAGAATATTTTGTGATTTTGCAATTCATTTCTTTCAACATTCTTATAATCAGCCTTCGTATTATTATCAGTTTTATTCAAACACTTTGAGTAATCCACATTATTAGCATTGAAAGGAAATATTCCACATGCACGGAAACCATTTTGAATCATTCTTTCATTTATTGTCTGTTCTATCACAGCAGATAATATTTCAGCCATGTTCTGTTTATTGATGTGTTCAGAATCATGCTCCATGAGCCACTTTCGTACTTGGGTTTTCCATTTGCATTTCAGAGAATGGAAGACAGCTACGTCTAGAGGCTGTAAGACATGAGTAGCATTCGAATGAAGAGCTACTAGAATTATTTGTTTTTCCTGTAAAAATAGGCTAAGTTGCATTGTCAAATGCGACTTATGGCCGTCGACAAAAAATAGAACAGGGCGCAGTATGTTTTGCTCTGTTAGCCATGGCTCGAATACATTACACATATATTCATAAAATACTTCGCCGGTCATCCAGCCTGAATCCGACTTCCCCACTCCCCATCTTTTGGGAATAGAACGTACAATATCTGCTGGAAGTCTTTTATATGGAAACACTGACATAGGAGGGGCAATTTTTCATGACCCAGAAACAGTGAAAAGAACTGTTATGTTTTCTTTTTCTGAAGTTTTACTGACATCATATATGTTATTTCCACCACGAGGTGCAAGGATTTTCCCAGTTTTGGGACATAGTGCGAACGCTGTTTCATCAGAGTTGAAAATCCTGTTTCCATCTTTCGGTACTTCTAGATAATTATTTTCTTCCAAATATGTGGACACTTCTGAAAACCAATTCTTTATCTGTGATTCAGTCAATTTCTCAGCTGTTTTCAGGGAAATAGATGGGTGTCTTCTCAAGAATCCACGAAACCATTTTTTCCTGGTTTTCCATCAGTAAATGGGTTACTTCTATTGACCTCCTTCATGAGTTTTGAAACAGTGTCAAGTAAAGCAGTTTTGGTGATTGGAAATCCCTCCTCTTCTTTCGTAAGAACTGAAGATGGTCTCATGGAACACACAAGAGGACTTATACCCTTAACTTTGTTCCTGAGAGTTATTCTTGGCACTCCATACATTTTACTGGCAGTGGCAATAGGTGTGCCAGATTTAACTGCAGAATACGCTTTATTCATATTTTCCTCTTCTTTTCTTCCATAGTCTAAAAAAAAGAAAACAGCTCAGTAAAGAAGTACCAACAATTAATATCACTGGAAACTCTTAAAGATAAAACAAGAACTTGTCCAATAATGGACTCGTAAGAAAATAGAATAAATAACCCATTATGGACACCCAGTCCAAAATTGGTGACGTTGACAAATCGACGAACCAGTAATGGACACATAACCTAATTTCTATTTATATCTTACTTTGCACATTCGAGGGACTTCACATGCATATAATGTTAATACTCAGTCGACTAAATGGTGAACAACGTTTATAATACTTGAAACTAATATGTGGGAGCTTATTTTTCATACTCACATTTTCAAGCCTGACAACAAGAAACACAGCCACAGTATCACGATGCCGGACGTTTGCACATTGTTGCGCGGGAAACCGTCAAATTATATGGCAAATAAAACGTAGCCTACAGGGTTCTTGACAAGTAGCATATTCAAGTGAAGGATTCGCCAAACAGATGGCTCTCTCGACACAATAATTCTTATTATTGGGGTTTCAATTTTAGGGTGTCCATAATTAGGTACATGTTCAAAACTGGTGCCCTCACCCTACTTATTTGATTCGAATCGGTCCATAATTACAAATTTCGTCCGTCATCTTGGAGCCGCAATCTTGTTTTTTTGCTTCGATAAACAAATCGTAATTTCTGAAAACCACCACATATCAATTTTGAATCGAATCGGACCATAATTGCAAATCTTGTCCTCCATTTTGGAGCCGCCATTTTGTTTTTTCTTTTAGAAAAATTACATTATGCATTGCTACCGAGTTTATGGCAAATTAGCTTGCAAATGAAGTATCATAATTTGGAATACGGAACATTCGTCTGTCCCGCAAGAGGGCGCCAAAATGAAAAGTTAAGTAGCGAAAATTAACATGGCTGAATTCCTCATGGAATTACCTTTTTAATGATGTATCACCCTGCTCAACCTATTCAAATTGTTTGGGTAATAGTGGGCAAGTGGTGGGAAAGAGCTATGACAGTTGAGGTTATGATAGGAAGATGTCCCCCTTGGATTAAAAATCGACGTGTTGTTGCATTTTCACCACAACACATACGTTTTGAAGATAATCGATCTGTTTCGTTTTTGGTGCCCCACCCTGGATATATTCTAGTGGTGCTTCTTTTTTTGGCTTAGTAGTTATTCCGTGAATCTTGGTTGCATTTGTTTGATGAACACTTTGGCCTGTATCATTCCTGGTGAATTGTTACACCATTCTTGAGATTTCTGTTGGCTCCTCATCGCCTCTATAACCTGTGTGTGCTGGTACCCAGGCTAGAGTCAGTCTGTTCTGACTGCCTAGCTCATTCAAGCATTTTATGCAGTACCAAACAAGTTTCAAGGTAACTTGCATTGAGTTGACTGCTTTTATCACCGGTTAGCTGTCTGAGTAAAGGACAATGTTTGTTTCTGAAAACCCATGCCATATTAACTCTTGAGCGCAATAGTGTGTAGTGACGTTTTCCGCTCGAAATATCGTCGCATATTTTCCTAAGATCAATGAGACTTTTATCTTCGGCTTGTTTCCATAAATGCCTCTTGTTCTAAAGGAATTTCTATCCCATTCAGTATACCGGGTGGCTACGGAAGTATTGCCTAAGGAATATCTCAGTTATTGTATGAAGTAGGTTTGTGAAATTTGGAGCGTCGATAAAATGACATAAGAGCTAGAATTTGAGCATATTGACATGTCGAAGTTAACTTCCGGTCTGACCGGAAGTAACATCAACTATCTTATTTTGAATGGAAACCCTATTTTTTTTCTTCTCACTTTATTCAGCATTCAATTCCCTTTCTAATGACATATCACAAAATGGTATCTAACCAGAAACTAGATCAAAAAAAAATTATTATTGAAATTTACCGAGTAGGCCGTGGAAGCAAAATGAAAGCCAAAAATTGAAAAGTTGGCTATGGAAACCATAGGTCACTTGATAACAGTTGCCAATACTGTGATATTTTATTTTCATTCGTCGGCGTTATAAAAAGCCGCCAAAAAAAATATTGGAAAAATTGGGAAAAAAACAATACTCTGTAGGTCCATAACTTAAATAGGAACATACAACTTTTTCTTGCCTGTACTATTCAGCATAACCATTCCTTTCTAATGATATGATAGAAAGTAATTTTTTGAAATGAAATACCAAAAAATCTAATTATTATTCTTCAAATAACGAAAAAACAGATTTATCGAAAAAAAAAAAAAATCAAATTGATAGGATTAAAGATAAAATAAATTCAAAACAAATGTTCGAAATGCATTCCCTCAGCGTCAATACATTTATTGACTCTGGTGATATTTTCATGTAAAACGTTTCTCAACATTTGGGGCGTGATATCTTGGAAAGCTCTACGAATTTTTACTTCTAGCTCATGTAGAGTTGTAGGCTGTATGGAATACTCCCTATTTTTAAGATGCCCCCATAGAAAAAAGTCGCACGGAGTAAGATCAGGTGACCTTGGTGGCCACCTGACTGGACCATGGGTTGTTATAAGTCTCTCTTGAAAGCGATTTTGAAGATATTTTCTCGCTATTCTTGAATTATGCGGAGGGGCGACATCTTGCTGGAAGTACATTCTCTCAGTTATTTCCGCTGGTAGGTTGTTAATGAATTCCGAAATTTAATTCGTTAAAAAATTAAAGTATCTCTCTCCGGTTAGTTGGCCTTGAAAAAGAATGGGGCCAACAATATAAGTTCCAACTATTCCTGCCCAAACATTCACACCAAATCTCTCCTGGAAGCCGCCTTGTCGAAACCGGTACTCGTTTGCTATCGCCCAGTACCTGGAACAAAAGACCGTTCACACTTTTAGCACTTTACACTTCGACTATCGACAATAATCCAAATAAAGTACAGTACCTACCTTTTATTATTCCTGTTAAATAATCCATTGTTGGTAAATCTTGACTCGTCCGTAAACAAGATATAATAGTTGAATAGGTGATACTCAGCATTTTGTCGAAGAAACCAATTACAATATTCCAGGCGCCTTTCACCGTTATTTTCATACAAATGTTGATGCAACTGATACTTGAAGGATTTCAATCGATGTTTTTTCAAAATTTTCCTAGCAGAGTCCTTACTTATAGCTAATTCGGCGCCAATCTGCCTTGAGGAAATTGTGCTATCATATTGTACTGAAGCTAATACATTAATTTCAGTTTCCTCATTAATAACAAATGCTTCTTGGTCTTCGTGAACATCAGGCTCAGTTCTTAATTTTTCTTCAAGCCACTGGAAATACCTTCTTGACGGTTGCTGCCTCCCTGGATATCGCATAAGAATTTTTTAAACATTCACCATAAATGAGAAGCATGTCAATTTGTTCGGTTCGTGAATAACGGGGCATTTTTTGAATATTCCACTAACTGATCTCGATTTCCAAACCCTTTTAAAATGGCAGAATCAAAAACACTACTTCGAACGTCAAAATAATATAGATAGCAGCGTTCGTGACAGCTCTCATTTCTTTTTTGTTTCATTCCAAAATACATCTTAATCAGCCTACTTGTTAATATATTGGTTCGAATGATTATTGCAATGGAATGATTATTCTGAATAGCACAAACATCGTCCATAGGTAGATATTAGAATATCTATGGACGATGGCACAGACCAAGTACGTTTATGTTCCTATTTAACCTAGAACCTACAGGATATAATTTATCATTGCATGTTATTTTTAATTTTATTTTTGCGTATGGCGATAATCTGTTTTGTTATTTGAAGAATAATAATTGGATTTTTCGGTATCTCAGTTCACAAAATTATTTTCTATTATATCATTAGAAAGGAATGGTTATGCTGAATAGTACAGGCAAGAAAAAGTTGTATGTTCCTATTTAAGTTATGGACCTACAGAGTATTGTTTTTTTTCCCAATTTTTCCAATATTTTTTTTGGCGGCTTTTCATAACGCCGACGAATGAAAATAAAATATCACAGTAGTAGCAACTGTTATCAAGTGACGTATGGTTTCCATAGCCAACTTTTCAATTTTTGGCTTTCATTTTGCTTCCACGGCCTACTCGGTGAATTTCAATAATAATTTTTTTCTGATCTAGTTTCTGGTTAGATACCAACTTGTGATATGTCATTAGAAAGGGAATTGAATGCTGAATAATGCGAAAAGAAAAAAAAGATAGGGTTTCCATTTAAAATAAGAAAGTTTATGTTACTTCCGGTCAGACCGGAAGTTAACTTCGACATGTCAATATGCTCAAATTCTAGCTCTTATGTCATTATATCGACGCTCCAAATTTCACAAACCTACTTCATACAATATCTGAGATATTCCGTAGGCAATACTTCCGTAGCCACCCGGTAGGTGACCTGAGTCCTCTCAGTAATTTTTTGTGTGAATGTAACCATTGTGGTTTTATGACGGTTTACTGTCAGCTCCGCTTCTTAACACCACCTGTCGATTATACAGGGTCGCTGATATTTATGGAAACGGTCGATAATTTCCTAAAGTAAGATAGCTAGCGAAAAATGTTGAGATACAAAACCCATCATATTAACGAAAAATTAAGTATACAGGGTCAGTCAAAAAGTCAGGACGAAACAAAGTAGCATTTTCTCTAATGGGACAACCTGTATAGTTTTTCTCATTTCAGTTTTTCTCAAAATTCTGAACAAAATTTGTCCAGCACATCATTTCCTAAATTCAACAGTTTTCGAGATATCGAATTTTGAAAATAAGTTTCTAATAAATTATCCAAAAATGTTTTAGTCCATTAAGTTCATAGTCCATCAAGTTATCTTTGAAAGTTTCCAGCTCCATAACAACGCCGCGTCGTTCTTTTGTCTAATAGTGATGATCTTGACAACAGATGTCAAAAATACATTTACTGTAAATAATTTTCGCGCGAAAATGGCACGTTTATCTGATACTGAGCGTATTGAAATTTTAATGATCATAGGATATGGTGATAGAAGACGAAGTTGTTACCAAGTAGTGGATATTTTTCCCAATCGGGAACCCATTTCTAAATCAACCGTTTTAAAAACATTGCAGCGTTTTCATGAAACTGGAGGTGTCAAAGATCGACCAAAAAGTGGAAGACCAGTAAGCGTTACAAATGAAGAAAATTATTTGAATGTCATGTTAGATGTGGTGGAAAATCCAATAAATTCATCACGACAGAGGGCTTTGAATCACAACAAGAGTCGATATTCCATTAAAAAAATTAGCAAACTGCAAAAATTCCATCGATATAAAATTCATTTGGTACAAGAATTGAGTGAAGATGATTTTTATCGTAGAATCGACTTCTGTGAAGTTATTATGGATGAATTAAATGAAAATGTCAACTTTGTCAACCACATATTGTTTTCTGACGAATCTACATTTTGTTTAAACGGGCACGTAAATCGACACAACTGTAGGTATTGGTCAGACCAAAATCCACATTGGACTGAGGAAGTTTACACTCAACGGCCACGAAAAGTAAATGTCTGTTGTGGCATTATTGGCGGACACGTCATAGGACCTCATTTTATTAACGGAAATTTGAACTATACTTGTCACTTTAACAACAGCATATTATTCCAGAGCTTAGACGATTATTCCCGAATAGTAACAGTCCCAATTTGCTGGCAAAACAAATATGATTTCAACAAGATGGGGCTCCTCCACATTTTGGACATGTTGTACGGGCATATCTAGATGAAACTTTTCCTGATAAATGTATTGTGCGCAGGTGAGAAATTGAATGACCAGCTAGGTCTCCCGATATGACCCCACTTGATTTTTTTTATGGGATCACATAAAAAATGTAGTCTACAAAAATAGGCCGCCAAATATCGAAGAGTTGCAAGAAAGAATAAGGCATGACATTTCTACCATTCCTCCTCACATGGTTTTAGATTCACTACAAAATTTTGTTCAGCGAGTTCATTACCGTCACGAGGTAAATGGTAAACACTTTGAGCACCTTATTAAATAGAAGTCCAAAGAAAAATTTGTTGTTTATTAAAACTTGTTTTCTCTCTTTTTCTCCTGACATAACTATTGTTTCATAAAATTTCAAATATCCTAGACATTCATTAAAAAATGCATTTTATCGTTTCATGCATTTTTATCAACCCTGAACTGTTTTTTTTATTTTCTGTAAAAAAAATAATTAAATTGTAATCATATCCACATACTCCACCTTGTGTGACTTTCATAATCAATATCCATTATTTCGTGCTTTTTCTTTAATAAATATGAGAGTAGTAACAAGTTATTTTCAAAATTCGATATCTCGAAAACAGTTGAGTTTAGGAAATGATGTGTTGTATCAATTTTGTTCAGAATTTTGAGCAAAATTGAAATATGGAATAATATACAGGGTGTCCCATTTGCGTAAAATCAACTTTGTTTCGTCCTGACTTTTTGACTGACCCTGTATACTTAATTTTTTGTTAATATGATGAATTTTGAAAAACCCTAGCACATTTGTATCCTAACATTTTTCGCTAGCTATCTTACTTTAAGAGATAATCGACCGTTTCCATACATATCAGTGACCCTGTATATTAATGTTATCGAAAATATGCCAAACCCAGTTACGTTAATGAGCAATTCTGAAGTAACAAAGAATATCAACGACATTAGGGTTAGTGAGAATGTACCAAATCCAGATACGGTAATTAACACACAAGACTACCTAAGTCAGAATAAATACAATTTCCTTTCCACAGACGGAATCTCCAGTCATCTGAGATTATTCATGATGTATAAGCCTGTGAAGAAGCCTTCACCCGATTGGAAATTGTGACACAGAAAACTTCGGCCGCGAAAGCCTTCAATCATTTTGTTATATATAGGGCTATTTATATAAGCTCCGAGACGGTCCTTGCCAATTTGCTCTCTGCAGTAATCGCAAGGTCGTCGCATGTCCTGAGCAATGAATGCCTCTGGATGCTAGCCTTTCAATTGATTCATCCAGTAGGAACGCCCAATGCAGATGCGATACCACCCCTCCCTGCTGACACCCCAGCTGATAGTGTTATTCCGCCATCTGCTGATATGATGCCCCTGTATTCCTAGCTGAAGTTCATCCCTATTTCATCCCTATTTTACAAAAGCGTTTGCTATAGACTCAGTGACTGCATTGTTGTCTATAAATTTTGTCAACTATCTCTTTGTCTTCCAAGGACTTCGTTAGTAGCCTGTTGAGATCGTCTAGTGCTAAGTTGACTTACCTGGCTGATACGTATATTGGTGTTCGCCGAGTGGGCTTGTTTCTAGTACTTGATCTGTTATGTATCTATCAGCATTTCCAACGTATTGAGTGAAAAATACTACCACCTCTTGCCACATCGTAGGTATACAGTTCAAAACTTCCCACCCCTATTATTTCTTTTAGCAGGGAAATTTTCTTGTAGGAAAATAACACGTAAATTACGATATAGAGGGGGAAGTTTAAAACCAGTGCGTCGTATTTTAGGTTTAATCCCCCTACCCCTAGCTACCCCTACGTAATAATTTTAAATGGCACCCCCACACTTGTAACACATCATTTTAAAGATCTTAAAAATCCTCTCTCAACCCCGTTTAGGAAACTGAAATTGGTTGATCCGTTCTCGTGAAATAGGGCAAAAAGAAAATGAATTATAACAAAATGCAAAATAAATTAATGAATTTATGGAACCGCTACCACTGACTCAATAACGGCATGTTTATGTTTTCAGTTTCTTCTTGGCGTCAGTTGAAATTAAATGGTGAAAACATTTATCAGAATTAGTTATTCCTGATTTTAAACTGTTTGTCAAGTGGTGTCAGTTGCACTGACAGTAATACAAATCGTAAGTACACTTTACAAGAAAGAACTGAAACTATTTTTATTTATGGTGCTGAAAATAGGTGTGCTCGTATGACAGCCCGGGTTTTTAATGAAAGGAATGCAGGCCAAAATGTGAGTCACCGATATGTTCTAGACCTTGTTCAAAAATATGAAGAGACCGGTTCTGAGTGCAAAGCAGTAAAGCAGCCGAGAGTTCTTACTGAATCCGCACAGATTGAGATTGTAGGCCAATTCGCCGTTGAGCCTGCTACTTCAATTTCGAAAGTCGCTTAGTTAGTAAATATTTCAGTTGGTTCTATACACAAAGTTTTAAAACTGAACAAGTTCTTTCCTTACAAAATGAGTTTTCTTCAGCAACTCAGTGAGGATGACTATGATAGGAGAATTGAATTTTGTGAAATAATGACTGCGAGAATTCAAAATGACCCGAATTTAATAAAAAATATTTGCTTCAGTGATGAATCAACTTTTTTTCCTCATGGCTTTGTGAATAAGAATAACTGTAGATACTGGGATTCTGGGAAACGAAATAATTGGCCCTATTTTTATTGAAGAAAATTCAACTGGTCAATTGTATTTGAACTTATTGGAAAATGTAATCGATCCACTCATAACACAGTCCTTAGAAAGCCAAGTTGATGAAGAAGACAACCAGCTCTTGGATGAACAAAATTTACATTTTCAACAGGACGGCGCACCGCCACACATCGCATTGCATGTCCGACAGTGGCTCGATCAACAAGATCCTGACAAATGGATTGGCAGAAGATGCGCTCTGGAATGGCCGGCGAGATCTCCGGATTTAACGCCATTGGATTTCTTTCTCTGGGGTTATTTGAAAAAACTCCCCCGCATGACATTCAGGATCTCAGACAAAGGATTGCTGACACATGCAGTCAAATTAATAACGAAACATTTACAAAAGTCCGACAGGAATTCGAGAATAGATTGTACTTTTGCTTAGCCACCAATGGTAAACAATTTGAATATCTAATAAAGTAAGGTACATTTATTTAATGCAATAGCTATTATTTTATTTTTTATTATAATTAATTTTCTTTTTGCCCTTTTTATGAGAACGGATTAACCAATTACAGTTTTCTTAACGAGGTTTAGTGTGGATTTTTGAGATCTTTAAAATGATGTGTTACAAGATAGGGGGTGCCATTTAAAATTATTAAGCTAAGGTAAGGGGGTTAAACCTAAAATACCTCTGGCACTGGTTTTAAACTTCCCCTTCGATATCTAAATTGATGTGTTTTTTGCCTAAGGCAAATTCTCCCTGCTAAAAGAAGTAATAGGGTTGGAAAGTTTTGAAATGAAGGCACTGTATATCGTAATGCTATGTAGGCCTTAAATATACAACACATGTATGGAATCAGTATTTCCTTCATGTTCTTGGAGGAAGGGGTATACTCCATCTACTCCAGAGGATTTGTGAGGTCTTCCTCCAATTTTAGTTGGTCTCGACATTTCCGTAGCTAGCCTCTAGTTTTGTACACTATTATCGGGCCATTAAGAATTACAGTTGCTGGAGAGTCTGCTTCTGTGAGCATCTTTAGGCTTTCTTCGAATTTTATTGTATAGGTGTTTTCAGTTGGAGATTTGGGACAATTCAGCATTCCCCAACCACCTTGACACCTTCAGGTGTGAGTCTGTTTTTACCGAATGTCACTCTACCAGAAATTGATTGCATCAGGAGAATTTTTTATGTAAACTTCAATATCCAAGACAACAAAAGGGAATTTAAACTAATAGCATCTGCCTCCTCTCTCTGTAGATGTTTAAAATAGAATATTTTAGGACAGCGTATCCTAATTTTTCATGCCCCCTCTTATGAAGTACATTTTTCAACTTTCATTTTTCACAGTACCTACCTTTTTGTGACGACAAGAGAGGTATGTGGTTTCAACGTCATAATGTTACATGTATGTTTATTTTACAGGAACACTCGACATCATCCAATTTCATGATGATGATTTTTTTTCTCTTGGCAAATACTTTCCAACTTGCAATATTTTGTGGAATTGGAAACGAATTGAAATATCAGGTAATTATTAATTCATTTATTAACAGCTATTTGCACCAGTTCTCCTTAATAACAAACTAAGCTAACTGGAGGATCAGCTTAAGGTACACCTTGAGGTAAAGATGGTTTGCACCATTGACTCCTGGCCTGAACCTTAGCTGAGTATTAGAAATGTTTGGCAACAGCGCAAAAATGATCATGTAACCAACGACGAGACGGTAAACAAACAAAGGCTGGAACAAAGGCTGGAGGGAGGAAGGCATGTGATTTGGAAAATTTGTCTCTACCGGAAAACTAGCCACAATATCGCCTAGAGAGCAGAGTGTGTTGTATATGTTTCATATTTGGTTATGCTCCTCCCGGTATTCTGGACAGAGATAACCTGATGATTTGTAATTTGTCAGGTAGACTTTGAAGGTGACATACAATTTGTAATTTTGAGATAATAAAAACTATAATAAAAGATGGCGCAGTCGTAAAGAAAACCTGCTATTGAGAGAAGTGATAAAATGGAGAACCGACTTCCGGAAAAACTATCTTTCAGCGGAAATGTAGCCGAAAATTTCAAAAGGTTCAATCAAACAGAGCTTTGAAGTCTTCTTGTTGGCGTCTGGTAAAGATACACAACCAAATAAAACGAAAGTCGCCATTTTACTGAATATAATTGGTGAAGAAGGTATAGAGCTGTTTAATACACTTAAGTTAACAAATGAAGAAAAAGAAGTCTACGAGACGGTGATTAAAGCCATAGAAGATTATGTATCTCCTAAGAAAAATGTTCTTTATGAAAGATTCCTCTTTTATAATAGAGTTAAAAAAGAAGGTGAACAGTTTGATCATTTCCACACTGATCTGAAGAAATTATCACCGAACTGTAATTTCCAAGATCAAACTGACTGTACGATTCGTGATAGAATAGTCTTAGGTCTCAGTGACAATGAATTGCAATAGAAATTACTTTGAAAGGGAGATATATCTCTAGATAGGTAAGTCTATTGAAATTTGCCGATCAGCTGAAGTTTCAAACATCCACGTTAAAGAAATTCAGGAAAATGAAAAAAGTATTGATGAAATCAGAAAGAAAAACAGATACTATGAGAGAGAGGAGGAACGTCAAGAGGAATTAAACAACCAACTGAAGCATACCAATACTATAAAGTGCAGAAAGGAGAAGGATACCAACCAGTTTCCAACCAGAAGGCAGGTTACCACTCGAGAGATGGTTTCATGTGCAGAAATTGTGGCAGATATCATCACCCGCGATCGTGTCCTGCTTACGGGAAAAATGTGGGAAGTGTCATTTATTCAATCATTTTGAGAGGTTCTGCAGAAATAAAATGGTGAAAGAAATCCGTGGCATGAATGAAGATGAAATTAATTCAGATGAAGATGTGCTGATTACAAGTATAGAAATAAATGAAGTTCAAATGAAGAATGAATGGAAGGAAATGATTAAAGTTGAGGGCTCATATTTATATTTCAAGATTGATACTGGCTCTCAAGTTAATGTTTTGTCATATATGCATTTTTTCAAAGTGAATGAAAAGGTAGGTGGCATACTGAATATGAAACAAACAAATATTATCCTTGAATCTTTTGGTGGATTCAAAATCAAACCACTGGGTCTTGTAAGCATGCATTGTGAATTCAAAACTGAAACTTACGTGGAAAATTTCATTATTGTAGATAAAGTTATTATGCCAATTTTGGGTCTGAATACATATATAAAATTGCATATTATAAACAAAATCATTGAAATTTATGAAAAAGTGGCATGAAAATAAAATTTCATTGAAATCAACAAAGATATTTTCAGGAGTTGGAAAATATAGTATGAATTGAAACTAAATGTAAATGCGATACCAGTTGCTAAACCACCCCGTAGAGTACCATTAGCATTGAAAGAATGACTAAGCAATTCATTGAATGATTTGGAAAACAGGAAAATAATTTCGAAATTTGATGGTCCTACAGAGTGGCTCAGTAACTTAGTGATTATAGAAAAAAAATATAAGTTCTTGAGAATATGTTTAGATCCAAAATATCTTAACGAATCTTTTGAGAGAGAGTATTGTTTGATACCAACGTTGCGAGACATTAGCGTATATTTAACAAATAAATGCTGTTTCTATGTTTTGGATTTTAAAGAAGGTTTTTGTCACATCCCCTTAGGTGATGAATCGAGCAAATTATGTGCCTTTGGTATACCTTTTGGTGTCTATAAATTTAACAGGCTTCCTTTTGGTTTGAATTGTGCCCCTGAAATTTTTCAGAAGTATAATTCAAAAATATTTGGAAATATACCAGGTGCAATAGTCTATTTTGATGATTTGTTGATTGCGGGTTCATCTCCTGAAGAACATGATGAAATCCTGAAAACAGTTGTAGAAAGAGCAAGAAAGTTCAATGTGAAATTTAATAAAAACAAAATCCAATACAGACAAACACAAGTCCGGTATTTGGGACATTTATTTGATAAACATGGCATGCGTCCTGACGATGAAAAAATTAAGGCCATACAAGATTTGAAAATACCAGGAAATAAAAAACAATTACAAAGTTTATTGGGTATGGTGAACTATTTCAGAAGTTTAAATCCCAACCTATCGGATCTTACTGGGCCTTTGCGAGAACTTTTGAAATCGAGTACCTTGTGGCTTTGGACTGAATGTCATACCATATCTCTGGATAAAATAAAAATTATCATTAGTTCTCCACCCGTTTTAGCTAATTTTGATGAAACAAAACAAACCATCATACAAACTGATTCCCCCAAAGATGGAATTGGTTGCTGTTTGTTACAAGACAAGCCTAAATTATGCTCAGATAGAAAAAGAATATTTACAGCTATTTGCACCGGTTCAACTTAAGGTTACCTACCTTATGACTTAAGTATACCTTACATTACGATTTTGGTTTGCACCGCTATTTGAGGATAACGTAAGCCTTAGTCAAGATAAGCCTCACATTTTTCAAGCTTAGATTCCACTTAACAACATAACCTCACTCTTTTACACGACATATTTTCCTATTTCCTTCATGTTTAAAATTTTTCGAGCACTTTCTCCTGGATTTCAACTAATGTGCACATAGCTCTCTAGGCGATATTGTGGCTAGGTTTCCGGTAGAGACAAATTTTCCGAATCACATGCTATCTTCCCGTAAGCCTGTCAAATCAGACAGAACTGAAAACTTTGTTTACCGTCTCGTCGTTGGTTATGTGATCATTTTTGCGCTGTTGCCAAACATTTCTAATACTCAGCTAAGGTTCAGGCCAGGAGTCAACGGTGCAAACCATCTTTACCTTAAGCTGATCCTCCACTTAGCTTAAAGTATTTTTTCGCGAGATCCCGTTGATCTGAAATCGGTTACAGAGCGGTTATACCCCCACCAAAGAAATTTTGAAAGTAATTATCGTTCATGATATCTCGCGAAAAAGAACCGGTTAAACGGATTTCATAAACAAATAAACATAACCTCAATACAAAAATAGTTGCGGATAGACGAATTGCATGTTTGAAGCTTCTTTCTCATTCAGTTCAAATTAAAAAAATTTTTCCATCAGTTTTATCAATGATTGACGATTTTTTTGATACTACCAAGCTTGTACTTGTGTCATCACAATCACAAGTAACGTAGTAGAGTTCAGTAAGGCTAAGATGATTTTTGGATAATTATTTTCACCCTAGGGTGAATCAGATGGACTGATGGTTAGACAAATATCATGAAGTGCTGTTTTTTCAGCTTTTCAGAATGAAAAGAAACACTTTTTGGAGATACTATGGTTGTTGTGTTGAACAATGATGTTGAACAATGGTTAAATAAAAGAAGTATAGACGTGGAACTTTCCCGTTTGCACTTCGGTAAAACGTATTCATATTTTTGTGTTATATTGTCCAACAAACAAATGTCACTCGTGTCAATTCAATTTCTGTAACCTCCAGTAACCTTGCTCATAGATGCGGGAAGTGAAACAGTTCCCGTTTTATAAATTACGGCGTCATCAATGACGTCATTAAACACTTCCCCTATTACCGTTCTGTCGTGAAAATGCAGCGGGAATTGAACTTCAGTTCCCGTTAGATCAACGGGATCTCGCGAAAATATGCATTTTAGTTTGTTATTGAGGAGAACCGGTGCAAATAGCTAGATTCAGATCATAAGCCAGGATGACACAGATCTTATAGAAATCGAACATACTGGAGAACGTAATATTAATGTACCTGACTCTAGAAAAAATGAATTCAAAACAGAAATATCAAAAGAGTCCATTCTACAAAAAGGATTATTAATGTGCACAAAAGGTTGGCCCAGGGATATAAGGAAACTCTATTCAGACTGTTTAAAATCATTTTGGGATATTCGTTCGGATATTCATTTTTCAAACAGTATTTTGTTTTTTAATGACAGAATTATTGTTCCATCTACCATGAAGTATGACATAATTAAACAACTTCATGCAAATCACTTCGGTATCACAAAAACGCAGCAAAGGACTAAAGAAATTCTGTACTGGCCGAGAATTGATCAGGATATTCAAAGATTTGTAAAAATTCCAATCGTAAACATGAAATGATATTGCATGACATTCCTGATTTACCGTTCAACAAAGTAGTTACTGATAGGAACATGGTGGAGAATCATATTTGGTAGTAGTTGATTATTTGACAAAGTGGATTGAGTTATCAAAATTAAAAAATAAAACGTCCACTTCGGTTATAGAGGCGTTGAAAAATATATTTGCAATTCATGGGGTTCCTTCAACGGTAATTGCTGAAAATATGCCTTTTAATTCGTTTGAATGCAAAGTGTTTTGCAAATCAGTGGACATTTGAATTCATAACATCGAGTCCCCGATATCCTCGTTCTAATGAACTGGCTGAAAGAGCTGGGGTGGGATTATGAATACTCTATACTTCAGATGTCACGATCCGTAGGCTAGAAAGATGTATGTTCTCGATTCGAAACTAAATCCAAATTATGAAATTTCCTTGAATAGAGATAGAATGGAACTATATCTATCATATAGACCATTGATATCGACCCAAGTTGCAATATATTTTGATTTGTATCGGTTTTTATAACTGCTCAAATTTGACATATGTCAAACTCACGTCGGATCGAGTGTTCGTAATTGCACCCCTGTTCAAACAATGATAACAATTTTACGAAAATGTGATGACGTTCCTTTAGCTTAGCTTGAATATCGTAATACACCGGTATCAGGATTGAATAATCTCCAGCACAGTTACTTTTCAACAGAAGATTGAGAACACCACTCCCGATATGTGATTCACTTCTCAAACCTACCTTAGTAAAATATGAATCTGAAAAATCTTGTTTAAGAAATAAACGAAAGAATGATAAAAAATATTTTGACAAACAAGTTGACCAAGATGTAGTTTTAAGAGAAAACGGTGTGGGGATACCAGCCAAAATAGTAAAAGTTACTGACACTCCAAGATCTTATCAGGTTGAAAAAGATAATGGAAATATTGTTAGAAGGAATAGTTTTCCAACCTCTATAGTTGTAGTGATGATGAAGAATCTTCGTGCAGTATCAATCAGAACTTGAATGATTCTTATGTGAATGTCATGAATGATAATCATATGGGTGAAGAAATAGAACAAGTTGATGGAGAGCAAGTAAGTGATGAAGGAGATGTGATTGTAGGTGATAATGAGGGCCTGGAAGATAATGTGAGTCTGGAAGGGAAATGAAGGAAGGTTATTCCTAGAAAATTCAATTATTTTGTTATGTTTTGACTGTTCAATTGGTTTGTTGGTAAAAGGGAAATATGTATATGTTTCATATTATGCTCCTCCCTGTATTCCGAGATAATCTGATGATTTGTAATTTGTCAGGTAGACTTGAAGGTGACATACAATTTGTAATTTTGAGATAATAAAAACTATAATAAAACAGAGAGCACATTAGTTAAAATGAGTGGTCAATAGTATATTACCCATCCTAACCTGACCTACCTTAGGTAAAAAATGGTGTCCATCTAAAATGTTTACGAAATGAAGATATTGTTAACAATTTTGGATGAATAAGAAAAATTGAAAAGACTCGCCATTCTATTCCTCGAGTACAAAGCAACAAATTAATTTTGAGTTCGTAAGTAATATAAAATAACAATATACCAATAGACATTTTGTATTAGGTAATCTGAAAATTATGTTTATACTTGCACATCATAGGGATATTCAATTTCAGCCTCAATCAGGTTTAGTATATGGAGAGCTGTAGGTTTGGTCGCACTAAATCGCGGAAAAAATGTAAGTTCGTCAAACATGCAAATGATGTACCCTCACGTACTAAAAAAAATTATTCAAACTCTAGGTGGTCATCATCTAATAGTGTACATGACTTTGTTTCAAACCTGATACAATCAGATACCCACAAAAATGCAATCACATCAGCAAAATCCAGGAAAAAGTGCTCGAAATAGGGAAATATTTCCTGTAAAAAAGTGAGGTTACGTCGTTAAGTGGAACCTAATCTTGAAAAATATGAGGCTTATCTTGACAAAGCCTTATGTTGTCCTCAAGTAGCGGTGCAAACCAAAATCGTAATGTCATAAGGTAACCTTAAGTTGAACCGGTGCAAATAGCTGTATTCATTCAATAGCATTGATAATCATTCATTATGACGATAAAAATGGACAGAACGCATCCAAGCGAAAATACAGTAGAGATGTCAATAAGATAAAAATACAATCATATGTCTGACTCTTGATTTCATATCTGGCCAATATAGATATATTGTGAGTGTTCATATTGGAATAACAATATTAGATCAACTCTGTTGGTGAAATATCGGTTCAGCCTCTTCTGAATGTAGATTGTCACACATAATATTGGGTCAGTATTTATTGAAATTTTTTTTACCAATATCGATAAATAGTAGGTATATTGTGTATCTAGTAGTGAAAGCAATACATTCCCGGACGACAATGTGAATTGTTAAGAGGCGTTAAGCCGAGGCCAACAAGCATTGAAGTATGGAAATGTGCTTGTACTACGAGGTACACATACTATTTTTCTGAAATCGCAATCAGCATTATCAAAAACTAAGGAGTTCTACATATTGTTTGCGTGAATTCAATAACTGTCTGAAATGTAAACAATCCGGCAAAAATATTCCCGTATCGTTTTCGATACGGGAATAGTATATTGTGCAACAAGTGCAGAAAAGTGCTAATTTCTCACGAGTTTGAAAAAGTTGCGGCACGAGCGCAAGCGAGTGCTGCAATTCAAACGAGTGAGAAATTGCATTTCTGCTCGTGTTACACACTATACTTTTTCTATAACACCCTTTTTGCTAAAAATAGTACTAAACTATAAGACGGAATGAAATGTCAGTGACTTATTCTTATATTTTCCTCTTGAAGTTGAAGGTAGTAAATTCAATGACAATGAATTAACTTGTTCTCTTAGTTCTGGCGGAGTATTTTCAATTTCAGAACTGTCGCTATCCATTTTAGTTTAATCTCATTAAAAAATGACGGGACAAGAATATATTACGAATATTTTATGCTTGACGTTTGTTGACATTCAAATGATTCGATAGATGTTGCTCCGTTGCCTAGCGATGGATAGTGTGTATGTGGGTATTTGAGACAGCAGTAGTGATGTCTATGATTTTTGTTCAGAATATTATGAATTTGTACGACAATTTCCCTCATATTATATAAACCAATAGACTTTGTCTATTCATTCTTGAAGTTGCCTGATCGAATATCCCTTCGAAATGCAGAATTTTCAAAATATACTTTCACCTTGCTGTCACGAAAACTGTATTGCTTAGAAATTAGGTAATGAAACATTTTGGCACAGAAATGTCACTTTGTGGCACAGAAATGTCACTTTGCGGCACACTAATGTCAAATTTCAATTATTGTGAGAAATAATCATGTTTGCGAACGTAAAACTATGCAGAAAAGCATGTTTTGGAGTGTGGTTGTAGAAAAAGTACTTTCCCGTACCGTTTTGGTCCGAAAACGGTCCGAGAAAGTTCGTTGCTTAGCAACGGACTAAAATACTAGATTAGCGTATTTTGAGGCCTGAAGTTGCTCCGAGAAAGTGGGCATTCTTGAACGATTTCAGAAAAAGTACTTTCCCGTACCGTTTAGGTCCAAAAACGGTCCGGGAAAGTTCGTTGCTTAGCAAAGGACTAAAATACTAAATTAGCGTATTTTGAGGCCTGAAGTTGCTCCGAGAAAGTGGGCATTCTTGAACGATTTCAGAAAAACAATAGTGTACACATGTTGTTTGCAGCATGCAGAATGAATATTGCAATGGCAATATTCCTCTCATATCGATTCTAGAGATGAAAACCAATATTGTTCATCCAAGTATGATAACACATTAGTTGAATATGGTTATGACGGACCGAACACAGACATTTAAAAAGAGTGGCAAAAAATGTGTTACAAGTGCAGACCCAGTCAGGCCCGAGAAGTAATGCTAATATGTCCTTTTTCAATTGATATTCATTCGTTTGGGTCAGATGGTTCTACAAAAACTACAGTACCCACTAAGAAAGTAGGAAACAGAGCCAACTTTCGATCCACAGAAACCATTTCGTCACATTGGCCCATACTTCAATTCAAAGCCAAAGAAACATTTCAGCATGTAAAGTAAATACGTATTTTCCATGTAGAATTGGGGTTACTTGGCAAAAGATCATAACAGGTATCCTCAACGAAAACGGATTCTTTGAAAATCGGAATTTTCGGTAATTTTGCAGGCAAGCATTAAACAAAAAATAATCCAACGACTGCCAAAACATCTCTGCTCAACACCTGGCGAAGCCTTTCTACAAGAACATAATTTGAAATGCTCTCTGTAACAACTAGAAAATGTAAATAAAAAAAGATGTTACATCTGCAGAATAGTTTCATCAGTGCAGAACCGGTCAGGAAGGAGAGCTGATGCTATTATCAATAAGCAGTTTTCCGAGTCGTCATGATACAGGATTTGAAAAGTATAGTAGGGTAAAATATAAATGATGACAGTTGATCAAATCGAATGATGTACAATGAACAATTGCACATATTCCAAGACCGGCTAGACCTAAAAGTAATTCATCATATACATCTACATATCGTGGTAACATCACGAGGTCATATGTCAGAGTTAATTTCTGATTTTTTGAATCTATGTAACCAAAATTTCTAATTTCTTGCACCGCAATGAGTTGTGTGTCAATCAACCAACCGGGTATCTGCACCAAGCATCTTGTTGCAATATGACAAAATTTTGAGCAATGCGATTTGGTTTAATTATTATGTCGTATATCATAGACTTTCGAAAAGATGACATAAATGACATACAAAGTATTGCTGTTTTCCGAACGATATGACATACCTCGAATACTCAACTGTCCATTGCATCTCGTGAACCGAGAGGAGAATGTCTTCTGCTAAAATTATCAGTAGCTCGAAACCAATATTGATTCTGATGTTCGTTTTGTTATTACTGTTATTGTTAATGTAGTGATTACGATAATTTAGTATACAGTCGTTTCATATTTACTATCATATTAGATTGACAGATATATTGAATCCAACTGCTTTGAATCTAGGGCAATATGGAACTGCAGAGATACCTTAAACCGACTGGCGCAAGGCAACAACGTTACCCTAGTCTGGATACCAGGTCACACAGGCCTAGAAGGATACGAAATAGCAGACGCCCTAGCAAAAGGGGGGGGGGGGGGGGGCGAAACAACATTCACTGGACCAGAACCGGTAATCGGTTTAGCATATAGCACTCCCAAGAATGTCATAACAGTTTGGGCAGACAATAAAAGACTTGCGTAGTCTACCGGACCTAGCCCATTCCAAAGCATTTATTGTTTGTACAAGGAAGGAACAGGACTCTGACAAACGGCTAGAACTCAGTAGAGCGAATCTCAGAGTTATAGTAGGTTTGCTTACTATCCACTGCAAACTCAAACATCACATTGATAAAATCGGACTTGCACAAGATGCAGAGTGCCGGATATGCATGGATGATGATGAAGCGGCTGAACACATTATGTGTACATGCCCTGCAGCGGCCAGAACCAGATTCTCAATATTTGGTGATACGACAGTAAGGCCAGAAAACCTGGTAAATTGTTCTCCCAATGCATTTCTCAATTTCCTCAAGAGATTGGATATACTGGTAGAAATATAACCATAGGGTGAGATACAATAGGCCATTGGCCGCAGTGGAGGGCCTGATACGGGCCCACTCACGTTCAAACCTTACAGATATATTGTTAAAATTGTTATTTCCGTCAATGTTTAATATGTGTATATGTTCATTTATATTTTTATTTTTCTGTTCTTCTTTTTATTTCTGTGTGAAAATAGTAAAACTATGCTAAATGAACATTCAAATGTCTAAACTATGTAAAACCAGATAGACACTGAAAAGCTCACTAAAGTATTCATCTAATTCAGGTATTACATGACGTTTGTGAATTTTGAAACGTGAGTTTTTTCGAAACTGTCACTTGAGACAAGTGAATAAGGGTTGTGTAATATTCATTACGCAACTAGTTGTGTAATGATAGAACAAGAAACTACTAATTTTATTCTTTGAAAATATTGAAAAACTTTCTTCGTTTGGCACCATCCTTCAAACTTTTGGTAAGCTGCGTCATATCTAGCTTTTGATTTTTGAGGTATCAATTCATTTAATGCCTTATTTGCCGATTCTTTTATATCAGACGCTATTTCGACGGAACAACTACTCATTTGTTAAATAAGTCTGATACGTTTGACATAAGTCTGACACGTTTGACATTGCTTATTAAATATTCATTCTGACAAGCGCCAACGCCAATGTCCCATATCACGAGAAAACCATTATATTATATTCATGAAATGATATCATTAGATAAAATTTTGTACGAAATACGTTATGAAAAGACTTATCTGTTCGACGCGCGTAATTTGCAAAAGTCGCTTCGCTCGTTTTGGCAAATATTACACTCATCGAACAAAATGGGTTTTTTCATAAATGACTATTATATTACTAGTACCTACTATATATTAAATTGGAAAAGAAATACTACGCCACTTTCAAGGACGTTCCTTTAGTGGTTGCAACAATTCATTTACCATTTCTATATATACAAACAGTTTTCATTGCCTTTTCGATATCATAACGTAACTATTTTCTATATGTCAAATAAATTATTATTAATTTTATTATTATTATTATTATTATTATTATTATTATTATTATTATTATTATTATTATTATTATTATTATTATTATTATTTTTTTTCCCGTTGGGAAAGTACCAGTCAGGCCCTGTCTCCGGTGCTCCGATACATCCGGAGGGCGCGCTGGTGTCGTTAACCCCAATAACCACTCCCTACGTCCGTAGGGTGAGTGACTATTGCGTCCGAGAATCGTGTGCCCTGAGTAGACGGAGCGAACCAAGGATAACGGCATACTGCATTCGCGCTGCTAAGATTTCTGCCATATTACGGCAAACAGGTATTATCTTCAAGTTGGAGAGCAGTGTGTCCATCATTCCACCAAGGACTCCTATGATCAGAACCACCATTTTGACAGAATGGTCCGGATACAACCTGCGGAGTTCAAAGAGAAGATCTCGATATTTGGTCCGTTTTTCCTCCTCTTTTCGAACGATATTCATTTCGCCTGGAGCGGAAAACATGACGAATATCGTTCTACTTTGGTAGTCAAGGAGGACAATATCAGGCTTATTGGCTTGTATTTGCCGGAGGGTGGGGAATGAGTAGTTCCAATAGATTTGGCATCTCTCATTCTTCACCACGGACTCAATATCCCCCGGAACATAAGGCAACACCGGTGTCTCGTCTATACCGTACGAGTGTCGTATATGGTAGTACAACACTCGTAGCGTCGCGTTATGCCTGTGGATGAAGGCTGAGACCGCATAAGATGGGCATGCTGATAGCAAATGCATTACGGTCTCAGGTGCCCCACGACATGCCCTGCATCGGGTGTCAGGGACGTCTATACCCATCACGCGACTACGGTAGACAAGGGTGTTGAAGACACCATCCTGGCAGGCCATTATGAATCCCTCGGTCTCCGACTTTAGCTCACTCGATCTGAGGAAGGCAAAGGTCAAGCTTTTGGATAAGCCAATGTCTTCGATGTTGTGAAAGAAGACACCAGGCGTTGGCTTATCCATATGTAGCTGTAGCAGGACTAGGACTTCTGTCTCCGCAGCTTTGATGTGAGCTTTTTACTGAACGGGTCCCAACTCGGTGACAGAGTTTGGGTTAGTACGTTCAGTGTCGAATACGAGACCGAGTTCATCGGCCGCACGGGTTGCTGCCTTAAAAAGAAATGCTTCAATCCCTGCTTTTTCATGGTCGCGGACCATGCAGAGAAGAGGATCTGAACTCCGGATGACTTTACAGGCCCCATCCAGAACCATTCTGTTATGCAGACACTCCAAACTCAAAAGTCCACGGCCTCCCCGTTGTCTGGGAAAGTATAACCTTGGAATGGACGATTTAGGATGCAAGCTCCTATTGAGATGCATCATTTTGCGAGTTTCAACGTCGAGTTGTCGCAGCAATTTCTTAGTCCACTTCATCACTCCGAATGAGTAAAGAAGGATCGGAACGGCAAGCATATTAAATGCAGCAACTTTGTTCTTCCCCGACAGTTCTGATGACCAGATCTGTCGGAGTTTATGCTGATACTTGCCGCGGAGAGAGTTTTCAACTGTGAATACGTCTTGGGAGCGGCGTTGTTCCACCCCTAGCTAGGTATAAGTCTCTCCGGCATCCAGATGATGTAGGATGCTTCCGTCTACGAGCTGGACATCCTCTCCGTATTCTTCGCATCGTCTTCTTTTGAGATGAACCGTGGCACATTTGTCGATCCCAAATTCCATACCGATAGCATGCGTATATTCTTCCACCACCCTAAGGGACTGATGTAGATCCCTTTCTCCAGAGGCATATAATTTGAGATCATCCATGTAAAATAAATGGGTGACCTTATGCCTCCGGTTGCTGGGGGTGCCGCAGTTGTACCCACGGGTATTCCTGAGTACAACGGACAATGGCAATAGTGAGGTGCAGAAGAGAAGAGGGCTGAGGGAGTCTCCCTGAAACACGCCCCTTCTAATGATGACCTGCTCTGTTTGGACTGTGTTTCTACCAGATCTTATGGTGAAGCGAGTCCTCCAGAGCGGCATCAGTTGTCCAATGCATCCCACCATTTGACCGGGTACCTCAAGGCATCTGCGCAAATGCATGATTAACTCATGTGATGTTGTATCATATGCCTTGCGGTAATCGTTCCAGGCCATCGAAAGGTTACGCTTATACTGCACGGAGTCCTGCGTGATACATCTATCGATGAGCAGGTTCTCCTTGCAGCCGGCGACCCCTTTCTTTGACCCTCTTTGCTCATATATCCGTTCGTACACCGGATCAACTTCGGAGAAAATGCGCGTGTAAGATGCGTGTAAACACCTTATAACACGCATTCAAGGATGTTATCGGCCTGTAATTCTTTGGATCAGACAAATCTCCGTTTTTGGGGATGAGCACGGTTCGCCCCTCGACGAACCACTCCAGAATCTGCGGCTCCCCATCTAGCTATGAGTTAAAAACTCTAGCCAGATGGCGGTGGGTTGTTGGAAGCTTTTTCCACCAATAGTTATTCAACCCATCAGGGCCTGGAGCAGCAAAATTCTTAGACCTTTTAGGGCCCTTCGAACTTCTTCCGTGGTTATCGGATTGCGCAGATCATTGTGCTCAGGCTGCCGAAACGTCCTGCAGTAAGCTTCGAACTGCGCTAGGGCTGGAGTGTCTACGTTGAGTGGTTGCAGAAACTCATAAAGATGTTCTTCCAGAAGTTTTCTACCCGATTAGTATCCGGCGGGTTATAGACAACACGTGGCTCTTGGAATAAGCGGGAAGGTTTATCGCGGAACTTCATGTTTTCCGCGATATGACTTCTTTGCAGCCACTAGCATTCGTATCCTATCAAGACAATGCTGTTTTATGGCAAACAGCACGCCTTGATTCAATGTGTGGTGAGCTCGTCTTAGCTTTGCAGCAATTCACCGCACTGCTGGCGTAAAAGGCTCACTAGCCGACATGTAGTCCACCACACACTGGATACGAGACGCGTGTTGTCTCGCCGACTTGATCTTAGCTCCCATCTTGTGAACGCGTCGCTCATGCCTCCCAACAAGAGCGGTGGTGTCCCTCCTCTTCGTCTGGGATAGAGCACGAGCGGCGTCGTACACGACAGAATTGATCTGCCAGATGGTAGCCTCTTCTGAAAGAACATCGCCAATCTCAGCATCCACTCGTGCCAGTTCTTGCGGCGTCAGGGGCTTCATATTGTGAAGCGCCCTGCGGGTTCTGATGTCCTCCATTGGTGGTATGATGCGAGCCTCCTCTACAGCCAGACCGACACGTGGCATATCTGCCACTTCTACCACTTCGTTAACCGGCTGAGGAGTAGCTCTAACATAGCCTCGAGCCCGGAGATAGGAAACATTATCCCTGAGATTTTGGGCGGAAACGGCGGCATGCTCTGGGTGTCTTTCACACCAGAGAGCATGCATCCTTGCCATGTATCCTCTCCGGGCGGGCTCACTATGATCAGAACCACCATTTTGACAGAGTGGTCCGGATACAACCTGCGGAGTTCAAAGAAAAGATCTCGATATTTGGTCCGTTTTTCCTCCGCTTTTATTATTATTATTATTTTTTTTTTCCTGTTGAGAATGTACCAGTCAGGACCTGTCTCCGATGCTCCGACCCATCCGGAGGACACGCTGGTGTCGTTTACCTCAATAACCACTCCCTACGTCCGTAGGGTGAGTGATTATTGGGTCCGAGAGTCATGTGTTCTGAGCAGACGAAGTGAACCAAGGATGACGGCCTTCTGCATTCGAGCGGCTAGGATTTGTGCCATATTACGGCAGGCTGGTATCAAGTTCAAATTAGAGAGCAGTGTGTCCATCATTCCACCAAGGACTCCTATAATCAGAACCACCATTTTGACAGAATGGTCCGGATACAACCAGCGGAGTTCAAAGAGAAGATCTCGATATTTAATCCGTTTTTCCTCCTCTTTCCGAACGATATTCATTTCGCCTGGAGCGGAAAACTCCACGACGAATATCGTTTTACTTTGATGGTCGAGGAGGACAACATCAGGCTTATTGGCTTGTATTTGCCTGAGGGTGGGGAATGAGTAGTTCCAATAGATTCGGCACCTCTCATTCTCCACCACGGACTCGATATCTCCCGGAATATAAGGCAACACCGGTGTCTCGTCTATACCGTACGAGTGTCTTAGATTGTAGTACAACACTCGTAGCGCCGCGTTATGCCTGTGGATATAGGCTGAGACCGCATGAGCTGGGCATGCTGATAGCAAATGCATTACGGTCTCAGGTGCCCCACGACATGCCCTGTATCGGGTGTCAGGGACGTCTATACCCATCACGCGACTACGGTAGACGAGGGTGTTGAAGACACCATCCTGGCAGGCCATTATGAATCCCTCGGTCTCCGACTTTAGCTCACTCGATCTGAGGAAGGCAAAGGTCAAGCTTTTGGATAAGCCAATGTCTTCGATGTTCTGAAAGAAGACACCATGCATTGGCTTATTCATATGTCCTCTGTCTCCCTACTCCCTACTCCCAACTCGGTGACAGAGTTTGGGTTAGTCCGTTCAGTGTCGAATACGAGACCAAGTTCATCGGCCGCACGGGTTGCTGCCTTAAAAAGAAATGCTCCAATCCCTGCTTTCTCATGGTCGCGGACCATGCAGAGAAGGGGATCTGAACTCCTGATGACTTTACAGGTGCCATCCAGAACCATTCTGTTATTATTATTATTATTATTATTATCTGAACTGCAAAACAGCAAATACACATTTGTGTTTTAGGCTAGTATGTTGCCACAATGTATTTATATCAGCAACTGGAACGAAGCTCCCCAGACACTGAAGAATGACATGATGTTTGTTCTTGCGAAATCTCAAGAAGTAACTGAAGTGACCACCTATGATTTATACACTGTAGACTTCAATCTTTTTGTTAAGGTAAGTTCCAGTTGAATATCCAGATATTTTATTTATATAAAATAGTTAGTGCGTATTTTATTTGGGAAATGAGCATTTGGAGCCTCAAGTTTTTCAAAAGTGTTTACTATCTACGAAGATGTCATGAATAATAAAGCAGGATTTATTGATTGAGTCGCAGCCGCAGCCGCTGCAGTTGACGTTGCCGTATGAAGACAACTTATGGGAAAAAGTCTTTCGGTAAAAATGGCAAAAATATCAATATTCAATGTATATTCAATACTGTGTGCGACTGAACATTCCTGAAGTTTGCGAGAAATATATTTCCTAATACAGAATAAAAAAACGCCAATGTTTTTCTACAGGGTTGTCAACAATATACTCAATTCTACAGTAAATGAATTCGCCTAAGAGGTTATAAGTTGATTTTGATTTTGATTGAGTTCATCATTGAGGATCAATCAGAACGGTTTGTTGATCGACCAAAATTAAATGAAGCTATGAATATAGAGAGTTTATAATAAAGAAGGGTCCATTTTATATAGGTAGGTAACAGAGCTGTCCCAAATTACTGTGCTTAGTGTTCGTGCAAGTGCCTAAAGCATTTTATTGCTCTTGCACTTTGCTCCCGAGCACTTTTTGGATTCAGTGCTTAGTGCTTCGAGCATTTTACGAAAAAGTGCTCCCGAGCACCGGTGCTCGGAAGCACTTTTCGGGATTACTAAGCACTAAGCCTTTTCTTAGCTATGGAACTATGAATATTGTTGAAAGTATAAAACGCGGTAAGCCGAACACCCACCCCTAAGAACTACCGACTGCGTCTTTGTATTATGCACATTAATTGGCGCAAAATTCTGCTATTTTGATTTTTCATAATTTTAATATAATAAGTGTCACTTGCGGTATCAAGACGAATCTAACGACCGAAAATTTATCAAAATCGGTTCAGCCGTTCAGTAGTTACAAGGAAAAAGCGACTTTGTTTCATATTATTTTGATTATATATTTGATTTGTTACCTTAAACAAAGTTTACCGAATAATAGTTATTTAAGTAACAAGGAATGTAAAGACGTGTTAACATTCGAGGTGAGCGAGTACGAGCCGGGGCAAAGCCGAGGCTTCTCGCTTGCCGAGGATGATAACAGTCGATACATTCCGTGTTACTTATTACGTTTTTCCCGCTGCTTGTTGACATTTCTCAAAATTTGCCTGAATTGAAGTTTGTTTTCTTACCCTTCCTTCATGATTATTCGTTCGCTATTTCATTCTAAGTTGCTTATGCGTGTAACTAAGTTACCGAATAAGCAGACAACAATAATATTCAAAAGGTCTCATAACCTAAAAATTGAATGAATGAAGCTGAAGGTATTACTTGTCAAAGTCAAAGTCATTATTACCCTAGGCATGTAAATGACACTATTAAGTTCCGTTGTCAAGATGAATTAGTAAACGAATGATATAGGCCATTTACCTGTTTTGTTGCTAAGCATGTATGGACTATTCACAGTGTCGGCAGCGGGAAAATATATATAAGTTGCTTCACTCCGATGAACGTGACGATCCGCATACCCCCTGCCTCTCGCCACGATTGGGAGGCCCGCGGTTCTCAAACGACTCTCAAGTTATAGACCGTCAGATAGTGACAGATTTTGCTGACCCATTTTCTCTTTTCTGGAATTTCAACCAGTGAAAATTATGTCAGTGTTGAGCAGAAAATTTAAAAAATCTAACGCTTATGAATATGAACATATTATTTTCTCTATCTGACTAGTTCTGCCTGTCTAGCGTCTACCGATGGTTATCAAAATCACATTCCTATTTCATTCTTACGGCAGCACGCTCTGACATGAATGAATACTATACAATGTTGCTTTCTATCCGAAAACTGCCGAACTAAGAAATCAGTGAGAATTTTGATAAGGTAGGAACTATTTTGCGCCGCTCTATATTTCAATTTGGCAATTCACCGCCCATTTCAGAAATCAAATTAATCTCCCAAACGACATTGTCTGGATATTCTCTATCAATTGACAGTTGCACTGCTTTTATGGGTCTTCCTATTGAAATAAAAAAAAAGCTAGTATTGACTCATTTCCTTCAATTGCCGACCAAAAAAATCGATATCAAATCAATGTCAATATATTCAATAAGTACTCCAGTTCATCTAACACATTTAAGTTTTCCAAGTGAAACTGTTTCCGAATGCAATATGAACTTGGAATATACGAAATTGACTCCTTGTCAGTGCTCGGCACAGTTCTGATATGTAATTACTCCAAATCACGAATTTTATTATTTTTGAGTGAATTCTGATAAATCAAAAATATTTACATGTTATTTGTAATCAATAGTCAACTGTTGTTCAACTGAGGGTCGCTAAGATCGTGAATGATTCTTCTAAACATAAAAAAAGTTTTTCTACAGGGTATAGTTTCCAATATAATTCAAATATGATTTTTAGGCGAAAGAATTCGCCTTCTAGTTGATTGAGTTGATCAAGTTAATTATTATTCATGATCGATCAGAATAGAAGTTGACAAGTCAAAACAAAATGCAGGTGAAAATACATACTTAGTGTTTCACACAAGGAAGGCTCCATTCAATTTGATTGAGTAATGACTCTTTTCGAGGATTCAATAATGACTTCGTCCTCAACAGAGAGCTAAAGTTATCTCCTATTAACCTAACTACGTCGTAATACCCGAAGGTTCAGCGATAGAGGGCGCCAAATAAATGATTTTGTGTTTTTGTAGGATTTAGCAAGCTATAAAATATGAATATATTTTGTGAGATGGTTGGTTAAAGGGTGACGAGCGAGATACCGGGTTTACCTTGAGATTTCCCTTAACACTGAGACCAGCTGGGGTCTATTGTATTGTTCTGTCATCAGTGGTTCCTAGTTAAATAGGCCTGTATTTTTCACCAGATTCAGTAGTCTATTTACTAGGTGTTTCGGATTCATGCCTGTTTCTAGGTTGATCTGTCCGAATTATATGTTTTGTGAGTCACTCAAAGAAATATATTTGATGTTCTGAGGATATGGAGTATATTTCCGTCGACTATATATTTGAACTGAATGAACTGAGTTTACCCACCTGAATTCTTGGATAATTTAATCATATGCTTAGAGTCAGTAAACTAGCCCTTGATTAAAAAAGCTAGAGGAACGTATATTGTTCATAATTTGTGCATGACACCAATATTTTTGGTTAAATTCTGTTTATAAAGTATTCATCTTGGTATTTGTGATGGTCTGTTTTACCAAAGATTTTCTTTCTTTCAGCAATAACTTGACAAGGCCGTAACATTTTTGAAAAAAAGAAATATCTCCGTAATGTAAAACGTTTTGCTCAGTTCAATGGTGAGAAAATTTACCGGGTGGTCCATTTGAAAAAATTGACGCTTTGTCAACACGAACCTTTAAATGAACACTCTTTATATTTCGAAATATTTTCATACCAAGTAACAAAGTAAACTGTATAACTTTTCTCTGAAACATTTCTTCATACTTCTCATGATAGGCGAGATACTCTACCTCCTCACACTCATGGGCTACCCTGTATATGATATGGACCCTTCCTTATTCCAAACACTGTTTTCATAGCTTCATTATATTTTGGTCGATCAACAAACCATTCTGATTGATCCTCAATGATAAACTCAATCAACTTATAACCTCGTAGGCGAATTCATTCACTGAAGAGTTGATTGACTATATCCTGTAGAAAAACAGTTGCACTTTTTTTTCTGTATCATGGAAAGGTATTTCTCACGAATTTTAGAAATGTCCTGTCGCATCTTATATTGAATATAAATGAGATATTGATAATTTTTTATTCAGATGAATTTTTTCGAAAATCACAAAATTAATGATTTGGCCAATGGAGATTTTTAGTCAGGATAGCTCCAGCTACAACATATCAAAAATCCAGCGATTTTCTTCGAAAGACCTTTTCCCATAAGATGTGTGCGTGGTCCTTTGCCGTTGCTCACGTATACGTTTATTGATCCGCTGCCGTTGCAGTTGCTGTTGTCGCTGCCGCCAGTAGTTAACCAACTTTTATCTCGGACGGCAGCGGCAGCGGAAAATTACATGACAATCAAAATATCCTGGTAAAAAATAAACCTAATTTAGGTTATGTGTTTGTTTATATGGTTTGGAAGCAAGAACTAATTTTATTCAAAGTATTCTTCAAGAACTAATTTTATTCAGAAATGACGGAATATGAGGAAAATATAGATGTTGATTTTCACATCTATACAGTGGGTCCCTCCGGGAATTGCATCGATCAATATATAGAAAACCATAGGTGGGCCGAATTTGAAAATTTGGGAGTTCACTATTGTTGATAAGTGCTATCCGGCTAAAATATTTTGAAGATTGTGGCACTTCCGGTTGTACCGGAAGTGGACCCCAACTTCGTTATTTTAAATGGGACACTTTGTATATTATGAAGGTTTTAGATTTTAGGCATGATTCTGAACATCTTTCATGAATAATGTCCTATACCCAAGTCTAACCGTATTCGAAATATTTCAAATTTTAAGTTGAAAATTGCGTTTGCAGAACGAAAAATATTTTTTTTCTACAAACGTCAAAAAATGACAAGGTTCGCGCATTGACAACAGTATCTGAAGTGGCACTTTTTTTCATTTTCATTCGTTACCATGACACCGTGCGCGAAGTAATGTGCGAAATATATTTCGCACACTGCATGTAAACTGTATGGGATATTCATATTCTAACCTATCAAGCAAAAAACAAGAAATCGTTTATTTATTAATGTAGAACAATAATTAAGGCTTTCAAATTGTGAGAGATATTTTTCTGGCTTTATTTGCTTCACACCACTCTTTAAATTGCTGATATGCATTTTCATACTGCCTCCTCGATTTCTCCGGTGAAAGGTTGGAAATTACGGAATTGGCCGCATCTATCAAGTTGGGTGGGGTACTGCTTAGTTCATCGTCGCTCGAAATTTCCATTCATTTACAATAATAAATTTCACGCACGAAATTGACGCGAATAAAAAGTCACTCCAAAATAATTATCAAGAACTGTCACTTTGAAATAATTGTCAACAAATGCCATTTTATTTACATAGTTACAGTAATTACTTGATTTGGAAAAATTATTTAAGCCAGTTCAATACTATTTTTCATAGTTATTACTTATTTTAGAACAATATTTTTGACGTTTGTAGAAAATTTTTTTTTTTGCATCTCATGCGCGAAATACTTTGGTAATCTTGACTATTTTTTTTAACTCAGCTGCGCCTCGTTAAAAAAAATCAGTTCTCGATCACCAAAGTAGCATTTCGCGCACTAGATACAAAAATAACTTTTTTTTTCTGGACATTTATTTTTGATTTATTTTTGATTGTGTATCGATTTATTCGTAGTAGAGGACCCAGTTCAGTAGAATTTCGATATCAATTCGATTAGAGTTATACATGGCGTTCACCAGAAAATGATATAGATCCGGTTGAAAAATTCCATTTTTTTAAATGGAAACCCTCCAATTTTATATTCTCATTCGATTCGGCATCGAAAATGAAGCTAACTTTGAATAAGGTTATCTATGCCTACACTCAACAGTTTTCGAAATATTGGCGAATTACCATGTCTCAGTTCAAGAAAATCTCGTATTCTTCAGTTTACTAATGCTTAGTTGCTCCCGCAGTTGCGTTGGAAATAATCAACTGCCACGAAAATGTCATTGTTATCAATTATGCCGTATCATTTGAATTATTCGAATGAAAATTACCTAAATCTATTTATTATTTATGGCGAATGTAATAGGGGTTTCTAATGAACATGTGATATATTTGCTATTCGGTATCCGCAGAAGCAGAAGCCCTCACAAAACACTGTTAAACGAATTAAAGAAAACTTCAAAAACATTCCATCTCTGCCAATACAAAAATGAAGATAAAGAAATTCTAAAACAATTCGAATGAAAGAGAACAGTTAACGATATTGAGAGGTATACAAAAATTATTTGGTCAGTAAATGTTCGAATTGGCGCCCTTCAACTTCCAAACATTTCTCACATCTCACTAATAATTCTTGATGTGTTGCTTTTCGTATTGAATCGGGTCTGAGATTCTCAAATGAATTTCTCACTCGTTGCATAGAATCTTCCATGGTGGTCAATTGAGTTTCATAGACTTGATTTCTAACTGTACCCCAAATGAAAAAATCGAGCACTGATAAATCTGGAGAGTGGGGCGGCCAAAGAAATGGTCAATGGTTTGCTATCCACTGGTCATGAAACAATTTTTGTAAACGAGTATTGACTAACTGACCATTATGAGGAGGTTCCCCGTCATGTTGATACAATAGGTTTCTAAAATCAGCAATTGGTAAAGTGTCCAAGAACTCATTTTCGAAATTATGCAAAATATTCAAATTTCCTTCACCTGCAAAGAAAAGTACATCTCATCCTATTCTTGTTTCGAAATTGACATCTGTTTTTGGTAAAGGTAAACTTATCGGGATTCTGCGCAAATAAAAAAAAAGTGATGTTGCTTACGTAGTTCTGTCCCCTGAACACGAATCTGAAATTATTTCACGGCGCTCTCTACTACTTTCCGAGATATGGCTCTCCAAACATTGAAAAATGACCGTTTTCAAACAAGAACTTTTCAGTCAAAAATCACTCAAAGTTTTTCCTTCTTTTGATATGCCCTTTCTTTACACACTAATCAACCCATGTTTTACAATTACAAGCACTAAAAACATTATTTTTTTCAACAAAAAATCCACCCTTCTTTAGGACAACACATAACCAACAAATCTGGATATTTTTATCATTTTATATGTAGCGGGTTGGTAACTGCGCGCGCTAACTATTCATTGACATCGATACAACAATTTATCTTTGTCCACATGTATTTCCTTTGCACTGAACCCAAAAACACTCCGAATTTAATTAAAAAATTATTAAGTACCAATCTATTGTTCACCTAAATTAGAAATTCGTAGAATTTTAACATTTTCAGTTTATGATATTTACGTTAAATAAAACACCAAAATGGTGAAATTTAAACAATTGAACATAGTAATGAAGGGGAAGTTATCTGCCCAGAATCAAATTTGAATAATTAGCGCGCACAGTTACCAACCCACTACATATAAAATGTTAAAAATATCCAGATTTGTTGGTTGTGTGTTGTCCTGAAGAAGGGTAGATTTTTTGTGAAAAAATAATGTTTTTAGTGCCTGTAATTGTGAAATACGGGTTGATTATTGTGTAAAGAAAGGGCATATCAAAAGAAGGAAATACGTTGAGTGATCTTTGACTGAAAAATTTGTGTGTGCAGAAGCCCGATAAGCTTACCTTTACTCTCTTTTTTACTTACCATTTAAGTTTTCTTTTGATAAAAATGCGGTGCCACGACGCTATCACTTCTTATCGCACAATAAACATTGAACTGCCAAGACTCTTGAAAATTGAGTTCCCTGAATACATGCTGATTTGAGTCACTCCAATAATGGCAATTTTGTCGGTTGAAGGCACAATTCTTTGTAAATTTAGCTTCGTCTGTCCATATAATATTATCGAAAAATAATTCGTTTCCTTGCGACCAAGTTAAAACGAATTCACAAAATCTCACTCTTCGTGGAAAATCTGTTTCTTTCAGGTGCTGAACTATGGAGAACTTATATGGGTGAAATTTATGTTTGCGCAATATTCTGTGTACCTACTGAGTTTTTTGACAATCCTGAATCTCTTGCAACTTGTCTCAAAGATATTGTTGGAAATGCAGCAAAATATCCCAAAATGGCAATTTCAATATCTTCATCATCAACAATTGGCTTGTTATACACGACTATAAGGAGTGATTACGATCATCGCTGAGAGTACACAGGGGGCCTAAAATCTTTATTTAAAGTCGTAGAGTCACGAAACAAAAACCAAAATGATCCTTATCAAAAATTAGGAGGGAATAATAATGATATTTCCTTGTCAAAATGACAAAACAAAATAAAAAATGGCCATAACTTTTTTTTTCGGAAAGATACAGAAAAAGTTATTTTTGTGAAAATGAGCGCCGTCAAAAACAAGGTATAGTTGAACAAAAAAAAAATTAAAAAAAACATAAACTTTGAAAATTTGTAGTTCTGTCTGTCGTGACCACTGCGAATCGCTTTCATTTCCGCATCTTTTGAGATATTGCTTTGAAATTTTAACTACGTCAATAACTCGAGGACAGTAAAATTAAATTAATTTGTTTTTACGATCGGAAAATCCGGAAAATTTTTACGGCCTTTTTTCAGTTTTTCAGTTGGAATTCGATACAGGTCAGGCGAGTGATTTGATTGATATCATATTATTTGAAAATGTAGTCCGGTATGCCGCGGTGAGCTGTGTGATTTTTGTGCAAGATCGGAAAATGCGTACAGGTTTTCTGGGCGATTTTCCGAAAAGAAGTTTTCGATAAAATGATCGGAAAACTGGGAAAACTTGAGAAAACTGAATGAAAAAACTTGCGTTTTTGAAAAAAACGAAATATACTACGAACGGTCGATACCATCACAATTTACCAAGATAACTTTTTTGACCACCTTGAGAAAATCTACAAAAAATGTTCAAAATTTTTTTCGGAAAAATCAATGGACCAGGAAATATTTCGAAAAAACGGAAAAATCGATATATTGACCGTACTAATGATAAAATTGAAATTTTTAAAATCGCCTCGAATACGTCTCTACGAACTATACAGACGCTCCAAACCGTTTTTCTCCGACTCGATTAAAAAGTGGAAAAATTATGGAAAAACTTTTCCCATATCTCGATAAATAAAGTCGTGAAAACCGTATGAACATAAAAAAATACTATTTTTTGACGGGACTTAAAATAATTTTGAAAAAAAAAAAAAAATTGAGAGATATCAAAAAATGAATCCGGAAACTTCATTGTACTAGATGAGATTAACAAAAAGTTTTCATGAAATTTTTTGATATCATGAAAATAAAAGTTTGAAAAAATCAAAAATTGAAAGATATCAAAAAATGTATCTGAACAATTTTATTGTCCTCAAAGAGATTAACAAAAAGTCGGATAAAATTTTCTCATATTTCGAAAAAAAAATGAAATTTGGACGTGGGAGAAAAATCGCCCTTTTTGGATTTTCAAACACCAAAAAGTCGAGAACGAAACGAGATATCGAGAAATTGCACATAAACAGTTTTATTGTACTCAAACAGACTAACAAAAAGTGTCTGAAAAGTTTTTTCGTATCTTGAAAAAAAATTTTAGATGTGGAATTTTCCGCTTTTTTCTCGTTTTTGAAACACTAAAAACTCGGAAAAGAAACGAGATATCGAAAAAATGTATATGAACAGTCTTATTGTACTCAAACAGACTAACAAAAAGTGTAAAAAGAGTTTTTCATACCTATCTTAAAAAAAAAATTTAGATGTGAACTTAAAAGAATTTTCCTTTTTATTCGGTTTTTTAATCACGAAAAACTCGGAAACGAAACGAGATATCAAAAAAAGTATATGATCAATTTTATTGTACTCAAAAAGATCTACAAAAAATTCATCAAGAAATTTTCCATATCTTAAGACTTAAAATAATTTTCCATATTTTCTTATTTTCAAACAATAATTCGAAAACTAAACGAGATATCGAAAAAATGTATTCTGACATTTTCGTCGTACTAACAGGTCTACAAAAATTACCATGAAATGTTTTCATATCATGAGAAAAAAAATTGACCTGGGGACTTGGAAGAAATTTTGAATACAAATGAAAGACTGAAAATATCAAAATAATGGATCCAAACAATTTCATTGCCCTCGGACTGGTCAACAAAAAAGTCGAATAAAATTTTTTCATAACTTGAAAAACAAATTGACATGTGGACTTGAAAGAATTTTTCGTCTTTTCTGAAATTCAATTACGTCGAGTGCCGTAACCAGTCGTGTATCCAATTATTGATGACCATCAATAATAGTTTTTAACGGATTACATGTGATATGAGAGATAACCATCAAAAGAATTCCTCTCAACGTCATGTGTTTAGATTATTGATGACCATCAATTATAGTTTTGAGTGGGTTCAATGTGAAATAAGAGATAACCATTCCACGAATTCCGCTCAAAGTCGTGTATTCATGTTATTGATGACCATCAATTATAGTTTTGAGTGGGTTCAATGTGAAATAAGAGATAACCATCCCACGAACTCCGCTTGAAGTCGTGTATTCATCTCATTGATTCCGCTTGAAGTCGTGTATTCATCTCATTGATTCCGCTTGAAGTCGTGCATTCATCATATTGATTCCGCTTGAAGTCGTGTATTCATCTCATTGATGACCATCAATTATAGTTTTGAACCCTTCAACTTCCGAGCTCTAGGCGATGCGAGCACTCACTTGTTTCTCTGCACTCTTGCTTTGACGGATAAAAGTTTTTGAAGTTTTCTACAATTCGTTTGATAGTATTTTGTGAGGGCTTCTGCTTCTGCGGCTACCGAATAGCAAATACATCACATGTTCTTGAGATAACCCTATTACATTTGCCATAAATAATAAATAGATTTTAGTAATTTTCATTCGAATAATTCAAACGAGCTGGCATGATTGATAACAATGACATTTCCGTGTCAGTTGATTGTTTCCAACGCAACTGCATTCGCCATGGCCAACTGAGAATAAGTAAACTCAAGAATACGAGATTTTCTGGAACTGAGACATGATAATTGAGACATGTTCAGAATCATGCGTAAAATCTAAAACCTTGATACTATACAGGGTGTCCCATTCAAAATAACGAAATTGGGGTCCATTTCCGGTAAAACCGGAAGTGCCACAATCTTCAAAATATTTTAGCCGGATAGAACTTATCAACAATAGTGAACTCCCAAATTTTCAAATTTGGCCCACCTTTGGTTTTATATATATATATTGATCGAGATTGTGCAGTTCCCGGAGGGACCCCCTGTATGATAGAATTATTATTAAAGAAAAAATATGTTCATTAAGGATAACAGTTGGCGCTCAATGGACACAAACTAAAACTATAAATTGGTTATAATTTTGCCTGCGGCTACGGCAACGGCTACGGCAGCGGATGCGGCTGCGACACACTCTATAAATCCTGCTTGGTTCAAAAGTTGTTCTAGGGCAGTTGACCATTTTTCAAAGAGGGTTTCGCAAATTTCCAGATAGGCGATTTGCAAACAATTTAATACACTGAAAACAGGTATCATATTTGGGGCGCTTTACGGAAAAAGAGTCAATTGGTAACTCAAAAACGGTTCGTAGTATCGATTTCAAACAAGGACAGGATTCTAGAAAACGTTCGATTCTAGGTACGTGCTGTGATGGAAATTGATTTCAACCCACTTTTTAACAAAAAAATCTCAAAAATGTCCCAAAAATGCAGTTAATTTAAAGCAATTTTTTGGGTTCAAATAATCTCAAATAAACATTACAGCACGTACATAGATCAACGTTTTACCATCTTTATTATTATTACTCGTTTGCATACTACTTTGAAGTATAGTGAGCAAAGCTCACTACTATTCATCTACGCTAACACATACTTTTCATTCATTTACGAATTATATACTATGACTGGTAGGTTCAAGGTTACTAGAATGGTAACCTTGTCAGATAAAAACAATGGATCGTCTTTGTGTTGAGCTCCCCTATCTTCCTTGTACGAACCATCTGCTGGCCAAACTCAATAGGTTTAGTCCATGTCATCAGCGTTGCCAGAAGTATCCACATGTGGTACATTCAACCGTTGAAAGTACAGCGGTACTACATCGTTGAAAAGTGTCGAAAAGTGGTACAATTGTGTAATTTTAAAGTCGCGATATTCAAATTCATGTCAACTGTAAGGGTTCGTTCATACCCTTGCGACTATTTGCAATTTCTTTGCGAATCGACTCATCCTGAAATATGGCATGTTGTATTTCATCATTCATCGAATTTTTTTGCCAGATGAGTCGAATCGCAAAAAAATTGCGAATATTCGCAATGTTACGAACGAGCCTTAACGCGTCAATCGATTCATGATTGCTTTAGAGCTTAGAAGTAAAAAAAATTATTATTTGACAGAGTACACCGTGGTTTGGATTGAGTCCCAAAACTCACCGCTTCTGAAGGTCAGCTTCATGACTGTGTGTGAATATCAATATGTGAATGTTATGACACTTGAACCCCCTGCTCCAAAACCTTTACTGAATCATTTCTTCTAAAGGACCACGCACACATCTTATGGGAAAAGGTCTTTCGGTGAAAATGGCTGAATTTTTGATATGTTGTAGCTGCAGCCATCCTGAGTAAAGGTCTCCAGTGGCCCAACTCGACTGTATGACCAGATTCGGCGCTAGTGGGCGCCAAATCATTCATTTTGTGATTTTTGGAGAAATTTAGCTGAAAAAGAAAAACTTTTTCATATTTATTAACTCATTTATATTCAATATTGAGTGCGACTGGACATTCTTAAAATTCATGAGAAATACTTTTCCATAGTACAGAAAAAGAACTCCGCTGTTTTTCTACTGGGTATAGTCAACAACATACCCAACTCTTCAGTAAGTGAATTCGCCTACGAGGTTATAAGTTGATTGAGTTTAACATTGAGGATCAATCATAACGGTTTTTTTTTTTGATCAAAATTTAATGGAGCTATGAATTCAGAGTGCTTGAAGTAGAGAACGGTCCATGTTATACACAGGGTGGTCCATTAGTGTGAGGAAGTACAGTTCTGTCCAATGAAGTGTTGTACAGCGATTGTGCTGTGTAAACTTACCTTCCATTTTCCAAAGTTCAAAAAAGTGTTGTACAAGGTTTTGACTACAATATAACTCCTGTGGTCCTTTATTGAAATGGCAAATTTTAAATACTTATATTCGTTTATTTTACTGAGTTGATGAAACTACATCTTACTATTTGACTCGTGATCACATTTGAAATTAAAAAAGTATTTAAACATGAAAATATCTCAGTATTTTGTCATGGCCCCATCCTATTGTATAACTTCATTGAGTCGACGAGGTATCGACGAAAACAGATTTCTTGTTAATTCCGGATCTTCGATTAGTTCATCCCAGATCTCTTCTATCGTATTGCTAAGTTGATCTTCACTTTCCTGGCGAAAGTTGATATCATACAGTTTTTTTGTCATCAGACCCCACACATTTTCTACAATATTGAGGTCGGGGCTCTTCGCAGGCCATAACATTGTCTCTATATTATTATTTTCCAGCCACTCTCTGACAATGCCAGCAGTATGCACTGGACAATTGTCATGTTGGAAAATGAAATCGCCATCAGGAAAATGTTCTGAGACACTTGGTTCTGGACAACCGGTTCACTGCATTGAACCGGTTGTCAATCGTCCAACAAACTCCAAATCCGTGAATACTCAACCATGCCCAAACATTCACTGAAAATCGTCCAGATCTGTCGTAGTTATTCACAAACTGATCATCAAATCTAGTGTTTCGGGGTCGATATACTCTAATATGACCGTTAAATGTAGACTGAAAAACCTTTTCGTCTGTAAATACCACTCTATTCCAATCTTCCCGCAGAAGATTATTTAACATATTCACTGCCCCGGGAACATGTATATGAGTTGGTGTGGTGCTACCTACTTTTGTAGGAGAATATTTAAATTTGATGTAGTAGTAACTAGGTAGCATTTATGTCAACATGGGTTTTGGTGTAATTTGCAAAAAAAACTAAAAACGCCCCGGGGACGGTTTGGGCACAGAGAAAGCCGATAGCCTGGTATGTGCTGGAAACCGTCCCGGGAGCGTTTGATGAAAGTGGTGATGAAACGATGAGTATATTTATAAATATAATACTTTGAAAATAAAAAAGGGCATGTTCAAAAACTATCATAAAAATTTTAAAAACAAAAGAATAAGAAATTCAAATACATTTTGATAACAGAAATATAAAATTAAAATGCAACATCACTATCGCCAGCAAAACTATCATAAAAATTGTAAAACGCTACTTCGAAATATTATAAAAACGAAAGAATAAAAAATATAAAACATTCTGATAATAGAAATATAAAACTCAAACTAAAATGCAACATCACTATCGCAAGCAATAACTAAAAGACCGACATACTATTTTTTGTTGTGACTATTTTTTGTTATGAAACACTCTGAAGCAAGGTGATAAGCAAAGTTCAGGTTGATTTGAACATAAGGGACAATATTAAATGGAATCCTTCCTAATTTTTTAATTTTCCCAACAAACTTCACACCTCCGACGTTTTATTCGACCAGTACCATCTGCACCCTTAGAGCAGAGTTCAGGAAGGTAGGTTATCCTAATTTTTGGTATCGGCTCTTCTGGTAGTGGCCCAAGAAGCTTTTTGATAACACATAGCCTATAATTATAGAGATCCTTCCTGTTATCAGGATGGTCTTGTTTGTACAGATAGTACGAATTCAGCAACATCATTTGGAATATGTGGAATCCTAATTTTTTATACCAAATCAATGTTTTATGTTCGCAGGTATAGTACGCCAACATCTGATCACAATGATCTACACCTCCCATATGTTCATTATATTTGTTTATGAGTTGTGGTTTACATTTCACCTGATTCTTTGTAGAAACATTTTGTAATTGTGCATTGTGTTCGCTGGAAATAACTAATATTTCTCGTCTGTCTCTCCATTTCACCACACATATACCTTCTGTATTGTATTGGATAACAAGCTCCCCCTTTTTGAGCTTTTTTTAACGACTTCTATGGGGTTACCTTTTCTATTTGCCCTTAAGGTTCCTGTAACATACGTTTTTCTTTGCAGCAATGCTCTGGTCAGTCTTATACTGTTGTAAAAATTGTCCATAAAAATGGAGTGACCGTTATCTAATTTACCTGCCATTAGGGTTAGTACAACTTTATCCGTATGTTAAGTCCCAGATAATTCAGAATCTGCAGATCCTGAATATACTAGAATCTTAAGTGCAGTTCCTTTAGGTTCACACAATACATAAATTTTGATCCCAAACTTATGGCGCTTACCCTTTATGTATTGACGAAATTGTAGGCGGCCCCTCCACAAAACCAAGGACTCGTCAATGGATAATTCTTTCCTGGGGTAATAAATCAATGTCATTTTGTCACTGAAAAAATTTACTAAAGGCATTATTTTCCCAATTTGTGTTCGAGGCTCCTGATTTTCTGTATTCTCAAATTGCAAAGCTCGTAAAATGAGCAAGAAACGATTTTGGCTCATAAACTTCGAAAAACAGTGTAAATTGAACATATAGTTTGTCTTCCAATAGTCATTCAATCGATTCAGCTTCATTGTCCCCATATGAACAAGTAGTTCCATGAATATTTTCATTTCTTTAGGTAGCACATCAATCCATCGGGAAATCCTCGGACTTTCCCCAGAGCTCAACGCAATAAGATCAATTGCATGATTGTTTGCTCGAGTACAAAGTATTTCAAAAAAGTCATCAGTCGCTATAAGTTCAAAATATTTCATGGGATCTGCTGAATTCTGCACACCAACAAGTATACCCGCATTTTGTGTAAAATAATTTTTTTTACTTGGAACCTCATCATAAGTCCAGGCAATCGGCTGGTCAGAAGACGATTGTACACTAGGAGGCTGTGCACCAGTTTCTTCATCTTCTTGTTCAGACTCGCTATCATTCAAGCTGGTATAGTCGGGGTCGTCATCACTCTCATTTATGAAGGGATTTTCCTCAGTATCTGAATCTTGCATAACAGCCAACAACTCTGCTTCTGTTGATATTTTTTTTCGATTATACTCATATTTGACCCTTTTAGATGGTCCCGGCTCGTCTTCCATAGTAACCTGTAAAAGTAAAGCAAAATATAATGAAGGCCTGCTTTGTGCCTGTCAACGCCTCTAAGGCGGCAGTATAATTGATTTGCATAAAATCAATCAATCATCATGCATTCAAGAGAAATAATTGTGTTTATCAATAAAAAAAATCACTTACTGTCGATAACAAAATGATAAGTAGCTGAAAAAATAATCGGCATCCACCTTTTCCAAAACACGCCAAATAATATCAACACGAATACAATTTCTGAAAACCAACACGACCACGTTACACTTCGAACGTCTGTGGTATGCCCACACTCAATGAAGTGCAAAAAACAACTGACATGAATTTTACACAGCGTTGAAACTCATACAGGGTGTCCCGTAAACCTTGTACAATATTGAAACTGGTGATAGACCAGGTCATGTCTGTTCAGAATATCGGAATTTCACCTTAGTAAAAATATCACCGTTTTCGAGATAATGGGCATTTTAGGAATTTCTTGAAAATCGCAATCTAACCTTGGATTTTTGAGTGCCATGTATACAAATTGAGACGAATTCAAATATCTTCGCTGCAGAAGATTACTGATGAGTGATACTTTTAGACGTAAGGAACAGTTTTTTGGGAAAGTGAAAAAAAAAAATTCAAGAAATGAGGATAGAATGACAGATTTGAGTTTCAACAATTTTTTTAAAAAAAGGTTGACATTATTGTATGAAAGAAACATAACCAATTGGAAGTGGACATTCATTTCAGAAGAATGCTCATTTTCTCCAGAGTCATGTCATGTCTACCATGGTATAAACAAACTATAATTATTTTTGGAGGAAGTGATTTTCATTGAATTAGGCGGTTTTATTATAGGCTTCCATCAACTTTTATACTTTCGCACAAAAATTATTTTATTTCGATTTTATCAAGATAAAATGTGGAAACGATTATTAATAATAAAGAATAGACTGCTTGGTAGCATTAAAAAGTATGTCAATAAAATTAACTCTTCATGTAATTAAGCCTAATAAAATTATCGAAATGAAATGTCGATTATCCGACATGGCACCGATTAATACGAATTATTGTGATAAATGTCGCAATTGTTCAACATTTAGATTCTGACGAAGTTTCAGAGACCGACAGATATACAGGGTGTAACCAAATAAGTGCAAAATTTTTCAGGAGGTGAATCCTTGTCGAAAATTAAAAACTTGTCTAACTCCTGTGTTGTGTCCGAAGAAGCAATAGTTTCCTTATGTAAAAATAAAATACAGCATTGTACATGAACGGATCTTCTGTAAATAGGATAGAAAAAATCTAGTAGGTGGCTGTCACATTATGTTTGAACAACTTGTGACTTCTATCGTAGTTTTTTAAAATTATTTCGCTTGTTTCATTCAGTGGTATTTATTTCTTTGTTATGCCTTACACACGTTATACTCCCCGAGAATATGCGCATATGCACTACATTTATGGTGAATATGGAGGTAGCGCTACTGCTGCAGCAGCGCTTTATGCAGAACGATATCCGATTGCACAATGCCGCTCAGAGAATCGCTGATATGGGGGCTATAACCTATAACGCATTTGAAAAGGTTCTTCTTAAAAAGATGTCGTCTCTGCGTACGAGTGGATGGAAAATATCATTTTTATAATATTATTCAGTGCGATGTTGAATAATCGTTATTGTGGTTTATGGTGAATGTTGCTTCAAAAAATAACGTTGAATCAATATTTACTTCTTTACAACTCATTGAATACTTCCAAGTAGTTGATTCGTTATTACTCATAATTATTTAATCATTTCATCTTGATAGGATAAAAATAAAAGACATTACTGACAAAGTCTAATAGAGTTGATTTTAGCTCAGAATAACATCACACTCTTATATAATAGAAATTCTACTCCTTCCAAAAATAATTATCGTATGTTTTATACCATGGTAGAGTCTGGACAAATTGGGCATTCTTTTGTAATGAATATCCACTTCCACTTGGCTATGTTTTTTTTTTCAAACAATATTGTCAAATTGTTGTTAAAAAAAATGGTGAAACTCAAATCTGGCATTTTACCCTCATTTCTTGAAAAATTGTATCGTTTTCTGTAAAACTGTTTTGTACTTCTGAAAGCATCACTCATCAGTAATCTTCAGCAGCAAAGATATTTGAATTGGTTCGAATTTATAGACATGGCACTCAAGAATCCAAGATGAGGTAGTGATTTTCCAGAAATTTAAATAATGCTCATTATCTCGAAAACAGTAACATTTTTACTGAGATGAAATTTCGATATTCTGAACAGTCATGACCTGGTCTATCACCAGTTCCAATATTGTACAAGGTTTACCGTACACCCTGTATATGCGCGAACGCCTCTCGGGCGGTCTCGGCGTGGCGAGCACTGTCGTGTGCACGCCGCAGGGGTGGTCCGGGCAGTGAATGTGTTAAGGAAAAAAGTATTCTTGCCTGTTTATGCTCATCGGTAAGTTTAATTTTTTTTGTGCTACGCAATTTTTCAAGATCGAATTCTTAATTCTTCGACATGCAGTTACTCTCGATCCTGGGGAATTGGTTTGATCTACAGCATCACGTGCTATTTCAAACGGGTTCCTTTGCAAATATTGTAAGAGAGCATTATCTTCGTCTCCAGTTTAAATTCGTGATCTTCCCGCCGCTTTCTTCATTTCTAACGTCCTCTCTCTATCCCATCTGTGTTTTATTTTTAGAATTGTATTTATGCTTGTATTCATCATACGAGCAACTGCCCTTATAGGTACCCCGTCTTGTAAATAAGCAATAATTTGTGCCCTTTGAACTAAATTCATAACAGGCATAATGACAACTATCTATCATAACTTTGACTGAAAGGTATTGTCAATGACAGCTTCAGTGACACATTTCAATAAGCCTGATTTGAAACACTCAGAAATTGCTGTACAACACTTCATTGAACACAATAATTGTACATTATCTCGCCTATTAAAAGGAGTATGAAAAAATGTTTCAGTTGAAAGTTATACGGTTTACTTTTTTGCTTATTATAAAAATATTTCGAAATATACGGAGTTTTTTTTAAAGAGGGGCAACACAAAGCTTAATGTTTTTATATGGATCACCCTGTATATTTTCTAACAATTGAACTGTGCAAAATGTTTTATATACTGAGGTATTTCTGTTTTTTGAAAATTTTGCGGCATAGTCAAGTTATTGCTGAAAGAAAATCTTCGGAAACGGAAAAACAGACTATCACTAAAACCATCATAAATACTGTATGGGTTGAATTCGAGTAAAAATATTTGTTTCATAAGCAAATTATGAACAATATACGTTCCAATAGGGATTTCAATCAAGGGCAAGTTTAATAAGACCGTGTCTGTGATTGCATTCTCCTTGAATTCAGATGGGTAAAATCAGTTCATTTGGTTCAAATATACAGGGTGTCAATTTGAAAACTTCCCACCCTTAATATCTTCCTTCCAGTAAACAATATGAGTAATCGTAAAAACAGGTCAATTTTATTCACGGACTATTTGTAGCCCTCGTGGTTCAACCCCCTAGGAGGGGTAGATGTTACCCTTAGAATTTTAAATGGGAAGGGGGGTCAAGTGGCACATCATTTTGATGGGCGTTCAATTCTTGTTCCAATGGTACCCTGACTTATTATTTTGTGATGAGCATTTTCCGAAAAATTGCGTTCTAAACTAACAGAAGTAATTATTAGAACGCCTATACTGAGATGCATTATTGTATTGTCTCCCTTTAATAAAAATGGTTAGAAGAGTAGGTGGCACCGCTCCAACCCTTGAATGACAGGAATAAATTTATTACGCATGGGATTTTTTATTTGGTGGTTATTTTCCTTCTACACAATAAAATTTAATTTGCGAGAAAGACATTTCCAACATAAAATCTACTTACGCTTATCTTATTAGCTGTTCGAAATGTTGTCCATTTTGCTCTAAACAGTAATACAGTCTGTTTTCGAACTCCCCTCTAACATTACGGAAAACTTCACTAGGAATTGACCGGCATGCTGCTGTAATTCGTCTTTTAAGTTCGTCAATATCAGAAGGTTGTGTTTTATAAACAACGGATTTAAGATGCCCCCAAAGAAAGAAATCTAAGGGTGTTAAATCCGATGATCTCGGAGGCCATTCAACTGCTCCCCTTCTGCCAATCCATCTACCCGGAAATCTCTCGTTTAACCACTGTCGGACGGGAAGAAAATAATGAGGTGGAGCACCGTCCTGCTGGAAATGTAACAGATCCTCCTGCAAAAGTTCATTACCTTCTGCATCAATTTGAGTTTCTAGCTCGTGAGTTATAAGAGGATCGATAGTCTCTTCAAGCATATCAAGGTACAGATTGCCAGTCAAGTTTTCTTCCAGAAATAATGGACCAAGAATGGCATTTCCAAGAATACCAGCCCAAACATTAACTTTTTGTGGGTGTTGTGTATGCCCTTCCCGAAAAATATGTTGGTTTTCGTCACTCCAATAGCGACAATTTTGTCTATTAACATTGCCATTCAGAAAAAATGAACACTCATCGCTGAAACAGATGTTTAACAGAAGATTAGGGATGGTATTGACTCGATGAGACATGATTTCACAAAACTCTATTCTATAATCATCCTCGTGGAGCTCTTGAAGAATCTGCATTTTATATGGATGAAATTTATGCATTTTCAATGCTTTTCTTATAGTCTCGCGTGACATTCCCGTCTGTTCTGATACTGATCGTAAGGAGCTCGTGGGCTCTGCAGCAAATGTTCCCAAAACTTCAATTTGAGCTGCTTCATTTAGTCCTCTGGGGTAATTTCTTTTTTTATTTGTCACTGAACCAGTTTCGTAAAACTTATTCACCAAATCCAGCACATACCGGTGACTTACATTACAATTTGGATGTCTTTCGTTAAAAAGACATGCCGCCCTTCGTGCGCACTTTCCAACTTCGCCATAAATTACAATCATTTCAATTCTGTCTTGAAGAATGTAAACCATTTTTACACTTTTATACACTTATTAAAGTAATTCCTAAACAGCCCAACAGGTACAACGGTATTCACAATACTACCACATAGTTCAAATTTGCTAACCAATTTTTTGCCGGAAAACAGAAACTTTTTACAGCAGAAGTAGCAAAAAAGGAAGGCTATCTGTAAAATTTCTGCGATGAACCTTAAAAATTCAGCATTTAATAAACACAACTTTACTACCATCTACGTTTTACTATTAGACTACTTTTTTATGTAAAGTGTTTGGAGCTAATGGCTAATGTTACCCCTAATAAAGGGTTGGAACGGTACCACCTAATATTCTAACCAGTTCTGGCCAAACCATGCATCTCAGTATAGGCGTTCTAATAATTACTTCTGTTAGTTTAGAACGCAATTTTTCGGAAAATGCTCATCAAAAAATAATAAGTCAGGGTACCATTGGAACAAGAATTGAACGCCCATCAAAATGATGTGCCACTTGACCCCCCTTCCCATTTAAAATTCTAAGGGTAACATCTACCCCTCCTAGGGGGTTGAACCACGAGGGCTACAAATAGTCCGTGAAAGTGTCCCCCTTGACAATAAAATTGACCTGTTTTTTCGATTACTCATATTGTTTACTGGAAGGAAGATATTAAGGGTGGGAAGTTTTCAAATTGACACCCTGTATAGTCGACGGAAATATACTCAATATCCTCAGAACATCAGATATATTTCTTTGAGTGACTCACAAAATATATTCATATTTTATAGCTTCCTTAATCATACAAAAACACAAAATTAATTATTTGGCTCCCTTTGCCGCCGAACCTTTAGGTATTACGATTTAGTTGGGTTAAGAAGAGATGACTTCAGCTCTCTGTTGAGAAAGAAATCATGATTGAATCCTAGAGAAGAGTAAACTTACCCAAATGAAATGGAGCCTTTCTTGTGTGAAACACTATGTATTTTTATTGGCAGTTTGTTTTGAGAGATCAACTTCCATTCTGATCGATTATCAATAATATCTAACTTAATCAACTCATAGTCTCGAAGGCGAATTCTTTCACCTAAAAATTGATTACATTGGAAACTACCCGTAGAAATTTTTGTTTCGTTTTATAGAATCACGATCTTAGTAACGCTCAGTTGAACAACAGTTGCCTATCGATTACAAATAACATGTAAATGTTTTTCATTTATCTGAATTCACTCAAAAATAATAAAATTCGTGATTTGAAGTAATTACATGTATATGTAATATGGACCATTCCTTATTCCAAACACTCTGTATTCATGGCTTCATTATATTTTGGTCGATCAACAAACCATTCTGATTGATCATCAATGATGAAATCAGTCAACATATAACCTCGTAGGCAAATTCATTCACTGAAGAATCAAGTATATTGTTGACAACCCTGTAGAAAAACAGTGGCATTTTCTTATTCTGTATCATGGAAAAATGTTCTTCGCGAATTTTAGGAAAACTCAGTAGCACAGAATATTGGATGTAAATGAGATATTGATATTTTTGTATTCAGCTGAATTTCTTAAAAAATCACAAAATTCATGAAATGGCGCCGAATCTAGTCATACGATCGAGTTGGACCAATGGAGAATATTACTCAGAATGGCTCCAACTACAACATATCAAAAATCATGCAGTTTTCACCAAAAGTCTTTTGCTCATAGGATGTGTGAGTGGTCCTTCAAAAAAAGTCGTCAAAAAGCCTGTGGATGCAGAAAAGCTGGATAAAATGCTCCGTTATATGCACCAATTGTACTGGTGGGAATTGTGATAATTCGCAAAGTCCATCACATGAAAACGATGAAGAGGAAGAAACGGAGGCAGGTTTAAAGCGACCTGATGATGAAATTGAAAATGAAGAAACTCAAGAAGAATTTGATGATGCCATCGCAGATGATACCCAACAAATTTCAGTAAAGGAGCAATGCAGACGGCAGCTCTTCGTCGGTAGGCACCATGGGTTCGTTCATACTTTATAACAGAATTATATCATTGAACAGTAACAAAATGGTCACAAAAATAAGAGGGGACACCACATCAACTTTCAATTTGTCTATGTCAAAGAATACTAACTTGCAAAGTTGAGCAACCGAATAATGACAATTAGATGTTATACCCAAAACTATAAGAGACTCCATACAATGTTGTCAAGTTGAAGAGTTGTTAATCAATAAATAGACAAAACATAAGTAAACATACAAACATTTGATATGAATTAATCTACACTGGTCAGAGTAACAGTTTCTGAAAATAAGACTGCGATTCTATTAATATTCAATATTCCATATCTGTTGTATATGAGGTTGAATATGTGAGATTTCATTAGGAAATCCACCTACCAGGCAAGGAAACGTGACAATTTCCTGGGTTGAATTCCTCTGGGTACAACAACCCTATAAATGTTTTTCAGTATATAACTGTTCTAAACAGTCGCTAAGATGAAAACTGTGCAAAAAAAAGGTGGAAAACTGACCTTCCGTGAAGGGTTTCATCTTGTAAAAAAAAGGCTTCGGCATGGTACAAAGTTTTCAAACTCCAAATTGTCGTAACTGTCCAAAGGCATCTATCAAAAGTCAAGACTTTGGAGTTGATGGTGAGATGAGTAGAACGGAATATCCACAAAAGATCGTTTTACAAATTCAGGATTCGTCAGCCGAACAAAACCAGGAACCCCTGTAAGGCTGAACACCTGTAGCTTTTACCAATTCTACCATCAGACTCCTCGCCTCACAGTCGGAAACGAAATCCACCTTGAAGACTTTCTCATCTAGGAAGTTAGGGTACCAACATTCAGATATTTCAGTATTTGCATGTTCCATGTAGGTATAACCGACCAATCTCACCAGCTTAAAAATAATGATTTGGTTGGTTCTCTCTGATCAGACACCCCAAAAGCTAAGTTGGCTACACTGATAGTTTGAAAAATGAAACATTCGACAGCTGACAGTTGAAATATCATCGGATAGCTGACAAATACAAATAAACGTAAACACGAAAGCAATCAAAACATTGGGTTTTTAATCACATTAAACCCTTAAAATTAAGAGATTCGAAGACACTCTTTATGAACCTTCTCAATAACCAGAACTCAGACATATACATATGAAGCACTTACGAAAATTCGTTTGAAGACAACATTGGATGCCAAAGGATATATATTCTTTTGAAGAAATTTTTATTCACTTTTAATAATTTTTAGATCGACACTTGCAAAGCATAAAACATATTACACTTTTCTAGTAAGCAGAAATACAAGCGCTTAGTTCTCTGAAAACCAAACAGGACCACCACGTGTGCAGTTTCAATGAGAACAATTCAAAAATAGAAAAGTTATGATTTATTCTGAAGGTGCATCCAGAACCTAATTATTCTCCTTGTAGTGACAACTTTTAATATGTGAATTGATCATTAAATGTGGTTTTTGGATGGAAATTACCATGGGAATGTTGATGAAGTTTCTATGAATGACGTTAGACAACCAACTATGAACATATATGTATGTTGTATTAAGGCTCATTAAAAGTAGGTCACCACAGGGTGAAGTCAACCTTGCTCTAAAGCTTTCTAAGAATTACCAAAATGAAGTAGCGAAAATTCAAATGCTACAACATGACAAGTGGATCAGGCCTACTTGGGAAACAACATTAAAAAAACGCGTCGCTTACTCTATCTCAAAGTGTTGTGGAAACCAGTTATTCTGCGAAAACGCGTATTGAGTAACACTTTGCGGCGCTAGTACGCCGAAACTATTGATTCTACGAAAAGAAACTTTGAATACATAAATTGTAGGAAATTTTCTCTAGTTTGATTTTGTTTATGAATATTGTCCTCGTAAAATGACTCGAGAAGGAGATATTGTCAAAAAACTGTTTTTCGACGCCATTTGGCCAATATGGCGGCGTGAGCGGCAAAGATAAGAGGTGTCCTAGTGGAAATTCGAAAAAAGCATCTCAAATTCTTTGATATCACTTATTTTCAAACCTCTTAGTAAACTTTCCAGGTAAAACTACCAGATGACTGTACTATTAAGTGAGGGGTGCTTTTGCTTGCTTTCTATTCGTTTTCTGTTAACTTTCATTAATCTGCAGCACTACAAGCGAACCCTCATCAACTTACGATGATGGCTCAAGGAAGCACAGCAAATAGGTAATTCATAATATCTTCCCCACATGAAGAAGCTGTAGTACAGCGAAACAATTGTCGTGGTTTTGTAAAACTCTTATGTATAAATCATTTCAGGCATAACTTTATTACAGATATTTGCCAAGAAGTGTCAAAATGTTCAGTCCCAACAAAAATCTTACACATATTATACAATAATAATTACTTGACATTGGATTGGTTCAAATCTCTTCGTTTCCGTCCGGATATATTTTCTGAAATACCTTTTTTTTTCAGGTTGTTAAAATCTCCTTCTCAGGATTGACGCTCCTGTCTAATATGTCTAATAAGTAAAGTGCGATATCTTTGTTCGAAATTGTTTGAAAATCATACGAATCATTATTTTTGAATTAATGTGATTAGATGGCACCAATATATTAATATAGATATCCCATGATTAGATTTGGTAGTTAAGTGGAATTCAACTACCGCACTTTGGTGAGCAGGATGATAGAAGAAACAGATGGATTTGGATCTTCATTGAAACTCTTTCTTCCTCACAATTAGTAATTTTTTTTCCCTGCAGTGCTTGTCAGTTATTGTGAACACGACATTATAACCTGTATTATAGTTACCTGTATTGTATGAATAAATGAATAGTACTTCTATGCCACGAAATTTTGATGATGAATGACTCCGTTGCAGTTAATGGATAGTGGTAGTAAAATACTCCCTAGGATAAGACATTAACTTCAGGATCCATGTCCGGCTCTCCGAGCAATAAAAGATATAGAGGTGCCATTTTTATTTGCAAAACACACTTCGTTATGAAAGCTGCATATCACTATCCATTGTGGTAGTTTGTGGGTGAGAGGTAACCTCAGAGTTCGGAGGGGGATTTGTTATTGTTATGATATTCCGATGTTACCTTAGAACCAGTGTCGGCGTGCTGATACATTTTTTTCATGTTATCTTTTTATCTATAGACGACCACATGCATAGTTTGAAAGCACGTGTGTGGTCAAGATGTCAATCAAAAATACATCATTGTGCGAGGAATTAGATTCTTGCTGACAAAGCATAGAATAAGGTAGTAAATAATGAAAAAATAAATGAAAGTGCTGAAGTAAAAAAGTCAAAATATTCAAAATCACATCAGTTTACTATACTATACACTATATATATATATATATATATATATATATATATTTCTATGAATGAAGTTCATAAAGTTCATGATAACATATTCCAATATTCACCAATCATTCCCAATTATCTGTACCCTATTGGATTATTCACATTCGATTTCAGGATAATGAGTATTTATCTACCAAAGTCAATATAAATTGTCTCTGTATAATTAATGTGTATGCAGCATCATCTGTTGTATATTTGTGTAAGTGTGTTGACGAAGGCCTTCCTATTCATAACCAGAAATACAACTTACCCAAGATAGTTTCAGGTGTACCAAGATGTTTCTTGATGGTGAGAGTTTCATTCAACAGAAAAAGTGTCTTCTTTAATAACTACGATTTTATTTTCAGGAATCGCTAGTAAAGTTTGGAAGTCCAAGGATTATTCGACGTTGTCATTATGGATTCCGAAATTATTGTTGGAGTCAATATTTCTATGGCCGGGTTCGGAACGTACATTTATTTGTCTGCTCTTCTGTGCTTGTATTTTGATTGTTACTTCTGGATCAGTAACTTATTTTATATGCAATATAAGTGATTACAAAAAGGCTACGTCCAGTTTGTCCACGGTTTGCATGACAATTCAAGTACGTATTTGTTTTGTTTGTATGTAAATTATGGAAGTAATAACAAATTGCATTCTCCCAGCTTCTGAGAGTAATAACCCTGGCTCTTTCAGAGAACTAGGAAGCTCTCGACAGAATTACTTCACTGTCGATTCCCTAACAGAATATCTGTCTATGGAAAGTGGACTCAGTTCCCCAGGAGACCATTTTGGTTCCAACCCAATTTAGAATGAACTTTCAAAAAATTCATAATCAACTTAGGGCATTAGAATATCGGCCAAAAATATGCGTTCATTGAACTACATTAAAAAGTTCCATAAAGAGAAACATCTACTAAATTATTGCAATGAATACCGAGGTATATATAACATGGTCATAAAACAGGCTAAGCTTTCGTATTATCATACTAGGATCAATACTACCTCCAATAAAGTACAGGAGAGCTGGACTATTATAAATGATATCCGTGGAAAGAGCAAAAACCAAATTGATAAAATCATTGTTCTATCGCAACCAGACTTATTGATGACATTTCCACAAACATTCATATTAATCCAATACAATAACTTGAAAATGTAAGAATTGACGAAAACTTCTTTTTATTTCCAACAGACTCATGATAAAATGGAGTTTTGAATAAATCTTTTGTGAAATTGAGGAATGTGGAAATCTCTTTTAGCTCTCGTTTCATAGTGGTAAAATTCAAAATTATAGTTGAATTTATCTTTCAAGTAGTCTGGTACACTTACATTTCTTATTTTAAATACAAAAATGACTGCCTGATACAATAAAAATTCGTTTACTGATAACCATTGTAGTCTGCTCAACATTGATGTAATAGAAGTACGTCGATTGCACGAGTGAATTGTGCGCATTGATCGGTTTTGCAATTTTTGAAATCTATATATTTCATTTTGATTTAGTAAATACAATATAGTTGAGCAGTAAGTGAAATGGGGAAGTATAATAGTGTTGTATATAATCCTTTTGGTCCATTGATTGAGATATCTTGAACATCTATATAGATAATTTACTTTAAAAGATATTGTTTTCATTAATTAGTTTGCATGTTCTTTGAAAGTTAGTCTATAATCAACTATAATACCAAGATATTTGAATTTTTTTATCCGCTCGATAATTTCATTACCAATTTTTATGTCCATGTCATTTATGAGAAAATTGTTATAATTTCTTTCATTAGCAATGAGCATGAATTTAGTTTATTTACCATTAATTTTCAGCAGGTTTCCACAGCACCACTTTTGTATTTGATATGTAGGGAAATAAATTACAGTGTCATCAGCAAACAAATGGATTTTCCTGCTGCTTCATCAATATATATCAAGAACAATAAATGCCCAAGAACACTTCCCTGTGGAACCTCATAGCCATTTTCTATTTCCTCAGACAGTTCATTATTGAACCTCATTTTCCGTTTTCTGTTATCCAGATAATTAGTTAGCCATTGCAGTGCCTTACCCTCGATACCAATACATCTTTATTTTTTAATCAACCTATCTCGATCTACAGTTTTAAACGCTCTTTGAAGGTCAAGAAATACCACACCTGTCATTTGATTTTCTCCTAGACTTTTTTTCCAGTCATCTAGAACACAGTGGAAGGCTGTTTCACAGCTTTGCTTACTTCGAAAACCTTACTGAACATTGTTAACAAGTTTATTTTCCTCTACAAAGCTTACTATTTGCTTATATACTGTTTTTTCAAGGATTTTTTCAATAGAGCCTAGCATATTGACTGGCCTCAAATCAAAAGCGTTGTTCGCGTTTGCAACTTTTGGTATTGGGATGATAGTTGAAATTTTCAAGTCATTGGGAAATGTGATCGTCTCTAGTAGCAACGGTTCTTTAATGGTATCAAAGCAATTTTTTATGAAAGCCGTATTTATGTCATCGGTGCTTTCCTTGTAGGGCATTGAAAATATTATGCTTTTAAATTCATCATAAGTTATGAGTCTGAAGGAAGCTTTGAAAAAATGTATTATTGGTTCTGGGTGTGATGGGGTAGTTAAATGAGTTTATATTTGAAACTATATTCCTAATAATGCTATCAATATAGTTAGTTATTTAGAGCATTTGGTATTTCAAAAATGTCTTTGATTGTTACATTCTCTGAGATTATACTACAATTTCAAACGTTTTCAGGCCCTATGCAAAATACCGATGGTGCTTTACCACTCGAAGAAATGGCATTCAATTCTTCAAGAAATCAGGTACAATTTCTGGCCATTTGATATCCTCGACGACGAAGAGCTTGAAGGGTCTTTGAAGAATACATACTCTGTAGTAGTCATGGCGATGATTTCACAGTTTTTGTGTTCTGTCTGTTTCATTGGTGTGTTTATCATAGCGCCATTGGTCATTGGTACCGAAGAAACTCTACCTTTTGCTACAGAGTATTTTTTTGACTGGTCTGTCTCTCCAATATACGAATTATTGTATTTGTTTCAAAGTATCGTCTTTTGTTACCCAACAGTTATTGGGGTGGTGGGAATAGATTTTCTTCTACTCACAGTTTGCACATGCGTGTCAGCACAGTACAGGATTTTACAGTACAGTTTTTTGAAATTCAATAAAGCTGATATCCCAAGAATTAATGAAAATTTCAATAAATTAGGAGTAGAAGACGATCCAGATCATAATGAGGAGAAGAAATATTTGGTGAGATGTATCAAACATCATCGGTTGTTGATGAGGTGAGTATCTTTGATTCGTCTCAACACGATTTCTTTTCAAATATTAGGGTTTACCGTGAATAATGGACAACATTTCATATGCAAATAGAAAAAATATTTTAGTGTTCAGGAAAAATATTTTAGTGTTATAGAAAATCCTTCGATTTTCGAGTAATTTAGAATTTTATGAATAAAAAAAATTGGTAACGTTTTTAATTTTTTGCTCGCCACCTCCACTCAAAAAATTAATATTGTCAGAATTGATTTTTATGATATTCTTGATCAAGTGTGAGGGTGCCGTACCTTGACGCCAGGTATTTTCAGATCCTCACAAAATGCTGCAAAAAAACAAAAGGCCGATCTTTCAATAATATGACATTAATTTTGCCTTATCATATGGCAAAATTATTTGAGGAAAATATTTTTCAATAGGTTAAATACTTTTGTTTCTTTTCAAAAGGTATAATGGCTCAAGGAACAATAAAGTATTGTACCTTGTGCCATGTGTAATGTACCTTGAGCCATACTAGTCCAAGAAACGAGGAAGCGGCCCAATGTTAAACGAGCAAAATTTAATATCCGAAAAATAAAAATATGAGCGTATAGGAAATTAAAATTCAGGATGAGTTTCTATTTCATGCGACTCGATCCTGATTACCGAACATAACCTAAAAAATTGGCAAAGTTGCTAAAAGCGGTTTTTTGTTGATAATTAAAGAACTACAGCTCCGATCAAAAAAAGTTGACTTAGAAAATTGTAGGTATTAAAAAGATCTATCAATTGAATAACTTTAAATTTTTTGATGTCATTGATACCTATCGAGTTATATCGGCAAAACCGTAAAAAATCGGGTTTTCTATAACTCGTTTATTGTAAGGTATTGAAAATTGTTATTTACAGTTTTATGTAGCCTATGGCAAGCCAAAAAAGCCTTTTTTTAAATATGGATATTGATTATTTTTCAAAATATATGAATTTTTCTCAAAAAAGATGCTCTCTCAATATGGCTACTCTTGCTCGGGGAATGATGCTACGTTAACGCTTCAGGGCTTATTTTTTTCTGTAAGAGTTGTACTTTCATATTGTCGAAGTATGTTGATTTTATTTATTTTAAGTGTCAAAAAATTACTTTAAAAAATTGCACAATTTTTTTACATGTTTTTTCTAAATAAATTTCGTAATTTTGTTTTCATAGAAATGACTTTTATAAAAATAGTTTTCTAGCATGACATCACGCATTAAAAAAAAATCGATCACTTGGAGCCGAGATAATTATTTTATTTCAAAAAAATCTGGAAGGAGCAATAATCATCGTAAAGCAGTCACCTTCATGGATATTGAGGTTGAATACCTATATCTTCTATAATAAAACACTAGGATATGTGTAGTTCATTTGCAGTATTAATAATTGATGAACAAAGTGAGGCGTGCAGGCGCGGAGCGATGCAATTTTAGCGGGTGGCGCAGTGGCGATACAAATACTGTTGACATTGTTAACAGTGTTATTGGAAAAAAAAAGAAAAGTTATTGGTTCAATTTCAAGTACTAGTGTAAATTGCAAAAGAAAACGTACGTGAACAAGCCGATATACTCAATATTTTTCAAGCACAAGCCACTTTGAACGCACGAAATAAGTTTTCAGTGCTATCCCCACTCCACCACCCGCTCAAGCTATCGCGATCCGCGCCTGCACGCCTCACTTTATTCATCAATTAATAATACTGCAAATGAACTAGATATATCCTAGTATTTTTTTATTGAAAATATAGGTATTCAACCTTAATATCCATAAAGGTGACTGCTGTACGATGATTATTGCGTCTTCCAGATTCTTTTGAAATAAAAAAATTATCTCGGCTCCTAGTGATCGTAGGAATTCAATTTTTTTCTGAATGCTTGAAATCATGAAAATAGATTCCTATATTTTCACGAAAGTCATTCATATAAAAACAAAATTAAGCAATGTATTTTAAAAAAACGTGTACAATAATTGTGCAATTTTTTAAACAGTCATTTTTTGACCCTTAAAATTAAAAAAATCAATATACTTATTCGATAATATGAAAGAACAACTCCTATAGAAAAAAATTAGCGATGAATCGTTACTGTAGCATCATTCCCCGAGCAAAAGTAGCCATATTGAGACAGCATCTTTTTTGAGAAAACTTCATATATTTCGAAAAATAATCAAAATTTATTAATTTTTCAAAGAAAGACTTTTTTGGCTTGTCATAGGTTACACATAACGGTAAGTAAGTTTGAATACCTTACAGTTAACGAGTTATAGAAAACCCGATTTTTCACGGTTTTTCCGATATAACTCGAAAATCGGAAAATTAGAGGTAGATCAATTGATAGATCTTTTTGATACATACAATTTCCTAATTTGACTTTTTTCGATCGGAGCTGTAGTTTTTTAGTTATCAACAAAAAACCGCTTTTCGCAACTTTGCCAATTTTTTAGGTTATGTTCGGTAATCACGATCGAGTCGCATGAACTAGAAACTCATGCTGAATTTCAATTTCCTATAAGCTCATATTTTTTGTTTTCTGATATTAATTTTTGCACGCACTATTCCCTATTGCTTTGACTAAGTTCCTTATAAAGGTTCTATCTCTTTTTCGAAAGCAACATACCCGACGTTGTTTACAAACATCTCAGTCCGAATCATGTTAAAAATGGGCATTGTCGGATATATCCGTTTGCACTCGGGGACCAGGTTGAAATTCCATAATATATTCACTCTTAACTTGGTGATCATGTTTGTTTACGTCCGTTTACGACTTATTTATCGTCTTGTCAAATCAAACCATGGGCGTCGCAGCATGGTAATCATGGCATAATCCCGATTTTGAGACAAAAATACACTATTTGTTGAAATAGCTGTAGAAGACATTGTTACTATTTAAGTCGACCTTAAAAACGATTACCTATCAATAATTAGGAAAAAACTTGTTGCAGTATAGGTACACTAAGAAGTAAATAAGCAAATTCAACTATTCTGTCTTGTTGTAAGGTCTTTCGAGTACTTAAAACATAGCATTGTTGATACTGCAATACGAGCTATGTCACGAAACATTTACTTCACAGGAGACTGTAGAATGATGATAGGTACAATATAAAAATTTCTACGCGCGATTATTTTGTACTTTGAATTTCAAAACAATGACTGGTAGAAATTCTTCTGTAGTAGTTATTTTTTTTCTTTGGTGTTTTGGCATCGACTGCTATGGTTATTGGTAGTTATTATCTACAGTCTTCTGTAAAATGAATGTTTCTGGACAAAGCTCGTATTGCAGTGTATCAACGACGATAGGTAGTTTAGTGATATTTTTTATTTTGAATTTGTTGAACATGGAATTTACTTCACTGTTCTGCAACAATAATATTATAATAACTTGGCAGTTATGTGTGTGTTTTTGAAATGCATGCTATTTTAGAGGAATTCGTGATTGTGAAACCGATGATATGGACACAGATGATTTCAGAATCAGAAATCAGTAAATATTTATTCAGAAAAATAAGTTTACAGGTCGTCCTCAGCAACGAGGTACAAATTAAGTGTATTTCTGTTGCTTGTGTTGTAACGAGCAACCAGATAAACCAGATAAACTCAACACAGCAGATAACATATAAATATATTCAACTTAGATCATTAAAAAAGGGAGAGAAGTGTAGAGAGATGAAAATAGAGAGAATGAAAGAAAGAGAAAGATAGATAAAAAGAAAAAAGGAAAAGAAAGAAAGAAATGTGGATAAGGACAACGCATATAACACTAGTTTACAATAAGTTCCAGCCTAAGCCTTATGTGGATTATCTATCGAGAATATTATCAAAAATTTTATAATTATTATTTTTTATGAATCTCTTCAGTTCTCTTTTCAATGTATATTTACTGTGGATTTGTTTTAATTGTAAAGGTGATGCATTATAGAGTTTTGGTCCTAAATACGATATAAATTTTTCGTTTAGGATGAGTCTACATCTTGGCATATATAAAGTCAGGTCCTCACTTATCAGAGTATTATGAGCATGCTGAATAGTTGTACTTGGTTGATACCAGAAGAAAGTGTTTAAAAGTAGCAACGATAACTATAATCCGCCAGATAAAAAAATAGACTACTCCAGCAAAAGAATAGAAGAATGCAATCCAACATTTCAATTTGTTTCAAGCTGAAAAGACGATTTACAATAAGCAAGTCATCTCTCCACCCTATGAGCAAATCAAGACTACATCAAAATAGAGCTGTTGTTTGGTATGTCTGCAGAGATGTCTTCAGAGATACATGTCGACCCCTATTTAACTCATAAACTTTAATGACTCTCTCCTGTTTGATGTTTAAGAAACAGAAGTAAAATAATAACTACCAGGCAGACTTGTAATATCGATCGCTCCCTGAGACTAACATAAGTAGTATTACTTTTTGACAACTCTAAAACACTTTTTGTTTATCTGCCCCAGGACACCACTAATCTAAATTCAGAAAAAACACAGGAAAAACGGTTGAAGAGCTATTGAGGCTTTTACTACACTTTGAATGAGTATTTCAATGAACACTTGCAACATAAATTTAAATGTTATCTGTTTATGTGTAAATTATTATGTATTATAGTTTATGTGTATTATAATGCATGTATTTAGTGTATAGTTTACTGAAATGATCCAAAAATTTGAATATATTTACTTTTTTACTTCAGCACTTTCATTTATTTTTTCAGTATTTATGACCTTATTTTATGCTTTGTCAGCAAGAATCTAATTTTTCGCACAATACAGTATTTTTTATTTACATCTTGACAACACACGTGCTTTCCAACCAGGCATGTTGTCGTCTAGAGATAAAAATATAACATGAAAAAAAATTATTAGCACGCCGCCACTGGTTCTAATCTTACATCCGACGATCATAACAATGACAAATCTCCCCCTCCGAACTCGGAAGTTACCCCTCACCCACAAGCTATCACAAAGGATAACAACGTTTGTTGTTTATATAGAAATGGCACCTCTATATCTTCTATTGCTCGGAGGGTTCTATACGGTTGGGAGAAAACAAAAAGATTGATGTAACCCACATTGGAACTGTCAAATTGAAAGCTCAACTGCCCCAAGGATCTTGCCAAAATGTAACCCTCCATGATGTTCTTTATGCTACAGAACTGAAATGCTCATTGATCTCATGGGAAACATTGAAGTCCAAAGAAATAAGCAGGAAAGTTGCAGAAGATATAACGTTATGGAAAAACGGTAAAATGGTTGGTTGGATCGTCTCCAAGAATAAGGAAAATGTGTTTCAAGAAGTGGACCCTGCTATTGCCAATATTAGTGTTTCGACCTGGCACAGATGATTGGGACACGATCCTGTAACCTCCTTCAATGAAATAAAAGACTCAACTCGGATCCATCCGTCATACCGAAGGCGAATAGTCAATTCGAGTGTTCTGCTTGTCAAAAATCGAAAATGACTAGAAAAATATCCAGAGAATATTCTTGCAATGGAATTTTGGAAAAAATTCATTCCGATGTCGCTGGACCTTTTCCAACCATGTCTTTAGGAAAGAAGAACTATTATGTTCCATTCATTGATGAATACTCTAGGTACGCAGAGGTGAAGTTTCTTTCGAAAAAAATTGTGGTGGAAGAGGCAACAAAAGAATTCATCATACGAATTGAAAGACAAACCGAAAAAAAAAATCAAAATATTCCGATAATGGAGACGAATATACATCAAATTCTCTGAAAATATTCTTTTCAAATCTAGGAATAGAAGCAGAAATTTCCATCCCAAGAATACATGGAACGAATGGTATCGCAGAACGTTTCAATAGAAGTATTACAAAGATTGCATGAACAAGTCTGATTGATTCTGGAATCCCTGAATATTTATGGGCAGAAGCTGTGGCTCATGCAGTTTACACCAAAAATCATATTCCTCACTCGTTCAGTAAGAAAACCCCCATTGAGATGTTTTTCGAAACCAAACCTTCTATTGAGCACCTAAGAGGATTTGAAGAAAAAGCGTAAATCCATGTCCCTGAAGAAGTACGGAGATCAGGTGGTAAATTCGAAGAGAGAGCATTACAGGCAGTTTCTGTTGGATACGGCGCGAAGGTGGGATGGTATCATTTTTGGACAGGAAAAAACGCAGTACTCTCTAGAGATTACAAGTTTTCACTAGATAATGATGAAGTGGTCCTCATTTCTCCATCCAATGAAGATAAAACGAATGAAAAAATTCAAATGCCATTTTCTTCCATTCATAGTGAGAACAACGAAAAAGAAATTGCTTCAGGGAGGGATGGAGAATCAACTGATGACTCGAATAGTGCCGAAGAAAATGATAAATCGATCAGACGTAGTCCTCGGACACGTAACCCTCCTTTACAGTATTATGAAGAATTTTGTAATATGGCTGTAGATGAACCGATATCCTATGAGGAAGCAATTTCCGGACCTGAAAAGGAAGAATGGTTGCAAGCAATCGACGAAGAACTTGAATCTATGCAGAAAAATGAAGTATGGGATATTGTCGATGCAACAACAGTTCAGAGAGTTGTGGGATGCCGATGGGTTTTCAAGAAAAAAATGTCTGAAAATGGTCCAAATTTAAGGTCAGGTTTGTTGCTCAGAGTTTTAGTGAAATACCCGGGGTCGATTTTGAAGAGATTTTTGCTCCTGTCGTACGATATGAGACTATAAGATTGCTTTTAGCTCATGCTATTCACAAAAAAATGATATCCAGGCAAATTGATATCAAGTCAGCATTCCTCAATGAAGATATTGATGTCGAAGTGTACATGAAGATTCCAAAGGGCCTCGATAAATGAAAAAGAGTATCTACGGATTGAAGCAATCACCACGTTAATGGATTCAAAAACTGATTACAGTCTTGAAGAAAATGGATCTTCAGCAATCCAATGCAGATCCCTGCTTATTCTGTTCATCAGATAAAGAGCAAGTGATTGCAGTTTATGTAGATGACCTATTGCTGCTGGCTTCTTCTGATGTTAAAGCTAAGGTGATAGAGGATGTTTTGCTCCAAAACTTTGAAGTTACTTTCCTAGGAGTAGGTACCTAAATACTTTCTCTCAATCAAAATATCCTGACAGAAAAACAGTTTAACGTTGTCTCAGGAATAGTACATCTATAAATTATTGGAAAAATATAACCTTCAGAATTGCAAACCTGTATCAACTCCAATGGACTGTGGAACTCGTTTAGAGAAAACTAAACCAGAGGAATCAAGAGCCGATAAAGAAATATATCAATCCAAAATTGGAAGCCTACTTTATTTAGCCATGGGAACCAGGCCTGATATTGCTTATACTGTGAATGTTCTATCACAGTTCTGTGTAGACCGTCGATTGTTCATAGTAATTCAGTGAATCGCCTCTTTCGTTATTTGAAGGGTTCACTGCAGAAAAAACTCCTTTACGAGTTTGTGGAATTTCCATCATTGAAATTATACAGTGACGCCTCACTTGCAAATTCTTTAGATGGCAGGCGATCCTACACTGGGTATGCTGCTTTCTATTGTGATTCTTTTGTTTGCTGGAGTACGAAAAAACAGCAGAGTGTAGCAGTTTCTACGACAGAGACTGAATATATGGCCTTATCTGCAACTTGTCGATAAGCAATGTGGATGTCTCAGTTAGTGGAAGATTTGGGAGAAAAACCAGATAACAATTTATTTTTCCGTAAATCCTGTATTGCATCAAAGAAGCAAACATATTGATTTGCATTATCATTACATCAGAGAAAGGATGATGAATGAAGATGTTGGTATTTCCTATATTGCATCCAAAGAAAATTCAGCTGATTTGTTCACAAAACCATTGGGTAAACATCATTTTGGATATTTGTCGTCGAAATTCATGGAGAGCCTTCATTGAGGGAGAGTGTTGAATGGACAATGTCATCTCTTGTGAATTCGTCTTCTATTTCACCATGTATATGGTTAACGAGCAGTCGTTGCCGACCGATGATGAACCCTTTACCCCCATATACACCCACCAAGTAGGCTTATTGAGGCAAGTACCTGACAGAAAACAACTACTCCCCTGGCTGAGACCACGACGGGTATTGAATTAAATTTAACAGGTACTTGTGCAACGTTCCTCAAAATATCAGAGGACGCAATTGCAAGTGTCCTCTGTGACCAATCAGCAGAATTATGTTTTGATTTGGACAGGGTGACCACATGCAGAGGTTGTTGCCTCTCATCAGTGCAAAGGGTACAGATAGCACTGAAGCCATCTGTTCCCCGTCCAAACCAATACTCACTTCGTTGCTTGGTCAACTCTGGTTCACACGATGAAGCGGTTTCGTGTGAACACTCTGATAAAAACGCTGTGGTCGGGGTGGCGTGCGTTTGGGTATCATTCCCGGTAAAGTTCAGCGGCGGCATTGGCGTTGCCTCGACATTCCCCTAAATGAAATGCATGTTCGCATACTCGAGTGGTGTGTACTGTATCCGAGGCATTTTAGCTAATCTTCTTGATGAGTACAAATCGAAGTAGGAACAACAAACAAGGTTCAGCTCATAAGTCATCAACTCGAAAATTAGAGGAGACGTCAAATCGTTGTCAGTTGCATAAAACACACTCAGAGAACAAAGTAGTATGCGTTATACCATTTATTTTTAAGATCTACATTCAATATGGAATTTTTAGGAAAGTTGGCCACTCAGGTCGCCCTACATTTTTCAATCCACAGAAAGTCAAACTTTGGCAAAAAACTCTAGCAAGACACGAATTAAATGAAATAAATAATAAAATAGTTATTTATGTAAAAAGTGTGTAAAGTGGCTTTTTCTTGAGGAATGTGAATATTGTCGCATGAGCCGAAGGCGAATGCGACAATCACATGAGTCAAAAAAAACCTTTTCACACGAATTACATACAATATTTTTTTACTACCGTACATAATTTCTCACTGAGATTAGAAATACAAAATTTACTCAACACACTATGGTAATGAATGTACATTTTACGAACATAAATTTATCTGACGATTAAAAATATATTTCACTATTACATAACAAAATAACATTAACAAACAAAACAATGGTCAATAAATTAGATTTTTAGTTGTTAGTTGTTGGAAATATTAATATTGAAGGTGCAACTATTACGGCTTCCAAAATTTATGAATTTGGCCTTTCCATTACAGAGTTTGAAACATTTTGTGACCTTATTTCTGTAATATTGGTAACGAGCGGTACTCCAAATTCTCTATTATCGTATTCAATTAATAGGAAAACTGTAGTTTCTTGCTATGTTTGGAAGTAGATGGCATACTGTCATCCATCAACAGTTTCTTAGAAATTTTATTCTTTTGGGTAATTGTGCTATCCACATAGCCTTCTGCAACAGCAGATAACTTCCATCCTCCGTGTTTTTTTTACAGTTAGAAGGTCACCTCCAGAATTTGCTAGCATAGTAGCTGAAGACCTCCTAAAGCAGTGTCCTGTAAAAGCTGTTGGATTGGGCAAGTTCAGATAGGTTGCTATAACATATGGCATTTTACGAAATGTATTTATCCCCACAGGTTGTTTAGAACATTAACCATTTGCGTATTTTATAAAGAACCTATTACAATTTATATTGGATGGTCTTAGTGAGGTATATTTTTTTATGAAAGATAGATAATCAACTGAAGAATAGGTAACTAGGATTTAAAATCGTAAAAATGCGTTCCATTCAATTTTTTGTTTCTGGTATTTTAATAATATACACTGTTTATCTTCTACAACGTTAATTGTCATTTTACACAATTCTTTTCGACAAACTCCCGGAATTCCAATTATGAAACTAACCTAAAAAATATTTTATTGCAGTGGTACAAATAGCTTAATTGAAGAGGAAACATGAGAAAATATCGACGTTTGGAATGTAGAATTGTAATCAAAAGGGAATGGTTTTTTATCATTATGCGTATGATGTGGTGCCTAACTAAGCCGGTGGCCTTTGAGGATCGGCATAGTTACGCAACACTCCATACGAACACCATACATTACAATAGCGTTACTCATAACATAAAAAAATATTTAGATTTTATACATACTCAAGCGTTTACTTACTCTGATCATCAAAAACTGGGAATCTGGAGCATTCAAGAAAAAATTAATTAAATGTTCTCTTTAAAAATTTTTAGATTTTCTTGCTTCATATCCTTTATCTTTTTGTTTGATAAACGCTATTAACTTGTTGAAGTTCGAAATACCAACGTTGTTGTTATATTTTAAAATGCTTTTCAACATAGAATATATCGACCATAGTGTAAAGAGTTTGCAAGACTTTAATTCCTCAGCGAAATAGGCCAATGACGTTTTCTGAGTATTTTGTCACTTTATTCTTCCTGCACCATTCTATAAATATATTATATTTCAGTTCATAAATGTGTGCAGATTTTTCTGGTAATAGGTTTTTAGTGGCTTTTTGAGAACTGTTTAGTATATTTGGAGGAGTATTGTCAAATTTGCCTGATGCATTAGAATCCATATCAGATAGGTACAAACAGATAAACTGCAATAAAATTTGAATGAAGAATTATCAGGTATAAAAACATTATTGACAAAAACTTGTTACCTTGTGTGATTAGATTAGATTTTAGATAATGTACTAAATAAACTTCATAAATCAATCTATAACAAATACTTTTAGACCGTCAGATAGTGACAGATTTAGGTGCCCCATTTTCTCATACAAGCCTCGAATAGGGTTGAAAAGTAAGTCGATGTTGAGTTAAATGAAGGGAAATTTACGAGTGGCTCGTGGGGAAAACATGGAAAAATCAAAAAGAATTTCCATTAAATTCTCCAACGACAAAATCTACTTTTCCATTCGCGCCACTCAAGCCATTATGTTTTTCGGTCTAGTGACGATGTAGGTTTTCATAGTTTCTATGGGCTTGCGTGGGAAAATCTAGATTTTTCTTTACAAGATTACAGCCTTATTTTAACCCTTTAGCCACCTTCAACACTCAAGCCTTTGATCTTCCGAAGCCAGGTCCTACTAATTAATGATTAGATGAACACGGCTCGCGTTAATATATGGAAAATCGAATTTTCCATGGAAAATCGAATTTTCCATATGTTTTCCCCAGGAGCCACCCGTAAATTTCCCTCCATTTTACTCAACATCGATGTACTTCTCAATTCTATTCAAGGCTTGTAGGTGAAAATGGGACACCTAAATCTGTCACTATCTGACGGTCTATTTTGCTGTGTTCTGTGATACTAACACAATTTCAGATATTGATTGTCAGTTCTTCCAATTCTCATAACCACACAGCCTACTTACTTTTTGAGCAGAATCGACATCCACGGTCTATTTACTTTTAATTAAAGCTTTGACATTTGCAGAAAATTATGATCAAAATAAAAAACATGATAATTTGTTGCATACTAAACATAAGCAAAAATTATTTTTAATCGTAGAAGAAGATACCTTTTATTTGGTTGCTATACTCAATTTTTGACATATTTTACTTCACGCACTAGTGCGAGAAGAATTTTACTTTTCGCACTAGTGGAAAAAAGTAAAACTTTACGAACACCAAAGCGTGCGTAAAGTGCGTACTTCACGCACGGTAGTAGAAGATGGTCTTTATTTTTTGGCGGAGTTTAGCTTTCGCTATTCTTCCACTCAACCAAAATACATTCGTATATAAATGAAATACACATAACTATACCGGGTGACACAGCAGACATGTAGCAGCCTGTAGTTTTTTTATTTAAATAGATAAAAATTTGAAATTTTCAGAAGTTTCGTAATCAATGATAGCGCTTGATTTGAATCTAACGACAACTTTTTTCAACTACCTGTTTGATCGACAGTAACTCCAACTTCTTTTTTTTAATGACACCCTATACATTTATCTAGCCTATCTTATTTGTCTTGAAATTCTCTATCCAACCGTGTATCACAAAGTGGCATTCGTTTTTCAATTCGCAGATGAATTGCATTTTATTGAAAAACATCAAGTTGGCTGTTATCCGAATTCGATAATCTTTCGATGCTTGGTAGGCTTGGAAATCCAAAGAGTATCAGTTAAACGATATAATTTCAGTTTTTTTCTTACCTGATCACTTTCTACAGATTGTCAGTAATTTCTTTAATAAAAAGAAAAAACATCTGAAAATAACTCACGATATTGCGAAAACTGAGATAGGAACATATTTTCTTCAATTTGGCTACTTTTGAAGAAACAATCTGTCTTTCTCTTTGGCCATGTAGCCATATCATGATCTGTCCAATCGGAAACATAAAATTGAAATTGTTCCCCTGATCCACCAATTCACAAGTCTATTAGTCTAGATATTTGCAATAATATTTTGCCTAGTAGGCGGTGTACACAAAATGTTTTGTGTTTGACCGGAATACATCATTTGATTGCAATGATTATCTCCGTCAGTTTTATGCTGATTGAAATTGCATCGTTTAATTAGATACTAAATATGTATTCAAAGAACGAAAAGGTCGATATGTTGTTGATATTCGGAGAGTGCAAGAGAAATTGTAGACAGGCTGAACAATTGTATGTCGAAAGATTTCCGGATAGACGCCACCCACCTGATAATTATTTCGCTAGAGTAAAAGATCATAATCATGCAATCAGCATAAAACTGACGGAGATAATCAGTACAATCAAGTGATGTTTACGTGTCGATCACAAAACATTCTGTGTACACCGCCTACTAGGCAAAATATTATTGCAAATATCTAGACTAATAGACTTGTGAATTGGTGGATCAGGGGAACAATTTTAATTTTATGTTTCCAAATGGAAAGATCATGATATGGCTACATAGCCAAAGAGAAAGACAGATAGTTTCGTCACAAGTAGCCAAATTGAAAAAAATATGTTCCTATCTCAGTTTTCGCAATATCGTGAGTTATTTTCAGATGTTTTTTCTTTTTATTAAAGAAATTATTGACAATCTGTAGGAAGTGATCAGGTATGGAAAAAACTGAAATTATTTCGTTTATCTGATACTCTTTGGATTTCCAAGCCTACCAAGCATCGAAAGATTATCGAATTCGGATAACAGCCAACTTGATGTTTTTTAATAAAATGCAATTCATCTGCGAATTGAGAAACGAATGCCACTTTGTGATACACGGTTGAATATATAATTTCAAGACAAATAAGATAGGCTGAATAAATATACAGGGTGTCATTCAAAAAAAAAGAAGTTGGAGTTACTTCCGATCAAACAGGTAGTTGAAAAAAGTTGTCGTTAGATTCGAATGAAGCTCTATCATTGATTACGTAACTTCTGCAAATTTCAAATCTTCATCTCTTCAAATAAAAAAACTACAGGCTGCTACATGTCTGCTGTGTCACCCGGTACCTATATTATACATTTACACATAACCATATATTATACATTTTCCTTAAATTTAGCCTAAATCTATAAACGATTGGTTCTTTATGATACAGAAATAATATGACATTTGAGATAATGTGAGGCCAGGTGTGATCATTGTTTACCCAGCAGGGTAGCTTTCGTTTTATATTTGAACGCTGATAACGAAAGTTTTCAGTACACTCGGATAGGAGTTATATTCAATATTCAGCTACAGCATTGCAAGAGAAGGATCGTTCATCTAGTGCTGAGGAGTGTCGAGGAATAGTGAGAAGACCTATGTGTCGAAGGTTTCTAGCGTGAAAATAATGACGTGGTTTGATTTTTGAACAAAGGTATTCAGGGCATTGGTTTCTCAATAGTTTAAGAGTGAAACACACAAGATGATGTTTCCAGCGGTTCATCATTTTCAGCCATTTTAATTCATTTATGTAGTTAGAGACATAACAAAAATATGAAACGTATGCAGGCATTTTGAATCTTCTGAATTCTAGTGGCAGTAACCAGGTCAAGACAAGGGCTGGATACTACATTGCAGTAATTGAAAATGGACAGAATAAGTGTATAACCTAGATTCACGTGATGGGAGAATTAATATTAGCTTTTGATCTATCGTTAAACCAAGATATTTTATTTTTTCACAGAACTCCAGTTTTATATCATTCACGAAAATCGATAAGTTATTAATAACTTCTAGACGATCTTTGCTATTTCCGAATATCAAAAGTGTTGATTCATTAGGATTTATATTCAAACAATGGTGTTCTGATATTTTCAGAATTTCTTTGATATCTTTATTCAGCGCATTTTTTGCAGATAGGAGATTTTCGAATTTGGCTGAAAAATATAAATTAATGTCATATGCATAGCTGTGATATCTAAAAGTTTGGAGTGTGTTAGTAAAATCTTAGGTATAAATGATGAAGAGCAGAGGAGCAAGAATAGAGCCTTGTGGTGCTCCATGTAGTATGTTTATCTCATTGGATGTAACATTTTTTACCGAGACTCATTGTGTTCGATTACATAAAAATGACTGAAAGAAAGATTAATGCTATTTGATCAAATCCGTAATTTGAAATAAATTTTTTTTCTCATAGTACCAAAGTAATTAATTCGAAATTTCAATACCACTCTGATAGTACACTTGTTCAAGTATATTTTAAAAAAATACTGGGAATATTAATTTTTTTGTGGCAGTAAATTCATAAAAGTCCAAATGACTCGAAAATCGTAGGATTTTCTATAACACAAAAACATATTTTCTGAACGGTCTTACTGTCCCCTATCAGCAGTTGAAATGTTTTCCATCATGTACGGGACACACACCCTGTATACAGAGACTCCGTTGAAGGTGGCAACCCAAGTAACAATTCAAACGTCATTTGGATTTATTTTCCGAGCAATGAAAGATATAGAGATGTCATTTTTTATACAGTGCGGCTTCTTTTAGTCCCTCCCCCATGTTAACTTTTGAAGGTTTCGACGTAGAAACATGAATAAAAAACAGTTTGGAGGGTTTCACCGATACTACTTTTTGAAATGAAAAATATGGTGATTGTTCGACAGGGGTCGCGGGGGGGGCACATCAACTCAAAAATTTTAAATGGCATGGGGGGTCAAGTGTCACATCGTTGAAAAGAGAATTCAATTCTCTTTACAACCATCTAGATTTTTTTTAATTTGGTTGAAATTTTTTTCACAATCCAAATTCGAAATATCACAAATAAATGCGGTTCTGAAAACTACTCGTACCTCGATAAAGGACCCCGCAAACTCCTTATGGAATTTGGGTCCCGGTGGATTTTTTTGAATTTTTGGTATGATGTAGAACATGTAATTCATAACCAAAGTTATCATGGCGCCAACCCAAAAAAATGAACAGTTTTGCTGCTAGGGGGCGTTGAAATCACCCCTTGCGCAGATTAGGCTATTTATTTTTGAACCCGGTAACAATATTTTCACTTTTTTCATTGTTGCTAATGTTGCACAATATTGTACTGTTTTATGAAAAAAATTCTTACCCCCTCCTCTTTTCCCCCCAACTTCTATTACGGATCGCAAATAAAATATTTCTCGAGTGCCTTCAAATGTATCGTCGAATGTTTAAATATGCCTAAATAAGGGAAATAGCAGTTTTTTATGATTATCCCCCCACCCCCCAAATGACACAAAACGAAAAAATTTCGGTGGATTTTTCTGAATTTTTGATATGATGCAGTTCAAGTTATTTTGAATAGAAATAAATTGGGTGACAAACTTCAAAAATGAATAGTTTTGATGCTAGGGGGCGTTGAAATCATTCCTTGCTCAGAATGGACTATTCATTATTATAGGAGGAAATAATAGCTCTACGTATTTTAGTTTAGATTATGCTGATCAATTCTGTAATTTTTCATGAAATGAAAATGTAAAACCTCCCCCTTACCCCCTACCCTTAATTTAAAACACGAAAAAATGTATTCCAGACTACTTGTAAATGCTTTATCAAAATAAATGTTTTAATCAGCTCAAATTGAGGAAATCGTACAGTTGTTTAATATCACCTTTCCCTCCCTTCAGAAAAATATTGATGGAGTTTGCTGACTTCTTAGTAGGGCGTAGTTCATGATTTTTGAATATCAATCAATTGGGCGAATATCTTGAAAATAAATAAAAATTAGACATCCACAATTTGAATTTGAGGTAGTGCCTGAATATTTTTTTTTTCGTGTTTTGAAATAGGGGTTGGGGGTATGGGGGAGGTTTTAGATTTTCAATATATAAAAGTTTACACAATTTTTCGGCATAAAATAAAACAAAAATACGTAGAATTTTTTCCGCCTATAATAAATAATAGTCTTTTCTGAGCAAGGTATGATTTCAACGACCCGTAGCATCAAAACTGTTAATTTTTGAGGTTTGTCACCCGATTTATTTCTATTCAAAATAACTTGAACTGCATCATATCAAAAATTCAGAAAAATCCACCGAACTTTTTTCGTTTTGTGTCATTTGGGGGGTGGGGAGATAATCATAAAAACTGCTATTTTCCTTATTTAGGCATATTTAAACATTCGACGATACATTTGAAGGAACTCGAGAAATATTTTTTTTGCGTTCCGTAATAGGAGTTGGGGGAAAAAGAATTTTTTTTATAAAACAGCACAATATTGTGCAACGTTAGCAATAATGAAACAAGTGAAAATATTGTTACCGGGCTCAAAAATAAATAGTCTAATCTGCGCAAGGGGTGATTTCAACGCCCCCTAGCTGCAAAACTGCTAATTTTTTTGGGTTGACGCAATGGTAACATTGGTTAAGAATTACATGTACTACATCATACCAAAAATTCAAAAAAATCCACCGGGACCCAAATTCCATAAGGAGTTTGCGGGGTCCTTTGAACGGTTTGTTGTGGAATAATGAAACCAAAAATATTTTGAAGGGTATTACCGATACTACTTTTTGAGAGAAGAAGCATTGAAATTATTCGACAGATGGCGCTAGGGATAGATCAACTTGAAAATTTCGAAAGGCATATGAAATATGAAAATGGATATGAATATGAAATATGAAAAAATTTCTCAACAAAATTCAAAAATATTCATATGGTTGTGAAGAGAATTGAATTCTTTTTTCAACGATGTGACACTTGACCCCCCATGCCATTTAAAATTTTTGAGTTGATGTGCCCCTCCGCACCCCCTTTCGAGCAATCACCATATTTTTTGTCTCAAAAAGTAGTATCGGTGAAACGGTTTTTTATTCATGTTTTTATTCATGTTTCTACGTCGAAACGTTCAACACACATTTTTTTCAAAAGCTACCTGATACCATCCTTTGCTACAGTTTGTGGGTGAGGAGTAACCTTCGTATTGGGAGCGGGAGATTTGTTATTGTACCAAAAAATATTCAAATGACTTGAAATGACAAAGTTATCTTTGTTCGAAATTATAAAAAAGCAACAATTATTTTGGAATATTTGAGAAACCAGTTGTATGGAAATCAATAGCCCAAAACCATTCTGTTGCATGGTCAGATTTAGAAGGGGTGATTTCGATACATTTCGATGATATTCAGTTTCCAATTAAACCTAACATTTTCATAAAAATATCAATAACTCGAGATACATACATACATAGTACCTCATATAAAATCACATAATTTTTTTGTGACGAAATACAGGGCATTCCATTTGAAAAAAACACAACTTTGATAGGTCACACTCTTTTGAGCCACCTTGTAGACTACAAAATAATTCTCTGTTATAGCCTTGATCAATATACATATAATGTGACCCATTCTTGATGGAAACACCCCACTAAAATTTGTAGTTGTAAACCGATTTTCAATGTCAAGTGCTAAAAGGTCTACCTTGGAACAAAATTTTAAATGTTTATTTCAATTTTCAGGGCATACTACGATATTTTTTCTTAGTCGAAAATCGGGATTTTTTAATAGCGATTATTTTATTGAAAAAATCACTACACCACTGGATTCAGACTGCTTCTAAACAGGTGCTAACAAAATATTCATTAATAACATAGTTATGACAACTCGAAAATTCGATAACTCACACAGCGTACAGTCACAAAAAACACCCTATATCAACAGATATAGCCATGAGAATATTTTTTTATGATTTCAACAATAAAGTGCCACCAGATGAAAGAAAAAATTGATAGCGTAATTTTTTTTAATGAAAATAACGGAATTACATTCACACAATTCAACTAATGAAGAAGCAAACAATTTCAATAAACGTAACTATGATAACTAATTATTGAAATGTTTCGTTTCAGTGCAACAATTAATTCTAACTCATATTCTAGTAGCCTCTACTAATCAACCATGTATTTCGATACATTTGTCGTAGCGCTTACGAATGTTTCTGATTACGTTCCTTACTTCTTGAGGGGTAATATCTGCACATACCTGTCAAATTCTCGAGTAAAGTTCATTACTATCTCTTGAGCGGTTTTTATAAACATTTTGTGTGAGAAGTCCCCAGAGAAAAAAGTCCAAAACTGTGAGGTCTGGAGATCTGGGTGGTCACTCTATAGACTACCACGGCCTGTCCATCGGTTTGGAAAATCTTCGTTAAACCTTTGCCTCACAGCTCTGTCATAAAGAACTGAACACCCATCTAACTGGACAATTAAATTTGATAATTCATTGATTGACAATAATGATTGGCAATAGCATCCCAAAACTCTTTGTTTAAAAATTCTAGAAACCTCTAATGTTTTTCTCAAAAAAAAGGTTCAATAATTTGCTCGTTCAATATCCCACACCAGACGTTGATTTTTTGGTAATACTGGCTTTTTCAGTTTATTACCCAGTTAGGATTATCCGCTGCCCAATAGCGACAATTCTGTAATGACACTACTCCATTTGTTGTGAAAGTGGCTTCGTCGGCATATAAAATATTTTGTAGGAAATTTCTATTGTTTAAATATTCCCCTTGGGCCCATAAACAATATTCCAGACGTCTTGCTTCGTCGCCTTCTTGCAGTGTGTGTAAAAATTTTGTCTTGAAAAGTTTAATATTCTTCGACTTGAGACATCTCCGAATAGTTTCTCGTGGAATATTCAAATCTAAAGTTGCATTCCTTATACTGGCATTAGGATTATTTCCGAAATAATCTAAAATGATTTGATCATTCCTGTTATTCCTGTTTCGTCTTTGTACAGGATTACTTTTCAACATAATTTTTGATTCTGCACCAGTTTCATTGAATATTTTATTTATTTTATTTACCGTACCGCAGCTACAACGAGGACGATCTGGATGTCTCTCATTATCTACTCTACAAACCTCTCTAGCACTTCTAATGTCATCTCCCGAAATGCGTACACTTTCAATTTTCTCTCTTACGCTCAATCTTGCAGCCATGACAAAAAATAATTCGAAGAACTGTAAGGTGAATATTGTTGACAATAGTACACTCAAATCTTTCACAAGTGTCAAACTGTAATATCATTTCCATGGCAACTAAGATTTAAATTGAAAAATCTGTTATTATATGTTTTATTTTTTCATCTGGTGGCACTTCATTGTTGAAATCATAAAAAAATATTCTCATTGCTATATCTGTTGATATAGGGTGTTTTTTTGTGACTGTTAGCTGTGTGAATTTTCGAATTTTTGAGTTGTCATAACTTTGTTATTAATGAATATTATTTCATGAAATTTTGAACGGTTCGACGTAGAAACATGAATAAAAAACCGTTTGGAGGGTTTCACCGATACTACTTTTTGAGACAAAAAATATGGTAATTGCTCAAAAGGGGGCACGGAGGGGCACATCAACTCAAAAATTTTAAATGGACTGGGGGGTCAAGTGTCACATCGTTGAAAAGAGAATTCAATTCTCTTCACAACCATATGAATATTTTTGAATTTTGTTGAACATTTTTTTCATATATCATATTCATATTCATTTTCATATTTCATATGCCTTTCGAAATTTTCAAGTTGATCTGTCCCTAGCGCCATCTGTCGAGTAATTTCAATGTTTCTTCTCTCAAAAAGTAGTATCGGTAATACCCTTCAACATATTTTTGGTTTAATTATTCCACAACAAACCGTTCACATTTATCGAGGTATGAGTAGTTTTCAGAACCGCATTTATTTGTCATATTTCGAATTTGGATTGTGAAAAAAATTTCAACCAAATTAAAAAAAAAATTAGATGGTTGTAAAGAGAATTGAATTCTCTTTTCAACGATGTGACACTTGACCCCCCATGCCATTTAAAATTTTTGAGTTGATGTGCCCCTCCAAGGTAGACCTTTTAGTACTTGATATTTCAAAAAAAAATTATTATAATCGGTTTACAATTTCAAATTTTAGGGGGTATTTCCATTAAAAATGGGTCATACTGTATAATATGAGGGAGATATTGTCAAAAAATAAATGAAGTGGCTTACAGGGACTCACCCTGTAATAATTTATTAGTCTGAAAGGTACAATTATAAATTCGCTAAATTCAATTAAGGTAATGTTTAAACTATTGAATATTTGCGAAAGTCTTCGTTTATTCATGTTTTCAGGATTACTAAAAACTTCAACGAATGTACCAGTCCAATTGGGCTAGAGCAACTGAGTGTCAGTATGGTTGGAATATGCCTTGGACTATTTGAAACGACAAAGGTGAGCTTTCATGGTGTATCAATAGTTAAGTCGACTCATTTATCATAACTAACACAGAGACAAACATGTACAGGGTGATTCAAGTGGGCCCCGAAGTAAAAGTTTTTCAACATGCAGAGAATCTGTCCGTGAAGCCACCTCAGTTCAACAAAAGAACACCTTAGGTAAATTACCGTCAACAATTTGATGCTGCAGTCAGAGCTGGAAGAAGCTGTCGTATTGCGTGGAAAAGCAACGAATATTTTACAAACCCTCACCGTCCAATAGCAGAAGGACTATGATAGCTGAGGATATATTTAGAAGTACTGTATTGTCAGAACCACCCAGAACACGTTCACCATCCGTAGCTAGAAACTGCTGCCAGAAATTGGGCTGATGCTCACAGGAATTCAAACCTTACATTGGCTTAGATCGCCTTGCATATCCAGCCACAACAAAAAATGTAATGGGGCGATCAACAGCTGGACAGTTGGAAACCTTGGACGGACTTATTGATAATATTCAGATTAGTTTGGGCCTTTTGTGCCTCAAGCCTCTACATCGGGACTTTTTTAGATCACTTGTTGATCACCATTTACGGGGTTGAAGCGACATTGTTCCAATCACTTCTGGCTATCAGTCAAAGGTTCAAACCCTAGCAACTGCAGACATTTTTCTGATGGTCCGAAAAGGTGCTAGGGATCGCACGTAAGAAAGTAAGACCTCGGTAATCCTTAGCTCGCACAAGTTTTGACTTCTGAGGGCCGCCGTTCGTGAGGAAACGACAGCTGGTTGGCGAAAAAAAAAAACAATTTAAACAATTTCAACTTGTACGTGCCCTCGAAGTCATTTAGAGTTCTCTATCTAGCTCTGTCGTTCGCTACGTTCGTTACGAAACTCCATAGGATAATTTTTGGAAATTCGATGTGTCTGGAATCTTTTGGTTTGTCTTCTACCATCGTTATAAATCTTAGCCTTGACAAGTCCTTGCAATGGTATAGTATGTGTACTGATGTTTCCTCAGACATACCTGCATTGCATTTTTTCTGCCAGACCGAAGTATATTTAGCCTACAATGCCTTGTAAGAAGTCCTAGTACTATTCTAGTTCCTCCTCATCCGTGAATGTTGGCTGCATTTGTTTGACGAACTCTTTGGCCTCTCTCATTCCTGGTGGATTGTTCCAAGATTCTTGAGATTTCTCTTGGGTCTATGATTTCGTGTTTGTTTTTACTAATGTTATACCGCTAAATTGTTCTGGACTATTCAGGGCCTCCTTCTCCTTTTCGGAATAGTAAATTGACCTCTTCATTGCCTCTTCACTCAGTGCGTGGTGGTACCCAGGCTAGGGTCAGTCTGTTCTAACTGATCAGATCTTATGGGGGTTTTATGAAGTTCCAAACAAGTTTTGAGGTAACTTGCATTGAATTGACAGCTCTTGTCACCGCTTGGCTGTCTGAGTAAACAATGTTGTATTTGAAGGACGAAAATTTGTATTTCATGCAAAATATTTTTATTTTAAAAATCATAGCAAAGCGCTTTCGACTGTTAAGTCATCATCAGTGCGTACTCGTCAGGTGTACAAGAAGCCGTATAGAAACGTCAAGTCCATGGACCAAAGTGAAATTTAAAATTTTACATATTTTTTTGTGAAGACAAGGAAGATATGTGGTTCCAACGTCAGAATGTCAGATGTGTCAATTTTTTTACAGGAACACCCGACATCATCAAATTTCAGGGTGATGATTTTCTTCCTTTTGGCAAGTACTATCCAACTGGCAATATTTTGTGGAATTGGAAATGAACTGAAATACCAGGTAGTTTTTAATTCATTTATTGATTCATTCACAGCTATTTGCACCGGTTCAGCCAGCTATTTGCGCTGGTTCAAGGTCAAGGAGACTAAAACTTAACAAGGAGTGTTTGATCCCCATAAGACAATGGGGACACTAGTAGAAAGAGATGAAAGAACATTTGTGATGAAATGTGACGTAGTAGGACGTGTCATGGCCGCCGTTCTCTATAGACAGTGACGGACTAGCTCTTGGTATATGAGAGTTACTGCTGACAGTTTTGTTGCTTTGTTCGAGTTCGACTCTGTACTCATACCCAAGTACGTCACTATGACGCGTTGATGATACAAGTTTCTGATTGGCTAGAGCTTATCAAACCCTCCTTGTTAAATTTTAGTCTCCTTGGTAGGACGTGTCATGGCCGCCCAAGGAGACTAAAAATTAACAAGGAGTGTTTGATTCCCATAAGACAATGGGAACACTGGTAGAAAGAGATGAAAGAACATTTGTGACGAAATGTGACGTAGTAGGACGTGTCATGGCCGCCGTTCTCTATAGACAGTGACGGACTAGCTCTTGGTATATGAGAGTTACTGCTGACAGTTTTGTTGCTTGGTTCGAGTTCGACTCTGTACTCATACCCACTATGACGCGTTGATGCTACAAGTTTCTGATAGGCTAGAGCTTAATAAACCCTCCTTGTTAAATTTTAGTCTCCTTGGTTCAAGGTTGCCTTACGACTTATGTGGACCTTACATTACGATTTTGGTTTGCACCGCTATTTGAGGACAGCACAAGCCTTAGTCAAGATAAGCCTCACATTTTTCAAGCTAAAGTTCAACTTAACGACTTAACCTTACTTTTTTACACGAAATATTTTCCTATTTCCTTGATGTTAAAGTTTTTCGACCACTTTTTCCTACATTTTGCTGATGTGATTGCATTTTTGTGGGTATCTGATTGTATCAGGTTTGAAACAAATTTTCACTTACAATATAAGATGATGGCGAACTAGAATTTGAAAACAAAAATTATGATTTGCCTAAACAAGTGTACGTGAGGGAACATCATTTGCATATTTGCAGAACTTACATTTCTTCCGCGATTTAGTGCGACCAAACATACAGCTCTCTATATACTAAACCTGATTGAGGCTGTTATTGAATATCTCTTTAATGTGAAAGTATAAAAATAATACTCAGATTCAATACTGTACCTATATCCAAATACAAAATGTCTATTGGTATATTGTTAATTTATATTACTTATGAACTCAAAATTAATCTGTTGCTTTGTACTTGAGGAATGGAATGGCGAGTCAATTTTTCTTATTCATCCAAAATTGTTAACAACATTTCATGTCGAAAATATTTGGTATGGATACTATTTTTCACCTAAGGTAAGTCAGGTTAGGGTGGGTAATAAACTGTTGACTACTCATTTTAACTAATGTGCACGCAGCTCTCTAGGCGATATTGTGGCTAGTTTTCCAGTCGAGACAAAGGACCCCGCACTTTTTATAGGTAAAATGGTTCTCGGTGAAATTGTCTGAATTTTCAGAATATTGTAGTATTCTATGTATTGATTGAACGAGCAGAATCGCAAAGTTCGTTGATGGATAGATTTTGAAATTCAAGTTAAAAATCAGTAATTTTTATTTAATTATTTTCTCGGGTTTTGAAAGTGCCAACTACATTTTTTCTCGTTTTCATCATCAACGTACCTTCATATTACTAAATATCATTCAGATATTGCAAATTGCATAATCATGTACAGAGTGAAAAATAAAAACATTTTATTGATGTCTGAAAATTCGTTGTAATAATGAAATATTGATGAAATAATTTTGGCATGCAATATACTATTCTTATTCCATCATTAATCACAATTCATACATTTCTTACAGGGTGATTTGAAAAATTGGTGAAATATATGGCCGGTTTTTTCGTACATATCCTGTATATTCAAGTGAATTATCATCCTTCGAAGATAGCTGATACCGTATAAATATGATTTTGCTGGGATATATAGGGTGATCATGGAATTTTTTGATGATAAAAATGACAAAATATCAACGTTTCAGAAATCACCCTGTAACTCACGATTAACTCAGTGAAATTTCTTTACTATTATTTGATATATTCACCATTCTGTCCTCAACGCTGTCCCAGAAATTCAGTTTCCTACTTGACTAGTTTCATAGTTATGAATTGAGAAACTTATTATCATTTGCATGACGAGTTGAAGGAACTTGTTCACGCGTACATTCTACTAGTGGTCAAGATTTTTCACAAATAGTGAAACATGAGAATGTGGAGATCGAAATAAATGTAACATTATAGATATACAGGGTGATGACCAATGACGGTCCTTTCAATTCCATCTAATATTTAGGAACTGACTGAAAATACGACACATCAGTTACAACTACAACTCAGGCATGAGCCAGATAAAATGCCTAATGCTTGGATAGTTTGACTTGCTCAATCGTGTATGAGGCTTCGGTACGGGACATCACTCATCACTGAAGGTGACAAGGAACCGCCTTAACCAAATCCACTTCCCCCGTAGCAGTGCTACGGTTCTCATAAAACAAGAAAACCCTATCGGCTATCGGGTGCATTTTGATTCTGTCGTTGAAGGAAAGTAAATGTAAAAGAAAAATCAAATAGTTCCATCTGTAATAATTATTATTACCTTTACGTATTGAATTGCCAATATTGATGAAATATAATAGATGTGTATATATGTTTCTATAGATAGCCAGCAAATATAAGAATCATGGAAACCTCTATCAAATTGTCCTAATAGAAATAAAAGTGTTCTATCAATCATTTTCACTTTTTCCAGATAGCTTGTTTTTTATTTCGACAAAGCTCAAACCAACAATATTCTCTTAACTATCTGTACCTGACATTATTAAATTCATATATCTCCAATTGTTCGGAAAAATCATAAGGCTCGCACTCAACGAATATTTGTCAAGTTCAGACAGAGAAGTACGTTTTACTTGTTCTCCGCTAGGTGTTAAATTGAAATCTGAAAGGCTGATCGCGATAAAAAATATACACGGTGAACCACGAAGAACCAATCTTGGATTGAGCATTCAAAAATGATACTTAATAATTAATAATATCTGGGGGGCTATTCTCGAATCATTCGACTTTCAATTCGTATACGAATAAAAGAGACAAATATACATATTTCATGTGTGTTAGTGTGAAACAGTAAATCGAATTCGTATACGCACAAACTCGAGAATCGGACCCCAGAGTGCATTCAAAAATGATAATTAATAATATTACGGTATAGAAAAAATCGAGACTAAATATAGAAAAAATTAAAAAATAAGAAATGATTCAAATTAAAACATAAAAGAAATACACACGATTGCGTGTGGACGCAACATATGTGATTGTTGTTATCTTCACCCCCTTTTACATTTATTTTGATCTCCACATTCTCACGTTTCGCTATTTGTGAAAAATCTTGACCACTAGTTCCTTCAACTTGTTCCTTCAACTTGTCATGCAAAAGGAAATAAGTTTCTCAATTAATAACTATGAAACTAGTCATAGTAGGACACTGAATTTTTAAGACAGTGTTGAGGTGAGAACGAGGTGAGAATATATTAAATAATAATGAAGGAATTTTATCGAGTTAATCGTGAATTACAGGGTGAATTCTGAAACGTTGATATTTTGTCATTTTTATCATCAAAAATTTCCATAATCACCCTATATATCTCAACAAAATCATGTTTATACGGTATCAGATATCTTCGGAGGATAATAATTCACTTGAATATACAGGACATGTACGAAAGAACCGGCCATATATTTCACCAATTTTACAAATTACCCAGTATGAAATCTATGAATTGTGATCAATGATGGAATAAGAATAGTATATTGCATGCCAAAATAATTTTATCAATATTTCATTATTACATCGAATTTTCAGACATTTCTAAAATGTTTTTATTTTTCACTCTGTACATAATGTATATGAATGATATTTAGTAATATGAAGTTACGTTGATGATAAGAACGAAAAAAAAATGCAGTTAGCACTTTCAAATCCCGAGAAAATAATTAAATAAAAATTACTGATTTTTAACTTGAACGACCTGTATTTCAAAATCTATCCATCAACGAAATTTACAAATCTGCACGTTCAATCAGTACATCGAATACTACAATATACTAAAAATTCAGACAATTTCACCAAGAACCATTTTACCTATAAAAAGTACGGGATCCTTTTTCAAATCACATGCCATCCTCCCACCAGCCTATTAAATTAGACAGTACTGAAAACTTTGTTTTCAGTCTCGTCGTTGGTTACGTGATCATTTTTGCGCTGTTGCCAAACATTTCCAATACTCAACTAAGGTTCAGGCCAGGAGTCAACGGTGCAAAGCATCTTTACCTCAAAGTGATCCTCCACTTAGCATAGTTTTTTATAGAGGAGAACCGGTGCAAAAAGCTGTAAGTCGCATTGCTTATTACTTATAAGCCCTGACATACCTCGAATTCCCAACCGTCTCTCACATCTCGTGTACCGAGAGGATCAGGCGGGGTGCTATTTTCAAACTTGAACGAATCTTTTCGTATGCGAGTTGTCGTATGCGAAATAGTAAAAATTATTTGATTTTCAAACAGCAATCCAATCTGATTTTCCACCGTCATTAATATTAGCACATGTTGATGTGGCAACGTATACGTGAATTTAAATGTTCCAGTTTCCACATTCCAGGGTTAATGCTTATTTATTTATTTATTTATTTATTTATTTATTTATTTATTTATTTATTTATTTATTTATTTATTTATTTATTTATTTATTTATTTATTTATTTATTTATTTATTTATTTATTTATTTATTTATTTATTTATTTATTTATTTATTTATTTATTTATTTATTTATTTATTTATTTATTTATTTATTTATTTATTTATTTATTTATTTATTTATTTATTTATTTATTTATTTATTTATTTATTTATTTATTTATTTATTTATTTATTTATTTATTTATTTATTTATTTATTTATTTATTTATTTATTTATTGATTTATTTATTTATTTATTTATTTATTTATTTATTTATTTATTTATTTATTGATTTATTTATTTATTTATTTATTTATTTATTTATTTATTTATTTATTTATTTATTTATTTATTTATTTATTTATTTATTTATTTATTTATTTATTTATTTATTTATTTATTTATTTATTTATTTATTTATTTATTTATTTATTTATTTATTTATTTATTTATTTATTTATTTATTTATTTATTTATTTATTTATTCATTCATTCATTCATTGATTTATTTATTCATTCATTCATTCATTCATTCATTCATTCATTCATTCATTCATTCATTCATTCATTCATTCATTCATTCATTCATTCATTCATTCATTCATTCATTCATTCATTCATTCATTCATTCATTCATTCATTCATTCATTCATTCATTCATTCATTCATTCATTCATTCATTCATTCATTCATTCATTCATTCATTCATTCATTCATTCATTCATTCATTCATTCATTCATTCATTCATTCATTCATTCATTCATTCATTCATTCATTCATTCATTCATTCATTCATTCATTCATTCATTCATTCATTCATTCATTCATTCATTCATTCATTCATTCATTCATTCATTCATTCATTCATTCATTCATTCATTCATTCATTCATTCATTCATTCATTCATTCATTCATTCATTCATTCATTCATTCATTCATTCATTCATTCATTCATTCATTCATTCATTCATTCATTCATTCATTCATTCATTCATTCATTCATTCATTCATTCATTCATTCATTCATTCATTCATTCATTCATTCATTCATTCATTCATTCATTCATTCATTCATTCATTCATTCATTCATTCATTCATTCATTCATTCATTCATTCATTCATTCATTCATTCATTCATTCATTCATTCATTCATTCATTCATTCATTCATTCATTCATTCATTCATTCATTCATTCATTCATTCATTCATTCATTCATTCATTCATTCATTCATTCATTCATTCATTCATTCATTCATTCATTCATTCATTCATTCATTCATTCATTCATTCATTCATTCATTCATTCATTCATTCATTCATTCATTCATTCATTCATTCATTCATTCATTCATTCATTCATTCATTCATTCATTCATTCATTCATTCATTCATTCATTCATTCATTCATTCATTCATTCATTCATTCATTCATTCATTCATTCATTCATTCATTCATTCATTCATTCATTCATTCATTCATTCATTCATTCATTCATTCATTCATTCATTCATTCATTCATTCATTCATTCATTCATTCATTCATTCATTCATTCATTCATTCATTCATTCATTCATTCATTCATTCATTCATTCATTCATTCATTCATTCATTCATTCATTCATTCATTCATTCATTCATTCATTCATTCATTCATTCATTCATTCATTCATTCATTCATTCATTCATTCATTCATTCATTCATTCATTCATTCATTCATTCATTCATTCATTCATTCATTCATTCATTCATTCATTCATTCATTCATTCATTCATTCATTCATTCATTCATTCATTCATTCATTCATTCATTCATTCATTCATTCATTCATTCATTCATTCATTCATTCATTCATTCATTCATTCATTCATTCATTCATTCATTCATTCATTCATTCATTCATTCATTCATTCATTCATTCATTCATTCATTCATTCATTCATTCATTCATTCATTCATTCATTCATTCATTCATTCATTCATTCATTCATTCATTCATTCATTCATTCATTCATTCATTCATTCATTCATTCATTCATTCATTCATTCATTCATTCATTCATTCATTCATTCATTCATTCATTCATTCATTCATTCATTCATTCATTCATTCATTCATTCATTCATTCATTCATTCATTCATTCATTCATTCATTCATTCATTCATTCATTCATTCATTCATTCATTCATTCATTCATTCATTCATTCATTCATTCATTCATTCATTCATTCATTCATTCATTCATTCATTCATTCATTCATTCATTCATTCATTCATTCATTCATTCATTCATTCATTCATTCATTCATTCATTCATTCATTCATTCATTCATTCATTCATTCATTCATTCATTCATTCATTCATTCATTCATTCATTCATTCATTCATTCATTCATTCATTCATTCATTTATTTATTTATTTATTTATTTATTTATTTATTTATTTATTTATTTATTTATTTATTTATTTATTTATTTATTTATTTATTTATTTATTTATTTATTTATTTATTTATTTATTTATTTATTTATTTATTTATTTATTTATTTATTTATTTATTTATTTATTTATTTATTTATTTATTTATTTATTTATTTATTTATTTATTTATTTATTTATTTATTTATTTATTTATTTATTTATTTATTTATTTATTTATTTATTTATTTATTTATTTATTTATTTATTTATTTATTTATTTATTTATTTATTTATTTATTTATTTATTTATTTATTTATTTATTTATTTATTTATTTATTTATTTATTTATTTATTTATTTATTTATTTATTTATTTATTTATTTATTTATTTATTTATTTATTTATTTATTTATTTATTTATTTATTTATTTATTTATTTATTTATTTATTTATTTATTTATTTATTTATTTATTTATTTATTTATTTATTTATTTATTTATTTATTTATTTATTTATTTATTTATTTATTTATTTATTTATTTATTTATTTATTTATTTATTTATTTATTTATTTATTTATTTATTTATTTATTTATTTATTTATTTATTTATTTATTTATTTATTTATTTATTTATTTATTTATTTATTTATTTATTTATTTATTTATTTATTTATTTATTTATTTATTTATTTATTTATTTATTTATTTATTTATTTATTTATTTATTTATTTATTTATTTATTTATTTATTTATTTATTTATTTATTTATTTATTTATTTATTTATTTATTTATTCATTTATTTATTTAGTTATTTATTTATTGAGTACATCATTCTACCGCCAGGGCCTTTTACAGAATGAGGCAAAAAAATGTTGAGGACATTTCGCCATATTACACAATAAAAGAAAAGTGGAAAATCATAACACATGCAGAAATTCCGTGTGTGAACTGAAAAAAAATCAGTGAGAAAAAAGAAAAAAAAAGAATTTGATATATAAAAAAAAGAAAAATCATGTCGGAATAGCCCGCTTAATGTCGATTGGCTTACAATGAAAAATTTCCACATTACTCTGAATTGACAAGTGGTCTCGATATATAGTATACAGAGGCGAGAAATGAAGTACATTCGTTAGTGGAGCGGGAAAGTAAAATGTAGAAATATTACGTACAGGTAGCCGAGGCACATGTAAATTTATTATTGAGAGCAAAAATGGACAGTCAATTCGTGATACAAAAATATTATTCCCAAATATTTACGACGTTTATATAGAGAGTTGACTTGATATCGTGTGAAACGCCACGATTTGGATAAACACCATCACATCTGAAACTCATGTACTTCAAAAATCGCCTCTGAATATTTTCTATGTTATTTATACGTGGTGTTTCATAATAAATGCGCAGGACTTCAGGATGTGATAGCTCGTTCAAAAATAGGAAAAAAAAATTTCTATTTACTTACCCTCTAAAATTCAACAATTTCGAGATTGTGTTGAAACTTTAAAAAAATTATAGTTTTTTGCGAATATCTCTGGAACTGTTTATCGCACTAAAAACAGATTTTGAAAGCATCTTCTACTCGTAATAAGCTATGTTTTGTGCAGATTTTTTATTCATTTTATTCATAATTTGGTGAAGATTTTTAAGGGGTAGTGGGTGTTTTTTTCTCCACCTTCTATGCCACTGGAGAAAGTATAATTTCGAGCCGCTGACTTGAACCGCCAATGTTTTCTACACAAAAAAGGTACTCTTGGTCATAAGCTCTAAAGTTGACCGTTTTCAAGAAAAATCAACTTTCATGTTGAAAAACATGGTAAATTTTTTTAAATAATTTTTTTTCCTAATTATACAAAATTTATTTAAACGTTAGAACAAGTAATAAAACCAAACGTTGACTTCTTAATTGCAAAAAAAAACAATAGCAATCATACTCAGTTGAATTGTTGGAAAAGTCCGCCGTTAGCTTCAATGCACGCAGCAATTTTTCGAGGAAAAAACATTATTTAAACAACATGAAAGTTGATTTTTCTTGAAAACAGTCAACTTTAGAGCTTATGACCAAGAATACCTCTTTTGTGTAAAAAACATTGGTGGTTCATATAGGAGGCTCAAAACTGTACTTTTTCCAGTGGCGTAGAAGTTGGAGAAAAAAACACCCGCTACCTTTTCAAAATTTTCTCCAATCATGAATTTTAAAAAATAAAAAATCTGCACAAAACATAGTATGAGTATTTTCTACTCATCTACGAAATCTGTTTTCTGTGCGATAAACGGTTCCAGAGATATTCGCAAAAAACGATTATTTTTTTTAAATTTCAACACCCTGTATCTCGAAAATGGTGCATATAAGAAGGTAAGTTGATAGAAACTTTTTTCATATTTTTGGACGAGCTATCACATCCTGAAGTCCTGCGCATTTATTATGAAACACCCTGTATAAGTGCTGTATCCAGGATTCCATACAACGCTGCCATATTCAAGTTTCGATCTCACAAGTGCATCAAAGAGGAGAAAGTGAGATTCAGTTTCAATAAACCATTTGGAATTTCTAATAATGAAACCAAGTATTTTTGAACCGTTTTTAGCAATGATACTTATGTGATCTGAAAATGTTAACTTTGCATCGAAGACTATTCCTAGATCTTTGAACTCTGCTACGTTCTGCAGATGATTTACGGTGTAGGTGGATTCAATTGGTGTTTTTTACGAGTATAGGTGACGACATTACACTTTGTTATATTCAGAGAATGAATTGACTTCGCACCATTCATTCACTATATTTATGTCGTTCTGAAGACAGCAACTATCACCCAGAGAGGTGATCTGACGAAACAGTTAACAGTCATCAAATATAATTTATAAAAATTATGAATAATAATAATGGACCAAGTACAGATCCTTGAGAGAAACCAGAAGATGACTTTATTTCTACAAAGCTGAAGCCATGGTACTGAACCATCAAACGCCTTCCGCTCAGATATGACTCCAGAAAAAGAATGAAGTTGTTGGTCAAGCCAAATGATGAGAGTTTTCTAAGAAGTATACCGTGATCAAGCCTATCAAAGGCATTGGAAAAATCTGTGTAAATGACATTGACTTGAGAGGACTTGTCCAAGGATCTGCAATGAATTGAGTGAAGCATGTTAAATTACTTGTGGTTGATCGACCCTTAATGAAACCATGCTGATTTTTTACGATCTGACATCTGACATGCGCAAATGAAACATCATATAAGACCATTTCAAACAATTTACTATAGTTACATAGTATAACAATCGGTCTGTAATTCTCAACCATATTTTTGTCACCTTTCTTGAAGACAGGGCAAATTTTACCATCTTTCCATGTATTGGGAAAACGAAGTGATGCCAGAGCCAAGTTGAAAATAGTAGATAGTGGTTTAGCGAATATTAAAGCACAGTCTTTCAAGAGAAACGATGGAATGCCATCGGGACCTGGTGTCATTTTTGGTTTGCATTTCTTCAGCGACTTCAGTACGTCATTTTCAGTGATTTTGGGTACAGATAAAGTTGGTATATTAGTAAAATCGTTTGTTTCAGATTGCCGATACTTCGATGACTCAATGTAGGCAGATTCAAAAAAGGAAGCAAAGCCATCGACTACTTGTTGGGGGGTCAGGTAGTTGGTCATCTTTATAATTCAAAGAACTAGGAATAGATGAACTATCACGAAGATTATTCACATGCGCCCAAAACTTAGATGGCTCATTTGCTAAGTTATCTTCAGTTTTACGAATATAATCGGTATGAGCAATGAAAATATCTTTTTTTAAGTCTCTGCGAAGAGCTTTGTATTTTTCGAGGTGTACCGCATCACCCCCTGATTCATATTTTTTCAAATAACTACTTTTGCTTTCAATTTCCTTATCATATCACCTGTAAACCTCGGTACAGGGTAATGAAAAACAGGACCAATGTTCAATATAATGTGGCGAAGCTGCGGGAGATGCCGGGCCTGAACGCTCACGCAGACAGCGAGTGAGCGCATATGACTGTCGAGGCACTATGCACCGAGAAGAATTTGGTCGAATTGAAGAACGTTCCTAAGGCTTACAAGATATATCAAGAGCGTTCGGCGAAATGAACTGGGTATATAAAAAGAACCACGCAGCAGAATTGGACAGTCAGTGAAGCAGAAGTCGAACATAATTAGTACAGTGATTGTGATATAAATTATTGTATTGTGTTTAGAATAAATTGAACTTCAAAAATATACTACAATATCATCATAATACACTGTAAAATACTGTAGCAAATATGTAGTATTTTCTGTTATCGTCTGCTTCAAGTATTACAATATTAATTAAAATTTGTCCTGATTAAAAACTTCTGCCTGTTACGCTTTGGATTTATTATTCTCGTTACTCTTTCAATATATCCTTCAGTTTTCCACAATATTATTATCATTCTATTGACCTAGAAATCATGTATTTAGTATCACCAGGAATATGCACTCACACATGATTATTCTCATATTCAATATAACATATTAATGTTCTGAAATTTTTCGCAAAGACATAGTATTTTGACTATATCATTTCACTTGCCAGTTACTTCGTTATCGAAAAATGACATTTCATATTTACATAAACACCTTCTTGCAAGGCCCCTAAAGCAGCAATTTTCATAATGCTGTTCAGATTATCCACTTATTCAATACAAATTCGATCTTCACAGAACTGTACAACCTAACCTGAAAGTGTTCTTTCACCCATAATTCTTACTTTTTCCTTACCTTTTTGCATGCGAACATTCGTCTCGCATGTGTTTGACCATGAGATGCATTTCAACCGAAGAAAACCGCATACGAAAAATATTCATCATTTAAAAATACAAATATTACAGTTTCAAACAAAAATGTCATATATTCGTAGCGAAACTCCTTCGCATGTGTTTGGAAATAGCACCCCAGGTATTTTGCTAACGAAATCTGCAGTTCGTTATGAATGTGAATGTTGTTGTTTGTTTTGTTGTTACTGTTATTGTTAATGCAGTAATTCTGATAGTTCAATTTAGAATTCGTTCCATATTCAGTACTATCCTAAAGACAACTTTTGAAAAGACTACTTCACAATGTATTTTGGAATTAGAAAGTATGGCATCGAATGATGTATCGAATCTGCTACACATTGAATATGCATTTGTGTTTTAGGCTAGTATGTTGCCACATAGTATTTATCTCAGCAGCTGGAACGAAGCTACCAAGACACTGAAGGATGACCTAATGTTTGTTCTGGCGAAATCTCAAGAAGTTACTGAAGTGACCACCTATGATCTATACACTATAGACTTCAATCTTTTTGTTAGGGTAATTACCATTCGAATATTCATATTTTTTTTACACATAATACTAAGGACGTATTTTGTTTGGGTAAATGAGTATTCAACTGGATACATCAAGTTTCTCAAAATTTTATCTTGTTCGCTATGGGGATGTCCTGAACAATGATTCAAGAATCGTTTTGAGGCAGTTGCTCTATCTTTGCAGGTAGAGTTGTACCATACACCATTTTGTAAATTTCGACAAAGGATCCCGCACAAATCAAATGAGAAATGGATCCCTGTCGAATTGTGTGAAATTTGGATAGGTTATAGTTTATACCCTTCTGATCAAAAGTCTCCACGGGCCCGAGACCTAAAAATAGACAGTTTATTTGGTATCGAAGGTCAAAAGTTGCGACAAGTGCAGATCTCACGCGATCGAAAAAGAATTTGCATCTCCTACTTTGGATGGTCTATTCAACCGCTCTCGTCTGCGTATGGCGATTTCACATATGTCGGCATTTTCTTCTAGCCACATCATTCAAAATAATGCGAGTATAAGAATTTTGAAAAGCTTTTGTAGAAACTTGACATTTATTGACAATTCAGAAATTTTTATTATTCCTGTCAAAACTGAACAGAGTCATCGTCATTATACATGGTCAAAATCAAAAGTGATCGCTTGGGAGATTTGCACAAGTTGCAACTTTTGACTTTCGATACCTAAATAACTGTCCATTTTTAGGTATCGGGCCAATGGAGACTTTTGATCGGAAGGGTATAAACTACAAAATATCCAAACTCAGTCAATTCGATAGAGATCCATTTTCCACTTGATTTGTGCGGGGTCTTTTGTATTTTACTCAAATTTTTTGAAATACTTGATTTATTGTAGATTCTTTCTTCAACTAAAGATGGATTTGCCTAAACCCGAAACATGTTTCGCCTCTTTGGAAAACCAAACACTTCGTTAATTTCAGTAAAATATTTGTGGAGATGACTTCGAAATTTATTCTTACATAAAAAAGTATCATTTCAGGTAACATCTATTGCATTCACGACCTCAAACTACGCTTGTATTACTAACAGTTTTGCAATACATGAGGGTCCCGTTGAATCCGTATTCACTTGAGTATGATACCAAATTTTGTACGTATCAAACAAACGCAATTTTCGATACAAAGAAACTAAGTCAAGTCGTCTCCAACATATATTACTTTGAGTTTTACATAGTTCCTCCAAATTGAAACTTCACTTTGAGGATTTTAGGAATCAGTACTACGCGAAAACCGTAGTTTTTTTCAGTTGGTAGAGATGATGATGATCGATGGCAGGTTCTGTAATGTAATGATATAGTTTTATATAATAAAGATATTCAATATTCAATCATAACATTTGGCGACGAGACAGATAGAACTCACCTCACTATGAACCCAGAATATGTCAATTGAATTCTACAGGGAATCCAAGATGCCAAGTTTCACATCATTCGTCTAGGAATGCATCTGGAAACACACTACGCCTTGTGGCAGAATTTTCGCATTGAATGAGTTTCAATCAGCAGTCATACGGATGGAAATGTTTCTTTAGATATTTCAGTTGCTGATTTGAATATACTGGGTCTTGATTGGATTACAAAGTTTGGTTTGTGAGATGTTCCAATTAACTCCTCATGCAGCAAAATATATGAACATGATCTCCTTGTTTTGATGGTACATTACTGAAAACACGTTTTCAGAAGTATTCAGAGACTTTCCAGGTTGCTGTACAAAACTAAAGGGATACCTCAATATGATACACGAACATGCAAAACATGCTAGTCCTGTATTTTGTCCAAAAAGGCCAGTGGCATAATATGCTGACATGTGTATAGTTGATCAGAAATTGAAACTACTGCAACATTTAGAAATTATTTCACCTAGTGAATAGTCAAAATGGGCAGCTCCGATAATTGTTACAAAAAAGTCAAGTGGAGATATAAGAATTTGTGGCGATTATTCAACAGGACTCAATGATTCATATAATTCCCATCACTACCTACTACCTACAGCTGAAGAAATTTTAACAGAATCATGATATTGCATGACATTCAGTGTAAGCGAACTCTTTGATTCATTTTTGCAATAGAAGTATGTACAAAAAATTTGACAATAAATACTCATCACGGGTAATTTCAATATAATCGGATGCATTTTGGAATTATTGTGACTCCATCCATTTTTCAACAAATAGCTGATACTACGATATCCAGATTGAATGGAGCAGCCGCTTATATCGATGATATTCTCATTTCTGGTAAAAATTCCAAGGAACACACAGAAAACCTGCTGAAATTTCTTGAGTGAATCGAAGAATTCGAGTTCCATTCGAAAATTGAATTATGTAAATTTGGTGTTGAAGAAATGAAGTTCTTGGGATTCATTCAAAACGATAAAGAGATTCAGACACATCCTGTGAAAACGGATGATATAAGGAACATGCCTCCTCTATTTAACATAACAACGCTCCGTTCGTTTCTTGGCGTCATAACTTACTACGGAAAATTCTTCAAAAAATGCACATTCCGATACAGCCTTTAGACAAACTCCTCAAGAAGGATTCCGATTGTGAATGGAACCCGAAAAGCCAGAAGTCATTTGGAGAATTCTGAAATATTTTCTAATCGTAATAACTTTTAACACATGAAATTGTTGTGGCAGCTGATGCGAGTAATTCAAGTATTGGTGCTTGTGTTTTCCACCAGTTGAAAAATGGGTCGATGAAAGCAATTCATCATGCATCTAGAACTTTGATGGAAGCAGAAAAGGTATATTCGAATAAAGAGAAAAGCTGGAGCCTTGGTGTTTGCTGTAACAAAATTTTATAGAATGATATATGGTCGACGTTTCAATCTACAAATTCACCAACAACCAGATTTCGGATCAAATAAAGTTATTCTAAATTAAACAGCTAATCATTTGCAGCAATGGGCACTCATTCTGAAAGAGAATGATTTCAATATCGTATATATGAAAACGATAGAATTTGGAGACATTTTCTCAATACTTGTTGAGTTATACAATAATGATGAGTATGTTATTGCCGCAGCAAATTTAAAGTAGGAAGAATATCAAATTTTTGATGAAATACTCTACAACCTTTCAACTACGTTCACCAAGAAACAGAAAATGTTATTGTCTTTCAAGGAGTTATCAGAATAGCAGGCCATCAAATATGAAAAGCGTCGATTTTATGAATTTTTTTCTCAGGAAAGATTCTTTTTCAGTAGTCAAAGGCTGTTTAATGTTTGGAAACAGATTAATTATTCAGGAAATTTTAAAACCGATTGCACCTTCTGATTGGCCCAAAATCGAATATTTTTCGGGTCCAGTTGATGGTATTCAATATATGCTGATTATAGATTCGTACTTGAAGAATCCCAAAACTTTGGTTACGGATAATGGAAATCAATTTACAAAGTCAAGCTTCTAAAAATTATAGTGTGTTTCATGGCATACACATTCGTACAGCCTCTTATTGGCCTCAATCTAATGGTCAATCTGAGTGCTTTGTAGTTACTTTCATGAGGTCATTGAAATATTTGGCCTGGGAGATCCTGATGAAACTCATATTCAGTAATTCTCAATTGCCTATGGGTTAACACCAACTTGAGCAGTACCTGCAAATAAATCACCAGCTGAGGTATTACTGGGACTTTATTCCATCTGCTGTCCCCATCTCCTGTAAGGAAGCAAGTGCAACAAACTGAGACTCATACATTCAGTAAGAGTTTTGAACCAAAAGATTTTGTATATTTCAAAAGTTTCAGAAATAATCGTTGAATGCTGGGTAAGATCATCGACGGAATTGGAAATGTGATGTTCAATGTTTTGCTGAACAGCAAACGATAAAATTCAGTCCGAGTATATTCGAATCAGATGAGAACGACATACGAAGGAGAAGATGTCACAAATGATTCAATTTTGTTCAATATATTGATGGAAACTCTAGACATGGAAGCAAGTTATTTTTCACAGGCAAATGATAATTCGCTGAGTGATATACTAATCTCAAACACTGAAGAAACATTTTCATCCAACGCTGAATGCGAACCAAATTATTCCAAAATTCCGAATCATAGTGTATGTGAATCAACTCATTGTGATGTTCTCGTCCAAAGAGTTGTAGACGTCCAAGTTAACTTGAGGACTATGCAACATAAATGAAGAAGGGGAGAATTGTTGGGAATCAGTACTACGCGAAAATCATAGTTGTTATCAGTCATAGTTATTTTCAGATGTCTAGAGATGATGACTGATGACAGTTTTTTTTTTAATTATATGATATAGTTTCATAAAATGAAGGTATTTGGTAATCAATCATAACAGAGGATGGAATACCTCCTTGAAATGAATTTTCACTCTGTTCCCATTCAACTATATGATCAATCAATCTGTGGTGGCCCTCTTCTTTGTTTGGTGAAGCTTCTCGGATTTCATAATGAAATTTTACATGATTGCCTATTAGGCAACATGTAGAAACACAACATTTAACATTCATAATATTGTTATTGCAACAAGTTTTCCTCTCCATGTAAGTAATTATAACATACTTCGTTACAGTAAGTTATATTGGGGTTCCTTTTATTGTAGAATTATTATAAGCTGATGATGAGCCTATATTGGTTCAAAACATGTCCTTTTAACACTACGGTTTAGTTGATTGATAGTACTTGCCGTACACCATTACAATACCCAGTTGGTAATATTAAATTGTGGAGACAACTTTGTGTTTTCTTGCTGCATCGCTTATATGATCAATCCTCGAATTTTACTCTTTCTCTAGGTCCCCGCCTCAATTTTGTTTTCTGAAGTACTCTTTTTTTTTCAGGTCGTAAAAATCTCCTTCCCAGGATTGACGCTCCTATCTAATTTGTCTAATAAGTGAAAATGTCTAGTGATGAAGGCACAATATCTCGGTTCGAAATTGTTTGATATTCCTGTTTCCAAATTTTTTTTTTATTCTGTTTTTGAATAGGTACGATTCAATACAACCAAGATATGAAACAAATATCATATTCACTCATTCGATTAGTTTCGATAGTTAGTGAAATTCACCTATCGCACTTTAGACAGCAGGAGAACAGCAGAAATAGATGGATTTGGATTTATGTTGAAATTTCAGAAGTGATCTTCCTCACAACAGTTACAACTTATTCAGTTTGTTAGTAGTTGTTCAGTAGTTGTTGAGTAGTTGTTTGGTACTTATTCAGTAGTTGTTCAGTGGTTATTTCAGTAGTTGTACGCACTGAAACGTGTCAAAAATTGTGTTCTAATGCCACAAAATTTCATTGATAAATGGCAATGTTGTACTTTATGGATTGCATTATAATAATCACGCATTGATGGAAATCACAGCATATCTTTGTCTATTACACTCAGTCATCTCATGGTATTGTCCTATGAAGGAGCGGAACTGATTCCATAAGAGCTTTTAGATTTAAAAAAAAGCTAAAGTAATAATAATAACCAAAAATGTTCCGCCTGAACATTGTCGTCCTCTTTTCACAAAATTATGCATAATTACACTCTTGGCAATTTGAATATTGAACACACTTTTCAATCCTCAATCGAGAAGATTTCCTCTGTCAACAGATAGATATCCACTGTCATGACTCTTGTAATGCTTCAAAGGTCAGACATCCAAGGTTTAGACTTCATGCCAGTAAGAAAAACTTTCTCAATTATAACTTATTTAACGTCTTTTTAGCTACAGTCAGGTGATTGACGATTGGTCCATTCGAAACTTTCATCAGAAAACTGCTTCAATAATACTGAAAAATTGCATCCGCCAGTGGGAGTGCTATTGTGACAACATTCTGCATTGTATTGTGCTATTTATATATTTTTATGTTTAGTTTTATAGTAGTAGATTATACCACGAGTTATTTACGATATTTAATTCATTTCAAATTTTTAATGAACAACTTCATGTGTCAATAACATTTAAATTAGTGGTAGAACAATTAATGAATTGAATTGGTCGTGAATTATCATCAACTTTGGAGGAGCTTTTATCAATAAACTTCCTAATTCGTTTCGAGGTCAATGTGGAAGACTCCTCTTCTTGAAATCCTTCAGAGTTTTTGAAAAAACGTTCGTAGTTTGTTTTAAATTTCCAGGCCAACGTCATGATTTATCCTCAACATATAATCATTTAATAGAATGACCATAATAAAGATAGCTTGTATTTTACACTCAATTCAGAGAAATAGGCCAGCAGAACATTTTCAGAAAATGGGTTTGCGTTGTTTCGAAGACGCCATTCGTTGAAAGGAATCAATTGATTTTAATGTTTCTGGTATTGAGGAAGATGTTTTTGCTGCAGCCAGTTGTACAATTTCTGGAGGTGTACAAATAAAAGATTCTTCATTTTCCCCTCATCTCAATACAAATACACAAACACTACGCGTTTGACACTTTTGAGTTTGGTTATATTGTTTCAATGGTATTATTCAATTCGAGAAATGTGATAAAAGAACAAGAGGGAGTAAAGACTATTAATCTCTCGCCATTATTCCCTAAGGGAATAATATATAGCATTATACTGCAAAAACCACAAGTTTAATACTTACATCATGTATTAGTCGTAAATAAATGTTATGAATTGTATCCTGTTTCAATTCTTTGTTAATAATTATGCCTTTTGTAATTTTAACTTTTGAACTGTTACTGCTCATCTCGAACATTCTTACTTAAACTATGACTTGTCATAAACATCCTAGAATTGTAACGTGATCAAATAAATCAATTTTATTCCATTCAAATGATTGTATTTTTATTAACTATACAGGTTGATTTACCAATACTCACACAAAATTTGACAGTGTACTCTCTCCACCAACTAAGTTGAAAACCAAAAGTGATTACAAAAATGGAACAAAAAAATTAGGTCTGGAAGTTTTGAAACTTTGCAGGTTTATAGGTTTGGATGTCCAGAACTGAAATTCACAAAATTCACAATCCGAGACATGCCGCCGGCACCGCTATCTTGTCAAGATGGCGCCCAAAAACTGTTTTTTTGCAAATATCTCCAAAACTATGAGTTTTTCGAAAAAATATTTTGTTAGTAGAATTGAAGGAGAAGAAATTTCCTACAAGAAATGTTCCCAGCATATTTTTGCTTAAGTGAGTCGTTTAGGCTCAAGAGCTGATTGAAAAATGACAACATATTTTTTTTTAACAATGACAACATATTCTGTTAATTAATATAAACTGCCCCTATCTCCATATATGCGTATAAATTCATCTTTTATTATAAAACAGGCTATTCAACTGGTTTTCCGTTATATTTATAGCTTGCTGACAAAATCTTCATTTGTCGCAAAGTTTCAAAGGAACATAAATAGTGAAGGATGACATCTTGTTCCTTCACGCAATAGGTGGGTTGATACGACGTCGGCCTTTTCAACCAAGGAAAGATGAAGTTTTCAACAACATCAGAAAAAGTGTTACAAGATCATATTCAAGATTTTAAAAATGAACATGCCACCGCTGTTCATGTTGCCTTTGCCAGTGAGGAATTTTTCCTTGCACTTTATGGATCCAAAGACACAAATGATATTAATCTTGGTAAATATTGATACGAGTGTTTTGTAAAGTCGATAAAAAAAGGTAATTCAATTTGGCATCCTTACCACCGACAAGCGCAGCTGCACGACAGCATTCATTGGGAACATACTTACAAGTTCAACTATGGTGTGGCTGTCCGAAAGTAGTTGACGAATGGGGCTGTGAGGAAACACAAACAGGCCTCACTCCAGTAACTGCTTAAGATCCTGCATCCAAAGCACTACTCGCCTTTTCTTGTGCAAGGCGGCTTGTGGTAGAGCCTGCAGATGCAGGATAGCAGGATTGAGATGTTCAATGATTTGCGGTGTCTGTAATGGAAAGACTTGTGAAAATATCAACCAAGTGATACTGGACGAATCCGATGAAGAAGACCTTCATTCGCTGCTCAAAGATTCTTTATCGACCGCAGAAGGAGAATCCGACGAGTTGAAGTAAATTGACATCGATTCTGAAGCTGAGGTTACCATTTTTCTCGTTGAAGAAATAAAAATCAACGAGCCAGGACCATTGGGCCTTTGCCGAAGATAATTTTAGTACTTACCTAAGTGGATTTGGCCTACAAGGGAAACCAAGTTATAAAAAAAAAACGTGCCGTGTACTTTACTTCTTGGGGTGTGGAAACAAGTAGAGCATTTTAAATCGAAATTAATCACTCATAAATTATTAGAATGGATCAATTATTGAATCGATCGATTGATTGAATGAAAGATATGCCACTGTTTCATGATAAATATTCATAAACTCCTAAAATATTATATTTGGGGACCCCTAATACACATGTCATTTCCGAAACTTGCCTCTACAGAAAACTTACGCAAAATTTTCAATTTGGCGAGGATATTATTGTGCCTTAACGGTTTACTTTAGCGAAAATGCACTTGGAATATATTTTATAGGAAATTTTCTCTCCATACTTTTTTGAAAAACGCATAGTTTTGGATATATTTGCAAATACCGATTTTGGGCGCCATCTTGGCAAGATTGTGGAGCCGGCGGCATGTCTCGGATTGTGAATTTTATGTTTGAATTTTATCCCCAAATCTATAAACCTACAAAGTTTCAAAACTTCCGGACTTATTTCCAGGTAAAAATCCCCAGTGACTGGCCAGGTATTTCTCAATATAACCACACTGAGAAAATTGATTTAAATTTGCAATGTATTTTCAATGCTTAGAGTGGAACATTATTTCAGATTCATGGGAATCTTACTTCTATCGTTCAATTTTTAAACTACAAGATGTATCTATACGCACTTGAAATGATATTTCATTCAGCGCGTAAAATTTCCTTCGATCTACTGAAAATAATTGTGTGAATATCCCTCAACTATGAGAACATCTACCTGCAACTGAAATGTACATCCCTCTTGTCGTAAATTTTCTAGATGATTGCAAAATTACGCATCCACATGGTAAAGTCAGCTCCTACACGTTACTGTTCATTCTTTTTTGTGTCCAACTGAGATATAGAGGTATGGCAAGTAATAAGTAATGAGTGTATTTTGTGCATTGTATCATGAATACAAGGTAAGTGAACTTTATTGAAATCATTACATGATACTTACGAGATTGCATTCTGGTTTCTTCATAATATCTAAATATCTGATGAAATTGAGAAACATAACCTCAAAATCACAATGTGTTTTGTGGGAAACACCGATGTCATATGTTGAGTTGAGTACCTTAATAAGAAAAATAACTCAATCACATCAAAACTTTTGATTTCGAAAGGTTATTACATGGTTTGAAACGTATAACTTTCGATTTATGAATCCCAAATTATAGGGAAACCAATAAATTCTTCGGTCGTTTTTTCTTAACATATACTTACTTTTTTTGGAGAATGTTGGGTGTTGCAGAGTTTATTTGTGACACTTGCCCCAAAAACTCAAATTCTTAATAAAAACAAAGTACGCCAAAAACTCCACAAGTACTTGTTCCATCATTGTAAAATGACCTTTTCCCGAATAGAAAGCATCTAGCTGTCAAATAATAGTCCATATTCTATGATAATTTAAATTGAATTTTATTGGTATCTGCCCTATTTGTTTCAAAAATTGACAAGACGATGGAAAGCCTGTGGCATGTTATATAATACGCCTTTTTTTGTTTTTAGGACAATCGCACTGAATAGGAAGACCAGCCCATAAATCTTTATAATATATTAATAATGATTAATGTTAGTTTATGATATGCAATGTATTATTCAAAAATGTTTTCAGTTTTTTGCATTATGGGAATTGAATATTCAGTTTATGTTTGAAATTTATTTTTATTTTCAATTATTAAAGAGAACTGTACATAATTAACCGAAATATCGTAAGATAATGAAGACAAGGACAGAATCTGTTTATACTTATAAAACATAGAATTTTTGTTTTACGACTGAACGCCACAGATTAAACTATTTTTTTCTATATACTACATGGAGTGTGCTAGACGATTCTAACCCAGATAATACGGGGTCAATCTGTCTGCCATTCAGCCAGAGTGGTTAATAAAGGTATAGAAGTGGATGGAAAAATATTGACGATTTTGGAAACGTTCAACGTTCAAAAATTTGAGCAATATATCTCCACTTCACCAAAACACTCTATTGCTATAAATTATCATCTGGAGACTATTATCAGTCTTGATGATGCTAGTTTTATTAGCGAAACGTAAATCGAGTACAATATGATGAAGTGCTTTGGTGACCTGTAGACGAATTTCTCAAATTGATGGTTACGTCTATGGTGTGTTGAATAAAAGACAAAATATACCTACCTATACAATAAAAAAATATACAGTGAGGTCTTAAAGTAACGGAGAAATTAATTTTCTACGTTGTTATCTATTTTCAAGAAAACCCCTGAAACACGTCAATTCATGTTTTCAGAAAGATACTAAAAAATTGCCGCTCCTTCACTCCCCTCAAAGTAGCAGCCACCACCCCCCCAATTTTTTAAATGGAATAGGCGGTCAGGTGATATACCTCATTTCGAAGGGTACTCAATTGTCTATACAGCCGTTTATCACGTATGACAAACAACAGTCGGTAAATGAACCAAAAAAAATAGGGTGCATTGAATATACAGCGAATTTAATAGTTTTCGTGTTCTTTAGCATTTTGAAAATTAATTTTGTTATGACGCAAAAATTCAAAAGAATAGACATGACATTATAGACAATTGAATACCCTTATAAATGAGGTATCACTTGATCCCCTATCTCATTATAAAAAATTGATGGAGTGACTGTCACTTTGAGGAGGGTGGAAGGGGGGAATTTTTTTATGTCACAGAGTGTCTTTTCGAAAACATAAATCGATATATTTCAGGGTTTTTCTTGAATATGGCTAATAAGGTACGTAGAAAATGAATTTATTCGTTACTTTAGGACCTCAATGTATAAATCCATGATAATGTAATCCCACATTATGATATTCCATAGCAAATTCACATCGGAGTGTATATTTCAAGTTAGAAAATCAAACTGTAATATTACAATGTAAAATTCCACTGCAAATCATTCACGTTAGAGAATCAAACCGTAATATTAAAATGTAAAATCCTAATGCAAATTTTTGTTGTGAAGTAATATAACAATGTAAAGTTCCATAGTAAAATTATGTCATAACGTAAAGTTACATCGAAGAAGTGCATAGAGTTATTCAGAGTAAATATCCAAGGTGAATTAACACGTGGTATGCAAAATTCCACTAGAAGGTAAATTCCCGTTAAAATGGGAGGTAATTAAATTGCCGCTAGTGGGAGCGAAAAAATTCTTCCAGTGCAGAGTTTGAAACAGTAAACGTCCTTGCGCAATAGGTCTCCGTATCAGGTATTTTAACAATCAATATATATCCAGCATGTTCAATGGCATCAACAGTTATAATATAATAATTCTTCACGGTGGCAAGCAGCGCTGATACCCAAAATTAGGACAACCTACAGATAAAAAATATTGAAATTAATAATCTTTCAAAATTATGATTATATCAGTATCTTATAAAGTAAATTTGTTTCGTTATCAGCATCTTGAATAAATTTATTGATATTATCTCTTGATAAAACTTCAGATTTCATTCCTCGGTATCCGTCGCTTTTGTTCTTAATGAGCGAGAATAATTTTGAAAACTTTCCTCAAAATAGCATATGAGCACATTTTCGGAAACCTTTTTAACACGTTTCTTGTCGCACCATTCTCATGAAATTGGTCATATGTTTTCTCATATATTAACTTTGATTTGGCTGGTAACATATTAGATACTGTTGCATTTGCTCTCTCAGATACATCTTATGGTGTATCACTACCACTATAATAATCAACATCCATCTTCTTGAAAATAACTTGAAATTGAAGCAACAAGAGCATACACAATTAAACTATCATACAAGCGGTGTGCCTACAAACCGTTTTTATAGTAACGACACAGAAAAGAGAAGTATTATTTAGTTATTTCGGACTTATTTTTTTCAGACAGGAAAAAAAAATTAATACGATTTCACTGAGAACATTGAATAATATTTTCAAGGCAAAAAATGTTGTTTGTATTTCGTGTATAAAATTCGTGTTATCATGGCACATTCAAGACAATTTACCAATCTCATGTGCCATTAAAAACGCCCATTTTACGCACTTGATACAAAAATAACTATTTTCTCAACTACAAACATAAAAAATGCACCGAGCAAATAGTAGGAATGAACAATATCGGTTCTGTCTGTACCTAGTTCCATTTCACAAACTTTCAAACTTGATCATACAGAAACATGTACAAGTCATTGTTTCCGAAGATCATCAGCTGCAGTCTTTGTAGATACAGTAGGAAATATTTCCACTCTTGAAAGACACGGAGGATGGAAGTCCTCTGCTGTCACTGAGGGGCATATCTGATTCAACCACAAACAGAAAGAATGTTGCATATAGAATTGTAGGGACAGTGCGAGTAATATCTGAAGGAACTATTCAGTCAGCAATATCAAAAATAGATCCACAACCTTCAAAGTCAAATACTATTACAAACAAAACATTTTCTCAAAATATCCAAGAAAATAAAGAACCTAATCTTTCACTAATACCACTACAATTTACAAACTGTAGCAATAACAATTGTTACGTAACCTATCAATACCTACTTGAATTTTGAGCCTAATATTCAAGTAGAAAAAAGTTCTTGTTAATTTTCCTAATAAACTATGTTGACTTCAACTGTAATATTTTGTGTATAAATATGGTATTTGAAAAATAGTACATATATACACTACTCCACTACGGAAGTGATTTTTTACACTCGTATGATTGTCGCACTCGGCTCACGCCTTGTGCCACAATATATTCCATTCGTTTAAAAAATTTCACTTTTCGCACACGTCAGTGCTGCTGCCCGTGACATCACCTCTTCTTTTTGTGCTTGTGGGTATCTATAAGATATTGTTGAAACAAGTTGCATCATCTTTAAGCTTCACTGTATGTTTTATTTCACTCATTAATATGAAAGGATCACCTCATGAATAAAAGATGCCAGTCAATTTTAGATCAAAGTTTTCAATTAATTCATCATTTCGTTCTGAACGAATTTTTCGTGAAATTTCTGTTTGTTTCTATCTAATTTTCGTAAAATTCTTGAAATTGTAAGTCAGTAAAATTAACTTATTTTTCAATAGAATTCATATTCGCGACAACTTTTTGTTTTGATTTTGAGTTGTGCATTTGGAAGTCTAACCTCCTTTCTTGGTAGCATTTGTGTTCTTCAATTTTAATTTCAATTTGAAAAATTCTTCAACTCTTGGTTCTATTGTAATTTTATTTTCAAAACAACATCCGATTAAAAGGTAAAATAGCACTTCCTAGTTGTCAGCAAGAGAGCCTATAGGTGATTACAAAAATCATCAATCTTGTAGGGGATCACTCTGATAATAATTTCTCATTATGTTTTTTTAAAGATTCCAGTGGTAGTTTCCATATATTACGAAGAAGCAAATCAAAAAGAGGAATAAGTACCTATAAATTTGCTGTTTTCCAGACTCTTCCTATGTTGTGCGAATATAAAAAATGTGACCATTAAAGTGTGATGTGGAAATATGTAGATTTTTTCTCAAGTGTTTCAAATTTTCATAGACGATTTAAGGGGACAGAATTATAATGCCGAGATTTCGAAAAATTGGTTTGCAATATCATTATAGTTGACTCTTGCAATGCTACGTACAACATCTTGTTCCATTGTAAAGACAATTGGTAATTTCATGGATCTTGCGCTTGCCCAATACATTAACTCATAGCTCAATCCACAGTAAAACATCTCAGAGTATCATGTGAGGCTGCTTTTTGGCTCGCAGCTGAAGCTACGCGCCAAATGGTGTAAACAGATTTCGCCAATTTTCCACAGATATTACCATAGAAATATACAGGGTGTGGTACGAAAAACGAAACAGATCGAATATCTTCAAAACACGTGTGCTGTGAATAAAATGCAAAAACAAGTCGATTTTTAATCCAAGGGGGACATCTTCCTATCATAACCTCAACTGTCATACCTCTCCCCCCACCCCACTATCACCCAAACAATTTGAATAGGGAAAGTAGTAAGTGTGACACATCATTGAAAAGGTAATTTCATAAGGAATTCAGCCATGCCAATTTTTGCCACCTAACTTTTTATTTTGGCGCCCTCTTGCGGGAAAAATAACTGTTCCGTATTCCAAATTATAATACTGCATTTGCAAGCTATTTTGACATAAATTAGGTGACAATGCATTATGGAATTTTTCTAAGAGAAAAAACAAAATGGCGTACATGATTTGCAATTATGGTCCGATTTGATTCAAATTTGATTTGTGGTGGTTTTTAAAGCCAGAAATTATGATTTGTTTGTCAATGCAAAATAACAAGATGGTGGCTCCAAGATGGCGGACGAAATTTGTAATTCTGGTCCGATTCGAATCAAAATTAATGTGTGGGGATTTTCAGGGTGAAAACTTATGATATTTTTGTCAATGCAAAAACCAAGATGGCGGACGAGATTAGTAATTGTGGTTCTATTCGATTCAAAATTGGCATATGAAGGTTTTACAAGTTTCCAGTTTGACTACAGTTGATGACAAAAAGGTTTTATACAAATTAGAAGATAATATTTAACTTAGATATGTGACGTAGGTTATTCTGTGCGTAACAGAATCAGAATTTTACCGCGCCTGAAAATCCTTGAAAATCTTCACATACTAATTTTGATTCGAATCGGACCAGAATTACAAATTTCGTCCGCCATCTTGGAGCCACTATCTTGTTTTTTTTTGTATTGACGAACAAATCATAATTTCCGACCTTGAAAACCACCACATATTAATTTTGAATCGAATCGGACCATAATTGCAAATCATGTCCGCCATTTTGGAGCCGCCATTTTGTTTTTTCTCTTAGAAAAATTCCATAATGCATTGTCACCAAATTTATGTCAAAATAGTTTGCAAATGCAGTATTATAATTTGGAATACGGAACAGTTATTTTTCCCGCAGGACGGCACCAAAATAAAATGTTATGTGGCAAAAATTGACATGGCTGAATTCCTTATGAAATTGCCTTTTCAATGATGTGTCACACATACTACTTTCCTTATTCAAATTGTTTGGGTGATAGTGCCCAAGGGGCGGGGGGAGAGGTATGCCAGTTGAGGTTATGATAGGAAGATGTCCTTGGATTAAAAATCGACCAAAGCTCAAGGTTTTCTTTATATAGAACAATTCATGTCAAAATGTGTAACTGCATTTAATTTCAATTAAAATAATTTGAAGAGATTAACAAACTATTTCTACGATTATTTTTGGTTGTGTTACCTTAGTGCAATTTCCATAATGGGGGTTTATGAAAAAGTGAGACCAGATGCATTTTTCTTATCATCAAAGAAAAGCACTTCCATATTGACATTAATTTTCTGAGGACACTTTATTAAGTTTAGCACTTTTTGTAGAATCCAGAACTAATTCAAGAATAGTCAGAACTCAATATAATCGGTGTGGCTAATACTTGAAATTTGTTTGCAAAAAATTGTATCACTTGCCATGCTTACGCAGACACAGTGTTGATGCAGCATTAGGTTTCAAATGATTCTATTGTCTTTTTTACATAAATCTTCTTGAGAAACATGCCACAAATTACAATTTTCTTACTAAAATGTTCTGCATTGGGGTCTCGTCCTGAAGACATTAACCAGAATCATGCATTTTGTGTCAAGCTATTTTGTTTTGCTATTTTGAACAAAGCATATGTACCAAAAATAATTCATTTCAGGTACTCCTTTTCTTCCACACTATAACACTAAGGGACGGTCTTTTCACCTATAGATAAGTCCCAGATAACTCTATCTATCAAATAAGGATATGTAAACCTGTGAAGTTTATCCGATAGATAGTTATAAGAGACTTTATTGTGAGGTGAAAAGACCGGCCCTAAATAGTTCATTCTTTATCTGTAAGATGAAACGGTTTTATTAGAAAATATCTTGAAGGAACAATATTAATGCAAATTTACGAATTATGAAAGAACCAACGACAATAAATACTACCACAAAACGACAAGACATAATCTGAAATTCTATAAACCGTCTCTGATCCCTATCAAGAGTGACAGATCTTGGTGACAAGTCTTCCTGTCGGTGAAAAAGCACTGTTGCACAGTCATTACAATTACAGCAAAAAAGGGTATTAAATAAGTTTCTTTCGCGCCTAAAATTCGGAGGAATCCAACTCTGAAAGGTTATTTTGTCTATTACGCTGACAAATTTCTCTCTTTCGAATGACATGGGTTTTATTCCTCATGACACAAAACTCTGAATTGGAACACCAAATGATTTTCAAACTTGGCAACGATCTACCCAAACAACACTGATGACGAGCATGCGCTATAGAAATATATTTTATATACTTACTCTAGAATGCTAATCCCCATTTCAAAAGTGTTGTAAAAAGTTCCAGGGGTGGGATTCTGTGCACCACAGAATTCTATTGTCAACAATTATTGTTCTGTCTCTCCCATGAATACAACTATGATGACACCTCACTTATTCGATGAAAAGTAGAATTCTACGGTACACGGAATCCCACTAAAGGATAGTCCATAATGCGCATGCGCGTCATTAGTGATTTTTGTAACAGGCTCGGTTTTAGTAAAATATTATGGTACCTGTGAAGATTATGAAACGATAATTCTGAATCTCGGAAAATAAGGTTGGAAATCTCATTGTACTTATATCTGTTGCTTGTATTTAGCCGATCTGAATACATATTTTCACATATTTATGATCCCAAATACTCAGCAAAGGCCATCAGAAAGTAGAGTACGGTTATTATTATTATTTATCGCTCTGAAGCGACTGATTTTTGGTATCACATTCACTTTACAGCTGTAGTTAACCAACCAAAACCTACGGAACCACCCCAAATCGTCGGTGCAAATTTCAAGGAAGCACTTGATTGGAAAATAAATCCATAGTACAAACAACTATGAAAATTTATTTCAGCTAATATCAAGAATAATTTTAACTCAAATTGGATTTATAAAATTGGATGCTTGGAAGCTCGAGGTTTTTTTCTAGAACGATTCATGTCAAAATATACAACTGCATCTAATTTAAATCATTTGAAGAGATTAACATGCTATTTATATGAGTATTTCTGGTTGAGTTACCTTGGTGCAATTTCCACAATGGGGGTGTATGGAAAAGTGAGGCCAGAAGCATTTTCCTTACTATCAAAGAAAAGCACCCCCATATTGACATTAATTTTCTGAGGCGATGCTGTATGTTTAGTACTTTTTGTAGGAATCTAGAACTCATAATATAAGCGGTGTGACAGAAAGTTGCATCACTCGCCATGCATGGTCACGCAGACACATTATTGGTACTGCACAAGGTTTCAAATTATTTCTATTATCGTTTTCACATGAATCTTCATGAGGAATATCTCTGCACAAATTACCATTTTGTCACTAAAATGTTCTGCTGGGGTCTCTACTTAAAAACAATAACCAAAAATCATGCATTTTTTGTCAAGCTAAAATAATAATTAAGCTATTTTTAGAAAAGCAGATAGGTATATAAAAAAATTTATTATATACAAAAAATAATTTATTTCAGGTATTTCTCCTTCACTTCCACACAACACTAAACAGTTCATTGTTTATTTGTTGGAAGAAACGGATTTATTAGGAATTATCTTTAAAGGTAAAAGATTAATGCAAATTCACGAATGATGAAAGAATAACCAACGACAACAAACACCACACAAAACGACAAGAGAAAATCAGAAATTCTGAAAACCGTCTCTGATATCTGACAAGAGTGACAGATCTTAGTGACAAGTCTTCCTCTTGATGAAAAAGCACTGTTGCACGGTCATTATAATTACAGTAGCGTAGGGTACATTATTCTTTTAAATCAGTTTATTTCGCTCCTAAAATTATGAAAAGTTCTAAATGCGCTGTCAAATTTCTATCTTTCAAATGACATGTGTTTTATTGCCTCCTAACAAATACTCTGAATTGAAATACCAAATAATTTTCAAACTTAGCAACGATCTACCCAAACTATACTGATGACGAGCATGCGCACATCGTAAACGGGTCGCATACGCGGCATGCTTTTCGCCGTGAAAATTGGCGGGATTAGCATTCTAGAGTAAATATATAATATACAGGGTGTTATGTAATAAGTGTCTGATATTTAACAGGACGATTCCTCAGTTATTTATAAGGTAAAAAGTTCATATAAACATGGGTCCGCAAGGCCTTCAGTTTTGAGATAGAGGGTGTTGAAAATTTATTTTTATTTTGGTTTTTCGTGAATAAATTTTGAAATAACGTCTATATTTGAACAAAAATTGGTATTTGGTGATTTTTCAATATGAGAAATTCAAATTTGATCTTGTTTGGCACTTTATTGTAGGGGGCACCAGTCACAACTTTTTCGTGCATGTATCATGTATGTATCACATTTTCTAGAAAAAAAAACATATTCCACTATCATTTTCACGTGAAAAAGGAATACTTTTCAAAAGTCGCTACAAGCAGCCGTTTTCGAGATATTTTAATTTAAATTAATAGATGTATGCGTTTGTCCAATAATGAAAAAAAAAGATTTTGTTTTTTTACTTAACCTAGAAACAATTTCAAAAGCTTATTCCTAATAAACCATAAATAACGGAACACTAAATATCAATCTAATTCAAAATTACAATAAATGTTCGAAGTGTCCACCTCCTGCCTGTATGCACGCATCTAATCTTCTTCTCATTGATTCTCGCACTCTTTGGAAAATTCCTGGAGTATCTTGAATCGATCAACATGCGTTAATTATTCGATTTCTTAATTCTTCTCTATTTTGGATAGGTGTCTGGTAAATTAAGGATTTTAGATGTCCCCACAGGAAAAAATCTAAACTATTAAGGTCTGGTGACCTAGAGAGCCATGGTTGAGGCCCTCCCCGACCTATCCAACGGTTGCCGAAAGTTTGGTCTAAGAATTCTCGCGCTTGTATGCTGAAATGTGCCGGGGCACCGTCATGCGTAAACCACATTTCATGTCGTAGTCTAAGCGGCACATATTCCAGTAAGATAGGCAAATCTGCTTCAAGAAAATGACGATATATCTCTCCGTTTAATCTCCCCGGAATAAAGAATGGGCCTATCAGATAATCTCCAAAGATTACTGCCCACACGTTGAGAGAGAACTGTTCTCGAAAATATGATGCCTGTATCGCATGGGGGTTTTCCTCTGACCACAAATGATTGTTGTGAAAATTGGGTATAGCGTTGCGTGAGAAATTTGCTTCGTCGGTAAACAGGATTTGATTTTCAAATAAAGGATTTTGAATAAGGCGTTGGAGAAACCAACGACAGAAGTTGATGAAAGTCACGAGGGAAGAGTGCCTGAACTCTCTGAATATGGTAGGGATATAACAAATTATCAATTAAAATTTTCCATACCAGAACATGAGAAATGTTCAACGTCAGCGCTATTTTCCTGGAGCTTGTTTCCGGGTGTTCTCCTACCAGATTAAGAACTGCTTCCTCGGCTGCTGAGGTTCTTACCGTCCGATGTGCACCCGACAGATGACTAGCTTTCTCAAAACTTTCTGTTTCCCTTAACCGAGTGTGAATTCTTGAAAATGTTTTTGAAGTAGGAGTTGTGCGGTTCGGATAACGCTCCTGATATAAACGTCTAGCCTCATATGCATTTCCGTTAGCGAGTCCGTATGTAAAATGTATGTAAGCATACTCTGCATGGGTGAAGTTTACCATTTTTAATAAAATAATCACAGTAGTAACAGATAAAACTATTTAACTATGCGTCAAGATATAATTTTTGAAATGACAACACAAAAAAAACATTGGAATAAACTTACTAGCCTACTTGATTATTAAATTTAAATTAAAATATCTCGAAAACGGCTGCTTGTAGCGACTTTTGACAAGTATTCCTTTTTCACGTGAAAATGATAGTGGAATATGTTTTTTTCTAGAAAATGTGATACATACATGCACAAAAAAGTTGTGACTCCCCAAAAGAGACAAAGACCTGTAGGTGGCGCCCCCTACAATAAAGTGCCAAACAGAGATCAAATTTGAATTTCTCATATTGAAAAGTCCCCAAATACCAATTTTTGTTCAAATATAGACATTATTTCAAAATTTATTCACGAAAAACCAAAATAAAAATAAATTTTCAACACCCTCTATCTCAAAATTGAAGGCCTTGCGGACCCATATTTGTATGAACTTTTTACCTTATAAATAACTGAGGAATCGTCCTGTTAAATATCGTACACTTGTTACATAACACCCCGTATATTTTTGTGGCATGCGCACAATCGTAAACGGGTCACATACGCGGAATGCTTTTTGCCAAGAAAATTGGCCATGTTGAAGTCATGATAATAATTTAAAAAAGAATACATATCTCTGTTTCAATCCCAGACAGTCTGCTGTTTCGAAAAACTTCCTGGTCCAATATTTATCAGTTGTTTCCAATTATCTGTACCCTATTGGATTATTCACATTCAATTTGTGGATAATGAGTATTCATCTACCAAAATCCATGTAGATTGATTCTGGATAATTCATGGGAATGCAGCATCGCCTGATGCATATTTCAGTGTGGTGACGAAGGCTTTCATATTTATAATCTGAAACAGTACCTATACTCAAGATTAGAGTTTGAAGTGAATCAAGATGTTTCTTGATGGTAAGCGTTTTTGTCCCAACAGGAGAAGTTTCTACCATAATAACTACGATTTTGTTACTAGGTATCGCTTATAAAGTTTGGAAATCCAAGGATTATTCGACTTTAGCATTATGGATTCCAAAACTGATGTTGGAATCAATCTTTCTATGGCCGGGTACAGAACGTAAAATTATTTGTCTGCTCTTCACTGCTGGTAATGTGTTTATTACCTCTGGAATACTATATTATTTTGTATATAACATAAATGATTACAAGAAGGCTACCTCCAGTTTGTGCCTGGCTTCTATGACATTTCAAGTATGTATAGATATATTTAATGTTTGTTCTGTTTGAATTGATAACATTGATGAAAGATGACATTCTCTCAGGTTCTGAGAGGAATAATCTGAATGTCCAGGGTCCTTATAGATTACTCGATAGGATTACCTCTATGCCTAACTATATACCTCTCATATTAGACCAATTTCAGATTAGAACTTCCATTTTGCTATATAATTTTTCATATTTCTATTGAAATCTACGTTGGCACCATTCATTGTTCTCGAGAGAAACAAATGCATTGAAAGTTGCAAAAATAGAATAAAAACTGGATTTTAATTACTTTTCGACTTTTCCCCCGGGTTTTCTGAATCTTCACTATCGTAGATGGAGAGAGTATATAATTTTCCATATATCTATCGAATTCTACGGTGGCTTTATTTCTTGTTCTTGAAAATGACAATAACAGTATACAAACGGGATATTTATTACTTTTCGAATTTCGCACCGAATTTTTTAAATTTTCATTATCATAGAGGGAAAGAGTATATAATTTTCCATATTTCTGTTGAATTCTACGGTGGCACCATTCCTTGTCCTCGAGATAAACGCTTCGAAAACGACAAAAACAACATAAAAACTGGATTTTAATTACTTTTAGACATTATCTCCCGATTCTTCAAATTCTCATGGTCGTAGTTACAAAGGGCATATAATTTTCCACATCACTAAATAATTCTATGGTGGCCCATTCCTTGTTCTCGAAATAAACGCCTTGAAAGTGACAAAAACAGAATAAAAACTGGATTAATTACCCCCGGATTCTCCCCGGATTTTCTGAAATTTCACTATCGTAGATATAAAGAGTTTGTAATTTTCTATACAGGGTGTCCGGTAAACCTTGTACAATATTGTAACTGGTGATAGACCAGGCCATGACTGTTCAGAATATCCAAATTTCACCTCAGTAAAAATATCACCGTTTTCGAGATAATGGACATTTTAGGAATTTCTGGAAAATCGCTACCTAACCTTGGATTTTTGAGTGCTATGTATACAAATTGAGACTAATTCAAATATCTATGCTGCTGAAGATTACTGATGAGTGATGCTTTTAGACGTGCGAAACAGTTTTTCTGAAAGTGAAAATTGCTTTCAAGAAATGAGGGTAAAATGACAGATTTGAGTTTCACCAATTTTTTTAACAACAGTTTGACATTATTGTCTGAAAGAAATATAACCAATTGAAAGTGGACATTCATCTCAGAAGTATGCTCATTTTGTTCAGACTCTTCCATGGTATAAAACAAACTATAATTATGTTTGGAGGTAGTGATTTCCATTGAATTAGGCTTGGTTTTATTCTAGGTTTCCATCAACTTTTATACTCTTTTATTTTATTTTATTTTATTTCGATTTAATCAAGACAAAATGTGGAAATGATTATTGATAATAAAGAATAGACTGCTAGGTAGCATTAAATAGTATGTCAATAAAATTAACTTTTCATGTAATTAAGCCTAATGAAATTATCGAAATGAAATGTCGATTATCCGACATGGCACCGATTAATACGAATTCTTGTGATAAATGTCGCAATTGTCCAGATTCCAACGAAGTTTCAGAGACCGACAGATATACAGGGTGTAACCAAATTAGTGCAAATTTTTTTAGGAGGTGGATCCTTGTCGAAAATTAAAAAAAATTCTAATTCCTGTGTTGTGTCCGTAGAAGCAATAGTTCCCTATTGAAAAAATAAAATACAACATTAAGCATGAAGGGATTTTCTGTAAATATAATTGAAAAAATCTAGTAGGTGGCTGTCACATTTTGTTTGAACAACTTGTGACTTCTTTCGCAGTTTTTTGAAATTTTTCCGCTTGTTTCATTCACTGGTATTTATTTCTTTGTCAAGCCGTACACACGTTATACTCCCCGAGAATATGCGCATATGCACTACATTTATGGTAAATGTGGAGGTAGTGCTAAGGCTTCAGCAGCGCTTTATGCAGAACGATATCCGATTGCACAATGTCGCTCAGAAAATCGCTGATCTGGGGGCTATAACCTATAACGCATTTGAAAAGGTTCTTCTTGAAAAACTGTCGTCTCTGCGTACGAGTGGATGGAAAATAGCATTTTTGTAATATCATTCAGTGCGATGTTGAATAATCGTTATTGTGGTTTACAGTGTATGCTGATTAAAAAAAACGTTGAATTAGTATTTACTTCTTAACATATCATTGACTGCTTCTAAGCAGTTGATTCGTTATTACTCATGATTATTTAATAATTTCATCTTGATAGGATGAAAATAAAAGGCATTACTGACAAAGTCTAATGGAGTTTATTTTAGCTCAGAATAACATCACACTCTAATGTAATCGAAATTCTACTACTTCCAAAAATAATTATCGTATGTTTTATACCATGGTAGAGTCTGAATGGAATGGGCATTCTTTTGTAATGAATATCCACTTCCACTTGGTAATGTTTTTTCCAAACGATAATGTCAACCTGTTTTTAAAAAAATTGGTGAACTCAAATCTGGCATTTTACCCTCATTTCTTGAAAAAATTGTATCGATTTCTGAAAAACTGTTTTGTACATCTAGAAGCTTAACTCATCAGTAATCTTCAGCAGCAAAGATATTCGAATTGGTCCCAATTCGTAGACAGGGCACTCGAAAATCCAAGATGAGGTAGTGATTTTCCCGAAATTAAAAAAATGCTATTATCTCGAAAACGGTGAGATTTTTACTAAGGTGAAACGATATTCTGAATAGTCATGACCTGGTCTATCACCAGTTCCAATATTGTACAAGGTTTACCGGACACCCTATATATCTGTTGAATTCTAGGTTGGCGCCATTTCTTGTTCTCGACATGAACGCCTTGAAAATGATAAAAATATTATAAAAACGGGATTTTTATTACTTTTATACCTACTTATATCACAAACGACAACTCATTGTATGTTGTTAGAATTATATCCGCAGATGTCAATGAAAATTTGGAGAAATATTGAGAGCTTGAATAAGCTATCTCCATATCGAATCCTACCGAATACATTAATAAATTACACGCAGTGATTCCACTATTTGGTATAGGTGGAAATACTGTGGAAACTGTTGTTTAATAGTTCCAATAGGTTAACTAATAGGAAAAAACAGAAATATGTCGAAAACTAAACGAGCTCAAATTTCATTATATGCGGCACAAATTTGCACAAAATGGATACAATTTTGTAAGAGAGAAAATTTTGAAATTTCCTTACATAACTCACAGCGCCAAGTTGTTGATCAACTGTAGAAACTCTGAATAACTCGAAAACTGCAATGGTATACAATTCATAACATACGTCACAAATTAGCACAAAATATGCACAATTCGATGAAAAGCTATAATTTTTATATTTCTATATGAGTCACAGCGTCAAGTTGGTGACTCATGTGAAAAATTCGAATATCCCGAAAACTACATGGGCACAAAATTCGTACATACGGCTCAAAATGGGGACAATTTGATGGAAAGAGAAAATTTTGAAATTTCCATATATGAGTCACAGCGTCAAGTTGGTGACTCATGTGAAAAACTCAAAATATTTCGAAAACTTCAAGGGTACAAAATTCGTAACGGTACAAATTGGCACGAAATGGGCACAAAATACCCAGTAAGTACATTGAAATACGAAATTTTCACCTATGACGCACCTATCTTGCTAGCGTAAAATCTCTTTGATGTATAGACAAATTTCGAAGGAATAATTTCTATCGATTTTGATGTCATTTGGTTTCCAACTCAAACTAGCATTTTCACGAAAACAATCAATTGGTCGAAAACGGTTAGAATCAGATACACAGTATGAACTGGAATTGATACAAAATAATTTCTTTTCTCGCGTCTAATCGATTTGTATACAGGGTGTCCGGTAAACCTTGTACAATATTAAAACTGGTGATAGACCAGGTCATGACTGTTCAGAATATCGGAATTTCACCTCAGTAAAAATCTCACCGTTTTCGAGATAATGAGCATTTTTTCAATTTCTAGAAAATCACTACCTCATCTTGGATTTTTTTGTGCCATGACTACAAACTGGGACCAATTCAAATATCTTTGCTGCAGAAGATTACTGATGATTGATGCTTTCAGATGTACAAAACTGTTTTTCAGAAAACGATACAATTATTCAAAAAATGAGAGAAAATGCCAGATTTGAGATTCACCAATTTTTTTAACAACTGTTTGACATTATTGTTTGAAAAGAAACATAACCAAGTGGAAGTGGATATTCATTACAAAATAATGCCCATTTTGTCCAGACTCCACCATGGTATAAAACATACGATAATTATTTTTGGAAGGAGTAGAATTTCGATTATATTAGAGTGTGGTGTTATTCTGAGCTAAAATCAACTCCATTAGACTTCGTCAGTAATGTCTTTTATTTTTATCCTATCGGTATGAAATGATTGAATAATTATGAGTAATAACGAATCATCCGCTTAGAAGCATTCAATGAGATATAAATACTTATTCAACGTTTTTCTGAATTAACATACACTTACACTATAAACCACAATAACGATTATTCAACATCGCACTGAATAATATTACAAAACTGTTGTTTTCCATCCACTCGTACGCAGAGACGACATCTTTTCAAGAAGAACCTTTTCAAATGCATTATAGGTTATAGCCCCAAATCAGCGATTCTCTGAGCGGCATTGTGCAATTGGATATCGTTCTGCATAAAGCGCTGCTGCAGCAGTAGCACTACCTCCACATTCACCATAAATGTAGTACATTCGCGCATATTCTCGGGGAGCATAACGTGTGTACAAAGAAATAAATACCACTGAATGAAACAAGCGGAATAATTTAAAAAAGCTACGAGAGAAGTCACAAGTTGTTCAAACAAAATGTGACAGCCACCTACTAGATTTTTCAATTCCATTGACAGAAGATCCGTTCATGCACAATGCTGTATTTCATTTTTTCATTAGGAAACAATTGCTTCTACTGACACAACACATGAGTTATAAAAGTTAATTTTCGACAAGGATTCACTTCCTAAAAAAATTTGCACTTATTTGATTACACCCTGTATATATGTCGGTCTCTGAAACTTCGTTGGAATCTGGACGTTGGACAATTGCGACATTTATCACAAGAATTCGTATTAATCGGTGCCATGTCGGATAATCGACATTTCATTTCGATAATTTTATTAGGCTTAATTACATGAAAAGTTAATTTTATTGACATACTGTTCAATGCTACCAAGCAGTCTTTTCTTTATTATAAATAATCATTTCCACATTTTATCTGGATAAAATCGAAATAAAATAATTTTTTGGCGTAAGTATAAAAGTTGATGGAAGCCTACAATAAAACCACGCCTAATTCAATGGAAATCACTTCCTCCAAAAATAATTATAGTTTGTTTGATACCATAGTAGAGTTTGGACAAAATGAGCATTCTTTTGAAATGAATGTTCACTTCCAATTGGTTATGTTTCTTTCAGACAATAATGTCAAATTAAAAAAAAAAAAAATTGATGAAACTCAAATCTGTCATTTTACCCCCATTTCTTGAATTTTTTTTCCACTTTCTAAAAAACTATTCTATACGTCTAAAAGCATCACTCATCTGTAATCTTCAGCATGGCACTCAAAAATCCATGGTTAGGTAGCGATTTTCCAGATATTCTTAAAATGCCCTTTATCTCGAAAACGGTGATATTTTTACTGAGGTGAAATTCTGATATTCTGAACAGTCATGACTTGGCCTATCACCAGATTCAATATTGTACAAGGTTTACCGGACACCCTGTATATTGAAGCAAATAGATTTCAGAAAGAATAAATTGTTTGGCTTCCAGAGCCCATATTGAATGAGGTACTCTACCTCGTATTATAACTTCTCAAATTATAGAGTATGGATAGAAAATAAGTAACTGCAACGGACTGAACATTATTTATTTTGACAATTTCCCTCACTTATGGGCCGTGGTGGCCGTGCTTGTGGACCGTTCGCCTTTGGACCGAAGGGTTGAGGGTTCAAATCCCCGCATGGTCATCGGTCTCGTGCATGGCATCACACGTTGAAAGATAAGTGCTGCGTATTCCCTAGCTCGCACAAGTCTCTCGATGACTTCCGAGGGTTGCTAGGGGTGTGTAGTGTATGGCCCCGTATACTGATTACTAATAAAGAATTGGTGGTCGATTACATAAGCGATAGCTATCATCGATGACTAGGGAGTCAGTAGATGCGAGACGTTTGTGGAGTCGAGACTAAAGTGTGCAGTTAAATAAAGTGTTTTATTTCTATTTCCCAACGAGCAAATAGTGAACTTTACATTGGCGACGAGGATAAAACTATACCAAGTAAGTACCAAATAGAACTTAAATGGACATTGAAGGTGTTAAACACCGGATAAATGATAAAATGGCATGGAGCCGTAATGGCATCGGTGTTAAACTCCGGATGCATTACTTTATTCAAAGCCGTAATGGCAAAGGTGTCAAACACCAAATAAAAACATGACTGTATAAAGAGTAAGGGCATCGGTGTTAAACACCGGGTGCATTACAGATTTATTCAAAGCCGTAATGGCATGGGTGTTAAACACCGGATGCATTACAGATTCATTCAAAGCCGTAATGGCATAGGTGTTAAACACCGGATGCGTTACAGATTTGATCAAAGCTGTAAGGGCGTACGTGTTAAACACCGAATGCATTACACATCCATTCAAAGCCGTAAGGGCGTAGGTGTCAAACATCGACCAAAAACACATGACTGTGTGAAAACGTACTGGTTACACACAGAAAAAAATTGAATTCTAATACGTTTTTACATACTATGTAAAAGTAAAAGTACACCAAAATGTGCAAGCTTCCGAACAACTGAATGAAATGAAGCTGTTGTATTTCAGAAACGATGTCGAACATTCCATCTCTCGAAGCATTCGATTGTGATGGAGATGTCAGTTCTGTTGGACTCCGATGGAGAAAGTGGATAAGAGCCCTCGAAATATACTTGGAAGCTGCCTCTATAACTGATCCGAAGAAAAAGAGAGCGAATCTTTTACACCTCGGAGGACTAGGAATTCAAGAAATCTTTTACAACTTACCTGGTGCAAATGTCACAGATACTGATTGTGAGGATGGTGATTCATATACTACCGCCATTGAAAAACTTGATCAATATTTTTCCCCGAAGCAAAGTCGAATTTACGAGAGACACCAATTTCGACTTTTGAAACAAGAAACAGGAGAAAAATTTGAGAAATTTTTAGTAAGACTGAGGAACCAAGCCGAAAAGTGCCAGTTCATGAATGTAGAAGAACAAATAATTGACCAAATTACGGAGAAGTGCCTCTCCGTTGAACTTAAAAAGAAAATCTTGGCTACTGGGGAATCAATTACTTTGGAAAAAATTATCGCCGAAGCAATCTCGTCAGAAACTGTTGATAGGCAAATATCGGAGTTCACCGAGAAGCCGGGTTGTAGTTCAGCTACAACCGTCAATCTTCTTCGTCAGAAGAACATACTCTCAACAGCAAAATGTATGAGATGCGGATCTGGAATAGAAAAGAGCCAAGTACACGATTGTCCAGCAGTCAATAAATTATGTCGGAAATGTAACTTTAGAGGCCATTATGAAAAGTGTTGCCGCTCAAAAAAAAATTAATAAGAACCAGAGGGGACCGCCACCAAAGAAATTCAAGCAAAGACAGCCAAGAAATGAAGAAGTGGACTACGTAGAAAACCAAGAAGATGTGGAGTATGTATTTCACATTGACGATGACGATGTGGTAGATTGTAAGGTAGGAGGTATTGTAATTAAGATGTTGATAGATTCTGGATGTAAATCTAATATCATAAATGATTACACTTGGAGATCCCTAAAGAAATGCGGAATAGTAGTTCAAAATCAAATAAAAAAGCCTAACAAAGTATTTTTCTGTTATGGATCTAAAGATCCCCTAGAAATTTTGGGTTCATTTGAAGCAATAATCGAAATTGGACCTCAAAAAGAAGTGGCTTCTTTCTATGTCATAAAGGATGGAAAGAGGAATATGTTAGGCAAACAAACAGCAATTTCTTTAGGAGCCCTCAAGATAGGCCTGAACATTAATAACTTGAATTCTGAAATTTTCCCAAAATTCAAAGATGTTCTCATTCACATTCCCATCGATAAAACAGTTAAACCTGTGAGCCAACCTTATAGGAGGATACCCATACCTCTGGAACAAAAAATCAACCTGAAACTTGGGGAGCTTATGCAAGCTGACATAATAGACGAGGTAGAAGGTCCATCTGAATGGGTATCACCCATCGTTCCTGTTCTCAAAGAGAACGGTGACGTCAGAATATGCATCGACATGCGCAAGGCTAATACCGCTATCTTGAGGGAAAATTATCCTCTAACCACTATGAACAGCCTTTTACCAAATTTTCGAAAAGCTAAATATTTTTCCAGACTCGATATCAAGAATGCGTTTCATCAAATCGAAATTTCTCCGAGATCACGGTACATAACCACCTTTATTAGTAGTAAAGGTCTCTTCAGGTACAAAAGGCTTATGTTTGGAATAACATCTGCCCCAGAAATCTTTCAAAAGACTCTGGAAAAAATGCTACTACCTTGTCAAGGTACAGTTAATTTCATTGATGACATCCTAATTTATGGAACAAGTGAAGAAGAACATGATCATAGGGTTCGAAATACATTGAATATTTTGCGCGAGAACCATGTACTTCTGAATAAAAGTAAATGCATTTTCAAAATTACGGAAGTTCGATTTCTTGGTTATCGCCGGAGGGGGTCAGACCATTAGAAGATTACGTAAGCGTAATACAATCTTTTCGGGCTCCAAAAACAATAGAAGAAGTACATAGTTTTTTGGGTTTAGTCAATTTCGTCGGTAAATGGATACCAAATCTCGCTACTTTAACAGACTCATTGAGGAAATTTTTGCGGATGAAATTGAGTAAGCACGCAAACATTATAAAATACTGGGGGGAAGACCAAAACAATAACTTCAAAAAAATCAAAGAATCACTGTCACATATCAAAACCTTGGGTTACTATGACCCTAGCGATAGAACCCAAGTGGTAGCAGATGCAAGTCCAGTGGGTCTTGGAGCAGTTCTCATACAGTTTGATAAGGAAGGCCCCAGAATCATCGCGTACGCAATAAAAGCCTCACAGATTGCGAAAAAAGGTATTGCCAGACTGAAAAAGAAGCTCTAGCTTTGGTATGGGCAGTAGAGCATTTTGGTATCTATTTATATGGAAAAGATGAATTTGAACTGGTCACAGACCACAAACCACTTGAAGTTATATTCTCACCTAGATCTCGTCCGTGCGCAAGAATAGAACGATGGGTTTTACGATTACAATCTTTCAACTTCAAAATCATTTATAAGCCGGGTAAAACAAACATCGCTGATCCTCTATCTCGATTGTGCCAAACAAATCCTATTACATCCTTCGAGGCATACGATCAGGTTAGCCAAATTGTCGAACTAGCTCGCCCCGTAGCAGTAACGATGCAGGAAATACAAGAATCGTCACAAACTGATGAAGAGATATTAGAACTCAAAGATGGCATTCAAAACAACAACTGGTCTGAGTCTGTGAAGCGGTGCCAAATCTTCCAGGAGGAATTTTGTCTGTGTGGTGATATTCTCCTGAGGGGTACAAGAAAAGTGATTCCAAAGAACTTGCGACAGCGTGTACTAGACGCAGCGCATGAAGGTCATCCGGGAATAGTGGCTATGAAGGGTAGGCTCAGAAGGAAAGTGTGGTGGCCAAAGATAGATGAACATGCTGAAAAGATCGTGAAAACATGTTAGTTTCAACAACCACTATCCCTCAACCAATGAAAAGGAGGCAACTGCCAACAGGACCTTGGATAGACGTAGCCATGAACTTCATGGGCCCTTTGCCTACAGGAGAACATTCATTTGTAATAGTTTACTATTTTAGTCGCTACAAAGAAATAAAAATAATGAGGAGCATCACCTCTATGAGCACAATGAACATCTTGAAAGATATATTTTCAAGATTGGGGTTTTCCATGACTATCACATGCGACAACGGCAAACAATTTATAAGTGAGGAAATAAAAACGTATTTTGAAGAAAACGGCATAAAAATATTCAACTCCATTCCATACTGGCCCCAGATGAATGGAGAGGTTGAAAGACAAAACCGGGATATCTTAAAGGGGCTTAAAATTAGTCAAGCACTCAAGAAAAATTGGCGACAAGAACTGGTAGATTACCAAATGATGTACAATAGTACTCCGCACTCAACAACTGGAAAAACACCAAGTGAGTTATTCTTTCGACGCCAATTCAGAGATAAGATCCCTAGTTCTGGTGATACCAAAAATAGCATATTTGAAGAACATGCCAGAGAAAAAGACCAAACACAAAAACAAATAGGAAAAGAATATGGTGATAGAAAAAGGAGGGCTGGAGAAACGGACTTGGAATTGGGCGATAAAGTCTACAAGAAAATATTGATTAGAGAAACAATGCCAGAATTCGACCCAAGCACACACACAGTGGTCAATAAAACAGGTGGGGATGTTGTGATTCGAAATGACGACTCTGGTCAGGAATGCAGAAGAAACATCGTCCATCTGAAGAAAATAGAAGGAAAATGGAGTGTGTGTGACGATTCAAATTGTTAAAACTTTATTGTTTTCAGATTATTGTTCAGGTCACTAATATTTATTTCTTTCATTATTATTATAAGCTATTTTTATTATTGGTCTTTGATGCATACTTATATGAATTGTTATTGTTATAACTTCTTTGTCGTTACAATATTGTTCAGGTCACTATTACTTATTACTTTCATGATTATTATTATTTGCTATTTTAATTGTTGTTCTTTGATACATACTTATATGAATAGAATACTTATATATGCTTTGTATTTATATTAAGTTAGCCATGGTAATATCAGGTTGTGAAAACGTATAAATGTTCGTGTTATTTTCACATATAAGTTACATTAGAAAAAGGAAGAGATGTAGTGTATGGCCCCGTATACTGATTACTAATAAAGAATTGGTGGTCGATTACATAAGCGATAGCTATCATCGATGACTAGGGAGTCAGTAGATGCGAGACGTTTGTGGAGTCGAGACTAAAGTGTGCAGTTAAATAAAGTGTTTTATTTCTATTTCCCAACGAGCAAATAGTGAACTTTACAGGGTGCAATCGGTTGACGGAAATAACAATTTTTTATATAGGGCTATTCAAATTCGTTTCTGTACATAAGGATCTCGTAAACGATAAGAGATAGAGTGTCGGTTAAAGTGTGGCAAAGTTGCGTATTCTAGAGACCTATTCAATGATGTGAAAAAATCGAGTTTAGCTATTTTGGTTCTGGGGATATACAGGAAAAACCAAAAAATCCCAAATTATTTTTTTGCCTGTATCTTATTTATTCGCAGTCATATTGAAAATCTGTCCATATTTTGCTATTGGCACTTGATGTGGGCTATCATAAAATGTCCATGAATCTTTTATACAGGGTGTCATCTGACTTGGGCCACCCCCATCTTTGAATTTTTAAATACGGGTCTGTATTTTTCTTGTAGTTTTTGGATCGTTGACGTTCACTTCATACTGAGAAACTGAATTTAATTTTATATTTCGGGATGTTTCGGTAATATTTTATTATAATTGGGTGAATTATTCCCTTTTAAATTACGGCCCTGGAAATTGGTTGACTGACTTAAATAAAAACACATTAGCAACTTTCACGTTTCCCCGTGTACCATAGTGTTTTTCGAGAGTTTTTTTTTTTCATTTTTAGGTACTAATTCATATTTCTTCACATTTATTGCGCCATTAATTTTTTTGGGTGTATAAATTACTTCATAACAATTTTGATTACAATTATAGTGTTCCTTTCGTATGTAATTATTGCTATCCGAGGGGTAAACCGCAGTGGAATTCTGGTGTACGAGGCATTGGAATTCCGTGGAGTTCCGTGGAATTCATTGGAATTCCGAAGAAATCCTTGGAATTCCGTTGAATACCGTGGTATTCCTTGGAATTCCCTGGGTTTCCGTGTAATTCCGACGAATTACTTCGAATAGATGCATTTAATGTATTCTCTTTTAGTTCAGTTATCGATTTTTTTCTTTTACAAACGTTTCTGATAGTGACGATATTGAAAAAATTCTATTTGAATTTTGAGTAATATCTATAGATTAGAAACTGAAAAAACACGACGCAACGTGAAAAATACATTTGTTTTTCATATCTCTAATATTTCACCTCGTGTTGAAATTCCCTCTTTAATATGTTATCACGTGACCCATTTATAGCCAACACAACTTAAAAACGATAATAACAAGAGTGGGAACTGTTGTTGCACATATTACTAAAGTTTTTCGTGATTTTATTGAAAAGTCAAGTCAACTATGGAGGACAGTACTAATCCCTTACAACTACCAGCATCATCACAAAATAGGCGGTAGGTATAACAAATCAAGTTCATTTGAAAAAAAATTTATTACGATTGTCGAAAAAAATTCACTGAATAAGTCTAACGTAGGGGGAAGAGATATACGAAACACTTCTTTCCAATCTACATGACGTACTTCCCTCTACATCTACCATACATAGATTTACTTATAATTGCAGACACAAGTTAAAAAAGGGGACTTTTGATTTCAAGGAATTGAACGAATTTTTACAAAGTCGAAATCTTCCCCAAATTCGTCTGGATAGGAGACGATGGGACGCAGATAATTAGTAAAATTGAATATAATCCCCGAACTAATAACGTAATGGGTTTTACTCTACCTCTCAACGAACATGGCATTCCTCGGTGTGACACATATGTTGCAGATTCAGCTCAGAAGATATCATATTTCGAAAATGGACAGAAAGCTAATTACGCGTGTGCTATAATGGCTCAGCCAATATCATTCAGAGCTCCAGCTTTTTGTTTGTGTCTTTGGAACAAACAATAAATTAACATTCAAAGACGTCCTGAAAAAAATGGATTATATGATAAAAGAAGCAAGTGAATTTGGAATAGAGATTTTAGGATTCCCATCTGATGGTGACAAGCGTCTTCTGAAGGCAATGAGAATTCTTTATGAGTTATCCCCAGTAACTAATCACTTCAAATGGGACTGGCTTCACATGGGTAATTTAGTTTCCAATTATTTGTGCATTCAAGATTTCGTACACATGTGTACAAAACTTAGATCCAGGCTTCTGAAACCATCGGTTTTGCTTCCAACTAGAAATTTCATAATATCTACCATTAGCAAATGATATTGAAAGAATATTCTGAAGAAAAACACTGTTTAGTTCCATCCGATCTCAAAATGAATTTTCGAGCAGCTGAAAAAAATTGTTCTGACAAAGTATCGCATTTATTGAAATTCTTTCCAGATGCCGATGGAACTTTATCATATCTCAAAATAATGAATTACTCACTTACATCATTCTACGATGAAAATTTGGAAACGAGTTCTCGACTCTACAGAATATCGTACGCGGTATTTTTTTTTTACATATATGAAAACTGTGGTTGCGTCAACCTGATACATACAATATAAAGAAAAATTTCATTTCTGTGAATAGCATAGAAAAACATGCACATAATTTTATCAAGATAATAAAACTTTTGATTGTTCGTTCAAATTTAGACGATGAACTCTTCGTACCTAGGTTAATCAGCAGTCAAATGTGTGAAAAACTTTTTCGAGCTGCTCGTTCACTAACTTCCACTTTCTCAACTGTGATAAATTTCAGTATAAAAGTTTTTTTGGATCAGATAGACCGAATTAGTACTATCAATTGGGTGATGCATGATCTAGATGGACACTTCAATTTCCCTCGTGAGAATAAATCAGCTGAAATGTACCACAGACGAAGAAATAGAAGACATTGTCGAGAAAGCGTAGTCCAATGCGTTGAAAGACACTTCTGTGTTAGGGTTATGTGTAAAGGGAAACGCTAAAAAAATGTAAATAATAACTAACAAATCGGGTGAAGCAAATCACCCCTCGGATTCTGATGATGGTGATGAATTCACAGTAGAGAATGAAGATGATGGAAAAATTGACGAAGGACTTGCGGACATAGACGAAGATCAAACTTTTTTGAATATTTGTTAGAACGTAGTAGATAAAAAACAACAGGGTAATTCTGATTTAGATGAAGTTTTAGACATGACCAACATATTTGCTGTTAGCACTGATGTAGGTCTGAAATATTTCAGTAGTGTGGTGAAAAGTAAATTATCAAGCAACAGTCCGTTCGATGAAGTTAAGATAAAAAATAAAAATATGATTATCAAAAAATCTTCCCTTTGTTGGCTTTTCGAAACGAAAGGCAATAGGGTCAGTACTGACAGAATGAACCGACTTGTATCGTAAAAAAAAATGCCAAGTTTCCTCTGTAAAGCGAAGGTTCCGTAAACCCGCTTAAAATTCAAGCCAAGCTTGAATATTTGCGGTATGCACCGTAGAACAATAAACTTAGCTTAGCCGAACGCCAAAATAACTTGGCAACGTTGTATATTTTATAATTACGGTTTACGCGTCAATTGTCAAATTACGACAACCGTTAATCGAATGTTAAGTTGAATGAATATGCGATTAATAAAAATTGTGGTTTTGATGATGCGAAATTAATGAAAAAAGAGTGCCAAACTTTACCTCAACGGAGAAGCTCCACTTGTTACGAATTATAGTGCACAAATATGCATGCATACTAGAGGATGAGAAAACCGATAGGGCTTCTGCAGAGAAAAAGGAAAAGACCTGGCAGCGGATCACAGATGACTCCAATGCTAGTTCTTCGACTGGTATATTACGTGGTAAGGCTTCTTTGAAGAAATGCTATGAAAATAGAAAAAAAGAGCTTCGGAAAACCTTGGCTGATGAAAAGAAGGAAGTAACTCCTACTGGCGGAGGCCTACCACCAAAAATACAAAAAAGAGATGAGACAGATGAACTACTTATCTCAATTATCAATAAAAATACATTAGTGGGTTTTCACAACAAATTCGATAATGATGCAGATGAAAGCTCTATTGTGTGTAGAGACCCTGATGAAAGTAATGAAGTGGAATCGCAGAGAGTAGACGAGGACAGCACAGAAAACACACACACAGGAGGGGAGACATGCCTGGTAGGTTGACTTGTAATTTTTTGCTTTTGGGTCGTTTTTCTCACTAAAACTTACTAAGAACAATTATTTTAAACTATATATTTGTCAGTTACATATTTATTACTTAAATGTAACTACCTACTTTACAATTATCTCTCAATGTTTGATTCTAGCCAATAGTCATTGCAAAGAAAGATGATGTTAATTAGAGAAAGTATAATGCGACACAACTACAAGATCCTATCAGCCCAGCTTTAGTTACAAATGTCGCAATCTTGAAACAAGATAAAACAAAACAAAACTTAAGAATATTGAAATCAATGATGCCACTATTTGTGAAATTTACAAGAAATGACATACAAGTAAAACAAATTTCAGTCATTGTGGAAGTTTGTGAGTTCTAGTACATAACTCTGATATTTTTACAGGTGCCCGACCATTTCAAATCTGCACCAAAAAGCCGTAGAAGCTTAACATCTTCTGAGATAGCCAAAAAGTATGACCAACTCTTAGATAAGAGATTGATGTTACTCGAAATGCAGTTGACTCATATGGAACAAGAAAATGCCCTGAGAACAAGACAACGCAAATTAGAGATAGAAATATTGGAAACAGACTTACGTTTAAAAAAGAAAAATTTAGAATAGTATTAATATCTTCATGATGCATTTGATTTTCTTCACAAACAATAATGGACTGGGAGAACTGACCTAGTTCCAACAGGTAATTCCATATTTTTTATAGCTCTGTGAACCTTCTTTGAAGTATGTCCTCCATTTTTTACTGGTAAATGCATCATTTTCTTTTATTACACTTTCAGCATGATTATAAAGACCAATGTTTAATTCCACAAAATTTATTACAGATTTGCAAAGTAATTGTCTATAATATCATTTCTAAAATCATACACTACATTTTCCTGTAGACGAATGGGAGGTATGTCTCCTTGTTGGACTAAATATTCGAATTCCTCCATATTAATGCCTACTGGAGGTGGGGGATCACCGTCGTGCATTATTCGAGCAATGTTATAAAGTATTGCTACCACTACCACTAAACCAGTTTCAAATTTGCATCTTAAGCCATAGGATAAACAGGGGAACCTTCGTTTCCACACACATATGGTTCTTTCTACTGCATTTCTGGTGCGAATGTGAGATTCATTGTAAAATCTTCTGTAAAAGGCCATATCATCCATCTCCTCGAAATAGTTGGGCCTCCTAAATATTCTTATTGGAAATCCAAAATCTAATATGTCTACAGTGTCATTATCGTCTTCCAGCAGGATTTCATCTTCTAGTTCCATCATTCTGCAACAACTGATTTTAATTTCACAAGTCAACATTTCACCACGAGACTTACATACTTTCCAAAACTAGTGAATAAAAAGTCAAAAAGTGAGGTTCTGATATCTACATAAGCTTGGCTTTACATATGAAGCCACCGAATTTGGCCGCTTAGATTCAAGCGAACTTAAAGGCGTTTGTGTATACTGCGAATACAAAACTGAAGCGTTAAGCGAGCTTAACCCTTAAGCTTCGCTTACTGGTATACGGCGAATACGGGCATTAGAGCTCACTGCTAAAGCAAAGGCAACTTGACAGATTTCAATATCGAATTTTGTATGGGGTTTCAATGAAAACCAAAGTGTATGCTGAGCCCAACGACGAAAGTATTTTTCTAGAAAGGATTGTTCAAGCAGCTCTAGAGATCACACCAGCAACGTGCCGTGCAGCTGCAGAATCCATCGTTCGTAGGTGCGAACTTAGCATTGGTATAGCGGTTGCTTTTGTGAATTTTTGTTCTTCTGTTCACTAATGAAATACAATGAATACATTTGTCCTAGTATTAATTTTTCGGGAAGTTTTTTTTCTTGTTACAAGGAATCGATTTTCAAATTGTTTCTCAAAAAAAAGGAAGATACTGAAATAAACAAAAAAATTTATTTTTAATGGCTTAATTCAGAAATAACTGAACATGCTAAAAACAGTGGAGTACAATGATTCGTCTTAGTATCAATTAGATTACTCCTTGGGACGCACTGGGACGCTATGAGTACATTAAAAGAAACCCTATATTACCGCATATAAGCATGACATGTTTTATTAAAATCAGCTAGAAAGTTTATAAATAATTGAAAAAAAACTGATTTTTTGTAGACACGTTGAACACTCGGTATTTAGAAAACGAAGCAAGATATGACATATTGTTATAGGAACGAAAAGTTTTCTTTTAACCTAAAGAAATGATCCTGAACGTTTGGCGGTTTAACCCTGGGTCACTCTGTATAATTGAATGAGTTTGTAATTTTAACTTGGTAACCACCTGCTGAGGTTATTTATCTGTTTCATTCTTTCTGAAATATTTGGTTTTTCTACGATTGATGATAAGTATATCTCAGTTTTTTTGTTACACGCGTTCAAACTCATTTTTAAGTTAGTTAGTTTGAGTATAAATAAATAAATTAATTTGGAATTTTATTTTGGTTACCATGTGCATGAGTTTATTAGGTGTTCAATTTTCATAAAAATAATATAACGTTGTGTTTATTGAGTTGAATTATTTCAGCAGTTGAGTACTGAGAAGGTTGGTAATACAATAAGTCATCCTATTGTTGTATTCGCGGTTTAGAATAATTCAATAGATTCCTCTGGAATTTCGTGGAATTCCTTGGAATTCCTTGGAATTCCTTGGAATTCCTTGGAATTCCTTGAAATTCCGTGGAATTCCGTGAAATTCCAAGGAATTAGGTGGAATTCCGTAGGAATTCCTTGGAATTTCCTGCAAAGTAGAATTCCAGTGTACGCAATTGATCTCGTTGCTATCATTTCTATTTCAGCTTATCAAAATACATATAATCTATTTTTGTTGTAGATATATCAGATAATCATAAAATGTTTTGCTATTCGAAGTTCATTGTAGAAAACGCTCAAAAAGCATTGAATTTTTTTTTAATTGTTGAATTGAATTGAAAATATGAAGAAATATTAATTGGTACCTAAAAATGAAAAAAATACTATCGAAAAACACTATGGTACATGGGGAGACGTGAAAGTTGCTATTGTGTTTTTATTTAACTCAGTCAACCTATTTCCAGGGCCGTAATTAATTAAGGGAATAATTCACCCAATTATAATAAAATATTACCGAAATATCCCGAAATATAAAAATAAATTTAATTTCTCAGTATGAAGTGTACATCGACGATCCAAAAACTACAACAAAAAATACAGGTTAAAAATTCAAAGATGGGGGTGGCCCAAGTCAGATGACACCCTGTATAAAAGAATCATGGACATATTCTGATAACCCATATCAAGTGCCAATAGCAAAATGTGGACAGATTTTCAATATGTCTGCGAATAAAGAAGATACAGGCAAAAACATTATTTGGGATTTTTTTGTTTTTCCTGTATATCTCCAGAACCAAAAGAGCCAAATTTTATTTTTTTTTTACATCATTGAATAGGTCTCTGAAATACACAATTTTGCCACAATTAAACCGACACTCTATATCTTATCGTTTAGGAGATCCCCAAGTACAGAAACGAATTTGAATAGCCCTGTATAAACCAATCAAATGCAATCATCTTTTTGATTCAAACCAATGAGAAAAGAACTTTTCGAAAACACTGTCTCCAGCCCGTCTTATTTTCAAATCGGTGTTCCGCCTCTTCCTCATTTATACGATTCCATAGTTACAATCACTGTAAATTCAGAAACGTCAGTTCGACAGTTCAACTCTTCAACTGATATTAATGACTCAAGATGAACCGTTCCTGCAATATGCATTTAGTTCATAATTATATAATGTATTTGGGCAATTGTCTGATTGAATATCCATGCAGAATATTCAAAATACTTTCACCTAGCCAGTAGCTCAAACTGTGTTGCTGTACGAAACACCACTCAAGCAAGATCTCGTGGTGTTTCTAAGCAACACAGTTTTCGTGACAGCAAAGTAACAGTTTTTTTTGGAAATTCAGCATTTTGTCGAGATATTACTACAGATGATTCAGTGTTGTACTTTGATTCCAACCTTTTTTAGGGCTGCATCAAAATACCGATGTTACTTTACCATTCCAAGAAATGGAATACTGTTCTTCAAGATGTAAGGAACAAGTTTTGGCCATTTGATATCCTTGATGATGAAGAGCTTGAAGGGACTTTGAAGAAAGTATACTATGTAGTAGTTATAATGATGATAGTGCAGTTGGTATTTGGTGTCTGTTTCATTTCTGTGTTTCTTCCAGCACCACTGCTTTTCGGAACCGAAAAAACATTACCATTTCCGACAAAGTTTTTCTTTGACTGCTCTGTCTCTCCAACATACGAACTGATGTATTGTTTTCAATGCATCGCCCTTGGTTACGTGATATTTCTAGGATCGGCAGGAAATGATTTTCTCGTACTCACAGTGGGCGCATGCGTGTCAGTACAGTACAGAATTTTACAATGCAGTTTTTTGAAGTTCAATAAAGCCGATATTCCGAGAATCAATGAAAGGTTCAAGGAATTAGGAGAAGAAGACACTCCACATCATAACGAAGAGAAGAAACATTTAGTGAGATGTATCAAACATCATCAGATGTTGCTGAGGTAAGTAGTTTCGATTTGTTTATTTGCAGGGTACTGCAACAGTGCGTCAGGCATTCATAGCACTCATACAAAGGCACATTCTGGGAAAATAATTTCAAATGTACAAAGTGTTTCAAAAGTGTGTGGCAAATTGAAGTTGAATTTTTTCAAGTGGAATACCCTGTATTTTTTCCCATATTCAGAATCACCCTAATGACCTCAACTTATGACCGCAATATTAGCACCAGGCTTTTTCAGGTTCGGGCATGACTAAAAAAAATACTTCAAACCCCCCAATTCAAAATTTCATACGTTGTGTGAATTAACCATTTCACTGTGAATTAATTGATAATTCCATTTTAGATGGTTATAGGATGCCACCGTATCATTAAAGGTCGGCATCATACAGGGTCTTCAGAATGAAAGCTTGAACTTTCAGAATTTGGAATCGAATTTTCTCAGATTTTGCAAATGGAACACTCTGTATATTTTTCGATGGATCGACGTAAAATTGAAATACACATATTTTTTTGTATAATGATATATTGCTCATTTCTAGCCATTTTTAAGATATTCGTGAAAACTAAAACTCGGGTGGTGTGAAATCATTATTTATTTCAAATAAATCGAAAAAAAAAAACTTTGTCGAAATGGAAACTAAACTGAATTTTCAAAATGTCTTCCACCCTGTTCTATAAACAATCTGATTGTATTTCGGAAAGACATTTCAACTTCTGTCAACGTATCAGGTGTAATAGTGGCAAATATATTTTCCACTCTTTGTTGCATATTCATAGGAGTTGTTGGTGGATTATTGTAGACTGTTTGCTCCACATGTACCCACAAGAAGAAGTCGAGTTTGGTTGGATTAGGTGATCTAGCCGGCCACCTGGTGGGTCCATTTCTTTCAATCCATCTGTTTGGGAAAGTATCTTGAAGGTGATCTTGTACAGTCTGTGAAAAATGTGCTGGAGCTCCATCTTCCTGAAGCCACATTTTGTTTCTAGTATATAGGGGTAACCCAGGCAGTAGGTATATCCTTGGGAAATCTGGGTACATAGGTCCATTGAGATGCCCGTTGAAAAAATGTGGCCCCATTACAGTATTGCCAATTATTCCATCCCACACATTCAATTACCATTGGTGCTGGTGGTCTATTTGTTTGGAAAATCGTGGATTTTGCGTAGAATAAAAATAAAAATCGTGTCGATTTACACACCCACTACTATGAAAAGTTGCCCCATCAGAAAATGGAACATAGTTGAAAAACATGGTATATTCCTATATTTTATATCTTACCCACTCGCATTCAATGCGACATTGAAAATTGGCATCGTTGAGCAATTGATGAAACTGAATTTGGTAGGAGTGAAAGTTTTTTTCAGAATACGTTGTACAGATTTCTCGCTAATACCTTATTCCTTCCCGATAATTTTTTGGCTGATATGAGGACTTTCAGTAACAGTCAGTAACACCGCTTTCCTCGTTGGTGACAGGCTTACTTCTTCCTTCCTTTTTATACATCACAATGTCAGTTCTTTCAAGCAATCTCCTGAATATTTTTCCTACTGGATGTCTCGTCTTAGAATAAAGGGTAGCATATATTTTACTAGCTAGAAGACAATTTATTCCACTATCCCCTAATACAAAAACCATATCAATAAGCTCATCTTTATCAAAATTCATTCCGGGAACTTCAAATTGAAACCAAACCGTACACTGACAACCTGTCAAATCCAGTGAACAGAAGAATCCTTGAATTATGTGAATAGCATTGACACTCAAGATACATTTGACAATCATGAGGATTGAAATCTGAAAAGTCACAAACAACGAGAGGTCTTTCCATATTCCAAACCGCTAGAAATGAGCAATATATCATAATACAAAAAAATATTTGCATTTCAATTCTACGCCGATCCATCGAAAAATATACAGAGATTTCCATTTGCAAAATCTGAGAAAATTCGATTCCAAATTCTCGAAGTTCAAACATTTATTCTGAAGACCCTGTGTGATGCCGACTTTCAAAAATGATATGGTAGCATCGTATAAACGTTCCAAATGGATATATTAGTTTCTTTTCAGTGAAATGGTTAATTCTCACAACATATGAATTTTTGAATTGGGAGGTGTGAAGTACATTTTTTATGAAAAAAAAAAAATGATGTCCGAACCTGCCAAAGACTGGTGCTAATATTGCGGTCATAAGTTGAGGTCATCAGGGAGATTATGAATATGGAAAAAAATACAGGGTATTCAATTTGAAAAAATTCAACTTCAATTTGCCACATATGAAAATATTTTCTTGTAACGCGCCTTCGTGAACAGTTTGAATTTAAATTTGAATCAAATTGGTAAATTCTATGGTATGAGTGCTATGAAAGCCTGACGCACTGTTGCAGGACCCTGTATTGTCTCTTGTGGTTTCATCCCCAACAAAGCGGTTATACAACCTCGTCAATAGTACGAGGGTTGCTATTTATGTATTGAGAATGAAGAACTAAAACAATAATTGGGGTTTAGAAACTTCTTTATTGTTTTTCAAAATACTCTCCTTTCAAATCTACACATTTTTGCATTCGATTAAACCAATTGGCAAAGCAGTTTTTCCACTCCAAAGTAGGTATCTCCAAAACATGGTTTTTGAATGCATAAACAGCATCTTGTGGCGTCGAAAAGCGTTGACCACGTAATTTGTTCTTCACTTGAGGAAACGAATAGAAATCATTGGGTGCTAAATCAGAGCTGCACGGTGAATGACCCATCAATTCAACGTTTTAAGTGCTCAAAGAGCAGGTTGTTTGAGCCGATGTGTGTGAGCTCGCATTGTCATGATGGAGAATTATCCTTCGTCGACGGTTCGTTTTCTTTATTTCATTGATGACTTCTGGCAAACAAACAGTAGTTCACCATTCAGAATTCACCGTTCTACGTTGCTCTGAAGGCACGTTTGCCACATGACCGTTTATACCGAAGAAACAGGCCAGCATTTGTTTCGAAGTGCTGCGAGCACGAACAACTTTTGTTGGATTTGGTTCATTTTGAAAGACCCATACTGTCGACTGCTGTTTAGTTTCGGGCTCATAACGATAAATCCAAGATTCGTCACCTGTGTATATGTCATAAACTGCATTTGATGCACCGCGGTCATATTTTGTAATCATTTCCACCTATTTACACGAGTCTTTTTTTGATCGATTGTCAAATTGTGCGGAATCCAACGAGAACAAATCTTTCTGACTGCCAAATGTTCATGCAATATCTTATGTATATTTGTCATACTAATGCCCAGGGATACCTCGATATCGAGATATGTCACATGACGATCCTGCATTATCAGTTCGGACACAGCATCAATGTTTTCTCGCACAACAACCGATTTTGGACGTCCATCTTTAACTTCGTCCGCCAGCGAAGTACGGCTACGTTTGAATTCACTAAACCATCGATATACTATAGTAAAAATCGAAGTGAGTTGATCGGCATACTGCTGTTGAGATAATCCACGTCGAAAATCGTAAAAAATCATGACACGAAAATGTTCACGATGTAGCTCCATTTTTTGGCCGAAATAAAATTTTCAAATGTCTATTAACAATACAAATAGCGTATGTATGAAAGAAGTTCTGATTACGTATACTGTCAAAAATGTCAAACTTTGCGATAGCGCAGTTGGATCGCGCCTAACAACACCAGTGTTGTCAATTCTCAATACATAATTAGCAACCCTCTTATATTCACTTATCAATAACCTTTGGCTGATTTTATGATGAATTGTATGATCCAGTTATTTCTGGTTCCACTGAGTAACTGTAAGAAAAAAAAATGGATCATATAAGAAAGTCCATACATTCCTTCATATTTTCAGGATAACTGGAAACTTCAATGAATGTGCTAGTCCTGCCGGGTTTTTTCAACTGTGTATATGTGTGGTTTCAATATGTCTTGGACTATTTGTAACGACAAAGGTGAGATTACTGTTAAGATTATCTTGAAACGGAACTACTACTCGGGTTGAAAATAAGTTTATTTAATAAACTCAAAACATTCAAAAAATATATGAAAAGTTATCATTAACAAAAGTATCAACAACATTACATCGCTATGTAAAAACATATAAAAGAATATCGGAGCATACAGAAGGATACTGCAAAATTGAATTAGTTTGCAGTAAAACTCAACACTTCCTCTCAAACAATTCCATTTTTCATGAGTCAATCGATCTGCATCACTCCCAGCATCGTTCTCATTTTGTCAAATTTTAAACATGCAAGTGGTTTTCGCTACTAACATGCTGAATTTCCATGACACCTTCTTGAAACTCTTCTCGGACGAAGTGAAAACGTATCTCAATATTTTAAAGAGAAACATTCTCAATTGAAAATTGAATCAATACGTGATTCCTCTGGAAATGGAGAAACCCTACGATAAAATTGAAGTTACTTTTTTGTAATATCTAACAGAAAACAACTACTTCCCCGGCAAAAGCCACGCTGGACATTGAACTACATCTGATAGATATTGAGAAAGACCTTATATAACATGAAGAAAAAATCAGAAAGTGAAAATTTGCATTTTCATTCAGATAGTTGATTATTTATTAAATGTCCAGTTTCCATTGGAGATTCTTATCTATGAATGAGATAAAGGAGAATGTTATTCAGAAGTATCACGCACAGAAAATCGCTCATTTCATTGACGCGTGGATTGCATCACTTTCGCTAGGCTTCCAATACATTTTGGTCTACAAAAATCTATTTCACTCTTCTAAGATCATCAGGGAGGTCGGAAGAATTGGAAAACATACTCTTCAGAAGCAATTTCACACTATAATGAGGAATTGTTGGACTATTTCTTGTGCGGTGAAACTTTGAAAATATTTTTCTGACATAAAACCTGTCATGGGTATGGCATGTTGATTTCATTGAAAATATGAACAGGATGTTTATAAAGTCAGTTGTGGAATCATCTGCGACTGAAAGTTGGAATTTAGTCGCTGTTTTCCATCGTACAAGATAACCTCTCTTGGAAGGGATTCAAATTTTAAAGAGAAACATTCTCAATTGAAAATTGAATCAATACATGATTCAATTTTCAATTGAGAATGTCTTCACTGCATTACAGTATTTCATATTGAATCTAATCAGAATTCTTTTGATATACGCACTCTGATTTATGAAAATACCATTTTCAGTCTCTTTTATTTGGATTCCCAAATAAGAGTCTAAAGAACCAACCGTTATTTTGAATCGTTCTCTCAGTTTATCGATGAAATTTTTTATTTCAATTTGATCGTTACCGGCGACAAGTCCATCGTCCACATGTATAACGAATAACATTTTTATATTGTTCCGTTCACGAATGTATAAACACGCATCGGCTTTGCTGCAAGTCATAGCTTCTTGTCTAAGAAAATCTACGAAAGTTTTATTCCAGCACCTTGGAGCCTGTTTCAAACCATAGAGGCTTCTGTTTAACCTGCACACATGTTCTGATCCATCAGCAAAACCTTCCGGCTGTCTCATATACACTTCCTCTTGAAGTTCACCGTACAGAAACGTTGTTTTCATGTCAAACTGGGCTAGTTTGAGATTTTCAGATGCAGCAACACTCAAAACTGTTCTAATAGTGTCGAAACGAGCAACAGGGCTGAAGGTCTCTTATCGGCTTACAGCTCATTTTGTATCTGTTTTTATTCTGAGTACCCACCGATTTGAAATGACCTTTTTTCCTGTGGGCAAGTCGACTAGAGTCCAAGTGATAATTTCAGACAAAAAGTCCATCTCTTCCTTCATGGCTCTTTTCCAGTTTTCACTTTCAGTTGACTCTATAGCCTCACTATAGGAATGGGGTACATCACATTCTACAACCATCAATAATCATTTAGGTAATCTGGTAAACGAACTTCACGTCGACCTAAAATTTTGTTATCATCACATCTTTCGTCCTCAATTTCATTTGTTGGGGTGATTTCTGATGAATTTCTAAACCAGATTCTGTAGCCGTCTTTTCCCCCACAGTAACCAACTAGAACACCTTCAACACTCTTCTCATCATAGTTTTTGCCTTCGTTGCTTCGGTACGTGAACATAACATTTAGTACCAAAAATACGTAAATGGTCAATGTTTACTTCCTTTCCCAGCCACAATTCAATGGGAGATCTATTTTTTACCGACGTGGGTCCTGTACCATTAAGAACATAGGCAGCAGTGTTGATTGCTTCGGCCCATAGGTAGATCGGTAAATCTTTCGAGTGCAACATGGCTCGTGCACTTTCAACCAGGGTACGGTTTTCTCTTTCTGCCATGCCATTTTGCTGTGGTGTGTAGGGCATAGAAACTCGACAACTCGACATTCGATTGAAGAATTGTTTCAACTTCCGCATTATCAATTTCCTTTTCACCATCACTGACAAACTCTGCGATTTTCACATTGGCTATTTCTGCTCCTTTGATGAAACTTTTAAGACAGAATGAAACTTCAGCCTTCGATTTGATAAAGAACACTCTTCGGTATTTAGAAAAATCGTCTTTGAAACAAACAAAGTACTTTGCCCCTCCTAACGAAGTTTCCTGCATCGGACCACAGACATCGGCATATATCAATCCTCCTGGATTCGTTGGGCGATTCTGGCGAGCTCTAAATGGATATATGTGCTGCTTCCCATATATGCAACCTTCACAAAATTCATCGTTGGTTGTTTCATCTACGTCAATACCATGACGTTTCAAAACTTCTTTTACATGCCTTTTGTGTTGGTGACATAGTCGTTCATGCCACAATTGAACACTTTCAGCAGCAGATGAGATGTACGCTTCAGCAGCTTTTTCAGGAACACACACCCTCATGTCCAGTATATAGAGTCCTCTAGGATTTCTTTTACCGCTCAAACGAGTCATCCCGTTTTTGGTAATCGCACATCCATCTTGGTTCACGTTGAAGTTGGAACCATTATTTATAGTTTGTCCAACAGAAAATAAATTGTGCCCAATTTGCGGAACGTACCAAACGTCTTTCAGGTGATTTTTGTACCATTTATTATAAAGTTTCATTTCGACGTTTATCGTACCATGGCCGTATGCTGGAATCGTAGCACCATTTCCAACTTGGATTTCTTTGGGACTAGTGAATGGTTCATATATAAAAAAATTGTCCTTTCTGCTGGTCATGTAGGCGGAGGCACCGGAATCTGCTAGCCGAATGTCATTTTCACAAGAAATCTTCATGTCGTTCTTGAATATAGATGAAAAAGCATCTCCTTCAGGTTTACTTGTCCACTTCGAAAACCCAGCAACTTCATTTTCAGGTTTTTGTACAGTTCTTTGTGAAATGACCAACTTGATGACACTTGAAACACCTTCGAATTATTTTTGGTGGTTTCATATTTTTCTTGGTCCCTGATTTTGCATCAAGGGCTGACGAATCATCCGGTTTTTGTGGTAGACGCATTTCAATGAGCCTCAAACGTTCCGTTAGTTTATTTATTGTTCTCTCATCAACAGGAACTGACTCCCAAACACTTTTGAATTCAAAGTATTCTGCAGGAAGGGTGGACATCACTCGACTCATCAGAAGTAGATCAGGCAGCTTCGTATTAACTAACCTATTCAGTTCTTCATTCAACTCCTGGAAGTTTCTTTGGAGTCGTGCTATAAGAGTTGCAATATCTTCCGTAGGATATTTTTGGGTTGTGAAAAATTGTTCCATCAACCTATCAACTCGTTGATCGGAAGTCTGTTCGTAGACAGACAGCAACTTATCCCATGTAGCCTTGGAATTTTCACACGTTGCGGTTAACTCAACATTGACGTCATTCATGTTCTCATGTTCTCAAGTTGTGCGAGAGCATCACTTTTCTTGAATATCTTCAAGTCATTCGCATATTGAGCTCGAATGTTCTGATCTGTAGTTGCATTTGGTTCTACTGGCAATTTGCTATCCCCTGTAACCACTTCGAAGACTTCGTGGTGTTTCAACAATAGCTCGATCTGCCTTCGCCATCTTGGCCAGTTCGACGCTCCTTCCAACTTCTCAATGTGAGCTTTGAAATCCATTTTGCACCTTTTCAAACGTAGTTTCGAAAATCTGATCCGTTCAAATATTTTTCAATATGCATGGCCTGGGCCCATAACCTGTTAAGATTATCTTGAAACGGAACTACTACTCGGGTTGAAAATAACTTTATTTAATAAACGCAAAATATTCAAAAAGTATATGACAAGTTATAATTAACAAAAGTACCAACAACATGACATCGCTATGTAAAAACACATAAAAGAATATCGGAGCATGCAGAAGGATACTACAAAATGGAATTAGTTTGCTGTAAAACTCAACAATTACATTGCGCAATGAGATTTTTGTCGATTCCATGACTCATACGCCACAACTTACAATAACACGAAAGTAAATTACGGATATAACTCATGACCAAAGAATACAACTCCAGAAGTTATGAGTGCGTGAGTTGATCACTTGAGCGTTCATTGTCGTGTTAATTTATTTGAAGTTACATTGACAAACGGTTACACTTGGAAAACTAAAATTCAGTAGGCAAACTCAGAAAGGATTGGAGTACTGATTGAATATATTGAGATTGAATTCATTTCGAGAATTGAGATGTTTTTGGTCGGCAATTGAAGGAAATTTTGCCGAAGGGTCTCAACTGAATGCTGTGAATAAAATGGAAATCTGTTGTCTGGGATTTTACGTATGTTGATAGAGTAGCAGCTTCCCACTTGCCTGCGAGCTCAAAGTCCACTGGATCGAAAGCTATTTCCGGCGGAAAGTTGTAGCGTACAGAGTACCAACATCTTGGTAGTAACTATTTGTTCTATCCTTTTGCTGATAAAACTTTCGGTGTTTACTGTCCTGAATCTCTGGCTTTTATCCATGAACTCAGAAGGAGATTAGGCCAAGCAACAAATGATTGTCGTTCAATTACTTTTTTGATAGAGAGAATTAGTATTGCTATCCAGCAGCTTCGGTTTTTGAAACTATTTCCCCTCCTCATTGTTTGGATGAAATCATGTATTACCCTCATTCTAGTAGGAAACCCAAATCTCTCTGGACAAAGAAGAAAACAGTGCAAAGACTCCAATTCATGACGAAATACAGATTGTTGATCCTATTTCCTTCTCAGAAAAGTCCAATCATTCTCAAACCGATAAGTTTATCCCTCTAGAAGATTTCACTTCAGTAAGAAGGATTGATTGCTGTGTGCCGAGTTTGATTCAAGATATTGCTGTTCTGCCAGTCTTCATATAAATCTACGAGTTACCTTAAAAATCATAGGAGTGAAGTTGGATTGAACAATTTGGGGAAAACTTGCTATATGAATAGCGTTCTACAAGCGCCGTTTATGACCGGAATCTTTTAGGAAACAAATAATAACCAGTAATAATGATATTTCCCAGTACTTCTTCGAACTGAAGCAAATGTTCAACTAACTTCAATTTTCCGATAGGGTTTCTTCCATTTCTCCGGTTGATTTCATGAAGTCTTTGGGGCTGTGATGTATTAGATCTGGAGACATTATTTTAGTTATGACAACTGCTCATTTCCGGATCTGTCTCGAAGAAAACTAGAACGTTAACGGGCAGTATGTTCGCGGTATCCGATTGTAACAATCCCATTACCTTCATCGATGGAAATAATAAAGCCTAAGTGAAAAGTATATATGCTCCGAGTTTTCTTTACATTCTTATCTATCACAAAGTACCTACTTACTGATACTAAGAAAAACATTACATGGTGGCAGCGGGTAAAAAACGCGCTTATTAACGTGACCGTGCATTGGTAGTTTTTGTTTCAAGTTTTCGAGCTGGTGTCCTTGGCTCGATGTTTCCTTGAAACCAGCCAGTTGTTGTCGATGAAACGCGTAAAATCGAATACCTATAGCGAAGTGCTCAGTTCAGCTAATCAGTGTCCAGTTAGATAAAATAATAAATAAAGTGTGGTCAGAGTGATTTTGAAACCTTGAATATTCCATACGAAAAACTGTCCCCTGTGTCGTCTATTTTATCGTCCTACTCCAGTCATAAAATCAATGTGGTTGGACAAATAAGTGTGGTTTGTAGTTCGAAAGCTACGAAAGACAGTAGACCTTTGTTCTACGTATTGAACTCTAAAACGCAGTGTTCTATTTTGGGTCTTGACGCTGTTTATGAAATGAAAATAATTCCAAAAACTGTTAATTTGATTTCGAGTGACTTTTGCAATAGTTTCGATGAAATTTTGAACTCATATAAATCAGTGTTCGAGGAAATCGGTAAAGTGAGAAGGCAATATAAAATTTCTCTCACAGAGGGTGCGATCCCTACGGTTAGTGCACCCAGAAAAATTCATTTGGCATTTAAAGATAAAGTAATGGAAAAACTTAGTGAAATGGTATTGAATGGCATAATTCAACCTGTATCTGAGCCAACGGATTGGGTCCATCCAATTATAGTTGTCCCAAAACCAAATGGCGACATACGTATGTATGGACCCCTGTAACTTGAATGAATATCTTAAACGTGAACGGTTTGAGATACCGACACATGTTGTATTGTTTTCGCAGCTTGCCGGCTCGAAATACTTTAGTCTTCTGCTTTTCTGCAAATCCCACGAAAGCTCCTTAATGTGCACGGTTTCCACCAGTTTCAGAAGATTTCGCTACACCAGACTTCCATATGGAATTTCATCGTCACCCGAATTTTTTCAAAGATTTATCCACGACATATTGGCCGGTATTTCGGGTGTTATTGCGTATTTCGATGACATTTTAGTATTCGGGCGCGATAAGCAAGAACATAACAGAAACTTGAAAAATGTTTTACAAAGTGTCAAAAACAGCGGGTTGACTCTCTACAAAGACAAATCAAAATTTTGTGTGACTGAAATTAAATTTCTTGGACAAGAAATAAGTGGTAGTGGTATAGCTCCGGACACAAACAAAACAAAAGCAATATGTGACATGACAGCGCCACGAAACAAAAAAGACCTTCAACGTTTTCTCGGGATGATAGTGTACCTGGCCAAATTTTTCCCGAACTTATCCCAGGAGACTGCTTAACTGAGAAAGCTACTTAGTGAAAAATTTGAATGGCAGTGGACTGACATTGAGGAAAAATGTTTAACTCGTTTGAAACACCTTGTTTCTTCTACTAAAACTCTCTCGTATTTTGATCCTGGTAAGCAGACCACATTATCGGTTGATGAGAGTCCATTTGGGCTTGGAGCCGTTTTGCTCCAAGAGAACAAGCCCATTGAATTTGCTTAAGTGTCTTTGACACCGACCCAACAAAGATACAACCATATCGATAAAAAATTACTTGCTTTAGTATTTGGCTGTTAAAGGTTCCATTACTATCTGTATGGCAACGGTTTCAGACTTGAATCAGATCATCGTCCACTGCTGGGCATTTTGAAAAAACCCCTCGATGAATTATCCCCAAGAATTCAGAGATTAACCATTCGACTCCTAAGTTACAATTTTCAGTTGGTGTACGTTCCAGGATAACAGTTGCAAGTTCCAGATACTCTGAGCCGTGACCCAACAACTGAAACAATTGGAGAACGATCTCAAAATCCATTCCATCATAGCAACCTCTGAAGAAAATGAAAATAGACTACAAAAGGCCACAATGGAGGACACGGAACAGGGGAGGGTGGAAAATTGTGTGCTCTCTGGCTGGCCCGATCATAAAGCGAATATCCCGAGTGACATCAAAAAGTACTGGGAGATCAGAAATGACATCCACCTCTACTGAGACATATTATTTTACAAAAACAGAATAATCGTTCCCAAATCCTTGCGAAATGAACTACTAGCTGTTATTCACATCAAGGTATAATTTCTTGTAGACAAAGGGCACACGAGGCAATTTACTACCCAGGTATTAATTCAGAAATTGAAAACCTAGTTTCGAGCTGTCCAATTTGCCAGGCTTATTCGGCAAGCAACCAAAGGGAACCTCTAACTCCTCACGAAATACCGGAGTACCCATGGCAAAATGTTGGCCAGGATTTCAAGTCCCTTGGACGAGAAGAATTTATTGTTGTTGTGGATTATTACAGCAAGTTCGTGATTGTCAACAAAATCACTAGCAAAACGGCACACAGCGTAATCTCAACGCTGAATAATATTTTTGCTATGCAAGGCTTACCACTCGAGATTTGCACCGATAATGGCTGTCCTTTTTCCTAGTATGAATTTCATGTATTTACAAGAAAATACAATGTGAAATGGTCATCATCCAGTCCACTGTATTCACGTTCAAATGGAATGGTGGAACGACATATCCAGACAGTAAAAGCCATGTTAACCAAATCTTACAAGGACAATCAAGACCCTTTTTTGGCAATACTCAATTATAACGCCACTCCCAAACAAGACCTACCAGCTCCTTCACAGCTGCTCACGGGGAGGAGAATTCGTACAATGTTGCCTGTAAGCTTTGGAAATCTGAAACCAGATTTTCCAGTGGATAATATCAGGGGAAAATTAGAGGCCCGTCAGAAAACTTAGAAAATAAATTCTACGACATATCTACGAAACAACTGCCTGACCTGGAACCCAATTGTCAGGTTTTTGTCAAGAATAAAACCCGTGAGTGGAAACCGGGTAAAGTCCTGAGCAAAAGAGGACCTAACGATTACAATATTGAAATGGATGGAGCAGTGTACCGCAGAAATAGGCAGTTCCTGCAGGAAGCCCGAGTTAGGCTTTCTGAAACTTTTTCTTCAGATGAATCGCTTTCAGAAATCACACCTGAGCTTGAAGATGAACCTTCCTCCAACCTGTTCAGTGGAAAATCTGAACAAGAAGATATCATTCAATCAGACGAGAACGAGAAGTGGTAGAGTAATTAGGCCAATAGAAAGATTACAATTCCATTGAACAATCGAGATTTCTGTTTTTTCTGTTAGGCAAAATATTTACTCATTAATTGTTATATCAGATATCTTATTGAAAAAGGACCGTGTGATGTATTAGATCTGGAGACATTATTTTAGTTATGGCAACCGCGCATTTTCGGATCTGTCTCGAAAAAAACTAGAACGCCAACGGGCAGTATTTTCGCGGTATCCGATTGTAACAATACCATTACCTTCATCGATGGAAATAATAAAGCCTAAGTGAAAAGTATATATGCTCCGAGTTTTCTTCTTTACATTCTTATATATCACAAAGGACCTACTTACTGATACTAAGCAAAACATTACAGGGGCCAACTAGGTTTTTATCAGTACAAGACAGTTTCGAATTTTTGGAGTACCTGTTGAGTACACTTCTTGAGCAGGAGAATAGTTTGATCAATTCTAGAGAAAGCCCTGATGTTGTTTCAATCATTTAATATCGCTTCTCCAGTAAAAACATCTTTTGGAAGGAAAATTTTTACAGTTTTGAGTTGCAACAGATGCGAAATGACGACCAGAAACTCCAGTAACTTCTTTGAATCAAAGCTCGCGTATCCCAATCTATTGGAAATCCAATCCGTGCATAATCTAATCAATCATCACTTGAGAACCGAACACCTAACAAATGATTGACAAATGTTTTGCCCATTCTGCGATAAACCAACCGATATAGATAAAATAACAAGTATTGTTGAATCACCTGCAAATTTGATCCTGACTTCGAAGCTCTTCAGTAATGATTCAGCATGTCGCAGATGTATTTGTAACTAAAAATAAGATCTTTATTTTTATTTACTTGCTCATTTAATACAGCAATGCCTGTGAGCTGCTCAGATTGGTACGGAAGGTCGTGGGTGTCGTTATCTGCAGTATTAAAGATAGATCCTTTGACAAATATTTATGGAGACAAAGATAAAAGATACTAGGTAAGCATGGGCACCAGGTTCTTTTTTTATTAAATGAAAATACCAAAAACACGGATTTGTCAAAAGATAATCTTTGTGCTTCTCAACAGTAAAAGCCAGAATTTCAGAAAACACTATATTCACAAAGTTACATTTTTTTTTATTACACATGAAACATGTTTGCGTACATAACGTACAATTTTGGAAATGTAAAGTACAAGCTAGTTTTATTGGAGTCGATTCGCTTACAAAAGATTAGGTGGTTCGTTTACATTTTATGATCAGTCGTTGCGATGAGTGGAAAGACTTACTCCAGAGCGCTACTTCGACGGTGAACGTAGGTGCCTTTAGGGGTGTCTCAAGACAATGGCTACTCTACTAGCTGGATAGGATATGTAGTCGGTCTGGGATCTTTCCTGTGACTCAGATACTTGGACGCTGAGATATACGCTGCGAAAAAGTAAACAAACCAGTACCTTGTGACAGATTTGAGTCACATGACTCGTGATATGGGCGAAATCGAGGACAAGACTAGTCTCAGATTTTCTTAAAGATATGATATAAAATTGTACTAGTTAAATGTTTCAAGGATACAATTTAGATGTTAGTATTAGGAAAGAAATATGGAGGTTTGCTGATTTAAACAATGTTTCTAAGATGCAACTGAGGTAAAGAATATAAATTTGTGATGAAGCTTAAATTTAGGATCTTCTCAAGCAATGGTAGAGAAGAGTCCAGTCTCAAACGAGCACAAGAAAAATAAATTTCATGAAAATATTGCTTTCTACAATTTTCTTTAAAATTTAATAACAATTTACAATTGTTCAGGAGAACTGACATGTAAGAAAAATCATGAGAAAATATTGATCTCTCTCATAAAGAATAGATACAACGGTATAGATAGAGAGAGAGAGAGAGTATCGAGATAGTCCTTGACTTTATAAGGTGTCACAAAGCAAGCAGATGACTTGATTTGTGTCACAACGACTGGAAGTGAAAGGTTGTCATAGAGAGAGGTTTCAAATCATATAGGGTTTCTTTTGGCTATTGGCCAGGCCCTTCCATCCAAACCTGGGCAGAGATGTGGAAGAGATCGAACCAAGAGTTCAAAGAATCATGAGCGAGTTCAGCTCCAACAGATATAATAAAAAGATAAATTTAAAGCTTTGAACTCACCCATGAATCCTGTCCTCCTTGCTACAAGACCAGTCTTTCCTGCAGATCACTATCCAAGTTCAGGAGGAGTACCTTTAGCTTCTAGTTTACTGCTCGCACCTAGGCTTGCCTTCTAAGCAGATTGATACTTTCTGACACTCAGAAAAACTTGTGGCAGCACTTGGAATCACTGAAAACCATTTAGCACGAACAGAAACATGTTTGATTCATATTTTAACGTTTGAAAGATAGAATTTACAGAAATTATTGACACATGTGAGTCATCAATATCAGAGGTTAGGAACAATTCATCTATGACATTTCAGGACCGACTCGTCGAAAGAGGGTACGAAATGTTATTCAAATTTAAATTATGGAGATTATATTTATTTTCAAAATTTATGGGTACAGATAATTATTAGTGACGCACATGAGGCCATCTTGTTTTCGTGAAGCGTGAAGAATATGAAGATCAAAAATACATTTTGTAGGGGATTCGACTTCCGGCAGCGGTAGAGGTCGGATGGCGGCCTCGTGCTGGAAGTCAGGTTATAGTCCCTAATAGCACCATGAAGTCCGATGGTAATCCATAGGACATCCTCTCAGGACATTCGGGACGTCCTTAGGATGTACAAAATTGGTACCGCGGACGTCCATTGGACATGCGTGGGAAGCACCAATGTCTCGACTTCTCACCAAAATTGGACGTGTTATAAGGATATCCAATGGACATCCACCTGGGATGTTCATTGGACGTCCCCGAATTACATCAATCGAAAGTACATCTGGGACGTCCTTAGGATGTGCAGAATCAGACACTTTGTGTGTTTGTTTCTACATCTCTTTCAGGACTAAGATTATGATATTGTTGTGGATTATTGGAGATAACAATTTGGATGGAACCAGATTTACGTACTAGGTAAGCTCAGCACTCTCCCAGAGTCATTCATTCGGTTTTGTACATGTTTAAAGGATACACACAACTCTACTTGTCTTACGGAAACATCTTTTTCAAAACAGTGTTGAATAGGTTAGTAATAACTATTGAATAGTATAACAAAACTTTTATTTTCATTTAAAGATATAACTACACTGAATGAACACAAAATAACTTACAGAACAGTCACTAAACTAATTAATCACAAAAGACGATAGAAAAGCCGCCATAGTTGGTAAATACTCAACAATTGTCTGTCAATTCGTCAACACTTCACTTGAACACAGAACACAGAACACAAAACACAGAAAACAACTTTATGCACGGAATCCATACATAGAGGAATTGTTCGGTTTCAATCCGTATACGAACTAGAGAGACAAACATAAATTTTTTATTTTCATTGTTGTGAAACAGTGAATCCTATTGGCATAAGCACAAACTCGAGAATATGGCCCCTGATTACCTCAATGATAGTAAAAAGGGTTTTATTTCAGATGGGTTGTTTTCGCTGTAATGTTTAGCCCTATTGTAAATATGCGATCCATTTTATACCTCTTCTGTAAAACCACTAGCTGGGATGTATTCTTTGGATGGATGCACCTAGGAAACATTCCGAAAAATATTCAATCCAGGACATCCCAAGGAAGTCCTCGCTGGGACATTTTCTGAAATTCACTGATTGGGATGACGTCCGATGTACATCCATCAAGGACGTTCCAGAATGTACCCGTACCAGGACCACCATAGGAAGTCCTTTCGAAGACATGCCAAATACATGCCAACCAGGACATCCAATGGATATCCTAGAAAATTCTACAAAATATATCCGAACCAGGACATCCCAAGGAAGTCCTCGCAGGGAGATATTCTAAGATTAACCAATTGGGACGTCCAATATTCATTCATGCGGGATGTTCCTAAATGTCCCGTACCAGGACAACCATGGGACGTCCTTTCAAAGACATGCTTACTACTTACTAACAAGGACGTCCGATGGATGTCCTAGTAAACATTACAAAATATATCCGACCCAGGACATCCCAAAGACGTCCTCGCAGAGACGTTTTATACGATGTACCGATTGGGACATCCATAGGAAGTCCTTTGGGGAAATTCATGAAAATGCACTGACTCGGACGTCCCATGGACAATGATTTCAAGTCCCGGACATTCGGACATGATTTGTACCAAATAGGGACGTCCCTGGGACATAGGGTGTTTTAATTTTAAATATTTTTTGAAAAGTAGTATGTGTTGTGATGTCTGCCGTCATTGAATCAGTACGTGCATTGAAAGAAGTTTATTAAATGTTTGTGAAGTTCGCCGTAATACCACATGTCGTGGTAACACGTGCATTGAAAAAATTATAAAAAACAGTAAAATTTTTTGTGGGTGGAGAAATTGCTTCGAGCAAGACCTTTTCCATCCTCCGGACGAAGCTCCCGGTAATTACGCCGGTAACCAGGCCGGGACGGGACGGATTCCCGTTTACCTATGGAAGAAGAGCTGGCCAATTACACCTCACTGGAAGTAACGGCCAATAAACGAAAGAGAGAGAGAGAGAAATACATTTTGTAAGTTTAGAAAAATATGCCAAAAGAATGCCGATATGTTTATCGATTCGATAGGTGAATCGTTCAGAAATTGATTATGTTCATAATGCAAACATATATACGACCTTTCATCTCCTCGTTGTGAAAAATTTACATTTCCCGAAGGGAAATTCAAAAAGCAACCGACTCTTCGAGTGCTCAATTCAGAAAGGGCCGAAGAAGGAAGAAGTCCTTTCCAAGAAGGAAGTCGATCTCCCTCTCACTCTGTCTATGTTCAGTGTTACCAACAACTGAACAATTGAATAAATTGGAACATCTCAATAACATGTGATACCAACATGAAATAAACAAAATAAAAAGTAACCAAATGTTTTACACTTCGTTACATATTGAATCATTTCAACGTGTCAAGCTGGATGAACAGCCCTATCTAGCCGACTGCCTTTATGAGCTTCACGCAGTCATCGTCCACTGTGGATCATAGCCACTACTATACCTTGGCCAAAGACAGAAGGGATTGGTTTGGATTTGACGAATTCATTTAAGCCGCCCCGGAGCGCCAATTTTTTTTTTTATTATTGTTACTCAACATAATAAAATATCTAGAGGTGTCTGAGTACCCTTCTCTCCAAATTAATCCATCAAGTGAAAAATATGAGGTAAACATCCGATGGGAAACAACTGCTTCCTTGGGAAAATCGAGGGGCACTCCTTGGAAGCAAAGACTCCAGAAAAAATTTTGTGAGTGGATGGCGCTGTAACTAACTTATCGTAAGGTGCGGCTCCATCTGTGAGGAAATAATAGTTGAACAGTTGGTTATTATTTGTTGGGCATGGACAAGACGAATCTACTAATCAAGTGAATGAAAAAGTTGTATTTTGTGTACATTTCTTACATTTGCAGAGCGCTTCCGGCTAGTAGGCCATTATCAGTGCGATACTTGCAAGTTAGTAATATTCTTCGAAAGACAGAGAAAGTTAGTAACATTTTAAATTACTTATTCGACAAGTACTCATACAGGAGATCTAATAAAACTCGACAAAACCATGGTTAACACTTGTTTGAACAGATACACTTTCAACAAATATTTATTCAGCTAGTCAAAAAGTTTCTGGTTTCATTGTGACCTTTGAAATTTCTCAAATTACAATGCAAACGGCTGCTGTTCACCGGTGAGCACAAGGAGAGGAATTTTCTGAGGTATTATTGTCCCTTAAAGGGCGCCATGCAACTTTCTCCGATTAAATAGTTTACTGTCTTGAATTACAAATAAACAATGGGAGTGACAATTTGTATATTTACGTAATTACAAGTACCAAACCATTGGTATCAATCTGTATTGGGACGCATCTCTATAGTATACTATGCGTCTGTTTACAAGATGTATTTATTAGTTGATATTATTTATCTTTACAGTAATGGTTAGAAGAACCTGCTGGCATCACTCACAAAAAAAAATCACTTTCTCTTTAATGATTGAAAAATGCTGCCACTCAGTGGTGATTCTATGAAATAACCACAAAAATAAATGAATAAATGGAAAGATCTGGCCTTTTTGGTTGTCTTCTCCCGGAGGCATTTCACTCATTCGATTTTTATCCTAACGATTTCGAATATCGTTACGGGATCTTGAACAGTGTTCAGTAAATTCTGGAATTTGCTCACTAGATAGACTTTCACATTCTGTGGTCAAAAAAGCTGTCAAAAGTCAAAATTTCACTTATGATCTGCATATGTTAATGTCACTATACATCATCTGTCACTTTTCGATTTATGTCTCTGTCACATTTCAAACTATTTTTCATTTCTGTCAGTACCTCGTGGTCTTCGAGCCTGGTTAGGTTTAAGTCAGGTGAGTGGGCCCGTATCAGGCCCTCTACTGCGGCTAATGGCCTATTGTGGCTCAACCTATGGTTATATTTCTCTCAGTATATCCAATCTCTTAATGAAATTGGGGAATGTATTGGGAGAACAATTCACCAGGTTTTTTGTCCTTACTGTCGTAACGCCAAATACTGAGAATCTGGTTCTGGCCACTGCAGGGCATGTACACAGAATGTGTTCAGCCGTTTTATCATCCTCCATGCATAGCCAGCACTCTGCATCTTGTGCAACTCCGATTTTATGCTTGAGTTTGCAGTAGCCAGTAAGCAAACCTACTATAACTCTGAGATGCGGTCTACTGAGTTCTAGCAGTCTGTCAGAGTCCAGTTTTTTCCTTGTACAAGCAATGGATTCTTTGGAATGGGCTAGGCCCGGTAGACTACGCAAGTACTCGAGTCTTCCATTGTCTGCCCAAGCTGTCATGACATTCTTGGCAGTGCTATATGCTGAACCGATTACCGGTTCTGGTCCAGTGAACGTTGTTTCGGCCCTCCCTTTTGCTAGGGCGTCCGCTATTTCGTTTCTTTCTAGGCCTGTGTGACCTGATGTCCAGACTAGGGCAACGTTGTTGCGTTGCGCTAGTCAGTTTGAGGTGTCTCTGCAGTTCCATACTGCTCTAGATTTGAAGCAGTTGGATTCAAGCGCTTTCAGTGCTGCTTGACTATCTGAAAATATTTTCATTGTTGGTATCGATTTAACAGCTCCCTGGCACACATTTTAATGGCATATACTTCTGCCTGAAATATCGTAGCTAGTTTACCCATACCACTGGGTTTATCCCATATATACCGGCTCCGACGCTTTCCAGAGTTTTGGAACCATCGGGAAACCAACGTTCATTTGCCCTAAATGGGTTAGTTTCATTCCGGACCCAGTTTTCTCTTTCAAGAAAGACCACAGTGTAGGACGTGTGAAGGTTGATAGTTTTAGGCATGATGTCTGAGGGCTTTCCTAGAATGTTGTAAGCTATTATGTCATCCAGCATGCTGCTGCCTCTCATGACACATGCCTGCGGTAGACGAATGGCCGCTAGGTAGAGGCTAGGTAGTGTCTGCATGTTGTCCATCTTGCCTCTCTCTTCAGAACTATGTGGATAGAAAGTAATTCCAAGGAGGGCTTCCATCGAGTATGAAAATTGCCACGAAGTTTGAATTTTGAATTTGCAAATATAAAAAAACAAATGGGTAGTTGAATAAATATTTTAATATTTTAAATGTATGTCTGTTCAAACTACTATGGTTTTGTGGATCTTTATCAGTTATCTACTTGATGAATATGTAACTGATAATTTTCCCACTTTTTCCATTTTCTAAACAATATCATTTACTTGCAGGGTTCGCACTGACGATGGCCTAACAGCCGAAAGCGCTTTGCAAATTTCACCGAATCTGATGTTATTCAAAGTACCCTTGCACTGACAAGAGGCAAGAACATCAAAACATGCTTGCAGGTGGTTATTCCCAGCCAAATGTATGGTAATCTACTGTTCAGTTACAATGAGCACTTGCAATTCAAGGAAGGTTGCAAAAATATCTGTCAAATGTAGTTCAACGTCCGTCGTGGTATTAGCCAGGGGAGTAGTTGTTTTCTTTTAGATGTTTGCATTATATTGTCCACATGGTGGCCATATTTAGAGAGAAGCGTACTTCGTCAATGTTAATTGATTCAATTGTTATCAGCATGAAATGGTCTTTCAGCGACACAATATCGAATGTATGTTTTCTTTTTCAACAGGAATACTCGACGTTATCATATTTTGCCACGATGGGTATATTATTATCTGCGACTACCTACCAACTGGTCATGTACTGCGGGATGGGAAATGAATTGAAGTACCAGGTACTTTTTGATTTATTTATATATACAGTTTGGCAATTATAGCTAAGATTTCCACTTTATTCGCGAACAATCACGTGTATAACACTGGATAGTTAGTCGTATGACTAATGCGCATCAAGGGCGTGCATAGTTTCACAATTGCAGCTATATTTGCCAAGCTACTTATTCATTGAGTAGCATTGGCGAGGAGGAAACCGCTGAGGAAATTGTGTACACTTATTTCCAAAACTCCCAAGTAATTTCTCTAACACCCAAGTTACAGCGAAGTGGTCGTGGTGTTAGAGCGTTTGGCTTCCACCCAGGCGGACCAGGTTCGATCCCCGGTCACTGAATTGGTTCGGATTCCACTTTCATTTGAACTGTTGTAGGTCCCGGATCTCCCTTGCTCGCACAAGCTCTGCTTCTGAGGGGTTTTCTCCAAAAACCTGGGAGTTGCGTGAAAAACAAGCAAATCCCGAGTAATACCCCGAATAAATGCCACTAATACCTCTAATACCCAAGGAATAAAAGCAATAGAAATCCGAGTTTTTGGTTGTTTTGTCAAGTATTAATTTTTTATTCCACAATTGTGATTCCAACACCGATGTTTTCTATTATCCGGAAATTCCCGATTCCATGGATTGCGGACCTTTTTTTTGTCCTTCTGGCACGAAATATTTTCTGTGATATCCATGTATTACTCGAGTGATACCTCTATTCCCGACTAATGCCCATCAATTTTCGACTAATATCCCTAATTCCCGTATAATACCATAGAAATATATATTATATACTTACTATAGAATGCTAATCCCCATGTCAAAAGTGTTGTAAAAAGTTCAGGCTAGTCCGCAATACGCATTCGCATCATTAGTGACCTAACCTAACCTCTTTGTACTTATACCTGTTATTTGTATTTAGCCGATTTGAATACATATTGTCACATATTGTCACATATTTTTGATCCCAAATATTCAGCAAAGGCCATCAGAGAGTAGAGTACAGTTATTATTATTTATCGCTCTGAAGCGACTGATTTTTGGTATCACATTCACTTTTCAGCTGTAGTTAACCAACAAAAATCTACGGAACCACCCCCAAATCGTCGCGTCGGTGCGAATTTCAAGGATGCACTGGATTGAAAAATAAATTAAAAGTACAAAAAAAACATGGAAATGAATTTCAGCTAGTATGATGAATAATTTCATCCCAAATTGGATGCTTGGAAGCTCGAGTTTTTTTTTTTCAAGAACGATTCATGTCAAAATATGCAACTGCATTTAATTTAAATCATTTGAAGAGATTAACGAGTATTTCTGGTTGTATTACCTTAGTGCAATTTCCACAATGGGGGTGCATAAAAAAGTAAGGACAGAAGCATTTTCCTTACCATCAAAGAAAAGCATTTCCATATTGATATAAGCGGTGTGGCAGAAAGTTGTATCACTCGCCATGCATGTTTATGCAGACACAGTATTGGTACTGCACCAGGTTTCAAATTATTCTATTGTCGTTTTCACATGAATCTTCATGATGAAAATTTCTGCCACAAATTACAATTTTCTCTCTCCAAAATGTTCTGCTGGGGTCTTTTCTCAAGAACAATAACCAAAAATCATGCCTTTTTTGTCAAGCTAAAATAATATTCAAGCTATTTTGAGCAAAGCTTATAATAGGTACATAAAAAATTTCATTATCTACCAAAAATGATTTATTTCAGGTATTTTTCCTTTACACAACACTAAACAGTTTATTGTTTATTTGTAGGAAGAAACGGCTTTATTAGAAATTGTCTTCAAAGGGACAAGATTAATGCATATTCACGAATGATGGAAGAATAACCAACGACAACAAACACCACACAAAACGACAAGAGAAAATCTGAAATTCTAAAAACCGTCTCTGATCTCTGATAAGAGTGACAGATCTTAGTGACAAGTCTTCCTGTTCATGAAAAAGCATTGTGGATTTCAAAAAAATATTGGTGGATTTCGTTGACTTCTCAGTAGGGCGTGATTCATATTTTTCAAATATCAATTAAATGGGCGAATATCTTGAAAATAAACGAAAATTAGACATTCACAATTTTAATTTGAGGTGGTGCCTGAATAAATTTTTTCGTGTTTTGAAATGGTGGTTGGAGGAGGTTTTAGATTTTCAATCTATAAAATATTACACAATTCTTCAGCATAATCTGAACTAAAATCATAGAAATATATATTATATACTTACTCTAGAATGCTAATCCCCATGTCAAAAGTGTTGTAAAAAGTTCAGACTAGTCCGTAATGCGCGAGCGCGTCATTAGTGATGTTTGTAACAGGCCCGGTTTTAGTAAAATATAATGGAACTTGTGAAGATTAACAAACATTAATTCTGAATCTCGGAGAATAAGGTTGGAAACCTCATTGTGCTTATAACTGTTATTTCTATTTAGCTGATTTGAATACATATTTTCATATATTTATTATCCCGAATAATCAGCAAATGCCATCAGAAAGAAAAGTACGGTTATTATTATTATTTACCGCTCTGAAGCGACTGATTCTTGGTATCACATTCACTTTTCAGCTGTAGTTAACCAACAAAAACCTACGGAACTACCCCAAATCGTCGGTGCGAATTTCAAGGAAGCACTGGATTGGAAAATAAATTGAAAGTACAAAAAACTATGAAAATTTATTTCAGCTATTATCATGAATAATTTCAACTCAATTTGGATTTATAAAATTGGAATTGAAAGCTCGAGGTTTTTTTTTCGAGAACGATTCATGTCAAAATACGCAACTGCATTTAATTTAAATCATTTGAAGAGATTAAGATGCTATTTCTACTAGTATTTCTGCTTGTATTACCTTAGTGCAATTTTCACAATAGGGGCTCATGAAAAAGTGAGGCGATTCTTTGTATGTTTAGCACTTTTTGTAGGAATCTAGAACTGATAATATAAGCGGTGTGGTAGAAAGTTGTATCACTCGCCATGCATGCTTATGCAGACACAGTATTGGTACAGCACTAGGTTTCAAATTATTCTATTGTAGTTTTCATATGAATCTTCATGAGGAAAATGTCTGCCACAAATTACAATTTTCTCACTCAAATGTTCTGCTGGGGTCTCTTCTTGATAACAATTAACAAAAATCATGCCTTTTTTGTCAAGCTAAAATAATATTTAAGCTATTTTGAGCAAAGCATATACCTAGGTACATACAAAATTTCATTTTCTACCAAAAATAATTCATTTTAGGTATTTTTCCTTTACACAACACTAAATAGTTCATTGTTTATTTTTAGGAAGAAACGGCTTTATTAGAAATTGTCTTTAGAGGAACAAGATTAATGCAAATTCACGAAAGATGAAAGAATAACCAATGACAACAAACACCACATAAAACGACAACAGAAATTCTGAAATTTTAAAAACCGACTCTGTCTCTGACAAGAGTGACAGATCTTAGTAACAAGTCTTCCTGTCGATGAAAAAGCACTGTTGCACGGTCATTGTAATTACAGTAGCATTGGGTATATTATTGTCTTAAATAAATTTCTTTCGCGCCTAAAATTCGGAGTAATCTATCTATACAAGGTTCTTTTCGGTTTTAAAAAGTCCTAAATGCGCTGTCAAATTTCTCTCTTTCAAATGACATGTGTTTTATTGCCTCATAACAAAAAACTCTGATTTGGAACACCAAATTATTTTCAAACTTGGCAACGATCTACCCAAACTGATGACTCGTGATGATGCGCACATCGTAAACGGGTCGCATACGCGGCATGCTTTTCGCCGAGATAATTGGCGGACTTAGCATTCTAGAGTAAGTATATAATATATATTTCTATTACTAAATTACGTAGTGATATTGTTTCCGCCTATAATAATGAATAGTCTATTCTGAGCAAAGTATGATTTCAACGCCCCCTATCATCAAAACTATTCATTTTTGAGGTTCGTCACCAAAATAATTTCTATTCAAAATTACTTGAACTGCTTCATATTAAAAAATCTAGAGAATTGTTTTCGTTTTGTGCCATTTGGGGGGAGGGGTATAATCATAAAAAACTGCTATTTCCTTATTCAGGCATATTTAAACATTCGACTATACATTTAAAAGCACTCGAGCAATTTTTTTTTGCGTTTGGTAATAAGAGTTGGGGGAAAGAAGGAAAAGAATTTTTTTTCAAAACAGCACAATATTGTGCAACGTTAGCAACATTGAAACAATAGAAAGTATTGTTACCGGATTCAAAAATAAATAGTCTAATCTGCGAAATATGTGATTTCAATGCCCCGTAGCAGCAAAACTGTTAATTTTTTTGGGTTGGCGCAATGGTAACATTGGTTGAGAATTACATGGACTACATCATACCAAAAATTCAAAAAAAAATCCACAGGGACCCAAATTCCATAAGGAGTTTGCGGGGTCCTTTCCTATACGATAGGATTGAACAGAAAATAATCCAACATCTCCCTACGACTGCCGAATCATCCCTGCGCAACACCTGGAAAAGCATTTATAAAAGACTACATTTTGCAATGTAACACACACAGATGCAGATGTCACACTAATCCCGCCCCTGTATAAAAAATTTTACTAAAACCAGTAGAAATGATTTTTGGTACATGGGCAGCTTTTGAAAAGCACTTTGAAAAAAAAATTGTTCTGCATGCGAGTACCTATGGAAAGTGGGGAAAATTACAGGGAAATTTCGGGTAATCAGAATTCTATCAATAACTTGGAAGTGGTTGAAAATCTCGATATAATGTATGGAAAAAACTTGTAGGGCGTGAAAATGGTCACAAAAATAGCATCGACATATTTTTTCTGAAAATGTTCCATTTTCGAAAAACGTGGCCTGAAGTGCGGTTTCTCGGTAATGGGCCCCTGGAGCAAGGTGGGCGACGCGCATGCTCAAGTAATTGGGCTGTTACTGTATGATTTCGTGTTTTGAGTGGACTGAAATCAGAACGGCACGGTAATTGTTTGTTATGAAGTTCATTTGCTAGTCACAAATGATTGATGGTTCTGAATTTTCTCGTAAATTCTAAGAGTTGCAATCATTTAACGAAGCCGATTTTATTCTTTAACGGTATTGCAATAATCGCTGAAGAATTTCTTATTAACTAGAATTGGACATCAATTGAAATAAATTTGTAAATTGTGGGAGAAAAATTAAATTATATGAAGCGATTGAAGCTTATAAAAAATTGGAATTTTCGAACTGAGAATATTTGGATATTCTTTTTTGCTGAATTCTGCTCGTCCAGGTTTTCACCACAAACAAAGCTATGTTGTTGGAGATCAAATTCACCCGCACTTGTCCTTGGTTTCTTTTCGAGTGGACTATATATATATATATATATAATAATAATGATAATAATAATAATAAATGGTCTTTATTTTACTTGGCGGAGTTTAGCAGAGCTATTCTTCCACTCAACCAAGAACAGGCACAAATTGGAAAAATTACATTCAAAATAAATAATCATTTAGCATTATGCACAATATGATGGTTACAAGTATAGGTAACATGTTACTTTCATAACGGTAAAGTATAAATATTTGTGAAAAAATAAAATAAAGTTAATTATATGAGATTTATTTGTGATCACTGTTTACAAGTTAGGGTTTCCCTGAGTTTGGCTTTAAATGAATGTAGTAACAGTTGTTTGATATCGTCGCCAATTGAGTTATACATGACTGCAGCGTGGCACGAAAAGGAACGTTCGAAGAAAGTAGTAGAGTGTTGAGGTATTGTTAGTAGTTGCCGATTTCTAACATTAATTTGGTGAATCTGATGTCTGGGTATAAGTTTCTCCAGTAAGTAGGGAGGGGTTTTTGTTATCATGAGTTTGTGAACGAAGCATGCCAAATGGAGATCTCTTCTATGGTGCATTTTCAGCCAGCCAATTTCATTAATATATTGTGTGACGTGGGTTCTGTATGGTAGTCCAAATATCATTCTGATACATGAGTTCTGAACTTTGTATCCGAGATGATGTTATGAGATCAAGACAAGGGCCATAGACTACATCACAGTAATTGAACAATGATAATATTAGGGCATCGCAGAGATTTGTTTTTATCTTTAGGTTCAAATAATGTCTATTCGAGTATAGATTTTTCATGATACCGTAAGATTTTCTTATAAGCAGAGCAACATGATTTTTAAATTTCAAATTCTCGTCTATTTTTCTGCCTAAAATTTTAATTTCTTTTTCGAATTCAATAACATGTTGCTCCACCATCAAAGACATGTTGTCTATGACCCTTTGTCGATTTTTGTCTTTACCAAAAACAATTGCAGCTGACTTATTTGGGTTCAAAACCAAGCTGTGATTTTTCGATATCTCTACAAGTTTTCTGCTGTCTTCATTGAGTTCATTCTCTAGACTTAAAAGTTGTTCTACTTCAGATGATATATAAAGATTTGTGTCATCAGCGTATGTATGAATTGACATGTGGTTGATTACCTGTTTAAAATCAGAGATATAAATTATAAAAAGTAAAGGAGCGAGAATCGACCCCTGAGGAGCTCCATGCGATACATTCAATTCGGTTGATATATTAATATTTATGGAGAAAAGATTCAATGAAGTGACAGGTATTATGGCTGAACCCAAAATATTTCAGTTTGGCACATAAAAGTTCGTGATTCATAGTATCGAATGCCTTACTGTAATCTAATGATAAAAGTATGCTGATTTGATTATTTTCACATCCAGTAATTATGTCATCAGTGATTTTCAGTAAAGCACTCGCAGTACTATGATTTTGGCGAAATCCTGATTGTTGTTGTGGAAGAATATATATATATATATATATATATATATATATATATATATATATATATATAATAGCGAAGTGGCCGAGGTGTTAGAGAGTTTGGCTTCCACCCAGACGGTCCGGGTTCGATCCCCGGTCGTGTGTCACTGAGCTGAAGTGGTTCGGATTCCAATTTTATTTAAACTGTAGGTCCCGGATCTCCCTTGCTCGCACAAGCTCTGCTTTTGAGGGGTTTTCTCCGAAAACCTAGGAGTTTCGTAAAAACAAATTTTACAAATTTTTTTTTATATGGAAAATTTGGGCTGAAAAAGCAACACCGCGCAAAGTCGGCATACCTGTACGTACTGTGGTTACTTCGCCCTCTTTCAATGTTTTTTGACAAATGTAACATTTCACGGAATCACACATTATATATCGTTTATTTACCAAATACCAAACAAGGGTTTACAAATAATCAATTCATAAAGAAAAAATTAACGAGTAGGTAAATAAACACTGATAGAGCAAGATCCTACGGCCGTCAGATGTTACTTATTTTTAAACGAACGAAATGAGTACGATTGAGTAGTGTTAGTATGTACTATGTTCTCATGCCTACCTGCTAGCTTAACCAGATGACCATTCTTCAGATATTAGGGAATCAAGGTACGGAAAAACACTACTCACTTAGTTGATTTGCCAGTAACTAGCTACCACCCCGGAGCTCCGAGTTCAAATCTTGTCTCCAACAGTTTTTTTTAACCCAGCAGGCGCATCATATTATGGTCAGCCATCTCGGTTGGAAACGGCTTCGACTCTGGGACTATTTTTGTTCAAAAAGAAATTTAAAAGTAAACAGAATTTTGGTAAATAAAAGATTTTGTTAAGATTTCCTTATAAGTGAAATCCCAGAGCCTTCAGACTTATTTTTGAAAAGATGAAGACTTAGGTTCTGAGTGGTGTCGCATATACTTTTAATAATTGAAAGTACATGCGACACCACTCAGAACCTGAGTCTTCATCTTTCCAAAAATAAGTTATGTCTGAAGGACCTGGGATTTTACTTATAAGGAAATCTTAACAAAATCTTTTATTTACCAAAATTCTGTTTTCTTTTAAATTTCTTTTTGAACAAAAATCCTCCCAGAGTCGAAGCCATTTCCAACCGAGATGGCTGACCCTAATGTGATGCGCCTGCTGGGTTTAAAAAAATGTTGGAAACGAGATTTGAACTCGGAGCTCCGGGGGAGGTAGCTAGTTACTCTGTCCACTAACTCACCATGGGTTACAGAAATAAATCTGTAGATTGGCAATACAACTAAGTAAGTAGTGTTTTTACGTATCTTGATTCCCTAATATCTGAAGAATGGTCATCTGGTCAAGCTAGCAGGTAGGCATGCGAACATATTACATACTAACACTACTCAATCGTACACATTTCGTTCGTTTAAAACTAAGTAACGTCTGACGGCCCTGGGATCTTGGACTATGAGCCCACATAAGAAAACTTGTGCGTGGGTTAAGGTTTATATAATTCTCGATAAGTTGGGTTGATATAAAAAACAAAATTTATTTAAAATCAGCGATTAAAACGAATGAATAATAAACTATAGATAATATCATACAGGACGAACAAATAAACACACATACAGATACACATACATAAATATGAAGACAACGTTCATGAAATAGTCAAACTGGAGTTGAGGAAAACCCATGATACTGAGGAAAACCTACACTCTAAATAAAAAAATACGGATTATCGGTACTGAAGAAGTTTAAAAAAATTGATGGGGGTATTTCAAGAATCCAACGTTTCAATCTTGATTTGAATGAACTATAAGATTTGATATCTTTCAATTCTGTTGGGAGATTATTATATAGTTTTGGGGCTAAATAGGTGAAGTGTCTTTGTCTTGAAGTTCTGTTAACTTTGGGTACTCTCACTGAACAGTTTTTGTTTCGCGTAGCATAGTTTTGCTGAAGTGGAGTAAGTTTGTCTTTTTCGCGGAATTGTCCTAATAATAATGTTTTTGCATATAGTTGATGCAAGTTGAAAATTTGCGTCTCTCTATAAAGATCTTCAGTTGGGTATGTTCTTGGTTTTTGATTGATTGCAGTTTATTCTGCAAAAGTTGAAATATTTTTGGTAAGTCATTTTCGACCTTAATTTTTAAATCTTTACAGTTTGGTCCACTGTAGTATATCACAGTATCATCTGCGAAACTGATGATATCGCCTAGAACGTTTTGCTCAAAGAGTTCGTACATAAAAATATTGAAAAGTAATGGACCAAGTACTGTGCCTTGTGCAAATCCAAATTGAATAACATGTTCTTTACTCAAGGTTGTATTGATTTCCACACATTGTTTTCGATCTGATAAATAACTTTCCATCAATTTGTGAGGCATGCCTCTGATACCATTACTTTCCAGTGCTTGCAGCAGTTGTTTGTGATCAACCGTGTCGAACGTCTTTGCGAGGTCTATGAAAACGCACAAAGATGCATTTTTTTGTCGATTGAATCATTTATTGCGGCTATCAGTCGTGCAATGGCATCTGATGTTGATCTGTTCTTACGGAATCCATATTGCCTATACGAAAGCAATTTATAGTTTTCAGTGAAACCGGTTATTCTTTTGTGGATGATTTTTTCAAAAACTTTAGCTACGCTAAAAATAACAGAAATTGGTCTATAGTTTTTTATTTCTAGTTTCATGCCATTTTTATATATTGGTGTAATTATTGTTTTTTTTTAAATAGATGGAAATATTCCTTTCTCAAAACTTTTGTTCACTAGATAGCATAATGGGGGAGCTACAATATCGCTAATAACTTTAAGGCTTTCCGCTTTCATGTTGTCATGACCAGGTGATTTCTTCATTTTTAAATTGCTGATTATTTCTGTGATATCTGTAACATCAAAACACAAATATTATAATATGTATACCCTTTGACATAACTTTTATTGATTTTTTGAGCAAACATCATCTGATTGAGTCGTCCGTGGCGCCCTGCGAACATTTGTTCCGACTCGGTTTGCGAGGTGGGAAATTGCCGCTTGCAATTTCAAAATAAAACTGTCATGAGAATTGCGAAGAAAAAATAAAATACACTGCGAGAAAGAACAGATTCTCAACTATAGATTTTCACATTTAATAAAGCTATAATAGTCGATAAGATATACTCCAGGAAATACAGAAAATGATGAATGAAACCTTTGTCATCAGATGTTTTTAGATACATGTCCTGAAAGTAGAAAGTATTGGCAATAACAAGTACACTGCTTCAAAAATATCCAGTTTGATATAGTTACGTCGATTGTAAAGATTGTCTGACATGAAGAATGAGCGAACTCAAGAACAACGGGTACAAAATGTACTTGAATTAGTTAGGCCCAAGATAAATAAGGAATGAACGTTATATCTGATTTGTTTAAATTTGACCTACTGAATTTTTGAACAAACTCAGTTTGTCGAGCTTATTCGATAGGAAAACAAAAAAATGTAAAATTACGTTGCTTATTTATCAAAGATCATTATTTCAACTTCGAATGTCAATTACAAACACTCCTGCCGACACTCGCCAGCTATATACTTATATATGATAATTTCTGAAGCATTTCCCTCCAAAACACCGTTCAGTTCGTGAATTTTTTACCAATAACAAGGGGGATAAGGAGATTTTAGTCGAGCATCGGGGTAAATCTTATGAAATCCCGAGTTGTTCGCGCGGAAATCTGAAAATATCAATTAGAGCTCATTATCTCTCATAGGAAGCAATTTTAGAAAAAAAGCGTGGAAAACTTTTTTGGTGAGATTTTTACGCTCTACACGTTCATTCTTATACGTTATATCAAAATTTTCAAGTTCATCCAAGTTATTGATAAACTACCGAATTTCCGAGTTTTTCCGGGAGTTTTTCCCACTTTCCATAGGAGAACAATTTCGTTTCTCAAAGCACTCCTCAAAAACTGCTTGTTTGCTGAAACTCATTTCTACTGGATTTAGTGCCAGGTCAAATCTCCTGGATATTGTACTACACCTCTTTTGTTAACACTTGCTATAGTTGTTACAGGGAGCATTGAAAAGTGTGTTATTGCAGAAATGCTTTGCCAGGTATTGTGCAGGGATTTTCTGTTGAATGCTTGCCAACGAGTTTCCTATTGTACAGGAAACTTGCGAAAGACTGGATTTTTCATAATCCATTTCCACTGATAGGCCAAGCTGTAGATAAAAATAAGAGGCTCTTTTCACACAAAATAAAAGACGCAAACGGCCTATACTAATTCTTATAGGATAGTTCGTTATTGAAAACCCCGGTTTTCGCGCCAGCAAAATCGCTTTGTGGGATTTTTTAAACAAGAAATAGTGAAAAAAATTACAACTTTTTTGTTTTTTTGCGAATATCTCAAAAAGCATTGGAGGAATCGTTTTGCAGTCAATAGCACTTTTGTAGAGAATTATAAAACCTACAAAACTATTCTTTATACGACTGGATCGGTGCCTTTCTCACTGAGAAAATCCGGAAAAATCTCGAAAAAGAGAACATTTTTCAAAAATTCATAATTTTTAAAAATCTGAAACTGGACAAACGATATTGCAGAAACTGATAGATGATAACATGTGGTTCAACTGTGCGCTAGATGTTTTCTTTCCGATGTGTAGTTTTTGCACAATCGCGATATAAACAATTTAAGGGCACATCTTGCAAGATGCGCTGATTTAAGGGAAATCGTCGTATTCAAATTCTGTAAACGGCATCTGGGAGTAGATATCAATATCTAAAATTTGTTTATTTTGGATTTTCACCTGAGAGATCGGAAATGTGTTGAAAATATCACAGAGAGTTGATCAAAACGCTTCAAAGTGCGTCCGAAGTCACCCGAACTCGAACTGAAGTTAATAAAAGTTGAGTTCGGGCGACTTCGGGTGCACTTTGATGCATTTAGAGTAAATTTCAGTGACATTTTCAACACATTTCCCACCTTGCAGTTGAAAATCCAAAATATACAAATTGTAGATATTGATCTCTACTTCCATATGCCGTTTACAGAATTTGAATAAGATAATTTCCCTTAAATCGGCGCATTTAGAAAGATTTGCCCTCAAATTGTTTATAACGCGATTGTGTAAAAACTACATATCGGACAGAAACCATCCTGCGCACAGTTGAACCACAAGTTTTTAAATATCAGTATCTGCAATATTATTTATCCATCTTCAGATTTATAAAAATCATGAAATTTGGGAAAAAGGGTCTCTTTTTCGAGGTTTTTCCGGATTTTCTCAGTGAAAAATTGACCGATCTGGGCGTATGAAAAACCATTTTGTAGGTTTCATAAAACTCTACAAAAGTTTTATTGACTGTAAAACGATTACTTGAATAATCTTTGAGATAGTTTTAAAAAACCAAAAAAGTTTAATTTTTTTTCACTATTTCTTGATTAAAAAATTCCACAAAGCGATTTTGCTGGCGCGAAAACCGGGGTTTTCATAAACGAACTATCCTATAAAAAGTAGTATAGGCCATTTGCGTCTTTTATTTTGTGTGGGAAAAAACCTCTATAGCTTGGTCTATGAGGAAACTGAATTGAATAATACAGTACTTCTCACAGCTCACGAAACATAGAAAGAACAAAAATATTAAAGCAATTAATAACTGTCCGGTGATGTGTGAAACTACCTAGTATGTTGAAAATGTACGGATTTTGAGCAGAAATAGTTTCAGACTGCACTGATGTTATTCATAATATGGAAATATCGTCGGTATATTTCATCAAAAATAGTAATCGATAGTTCTCGTCCAATGTTAAAAGTGAAAATATTATTGGTTTTTGCTTAACGATATTCATCAGACGGGGGCTTATTTATTCTTTGCTATGTTCCGTCCATCATGCTTTCATCTGTATACTATAGAATGATGTATCTAAACCGCCATGGATTGAATTTACATTTGTTTTCTAGGCCAGTATTTTACCAGAATACATTTATCTCAGTAGGTGGAATGAAGCTACCCAGGCACTCAGGAGTGATGTAATGTTTGTTCTGGCCAAATCTCAAGAACTTACCGAAGTGAAAACCTATGATCTATACACATTAGACTTCAATCTTTTTATCAAGGTAATTTTTTATAATTGAGACATATTTCGTATTGCTAGTTGTGAAAATATCCTTATTGTCGGAGAGCCGGTTGGCGGAAATTTGATCGAAAACAAAATGATCGAAAAACATTTGATAGAAATACATTCGATCGATTTTTTTATGACAGAAAATGCATTTGATAGAAATATAAATGATGGAAAATACATTTGATAGAAACACCATTTGGTAGAAAATACAATTGATAGAATCACTATTTAATAGAAATGCATTTGATTCGACAGAAAATGTGATTTCATCACAAAAAATGCAAGCTAGGGAAGACGTAGCCCTTACTTTTCAACATGTGATGCCTTGCACGAGACCTGTAACCAATCTGGGTTTCAAACGACCCTTTGAAAATTGAGGAGCGAACGCGTTACCATCGACAAAACGCCAAAATTGATATCAGACCAAAGTTTATGATCCATGTATCCTCAATGCAGTTAACAAAACCCTTAGCTTCTTAACGAATGGATTTTTTCTTGAAAATTACCTCATATGCTCGGACAACTAATTCTGATGGTACAGAGGCTGTTTCAGCCAGTGGAAAAAGTAATTGACAAGCCTGTATTGCTGCAAGCTCAAAATTAGTTGTAATTGTTGTTACTGTAACTGTTTCCATTTTCATTCGCAATTGCTCGAAAACCTTAGTGTAGATGTTTTCCGTCTTGGAAATGAGTGATGCAAATGCTAATGGATAGGTTGTTCCACTAACATATCCATGTACTGTATATAACTGGTAAAACAGTGCCAGGCAGTGCATTTTTCAAGACGTTCAAGGTTTCGTTTTGTATTAAATATAATAAACTTATTTACAATAGATTCTGATTGGAAAATAACAAAGTTCTCACTTTTCTCGGTTTTTTGGTATTTTTCCGGCAAGACAAAATCTTCAATTTTTAGAGAAACAGTTAGACCAGTATTTTCTTCTTCTCTGGTAGACCTAATACTGCTTCTCAGGCTTGAGACAGATGGCATTTCAAATGACGCTGCTTCGCTCAATCCAGAAACATAGCTCTGGGAGCATCTCTGCTTCTTTCTGCTTCTCTTCTCTTTTCATCATATTGATGCACTTGATCAACTCAAGTTTCACTGCGGAGCATTCTTGATTGTGTTCTTTTCTGATACAAAATCTTTTTCCCTCTCCGACAATGCGACAAGAACAGTTTAATTTTCGCCATTCCTCACACTGCCAGTAAGACTTAACAGGATCGATTTTCTCCATAATGTAAAAATATCCTCATGATAGAGCATTTTCTACCTTTTTGCGGTATCAATAAATTCATAATCTTTGATATCCATCTGGCGAAAAAATGTTATTGACAAATCAGTCAATAATCAAAGTTGAAGTTGTTAATGTGTACACGTTAAATTTATTACAATTGCAAGTAAGTAATAATGGAGATGGAGAATAAGAAAGTTGCGAAATTTTGAATTACTTACTCGTCAAGTATTTATACAGCAGTCTTATAAAAAGTCGACATAACCATCGTTAACATTGGTTTGAACGGACATACATACATGTTAAAATTAAGTACTTAATATATACCCATTAGGGGTTTTTGTTTAAAGTTTTCCTCAGATTTGCATTTTTTTAAAGAAAAATGCAAATGCTTGTGCTGTGCTATCAGCCACGAGGTACGGCAGGAAAAAACAAAAAAAAATTTTTTATAAATTTTGACATGTGATAGAATTGAAAACTGACAGATGATGTGTGGTGACATTGACATAAGGTCTCTGTCCAATGAGAGTTAAAGGTGAATTTATGACATATGACAATGTTTTGTGACTATAGAACGAAAGAGTTTGCATAGTGAGCAAAGAACAATAAATTTAGAAATTATTCAATAAATGAATACTATTTTAATCTCATATGTAAAGGAATGTATGATCTGTTTGATTGAACTTGTGTGTTTAAACATAGGTTGTTACACTGTAATTCTTTTTCTATTTATAAATCTTCAAGAAAATATAGTCTATTAAAATTTTTTGAGTTGACTTGTTTCAAAATTTTCGAATTGCTATTTGGACTGAAATTATGATTACTGAATTTAATATTGTGTCCAAATGCTGAATTTCCAGGTTTATTTAGATGTTCGTTTATACGAACTCTCAAAGGCCTACAAGTCCTTCCTATGTAAGAAGCTTCACAATCATTACAGTTGAGTTTATAAATCCCACTTTTTGATAATTTATTAATTTTGTCTTTTGAACTTACTAAATGTTTACTTAAATTATTGTTACTTCTGAAAGAAATTTTTACATTTGTTTTTTTTATTATTGATGCAACTAGAGACTTTTTGAGAGATATTTTCATATATTATTATTAAATGAAAATATCTCTCAAAAAGTCTCTAGTTGCATCAATAATAAAATAACAAATGTAAAAATTTCTTTCAAAAGTAACAATGATTTAACATTCAAATGACAACATTAATAAATTATCAAAAAGTCAACTGTAATGATTGTGAAGCTTTTTACGTAGGAAGGACTTGTAGGCCTTTGAGAATTCGTATAAATGAACATCTGAATAAACCTGGAAATTCAGCATTTGGACACCATATTAAATTCAGTAATCATAATTTCAGTCCAAATAGCCATTCAAAAATTTTGAAACAAGTCAACTCAAAAATTTTTAATAGACTAGATTTTCTTGAAGATTTACAAATAGACAAAGAATTACAGTGTAACAACCTATGTTTAAACACACAACTTCAATTGAACAGATCATACATTCAGGTACTTGCCTTAATAAGCCTACTTAGTAGGTGTATATGGGAGTAAAGGGTTCATCATCGGTCGGCAACGACTGTTCGTTATTGAACGATCTCCCAAAGAATTCTGTTTTCTTCACATAAATCTCCCAACCCGGAGATTCGGAGTGTTCTTCCTCTGCTCGCTAGGTGGAGCCGCCTAGAAACCGCTTCATCGCGTGAACCAGAGTTGACCAAGCAACGAAGTGTGTATTGGTTTGGACGGGGAACAGATGGCTTCAGTGCTGTCTATGTTGATCTCCCTTTGCACTGATGAGAGGCAACAACCTCGAAACTAGTCTGCAGGTGGTCACCCTGTCCAAATCAAATATAATTCTGCTGTTTCGTCACAGGGCACTTGCAATTGCGCCCTCTGATATTTTGAGGAACATTGCACAATTATCTGTAAGATTTAATGCAATACCCTTCGTGGTCCTAGCCAGGGGAGTAGTTGTTTTCTGTCAGGCACTTGCCTTACTTGCCTGTTTTCTTCAGATCAAACATTCCTTTACATAGGAGATTAAAATAATATTCATTAATTGAATAATATCTAAATTTATTGTTCTTTGCTCACAATGCAAACTCTCTCTTTCTGTAGTCACAAAACATTTTCATATGTCATAAATTCACCTTTAACTCTCATTGGACAGAGACATCACCACACATCATCTGTCAGTTTTCAATTCTAACACATGTCAAAATTTATAAAAAAATTTCTTTGTTTTTTCCTGCCGTACCTCGTGGCTGATAGCACAGCACAAGAATTTGCATTTTTCTTAGAAAAATGCAAATCTGAGGAAAACTTTGAACAAAATCCCCTAATGGGTATATAATGAGTACTTAATTTTAACATGTATGTCCGTTCAAACCAATGCTAACGATGGTTATGTCGACTTTTCATGAGACTGCTGTATGAATACTTGACGAGTAAGTAATTCAAAATTTCTAAACTTTCTTATTCTTTATCTCCATTATTACTTACTTGCAGGTATAGCACTGATGATGGCGTAACAGCCGAAAGCGCTTTGCGATTGTAATAAATTTAACTACACGGAATACAACTCTTCCATTGCATTGAATAATCAAAGTTGATATTTCAGACCTTGGCAACCAACAAAAATGAAAAATGCAGATTTTATTTGACTTTCTCAAAATCAGATCTTATCTCCAAACCTAATAAAAATAGAGTTTCCAACAAGTTTTGATAATGAAGACAGCTATAGTCTCCGAAGCGTCAACGTTTTTTGAAAAATGAAGGTATTATTTAATTAATTTAATCTTATAGTTTTCAGTCAGGCAAATTTAGAATACGATGTTAGCGACAAAATTCAATTACTTCGTTCAAAACAACAGTCTCGTAAACACAGGCAAATTAATTAATGTAAAGTGCAAAATTTCACACATGACGATCAGCCTAAATATTTCGAAAACGTAATTTAATTTTGATTATGGTATATTTGAGTTAGGAATCAAAATGACTTCAGGAAATTTCGGTAACAAGCATTTGAAATTATTGCAAATCCAGAGCCGTCGTAGGCCATGAAATTTTGAATTTAATTACGAATACATGGCACCGAACTAAAACTATTTATGATTTACCCTTTGAAAAAATAATTTTCTATCAAATATGGTTTCTATCATTTATGTTTTTATCAAATATATTTTCTATCATAAATAATTCGATCAAATGTATTTTCTATCATAAAAAATTCGGTAAAATGTATTTTCTATCAGAAGTTCATTCTATCAAATGTTTTTCGATCACTTTGTTTTCGATCAAATTTCCGCCACCCCAGATAGCCGTGTTGTAAATGAATAGCCTGCCATTAAACAGCCAGTTTCCGTGACAGCTGGCTTGGGGGCGGCGTCAAACACAGGATATTTATCCACACCACAAACATGACGTAATATCAAAATAGTAGATTTCATTGAAAATAATAATATGAACAGGATGTTCATAAAGTCAGTTGTGGAATCATCTGCGACTGAAAGTTGGAATTTAGTGGCTGTTTTCCATCATATAAGATAACCTCTCTTGAAAGGGATTCATGTTTTAAAGAGAAACTTTCTCAATTGAAATTTGAATCAATACATGACTCCTCTGGAAATGTAAAAACCCTACGATAAAATTGAAGTTACTTTTTTGTAATATCTAACAGAAAACAACTACTTCCCCGGCAAAAGCCACGCTGGACATTGAACTACATCTGATAGATATTGAGAAAGACCCTATATAACTTGAAGAAAAAATCTGAAAGTGAAAATTTGCATTTTCATTCAGATAGTTGATTATTCATTAAATGTCCAGTTTCCATTGGAGATTCTTATCTATGAATGAGATAAGGGAGAATCTTATTCAGAAGTTTCACTCACAGAAAATCGCTCATTTCATTGAAGCGTGGATTGCATCACTTTCGCTAGGCCTCCAATACATTTTGGTCGACAAAAATCTATTTCACTCTTCTAAGATCATCAGGGAGGTCGGAAGAATTGGAAAACATACTCTTCAGAAGCAATTTCACACTGTAATGAGGAATTGTTGGACTATTTCTTGTGCGGTGAAACTTTGAAAATATTTTTCTAACATAAAACCTGTCATGGGTATGGCATATTGATTTCATTGAAAATATGAACAGGATGTTCATAAAGTCAGTTGTGGAATCATCTGCGACTGAAAGTTGGAATTTAGTCGCTGTTTTCCATCGTACAAGATAAGAGAGGTTATCTTGTACGGAGTGATACATTTCCGCATGTGATCGCAGATGGCCGAACGACGCGCCAGCGGAGTTCGGCCAGCAATCGCGTGCGGAAAAGTCACTTTACGCACGTGTTAGGTATAGTATTTTTTCTACTAGCATGCGGAAAAAACCCAAAAGTTAACATAAAGAAACATTTATCATTAAATACATATCAAAAAATTAAATATTATTAATATTAATATTGAATGTGCAATTTATAGCATTCTGTAAATTAATTGCAGAGAAAATTTTATCCAATGAAGTCGGTGACTTGAAGGTTGGGTTTCTGACGTTTTGGTTTTCCACTGCTTTGTCAAAAGCACGAATTGTTGCATATGTGGCCATTGGAGTAACCTGGCTGGAAGAGGTCGTTTTTGAAGGCTGCTACACTGGTGAAAGTTGCTGACAAGTGGTAGGCAGCGACAGCGTCACTGAAGTTTGATATTTTATTGGATAGGCCATTTTGGAAACTTGGTGAGCTCTCTACATAACCTTTTGCGACGCTGGAAGATTTCCAACCTCCAAGGCGTTTAATATTTATTACTCCTTCTCCGGAATCTGCAAGCATATGATTCAGGATTTGAAAGCTTCAGATAACTTGCAATCTCTGATGGCATTTTATTTTTCATATACATTGTACAGTGCAGGTTCCTTTCTTATCGCTTATGTGGGGTTTCAGGCTTTCTTAAATTCACATATTTTCTGACGAAATTGAGCAATTCTCCATTTTCAGCTTTCTCCGGAATCGCAAAGCTACTAAAAGAGTGGTTTTCTGTGTCTGGGATATTTATCAATATAGTTTTTTTCCTAACAAGTGTGGAAAGTGATATTTTCCCGCACGCGACTGCCGTTGACCTGAACGACGCGAAGCGGAGTTCGGGCAAGCAGTCAATGGCGGGAAAGACACTTTACGCATGAATTAGAAACAATATTTTTTCTACGACCGCATAAAGATTCAAAAATCACATTGAAAATATATATTTTATTTCAACATACAAAACATTCCATGAAAATCCACTAATTATTATCAATATTGATGTTGAAAACACAATTGGTTGCATTCTGCAAATGCGTCAGAATAGCCGGTCCAGAGTAGTTAGTTGGTGGTAACTGGCTGTTAAGAGTAACACTCGTAGATTGCAAAGTGCATGAAGATGAAGTTGACGGCATCGGTTGTAAGTTGCCAGTACATGAAATAATTTTATTCGAGAAGGTTTCCTTCTGTTCTACGGAGTCCTCCAAATAACTCTCAGCAACAGCAGTTGACTTCCAGCCTCCAAGACGTTTTATGTTGGTTATCCCTTCGCCTGAATCTGCTAGAAACGTTGCCGAGGATCGTCTAAAACTGTGACCTGTGTAACGTTCTGGGTTAGGTAGGCCTAAGTAGGTAGCGATCTATGCCGGCATTTTACCAAATGTGTTTACTCCTACGCACTGAACAGAACATTTGCCTTTTTTGTAATTTATAAAAAAACGACGGTGCGTGGTGGTAGGATGCCGTAAATAGACTTAGCTTAGTTTGATTGTTATGTGGATTGATTTTGAGAAATGTATAGGGTAGATATATAAAAGTATCGCAATTTCTTCATTCCAATGAATAAAAAATAGTCTGTGTTAGATTGAATATTAAAACCTATATTAGTTTGAATAGTAATATACAGGTAAAATCAATGAAATGTACATTTGATAACGATAAATTGACATATTTTACTTTCCCGCACTAGTGCGGGAAAGCGAGTTTTCCCGCACTACTGCGGGAAAGTGACAGTTTCTAAACTAAAATGAGTGCAGGAAAGTGGGTAAAAACTCATGGTCGTAGAAAAAAAAATTTATAGGTCATTCACAATGTTTTTGTTGAATATCTCAGAAACTGTTCAATTAATTTGAACCTAATTTTACACACACTATTTTGGAAATGTTGACCATTTTAAGTGACAGTTTTGTCAACTTCACTGAATAGAGGCATTACTGAAGCCTGAGTCCACTTTAACATGCCAGAGTAGCAATAAGGGGCTCATTTACCAGACACGAAATTTCACAGGTCACAAACCATGTTTAAACCCGGTTTTAAGTTTAGGTTTTTTCCGGGGCACCATCGAATGAATCAACAGAGGAATCCTAAAAATCTGATGCCTAGCATGTAAAACATCGCGATCTCCTGTATAACTCAGAGGAGGCAGCAAAACACAGCCACGCGACTAAGTAATTACAGCATTTGAGCATATACAAGAACGTAAAGCATGTCTTACGAAAGACGTTAACTGGTTAGGCCCAGTTAACACAAACATCTAGGAGATGTTGCTTTCTGATTATTATGGTTACCAAATGAGTTGCATTTAGACGTCATTGTTACCACTTAGTGATGCCAAATGTTATGAATTGTTCACAATTCTCTTCTCATTAGTGTCACTTTGATCGTGACATCACCATCACGGCACAAAATGGCCAGCGGCAAGAGGTGATTGTCGAGTCGAGAGTACAGTAGAATTTGTATTTGGTTGACGCCATTCTTTAAATATTCTATAGGTACTTCTGATAGTGTGTAGTGTACTGTTTGCTTCTTCTTATTTGAATAGTTGAATCAAATGTGTTTATTAACAATGCCCAATTATTATTTCTACTAAGAACTGTATCTCTTCAAAGGCCGGAACGGTAAGTAGAAACAGAAAGATAAATTCAGTGATTTACAGAATTTGGCATATTCAGGATAGGTGCCTACTGATTTCGCCGCGAAGAAAATGCTGTCCAGAAGATTGGAGTTGAATTATAGATTTTTCTACATTTCTGTATATTGTTTTTTTTTTCATGATTTAGACATAGTTTGATAATTTTTTTTTGTTTGTGAAAAGTATATACTACGGAATCAACTCACGCATTTGTTTTCTAGCATTCCACTCCATATGAACTGTAATTCATCAGTAAGAATAATAATATTGAGGTAGGTATAATTTCTATTCATGTTGAAACATGGTGAGCTTTGTTTCATTTTCGACATACAGGTGAATCAGAAAGTGAAGCGCATTTTTAAATAAGTACCAGTCCATTCAATTTCACATTATTACATCGAAATGGTCTCAATGTGCATTCGATTCCGAAGTATAAATGGAATGTCACATAGGGCTAATTTCGATGAGTCACATTTTGCATCACATTTTGATGTCTCGACATGACCAACGGGCCACCGAATAGACGTTCAAGCGATAATGATGGAAATCACTTTGCGATTCACTGGTGTGATCTGAAGCATGAATGTGAATCCCAGTGCCATCTCTGAGACTATTCTGTGTTGACTGGGGGCCAGCTCACTGAAAGCCTCAGAAGGGTAAATACCTCCCATATCTCTTCCCTGTTTTTGCGCACGTTTTATATACAGTGTGACCCATTCAAAATACTCCCTGTACAATTAACATTTTTTGATCAATCTAAAAAAAATAAAAATTCAAATCAAGCATCAAAAACTGTATTTTGACACAAATTTTCATAACTTTACTTTCATTAACAGCGAAGTGGTCGAGGTAACAGCGAAGTGGTCGAGGTGTTAAAGTGTTTGGCTTCCACCCAGACGGTCCGGGTTCGATCCTCGGTCGTGTATCACTGAGCTGAAGTGGTTCGGATTCCACTTTTATTTAAACTGTAGGTCCCGGAAAAAAATTTAAAATTTAAGTTCATAACTTTTACTTTCATTTCTTTGTCAAATTTATTTTTTCAGGTTTGACTAATACACTGCATTTGTAGTCGTTATAAAGGGAAACTATTGGAGTTTCATGAAAAAGTATTAATTAACAACGACGTTACAGCAACTTTAATTTTGGAAACAAAGTATTTTGATTATAATTTTTATTTAGATTATATACATATTTGAAATCTGGTAATACTGTCGATACAAAGAAGAACACCAGTAAACATATTCAGTGAAAATCTGAAGTCAACAGCTCATTCAGTTTCTACAGTTATAACTCATGAAAGTGTGGCAATGTGAGCGATTTGTGGTGGAAGCAATTTTGTAATGAAAATCTGACTACACCACTGGATTCGTAAATTACATTCCCTTCAAATCATTCATTCAAGTGTGGGTTATAAATGTATTCGAAAATAACACAATATAAATTCATTTTCAAGTTATGCAGTACTACATTCTTCCTTAGTCAATAAAAACAAAATGAACAGAAACAAGTTTTGAGGTATTCATTCAACAATAAAACGCCATTAGGCAAAACTAAATCTGAAATAAACATTAATGTAAACTGAATATTTAAATTTTTGTGACTTCTACCAAACCTCCATTTAGTTCGATACATTTGTCGTATCTCTTCTGGATATTTTTTACGCTATTTGTTATCTGTTGAGGTGTAACTTTGCACAAGCTTGTCGTATTCGTTGCTTGAGTCCAGCTTGATTTCGTGGTCTCGCTTTGTATACTAGTTGTGTCAGAATACCACATTGAAAAAAGTCTAGTACTGTTAGATCAAGCGATCTAGGTGGCCATTCAATTAGGGTACAACCTCGTCCTATCCAATGATTTGGGAACGGGACATTCAGCCACAAGAAATGTCGAGAGAAACGTAAAAATGAGCACTAACAAGAGTCCACAAATTTTACACAAGATAGACAATAATAATTACTTGATATTGGATTACATTAAATCCGTTCTCTACGTTTTCGTCCAAATTGTGTTTTCTGAAATTTGTTTTTTTTTCAGGTTGTAAAAATCTCCTTCTCAGGATTGACGCTACTGTCTAATATGTCTAATAAGTGAAAATGTCTCAATCATTTCATGAACTAGTGATGAAGGCGTAATATATGAACAGATATCCCATGATAAGGTTTGGTAGTTTAGTGGAATTCGACTACAGCACTTTGGTGAGCAGGAGGATAGAAGAAACACATGGATTTGAATCACCTTTGGAATTTCAGAAGTCATCTTCCTCATAAATATCACAATTTTTTCCTTGCAAGTCATTGCGGCGACAAAGACACTACGACCTGTATAATAGTTACCTGTATTGTATGAATAAATAAATATTACTTCCTTACCACGAAATTTCAATGATGAATCATGCAGTTAACGGATATTAATAGAAAAAAACGCCAGGAGAAGACATAAACTTTAGGTTCCTGGTCTGGCTATATCGGATGAATAATTTCAACCAAATTTCTTCGGTTTTAGCAAAAATACAAATCAAAATAGGTAATGTTAATAATAATTACTGTTGTTCAAATCTGTGAAATAAAAACTCTTTTCGCAAGTCTAGCCCTATAGTACAAATTCCACAGTACTTATCTACCAAAGTGTGTTGACAATGCATAACGATTTCACGTATTGTAAAATAAAACATTCTCAATTGAAAATTTAACCAATACATGACTCCTCTGGAAATGGAAAAAACCAAGGATAAAATTGAAGTTACTTTTTTTGTAATATCTAACAGAAAACAGCAACTTTCCCGGCTAGAGCCACGCTGGACATTGAACTACAGATTTTTCTCTCAAGTTATATAGGGTCTTCCTCAATATCTATCAAATGTAGTTCTATGTAGTTCAATTCAGCGTGGCTTCAGCCAAGGAAGTAGTTATTTTCTGTTAGATATTACAAAAAGTAACTTCAATTTTATCGTGGTTTTTTCCATATCCAGAGGAGTCACGTATTGGTTCAATTTTCAATTGAGAATGTTTCTCTTCACAACAAGAATCCCTTTCGAAAGAAGTTATCTTGTACGATGGAAAATAGCGACTAAATTCCAACTTTCAGTCGCAGATGATTCCACATCTGAGTTTATGAACACCCTACCATGTTCATATTTTCTATGAAATCAACATGCCATATCCATGACAGGTTTTATGTCAGAAAAATATTTTCAAAGCTTCACCGCACAAGAACTAGTCCAACAATTCCTCATCACAGTGTGAAATTGCTTCTGAAAAGTATGTTTTCCAATTCTTCCGACCTCCCTGATGATCTTAGAAGAGTGAAATAGATTTTTGTCGACCAAAATGTATTGGAGGACCAGCAAAAGAGATGCAATTCATGCATCAATGAAATGAGCGATTTTCTGTTAGTGATACTTCTGAATAAGATTCTCCCATCTCATTTATAGATAAGAATCTCCAGTGAAAACTGAACATTTAGTAAATAATCAACTATCTGAATGAAAATGCAAATTTTCACTTTCAGATTCTTTCTCTCAAGTTTTATAGGGTCTTTCTCAATATCTATCAGATGTAGTTCAATGTCCAGCGTGGCTTTAGCCGGGGAAGTCGTTGTTTTCTGTTAGATACTCAGATCAATAAGTAAACAAAGATGGGCCCGATGCTACGTAAACATCATATTCACTGAACCGAAGAAAACTTTGTTTATTTACATACACCTGTCATCCCTAATGTTTTCAAACTTTGACGCCCTGTTGTCAAATTGGTAAAAAAATATGATTTTGGTAGGAACCTACCAATAAATGCATAATCAATCATATTTTATATTCAGATGTATTATTCTAAAAATTCTAGAGAAATGTTTATGTCCAGAAAAGTGTGAAAAAATTACCAAAACGGAATATATATGTCGTTTCGAATGATGAAATTTTAGGCACTCTGAAAATTTCGAGCGATTACTAGAATTATTTTACTTTTGGCAACACCGCTTGTGACACCGGCCGTGGCGGCCATTGTACCTTGTCGTTTTGTGTTGATAAAGTGTTGTTAGAAATTTTCCTGTGTGTTTTCGTGGTTTTATGTCCTGCTCAAACAACTTAAAGTTACATTTGGAATATTTTTCAAAATAGTGCAGTGGTTTAGTGAGGCACAATGTCGAAATACTGCTCTGTTTGCAAAACAAATGATAGTAAACAAACATTCCACAGGTGAGGTTTCAGTGGCGTCGAATGCACGATGCAAATCATGCAATCAAACGTATTAGTCAAATATAATATTGGAGGACAATGAAACTCATTCAAAATTACAGATACGAAAAGCCTATGGCAAAGTGGTCTATTCCTAAATGTTTGTTATGAGTATATGTAAGTAGTGGGAAAAACATTGAGGCTTATGAAAGGAAAATTGAATTTATTTTCCAATAATATTGACATTGTTAAAATTCTTACAGTGAGGACAATTAATAATACACCAAAGGACTTGCTTAAAATTTTTGGAAATAATTTTTTTGAGGAAGAGCCTTTATCAATCCTTAGTTATGCCTTGGTAAAGGCAATACTTCAAAAAAATTTCAAAATCCGAATATACAATGAATTGTCAATAAGCGGAACTGACAAAGTAGAAAGGATCAGATCTCTTTTGACAAAGACAGTTTTATTTAAAAATCAATAAAAACCAAGTGTTGAAATCCTCATGTACTGACTTTCTTGAGAATCATTCTTTCACATACACTTTGACACTTTATATTTATACATTTGCAATATTGTATATTAGGTTTAAAATTAAATAAATAATAGTGATATTGGCCAATTTGTAATAATAACGTGTGGTATAAGCATATATTTCGTTCAATAAATATTTTAATTCCTCTGTTAATGTTGATTTTACCTTATCGTACACCTTGCCATCTTGTGATAACTGTATTCCTGTCCAAAATGAATCCGTTAATAAAGAGTTCTATTCCTACTTTTGTGTTCAATTACTTTTCCCAGACGTAATCTCCTAATATATAATGCAACAAATGTAGATGTAGATTTCGTATTAGGTTTTATTAATGTAAAAATTGCTATGTCAAGAGAGAATACAATATTTCTTAGTTCATTATTTATTGTTAAAGTGTCAAAGTGTATGTGAAAGAATGATTATCAAGAAAGCTCAATACATGAGGATTTCAACACTCAGTATTTATTGATTTTTAAATAAAACTGTCTTTGTCAAAAGAGACCTGACCCTTTCTACTTTGTCAGTTCCGCTTATCGACAATTCATGGTATATTCGGATTTTGGAAAAAATCTGAAGTATTGCCTTTACGAACATAACTATAATTTGATAAAGGCTCTTCTTCAAAGAAATGATTTCCAAAAATTTCAAGCAAGTCCTTTGGTATATCATTAATTGTCGTCACTGTTAGAATTTTAACAATTTCAATATTATTGGAAAATAAATTCAATTTTCCTGTCATAAGCCTCAATGTTTTTCCCCCGTTTACAGATATTTATAACAAACATTGAGGCATTCACCATTTTGCCATAGGCTTTTCTTATCTGTAATTTTGAATGAGTTTCTTTGTCGTCCAATATTATATATGACGAATACGTTTGATTGCATGATTTGCATCGTGCATTTGACGCCACTGGAACCTCGCCTGTGGAATGTTTGTTTACGATCATTTGTTTTGCAAACAAAGCAGTATTTCGACTGGTGTCTCACTAAACCACTGCACTATTTTGAAAAATATTCCAAATGTAACTTTAAGTTTAAGCAGGACAAAAACCACGAAAACACATAGGAAAATTTTAACAACACTTCATCAACACAAAACACTTGCAATTGCGTCCTCTGATGCTTTGAAGAACGTTGCACAAGTATCTGTTAGATTTAATTCAATCCCCGTCGTGGTCTTAGCCAGGAGAGTGGTTGTTTTCTAACAGGTACTTGCCATATGAATGAACTGGTCCAAAATTCAGGAAGGATAATACCCAACAGAATGAACAATTTTTACAAAAAAAGGAAATGGGTTCTGAAAAAATAGATGTTGGAAAAGGTTTCTCAACTCATAGGGCCAGTTACATAAAGAATTTAACAGACAAATAAATATTTGATTCGATGATTACTATGTATGTATGTATGTCTAAGCTCACCAGTTATGTTACCTACGTTAACAGAAGGCTTTATTCAAATTTTCGTATTGATTCGTTGAAACTTGATCTACACAACATAAACCCCCAGACTCCAAACTTGAAAAATAGTCAAGGAACTTGTTACCTCCTTCGAATTAATTACTTTAGACCATAAATAATGCTTTATTTTTGATAGCTGAAAACTCCTAGAATCCAACTAAGGAAAGAATATCATCATAAATCACCAAACTAATCCGCTATCTAGAATTCCCAAATTTTGATAAAAAGTTATTTGCTGCCAACCCCCGGCTTTTTATTGACCCTAGGAATTTTAAGACAAAACCGCGACATAACTTTTAGCAAAATATGAAAATAACCGAATGCAGTTTCTTTACTGACAACATGCTTGAATGGAAAATTATCAGGTTTATTTTGATGCACGAGTGTAATTCGGTAGAATATTTCCGGAGTTAAAACAAAAATGTATGAGCTGAGTTTGAAATTTTATTTAAATTTACATTATTTTTATTCAAAATTCAGTATTTATGCCTGTCAAGATGACAAATGTACATTTTAACAATCGTTACTATAGATACACGGACCGAGCGGGTAATTTTCGATACTTACCGGTTAATTTTCAGCCTAAAAATGTCCCGCCGGGAAGTTTTCGCTATAATTGATCGAAAATGTCCCGCTTCATACGGGATTTTTAACATACTATGGAAATATTCATGATAATTATTAAAAAAAGAATTGGATGTTTTAAACCATCATGAATCAAGACTTTGTATGTGTCTCATAAATGTTGACTCTTCACTATAAACCTTATCTTTAATGTCTAGATAAACAAAGATTATTCTTTTAAATAGCCTACCGGAGAAAAAAATCACTAACCATTAGTGAAACTTGAATATCCACAAGTAAAAACTTGAATACCATATCGGACAAATAAACAAGTTAATCACCACAGAAAAAATTGTTTTCCTGGAAATGAACACTTACCACTACTAACCTATTTTGTTAATTTCAGATTCCTTTATTGTCTACTTTACTTATGCCAAATGAATTTTTCACTTATAGGTAGAATATAGGTGCATTATTATTAGTACTATGATCAGTAACCCCAAGTGAACTCAATTTATAATTTTTCAGCCTCTACTTTATTTTTGACCTATCTTTGGTATTATTTTCAATACCCAGTAAATAAGCAGTTCTATTGTCATTGGTGTATCATTTACTTACTTGAATCGTTTTCTCTGAGTAGCCTTCATGGTCAGTTTCAAGAATGTGTACTGTAAGTGGATGAAAATTGAATCATAGAAAAATATACTTTTCCCGCTGCCGACACTGTAAATAGTCCATACATGCTTAGCAACAAAACAGGTAAATGGCCTATATCATTCGTTTACTAATTCGTTTACTAATTCATCTTGACAACGGAATGTAAATAGTGTCATTTACATGCCTAGGGTAATAATGACTTTGTCTTTGACAAGTAATACCTTCAGCTTCATTCATATCAATTTTTAGGTTATGAGACCTTTTGAATATTATTGTTGTCTGCTTATTCGGTAACTTAGTTACACGCACAAGCAACTTAGAATGAAATAGCGAACGAATAATCATGAAGGAAGGGTAAGAAAACAAACTTCAATTCAGGCAAATTTTGAGAAATGTCAACAAGCAGCGAAAAAAACGTAATAAGTAACACGGAATGTATCGACTGTTATCATCCTCGGCAAGCGACAAGCCTCGGCTTTGCCTCGGCTCGTACTCGCTCACCTCGAATGTTAATACGTCTTTACATTCCTTGTTACTTAAATAACTATTGAATCATTTCAAAATATGAAATAATCGAATGACTATTATTATCAAGTATGATTTTCTCCTATCTTTGACAATAGTCCTCGACATAGGTATTAGATTATTGCATGATTCAAAGTATAATTTGTCATACCTACAATTTTTATCCTTATTATACTAGAAATATTTGAAAATTACCATATAGGCTATACTCACTGGAACACCATTCATAAAATAATAATACACTTACGAGGATTTCATTACTACAAACATGCATAAATATGATGCCGGCAACAATATCACACTCATAACATGACGCTACATGTGGATGAAATGACGAAATGACGCCGTGGCTTGTGCAGTGAACTTCTATTCGGGGTCACCACGGAGTGGGCGACATCTACATTTCGAAATTTGTATATAAAACTCCGGGAAAACAAACATTCTGCCATAAGATTACGTGTTAATAAATTAGTGATTATTTCTTTTTCATTCCATATTTGGTTAAATTTTTTTGATTTAATGGAAGAAGCATAGCTTTGATGTGACAAGTAAGCCAAAAAAAATTGTCCAGTGCCACAATGCAAGCATTACTCGTTTGCAAATGTCTCAATGCACTCTTTTCCAAGAAACCAGAAATTAGCTAAAACATTGGGAATTAATCTGAAAATCGGGAAAGTAATTCATAAACATACGTGTATTTGCATCGGTGAACAGTGTGAACTCTTTATTTTGAATGTTTTCACATCTAGTGAGAGAATTTTGGTTCATAACTGGCGTAAATTAATCCATTTATTTTCTAGACACAGCATTAAAATAATTGATAAAAATTGTCATTCCTTCTGAAAAAATTGCAGAAACGAGTTCACTGAGGCAACGAAATAAAGTAATAAATGAAGTAATACAGGATTTTATAATTGTAATTGTGTTTTTTTACTTAAAAACTTGACAAGGTCAATCAAGGTTAGACGCTGAGAAAGTTTTAGGATCACGGGCCATTTTTCGTTCAAACACTACTGAAAAATTGCAGCCAAATGAATTTTCACAACATGCATTTATAAAAAAGCACTCCAAAGTTGAGGTAGAAGTAACATTCAATAATTAAAAATAATATCAAAAAGTCGTCAACTGTCAACACAAGATAATTAATTGACATTTCCTTTGTTTTCCCGGTAGGGTCACTGAATCTAGAAGGTCGTGCCGTCCTTACGGGTATGGCCAATGGGCGTGGTCCAATACTTGAAATAGTTCCAGTGTTCAAATAACTCACAAAACTTGCTCTCTAATTGGTGATTTTGTGGTTTATTTGAATACTGGAACTATTTCAAGTATTGGACCACGCCCATTGGCCATACCCGTAAGGACGGCACGGCCTTCTAGATTCAGTGGCCCTATTTCCCGGAGTTCTGGAGCGCCACCTGGTGTCAATAGGAACGGGCATACAATGGTACCTATAAAAGTGAAGCCAGTTCCTAAGTATGAAACCAGGATTATGTTGGTATTTCTGTCTCTGTCTAACGTATTAATGCTAACGACAAATTCAAGGAGAGATACGAAAATTACTCAATTTACTTGCGAAGGAAATCAAATTTGTTTTATATTTTTGTGGAAGAGCACACGGAAGGGTGTATTTAGAAAAATTTCAACTATGAATGAGTTATAATTATAAAAAGAAGTCTAAAATTACTAGTGACAAGAATATTTGTGAATATGTATCATCTGCAATTTTGAAAATTTTCTAAAACAAAATCAGTTAATTAATTTTGTAACTTAGTTGTTAGTATATGTAATATTTTACAAGTAATAATAAAAATACTTTGGATTCTAGAGAATTCTCGCAATAGAAACTTTTTCCTGTAAGTGTTTTGGAAAATCAAAAAGTGATGGTACTGCATCACCATTCAAAACTTTCTTAAATGTACCCGGTCTATTTTCATAATCAGTACTAGTAAAATGTGCACTACAAAGTTTGCTACTTTTGGTTGGCTCTCATTTTTATCACGCCTCAATCAAAGCTTCAATATATTTGGTCTTTTAAAAGAAAAACTGAAATTTAAACAAAAGTTATATTATCACAATTCAACATTTTTATTATATTTTTCAGAAATGATTTTAATTTGAAATGACTTTTCATTGTAACATAATCTACCCATATAAAGAAAAATACATACCTATGAAAACTTATATTGCCACTTTTAACAAATAAATTTTTGCATCCATAGGCAGAACAACTAATCACCATTTTTCCTATCAAATTTAAAAATGTCAATACTGTCTTCAGCATTTTTAATATGAAAAAATAGTTTGTGGGAGTACTAACGCTCATTTAAATGGAGTGAGAGATGAATACCAAACTATCTCCATCCTCCTCGAATTCTACTGGCTTCAACGCCTGACTATGCATTATCCGAAAAGGCCAGTTCCAGTTCGTATAGAGTTCACTGGGCTTGTGAGGCCGTTTTCGCAACAGAATAATTTGGCGGAAACATCCGAAAGTGCCCGAACCGAAAAAGTTAACTAAGCATAAGTGAATTGATCACTAATAGACCGTCAGATAACGACAGATTTTGCTGACTCATTTTCTCTCTTCTGGGATTTTAACTACTGGAAATTATGTCAGTGTTGAGCCCGAAAATTGAAAATTTAGCGATCGAACGTGTGCTAGGCATATAGAAAATTCATTTTCCTATTGCAGAAAAAAAATGATTTATTTTTTATTTTCTCGTTTATGGCATTTTAACACATGAATAGGTATAACAATTTAATAGTGAAGAACCAAAGCCATAAGATTTGCACGTGCTTAAAGGGTTGAAATAGGGGCGCGAACTTAAAAAAATAGTTGGTTGCTGATGCATTTTCTCGCTTATGGCAATCAACAGAATGAAATTTAATTAGGTTAGGAACCCGAAAAAAAATTACCATAAACCGGTCAGCTGTTGAAGTATATTTTCCGGACGAAAAATTTGGTGAAAATTTTATTCGTTTTCCGGCAAACTTTCTCGTGAACGAAATAATGTGCAATAGAAAATTATCAATGTGAAAGTCTGTTATATAAAAAGCCATAAGTTTATCATACTATATGAAACTGGAAAACTTGCAGAAAAACACAGGAAATTTTGTTAATTTTCTCGTTTATGGGAATTGGCATGTAGGAAGAAAAACTGATTTCAAGACTAGAAAATAAAAGCCATAAGTCGGAAACATTATTACGATGTTTTATACAGTAAGGTCCTGAAGTAACGGATATATTAATTTTCTACGTCATTATTTTTTTAGAAAAATGTCGAGTTATGTTTTCAAAAAGACACTCCGTGACATAAAAAAATCACCCAATTTTTTTAATGGAGCAGGGGGTCAGTTGAAAACCCTTGAGATTCAACAATCCATTGAAGAACAGAATTTTTTGGGGTTTCAAATATTTTCAGAAATTCCAAGGAACCTATGTTATGGGTAGTTTTTAGAGAAACCGAGAATGATAATCTAGAAGATCAGCCCATCTTAGGTCACAACGGTACTTGCAGTCCAGTGCTAGGACATTAGAGACTTGTGCACACATATCCAGTGTGATATGTATCCTAGGATACGCAGGAACCAACAAAATATTACATTTCCTTCTGTTCACCATTTGAATTGTACCGAAGACACTGCAAATCGATTTCAACCTATGGTCCAGAACTGCTTCTAATCTGGAAATGAGTTCGATTTTTCATTTAGACATAAAAGCAATTTATTATTCTGGAACTTTCACTTCTAAAAGGAGAACTAGGCCTGAAGGGCAGGCCACTATGAAAACAACGCGCGGAAAGCTCTGCCTCCAAGGTGGTGGGGAAACGAACTAGGTATAGTGTTTATTATATTCCTGCGCACACTGGCTTGCTGTGTTTACTTTTTTGTGAACTTTGATTCGCCACATCGTGTCACATAGTCACAATAAACAGGTAATGGGCATTATCACATTATTTAAAAAATCTGATGTTCCGTATTCAAATTCGAATGATCATCCGATTATGACACAGCAAGCCAGTATGCGTGGGGAAATTACGCAGTTAAGTTATTCAACTTATAGGGGTTGAGGCAAAATTGCTTGAATTATCTTTACAACCCCTATCAGTTTGTCACAATAATGCCCATAACAATTTTTTTTCACTCTATAAAAAATTATTTAAAAAAATAAATTATTTGGTTCCAATATTACTATCATACTTCCGACTTTTTTATGGCATAAGAATGAAGTTTGTAATGCATATGCCTAATCCCATGGAGTAAGAAATGATCAATTTTATCTTTATTAATTTCTCGCAGCAGAATTTCCAAATAATAATTTATTTATGTAGTGTGACCCATTTAAAATGGAAGCACTCATAGCAAACATTAATTTTTCAACCGATTGGAACGATTTTTTTTCAATAGGTAGACATTCGAAAAGTCCATCAGGACACCAAATTCAATGAGTAATTCTTCATTTTCTGGGCCAACTGTTCTTATTTTTCAAGGTTAAAAATCTAAAATAATTTTTTTAGAAGAAATCTCACCAGTCCACTGGATTCGCGACATTTTAAAATAGTTCTTGTTAAAAGTTTGTTGAAACTCGTCCATGAATAAGAAAGTTATAAGAAATGAAATTTAAAAAATATGCCGGTTTGTAATAAATCGCTAGTGTGGTAGGCGACGATTTCTTTGGATCGGTTACAAACTTCACCAAAGCAACCATGAACCACTCCTAAGTCGCCCACACTAGGAAATATTTTTATAAAATGGTAGCATGCTGCCACCAGGTCCGAATTGAGTTTTTAATCCGCTAAGACCATACGGATTTTAGACAGTGGATAGCTCTAAAAAAATAATGATAATACTTTTCAGCGCTACTGGTTTTCGTGTTTCACCATCATCTTAGAGGACAGTTGTTAATTTGCAGGTACGGCCACGGCTTCACAAATGCGTGGACTTTACATAAGGGTTGAAAAAGTAAGTAATAGTCGACAAAGTTCCACGAAACATTTACTAAACAAAATGGTGGGAAATAATAAACGGTGAATAATAAAAATTGTATCAAATATAGACAGACAGTTTGAAATAATTAAACGCTTCAAATAAACCAATCCTAAGAATACAATGTACATTTAGTATCGGAACAATTCATAACTCCGTTAGTAATCAAAAATGAAAAAAAAAACAAACAAATAAAATCGGTAAATTGGATAGTCACCCTCTCATAAAAAAAAATAATATTAAGCTTGCTCTATTAGTGAGTACACTCACCAACATAAAATTCTAGTTGTTTTTGTCCATCGGAAACAACGAGACACTATTATAATTATTGTTATTAATAAAGATAGAAAAATGCCTCGAACATGTATTTAACTATTTAGATTGAATAACTGAACACCCACTTATCCCTATTTAAATATTATACCTTTCACGCCCCAAAATTAGAAAACAATTTTCTCTATTATTGTTATTATTATTAAACAAATAGAATACCCCAAACGTATATTAAATTACTTATTTTAGTTGAATAATTGAACACCCACTTATCCCTAAAAATTAACACCCACATCGTCGGCCCCATTATCGGGGGTAGCAAAAAGCCACCCTCACCGGGCGTTCGAAATCGAACCAACTCTTGTCACTAGCACTTCAACACCGACTGTCCAGCTCCAAAAGCTCGTTCTTCCGAAAAACCGAGCGCATTCTTCATAACCTACCCTCTGTGCTATTTTTAGATCGTGGCTTATCTTCAGACAGAGACCCACTAGAAATTGTTTAGTCTAGCGCGCCGTTTAACACCCCTTCATGAATTTTACGATAAACTTTAACCCGGAGAAGTGATATCTTGAATAAACTCAGAAAATTAAATAAGACTATTCTAATACTAATATAGGACCATCTTATACAGGGCACAACGTTATACCCACCAATTCAATTTCAGAACTCTTATCAAAATTTGGAATACACCAAGAGGTCTCGAAATATCACTGGTCAGAATTTCATCAACATCTATTCATAAATAAGAAAATTACAGGATAACAAAATAGAAAAAATATGTTGATGGAATTTAATGAAAATATCATTTTATTTAATGATTTTTCATTATTATTCAACAATAGATTTTGTTGAAATTCTGATCAGTGATATTTTGAAACTCCCTGAATCCAGTGGTGTATTCTAAATTTTGGATAAGAGTAGAAATTGAAATGGTGGGTTGATTAAACGGCATATTTTTTAAATTTAAGTCTCCCATATCTTTTTTATCGATGGACGAATTTCAACAAAATTCCAAAATTAACCATTTGAAAATGTCACAATTCCAGTGGTGTAGTCTGATTTCTTTTCAAAAAATTGCTAATAAATTTTTCAGTTTTTTACCTCGAAAAAAAAAAAGAATAGTTGGCCCAGAAAATGAAGATTTATTCATGAAATTTGGTGCCCCAGTGGACTTTTTGATTATCTACCTAATGAAAAAAAGCAATCCAATCGGTTGAAAAAAGTATGATCTATAAGGGTGCTTCCATTTTAAATGGGCCACACTGTATAAAACATCGATATCATGTTTCCGACTTATGGCTTTTTTTTTCTGGTCTTGAAATACTATTTTCCCACAACTTTACAACTTATGGCTTTTCTTGAGGTACATGCAAAACTTATGGGAATTTTATCATGATGTTTATCCATCAACAGAATCATATGGTTCAAATGCCATAAACGAGAAAGTTTGCCGGAAAACGAATAAAATTTTCACAAAATTTTCCGTCCGGAAAATATACTTCAACAGCTGACCGGCTTATGGGAAAAATTTTTCGGGTTCCTAACGATATTAAATTTCATTCTGTTGATTGCCATAAGCGAGAAAATGCTTCAGCAACCAACAATTTTTTCACAAGATCGTGCCCCTATTTCAACCCTTTAAGCACGTGCAAACCTTATGGCTTTGGTTTTTCACTATTAGATTGTTATACCTATTCATGTGGTAAAATGCCATAAACGAGAAAATTAAAAAAAAACAGATTTTTTCTGCAAAAGGAAAATGAATTTTCTATATGCCTAGCACACGTCCGATCGCTGAATTTTAATTTTTTGGGCTCAACCCTGACATAATTTCCAGTGGTTAAAATCCCAGAAGAGAGAAAATGAGTCAGCAAAATCTGTCGTTATCTGATGGTCTATAACCCATTCGACTGGATCGATTGATGTTATTATTGAGATGGCTCAGACCAAGTGAAGTTTTTTCAGACAAACGATTTAGTAGTGGTAGGTTTCATTCAAGATGTATAGAAACCATGGTGTTATCACTGATTCGCTTTTGTTTCAACAAAGTTGTTGAGACTGTAATTGCACTGATACCGTTGGCTTCATTCGTCGATGGATGGCGTATAAGTCGAAAATAGCGGAGTTTTCAATATTCCAAAGTACTGAGTCATAATTACTTGATTGAAATTTGAATGTTTACAATTATTTGGAATAACTAGGCACAATATTGTCAATAGAATAGCTCGGAAAACATATCTATACAGTCCTATACAGTCCTATACAATGACCTGCAATTCATTTATACAGATAGAAAAACCTATACCTATTTGGAATTCCTCAGAAAATGTTAATCTTCATAAAACTTTCTGAATTTTCCCACACGGAAAAAAATGGTCCAAGTAAAATGTTTTCCTGACTTTTTTTCGATTGTGGTAAGAAAATTAATACCTATATTAAAAAAAAATTACCTTCTGTCTCTAAAACAATGAGTATTCTGAGCGCATGAACTTGTAGCTATAATAATGTTTACATACAGCGAGTGCTTTGAAAATTAGATAATTCGCTTTGTATAATGTCAGGTCAATATTTTACTAGCGCTGGAAAAGTGTATAGTCATATTTATCTACTTTGTGTTTCTGAAAAGTATATCATAACAACAGAGACTCGTGTTTCAGGCATAATACAACAGTTTATTTGCAATAGAGCTAGGTGTTCCTACGATAATGAAACTGTTCACCTACTTGTTGATATGCGATCAGTTCGGGATCAATCGGTAGTAACCGTTGCACTGATCATCAACGTTTTCGCAAAACTGGCCTCATTCCAATTCCAGCATTTGATTTAGTAGTTGTATGTGGGCGAGTTACTTCGTGTGCCGAAATTATACTATTATTACTGTTGTGAGTTGTGTGAATAGTGTTAGTTTGATTTATGTATTTTACTTGTTGGTATGTAGAATGTGGATTTTTACCTAACATTTCTAGAATATTGAAATTTTATGTATAATAGAATCAGGATAATTTTCCCAATAAACTGAACAACAGTTTTGTTTCAATAAAAATATTAAAAATGTACACATTTTTATTTCATTTCTTCATTAGGCATCTTTTATTTCCAATTTTCAGAACGTTCTACTTCTACATCATGTTATGCATAACTTGGGTTTGATATGATCATAATGAGAAAAGACATTAGCATTCATGCTGATGAATACAAACAGATTCAACAAAGTTCCGAATTTTTTAATTAAGATACAGGCTGTACTGGGTGATCCAGTAAGGGTATGGCCAGAGGCGATGATTTGTTTAAAAGAACCGTCAACATGTTTTATACTTCTTTCCACATGAACTTATAGTTCTCGAAAAAATGTTGTCATGGAACTGCAATCTCTTTCTCCATTTTTCTTGAGTAGTGTATTTTGCTAGCCTCTATATTCCATGCAAGTACGTTGTTTCATAGTTTAAACTGAATCATTGCTACCTTGTTGCATCCGAACCTTTCATATCATTTCAAATTCAAGAATGATCCGAATTTGTTGAACTTAATGCTTTATAAAAAACAAATGATCCTTCTTTGAAGAACTAATAACTCTAAACTGAGGGCAAGTGGATATTTCAATTGAGTCTGTTGTATCCTGATACCAAAGATGGAATGAAAGCTATTAAAGGTAAGACAATAATAAACTACCCACAAGTGAGTCATTTGATAAGGCCAAGTAAACTAAAATTACTGTAATAATCTAAAAATGTTGCTGCAGTAGAATACTGAATAGTAGTAACTAATATATTTTTTAGTAGATTTAAGTATATGAGTTATTTGAGAGTAAATCATTCTTCATCAATGGTAAATTTACTTGTCACTAGTAGTTATCAAACTGAGCACCTACTGCAAATAAAACGTAGATTGAGGCTTATAAAATAAAAAGTTTGCTTCTAGTAAAGAGTTGAAATTGCATTAATAACAGCAAGTGATCAAATTCAGGAATCTAATTTTTCTAATGTGTAATAAAGCGTGTACTTGTCCCATATAGTATGCAAATTTTCACTTGGTAGTATGCAAATTTTACTTACTATTAAATTTTTTTTCCGTGTGGTCAATGAATATCACAACAAATAAAATTCTATTTTGAAAATTACATAACATGACACTTGTCCAAGCGTTATCATGAATCTGTAATTTTGTAGCCATCTGTGTGCTAAAGAGGTGAAACGGTATCAACGCAGTAAAAATGTCACGAATCATATAGGCCGTACCTTAACACTTTTGTATGTCGGTTTCACAGCTATAAGAGATCACACCAGGGTTTCTATGTATCTTGGTTTCATTGTACCTACAATTAGTTTAGTGTGCACCTATAGATATCGAACATGGAAAATATTTCGATTCGCTAAGTATTCTGATGAGTTACGGTAGGAACACACTTCCAGAAACATTGGTTCGCTTATTATGAGTATCTCATATTCCTACCGTAGGTGAAAATTTAGTACCCACAATGGACTTTATTTCAAGAAAACAATTTACTTGGCCGAGTTTTCTCCGTGTAGTATTTTGACTGCATCCTCAAGATCCATGCGCATTTCTCCCTAACTAGTCAGTCAAGACTACCCTTCGCCTTATACATATTATACAGGGTGGGGCACCGAGAACGAAACAGATCGAATATCTTCAAAACGCATGTGTTTTGGAAAAAATGCAAGAACACGTCGATTTTTAATCCAAGGGGGACATCTTCCTATCATAACGTCAACTGTCATACCCCCCACCGCTTGGTCACCATCACCCAAACAATTTGAATAGGGAAAGTAGTAAGTGTGACACATCATTAAAAATATAATTTCAGTAGGAATTCAGCAATGTCAATTTTTGCTACCTAACTTATTATTTTGGCGCCCTCTTGCGGAAAAAAAACTGTTCCGGATTCCAAACTATGATAGTTCATTTGCAAGCTAATTTGATGTAAATTCGGTGACAATTCATGATAGAATTTTTCTAAGGGAAAAAACAAAATGGCGGCTCCAAAATGGCGGATAAGATTAGCAATTATGGTCCGATTCGATTCAAAATTGATATGTGGTGATTTTCACGGTCGGAAATTATGATTCTTTTGTTAATGCAAAAAATCAAGATGGCGGACGAAAGAACCCCGCACCATTCTTATGGAAAATGGGTCCTGGTGAAATTCGATGAATTTTTGATATGATGTAGTTCAAGTCAAGCTGATCAAAAGTGTCCATGGGCCCAACTCAATCCTATGGCTAGTTTTCCAGATACAGGGCGTCAAAGTTGGTAAGTGGCCATTTCTTTAAAGTAGTATTGCTTTCAGGAAAACATCTAAATTAAAAATGTTTTTCGCGACAGATATTGCTTACTCATACATCAATACTTCTAGATTGGTTTTTGATAAAAAATATTGTTGGAAACAGGGTGAGTATTATTCAAAATGAAAATCTCAATCAACCCTACAAAGTGAAGATGTGACCAAACCAAGTAACACACTGATATGCTCATCATTTGCATACGTCAAAATTGATAAATTCAACATTTTGTACAGGGTGAGTCAAGATGCGACAGTTTTTATGGTGACATTTTGTATATTTTTATTTTATATTTTGAGCTTTAGGGATACTTGACCACCAACCATTCAACATATTTCTTGAACAAAATTGATATAAGGTATGAGACAAAAACTAGGTGATGACAAAAATTGAAAAAGGGGTTTTTTTTATAGCTCCTGTAATTGTTTTGTTGAATTTTTGATATGATGAAGTTCAAGTCAAGCTGATCAATTGTGTGCATGGGCCCAACCTTGAAAAATAAACAGTTTTTTCTCTACAGGGTGTTGAAGGGTACCGTTTCAAACACTTTGATCTATATTTTTCGATTCGTTTCATTTATATTAAAATATTTTTACATTTTTCATTTCCAGCTTCTCACAAAGGAAAAATTACTGTTACGTCCAGGGAACATCGTGTGAAGCAAAAAAAGTCTTCAGACTTCCAACAAAGTGGTGAGAAAAGTGTATTTTTCATGTTATCGCAACGAAATTATCGATAGACGACCACATGCCTCGTTGGAAATCAAGGGTATTGTGAGTTGTCCAGAAGCCAATTCCGTGTAGTGCTAGCTTGGAGTGCACACCGACCACCCGAGGTGAAGCTGTAGGTTTTCCAGGTTTTCCTTCAGCTGAAAAGTGAATAAGCCACCAAAAATCACTAGTCGTCCCGGAACACCACGGCTTAAATAATAATAATAGCCGTTCTCTGCTCGATCAGGGTACGCTCTACGAGTGTTCATGAGGGAGTATTATTATTAATAATAATATTAGCAACGTCCGGGGAAATACCCATAGAATAGTAATAATAGAGGAAACCAACAATACGAGAATAACTTCTGACTATCTTTTTTCAGTGTTGCAAGTGATCCACTTAAGGCTATGACAACTATGAAAACTTCGATTTCCGAAGAAAAAGTACATATATTGAATCATTTGATATGGATTTCAGTAATAATCTCTTAATTGTTTATATGATTCTTAACATGTTGTATCAATTTCATGGTATATAGGTTTTTTCTGCAAGTTGTTAAATGTCACTACGCCATTTATTACTATTTCAGATATAATAAAAGTGTTTCATTGAACAATATCTTATTTTTATTCTCGACATGAGCAAAATATTCGATACCCCTCTACAAGACTCACAGATGTTATGGTGGATTTATGCAGCAGTCATAAGTTATAAGTTTTAAGTCATAAGAAAGAATATTCGTCAGTGATTGGTTGGAATATACGGACCAACCAATCATTGACGAATATTCTTCCTTATGACTTAAGACTTATGACTTATGACTGCTGCATAAATCCACCATTATATCTGATGCTGCTAATGGACGTCAGCAAGTTAATCAATACAACCTACCGTAGCTCACTGATATCTAACTTATTTTGTCATATTTAAACAGTTTGGATCCAACAATTGATCTCCCTGCTTCAGGTCTACTTTGTTTATTGTTATTTTCATTCTTTTGTATTTTCAGTGTTACCTATTCTATTTTCCTTTCAAATATTTTTGGTGATGTTTTCTTTGGAATTATAAATGTATGTTAAGTTAGTATTTTATTTTATCTTAAATATTCCTGAATTGAAATATCAGTAGAAATGCTTAAAATATATCAGATTTTTCAATATTCTTTGTTCAACTTTTTTTCAATTGGTAATGATCGAAGGGTCAGTCGGTAAGTAAGTATAATTATCACAGAATATTATTTTAGATTATTTTAGATAGATCAGTTATTTCAACATTGGTCATTGAAAATGATTCACCCAGTACATATTGAGCATCCTTCACCAAACTCTTATAAGCTCGGTGGAAAATGTGGATAACTGAGTTAGTCTTATCTATAAACAGCCGTTCATTTACTGGTGATTTACGCAGTAATATGAAAATAAGCGAAAATATACCTAATGATAGGTGAAATAAAGTGTTCTAATAATTCTTCAAAGATTTGTATCAAATAATCCTGAAACCAGTGAACGGGGCTTTTTGTAATGTTCATTTACAGGGTGAGAGTGCCAGCAAATGAACAGCAACTTTTCCTTATTTCATTAATTGGTGTTCATTCTTTAGCAGACACTGTGTTTTTTGTATTGCTCAAGAAATCATAAGAACTTTTCATTTCAGATGGATAAAAAAAACTACCAGTGATTCCGATATTCGGAGGAAACACTGTACAACGCTATCACAGACGTTAAAAGCGGAAACATTTCTTTGAATAAGGCTTCTGAGCAGTATGGAATACCCAAATCTACTCTCCACAACAAACTAACGAATAAAGTTCCAAATATAAGAAAAATGGGCCCTTCTCCCATTCTAACTTCATCCGAGGAAAAACGAGTAGAAGACTGGATTTTATCAAAGGCAAAATTGGGTTTTCCAATGCATCCAGACGAAGTCAAAGATGCCGTGAAGAAAATATTGTAGGATATTGGTCGGGCTAACCCGTTCACAGATAGCAGACCGGGCGACAAGTGGCTGAAATTATATTTGCAAGAAAAAATACTGAAATTATTTCTAAATCCCGGGCCTCTGTAACAGAAGAATCCATTCGAGCATGGTTTTCTGATCTTTGGGCTTTTCTGCAGAATGAAAACATCTTGGATATGATGGAAGATCCTTCGAGAGTGTTTAATGCAGATGAAACGGGCGTGAGAACGTGCATGAAATCAGGTCTAGTCTTAGCACCCAAGGGTTACAAAAACTTGTACGAAGTTTCTTCTGGCAGCGAGAAAGAATCAATCACGGTTCTATGCAATTATTCAGCGGCAGGGATAGTAGCACCGCCAATGGTTATGTTTCCTTATAAAAGAATTCCGAAAGAACTTGCTTTGTCAGTACCAGAAGGCTGGGCAATTGGAAGATCTGACTCAGGATGGATGACAGCAGTAACATTTTACGAGTACATTGCTAATGTTTTTATCCATGGCTTTCGAACAATAATGTAACATTTCCAGTGATTATGTTTATTGACGGACACAAGTCGCACTACAATATGGAGCTGTACGAATTTTGCACAGAGAAACAAATAAAATTGTATTGTTTACTACCAAATTCAACACAAATTCTTCAGCCGTGTGATGTCAGCATTTTCCGTCCTCTAAAAACTGAATGGAGATCTGTCGTCAGAAGACACAAGCAAAACACAGGATGCACCATTACAAGGCACAATTTTTGCTCTTTGTTTAAAGAGGCGTATGATAGATCTGCAAAACCAGAAACTATTGTAAATGGATTTGGTGTTTGTGGACTTCAGCCTCTAAATCCAGATGCAGTAGATTACACAAAATGTATATCTTGGAGACGCAAAGACATTTTTTCAAGCGAATGAACTGATCCTCAAGTGACGACTGATGATTTCATAACAAGCCTTAGAGTTCTAGAAAAGTTTGTGGGAACCTCGAAAATTAGAGACTACCAAGTAAAATACGTAAATAACGATGGCACTAACGATGAGTTGTATTCGTTTTGGAAGTTTTGCGACTCCAACGGTCAAACTGAAACACAAAACCAATTGGAAAACTTGATGCTTTCTACCAAAGAAAATTTGAATAACATACCTTTTGAAATAAATGGCGTGTTATATGAAGACCTCACTGTTACCGATGAAGAAACTGGACCAATCCAAATTGAGTACATTGTCTCGAACGATCCTGATATAAAAATAGAATGTCAAGGAATAATTGAGAGTATTATAGAAACTGTGATTGAAATTGTTGATAAAGCCAAAGAAACGACAATAATTAACATACTTTCCAATGTGTTAATAAGTCCTGATTGTAAACTGTCCAAGAATCCTTGGAGTCATCTGCACTGGCCCAAACCGGACGAACTTAAAACAAAACGGAGAGCTCAAGGTGCAGTAATGCCCTATGCAATAACATCAAAAAATTGGGCAGAATTTCAAAATGAACAGGAAAGGAAAAAGAAAGAAAAAGAGAAACTAATTCTAAGTCGAAAAGCAGAGAGAGAACAGAAAAAGAAAGAAAAATTGGAAAATATAAATCACAAAAATGAGAAGAAGGCGAAAAAACGAAAACTCGTAGTTAACGAAGATCATCTGACTAAGAAAACGAAACAAGAGGATAAAGCCGAAAAAGAAAACAGCGAAGAGCAGCAGGCAATGCAAGAAAACAGGAAGCTCGAAAAAGATAAATACGAAGGAGAGCAGCAGACTAAGACATCGAAACAAGACAACAAAGCCGTAAAAAAGGGAAGCAGCGAATAGCAGCAGACAATGGAAGAAGGCAGGAAGCTCGAAAAAGAAAAATACGATGGAGAGCAGCAGATTAAGAAATTGAAACAAGAAAACAAAGCCGTAAAAAATGAAAACAGCGAAAAGCAGCAGACTATAAAAGAAGACAAGAAAGTCGAGAAAGAAAAATACGATGAAGAGCAGCAGACTAAGAAATCGAAACAAGCCAGAAAGGTCGAAAAAGACAACGGAGAAAGGCAGGTTGATAATGAAGAACAAGACAACATACCTGAATCCCGAGCTGATACCTTTAATGTTGGGGACTACGTGGTAGCAGAATACGATTCGAGACAATATCCTGGCCTAATGAAGAATTGCCATGATGGTTTATACGAAATATGCGTAATGCAAGAAACCACACAAGGGCGATGGAAATGGCCTAAGCCAAAGGACCAAATCTGGTACAAAAAAACAGATATTAGGAAGAAAATTCCTGCCCCAGTTCCTCAAAACTCCCGTGGGATTTTCAATGTTGATATGAATTCATATTATTACTAAGTATTATGTTTTCAAACTTACTATTGAATTAAAATTATGTTTTAAGATTAAATAAAGTTGTTTTAAACAAACTTATTCTTGTTTTTGAAGAAATAAAGCATTTGTTCATTTACTGGGCATTACCCGTACATTTACTAGGTTATGGTGTTTATTCATTGGGTTTTTGTACTTTTTGATCTTTAAAGGTTCTTAATACAGAAAAAATATAACAAATTACATATTTTTATGACGTAAATCGATAATAGACATAGTAAATTTATCAAAAAACTAATCACACAAAAATAACGCTACAGAGAAAACTAAATGGTCGTAGAAAGTGACAACTATCGCTATTCGTTCATTTACTGGTCCGGTGACACTACATTAATTCAGAGTAGATGCTCAAAGTGCTCGCCATGAGCTGCCATACATTGGTATAAGTTAGTCTCAAAACGCTGTCTGACGTTTTTTGAGCAATTTATGCAAAATTTTACAATTTGTAAGTTCGTACAATGTTAATTTTTTCAATTTTTGTTATGTTTTCGTGAATTGTTCACATTAGCTTTCTAATCAAATTTAATAAGTTGGAATATGAAACAGTTGTTTGTCCCGGGTTGAATCAAACCATAACTACAAATTTCGCCCGCAATCTTTTTATTTGCATCGACAAAAAAATCATAATTTCCGAACCTGAAAATCTCCACATAAAAATTTTGATTCAAAAATAATTACAAATTTCATCCGCCATCTTGGAGCCACCATATTGGTTTTTTGCTTTGACAAACAGATCATAATTTTCTAGCCTGAAAACCACCACATTTCAATTTTGAATCGAATCGGACGATAATTGCAAATCTTGTCCTCCATTTTGGAGCCGCCATTCTGTTTTTTCCCTTAGAAAAATTCCATAATTCACTGAATTTATGTCAAAATAGCTTGCAAATGAAGTATCAAAATTTGGAATACGGAACAGTTGTTTTTCCCGCAAGAAGGCGCCAAAATAAAAAGTTAGGTAGCGAAAATTGACATGGCTGAATTCATTATGAAATTATCTTTTAAATAATGTGTCACACTCACTACTTTCCCTACTCAAATTGTTTGGGTGATAGTGATCAAGGGGCGGGGGGAGGAGTATGACAGAGGTTATGATAGAAAGATGTCCCCCTTTGATTAAAAATCGACGTGTTTTTGAATTTTTTTCACAACACATGTGTTTTGAAGATATTCGATGTGTTTTATTTTCGGTGCCCCACCCTGTATATCTCTAATGTAGACCCAGCCAGTTTGCTGTTTCCAAATACTACCTTGTCTACCTTGTCGGTTGTTTTCAATTATCTGTACCCTATTCGATTATTCACATTCGATATCGGGATAGTAAATAATTATCTACCAAAATCAGCCTAAATTGATTCTGGATAATTTATGGGAATACAGCATCGACTGGTGCATATTTCAGTGTGGCGACGGAGGCTTTCCTATTTATAATCTGGAACTGTACCTATACCCAAGATCAGAGTTTCAGGTGAATCAAGATGTTTCTTGATGGTGAGAGTTTTTGTCTCAACAGAAGAAGAGTCCACCACGATAACTACGGCTCTGCTTTTAGGTATCGCTTATAAAGTTTGGAAATCGAAGGATTACTCAACTTTAGCATTATGGATTCCAAAAATGATGTTGGAATCAGTATTTATATGGCCGGGTACGGAACGCACAGTATTTTGTCTGCTCTTCACTGCTTGTAATTTATTCATTACTTCTGGAATATTATCTTATTTTATATTCAATGTAAATGATTACAATAAGGCTGCCTCCAGTTTGTCCTTGGCTTCTATGACATTTCAAGTATGTATATATTTTATATTTGTTCTGTATGAGTATCATTATTGTAATTGATGACAGGTTCTTGGGATAGTGATTTAACTGGCCAAGGTCTTTATAGATCACGCGACAGGATTTCCGTTATGCTTAGCTACCTTCTATATCAAACCCATTTCAGGTTAGAAATTCCATTATGCTAAAAAAATTCCCTTCTATATTTGCTATGAAATTCGCCACCATTGTCACTGAGGAACTCTATGACTACATGTCCTACATTTGGTTTCAGCTAACATTATTTTCAGCTTATAAGGAACCTCTGACTTTTTCTTGATGGAATAGACATAACGAAAACGTCTGTGATCGTCCTTAAACAACATCGCCGAATGTTTGTTCCGAAAGGAATAATTTAACAGTTGTGGAGGCTTTCAGGGCTATAATGCATATACAAAATGGCCTACCACAGTTTTTATGGGTTGAAATGATGAATACTACAACCTATATATTGAATACCCAGGTAGCAAGGTGATGTCAAAATGACGTCCAAATTTGGTCAAAAAATTGACCAACTGACTTCAGAAAGTGACATCTCAGAGATTCTGGAAAGACGTCAAGATCTCACAGCCGTAGGACCTCATCAGCAGGACGTCATTCTGACGTCTGAAAGAAGACTATAAATAACGTAATTTTGAATACCATTAATAATAGACATCAGTCAAATGACCAATAAATGACGTCTCATGTGTTGAGGATAATTATTACATTGAGTTTTGAGCACTCAGAATGTGATTAAAATAGGTTAAAATGGTTATTTGTTAAAAAAAATTATTATTGTATTTTTGGCGTTACAATAAAAAAAGTCAATACTTGTCGGTCTTCATAAGAAGTACCGTTTATTTAAAATAACCCGATATAAATCTGAACAGGTTATGGGCCAGGCATTTGCCATTAAAAATACAGATCGACAATAAAGAGAAAACTAAAACTCAAAGTATAAAAAGTCAAAAGTGACAGTTGGAACACTAGGGACTAAAACAGAAGGTGATGGCTACCGCACTAGATGATGTTAGTCAGATAGAAAAATTGAAAGACAGCGAAACCTTCCAAATATGGAAATTCCAGCTGTTGATATTGTTTAAAGCCCATGGATTATACGAGATTGTAAATGGAGAAAAACTGTATTCATCTGTAACAACAATTGAAGGAAAAGCCGAATGGCATCGAAGAGATGCCAGAGCACAAAAAGCGATTACGACATCGGTTGAACTTCCAAAGACATGTTCGATAAACTTTGTCAATCTTCCAGAAAGACAATCAACAACAAAAATGCAGCTTGCTTCAATAATTTTTCAATTTCAATTTTGAAAAATGATCTGATATATCAATGCACATAAGTAAATTAGAAAATTTGGTATACAGACTAACAGCTCTAAACCAGGAAATTGATAATGCAATGTTTATGTCAAAAATCCTGTCAACTCTACCACCGGAATATAAACATTTTTGTACTGCTTGGGACTCCACACAAATCGAACAGAAAACGTTAACTCAACTTACTGCCAGGTTGATTGCAGAAGAAGCCAGATTCAAAACTCATTAAAATGAAGGGATATTTGCATTTAATATTAACGAAAGAAGATATAGAGGCAATAACAGATTGAATAATCGTTCTAATATAAGAAATGAAACCGATAGTAAATGTTTCCAGTGTGGTAATGTCGGACATTTTGCCAAAAATTGTCCAAATAAGAGCGGAATAAAGCAATTCTGTAGGTTTTGCAAGAAAACAAATCATTTGGAAAAGAACTGTTTCTTTCGTCCAAAGAAAACGCAAGAAGAAAGTAAAGTTGCTTTTACAACAAATATAAAACTTGAAGAAACTGGTAATTTTATTGTGGATTCTGGAAGTTCATATCATATGTCCAATGATAAGACTATTTTTGAATTTCTGGAAGATACGAAATCAAATGTAATGGTGGCGAAGAAAACTCAAACGATGGAAGCTCAGGGCAAATTGAACCAAATCATGCACATTGAACGAGGTACTGTACGTACCTGAATTAACCAACAATTAATTGTCTGTCAATGCAATTACAAAGAATAATGGAGAAGTCACCTTTACAAATAACGAATTATTGATGAGGAAGGATAATCGGATAATTTTAGAAGGACGAAAGCAAAATAACGGACTATTTGCAGTCAATTTTGAAGCAAAACCAGAAAAGTCCTTTTAAATAAATAGAAAAGAAGAAATTTTCAATTGGCACAGAAAATTAGGCCATTTGAGTATTGCTAGTATGAAAAAACTTAAAAATAAGGTTACGGGAATGGATTTAAATGAAGCAGATGAAGAACAATTGGATAGAATATGTGAAATTTGTCTGAAATCGGAACAAACAAGACTACCCTTTAAAATGTTAGATATGCTGCGAAAAGACCTCTTGAAATGATTCATTCAGATTTGTGTGGGCCAATCGAACCGGTTACTTGGGATGGAAAAAAAATATTTCAACATTTTTGGATGATTTCACACTGTATTGTTTGATATATCTCCTCAAGAACGATTATGAATTGATAGAACATAATAAAAAAAATAATAAAAACTTTATTTCACAAAATTTTAGTTAAAAAATCTAACAGTTAAAAGTTTTTACTTAACATAATTTTTTTTTTCTTTTTTTTTTCCTTATTTTAGTTATCTCATCTCTCCTGAGGATCACGTGACCGCTGCATGGAGGTCGTCTGTGTATCCGTTCAAGAAAGATGATATTACATTTCTTAGTTAGAAAAAAAAACAATTAAGTTTTCAGATGTGAAATAAATTTGGAGCACTTAACTACTGAAGTAGTTGTTTGTGCTGTGAAAATAACTAAATACATTATTAAAATACAATATTACAATAAAATACAATACATAAAATATTATTACAATACCTTAATAGACCATATATATATATATATATATATATATATATATATATATATATATATATATATATATATATATATATATATATATATATATATATATATATATATATATATATATATATATATATATATATATATATATATATATATATATATATATATATACAGGGTGTCAATTTGAAAACTTCCCACCCTTAATATCTTCCTTCCAGTAAACAATATGAGTAATCGAAAAAACAGGTCAATTTTATTGTCAAGTGGGACACTTTCACGGACTATTTGTAGCCCTCGTGGTTCAACCCCCTAGGAGGGGTAGATGTTACCCTTAGAATTTTAAATGGGAAGGGGGGTCAAGTGGCAGATCATTTTGATGGGCGTTCAATTCTTGTTCCAATGGTACCCTGACTTATTATTTTGTGATGAGCATTTTCCGAAAAATTGCGTTCTAAACTAACAGAAGTAATTATTAGAACGCCTATACTGAGATGCATTATTGTATTGACTCCCTTTAATAAAAATGGTTAGAAGAGTAGGTGGCACCGCTCCAACCCTTGAATGACAGGAATAAATTTATTACGCATGGGATTTTTTATTTGGTGGTTATTTTCCTTCTACACAATAAAATTGAATTTGCGAGAAAGACATTTCCAACATAAAATCTACTTACGCTTATCTTATTAGCTGTTCGAAATGTTGTCCATTTTGCTCTAAACAGTTATACAGTCTGTTTTCGAACTCCCCTCTAACATTACGGAAAACTTCACTAGGAATTGACCGGCATGCTGCTGTAATTCGTCTTTTAAGTTCGTCAATATCAGAAAGTTGTGTTTTATAAACAACGGATTTAAGATGCCCCCAAAGAAAGAAATCTAAGGGTGTTAAATCCGGTGATCTCGGAGGCCATTCAACTGCTCCCCTTCTGCCAATCCATCTACCCGGAAATCTCTCGTTTAACCACTTTCGGACGGGAAGAAAATAATGAGGTGGAGCACCGTCCTGCTGGAAATGTAACAGATCCTCCTGCAAAAGTTCATTACCTTCTGCATCAATTTGAGTTTCTAGCTCGTGAGTTATAAGAGGATCGATAGTCTCTTCAAGCATATCAAGGTACAGATTGCCAGTCAAGTTTTCTTCCAGAAATAATGGACCAAGAATGGCAGTTCCAAGAATACCAGCCCAAACATTAACTTTTTGTGGGTGTTGTGTATGCCCTTCCCGAAAAATATGTGGGTTTTCGTCACTCCAATAGCGACAATATTGTCTATTAACATTGCCATTCAGAAAAAATGAACACTCATCGCTGAAACAGATGTTTAACAGAAGATTAGGGATGGTATTGACTCGATGAGACATGATTTCACAAAACTCTATTCTTCTATCATAATCATCCTCGTGGAGCTCTTGAAGAATCTGCATTTTATATGGATGAAATTCATGCATTTTCAATGCTTTTCTTATAGTCTCGCGTGACATTCCCGTCTGTTCTGATACTGATCGTAATGAGCTCGTGGGCTCTGCAGCAAATGTTCCCAAAACTTCAATTTGAGCTGCTTCATTTAGTACTCTGGGGTTATTTCTTTTTTTATTTGTCACTGAACCAGTTTCGTAAAACTTATTCACCAAATCAAGCACATACCGGTGACTTACATTACAATTTGGATGTCTTTCGTTAAAAAGACATGCCGCCCTTCGTGCGCACTTTCCAACTTCGCCATAAATTACAATCATTTCAATTCTGTCTTGAAGAATGTAAACCATTTTTACACTTTTATACACTTATTAAAGTAATTCCTAAACAGCCCAACAGGTAAAACGGTATTCACAATACTACCACATAGTTCAAATTTGCTAACCAATTTTTTGCCGGAAAACAGAAACTTTTTACAGCAGAAGTAGCAAAAAAGGAATCTGTACAATTTCTGCGATGACACTTAAAAATTCAGCATTTAATAAACACAACTTTACTACCATCTACGTTTTACTATTAGACTACTTTTTTATGTAAAGTGTTTGGAGCTAATGGCTAATGTTACCCCTAATAAAGGGTTGGAACGGTACCACCTAATATTCTAACCAGTTCTGGCCAAACCATGCATCTCAGTATAGGCGTTCTAATAATTACTTCTGTTAGTTTAGAACGTAATTTTTCGGAAAATGCTCATCAAAAAATAATAAGTCAGGGTACCATTGGAACAAGAATTGAACGCCCATCTAAATGATGTGCCACTTGACCCCCCTTCCTATTTAAAATTCTAAGGGTAACATCTACCCCTCCTAGGGGGTTGAACCACGAGGGCTACAAATAGTCCTTGAAAGTGTCCCCCTTGACAATAAAATTGACCTGTTTTTTCGATTACTCATATTGTTTAATGGAAGGAAGATATTAAGGGTGGGAAGTTTTCAAATTGACACCCTGTATATAAAACATTAAATTATATTACTTAAAACTTTGGTATAACATTCTTTTTTTTTCAATTGAATGTGAGATGTAAGAACACATGTAGAACTATGTTTGAGAGGTTGAAGCTTTTAAAAATTCCAAAATTGCAAAAATAAGATGTGACAACGGAGGTGAATATATAACTTTTGAATTTCAAAATTGGTGCAAAGTCGAAGGAATTGTATTAGATCGTACTATACCTCATACACCTCAGTTGAATGGAAAGGCAGAACGGCTAAACAGAATACTGATGGAGAAAGCACGAGCTCTCATTTTTTATTCTCTCTTGGACAAATAAGTTTGGGGTGAAGCTGTTTTTGCTTACGCATATTTATTGAACAGAAGCCCTACTACCTCCATGGATGTGACTCCTGTAGAAAAATGGGTGCAATTGCAGTTTAGGGTAGTAACCCCGATTTTGACGAATTTTTTTTTGGGGGTTATTTCGAGATCCTTGAACACAAATCTGAAGTCAAAAAACCTCGCTCCCACTTACTTTTTGATTTACGACCAATTAAATGTCACAAAAAAGGTGTTTTCAACATCATATTTTTTCCACAAAAAGCAACATATTTGCCTTTGCCTTATATCAGCATAATCTAGACACATCAATTCACGCATTTCTGGCACATTTTGCAGTATTTTCAACTTTGTATTGAAAATATAAGATTTAAATTAACATAACAATACATTTGAAATGTCGAAATGCGAAATGTCGGCCGAGCGCGGTCTCTTCGCTCACGTATTTCTGGCTATGAATCTTCACCAAGAAATAAGGAATGAAACTTTCTACAAAAAGTGGAGAAATAATAAAATATTAGTTGAAACGCGCGCTCGGTCGACATTTCGCAATTCCGCGCGCGCGGAATTGCGAAATGTCGGCCGAGCGCGCTCACTTCGCTTGCGTATTTCTGGCTATGAATCTTCACCAGGAAAAAAGGAATGAACCTTTCTACAAAAAGTGGAGAAAAAAATAGTGCTAGTTAAGCGCGCGCTCGCGTATTTCTGGCTATGAATCTTCACCAAGAAATAAGGAATAAACCTTTCTACAAAAAGTAGAGAAAAAATTAAATAGTAGTTAAAAAAAGCGCGCTCGCGTATTTCTTGCTACCGATCTTCAACAAGAAATAGGGGATAAACCTTTTTACAAAAAGTGGATATAAAAAGATAAAATAGTAGTAAAAAAGCTTCGCTCGCGTGTAGTTCTTGCTAAATACCTTCATCAAAGAATAGACGAGGAAATTGTATCGTAACAAATGTCACAAACTGTCACAAAATGTCACAAATGTCAAAAATGTCACAAACTGATTCCAAACAAAGAATTATATGTGACATTCTCTGTTAATTATTTGCTGCTTTGCTTCTCAAATTGTATTTGGTCGTTTGGATTTTATTTTCTCAAGCAAAAGAAGATGGAAAACTTTAACGGAAACAATATCGGACAAACTGATTTCAATTCGAGGAAGGTTTGTTTGGAATCAGTTTTTGACAAGAATAACATTTGTGACGTCATCACTTTCCTCGTTTATACTGCCGTGCTTAGCCCAGAGGCGGTAACTGACATTAGTCTATATTATAGGAAAAAGAGTTTTGAATTTTTATTTTCATATTTTAGTACATGTTCAATTTCTACCTTCATTTGGGTTGCTTTAATTTATTACCAATTAAAGCATCCCAAGTAAAGGTACAGATTCAAAATATGCTAAAATATCACAACAAAAATTGAACATTATCTTTTCCACAATATACCTAGTCGAATGTCAATTACCTCTGAAGAACCTTTATTTCCGCTTAATGTCAGTAAATTTTTCTGCGAATAAAATGGTTACCAGTCATGCCCAACCAGTCGTTGATGCAGAACACATGGTTCTGCATCCATTTTATTCGCAGAAAAATTGCGAAATTCGCGAGGGTATGAACGAGACTTAACAGGGTTTCATGAGAGGTAGCGCGAAAAGTGTCTAGTAAATTTCAGAATATCGGATCACGACCGTTTGTTATACATATCTGTCATACTGTCATTTTCAGTTACTTGCTGTCAATAAACGATTTCCATCAAATGTATTGTTATGTTAACTTAAATCTTATAATTTCAATACAAAGTTGAAAATACTGCAAAATGTGCCAAAAATGCGTGAATTGATGTGTCTAGATTATGCTGATATAAGGCAAAGGCAAATTTGTTGCTTTTTGTGGAAAAAATTTGATGTTGAAAATACCCTTTTTGTGACATTTAATTGGTCGTAAATCAAAAAGTAAGTGAGAGCGAGGCTTTTTGACTTCAGATTTGTGATCAAGGACCTCGAAATAACCCAAAAAAAAATTGTCAAAATCGGGAATACTACTCTAATCTGCAATTTTTCCGAAAAATGGACTGATCGTGTACCTGATTTATCACGTTTGCAAATATTTGGATGCGATGCGTTTGCAAAAGTTTTAGGACACCTGAATAAGCTAGATAGTCGCACTAAAAAATACACCTTTGTGGGTTATGCTCTGAATGGTTATCGATTATGGGATGAAGAAAAATTATTGTACACCGTGATGTTGTATTCAGAGATAATAAAATAACTGAATCAGATAGCATTCAGATTGAAAAACGTCAAGAAAATCAAACTGTCATTATGAATATGCCAGATAATAATGAAAATAGAAACCATGGTGACGAGAGCATATCACAGAAAGGAATACAGAATACAGAAAAAAATTATTCAAGGACTGAAATACAGGGTGAATCAAGTTTGGGAGAAGGAAGTAGACGAAGAATGTTGACCTATCAGGAAGCAGTATGTGGACCCGACGGAGAAAAATGGAAAGTTGCCATAGAAGATTAGAAAGTAGCATTGGAGGAAAATGACACATGGTCCTATATCAGAAAAACAGATGTGGAAGATCAGAAAGTTTTATCCAGTCGATGGGTTTTCAGAATTAAAGGTGATGGGCGAAATAGAGCAAGATTAGTAATACGAGGGTGTGAACAAGAGTATGGCAATGATTTTTCAGAGACGTTCAGTCCTGTGGTGCATAGCTTTTCTCTCAGAATTTTGTTTGCTCTTGCTTCTAATAACAATCTCATTCTGAAGAAATTTGACGTAAAAACGGCATTTTCATATAGTGAACTGGAAGAAATAAGAATATTAATGGGTGTCCCAGAAGGTTTTGAGGAGAATAATAAAGTTTGTTTAATAAAAAAATCCCTGTATGGATTGAAACGAGCTCTACTAAAATGGAATCAGAAATTTACAGGATTTTTTAAAGAAAAAGGACTCATTGATTTAAAATCTGATCACTGTATATTCAAAAATCAAACAGAAACTTCATTTTTGGCAATATATGTAGATGATGGATTACTACTGGCGAGAAATGAAGACGATATGACTAATTTGCTTCATCAACTGGGTCAAGAGTTTGAAATTGTAAAAATTGAAAAACCCAGTTCATTTCTAGGAATTGAAGTCATCAGAGAATAAAACTGTATTGGACTGAAACAAAGAGACTATGTGATGTCGACTATAGATAAATTCAATTTGGAAGAAGCAAAACCAGCAGCTACACCGATTATCAGTACAGCATCTCAACAAGGAAATAAAATTGAAAAAAACTTTCCTTATAGAGAAGCGATTGGGAGTTTGCTTCATTTGATGAATAAAACCCGACCAGACATAGCATTTCCAGTTGGTTTTTGTAGCCGATATATGGAAATTCCTACTACTCGTGACGTTTCAATTCTCAAAAATATCATCAGGTACTTGATATAGGTACATACTAAAGATAAAGGAATTCGATATTTCAAATCGAATCAGGATAACCTGGTTGCCTATAGTGACTCTGATTTTGCTGGTGACTTTGATACAAGGAGGAGTACTACAGGATATTGTTCTGTGGCGGACCAATAGTATGGTGCTCAAGGAAACAGCCAATTGTTGCCCTATCTACGACTGAAGCTGAATTTATTGCTGCCGCGGATTGTACCAAAGAGTTGGTATATTTGAAGATACTGATAGATGAACTAACAAATCAGGATGTAAAAATAAAATTGTGTGTGGACAATCAAAGTTCCATTAAACTAATAAAGAATGGTCAGTTCAACAGAAGAAGCAAGCATATTGACGTCAGGTATCATTTTATCAATGAAAAAGTGAAAGAGGGTGTTATCGATATATACTACTGCTGCTCTGAAAAACAAATGGGAGATATTTTCACGACACCTCTAGGGAATATAAAATTTCTGAAACATAAGACATCTCTCTTGAGTAAACTTTGATGCTATTTTAGGAAATGTTATAATTAGGAGAAGGTGTTGAGGATAATTATTACATTTAGTTTTGAGCACTCTGTATGTGATTAAAATGGGTTGATGGTTATTTGTTGAAAAAAAAAATGATTAGTGCATTTTTGACGTTACAATAAAATAGTCAATACTTGTCGATCTTCATAAGAAGTACCGTTTATTTAAAATACCGATATAAATCTGAACATCATGGAGGACTTCCACAGTGCCTAGTTTTCATGTGGAAATTTATAGTTTTTGGGAAGTAGACTGAAATAAACTATAATACAATATTACATTAAATAAATATCAAATATAAAACATATTACAGGATGTTGTAGTAAACTCACATTCAATTTCAATCAACAGTGCATGAAATATGATTGATCTTAGAAAATAGTTTATTTTTGTGAAAGAACGATCACCAATTTTTATTCTCTTATAGGAATTTGGGTTTCATAATATCACAAAGACATCATTATACTTCAGCAATCCTGGGTGCTCCTACTTTATACCTAAATCGCAGTTTTTCGGTGTTCTTTTGTTCATGAATACTAACCTGTTCCATACAAATGGAACTTCCAATCTTCTTCAGCCTGTACATCCTTGATGATGATTCATCCACAACTTAGCCACAACACTCCCCGTTTTCTCAGCTTTAGCCACCTTTTGTCCTTCTTGGAGAACTCTACCAGTACGTAGGACATTACCTATTTGTTGATTGATCCGAGGGAGTAACAGCAAAAAACACAAATATGTTAGCACCATACAAACCAACACAGCAGCAAATCAGAAATAAGCTTTTAGCTTTATGCTATGGCAGTGACGATCGACGAGGTGAAACATAATCCAAAAGCAGCAAGACGTACCGCGGACGACCGGCGCGGCGGACCGAATCCAGCCGAGTCCGACCGACAACCCACGCTGCCGCGACAGAGTTGCACCAGAGAATTCCACTAAATTATTTTAAGATTATCAATTACTTTTTCAGACTTGACCCATTGACAACCTTTTTGTAATGAGAATTGGAGTGATAGATAGATAGATGGATAGATAGTTTATTAACCACGTTACGTAAAAAATACATTTGTAGCAAGTCAAGACAAAAATGTTTGAACTATACAAATAGATTAATAACAAACATTTCAAGTGAACAAAAATTTAAAAAATCTGATCAGTTCAAATGGAAGAGTAACAGAGTATGTATATAACAAACATTCCATTTACACGAACACAACTATCAACAGAGATGACATAAATGTATTGAAACACGAAAACATGAAGTAAATAACTAAAGAATTAAAAGTCTATAATTAGAGTGATTTCGATTCAAACATGTGAGTTGGTGTGGCCAGATACTCGTTGACACATTAAAAATAATGTGTTTTTGAGATATTTTTGGTTAACCTCTTGAAATGTTTGTTTTTGTGGTTATGAATTTCCAAAATAGATTGAAAGAAAAAAATACCGTCATTATGTTCAGTTTTTTGAAAAGTGGTCGGCAGGTCTCTCCGAAACCGGCATTTGAAATTATTCTACTAGCTCGCTTTTGTAGTAAGAATATTTTCTCGGCACTGGGACAGTTGCCCTAAAGTAAAGTTCCGTAGCTAGCATGAGAATGAAAGAAAGCAGAGTCGGCTGATAAAAGAGTGTCCAAGCTGACAAAATTCTCCAATTGCCTGAGTAAAAATAGGTGTCTGGAAAGTTTCGGACCTAATTCTTTAATGTGACCAATTCAGAGTATCGTCTTGAGTGGTGCCTAGTAGTTTGACAGTTTCACCTTTAGCTATATTATTGTTTGTAGAGAATGTGATAGTTTGAGTTTCATCTTCATTTAGTTTCAAAAAGTTAGCATTGAACCATTTCTCAGCCTGATTAACCACAGTTTTCATTGTGGCAAGCAGGTTCTCACAGTTTTGGTAAGAACATAGAAGAGTTGTATCGTCAGCATAGATCACGCATTTATATGGTATTAAGTGAAAGAAGAAGTCATTTATATAGATGATGAACAACAGATGTCATAAAACGGAGCCCTGTGGTACTCCAGACTCGATTGGCAAAAGATTCGAAGATCTGTTTTCATCAAGATCAACGCATTGTTTACGGTTGTTCAGGTAAGAGCTGAAAAGGGAGAGTGCATCTTCTCTGATTCCATATCCACTAAATTTCATCAGTAGATTGTGATGAGGAACACAGTCAAACGCCTTGCTCAAATCGCACAGTTTGGCTGAGCTATGCAGTTTTTGTTCAAAACCATCAACTATGTTCCTGACCACACGAACAACAGCTTGCACAGTGGAACAAGATTTTCTGAAACCATATTGATCAGTGTTAAGGAGATTGTTAACTTCAAAGAAGAGATTTTAAGAATAATTTCGAAAATTTTGCCAAATATGGGGACGATAGAAATAGGTCGATGATTCTCAAGGAGGTTTATATCACCCTTTTTAAAAACAGGAATAACCTTACTGATTTTAAATTTATCTGGGAATGTACCCTCTCTTATACAAGCATTGAAAAGACATGTGAGTGGTTCAATCAAATAGGAACTTGTTTCTTTTATTATTCTATTATTGAGGGTATAGACATTGACGCAATTGGAATTTTTCAACTCACTGATTACATTGAAGACTTCAGATGTGGTCACAGGTTCGAAGAAGAAGGATCCTGCTGAAGAAGGTTTGAGACTAGCATCGAGTGATAATGGGCAAGCAATATCATTATTAGAAGGAAGTTTCGGCTATGGTGGTGAAAAAAAAATTGAATTCATGGGGTGTGATATCATCACAGGTTTTACGCGAGTTATGTCAAAGTCGATGATTTTCCAGCTATCTCTGACTTTATTATCTGAGTCACTGATGAATTCATCGCAAGCAGGCCTTTTTGATACCAAAAAATGTTCTTGGGAACAAATGGATATCAATAGCACGTATGAGTACTTTTAACCCATCCCAACTTTTTAAATTTCGATAACATTTTTACACTTTCAGAATCAAATATTTCCTGATTCATAACAATTTGTTGTTTGACATTGGGAATTATGAAAAAGACGACTAATCTCATTGGAATTTATCATCCAATACATACTAATTGTTGACGGTATTCTTAAATTCTAGTCTAGAACTCCATCAGCCTATTTCTTCTTCATGTTCCGTCTCGAATTCATTAAGTTTGTTCTGTTCTTCTAATTTTCGAAAGTTATCTTGAATTTTTGGTTCTTGGGAAATATCTTTCAGTATTTGCAACGCAGATGTCCGCTACCACGGCTTTCGGCCTGAGTGTTTTCAACAAGAGTCTTCGTCCCCACTGCAGCAACTCAACGATTGGTCACTGTAATAGCGGGAGTATTAAATGACAAGACAGCTAATGCAAAATAAGTTGAAATTGCGTTAATTACTAGCCAACCTAACCTGACAAAAGTGTTCTTTCATTTAAGTATTTCATTATACATATATTTTATTCGATTATCGTTGAGATTTTGTTCTATAGAATTTGGTCCATGTCTATTTGTTGAAATTCAGATAATAGTTTATAAACCGTTGGCCCATGACCCTAGGTGTATCGATCATCTACAAAGGTATGCCCTTCAAGGGACATGAAGATCAGGTTAGATTACCGGCAAAAAAGTGAAAACAGAGTTCTTTTGGGAGATCGTTTAGTAACGAACAGTCGTTACCGACCGATGATGAACCCTTTACTCCCATAAACACCTACGTAGGCTTATTATGGCAAGTACCTGTCAGAAAACAACTACTCCACTGGCCACAAGACCACGACGGGTACTGAAAAAAATCTGACACATACTTGTGCAACGTTCCTCAAAGCATCAGACGACGCAGTTGCAGGTGCTCTCTGTGACCAACTAGCAGAATTATGTTTTGATTTAGACAGGGTGACCACCTGCAGACTAGTTCCGAGCCATCTGTTCCCCGTCCAAATTATTGCACACTCCGCTGCATGGCCACCTCTGGTTCACGCGACGAACCGGTTTCAAGGCCGCTCCACCTAGCGAGCAGAGGAAGAACACTCCGAATCTCTGGGTTAAGAGATTTATGTGAAAACAGAGTTTTTTGGGAGATGGTTTAGTAACGGACAGTGGTATCTGTTAGATTTGATTCAATACCCGTCGTGGTCTTAGCCAGGGGAGTAGTTGTTTTCTGACAGGTACTTGCCATAATAAGCCTACGTAGTAGGTGTATATGGGAGTAAAGGGTTCATAATCGGTCGGCAACGAATGTTCGTATGGGAAAAAAGTGGATTGTTCAATTATCTTCTGGTTGAAAGCAATGTTGAACATTTTATTGAAGAAGAAGATTCACAATGTAGGGGAAATGAACCTAATATGAGATAGCAGCCTATTATGAGATACCGTATTTTCTCCCCTGGTAAGTGTCGAACTATGTATTAAGTACTCGAAAGACATTCCAACAAGACTTCACAATCTTTATGAATAATTAGGCACAATGTTATCAATAGAATAGCTCGGAAAACATATAAATGGCTTGCAGTTCTCTTTGAGGCTATAAATCCTACACAGTAACCAGTAATTTTTTATACAGATAGGAAACGGAAAAGAAAACTGTAGGTCACAGGAAAGCCTATATCTTTTTGGAATTTCTCAGAAAATATTATTCTTTGAAAAAAATTTCCGCAACTTCCCAAACTAGAAATTCACTATCCAAACTGTACTTATTTTCATTTGTCTAAGAGGGACATGAAAAATTAGAAGTACAATTCACAAAAAAAGTCTTTGAAGAAGTGATTTATATATTGGGAATCATAGCCTTCTATGATGAAGTAAGTTACAATTTTGAAGTCAATCACTTTTCATTTACGGATAAAAGGAATTCAATGAGGAATCTCCTGAAATTGGGAGTATGGTCTCAAAAGATTAAAAATAATACCCAATCCATTGATAAGATTTTAAGCTTGCGATGATTCTTAGTTTTCGATTTATAATAAAGAAGTTTGTGTCCACGTCCGGTTCAACTGAAAGCGCTACTGAACTAAAAACATTCCAGATCTATTATTCATGTTGATATATGTGATATTTCATGTTTACAAAATTTCATTCAGTTGGTAACATCGAAAACTTCTGATGAACCGATTACTTACAATTTCCCTCTTATTATATTATAAACCAAAGAGAAAAGGCCTTTTCGAAAACACTGTCTCCAGTCCGTGGTATTTTCAAATCGGTGTTTTGCTTTTTCCTTATTTATACGTTTTGTGTAACCTCTATGTTACCAAAACAAAATAGGTATTTGCCCTTGAGACCTCAGGTAGTGGATTTCGCTTGGCTGACCTTGTTCTGTCCTGATGGACACCAAATTAACTATTGTTAAAATGATGCTTGAATTTGTTTAACAGGCGCCACCATCACAACAAATCAAGTTCAATGACTGACACTAAACACAAGTAAATTGTTCAAATAATTTAATGATGAATTTGAGAAAAGGTTTCTGGACACTTCATTCAGATGCATTTTTCTTAGTTTACGTAGCTCTTGTAGTGGACAGCAGATCTGAATACTAATCCAGCTTTGGACTCTAATGTAACACCAGTAAATCAAGGGAATCCTCTACAGTATTCCAGAATATTCTTCTATAAGAACACCGGTAAATCCAGGTAATCCTCTACGGTATTCCAGAATATTCTCTAATACTAATACGGGAACATCTATAGGAAAGCATTCCCAGGCACGAAGTTCAGCGAAAAGGAATCCAACGGAAAATAGTTCCAGAGACGAAAATCCAGGAAGGAAAAGGCCTTTTAATTAAAGACCTTCTTTAAAATAAGATATCGATTAAATTTCAATCATAACCATATGGCACGCTTCCAATAAATCACGGAGACGTGGTCTCTCGACAAAATCACGTTCTGTGAATAGAGAAACGTCAGTTTGACGGTTCAACTCTTCAACTGACATTAATGACACATGATGAACCGTTCCTGCAATGCACATTTGGTCCATAATAATTTAATGTATTCGTGAAATTGTCTGATCGAAAATCCCTTCAAAATGCAGAATTTTCAAAATACTTTCACCTTGCCAGTCGCTCAAACTGTGTTGCTGTACAGAACACCACTCGATCAAGCTCTCGTGGTGATTCTGAGCAACACAGTTTTCGTGACAGCAAGGTAGTATTTTTTGAAAATTCAGCATTTTGTCGGGACATTACTACCATTGTTTAATTGTTTAAATAGAACATAGTTAGTCAATGCCTGAGGAAAAGGTATTGGACACAAACGCGAGTGTCATCTAGCGTGATTAGTTACAAACATGAATATTTGACGTCATTTTAATGCAGGTTTCTTCAAAAAACCCTGATTTTAATGCTTTTCCATTGTTTTAATCAAGTTGCGACATGACCTGGAGGCTAGATCACTGAAGTTACGACATGACTTGGATGCGAGCTCACTATCGCCATCTACATGTCGCATCCATTTTGATCCAATTATAATCCCATAAGGTTGACTAACTATCTTCTATATAAACAATGTTACTACTGATAATCCCTGTGATAATCCAGTACCCCCCAGATTGAGTCTATAATAGCTAGTGGCTCATGATTTGAATTTGGTTATGAATAGTTGAGTTTGCTTACTTATTTACATTCTTTTTAGTGTGCCAATACTGCGATAAATTCATCCTAATAATTGATAGGTAATCGTTTTTAAAGTTGACTTACATAGTAACAAAGATTGTTTACAGCTATTTCAATAAGGGCCAGTTTTTCATGTACCACTTAAACTCCAGATAACTAACTAATAGTTTAGAATGTGATCCTTCAAACGTCATTTAAAGAATGTCGTTCACCATCTAAACTATTAGTTAGTTATCTGGAGGTTAACTCGAACATGAAAAACTGGCCCTAAATAGTGTATTTTTGCCCCAAAATAGGGATAAAAATGAGCAGATTCATTAAAAGTAAAACTCATTTAATAACACTAAAAATCAATCAATCAATCAAATACGGTTTATGCCATGATTACCTTCCTGCGGCGCCCATGGTTTGATTTGACAAGGCGAAAAATAAGTCGTAAACGGGCGTAAACAAACATGATCGTCAAGTTTAGAGTGAATGTAATACGGAATTCCAACCTGATCAGCGAGTACAAACGGAAATATCCGACAAGCCCTTTTTTAACACGACTCGGGCATTGATGTTTGTAAACAACGTCGGGTTGTTGCTTTCAAGAAAGAGATAGAGAAGCCCTCTCTTCAATCTTTTATTGCTCGGAGGTGATAGCCCGATTTCAATTTCTCAAACAGATTATGAATGTAGAAGTATAGTACTTCAAAACGTATATTCTCATTTTGCGCTACAATGGTGCGAAATGGATGAAAAATGTTTGCGAAAACGGCCGGTGAAACGGCCGGTGAAAACGGCCGAGCACCCGTCAGCTGCCAAGTAGTAGGAGAGTCCGGGAGATGAGGGGTATTCTTCTGATGAACGGGTTACGTGATAAAACGCTTCCACTCATCTCCCGCTCACTTCTTCCACTTGACCGCTTTCACCAGCTCGACCGTTTTCAGTAATGTTTGCAAGCATTTTTCACCCATTTCGCAGCATTTTAGAGCAAAATGAGAATATACGTTTTGGGGTACTGTACTTCTTCTTTCAAAATCTGTTTTAGAAATTGAAATCGGACTATCACTAGAGCATCCAGGCACGCTGCAAGATAATGCAAAAAAAATCAATTTGCAATTGTGCCAAAACTAATGATTCGTCAGAGCCTGTTTTGTGCACACACAAAGTACACCTGATTCAATACTTCCATGATGAGGGCCAACCCTGTTTCTTGAAAGATGTGATGTGATGTGATGATTTTTTTTTTTTAAATCTTCAAATTTTTCGATTTTTCCGGTTTTCCTTCGTTACTAATGATCCGAAAGGGTTGTAAAAAATCCAATTCTGTCGGTATTTCAATTATCTACAATTTTTTCCATTAGAGTAACCAAATTGCTCCATTAGTTTTCATTTTATAAGCAAAACAATTTGAAAAAACACGTTTTTTGTTAGTTGAATGTTTATGACAAATTAATAAATGACAGTTGCGAGTCAGAAACATAACAGAATATAACTACGGACTGTCTTCCTATAAGTTAGAACATGATTCCTCGCTATCATCAGAGTCTTGAAGAGAAGAAAGTTTTATTGTAAGAAATTGTGATCATCGCTTTTCTTACATATGGAGCTAAGTGGCTCTTAGCTCTGCATTTATGGTAAAAACAATTTCGGTAGGCACAATCTGATGACTTGTGGTTTGAGCGAACACAAACTGAACACCTACTGAACGTTTACTTCCTCTCCGATTAGGCCAAGCTGTAGATAAAAATAAGAGGCTTTTTTCACACAAAATAAAAGACGCAAAGGGCATATACTATATACTAGTTTTTATAAGATAGTTCTTGAATGAAAATCACGGTTTTCGCCCCAGCAAAATCGCTTTGTGGAATTTTTTGAAAAAGAAGAAGTAAAGAAAATCACAACTTTTTAGGAAATATTTCAAAAATTATTCAAGGAATCGTTTGACAGTCAATGGAACTCTTGTAGAAATTCATAAAATCTACAAAATGGTTTTTATACGCCCAGATCCGTGCATTTTCACAGAGAAAATCCGGAAAAACCACGAAAAAGACCTCGAAAATTCATAATTTTTATAAATCTGGAGGTGAACAAACAGTATTGCGGAAACTGATAGATAATAACATGTGGTTCAACTGTGTGCCAGATGATTTCCGTCCGATATGTAGTTTTTGCACAATCGCGTTATAAACAATTTGAGGGCAAATCTTTCCAATGCACCGAATCTTATTCAAATTCTATTGGCACATGGAAGTAGAGATCAGTATCTACAATTTGTATATTTTGGATTTTCACCTGAGAGGTGGTAAATGTGTTGAAAATGTCATTGGATGGTACTCTAAATTCTTCAAAGTGCACCCGAAGTCGCTCTCAGTAACTTCAGTTCGACTTCGGGTGACTTCGGATGACTTCGGACGCACTTTGAAGCATTTCGCAGTGACATTTTCAGTACATTTCTCACCTCTCAGGTGAAAATCCAAAATATACAAATTGTAGATATTGATCTCAAATTCCAGATTCCGTTTACAGAATTTGAATAAGATGATTTCCCTTAAATCGGTGCATTTAGAAAGATTACTTACTTGAGTAACCGCAGTCAAATAGTGCGCTGTAACACTAACCCAAATATTGCTGATATTGCATTTGGAGTACCACAAGGCTCAGTACTCGGCCACATCTTATTTTTGCTCTATATAAATGATATTATCCAATCGAGTATCACTGCCAAGATCACTCTTTTTGCAGATGATACAACCATTCTTTGGGATGACAAAACAGAGCACCATCTGTTTGACAAGATTGAAAAAGAGTTAGTGCTAATAAAACAATAGTGCGACTCGAATTCTCTGGCAATTAACATAAAAAAAAAACTAATTTAATCACATTTCGCTGTAATATTCCAGACTTACCTATGGGCAATGAAAATATTCTCAACAAAACAACAAGATTCCTTGGATTAAATATCGACAAAGAATTAAAATTTGATTTTCATATCAATAATCTCTGCCACAAGTTATCGTCAGGATGCTACGTAATTCGAATTTTGCCCTAATTGAATCACATTTGTGGTATGTGATTGCATTTTGGGGTGCAAGCAGCTATTACCTACATAAAAATGTTTTTGTACTCCAAAAAAGAGCTCTGAGGTATATCCGTGAGCACCACAACACACGACGAAGTAACTTCATGAGATTACCTAGACCAACTAACAATATTGTGAGAGAATCAACAATATACAACGGCATCAAAATGTATAATCACCTGCCCATAAACATTATGGATACAACATGTATTAGTCAATTCAGAAGGGATACAAAAAACCTCCTGGTACAGCAATCATTCTAGGAATTAGAATATTATTTCACCACAAAACTATGACATGCTCAGTTCTCCTTGCTTAGGAATTATCTCGAAACCTTGCAGAACTGAATATAGAAAATAAAATATTTGTTAGTTTTATAATATGTACCTCATATTGTTATTTTTATCCTATTTTTATTTTTAGTTATACCTTACTTGCTTACACATGCTTTGTCTTCATGAACTCGATTCTTCCGACAATAAAGAATATCTTGATTGATTGATTGATTTGCCCTTAATTTGTTTATAACGCGATTGTGCAAAAACTACATATCTGACAGAAACCATCTTGCGCACAGTTGAACTTTATGTTATTATCTGTCAGATTCCGCAATATTATTTATCCACCTTCAGATTTATAAATATTATGAATTTTTGAAAAATCGTCTCTTTTTTCAAGGATTTCCCGGATTTTCTCAATGAAAAATGCACCGATCTGGGCATATAAAAAACCATTTTGTATGTTTTATAAATTTCTACAAAAGTTCCATCGACTGTAAAACCAAAAAAGTTGTAATTTTTTAAACCATTTCTTGTTTTCAACAAAGCGATTTTGCTGGGGTGAAAACTGGGGTTTTCATCTATATCATAAAAACTAGTACAGGCCATCTGCCTCTTTTATTGTGTGGGGGGAAAAAACCTCTATAGCTGATTGCTGAGAGGTTTTTATTGAGGATTGGTGAGTTTTTGACTTACCCCTGTATTTCCCCAAAATACCTGATGTTTGACCATAATGATCCTCTGGTTCGGAGTTAACTCACATCTGAACATGGGGCTTCTTGGAAACTCTCATATCATGGTCAATCACTGCTGACTCCTTGGGCAAGTCAATTTTCTCCATGTACTGAAATGTGTTTTTTTCTACGCCCATGTATGTAAACGTCAAAAATGCACGTAATGAGATCTCTTAACATACGCGTGCGTTTTGAGAAGAAAACTTAAACTTCTTGGTTTAATTATACAGGGTGATTCATTGGGAAATGCGCATACAGTTAGGGTAGATGGAAGACACCGAGGTCCTTCTAAATAACCTATATTTTATGGGTCTTTCGTTCTTTATAACCAAGATACAGGGTGATTTATTGATTTCCCCATTTTTTCAATTAATCATATCTTATGAACCACCCTATACATTTTGGTGATATTTGGTTTGTACGTTCTTTGTCCACAGTAGTGTCGATTAACATAATAAGAAAAAGTCTCATTCCAGGTCCGGCCTTAAAAAAATTAATAAGTAGGTTTCGAGTCGAAACAACATTCTGTATATCAATATTTTAAAATTTTATTTACAAATTTGGAAAGAGCAGGAAAGAATAAGTAAGACTAAAAGTAATTGGTGTTTCCGCATACAACTTTTTTACTTATTAACTTGAGTCAAATCTAGATAATTCGATAATGAGGTGCCACAAAATTTAAAAAAATTAAATTTCTTCCCCAAATGGTACTTTTCCAGCTTCAATCCATGAAATCATCATCTATTTCTTATTCTCCTGATTCCTGGATACCCAACCTTATTGAAAAACGAGAGGACATGTCCGTATTTGGGACAAATTATTATTATCAATGAAGAACTTTCAAACACCCTGTATGGTTAAAAAAATTATCATAACATTTGTTCATTGCGGTACATTTAGAAAAAAATTATAAAAATCAGGAAAAATGCCCATACCGATCAAAGGAGATATCATTAGTTTTGCTGATGATACAGCTGTTCTCTATGAAGATGTTATGGTCCCCCGTTGCTGCTAGATGATGTAGACCACGCCACTGGTAGCCTGCCCACACACACGTCAACTTGTACTTGGAGTGCATTTTGATGATCATTCAGATTCAGACATTCAACCAACACATTCAGAAGTTTTGCATTTTATTTTCATTGTTCCAATAATTTATAAAGAATCGTTCATTAAATCTAATTCGAAAAGTCCATTGTGTCCATACTTAATTTCTTGGGAAAAAGAACCATTACAACTGGCGCAGTCGAGGTAGGATTCCGCAGAGATTTCGAGCAGAAGTTATCCAGACTCCGAAGAACATCTAGAGCAATTTGGTGATACTGGAGTATCATTATCCAAATCGGAATTCCTAAAACCTGAGACAGAGAAGGAGGATATCACGTAAGTGGATAAGATTTTCGAAAGTAGATTTTGGTGTTAGTCGATTCTAAATCCCATCATTTATATTATACCATCATGATTAATGCAAATCAAAACATTCCTAACTCCACGCAAAATAACCAACCACCAATTCCACCAAACCCACCGAATCCACCAAATCCACCAATTCCACAAAATCCATTAGGAAATATGCCAATTCATTCAATGACTGATATTAGAGCAATCATTTCTGAAGATTTCCATGGTGATCGAAACAAACTTTATGACTTTCTTCAAGATTGTGGTCAAGCTTGGGCTTTATGCCGAGGTGCACAAAAAACTTTACTCATATCTTATATTGAATCGAAATTGAAAGGTTCAGCTCGTGCACAAACAAGATTCAAAACTTTTTATAATTTTGACGAAATCAGAGAGTGTTTAATTCAATTATTTGGTGATCGTCGAGATTTATCTCAAATTCTAGAAGAACTAAATACTGTCAGACAATTCAAAACTGAATCAATTCAAGCTTATTTTAACCGCATTGAATCACTTCAAACTCATGCTTTAAATTCAACTCCTTTACAAGATCCCAATGAATATCTTGGAAGAACCGCTTTAATTAAAGAACTTTCACTTCAAAGATTCATTCTGCATTCGAATGATGAAATATCAAGTGCTTTGCGTAGATCTAAGCCTGTCAATATTAACGATGCACTAGCAGAAGCTTAAATCGAAGAGAAATATCTTTTAGCTAGGAAACCAAGAACATTCAACATAACAAACGAAAAATACTGCAGTCACTGTAAGAAAAAATGTCATGTTATCAGAGAATGTTATTCAAAAAATAAATCACATCAGCACGAACCTTCAACTTCAAATTACCAATCTAACTCTAATTTCAATTCTAATCAAACAAATTCCAAGTTCTGTAACTATTGCAAGAAACGAGGTCATGTAATTTCCGAATGTAGGAAAAGAGCATTCAATAATCAGAATAGACAAAGTGACTCTACGCCTACACGTTCTCAATCAAACCCAGTACAACCAAATTCTTCCAATTCGGTTAATTTAAACTCGACACAGTCCATGATAAGTGTCGAATCACTGGACTAAAATCAGAATACGACACAAATCAATCATCATATCTAAAAAATAAAGTTGCCAATAAACAATCAAGAATAATCGAATCAAATTATAGTGAAAAATCATTCCCCGTTCCAGACAAAAGAATGTTGCAAATTTTCAACGTAACCTTTAGTAAGAATTCAAATATGATGTACGTGACTTTGCCTTACTCAGATAAGAACAATGAGATCATATACTTCAAGTTCCTTTGTGACACAGGATCTAATGTTTCACTGATTAAAAGCGATAAACTTAAGTAAACTTCATTATTCTTCAACCCAAATGAAAAAATTATTCTGAATGGCATTAATCCGAACACGCCAATGCAAACTCAAGGTAGCGTTTTATTTCAATCAAAAATCCGTGATCATGAATTGAATATAAAATTTCACATACTCAAAGGCGAAACAAATGTACCCTATGACGGATTAATAGGTAATGATTTTTTCCAATCTCAAGAAGTTGAAATAAATTATAACAAAATGGAACTCAAACTCAAGTCTTTGCCAATTCCATTGAAATTGACGAAGAATAATGATCAAATAGATTCACAGTGCTATATCTTGAAACCTAGATCTGAGAATTTTATACAAGTCAATATTATTAACCTAGGTATATCCCCTGAAATAAAAATTTGTGCAGGTGTATTCTTAGCAAAAGCTATTTTGGCTGTTGATTCTTATAAGAAAGCAATCACATCAATCGTCAATACCAATGAACATTCCGTTAAAATCAATTATATTAATTTATTGTTGGACGAGTTTCAAGAAAATGAGTCATTCATATTTTTTTCTTCTCACATCGAATCGAATATCTCCTTAGATGAAAGAATAGAATTACTCAACCAAAATTTAAGACTTGATCATTTAAATCCCGAAGAACGAGATTCAATATTGAAAACTTGCAAAAAATATAACGAAATATTCCATCTCCCTGGTGATCCACTGACTCATACGGACGTGATCACTCACAAAATCAACACAATCACACCAAATCCAATTTGTTCAAAACTGTACCGTTTTCCAAAAGTTCATGAAACCGAAGTAAATAAACAAATAGATAAAATGTTGAAACAAAATATTATCAAACCCTTTACTTCCCCTTACAACGCACCGATATGGGTGGTCCCGAAAAAGACTGATTATTCTGGTATACCAAAATGGAGGATCGTGATCGATTATAGGAAGTTAAATGAAGTAACAGTTGGTGATAACTTTCCACTTCCCAGAATAGACGAAATTCTAGATCAACTTGGTCATTCTTGTTATTTTACCCTATTAGACCTATCCAACGGTTTTCACCAAATCAAAATGGATGAAAATGATTCACCAAAAACTGCATTTTCTACATCCACTGGGCATTATGAGCACCTTCGTATGCCTTTTGGGGTTAAGAATGGTCCAGCATGTTTTTCTAGGCTCATGTCAATTGTTTTGACAGGTTTACAAAATAACCAATGCTTTGTTTATTTGGATGATGTTATTATATACGCGTCTTCTTTAGAAGAACATGATACAAAATTACGCAAAGTATTTGTTAGGTTGAAAGACAATAACCTTTTGCTGCAAACCAACAAATGCGAGTTTTTGAAAAGAGAAATAACATACTTAGGTCATATAATATCACAAGACGGTGTGAAACCCGACAATAATAAAATCAAAGCTGTCACGAATTTTCCAACGCCAAAAAGTCCCAAAGATATCAAACAATTCCTTGGTCTTGCCAGTTACTATAGAAAATTCATTCCCAATTTTGCTGCTATAGCTAAACCACTCACTATTCTTCTGAAAAAAGAATCTAAATTTTTGTGGCAAACTGATCAAGAAAATTTTAGTAAGCAAACCAATTTTACAATTCCCCGATTTTGAAAAGGAATTCATCTTGACAACTGACTCTTCCAATTTTGCAATTGGAGCAGTGCTATCACAAGGTGAAATCAATGATTTACCAATTTCTTATGCATCACGCACATTAAATCAATCAGAAACAAACTATTCAGCTACAGAAAAAGAACTGTTAGCAATTGTTTGGGCTGTCAAGCATTATAGACCTTATCTTTATGGTCAAAAATTTAAGATTTACACAGACTGTCGTCCATTAACGTGGCTATTCAATTGCAAAGATCCATCATCACGATTGGTAAGATGGCGATTATTATTAAAATCATATGAGTACAGTATTCATTATAAACCTGGCCGAATAAATTCGAACGCCGATGCACTTTCGCGAAACCCTGTATTACTAACCGAAGCATCCAAAACAATAGATGACTTCATCAAATTCCATTACATGAATTTGACCATATACGACGTTCCTTTGATAAAAGAAAACGTTTTCAGCAAAAATCCAAACGTGATATTATTCTCGAAGGATTTCAGCGAAGAAAATAAATACTTCAGTAACATAAGTCAGCAATATGATTTGAATAAAATAAATGTAGACTCCGTCGAACAGTACGACGTTATAGTATTGAATAACTCAAATAAGAAAGCGTACTTACTCATCACTCATTTGAATCATTTCGACATACCCTCATCAAGAGATATATTTTATTCGCTTACGAATCTTTACGATAAATTGCAAACTGAAAACGACAAAAAGATTTTTATCAAGAATTTTTCATTTTATAATCCAAATTTGAAATTGAACTTAATGCAAGAAATGATATACTTTATTTTTAATAACGAAATCGAAGTGAATTTTATAGACTCACAAAAGATAACTCCGAATTCGACTGAAGAAATAAAAAGGATTATATTCGAAAATCATTCAACTTCTATAACTGGACATCCTGGTTACTCCAAAACTTATAAAAGAATAAAGGAAAATTATAAGTGGACAAAAATAAAAAAAGACATAAAAAAGTTTATTAATGACTGTCAAAGTTGTCAAAAAAACAAAACTAACCGACATCCAATCAGAGCACCAATGCAAATAACTTCAACGTCAAGTCAACCTTTTGAAAAATTATTTCTCGATGTAGTTGGTCCCTTGCCGTTAACCGAAAATGGAAATAAGTTCATCCTTACTTTACAAGATGACTTAACTAAATTTTCTTATGCCTATCCTATTCCAAATCATGTAGCACAGACAATTGCCGATAAATTCTGCGAATTTATTCTACTGTTTGGTATACCAACTTCTATAGTTACAGATAATGGAAGTGATTTTACGTCAGATCTTATCAAAGAAGTTAACAAAATTTTCAAAATAAAACATATTACTACTTCTCCATATCATCCTCAGAGTAATGGCGCTTTGGAGAGAACACACAGTACATTAAAAGACTACCTCAAACACTTCATCGACGAGAATCAAAATTCATGGGATTCATTCATACACACAGCAATGTTCGCTCTGAATACTCAAATACACTCAACAACCAAATTTACCCCGTACGAATTAGTATTCGGACATAAAGTAATTTTACCGAACAAAGTCACTCAGAATCCAGAATTTCTGTACACATATGACGACTAACATAAAATGTTACAAGTGAAATTAAATAAATCTTTTGAAATTGCGAGAGGAAATATAATCAATTCGAAAGAAAAGTCAAAAAAATACTATGATCGCAAAACCAACGATCACAATTTCAAAATAGGTGATTTAGCTTATCTAGTTAACAAAACCACCAAGCCGGGTGTAAACATAAAGCTATCTCCGAATTATAAAGGCCCTTACAAGATAATTAAAATAAATTCGAATAATTCGATTGTAGTAAAAATTAAAAACAAAGAAGTAACATATCATAAAGATTTGCTGAAACCATACATTGTTTCAGATAATGAAAGTATTGATATCAACGCTGACCTATCTCAAGATGTGGATTCTAGCAATGTTGGTGACCTTACATTGCGTGGCGAGCCAAGTGACACCGATCGACCTTAAAGCCGGAATCTTTTATCAAGACTTAGGCAATGTAAAACGATACAGCGATTATTTTACACTTCTCACCTTTTCCAACGTTACCTATTATATAGAAAAACTCCATATAGTACAGTCAACATATAAAAAATCAGAAACATTATGCCAAAATTTCGAACATTCAGAAATTCATTTATTTCGTTGTACAGACTCCTTAAAATTATTCAGCATACAAATTCCTATTTTAATAAAAAAGCTTGAGACAATTACTCATTTAGTTGGTCATGAATTCGAAAACAAACGGAAACGTCGCGGTTTGTTGAACGGAGTTTCAACTGCATTCAAATGGTTATTTGGTACCCCTGATGCCGATGACGAGGCTATTGAAGCTCTTGTTAGTAAAAATCGCGAGACACAAATTCTCATGCAACAACAAATTAGAATAATGTCTTCAGCAAATGAAAATTATAACAACTCTGTGATTTCGCTTCAAATAAGTGAAAATAAATTGAATGATAACTTCGAAAAATTCAATGAATTTTTGAAAGTCATTACTGAAAAAGTTAATAGATTCACGAATCTTGAACTCATCAATGAGCATATGAATTTATTATTACAATTGACTACAGAATTGAACGAAGAATATGATTTAATTATAAATTCGATTCTCTTTGCGAAACAGAATGTCATACATCCAAGTGTTATAAATCCTAGAGATCTTCAGAACGAACTTCTAAAAATAAAATTAGATTCAAATTTGATTTTTCCTGTTCCAATAAATTATGAGAGCATTCACAAATATTTTACTATCTGCACATTGCACGTCATTTATAATAATGATCTTTTAATTTTTGCTTTAAAAATACCGTTAACAAGTAATATTATTTATCATTTATATAATTTGATACCACTTCCGGTATCTGAAAACAATTCCAATATATATTCCTTCATAGATCCCCCATATACATTCCTACTTCTTAGTTCGACTAAGACCAGATTTGCTAAATTGAAAGACTTGTCTAACTGCAAGAAGATTGACGAGAATGCCAAATTATGCCGAGATCCAATAACATACCTCACTTCTCAAAATCCGAGTTGTGAACTGAAGTTAAAACTGAATCAGCTCACCAGAATTCCTGAAGATTGTCCAACAAAGACCATCAAAGCAGACGCGGAAATATACCACCAACTTTCTCCAAATGTCACCCATTGTCACCCACCCGATATCAGCAACTATAACCTGTGAACCAAATGCAGAGACCTTCTACGATTTCACTATCCAAAATGTAGGATTCCTGAAATTGCAACCAAAATGCAAATGTTTTACATTGTCATCTGTCCTAGTATCCTCAACAAATCTCACCAAGAACTATACACACTTTGTGCCAAAAATCAGCATAACCAGCGACAACTGTTGTATAGAAGAGAGAGAAGCTATTAAAAACGTAATAATGGAGCCCCTACAGTTGAACAACATCAATTTAGATGAACTACGCCATGCCAAACACAAACTAGAAATGTTCGATGAAACTCTTCAGAAGGAAATAAACAAGCCCTTCCTAGGAGAAAACCACACCTTATTCAACATCCTATTGTCGAGTATGGTTATTTCAATAATAATAATAGCCATATGTTGCTGTTGCTGTCGTTACTGTTGCAACTGCCGATGGATTCCATATATTGGTTCCTACCTACCAGCCAAGAGGAGACGATCCAAGAAACACTTTCAAGTCACCTACGATGACAACTCAATATCCAATAGCAACATTTTCATACATTCTGATGATCCGATTAACCTGAGAAGCATCCAACCCGCAGAAGCACCACGCCAAGAAAATTCAACTCCACAACTCCATGCCCCTTCCATCTTGGAAGAAGACGAAAACACCCGTTCTTACAGGAACCCATACCAACCTGTAAAATCACGTAGATCGATTTCCAGAGAAAAATCCAATTAATCAAGGTCATTATCCATTGATTAATCTTAAGGAGGGAGAGATGTTATGGTCCCCCGTTGCTGCTAGATGATGTAGACCACGCCACTGGTAGCCTGCCCACACACACGTCAACTTGTACTTGGAGTGCATTTTGATGATCATTCAGATTCAGACATTCAACCAACACATTCAGAAGTTTTGCATTTTATTTTCATTGTTCCAATATTTTATAAAGAATCGTTCATTAAATCTAATTCGAAAAGTCCATTGTGTCCATACTTCATTTCTTGGGAAAAAGAACCATTACAAAGACACAAATTGGGATGATTTGAGAAAGAAAATTGAAGGAGATTTTGGAATGGTCACTGATTTTTTTAGTCATAAGCTATTGACGGTGAATGGAGACAAAACTTTTTTCGTTCCCTTCTGTAGCAACTCAAACGGACTCCCAACATACAATCAATTAGAAATCTCTTCTGTGAACTCCCCCATGAAAATACAACGTAGAAAAGATATAAAATACCTCGGAATTTATTTGGATTGCCACTTGAGGTGGGACAACCAAACAAATAACGTAAACAAAAAATTAAGATGCCTAATTCCCAAATTTAAGTTATGCAAAACATTTTGTAACATCAAACAACTCAAGTGTTTGTATTATGCACTGGTGCAGCCTCATTTAAATAATGGAATCATTGCATAAACTTTTTCATTTCGTGCGTAATGGGTCACTTACAACTCTTGTTACGTAATATACTATTACCATCCGCGGCATTTACTTCAAATAGTTTATCCATAAAACGCACTTCGTTTACACCAACCGTGAAAATGTCTCTCATTAACGAATCCAGAGAAATTACGGCACTTACCCGCCAAACTTTTCACGCAGGCGGACCACTCACACACCTTTACGCCAGGTTCCCTTTTGGCAATATAAAATTTATATCGTTCCGAAAAGTAAGATTGCACAGGCGAATAATGTTTCAATAGCAATTTGTCTAACTCATCAAACTTGGCTTGCGGTGGAGTTTTTGGTACACATAGATTAGTAGATAAGCTATGCCGATCCTACCACCAGCATAGGGAAAACAGTGTGTTTGAGAGAGAGCGAATCCGAGCGTGTGTGTGTGTGAGAGAGAAAGAGCGTGTGTGACGTAGTTGAGGACTTCTCAGTCGAGAGCGTCAAATTTCAATTTGTCATTCGCCATCTTGCATCGTACCACGGAACACCTCCTACCACGGAACACCATCATGTCACTCTTGCATTGGCGCGCGAATTCAAATTTCATCGCGTGTGTGACGATAGCGTAAATGTAGATGAAAATGTTGGCTATACGGCTGACGTGCCATGATTTTGTTGTTGGTTTGTCAACGTCCTGTATACAGCAGACATTAAAAATTATACACACACACACACACACAGTGTAGTTGAAGAAGATGTTGGAGAAAAATACATCAGTGAGGATATGGTTCATTTGCGGTGTGTCGCAGTGTCATAGAGGGATGCCTACATGGGGGAGTGCAAAATGGGGTAATGCAAAATGGGACATTTGTAAACATGTAGTGGTGGGGTTGTAGGATGTGTTTGTAACTGCCAGAATCTGAAATAATTAGGGACACTATGACATTTGACGAGTATAGACGTAAGCTTGAAGAATTTTGTGAACGTGTGCAAGAATTGAAAAAAGTCATTGAAATTTACGAGGATATAATAGAATACAAATAGAAAAATATAAAAATATTCCGAGTTTTATTCATCACACTTTTAAAATGCTTGAATACGAACATTCATTCAGAGTTGTTATGATAAATACGTTGATTAGTGACGTTGACCTCAGGGGTCACGATCGCCTGATATCCATCTCAAAATACAAAAACATGGTGACTGTTAATGAGTTATACTAAGTGTACCAACAAAACATTTAAGAAAAAAACATTGTCAAATTGCTAAGGAACGTATACAGGGTGTCTTAAATAACATCATTGGAGAAAAATATGGCGGTTTAATGGGAGTCAAGCGTTTAAACGTGCGATTCCAATAAGGGTACAGCATGTCCCAAAATACATCAATTAAGAAAAAAACATGACGTTTCAATGTGTGATCTCAATAGGGAACGTATACAGGGTATCTCAAAATACAACATTTGAGAAAAAAACATGGCTGCTACTTGTGTCAAATGTCGGGCGGAAAATGTGACAGAGAAGAATGCTTCATTGGGGATAAGGAGATTTGAAAAAAACTGCTTGCCCATGCAGAGATTGAATTACATCTGACATGTATTTGTGTAATAAGAGGATGTTTAGACTGTTCATTTAAAACATGGCGGCGTCTGATCGCTCATCATAGTTGTATAGGGACGTCTCACAAATTTTTCCTAGAAAAATATAAAAATATTCCGAGTTTTATTCATCACACTTTTAAAATGCTTGAATACGAACATTACACGTTGATTAGTGACGTTGACCTCAGGGGTCACGATCGCCTGATATCCATCTCAAAATACAGCGTTTGAGAGGAAAAAAAACATGGTGACTGTCAATGAGTTATACTAGGTGTACCAAAAAAAAAAATTAAGAAAAAAACATTGTCAAATTGCTAAGGAACGTATACAGGGTGTCTCAAATAACATCATTGGAGAAAAATATGGTGGTTTAACGGGGGTCAAGCGTTTAAACGTGCGATTCCAATAAGGGTACAGCATGTCCCAAAATACATCAATTAAGAAAAAAAACATGACGTTTCAATGTGTGATCTCAATAGGGAACGTATACAGGGTATCTCAAAATACAACATTTGAGAAAAAAACATGGCTGCTACTTGTGTCAAATGTCGGGCGGAAAATGTGACAGAGAAGAACGCTTCATTGGGGATATGGAGATTTGAAAAAAACTGCTTGCCCATGCAGAGATTGAATTACATCTGACATGTATTTGTGTAATAAGAGGATGTTAAGACTGTTCATTTAAAACATGGCGGCGTCTGATCGCTCTTCATAGTTGTATAGGGATGTCTCACAAATTTTTCCATTTGGGTGAAAAAATAAATATACAGGGCGATCCAAAATTGTGATGTACCCCTAGCCAACCCCCTGTAGAATCATTTAAACAGTTATTTAAATGCAGGATAACGTCGAAACGTAGGGAAAATAATCAAAACAGTAAAAAATCCTATCGTAGAACAACTACGGAAGGAAAATATCTAACATAAATATTCACATTCCAGATGCACAAAATGTATTAGTCATCGGAAGCACAGGTGGCCAAAGACAAAAGTTGTTATTGTCTTAGGAATTCACTGACTATAAAAGTCACGAGGATATATTTATAGGTGTAATAAATATAATTGCAACACGCGTTTTTGACATTTTTCTGTCGATAAATATCAATTTTAACCCGTTTAGAATGTCAGAAAACCAATTTAGCACTATGATATATGAGAAAATGACTATTAAAGTGTTATTAATAGCCGTAACTAATGTCACTATTGTGTTAGTTTATTATTCATTATATTAAAATTTATAGTTTCATGAGTGTATAAAAAGACACGTAAACGTATGTATTTTCAGTATCATTTCAGTATCCTTTCAGTATTCTTCGGTATCTAGTTAGTTCCGGGCAAAAGATATGTTTCGCGAATTTTAACCGTCAGTTCGCAAATCAGTTCCGGTTTTTAATTCCTAGTCTTAGGAATGAATCGAGAGTATCATCTCAGCATTTTCGCAGCTTCCATCCAAGTTTTCGTTTAGTAGTGTCTAGAAGAAAACACGTTTTTGATTTCAATATGTAGTTTGAGACAGTTCGTTATGAAATGGCGTATTGTTGAGGCAAATCAGAGCCTGCAACAATCTTAAGTAAAGTAAATACGGCCGTATGGATCTGTGTACCCAAGTATATAGTTTACAATCCATATATTCCTGTGAAGAATAAACGTCGAGTTTTTATATCGAAAACAAAACAAGTGCTCTTCGTACCTTAGTAAAGAAAGGTGAAGTTCTACGTTCGCAATATTAAATACAGTTTTTCTACGCCCTTTAATGAAAATTCGCAATCTCTCTGGAATACCTGAAGGCGCCGTCCCATCATAAATCGTGTTGAACCGGGGACACGCGACGTTCCCTCTCACATCTGGAGTATTACGTTCGATGATGGTTTTCTTATGTGAGTAGGTCATTGACCGTAAATTCCCGTAAAGGAATATTTGTCACATCTGTTCGTACCCATTTTCGACTATATAATGAACTGAAGTTTCCTTTTTATATTTGTCTCAGATATTTGTTTTTGTTTTACTATCGATTCTGTTTGCATATTTCTGACGTTTTAAAAATGACTTTTGCTGTAGACTCTTTTTGTAAGAAATTCGTTTTCACCGTTTTCTTTTAATAAATTGTTTTGACCCGCACCGGGCGATACAAAACAAGTCTCCAGTTATTTATCTGTCACTAGACAATTCATTTTAAGATTAATTATGCCATTCCTTTTCTCGTTTTGAAACTCAGTAAGAGTGGCTAGTGTTTCATGTTTTATTTTTGATGTTGTTTTGTGTACCATTCACTCATTTTATAATTTTAAACAAATATTGTTTTGATGCACTGTATACCTTTGCAGTGAGATTTGCATGTTGTTCACACGTTTAACGGTCTTACTATATACTAAGTGAAATTATGTTTATTCACACCGGGAATTTAAATCGTTGTTTTTTTGATTTATCTTTAAATAAATTAATCTTAGTTATATCAATGTTTGACTTTTCTTTCTCCTCTCATATTATCAAGCATTCTATACTACGTGTTGTGACGAACCATAAATAAATCAGTGAAGCTTCTTCAGCCGCTCGAAGAAGGATTCAAGGTACGACGACCTAACAGCGCTTATCTTTTGTTTTCGACACCTGATTAGTCTAGTGTCAAAATAGGAGTGCGCTGTCTCGTCAACGTATCGTTTCGTGTGAAGCACCATATACAGGGTGTTCCACATAAATGGTGTCAGATGTCAAGGGTTTTTTTTCTGTTACCTGATATTATGCAAAAATGTTGTTGAATGACATAGGTCTAATGTTCTAGAATTTTTGTAATATCAGTTATTCGGAATTTTCACGACACGAAAATAAAATTACCCTTTTGTTAAGTTAATGCTTGTGTAATTTGGGAGAGTCAGAAATTCAAAAATGACTCAAACTCCTCCAGTAACGCCACCGTTGAGGTTGGTTCAGTCTGATATAACGTCTCCATTAAATTTGAGTTTAGACAATCTGCCGATTTTTAATGGCAGTTCTAACGTGATTGATTTTGTCAGAACCATCGATGATACGATTTCTCTGGCTGGCTGGTCAGGGAATCGAGTTACAGCCTTAGTCCGTCTAAGATTAAGAGGTATAGCGAAACACCTCGTGGAATCAGACATAATTTTAAAATCGACCGAACAGTGGGATATTTTGAAACAGGGATTACTCGATCAATTTGGAGTATTGAAAATCCCAGGACAGGACCAGCGTAAATTTTCAGAATGCAGGCAACAAAAAGGCGAAAAATGTAGACAATTTTTAGCTAGGCTAAAAGTTTTAGCAGCAAAAATAACAGTGTGGACAGGAGATGACGCTGTAGATGCAGTTTTAAAACAAAGACAAGAAAGCGAATTAATTACTCAATTCTCTATGGGTTTATTGGATCCCATAAGAAGGAAGATTTTGTCATCCAGTCCAACAACAATTAAGGAAGCGATTGAATCCGCTGAGAAAGAAGAAACAATAGAAGGATTGATTAATCCAGTAAATAAGCATTTTCGCCAAAGCCAAGAATATACAAGAGAACGTCGAACTCAAGTAAGATGTGAAGATTGTAAACGTTTCGGACACTCTAGAAACCAGTGCAGACAGCCAAGAGGTCCGTCAAACAGCACTATGGAGTGTAGTTTTTGCCATATAAAAGGGCACACAGTAGAGCGTTGTTTTAAGAAGAAAACGACGTGTTTTAAGTGTGGGTCCGTCGGACATTGGTCTCGAGAATGCCGGAATAGCAATTCTCGACAACGTCAGGATTCAGGTGGTAACAGTCGGCACCGTTTAAACGAAGAGGCGGCTTCTGGAATTCCCCCAAAAGAAGCCGGAAATATAGAAAATTAAGGTTTGGGGAATGGGCTTCAGTATTTACATGTTCAGAGAATGAAGAGCAGAAAAATACTGTGATGTTAAAGGTTAATGGAACCCTCAGAAATTTATTAATAGATTCTGGAGCCCAGTTATCTCTAGTACAGAGAGGTGTAGTGAGAGGTGAGAAAATATACAGAGGGAAAGATTATGCCCTCCGGGATGTTCAGGGAAAATTAATCCCTTATTTAGGATCTGTAGATTTGCAGATTAAGTTGAATAATAGGCAAGTAATCACACATACGTTTTTAGTAGTAGATACTGATGAATTCTCTACAGAATTTATTATAGGAATGGATTTTATCCGCCGTTTTCAGGTAGTGTTGAACTGGAAATACAACAAAATGTACTTGTTAGGCGAAGAAATTGATTTGATAAGTGAACCGGTTTGCGTTAGAAGTTCACAACAGCAAGGAATATTCGACAAAAGGATGAATGTCGTGGAAGAAAGTATACGGGAGGTTAAGGAGTTATTGAGGAAGATTTCGACAGGAAATTCTCTGGCAAATTCGGCACTACCACGGCCGAAGATGCCCGGGTTGGTAGAGTGTGGTAGCTCTACTGATCCTATCGTTGTAGAATTACCTCCGTTTGACCCTTCAAGGAAGTTTATTAGGAAACCTGATGGCCCACAGGATTTGGGAGGTACCAGGAGTGTATTTTGTCCAGAGTTAGACAAAGAGTTTATTTTACCTCGTATACAGGATACTTTTTTACAGCACTTGGATACGCATTGTCCTCCTGCAATAGGAGCATGCGCCAGTACAGAATCGAGAAGAGGCTTATGGCAGTCCCCAGAAGTGGACATGCCTAGAAACCGCTTGGAAACGCAGTGTTCTTCCTCAATGGGAGCTTGCACAAGCGAGAGAATTGGGAGAGGCTCAGGAAAGCCCCCAGGTTTTGAGAACCGCTTCGAAACGCAGTGTTCTTCCTCAATGGGAGCTTGCACAAGCGAGAGAATTGGGAGAGGCTCAGGAAAGCCCCCAGGTTTTGAGAACCGCTTGGAAACGCAGTGTTCTTCCTCACTGGGAGCTTGCACAAGCGAGAGAATTGGGAGAGGCTCAGGAAAGCCCCCAGGTTTTGAGAACCGCTTGGAAGCGCAGTGTTCTTCCTCAATGGGAGCTTGCACAAGCGAGAGAATTGGGAGAGGCTCAGGAAAGCCCCCAGGTTTTGAGAACCGCTTGGAAACGCAGCGTTCTTCCTCAATGGGAGCTTGCACAAGCGAGAGAATTGGGAGAGGCTCAGGAAAGCCCCCAGGTTTTGAGAACCGCTTGGAAACGCAGTGTTCTTCCTCAATGGAAGCTTGCACAAGCGAGAGAATTGGTAGAAGCTTAAATAAGCTCCCAGGCTATAGGAACCGCTTGGAGTCGCAGTGTTCTTCCACAATGGAAGCTTGCGCCAGCGAGAGATTCGGGGAAAGCTCACAGAAGCCCCCAGGAAATAAGGAGCGTTCGGTTTTGCATTGTAACCCCGCAATGGGACCAAGCACCGGCGTGAATGTTAGCGAAGTTGGTAGTTTTATGGAAAAGCCTTCATCTAAAAATGTTTGCAGAAAGCATTTGTTTAAACATAGCCCCTCCGCAATGGAAGCATGTACAAGTGTTAATGTAGACGAAATATCTTTTGAGAAACGTTCGGTTTTGCGTCGTCATCCCGCAACGGGACCGAGCACCGGCGTAAACGAAGAAGAAGTTGAAATGGGCATGAAAATTCCCCCAACGGAGCAGTCCTTCAGAAATCATTTGTTCAAGCATTGTCCACCCGCAATGGGAACATGCGCAAATGTTGATGTAGAAGAGATGGAATTTGGGCTGAGAGAACCCCTAGGAAGCTGTTGCTGTATACCTCCTGAGAATAGGAACGAAGGAGAGTTATTGTTGAAAAAAGTTGAAAGAAATAGCCCAAGCCTAAGTACAGAAAATGTTAGTAAGGAAAACGAGAATTCGAAAGTTGATAAAGCAAAAAGATGCGAGTACAACAAGAAACCAGGAAAAAATAAAGGAAGTATTGATTATAGAAATTTCGAGAATTCAAAAGTGAGAAAAGTAGAAAAATGCATTTCCGCCGATCTTGAAGGCGAGAGAAAAATACAAGAAGGAATTATATTTGCCGAAGTTCAGTATACGAGGGAAGCAGAGAAGTACCCGTATTGTAAAGACGAAGATGAAGTAAAAGTAAAAGGAAAAACAAGAAGTAATACACGGAATTACGGAAGTTTAGGAAATGTAAATCATATGTTGATACGCATGAATTCATTTGAGGAACAAAGGAATACTTTAATCCTAAAAATTAATGGAATGCCAGGACAGGCTTTAGTAGATTCTGGCGCACAAGTGTCTCTGGTACAGTATAGTGCCATACTCGATGAAAAGATAGTCCGAGAGAAAAACTATACTCTCAAAGATATACAAGGTAAATTGATACCGAATAAGGGTTACGTAAAATTGGATTTGGAAATAAATGACAGGTTAATAGTTGAACATGTATTCGTAGTAGTTGATTCATCTAAATTTACTACTAATTTGATAATAGGACTTGACTTTTTACAAAAGTTTCAAGCAAGCTTGAATTGGAGTACAAATCAAATGATATTGTGTGGAGAAACCCTGGATTTGAATGATGAACCTATATATGAAATAAGCCCGGTAGAAGAAGGTTACTGGCGAAGGAAATATAGGGAAATTGGAGGAAGTGCCCAAAGAATTAGGGAGAGTTTGAATACATGGAAGAAAATATTTACAGGGAGGTTTTCGACAAACACAATACCGCCACTACCGGATTTGCCCAGATATAAAGAATGCGACAATGTTTCTAGTCCTGAAAGAATCCCGACAGATGGAAAAACTACAGTTGAGAGAGTAGGTTACAAAGGATGGGAACGCAGGAGAATGGTAAAGAAATCCGCCACAAATAAACAAAGGAAAATCAGCGGAAAAATGTCACCTTGTATTACATGTAATGAAACAAGGACAGAAGAACCTGTGGAAGATTTACCATGTATTTTAGCATAGAAGAAATAGAAAACTTCAAGGATAAATCAAGTGCAAGATGTGTAATACTTATGGTATGAATATTGAATGCTAAAGAATTTAAAGTATAGAAATTAAGAAGAATCTACGATTAGATGAAATAAGGCACGAAGAAAAGATTATATTTGACGTCCTTAATGGACCGGTTTGTAAGTCGAAGTACGCTAATGGTTGACAAAATCAATTATTTTTCCAAAATAAATTAGTTCAAGTTTTATAGATCAGAGTTTTTAGCGTAATTGCAACTCATTTTTAGCAGGAGCCATACACTGGCGGTGTTTTACTGAGGAGAAAAATATTTAAAAACAGTTTGTTTATGAGTCAAACAAACGTACAATACGATAAAAACCTTAATAAAAAAAAAATGAACCTGGTATATTGGCTAGAATTAGTGTCAATATTGTTTATTTGTTGAAATGTACACCAATATTGATAGATAATAGGCATGGTGAAGATTGTCACCAAGAATTACCTGTTAGTTTTTTAACATTGGGTCATGTTGTTTGTTTACCCCAATTATCCCGTCTATTTTATAAATGTAGACTGGAAATTTGAAAAGTGTATTTAAAAGTGCATTAAAATAGCGACGTGAGTGCGAGTATAAAACAGTTCGAGTAATCACGGACTATAATAAAATAAAAAAGGTGTACCACAGGGACGCGTTTTTGGACTCCGCCTGCCGCAGTGAGACGGCGATAAGCAGCGATAGCTAGTCGGCGCGAGCCAATCTCGCTTACCGATGACATAGCTTGTCACGAGGGAATGTACCCTCCATCAGAAGCACCATCATCTGTCGACGACGAAGTTCACCGTTGTCGCAGGAGCCTGTACGTCTCTGAAGTGAGACGAATGTCAGCCTCAAAACACAGAAGAATATAGACAATAATAAATGGTATTGTAAACCGTTTTATATGAGTGTATAAGTAGATTTTAAGTGTGCAAATATGTAAATGCACTATGATAAGTTTTAGTTTTATAATGATAGACATATTTAGATAAGCTTAGGAATATTTGGAACTATAGTATAATTTCGGTTCATATAAAAAAAAAAATCCTTTTAGATATGTAACGATTTCTATAATAATTTGATAAACATCACGGTTCGTATGTCATAAAAAACGGCCAAGGCCATATTTTTTTAATTAGCCGGGAGGTTCTGTGATGTACCCCTAGCCAACCCCCTGTAGAATCATTTAAACAGTTAATTAAATGCAGGATAACGTCGAAACGTAGGGAAAATAATCAAAACAGTAAAAAATCCTATCGTAGAACAACTACGGAAGGAAAATATCTAACATATATATTCACATTCCAGATGCACAAAATGTATCAGTCATCGGAAGCACAGGTGGCCAAAGACAAAAGTTGTTATTGTCTTAGGAATTCACTGACTATAAAAGTCACGAGGATATATTTATAGGTGTAATAAATATAATTGCAACACGCGTTTTTGACATTTTTCTGTCGATAAATATCAATTTTAACCCGTTTAGAATGTCAGAAAACCAATTTAGCACTATGATATATGAGAAAATGACTATTAAAGTGTTATTAATAGCCGTAACTAATGTCACTATTGTGTTAGTTTATTATTCATTATATTAAAATTTATAGTTTCATGAGTGTATAAAAAGACACGTAAACGTATGTATTTTCAGTATCATTTCAGTATCCTTTCAGTATTCTTCGGTATCTAGTTAGTTCCGGGCAAAAGATATGTTTCGCGAATTTTAACCGTCAGTTCGCAAATCAGTTCCGGTTTTTAATTCCTAGTCTTAGGAATGAATCGAGAGTATCATCTCAGCATTTTCGCAGCTTCCATCCAAGTTTTCGTTTAGTAGTGTCTAGAAGAAAACACGTTTTTGATTTCAATATGTAGTTTGAGACAGTTCGTTATGAAATGGCGTATTGTTGAGGCAAATCAGAGCCTGCAACAATCTTAAGTAAAGTAAATACGGCCGTATGGATCTGTGTACCCAAGTATATAGTTTACAATCCATATATTCCTGTGAAGAATAAACGTCGAGTTTTTATATCGAAAACAAAACAAGTGCTCTTCGTACCTTAGTAAAGAAAGGTGAAGTTCTACGTTTGCAATATTAAATACAGTTTTTCTACTCCCTTCAATGAAAATTCGCAATCTCTCTGGAATACCTGAAGGCGCCGTCCCATCATAAATCGTGTTGAACCGGGGACACGCGACGTTCCCTCTCACATCTGGAGTATTACGTTCGATGATGGTTTTCTTATGTGAGTAGGTCATTGACCGTAAATTCCCGTAAAGGAATATTTGTCACATCTGTTCGTACCCATTTTCGACTATATAATGAACTGAAGTTTCCTTTTTATATTTGTCTCAGATATTTGTTTTTGTTTTACTATCGATTCTGTTTGCATATTTCTGACGTTTTAAAAATGACTTTTGCTGTAGACTCTTTTTGTAAGAAATTCGTTTTCACCGTTTTCTTTTAATAAATTGTTTTGACCCGCACCGGGCGATACAAAACAAGTCTCCAGTTATTTATCTGTCACTAGACAATTCATTTTAAGATTAATTATGCCATTCCTTTTCTCGTTTTGAAACTCAGTAAGAGTGGCTAGTGTTTCATGTTTTATTTTTGATGTTGTTTTGTGTACCATTCACTCATTTTATAATTTTAAACAAATATTGTTTTGATGCACTGTATACCTTTGCAGTGAGATTTGCATGTTGTTCACACGTTTAACGGTCTTACTATATACTGAGTGAAATTATGTTTATTCACACCGGGAATTTAAATCGTTGTTTTTTTGATTTATCTTTAAATAAATTAATCTTAGTTATATCAATGTTTGACTTTTCTTTCTCCTCTCATATTATCAAGCATTCTATACTACGTGTTGTGACGAACCATAAATAAATCAGTGAAGCTTCTTCAGCCGCTCGAAGAAGGATTCAAGGTACGACGACCTAACAGCGCTTATCTTTTGTTTTCGACACCTGATTAGTCTAGTGTCAAAATAGGAGTGCGCTGTCTCGTCAACGTATCGTTTCGTGTGAAGCACCATATACAGGGTGTTCCACATAAATGGTGTCAGATGTCAAGGGTTTTTTTTCTGTTACCTGATATTATGCAAAAATGTTGTTGAATGACATAGGTCTAATGTTCTAGAATTTTTGTAATATCAGTTATTCGGAATTTTCACGACACGAAAATAAAATTACCCTTTTGTTAAGTTAATGCTTGTGTAATTTGGGAGAGTTAGAAATTCAAAAATGACTCAAACTCCTCCAGTAACGCCACCGTTGAGGTTGGTTCAGTCTGATATAACGTCTCCATTAAATTTGAGTTTAGACAATCTGCCGATTTTTAATGGCAGTTCTAACGTGATTGATTTTGTCAGAACCATCGATGATACGATTTCTCTGGCTGGCTGGTCAGGGAATCGAGTTACAGCCTTAGTCCGTCTAAGATTAAGAGGTATAGCGAAACACCTCGTGGAATCAGACATAATTTTAAAATCGACCGAACAGTGGGATATTTTGAAACAGGGATTACTCGATCAATTTGGAGTATTGAAAATCCCAGGACAGGACCAGCGTAAATTTTCAGAATGCAGGCAACAAAAAGGCGAAAAATGTAGACAATTTTTAGCTAGGCTAAAAGTTTTAGCAGCAAAAATAACAGTGTGGACAGGAGATGACGCTGTAGATGCAGTTTTAAAACAAAGACAAGAAAGCGAATTAATTACTCAATTCTCTATGGGTTTATTGGATCCCATAAGGAGGAAGATTTTGTCATCCAGTCCAACAACAATTAAGGAAGCGATTGAATCCGCTGAGAAAGAAGAAACAATAGAAGGATTGATTAATCCAGTAAATAAGCATTTTCGCCAAAGCCAAGAATATACAAGAGAACGTCGAACTCAAGTAAGATGTGAAGAGTGTAAACGTTTCGGACACTCTAGAAACCAGTGCAGACAGCCAAGAGGTCCGTCAAACAGCACTATGGAGTGTAGTTTTTGCCATATAAAAGGGCACACAGTAGAGCGTTGTTTTAAGAAGAAAACGACGTGTTTTAAGTGTGGGTCCGTCGGACATTGGTCTCGAGAATGCCGGAATAGCAATTCTCGACAACGTCAGGATTCAGGTGGTAACAGTCGGCACCGTTTAAACGAAGAGGCGGCTTCTGGAATTCCCCCAAAAGAAGCCGGAAATATAGAAAATTAAGGTTTGGGGAATGGGCTTCAGTATTTACATGTTCAGAGAATGAAGAGCAGAAAAATACTGTGATGTTAAAGGTTAATGGAACCCTCAGAAATTTATTAATAGATTCTGGAGCCCAGTTATCTCTAGTACAGAGAGGTGTAGTGAGAGGTGAGAAAATATACAGAGGGAAAGATTATGCCCTCCGGGATGTTCAGGGAAAATTAATCCCTTATTTAGGATCTGTAGATTTGCAGATTAAGTTGAATAATAGGCAAGTAATCACACATACGTTTTTAGTAGTAGATACTGATGAATTCTCTACAGAATTTATTATAGGAATGGATTTTATCCGCCGTTTTCAGGTAGTGTTGAACTGGAAATACAACAAAATGTACTTGTTAGGCGAAGAAATTGATTTGATAAGTGAACCGGTTTGCGTTAGAAGTTCACAACAGCAAGGAATATTCGACAAAAGGATGAATGTCGTGGAAGAAAGTATACGGGAGGTTAAGGAGTTATTGAGGAAGATTTCGACAGGAAATTCTCTGGCAAATTCGGCACTACCACGGCCGAAGATGCCCGGGTTGGTAGAGTGTGGTAGCTCTACTGATCCTATCGTTGTAGAATTACCTCCGTTTGACCCTTCAAGGAAGTTTATTAGGAAACCTGATGGCCCACAGGATTTGGGAGGTACCAGGAGTGTATTTTGTCCAGAGTTAGACAAAGAGTTTATTTTACCTCGTATACAGGATACTTTTTTACAGCACTTGGATACGCATTGTCCTCCTGCAATAGGAGCATGCGCCAGTACAGAATCGAGAAGAGGCTTATGGCAGTCCCCAGAAGTGGACATGCCTAGAAACCGCTTGGAAACGCAGTGTTCTTCCTCAATGGGAGCTTGCACAAGCGAGAGAATTGGGAGAGGCTCAGGAAAGCCCCCAGGTTTTGAGAACCGCTTCGAAACGCAGTGTTCTTCCTCAATGGGAGCTTGCACAAGCGAGAGAATTGGGAGAGGCTCAGGAAAGCCCCCAGGTTTTGAGAACCGCTTGGAAACGCAGTGTTCTTCCTCACTGGGAGCTTGCACAAGCGAGAGAATTGGGAGAGGCTCAGGAAAGCCCCCAGGTTTTGAGAACCGCTTGGAAGCGCAGTGTTCTTCCTCAATGGGAGCTTGCACAAGCGAGAGAATTGGGAGAGGCTCAGGAAAGCCCCCAGGTTTTGAGAACCGCTTGGAAACGCAGCGTTCTTCCTCAATGGGATCTTGCACAAGCGAGAGAATTGGGAGAGGCTCAGGAAAGCCCCCAGGTTTTGAGAACCGCTTGGAAACGCAGTGTTCTTCCTCAATGGAAGCTTGCACAAGCGAGAGAATTGGTAGAAGCTTAAATAAGCTCCCAGGCTATAGGAACCGCTTGGAGTCGCAGTGTTCTTCCACAATGGAAGCTTGCGCCAGCGAGAGATTCGGGGAAAGCTCACAGAAGCCCCCAGGAAATAAGGAGCGTTCGGTTTTGCATTGTAACCCCGCAATGGGACCAAGCACCGGCGTGAATGTTAGCGAAGTTGGTAGTTTTATGGAAAAGCCTTCATCTAAAAATGTTTGCAGAAAGCATTTGTTTAAACATAGCCCCTCCGCAATGGAAGCATGTACAAGTGTTAATGTAGACGAAATATCTTTTGAGAAACGTTCGGTTTTGCGTCGTCATCCCGCAACGGGACCGAGCACCGGCGTAAACGAAGAAGAAGTTGAAATGGGCATGAAAATTCCCCCAACGGAGCAGTCCTTCAGAAATCATTTGTTCAAGCATTGTCCACCCGCAATGGGAACATGCGCAAATGTTGATGTAGAAGAGATGGAATTTGGGCTGAGAGAACCCCTAGGAAGCTGTTGCTGTATACCTCCTGAGAATAGGAACGAAGGAGAGTTATTGTTGAAAAAAGTTGAAAGAAATAGCCCAAGCCTAAGTACAGAAAATGTTAGTAAGGAAAACGAGAATTCGAAAGTTGATAAAGCAAAAAGATGCGAGTACAACAAGAAACCAGGAAAAAATAAAGGAAGTATTGATTATAGAAATTTCGAGAATTCAAAAGTGAGAAAAGTAGAAAAATGCATTTCCGCCGATCTTGAAGGCGAGAGAAAAATACAAGAAGGAATTATATTTGCCGAAGTTCAGTATACGAGGGAAGCAGAGAAGTACCCGTATTGTAAAGACGAAGATGAAGTAAAAGTAAAAGGAAAAACAAGAAGTAATACACGGAATTACGGAAGTTTAGGAAATGTAAATCATATGTTGATACGCATGAATTCATTTGAGGAACAAAGGAATACTTTAATCCTAAAAATTAATGGAATGCCAGGACAGGCTTTAGTAGATTCTGGCGCACAAGTGTCTCTGGTACAGTATAGTGCCATACTCGATGAAAAGATAGTCCGAGAGAAAAACTATACTCTCAAAGATATACAAGGTAAATTGGTACCGAATAAGGGTTACGTAAAATTGGATTTGGAAATAAATGACAGGTTAATAGTTGAACATGTATTCGTAGTAGTTGATTCATCTAAATTTACTACTAATTTGATAATAGGACTTGACTTTTTACAAAAGTTTCAAGCAAGCTTGAATTGGAGTACAAATCAAATGATATTGTGTGGAGAAACCCTGGATTTGAATGATGAACCTATATATGAAATAAGCCCGGTAGAAGAAGGTTACTGGCGAAGGAAATATAGGGAAATTGGAGAAAGTGCCCAAAGAATTAGGGAGAGTTTGAATACATGGAAGAAAATATTTACAGGGAGGTTTTCGACAAACACAATACCGCCACTACCGGATTTGCCCAGATATAAAGAATGCGACAATGTTTCTAGTCCTGAAAGAATCCCGACAGATGGAAAAACTACAGTTGAGAGAGTAGGTTACAAAGGATGGGAACGCAGGAGAATGGTAAAGAAATCCGCCACAAATAAACAAAGGAAAATCAGCGGAAAAATGTCACCTTGTATTACATGTAATGAAACAAGGACAGAAGAACCTGTGGAAGATTTACCATGTATTTTAGCATAGAAGAAATAGAAAACTTCAAGGATAAATCAAGTGCAAGATGTGTAATACTTATGGTATGAATATTGAATGCTAAAGAATTTAAAGTATAGAAATTAAGAAGAATCTACGATTAGATGAAATAAGGCACGAAGAAAAGATTATATTTGACGTCCTTAATGGACCGGTTTGTAAGTCGAAGTACGCTAATGGTTGACAAAATCAATTATTTTTCCAAAATAAATTAGTTCAAGTTTTATAGATCAGAGTTTTTAGCGTAATTGCAACTCATTTTTAGCAGGAGCCATACACTGGCGGTGTTTTACTGAGGAGAAAAATATTTAAAAACAGTTTGTTTATGAGTCAAACAAACGTACAATACGATAAAAACCTTAATAAAAAAAAATGAACCTGGTATATTGGCTAGAATTAGTGTCAATATTGTTTATTTGTTGAAATGTACACCAATATTGATAGATAATAGGCATGGTGAAGATTGTCACCAAGAATTACCTGTTAGTTTTTTAACATTGGGTCATGTTGTTTGTTTACCCCAATTATCCCGTCTATTTTATAAATGTAGACTGGAAATTTGAAAAGTGTATTTAAAAGTGCATTAAAATAGCGACGTGAGTGCGAGTATAAAACAGTTCGAGTAATCACGGACTATAATAAAATAAAAAAGGTGTACCACAGGGACGCGTTTTTGGACTCCGCCTGCCGCAGTGAGACGGCGATAAGCAGCGATAGCTAGTCGGCGCGAGCCAATCTCGCTTACCGATGACATAGCTTGTCACGAGGGAATGTACCCTCCATCAGAAGCACCATCATCTGTCGACGACGAAGTTCACCGTTGTCGCAGGAGCCTGTACGTCTCTGAAGTGAGACGAATGTCAGCCTCAAAACACAGAAGAATATAGACAATAATAAATGGTATTGTAAACCGTTTTATATGAGTGTATAAGTAGATTTTAAGTGTGCAAATATGTAAATGCACTATGATAAGTTTTAGTTTTATAATGATAGACATATTTAGATAAGCTTAGGAATTTTTGGAACTATAGTATAATTTCGGTTCATATAAAAAAAAAATCCTTTTAGATATGTAACGATTTCTATAATAATTTGATAAACATCACGGTTCGTATGTCATAAAAAACGGCCAAGGCCATATTTTTTTAATTAGCCGGGAGGTTCTGTGATGTACCCCTAGCCAACCCCCTGTAGAATCATTTAAACAGTTAATTAAATGCAGGATAACGTCGAAACGTAGGGAAAATAATCAAAACAGTAAAAAATCCTATCGTAGAACAACTACGGAAGGAAAATATCTAACATAAATATTCACATTCCAGATGCACAAAATGTATTAGTCATCGGAAGCACAGGTGGCCAAAGACAAAAGTTGTTATTGTCTTAGGAATTCACTGACTATAAAAGTCACGAGGATATATTTATAGGTGTAATAAATATAATTGCAACACGCGTTTTTGACATTTTTCTGTCAATAAATATCAATTTTAACCCGTTTAGAATGTCAGAAAACCAATTTAGCACTATGATATATGAGAAAATGACTATTAAAGTGTTATTAATAGCCGTAACTAATGTCACTATTGTGTTAGTTTATTATTCATTATATTAAAATTTATAGTTTCATGAGTGTATAAAAAGACACGTAAACGTATGTATTTTCAGTATCATTTCAGTATCCTTTCAGTATTCTTCGGTATCTAGTTAGTTCCGGGCAAAAGATATGTTTCGCGAATTTTAACCGTCAGTTCGCAAATCAGTTCCGGTTTTTAATTCCTAGTCTTAGGAATGAATCGAGAGTATCATCTCAGCATTTTCGCAGCTTCCATCCAAGTTTTCGTTTAGTAGTGTCTAGAAGAAAACACGTTTTTGATTTCAATATGTAGTTTGAGACAGTTCGTTATGAAATGGCGTATTGTTGAGGCAAATCAGAGCCTGCAACAATCTTAAGTAAAGTAAATACGGCCGTATGGATCTGTGTACCCAAGTATATAGTTTACAATCCATATATTCCTGTGAAGAATAAACGTCGAGTTTTTATATCGAAAACAAAACAAGTGCTCTTCGTACCTTAGTAAAGAAAGGTGAAGTTCTACGTTCGCAATATTAAATACAGTTTTTCTACTCCCTTCAATGAAAATTCGCAATCTCTCTGGAATACCTGAAGGCGCCGTCCCATCATAAATCGTGTTGAACCGGGGACACGCGACGTTCCCTCTCACATCTGGAGTATTACGTTCGATGATGGTTTTCTTATGTGAGTAGGTCATTGACAGTAAATTCCCGTAAAGGAATATTTGTCACATCTGTTCGTACCCATTTTCGACTATATAATGAACTGAAGTTTCCTTTTTATATTTGTCTCAGATATTTGTTTTTGTTTTACTATCGATTCTGTTTGCATATTTCTGACGTTTTAAAAATGACTTTTGCTGTAGACTCTTTTTGTAAGAAATTCGTTTTCACCGTTTTCTTTTAATAAATTGTTTTGACCCGCACCGGGCGATACAAAACAAGTCTCCAGTTATTTATCTGTCACTAGACAATTCATTTTAAGATTAATTATGCCATTCCTTTTCTCGTTTTGAAACTCAGTAAGAGTGGCTAGTGTTTCATGTTTTATTTTTGATGTTGTTTTGTGTACCATTCACTCATTTTATAATTTTAAACAAATATTGTTTTGATGCACTGTATACCTTTGCAGTGAGATTTGCATGTTGTTCACACGTTTAACGGTCTTACTATATACTGAGTGAAATTATGTTTATTCACACCGGGAATTTAAATCGTTGTTTTTTTGATTTATCTTTAAATAAATTAATCTTAGTTATATCAATGTTTGACTTTTCTTTCTCCTCTCATATTATCAAGCATTCTATACTACGTGTTGTGACGAACCATAAATAAATCAGTGAAGCTTCTTCAGCCGCTCGAAGAAGGATTCAAGGTACGACGACCTAACAGCGCTTATCTTTTGTTTTCGACACCTGATTAGTCTAGTGTCAAAATAGGAGTGCGCTGTCTCGTCAACGTATCGTTTCGTGTGAAGCACCATATACAGGGTGTTCCACAAAATCCTCAGTCTTAAATGTTAAATGGGAAAATGAGTCAAAGAAAAAACTTACCATTGGAGGAGTTATTGAGGAAAATATATAAAGGGCGTTTTGATTCAAACATCATAGCTGTTGGAAAAAAGATGGCAGCTTCTGTCATTTGTGTCATCATAAATAGAAAAAAGATGAATATTGCACCATACCAAACCATACTGCGCTAAGCGTAACGTCACACACTGCACCATACATAGCCATACTGCGTTAAGCATAAGCGTCACATACTTCACCATACCAAACCATACTGCGCTAAGCGTAACGTCGCATACTGCGCCATACACATAGCCATACTGCGTTAAGCGTAAGCGTCACATACTGCACCATACCAAACCATACTGTGCTAAGCATAACGTCACATTTCCATCTGTCACGTTACCTGTCAACGGTTTTGAAAAACGTTGTTACCACCTGTCAATGGTTTTGAAAACGTTGATACCGCCTGTCAACGGTTTTGGAAAATGATTCAACGGTTTCACTAAGACCTATTGTTTCGCCATAAAGTGAGGTTAGATGGATCAATCAAATAAAAGAAAGGTATAGGTGTGGGATTTGAACCCACGCTCCTTTTCGACAATCGTAACTTAAGTACAACGCCTTAAACCGCTCGGCCAACCTAACCCATATGTATACGGTGTGTCCCACTTATCATGCTCACCATGGGTATCTTTTTAATGGTGAGAGATATAAGGTAGTTTAAATGACACCAAATGTGGAGTTCATCAAGGCCAAGTGTAATGTTGAAAAATATTTTGATAAAATCTATTCGTTTTTGTTTTATACGCAAAAAACAGATTTTGATCATTTTTATGTCTCGTCCGTAACTTCTTTATTTATGAAAATATTTGAATAGGAATTTCACATTCTCATGGCAGTTATTTAATGAGATTTTGAAAAAATATGAAATTCATACCAACTCTTCTAGAATTTGAGATATCAGCACCAACTTTTATTTTTCAAATGTAGGTCATAGCTAATTATGACTTAGTTATGAATAACTTTTTTTCTCTCACAGATGATGTCACAGTAATAGCTTTTTGTTGATAACAAGGGAGTTATCGCCATTTATACAAAAACAAGAACTATGTTGAAGTCGCCATCTTGAATTTATAAATTTCAACAGAAAAATCATGATCTCCGACCTCAAAAACCCCCACATACCAATTTTGAATGTAATTGGACATAATCACAAATCTCGTCCGCCATATCGGAGAAGCCGCCATTTTTTATTTTTTATTTCAATAAAAATTTCATAGCGCATTATCACCGGAATTATGAACATCAGCCAGGACCGCCAGAAGTTGGTCAAAATTCACGTGCAAGAGAAATAAAAATTATCAAAATCTGTTATTTGTGTATGAAACAAATACGAATAGATTTTATCAAAATATTTTTCCACATTATAGTTGGCCTTGATAAACTCCACATTTGGTGTCATTTAACCGACCTCGTATCTCTTACCATTAAAAAGATACCCATGGTGAGCATGGTAAGTGGGACACACTGTATATAATGAAATGTTGCAACTTATAATGAAATGTTGGATTAGGTGGTTTCTGCCATGAAGTGTACGTAATAATATGACAGCTGCATGTATATTTCAGATCGGTTTGTGTCATGAAGTTCGAGCATGCTAAGTCAATCCTGATGTCTGGTTGGAAGTGAGTATATGACAGCAGTATGTATATTTCTGATCGGTTTGTGTCATGAAATGTGTACGTTTGAAGTGAGATTGGCATTTGGGTGTTGCCAGTTGTCAAATTAAGTCTAGAGTTGGGGGAGAAAGAGAGTGAGAGTGTTGCCACATGCTGAACTTTATCTTGGACTTGAGGAAATTGAGACGGAATTTCGTGGAAGACAAAGACGAAGTCCATACAATTTAACGTGCCACCATCAGGTGAGTGAGTGGGGGGCAAGGTAACATTATTTTTGAAAAGCGTACAAGTGCAGCGTTTTCGACGTAACCGTGTCATCGAGAAGAAATACATCAGCACCATTTATTGTCGAGGTGACCAACATATGAATTACCTACGTTTTAGATCTTTATGAATTATCGAAAAATAAGCACTTCTGGTTTGTAAAAAAAAAAATGAGAAAATAAAGAAATGCCTAATTCGGAAAGTCCACAGCAGGCAGAGTTCAAATATGAAATGAAATGACCACTTTCGGTGGGCTGATTTCAATAATTTTGGCATCAATAGATTCGTTTTGATGTCAAGAAAGATGTTTGAGCAATTTCCGAAGCCCAAAGGACAAAGGAGGCTAACTTCGTCATTGTTGAAGGTACAATTTCATTGGAGATATTATTGAAGAAAAGAAACGACCTGTATTTGTCTAATGGTGAATACAGGTCCTTACTTGAAGTTTACATCATTTTATTTTGGTCATGGCAAGTTGAAGAAACGCGGTTGAAACATATTTGATAAGTGACTTATCAGTGTATTGACAAATTGTAAGACAGGTCAGATAGGTAAACAGAGAACTAGAGAAAAAAATTATTCTTTGATAACCTTTAGGTAACAATTCCACCTGAACAAAACACGCTGTTTATACCTGGCTTTTTGGTGGTGACAACCTCCGTTGTAGAGAGGAATAATTACAGACGTCAAAGTCGGTACAATCCCCTCGTGAGGGTACCTGACGTGTTTTCGTCCATTTTTCGACCATTTTTCCTAAATAGTTGATGTGCTGTGATTGAATTCCACGGTCACAGATACGTGTGTTCGTGGTTTGTTATGTGAATGGGAATATTACGAACAGATTTTAATAGAATTTTCACATTCAAGATAGCTCAAAATAGGCGTATTTTCACGTTACAAAAAGAAGGTAAATTTAAAAGCGTCAAAACACCCAAAAGATGCAGTCAAAATATAAGTTTTACACGCTTCAAAAAAGTTAAAAAATATAAACATCAATTCACCCAAAAATGCTTACAAAAATAGTCGTTTTCATATGATGAAAATCAAGACATGCAAAATACATGTTTTACATGTATTTCTTATGTAGATTTGACATTTCAAAATTGTTCAAAATAGACATTTTTCACGTAACAAAAGAAGGTAAATTTGAAAGCGTTAAAACACGCAAAAATTCGACCAAAATATACATTTTTACAAGCTCCAAAAAAGATAGAAAATATAAACGTCAATTCACTTAAATAATATGACCAAAATATACGTTTATTGGGTTAAAAAAAAGATTGGAATTTAAAAGCGCAATTAACGCAAAAAGTAAATGTGTGAGTGAGCATTTATTATCCTATTTAGAAGTTGGTGTTCATTGAAATAAGTTTTATTTTTTAAGAACAGGGGGAAAAGTATGTTGCTGGTTAGTATAACCTATGTGGTAAATGGGTTGCTGAAACTGCTTCGTTCAAAGAATAACAACGTAAAATGTTACTTATATTAAGAATCCATAGGCATCGTGTACGCTAACGGTTTGAGGGATTATCTGTTGTATTGTAAAATCAAATTATTGTATGATTTATGTAGCTAAGTGGAATTATGGAAAATATTCAGACATTTTCTACTATGCATATAAGTATAATTATTTCCTTGGTTGGCTCATTCTATTGCATACTAGCGTTAAGAATGGACAAAATATTGCTTTTTATAATGACACTGACTGTCACTGCAGCAGTAACAACAATAGTTGACAATTCATCAAGTATTATGCAAAAGTACCTTGAAATGTATGGATATGTTGGTAATAATTCACAGACAGAGTTTTCAACAGCTCTTAGTGATTTTCAAGAACGTTATAGTGGGATGGGAGTTTGAATAATGAAACGAAGAATTTGATTGCGAGACCTAGATGTCAGCAAGCTGAAAATGAATATAGAGTGCACACTAAATGGAATAAAACTCATTTGAGTTGGTATTTGTCTCGCTATCCAATTATACGGCTTATGATGAATATCTCCGTGTGTTCAAAAAAGCTTTCGAAATGTGGGAGAATGCATCAACTTTGGAATTTGAAATGATGGCAACACCTAAATCAGATATTACGATATCATTTGTAAAACTGGAGCATCAATTCCGTAGTTCTTGTATGGGTACCGCTTATTGTGGTTTTCCTCTTGATGGACCTGGTAATATTCTTGCTCATGCTTACTTTCCTCAAGCACCTGACAATTGTAGAGAAATTCATTTTGATAGCGAAGAAAACTGGTATACAGGAGATGGTAAAATGCCCTATGGATATACAAATTTACTAATGACTGCTGTTCATGAAATTGGTCATCCTTTAGGATTAGCTCATTGTGATACAGAGAAAGCCATTATGTTTCCATGGTATCAGCAACAATTTCGTCCTATACATCATGATGACATAACTGGACTTGAGGTGCTGTATGGTCGAAAGAATCGATTTGTTCCTATACCTAAGTATACACCTCCATCTACAACTACTACCCGGATAACTGCCACATTCCGCAAAACACATCCATACTACCCGAATAACTGCCACGTTCCGCAAAACACCTCCATCTACAACTACTACCCGGACAACCACCACAACACACAAAATTTCTCCTGCAACCCGGATAACTACCACGACCCTCAAAACTTCTCCTGCAGTTCATACTACAGGTAAACACTACCTTCATCATTCACCTGAAGTTAGTAGAAATTTATGTGAAGTTACATCTCCACCACATTCAATGTTTTTGGCGTACTCCCCAGGCTTTCCAAGCTTTCGATTATATATTATTGTTAAGGATTTATTTTGGAAAGTAGATATTGAGTATAAAAAAAGAAAATTGCTGAACCTGAAAAACTCAAGGATTATCTACCCAATGAACTGGTTACCAATGGTATAGATCACATTTTCCAAACTGGTACTGGTAATTTATTGGTTGCCAGCAAAAATAGATTTTATTCAAGTGCATTCCCCAGCTTACAAATCGATAGAGATATCGAAATTCCTTCTCTACCTCCAAATGCTAATATAAATGCCCTCTTTCAAACGTATGCAGGGAAATCTTACGTATTCTATAACAATGCATCCTTTATTGAATTCAATGGGATGGATTTCACTGCAAAAGCAATAATCACTAGAGGTCGCATTGAAGATGCATTTCCAGACATCCCTAATAATATCACTGCAGCATTTCGCTATATGGACGGTAACATATATTTTTTTAAAGAAAATACTTACTTCAAGTACAATGAGTTCCAGAGAAGACTTATTGAAGTAGGAGACTTCAGTTGGAAAATGTTCGATATTCCATGTCCGAGTAGTAAACTTTTGGATGACTTAAAAGATATGCTGTCGAAACTGATTTCTTTTTATGAATGAATTTAGTATTGAATATTTATGAAAAATAAAAATGGAACATGAAAAATGTCGTTTTCTTAATCTTTTTTTAGGCGAATGATATAATTGTGTAGAATATATATGAATTCAGTAAAGTTGATTTCATTCCGCTCAGAAAAAAAGTATTGATATAGACATGAAGCTAAATGCAATAACACTATCATCAACAAAAATTTGTAATTTCAATAAAAAGTCGTTACTACTACAATTATTTTGATCCTTCAAATCGAAAAGAATGTGATTGAAACGATCTTGACTTCAATGTGGTCTGTGCTGGTGTGCAGATTGCAGTTCATTATCTGAAAAAACTTCATGTCTTTGATTCATGCTATTATTTTTCGTCGATGACTATATTTAAATGCTGTGATAAAAGCTCTCAAACACCCCTTTGCAGATTATTATATTGAATTCATTGATATCCTAATATTTCAACCAATCATGATGGCAGTATGGCTTCAGGTTATGAACGTTTAATGAAGAAAATAGTCATAATGTTAAAAGTTTTGGAAGCTCCGACCAGAACCCCCTGTTTTGAAAAACGTGGTTACCACCATTCCACGGTTTTGAAAAACGTGGTTACTAAGCCTTAATGTTTCGTGATAAAGTGAAGTTAGATAAATCAAAAAAAGATGTTAGTTAGGTGTAGGATTTGAACCCACGCTCCCTTTCGGGAATCGTAACTTAAGTACAATGCCTTAGACCGCTCGGCCAACATAACTTATAAGTCTATATAATGAAATGTTGGTATTTTTGGACTAGGTAATACAATGAAACATTACGTTTGTAGAATGGTATCGTCAGAACCGTGCTAATTGTATGGGTAGTGGAAATTGTCTATCTTTTGATGGTCCTGGCGATGATCAGCGAAATTTCAACAATTGGGTCTACCACACCTGTTGTGAACTTGGAGGATTATGATTATACGTCATGGATGGTTCCCACATTCAGCAACAATGATGACATCTTACCTTGTATGCATCACATTCGTCGCAACCGCACCAACTACAATTGCAGCCTCCGAAACGTAGATATTCTTTACAAATGGCTATGTGATATATTATCAAAATAAAAATGCCTAATTAATTTTTTATTCAAAATGTTTTATTTTTAACTAGTCTGCCTTTGTACGTTTGACAAACTTAAAGCGGTGAATGCTACTCTTGAATTTTGTTCCGAAGACTCATCGGAGTGGGGCATTTTAATGAAAATTTTCAGCACCTTTCAACTATCCGTATTGTTTTTTCATACACCTTTCTTCTCCAAGGAATTTCTTGATATTGTTGTATGATGTGATACCACATTTCCTTCAACGAGTTATTTCCGTTTTGCTCATATTCATAACAAGTCTTTTTTTTTTTTATTTGACGATTCTGGAACTATTCTGTTATCAACTTCGAGTATATTTCATCTAACCTCCTAATTTTCTTAGTTATTTATTTGTGTTAATCCTTGAATACCAAATTGTTGCATGGTTCTTTTGACTTGAAATCTGAAATCCTCATTTTTGATATTATGTTTTTGTTCTAGCAATTCACATGTTCGTTTTTGTAACGGTGATGCGATAAGTTATCCTAGTTTTCCAACAGCTGAAAAGTGAATACGTCTCCAGAATAAGTCGACTCGGCGCACCCTGACAAATAATAATAATTAGAAGCATTCTCTACCCGCACAGGCAATGTTTTCGAGTATTTTTGAGGGAATATTATTATAACTCCAATTCGCTGTATATCTTCGTTTTTCCGATAGAAGGAATTACCTCTTCAGTTATTCGATCAGTGGAGTTTTTGGCAATAGATAATTTTGAAGAGAACACCAATTCTGAACTCCTTCTTCGATGATTACTACTGTATTTTTTTTGTCATTTCGAAGGAAAATGTGTATCTACACGGGGCATGCGTAGTAGTGTTTTCAGCCCAAATATTTTTTTATCAAAAATTATTGGGAACTATTTATTTGAGAGAGTTTGGAATGGTGCTTTGGCTATGAGCAATTTCAACAAAAATGATCTGAATATATTATTCATTTTGAATCGACACATAGTTCAGTCGGAAATATTCTGAATCGTCTCGATATTACGTCAAGTCTTTCGGCTCATTTCCACTCACAAGAAATACCATACGATTCACTTGAAAATATTTATAATTTGAAGTAATTCCTTTCGTTGGTGATGTATTTCTCCCAGGCTTTTTCAGTAACAAACTGCACGAGCCTTTCGTTTGATGGAAACAAATCTGATGAATCTCCTAATCTTGTGTCAGCGAAATCTCGCCCACGAACCTGCTCACTTAATTGAAACATAACACAACACCTGAATTGAATTGAGTTGAATTGAAAACCAATCTGATGAATCCTTCCACCCGCACGTTAAATTTGGTGTCTGATTGGTTTCGTCTATGTAATGGTTCCTTGAGGAATTCTCAAATCACATCAAAACCGTTCAGAGGAATTCCACAAGAACTTAAAATGAATTCATAGAAAAATGCTCAAGATGTCATTGGAAATAATGTGAATAAAGAATGAGAACGGAATTGATGTATTTTGTAGAGGGTTGATTTTTGGTCCCCAAACACCATTTTCATATGGGAACGAGGATTATATACTCGTAACACGTTCGAAAAAACCCGAAGCTATCTAATTTACAAACTGGAATTATGAACGAGTTAAGCCGTCCCTGCAAAAAACTGGTGGATATTAAACGACTTTGATGGGTGTCTTTCTAACAAACTTGCTTACTGAAATTTCTCTCGTCAATGATTTATTTCTCACAAATTCTCTTACTAACACACTGCATGAGACTTGTTTAATTGAAACCAAATCTAATGAATATCAAATTTGGTGACTCAATTGTTTTGTATATGTTATTGTTTCTTGAGAAATATTGTGATTAACGAAATGCCCATAAAACTGTTACCGTTTCTTGATTGCATCTGTTTTCCCATCGTCTCATACCTTTTAGTTCACCTCAATTTTTCATTTTGAATCTCATTTTATTTTTCACGTATCCTTTTCGTTTCGTTGGGATTCGTTTATCCAACACGTCAAGTCGGACACATAGTTTATGAGTTGTTCTCCTCTATATTTCGTAATATTATTATTATTATTTTCACGAAGTTTCGTTCAATGCGTTCATCTTTATACCTGTCGAACGCGTAATTAATGCGCTGACTCTTTTCCTCATTATCACAATTATTTTTATGATTTCATTCATTTTCGCTTCCTTTCATTTCATATCGTTTAGTTTCTTCCAACACTAACCCGCAACACACTTTTCCCCCTCTTCTTCCAAAAAAAATCGTAAACACTCGAACTAATTTCAATGAAGACCAACTACTAAATAGGATAATGAACACCTACTCACAAATCTACTTTTCAGTAGTAATACCACAAGTTATTGAATTTTCGCGATGAGTCTGTCGATTCATTTCTGAACGAAAATGAACAGCTTCAAGAAAACACCGCAGGACGCAGGACGAGTAGTGTTTTCTCGATACAATTCAGTTGAGTTCAGAAATAAAAGACAGACTTATGAGATAAATTCAATCACGAGTGGAATTTTATTAGACGATTTCACGAAGCATTAAAAGTATTATTATAAACATGAACAATCAATTCATCATAACTATAATCAATCAACTATAATCACAAAAAATATATCATAACTAAGTATCAATTATTTATTATATAGTTACGATAAGACTCATTTTGATGTTTTCGCCTACAATTATAATCTGTCAAAATGTCAAACTTTTCTCTGTCATCTATGGTTGCATCATTGAAAACACCAACGCTGACAGACCAATCAGAATTGAGAGACAGCTGGTGTTTTCGCTACAACACAGTATTCATCTTTCAGGGAACTCCTATTTGTAGTAGGTACACATAAAATATTGGACTAACTTGTGAATTTTCAATAGTAATATCCCGACAAAATGCTGAATTTTCAAAAAATAATTTCACCTTGCTGTCACGAAAACTGTGTTGCTTAGAAACACCACGAGATCTTGCTCGAGTGGTGTTTTGTACAGCAACACAGTTTGAGCGACTGGCAAGGTGAAAGTATTTTGAAAATTCTGCATTTTGAAGGGATATTACTACTGAAAATTCACAAGTTAGTCCAATATTTTATGTGTACCTACAACAAATAGGAGTTCCCTGAAAGATGAATACTGTGTTGTAGCGATAATACAAGTTGTCTTTGATTTGTGATTGGTCAGATTACGTGAATATTTTGAGAAGAGTGGAATAGTCGTTGAAATGACTTCGAGGTTTTACAACTTTCTTCGATTTTTTGAACTTGTAGAAGTAATTCCTCTTGTCGGTGATGTATTTCTTACAAACTGTCATACTAACACACGCACGAGCCTTGTTTTACTGAAACCGATTCTATTAATCTTCCCACTGTATGTCAAAGTTGATATCCTCGTCAGTGAAATCTGACTCACGAACCTGCTTACTGAATTGAAACATTGTCAATTGAAATGAATTGAATTGAAACCGATCTGATGAATATTCACATTTGATGTCTGATTACTTTTATCTATGTAATTAATTGTTACTTGACAGATACTAGAATCATGAAATTTTTACAAACCTGAAGTGCTTATTTTTCGATGATTCGCAAAGATCCAAAACGTAGGTAATTCATGTATTGGTAAATGGTACATGGTAAATGGCGCTGATGCATTCCTTCCCGATGACGATGGCGGTCATTTTCTTTTTTTATTGATTATTCCTTAAAAACACTCTGTATACCCATTTCACAGAATGATGGTTGACAAACTCTTTTGTTTTTTTACCGTTTTGTTCACCTCAATTTATCGTTTCGCACCTCGTTGTCATTCATTTTTTTTACGTTTAGTATTTCGCAATGATTCCTTTCATGCAACACGTCAAGTCGAATGTATAGTTTATGTGTTTTTCTCTATATTTCCTAATATTATTATTATTTTCATGACGTTTCATGCAGTGCGTCAACCTTTATACCTGCCGATCGCGTACTTTATACTATGTCTCCATTTTTCATTATCATTATTATTTTCATGCTTTCATTGATTTATTTCGTTTTGTTCCATCCAACGTATCGAGCTTGATACCTGTTGGACGCCTAGTGTATGCGACGTCCTCTTCAATTTTTTTTATGATTATCATTATTTTCATGGCATTTTGTATCCTTTCATCCAAAGCGTCAAATTTGATATCTCTCGGCTCTCATACGTAAACTTTAATGCGCTGGCCTCTATATTTGATACACAGATTAATTACACAGATTTTAGTTAGGCTTTCGACCGGGTTTCACATGAACAATTTCTAAGAAAGCTACCATACTTTGGCTTCTCACCTGATATTCAACACCTTTTAAAATCTTACTTATCAAATAGAAACTCATTTGTCGAATATGAGCGAGTCAAATCATTGACATTTATTGCTACTTCAGGTATTCCTCAGGGTTCTAACTTAGGACCTCTTCTATTTCTTCTGTTTATTAATGACATAACACACTGCATAAATTCACATAAATCATTATATGCCGAAGAAAATTTTCAGGAAAGTGGATAATTTATCAGACTGTAACTTACTACAGGTTGGTTGATTGATGTGAGAAAAACAAACTAGGATTAAATATTAATAAATGCAAAATTATGTCACTTACTCGGAAACAAATTCCAGTTAAATTTAATTGTCAAATCTACAACTCGAACTTAACTCGTGTTTACGAATTTAAAGACCTTGGCTTTTCATTCTTTCGCAATACCTATACCTACTTATGAAATCATGTTCGCACTAGACATTTTGTACACCTGTAATTGGGTTTTCGAACCTGCTAAATGTATTCAATAAATAAATAATAATTTTCCTAATTTCGTTGATTCATCCCGATTCATTTCGTAAGCGTCGAGCTTGACACCTGATGCTACATGCATACTTCATGAGCTGTCCTCTATATTTCTTACTATTACTATGTTAACAAGTTCTTCTTCTGTTTTCAAATGCATTATCAACCATATCATTATTATGAGTTTTATTGATCAAGAAGCTAATCGAAGATGTAAGGGAATTAATATTTTGTTTGGTGAATACATCTGTTAATTTCATTTCAATGTCTAATGTGGTAATAACTAAGAAAGTAGTTGTTTTCTGCACTTTTGTCGTATATTGAAAAAGCATAATATTTTATCTTTGATCTTATACCAACCTCCATCTCTGGATGAGAACTTCAATGGAAGATGATTATGATAGAAATTCGTCTCTTTAAAGTATCAACATATTGTTGTATCTCTAATAATAACAAAGTTACTGTTTAGGAATAATTCAATAACTGAAACTGCTTGATTATATTTCTTAACATCTTTACGAATCGATTGATACCGATTTCATCAAAATCTGTCATTCGCAAGTGTAGATCAATAGTATTTATATTATTGCAAAATCGGTCTCTAGAACTACTCTGAAGTGAACCTTTTTTATCCGAAACGTAGAGATCCGGAGTCATGTTATGTATATGATAATGTTTTCTGGTCCTTTTGACATATTTTTCCTCAACCATTTCACACTTTGTTATATATGCAATTTTCTGATATTTATTACTTGGAGTTGAGTGAATTTTCCTCAATTATTGACACTCATTATACTGAATTTGCTGAATTCGTATGCTTACTATGAAAACATCCACCAAAATTGCTAGATTTTGATTTATTGCATATTTAATGGAACTCGCTTATTTATCACTTCTGAAACCAACAGTTAGTACATAATTTTTATGTATTCAATCAGTCAATCGCCATACATTTTGGTATTCATTGATGGCTAATTTTGTTGACTCATTTCACCAAATGATATTTGACAATATCGAAACTTCGAGAATGTTCTGTATTGAATGAATAAAACGATCGAATCTTCTGCAAAAACGCGTGAAACGCACGTACAGACGCTTGAAATTTTAACTCAGACGCTTGAAAAGCATCACAAAAACGTTTGAGACGCGTGCAATACACCTGAAACGTCTGCACAATTGCTGGGATTGCACTAAATGTTCGTATTGTACCTTCAATAATAACAAACTTAGCCTCCTATAACCGTTGGGTTTTGGAAAATGCTTGAATATGTTCCCTGACATCGAGATGAATCCATTGATGCTAAAATAATCTATCATTCGTAAAGATATAATACATCCATATATTGGTCACCTCGACAATAGATGGCGCTGATGTATTCCTTCTTGATGACGGTGGCAGTAATGTTTTTTTATTGATTATACATTCAAACCTTCTGTATACTGAATGCCCTATATATTTTTTGGTAACGCACTGTATACGTTCCCCATTGGAATCACACGTTGAAACACTACGACTCCCGTTAAATCGTCATGTTTTTTTCTTTTCAATGATGTTATTTGAGACACCCTGTATACGATCCCCAGTGATTTAGCAATGTTTTTTTCTTAAATGTTATGTTGATACACCTGGTATAACTCATTGACAGTTTTTTTCTCTTAAACGCTATTTTTTGAGATGTCCTGTATATACGTTGACATTTTTGGCAAATAACCCCCCTATGTTTTTTTTCTGTTAAATGATATGTTGGTACACCCCGTATACCAAATTTGACAACCGCCAAGTTTTTTTCCATTAAACGTTGTATTTTGAGACAACCTGTTTAAACGTTGACATTTGACAAACTGCATCCATGTTTTTTTTTTTACTTAAATAATTTGTTGGTACACTTGGTATACCGAATTTGACAACCGCCACGTTTTCTTCTCTTAAACGTTGTACTTTGAGATACTCTGTATACGTTTCTCATTGAGGAATCGCACGTTGAAGCGCAACGACCCCCGTTACCCCACAATTTCTTCCATTTTTCCAAACTTCATTATTATTATCTCACTTTCATACTCCATCTAAAATTATCAACCCCCGAAAAAGAAAAAAAATCAATTGAAATGTTTTATTGATTGTTGTTGTTAGTGTCTGCGGTAGTCAACTTTAGATTTCATTGAAAATTCATATAACAAATGAGATGGAGGGAATGACACAAATATCTTAGAGCCCCACCAGTTCATGTTTACAAATGCCCCATCTTGCAATCCCCCATGTAGAACGAACGCACACAAGAACGCACGCACGAATACACGAACGCACGCACGCATGCACACACGCACGAACGCACGCACGCACCTACGCACGCACGCATACACGCTCGCACGGACGCCCGCAAGCAGGATTTTATTTCCACGAACGCACGTACGAATACACAAACGCACGCACGCACACACGCACCCACGCACGCACGCACGCACACACACACGCACGCACGCACGCAAACACGCACACACACACGCACGCACACATACACGTATCAGAATACTTGTGGCATCACACGAATATTCCTCACTTATGGCAAATTTGATGAGGTCACCTAGGATGGTAGAGCCATCTATTACAAAAAGCTAACTATTTTCAAATCTCAGATACACTCCATATTACAGGAAACATTTGAGATTCAATTTATGGCACCCCGTGCCTTAATTATTTGCCTATGTGAATTGTGTGTGTGGATGTCAGAATTATGAAAGAACGTGAAAAAGTGTGTAACTGAGATGCCACAGTTATGGAAACTTTGGTAGAGTGTAAAAGCGGTGTTGACAGACTTCTCTGTTTTGCAAGAAATTGTCTCGCTGAAATTAAAACTCTGCCCAAAATATATAATTATAGGAAATACAGTTCAACTGTAGTGATCATTACGTAACGCACTGTTTTTTGGAAAGGAAAAGACATCACGAATAGATAGAAATAGTTTCAGCTATATCGAAGTGAAACCATTAGTTGATACAGCTCAACTAATGCTACTCGAATGTCAAACCAGAAACTTTTTATACATCAATGGAAAGCTCTGGAAAACGCTTTCTAACCAAAGTAATATTGTTGTATTTGGTTTTCTATTTTCGGGATTAGGATTTTAAAATTATATTTCTTCAAAGACAACGTTCCGTCAATTCATTTTGACATCTTCAGGCACTGTGAGATACAAAAGCAGGATGTTTATGAGAGAATTAATAAAATAGTAGAACAAACATATAATAATAAACTAAACATTTTGCCACTACTACTTTTTCAGAAACCAGTGATTTTTTCTGGTAACAAAAAAATTTTAGAAAAAATTTGTTTTCACTTACAAAAGAATGAGTTTTCCTTGTAATGGATATATCCATTACCAGTGGCAGATGGTTACCTGATGGATATTTATAGTAAAAATCATTGTACTCCACTGTTTTGCCCTAAGTTTCATATTTTTTGCAGAAAACGTAATTAAAAATACAGCTTCCTTATAATGCTTAGAATTTCAAATCAAAGCCATTCGCGTAGAAATGGTGGTTACGCTCCATCAAAATTCAAAAGTTTTTGTGAATGATCTTTTTTTCAGTTACTTACTCCATATTTTCTTGAAATTCTATTTAATTTCATGCACAAATGTATTGCTAAGTTTTGAAACAGTTGACAATGATAGGCCCAGGAACAACCAGTCCATCAACGACGAAATCAGAGTTCAGGTAGAAATAAATTAATTAAGGAAATCTATCGATTGATAAAGTGTTGCTATTTCAAATTCACGGCATTATAAGAGAGTTGTATTTTTAAAAGTTTAATTTGAAAAAAAATTTAAACTTGGAGAAAAACAGTGGCGTACAATGATTTTTACCATATTTATCAATCAGGTGCTGCTTATAATTTGAGATCTAACCTCATGAAAAGAAGCCCCTTGTGATTGCCAATATATACACCAGGTTTGATAAAAATCGGCGAAAAGACTTTTGAGTAATTAATAAATAACCGATTTTTTATTAAAACTTTGACACTCCGTCACTTGAAAACAAAGCAAGTTAGGACATACGTTTATATGAACGTTTTTTCATAAAATATGACAAGAAATCACCACCTGAAATTAATGACATCATTTAAATTACACCCTGTATAGTCAAATAGGTTATATGCAGAATACAAAGACATTTCCACTTTCACCTTGAATTTTCATGGGAAAATATCAGCAGTATAAAATTGCAAATTGATATTTTCTATAAGACAAAATTGGTTATGATTCTTTCTGGTTATTTCCGTCATTCGCTTATTAGCTGTTACTTGTACCGACGTATCTGACGAAGCCGCAGAAGTTAAGTTGAGTGCAACCAAGAGAATTATTGCCAGTTAAAAAAAAATCCTATTCTCCGCACTTTCCAAACTCGTATTTCGTTCAGTTGCATACGAAATGCTATGTAATCTGCTACTTTTTTCGAAACTATTCGTTTTATTCCTTGAAAGCAATAGGAAGCAAAATATCTTTGGCAGAAATCGGTCTGATCGAATCAATCTTCAAATCCCATCTACCTCGCTTCTGTCTATAGATATTTTTATTTTTCTGTTCTCGTTTTATCTTCCCCAAACTCGATATGGTGGCTTTTTCAAAAGGTGTTATGTATTCCGTTGTACATGGGCTGTTCAAATTAATTTTCAAATTCAGTGTACATCGCTTCAGCCTATAGATAAAATTATGTTTTTGTTGCCAGTCTATCTTGCCAAGATTTCATATCAGCACCGTTCTGATGGGTCATCCATATGTATTCGATTAGGGTACATGCAGAATACTTTGTAATTTCCACTTTCACCTTGATTTTTTATGGGAAAATTTGGAAACATAAAATCGCAAATTGATATTTTGTGAAAGGGAAAATTGGTTATGACTGTTTCCGGTTTTTCTTCGTCATTTGATTAACATCTGTTACAGTGTACAGACGTATCTAAAGAAGCAGCAGAAGTGCAGTTGAGTACAAACAAGTAAATAAGTGCCAGTTTAAAAAAAAATCTTGTTCACCACACTTTCCAAAAACGTAATTTGTGCAGCAGTGGTAGACGAAATGCTATATATCTTGCTTAGATTTTCGGAACGATTCGTCCTTTCCATTGAAAGCATTAGGAAGCCAAATCTCTTTGGATGAAGCAGAAATCGGGATGTTAGAATCAATTTTTAAATTCCATTCACATCGCTCCTGTCTATTGATATCTTAATTTTTCTGTTAGAAGCGCTGTCATTTAGTGGCCACTGAGTTCGCTTATAATGTAACTAGTGAGATGATTATTATTATTTATGATATTATGAGTGAAATTCAGCTGGAGATTTCACGAGCCAAAGAACGAGTGGAATATCTTGGTAATCATACCACGTATTGTATTCGATGAGAAAATATAGTGGATTGAATGTTTTTTTTTCTGCTGGTCAACAAAACTCTTATAAGCATTACAGAAAATTTGGGAAAGGCTATACCACACAAGTAATTCAACTCCTAGATGCGCCTTTCAATAACCACTTCATCGGTAGGAATACTAAACAGCCAATTTTACGACGACATACATAACACCTTTTGTGAAAGCTACCCTATCAAGTTTGGGAAAGATAGAGCGATAACAGAAAAATTTAAATATTTATAAACAGATGTGAGGTAAATGGATTTCAAAGATTGATTCGAACAGCCCGATTTCTCCATCCAATATAAAGACGGAATAGTTCTGAAAACAGAAGCGAGAAGATAGTGTTTCGTCTACAACTGAACAAAATACGAGTTTGGAAAGTGTGGTGAACAAGATTTTTTTATGAACCAGCACTAATATACTCAACAACCTCGAAACTAGTCTGCAGGTGGTCACCCCGTCCAAATCAAAACATAATTCTGCTGGTTGGTCATAGAGGGTACTTGCAATTGCGTCCTCTGATGTTTTGAGGAACGTTGCACAAGTAGCTGTTAGATTTAATTCAATACCCGTCGTGGTCTTAGCCAGGGGAGTAGTTGTTTTCTGACAGGTTCTTGCCATAATAAGCCTACGTAGTCAGGTGTTTATGGGAGTAAAGGGTTCATCATCGGTCGGTAACGACTGTTCGTTAGCAAACGATCTCCCAAAGATTTCTGTCTTCTAATATACTCAGTTGCACTCAACTACACTTCTGCTGCTTAGGTTCGTCAGATACTTCAGTAAACTGTAACAGCTGTTGATCGAATGTCGGAGAAAATCCAAAACCAAACATAACCAATTTTGTCTTCCAGAAGATATCCATTAGTGATTTCATGTAACAGCACATATTCGACAGCATACATAACACCTCTTGAAAAATCCACCATATCGAGTTGTTGAAGGAAGATGAGCAATTTAAGGATGAATCCCTGAAAAAAGAGTAGTCGGAAATGATTTTTTTCTTCTGAGTGGTGAAGGGTTGTTTGATTGTATAAAGATGAAAATAACGAAAAAAAATTCTTTGAGTTTTTAATGAATGAAAAGGATATTTTCCCCCAGTTTTTGGGCATTTTCGTTCAGTTCCACCATCAAAACGAACGAATATTTTGTGTTGTTTCATTTCAGTATCGAAGTCTATCATTCACTCAGTTAAACGACTTTCCTATTTTTCTCCTAGATATTTCCTTTTTCTGTGAATAATTTTACAAATATGTGTTGTTTTCGCGAAATGGGTTTCCTTGCTTTATTCCATTTGAAATGAGAAATCTCCAGCTTTATCAAAGTCAACTAAAAAACGTTTGGTTCAGCCGTCGACCAGTGAAAACTAATTATTACTTACAATTCTGGATTCAAAAATAGAACTGAACTTCTTTTAACTGACACGCCCCTCAGGTTGCTCCTCCCACACGACTGGTGAGGAAAAGAGAGAGTATCATATAGCCTGTATGACATCTGGCATAGGGTCGGATCGGGAATGAGAAAAATAAAACTCATTTGGATCGATCGAAACAATGGAATATTATAATTTTTACAATTAATAGATTTTTTCAACAACAGGTGTTCATCACTTGAGGGACAATACTCCATAACATTTTTATATTAGGAAAAACCATGAGGCGGCTCCAGAATGTTGTACGAATTTCGTGATTTCTGATACGATTCCATCCAAAATTGGTATATAGAAGCTTTTGGGTTTGGGATGTCATAATTTTTTTTTTGATAATGCAACGTAGCGGCTCCAAAACAGCGGACGAAATTTCTGATTTTCGGTCTGATTCTATTTTGGGTTGGTATAGAGGGATTTTTGTGGTTGGAGACCATGATTTTTTTGTAAATGTTTGATAATTGGAAATGAGACGAAATGATAGCTACAAAATGGTGAACGGATAATTATTGTCCGAGTCCGTTCAAAATTAGAATGTAGGGGTTCTTTGAATCGATGATTTTGACATTTTTTGTCAAAATAAAAAAATTCAAGATGGCGGCACCGAGATTTGAGATCAGATTCTATTCAAAATTTGTATCTAGGAGTTTTTGGAATAGGAGATGAGTTTTTCAAAACTTAATAATTCAATATGACACATTTTACGAATGATCTAAAGAAAATATTCGTTATCAGTGCATTTGAATAAAATCTTGTCTTGAAAACATTTTTCCATTCATATTTATCAGGAAATACACCTTCCACTTCGTCAGAGCTATTTAGCAAGAATTTCGGAGTAAGTGGCATATTTTTACGAATATTACTAAATAACTTGTGACTCCCATATCGGCAATTTCGTTCTACATTGGTTTCCGATACAACGGTTTATTTGGGCGGCCCGTTTATGATGTTCCTTCGAAGTTGAAAAGCTACAGCGGACTTTTCTTGAATGTTCCAATAGGGGAGCGCGGCAAGATAAACAAACGAAACATTGACTTGATACCAGGTGATTGTTACGGCTTTGTTTGTTTCTTCGGCGGCATTTATATCGAGAATAGTAATCATTAGAATTTATTCACACCATTTTTTTGTTCTCACTAATGAGTCTATGTTGAAGAAGAATCACAATTATTTTTATCAAATTCAAGGACAACTTGCGATTGAGTTATAGATATATACGAGAAATGATTTCAATGTAAAAAGAATACACAGAGACGTTTGTTTCAGGAAATCAATAATGCTTCCAAAGCTGAAAGCATTTTAGGTGAATTGTATTCTATCTGAAATATCGGACGGGCATATTCCTAGAGGAATGAGAATTAGGGATATATGCTTCTTGTTGTTGAAGGAAGAGAAAGAAATGTAAACAAATAAAGAAATAGCTAATATGTTTCAATATTCAGGTATATTAGAATAAAAAATCTAGCTGAAACATTGTTTAATTTATTTTTAACAGTTTTATTAATTCACATCGTTTGAATTGAATGTTTGACGGGTGATAGAGTCTTATATTGTTTCACCCTCTATATGGAATAAGGCATATGTACCTAAACTATGGACCTTTCCTGCAAAAAATTACATTCAAATCGAGAAAATAGTTTTCAAGAAATTTGCGATCAGATCTTATTGGTTACTATTTTCAATAACTTACTTGAAGGTTGAAATCTGTTAACTGATGATTTTTAAGTTTTTTAGCTGCCATTTTGAATTATTGAAATTTGATGAAAACTCGTCAGCCATCTTGAATTCCTAAATTTTGACAGAAAAGCCATTATCTTCGAACCCAGAAACCACTACATAGGTTATAATCTTAGAACCCGCCCAGAAATTACAAAACTTTTCCGTCATTTTGAATTCACGAATTTTAACTGAAATCATCAGGATCTCCTAACCCAAAATCCGATTTTGAATCGAATCGGACATAATCACAAAACTCGTCCGCCGTCTTGGAACCGCCTTCTCAAATTCATCATTTTTGATGAAAGATTCATAATCTCTGATCTAGAATAACCCACACACAAATTTTGAATCGTATCGAACCATAAGCACAAATCTCGTCCGCCATTTTGAAATTATTAATATTAACGAAAGATTCATAATCTACGACCCCGAAAACCTGCACATACCCATTTTGTATCAAATCAGAAACCATATCACAAATCTCGCTTCTTTGTTTTTTCTTTAAAAACATTTATAATAGAGTACCCACCTGCTATTGAAATTATGAACAGTGAACACCTAATAGGTATCAAATATAAAATCATTCGGACGTCTGCAAGTGTAAATTTTGTTCAACGATTCCAGTACATATACCTTTATATAGCACACAGGTCAAATTAGAATAAAACGTGTAATAAGAAAAACAAGTATCCCATAGAAGTAATTTTGGTCCAATTCATTTTAACAAAATAATAGAATAGACTGTTTACGTCAGCGTTGTATATTTATTTTGTGCTGCATGCATGTCATGTTTTATTTGACATTTCCTTTTATCTGATATTTCAGACGTCATTATCTATTTCTTTTTGCGGTATACTTTTTTTATAATTCACATTCAAAACATTTCCGAGATAGTTCAAATAGATTTTCTGAAATATTTTTTTCAATTCTTGATACAATGTGTGACTGGATTGCAATATATTTATTCATTTGAAATGTTCGTGCAAACTTTCAGATTACCACGAAGACAAACAGGTTTCAATCCAGATATGTAATTTGGAAAAACGAGCACCGAATTATCTAATTCGGACCTGTATCTTACGAGAATCGCCAAGTTAGAAGTGAGGCGGAGTTTGTATTTATTTCATCGGGACAACACGCAATGCCATCTGACGATATACGTTTCTTATTTAGGAGGCTAAAGAACGTTAAATGTGATTTAAAGATTGATTCCTGCTTCATTCAAAAATATTCAGTCTTCTATCACTTTCAAAGGAAAAGAGGAACAGTTACAAAATCAGAAGCATTTCGTCCACATATGAACAAAATACGAGTTTGGAAAGTGTGTTGAACAAGAATATTTCATAAACTGGCTCTAATTTACTTGGTTGCACTTAAATGCACTTATGTTGCTCCGTTAGATACGTCAGTACTGTGTGAGAGCTGTTAATCGAATGAAGGAAAAGAATCGGAAACAATCATAACCAATTGTGAAAGGCTTTCGCGGCCATCGTCACTTACATGGTGGTTCTTCGGGTTGTAAGGCCGACGTATGTTTGGAGAAGATCTCGACGTTTCGCCAACACGAGTGGTTAGCATTTCCAAGAGATATTTTTTTTTTCAAATTTCTGATTTCTTAATTCACTGTCAAATGCTTGAAATTTGTTATACGTTGTCTCAATAAATACCTGTGATTTGACGTTCTCACATCTGATTGGTCCATAGCGTTAGCTGACATCATAGAATCGTTCATACCGTTTTTTTTGTGGGTAGGGAGCTAATTGAGAATTTTTGAGAACTGGAAGCCAAAGGACTACAATTGAACAAGGTTTGACAGTGAATTAAGAAATCAGAAATTTGAAAAAAAATATCTCTTGAATATGCTAACCACTCTTGTTGGCGAAACGTCGAGATCTTCTCCAAATATACGTCGGCCTTACAACCAGAACAACCACCATGTAAATCATAACCAATTTTGTCTTTCAGAAAATTTTTATTTGCGATTTCAAGTTGCCGACATTTTCCCTTGAAAATTCATTGTGTTAGTGGAAATGTCCAAGTATTCTGCATATCCCATATTCGACTACATATGAATCACCTATCGGAACGAGACTAAAATCATATTTGGGCAAGATAGACTGGTCACATAAAAATTAAATCATCTATAGGCTGAAGCAAGGTAGGCTGGATTAAAAAATTTATTAGAGGATTAATTTGAACAGCCCATGTTTGACGGCATACAAAATCCCTTTTGAGTTTTTGGGAGATATACCGATAAAGAAAATTAAGAATATCCTAGCGAGGTAGGCTGTAAAGTGCTTGGTGAAGAGTATTTTTTTATAAACCAGCACTAATTGTCTTAGTTGCACTTAACTGCACTTGACAAAATGTCATATCAAATAATGAATATCGAAATTTGCTCTCTGAACTCCGCAGGCTTTACTCGAACCATACTGTTAAAATGGTGGTTCGGACTTAAGCAGAAGACCATCATCCTTGGTTTACTTTCACCAATGATCACTTACTTCACGGTAAAACAAATGTCGTTCGAAAAGAGGAGAAAAAACGAACTAAATATCGAGATCTACTCTCTGAAGTCCGTGGAAACACGATGCTCTCGAATTTGAAAAGAAAATAATACCGGCTTTCCGTAAAATGGCAGAAATATTAGCCGCACGAATGCAGAAGGCCGTCATCCTTGGTTCACTTCGTCTGCTCATAGCACATGACTCTCGGACCCAGTCATTTACCCTACCGACGTGGGGAGTGGTTAATGTGGTAAACGACACCAGCGCGCCTCCGGATACGGAGCTCCGGAAACAGGGCTGACTGGGACATGCCTACCCGAAAATAATAATAATAACAATATTTGTATCAATGTTTATCAGAAAAGAACTTTGAAGTGATACCAAGAGAAATAGTGAAAAATTGATCTGAAAAATATTTTTTAGTTCAACCCAGTTCAGTTCAGTTTATTTCATTCTACAGGGCAATTCAAATTCGACCCCCACCATTGGGATCTCCTAAACTACAGGAAATACGTCGAAGCTTAAATTGGGGCAAAGTTGCGTATTCTGGTATTTAACAAAATACTGTTTTAAAACTTGGAAAATTCCGAGAATTTTCGGAAAAAACTGAAAATCGGAAATTTCGTTTTTATTTTTTTCTATCGTTATTTGACAACATAGCTCAAAACCAAAAGTACATTTTCATTGATACTTTTTTTCAGCTACACGTTTTCATGTTCAGATTTACTATCCGACGTTTCGTTTTCTGGCATTCATCATCAAATTTTTTTTTCTATTATGGGCGCCATATTTTTTTTTATACAGAAAAATAGTGATTCTCATTCTGATTTCAATGATGTATAATTTGTTATGATTTGCACTTCTGAAACCACAGATATTAAAAAAAAAACAACTTCATCTGAGATGGTCATGACTCCATAGAAAAATTTTGTTTAATAAACACTAGTTGTAAGTTTGCACAAATACTTCAGTCGAACTGTCCTCATTCTCGAATGAAGAAAAACGAGATATGTTGCGAAACTTTATTATAAATTTGATAGAAATAGTACGAAAACAGCACAAATTTATTTTGAATTATATCCGAAAAGACAACAGCCGGATAGAACATTATTCGGAATTTTGGACAAACACTTGGCTGAGTACGGTGCGTTTCAAAAACCAAGAATTAAAAATGGAAGTAGAATGGAACAAAATATTAGACGTAACTTATTAGCCCAGGTAAAATAATTGTTCATTCCATATTCGAAGAAGTATAATTATTTTTGGTACTTTTTTAAATAAATGCAGATCCTTCCAAATCAACACATCAAGTCTCGGCAGAAATGGATGTGCCACAGACGAGCGTTTGGAGGGAATTCAAAAAAAGTGGATTGAAATGTTATAAGATACATATTTCACAAAAATTACATCCAGGTGATCCTGAGAGAAGGATGGAATTTTGTAGCTGGCTCTCGAATATGGTAGAACCTACAAACTTCTTAAAAACATTATTTGGGCCTACGAAAGTACTTTTTCGAATTGTGGTGTTTTTAATAGAAATAATGAGCACATTTGGAGTGAAAATAATCCATGACACTTCAGAGAAGTCAGACCACAAGTTCGGTTTCGTTTGAATGTGTGGGCTGGAATTAATGACGACCGAATACTTGGACCTCATTTCTTCTCTAATACTTTGAACAGGGAAACCTATCTTCGGTTCTTAAGAAACGAATTCGAAAAATATATGGATACGTTTCCCCTTGGTAATTATAACAGCTGCTGGTTTCAGCATGACGGGGCTCCTCCACACAATAAAAGAGCAGTTTGCGAATATTTACACCAAAGATGGTTAGTAAATTCTGGACCAGTGAGGTGGCCGGCAAGGTCACCTGACCTTACAGTTTTAGATACTTTCTTGTGGGGCACTTTAAAGAACAGAATCTATTGAGAGCAAGAATATGACACAGTAGATGAACTTAGAGACAATATCATCACGCAATTCAGGTCTATCAGAAGAAGGGATATTGTTAGGGCTGTTCTTAATTTGAGACGACGAGCTCGGTTATGTATTCAAGAGGAAGGCCATCATTTCGAACACTTGTTGTAATACTTTTTGTGCATTTTTTACAAGCTCATGATTTCATTCTTGTTTTTCGAAACGCACCGTACTCAGCCAAATGTTTGCCCAAAATTCCGAATAATGTTCTATTCGGCTGCTGTTTTTCCGGATATTATTAAAATAAATTTGTGTTGTTTTCGTACTATTCCTATCAAATTTATAATGAAGTTTCAACATATCTCGTTTTTCTTCATTTGAGAATGGGGACATTTCGACTGAAGTATTTGTGCAAACTTATGATGTTTAATGAGTTCTGACAACTAGTGTTTATTAAAAAAATGATTTCGATGGAGTCATGACCATCTCAGATGAAGTTGTTTTTTTAAATATCTGTGGTTTCAGAAGTGCAAATTATAACAAATTATACATCAATAAAATCAGAATGAGAATCACAATTTTTCTGTAAAAAAAACAATATGGCGCCCAAGACAGAAAAAAAAGTTGATGATGAATGCCAGAAGATGAAACGTCGGATAGTAAATCGTAACATGAAAACGTGTAGCTGAAAAAAAGTATCAATGAAAATGTACTTTAGGTTTTGAGCTATGTTGTCAAATAACGATAGAAAAAAATATAAACGAAAATTCCGATTTTCAGTTTTTTCCCGATATTTCTGGAAATACCCGGAATTTTTCAAGTTTCAAAACATTATTTTGTTAAGCACCAGAATACGCAACTTTGCCCAATTCAAACTTCGACGTATCTCCGGTAGTTTAGGAGATTCCAATGGTGAGGGTCGTATTTGAATATCCCTGTATAATGATAAGAATTTAAAAGATGGGAAGAAGAGATATACTAATATTCATATACGACACTATTTGCACAAAACCTTGTTTGGGTGAATCTTCGTCAATGGTACAATGTACTCACCAAATGTCCGATCAATTCGGCCGCTATGATGAGTCATACTAGTGAAATGGCAACACTGTTATTTAAGTTGTTATCAATTGTAGAGGTCGCTTCCGTCGACAAATATAATGTGCCGCAGTACTGTGTGTGCCAACTTTCTGAATAAAACAGACTTGTGGCAATTCACACACTTCGGAGATAATTCATGCACAATTGGATTGCTAGCACGTTTTTTGTTGAAATAAATTTTTTTTTATGTACAAATATTTTATGACGCAGGTTGACAACGTCACAACTACCTCGAATATGTTCAAGAAATGCTTCAATTTGACCGAAAAACTATGGCACAGTGTGCGGGATGCCACAATTTTGAACAGATGCCACACCTCGGGATTATTCACACACAAGATGCCACAAATATATTGCTACGAACACACACACACACGTAAGCACGCACGCACGCACACACGTACGAACGCACGCACGCACAAACACACGCACGCACGCATACACGCACGCACGCACGCACGCACACGTACGCACGCACGCACGTACACACCTACGCACGCACACACGTACGCACGCACGCACGCATGCATACACGCACGCACGCACACACGCACGTACGCACGCACACACACACGTACGCACGCACGAACGCATGCAGCACGCACGCACGCACGCGAACACACACGCACGCACGCATACACGCACGAACGCACGCATGAACGCACGATCGCACGGACGCCCGCAAGCAGGTTTTTATTTCCTTTATTGGGTGATATGCTTCCAACAAGTTCAGTTATAAGTTTCGCGTGCGAAAAAATAAATAACTTCATCAATAAACACAAACATAGATATGAAATGTATGAAGTGATTCTGAAAGAATGGGAACAGCGTAAGAAGCGCCTAGAGTCAATACAAAATACAGAAACCAATAATTCACATTACAAAAGTTGCTGTTGGTCATATCCTGATATAACAGAAGGTCCTGACACTTGTGAATGCTGCTTCATAGGTTGGTACGTGGAAGAAGCCAAAAAGTTGTGAACGTCTAAGACATTTGATCCAAGTATTTCGAAGGTGCTTAAACATGGATGGAACACAATGGTGCGAAAATTGTAGAAAGCATTTTTGTTTTTGTAAAAAGTCAATTGCCAAACATAATGATCCAAATTGGAATTTGAAATGTTGTGAAAGCATGTCAAATAGTCCTGTTCATCCTCAGAAAAAATAAAAAAAAATTAATTAAAATGCTCATTTTATTGTTTATCGTTCAATACACAAAACAGTCACATAACAGTTGACTGATGACACTGCGACACACCGCAAATGAGGCATTGTTACAAAAACATCCTACAACCCCACCACTACATGTTTACAAATGTCCCATTTTGCATTACCCCATTTTGCACACCCCCATGTAGGCATCCCCCTATGACACTGCGACACACCGCAAATGAACCATATCCTCACTGATGTATTTTTCTCCAACATCTTCTTCAACTACACTGTGTGTGTGTGTATAATTTTTAATGTCTGCTGTATACAGGACGTTGACAAACCAACAACAAAATCATGGCACGTCAGCCGTACAGCCAACATTTTCAACTACATTTACAGCGAGGTCCGTAGCCGAGTGTGTTCAATGTCCGCTCCATCATCTGGAGGTAGTCAGATCGATCCCCACGGCCGAGATCTTTTTTTATTCATCAAAATACGCTATCGTCACACACGCGATGAAATTTGAATTCGCGCGCCCATACAAGAGTGACATGATGGTGTTCCGTGGTAGGTGTTCCGTGGTACGATGCAAGATGGCGGATGACAAATTGAAATTTGACGCTCTCGACTGAGAAGTCCTCAACTACGTCACACACGCTCTTTCTCTCTCACACACACACGCTCGGATTCGCTCTCTCTCTAACACACTGTTTTTCCTATGCTGGTGGTAGGATCGGCATAGCTTATCTACTTAGATTACGAACTAAGACGTAACACTCTTCGTTCAACGTGTTTAGGAGAGTCGCGTGCTTTTGATCTTACTCCGTTATTCCACTGGCCAAAAAAAACTGTTTTAACCGTTCTGAAAATACTGCGTAATCTGACTTCCCCGGAACAAATTCTCCAAGTATACCAAGTAAATTTGTTCGTCATTTTGTATTTTGACTAGGTCCTTAATAAACTACGCCACTGATAAGTATACAGGGTGTAATTTAAATGATGTCATTAATTTCAGGGGGTGATTCCTTGTCATATTTTTGGAGAAAATTTCTTATAAATGTGTGTCCTAAATTGCTTCGTTTCCGAAACATTCATTTAAAAATCGGAATTTCATCAATTACTTACTCAAAAGTCTTTTTGACGATTTTTATGAAACCTGGTGTGGTTATTAGCAGAAGCAAGGGGATTTTTTCATGAAATTATATTTCAAATTATGAGTGGCAGAAGGTTACCTGATTGATATTTATAGTAAAATTCATTGTACGCCACTGTTTCTAAGTTTCATAGTTTTTGCTGAAAAAATAATTAAAAATACAGCTTCCTTATAATGCTGTGAATTTCAAATCAAAGTCATTGGCGTAGAAATGGTGGTTACGCACCATCCAAATTCAGAAAGTTGTGTGAATGATCTTTTTTTCAGTTACGTACTCCATATTTCTCTGAAATTCCATTCAATTTTATGCACAAACGTATTTTAAGTTTTGATAGAAACAGTTGTCAATAATGGGACCAGGAACACAACAAACAACCAGTCCATCAACGACGAAACCAATAAAACAGTTCAGGTAGAAATAAATTAATTAAGGAAATCTATCGATTGAGAAAGTGTTGCTATTTCAAATTCACGGCATCATGAGAAAGTTGCATTTTTGAAAGTTTAATTTGATAAAAATTTGAAACTTAGAGAAAAACAGTGGCGTACAATGATTTTTACCATATGTATCAATCAGGTGACCCTTCGCTGCTTATAATTTGAGATCTAACCTATGAAAACGAACCCCTTGTAACTGCCAATATACAAACCAGGTTTGATGAAAATCGGCGAAAAGATTTTTGAGTAATTAATGAATAACCGATTTTTTATTAAAACTTTGACACTCCGTCACTTGAAAACAAAGCAAGTTAGGACATACGTTTATATGAACTTTTTTTCATAAAATATTACAAAGAATCACCACCTGAAATTAATGACATCATTTAAATTACACCCTGTATACCCAAGTAACAATTTAAATGTTATTTGGATTTATCCTAATTTTATGAAAGTTTTATGAAGGTAAGGTAATGCCCAATTTGATTTATGCAGGTCATATATTATTCCTAGTACACTACCAGAGCAAACAGATTCATGAATCAGTTTCAAAACACTCCTGAAGGCTACAAGATAAAACCATTCAGTATTTAAGTATATTTGTTTTTATGACGGTTTTACAATGGCTTATACACATAAACGATAAATCTTTTCGGTATTTATATAATCCACATAGAAACTTAGTTTTATGATGGTTTTATAACACTCCTCAAGTCCATGCAATGGTTCTGTAATAAAACTAACGATGAGGTTTTGAGATGTACTCTCGAGAACCGCTATAAAATCAAAGCATAAAACTATTTCTACCTAAATGCTAGTAGCTCCCCCTAACCGGTAATAAATAAATCACATTGGGTAAAGATAACTAGAAAAAATAAATAGTAATTAAACGTTTCACAAGACTTAGACACCAAATACTTATCACGGGAGTATAGACACTGAGTATACTGACCACGTCGATCACGAAAAGACGAATGTCAGGCGGGATTGACAATTGACAGTTGAAATATTTTGGAAATTGGATTTAATAATACCAAATGTACTATTTTAGGATGAAATGATTTTTAAATGGTTTATTTTGAGGAGAAACGACTTTATGACGGCAATATGTGCAGCTAAATAGAATAAAGGTAGGGTAGCCATATTTTATTACAACCACAGGGAACAACTAGAGACAGCCTAATTTCAATTCATGTTTCGTGCAATTTGGTGTGTATGACGGAAAGGAAATACACAATTATTGGTATTCATTTGTATTTAGATTTAGTACAAATCATTCCGGGAAAGATATGAGTCCAAATAATTTTTTAATTTTATGTGGTATTTTGTTTATTTTCTTAATTTCGCGTTGTTATTGGGGCGCGTTGCAGATTTACCACCTAACTCATGTCATTTTGTCAAAAAAATTCGACATTTTACGTTGTTGAATACATATTCTTCATATATCACTGCCAGAACGCCATCATTATATTTTTGCTTGTAAAATAGTCGCCTTATTTTTCGCAACTGAAGAATTAGATTAATTTAAGTCCGTTTTGGCTGTAGTTATTTATGGAATATTTTCTAACCCAATTTCATTAAAAAAAAATATTTTGATGCCAAATAGATTTTTTAATGACATACAGGTTTATAACAGCCCCATGATTTGGTTTTATAATGATCCTCGGGAGGTTATTAAGAATCCTGCGAATAAGGCAAGCAGGTTTTATACTTGCATTTCGAAATAGCCCTGAGAACCTTCATAGGAGTGGGCCCTCGTAGATTTATAGCAGCTTTAGGGAGGTTTTATGGATGTCGTTACAGCAAAACAGTTTTATCGATGCTGTAAATGTTATGGTCTTCAGTACCTTCTTAGGGCTATCACAAAACTGAAATTGTTACTTGGGTATTCAACGTAAAATAATACTACTCTGTCACAATAAATCATCTATTCAAGACTGACTGTTTTACATTTATGCCAACGAGGTGTTTGGCAAAGCGTACAAAAAACCTCGATGACCACGTCAGATATCGGTTAGTAAAACCACAAAAACTCTCATATAGATCAAAGTGATTGCAAAAAACATTTAAATGTGCAATTTTGATGATTCAGTGTTATACTTTGATTTCAAAATTTTTTAGGGTTCCTTAAAAATACCGATGTTAGTTTACCATTCCAAAAAATGGTACTCCGTTCTTCAAGATATTAGGAACAAGTTCTGGCCATTTGATATCCTTGATGATGAAGAGCTTGGAGAGACTTTGAAGAAAGTATACTCTGTAGTAGTCACAACGATGGTATTGCAGTTGTTATGTGGTGTCTTTTTCGTTTCTCTATTTATTCCAGCACCATTGCTCTTCAGTACCGAAAAAACCTTACCATTTCCGACAAAGTATTTCTTTGACTGCTCTGTCTCTCCAACTTACGAACTGATGTATTGCTTTCAAAGCATCGCCCTTGGCTACGTAATCTTTCTAGGATCGGTAGGAGTGGATTTTCTCGTACTCACAGTGGGTACATGCGTGTCAGTACAATACAGAATTTTACAATATAGTTTCTTGAAGTTCAATAAAGCAGAAATTCCGAGTATCAATGGAAAGTTCGAAAAATTAGGGAAAGAAGATAATACAGATCATAACGAGGACAAGAAATATCTTGTGAGATGTATCAAACATCATCAGTTGTTGCTTAGGTGAGTATGTTCGATTTGTGACAACTTGACTTATGTTCAAAGTGCTATCAAACTCAAAACGTTTCTGGAAATACCAACAGACTCCCTTGGTACCACCTCATATTGGCTGAATCTTGGTTTCTTATTGGGCCAATGTAGATATATTGTATATATGGCAATAATCCAATAATCCATTAAAGGTGAATATCGAAAAAAGCAATATCATATCGATAATATTGATGGAATATTGGTTCGAACCCATTCTGAATGAACATTTTCAAATATAATATAGGGTCAATATTTGTTGAACACTTTTTACCAATAGCAGTAAGACAATGTTGTTCACATAATTTTGCAAACATCTACAATAAATATTGCAATCCCAATATTCCATTTAGTACGTAAAATGGCTTTCGGCTAATTTTGCTCAAATTTTAATGTATCTTCGCATCCTCATTACGTAGTTCCATTTACAGGTCGATCCTATGACCAGTTTTCGAGGTACAGGGTGTCAAAAATTCGATTTTCGGTATTTTGGGTATTATGCATCGATTTGATTTTTGTGCTCTAATTAGAAATTGAACTGTCTTAGAAATGAACTTAATGTATCTCAGTTGTAGCTCATGAGTTCCTCCATACGAATAAAAAATAATATCTAACAAAGAGTGTTGCATTAGAGCATGACAAGACAATGTTCATAGAAATAGATAAAAATTAATACCATAATCGTTTTGATTTTCACTCAATCCGTTAAAATTAGAAAACAAACGGCTAGAATGTGACAGTTTTTTTATAAAGTGTGGGTCTTAATCAACTACATGAGGATTCATATAATTGCGTGTCCAACAGTATATAGTTTTCCAGGTACAGGGTGACGATTTGAATGCTTTCAAATGCTACAGCTCATAAATAAAATTATATCCTAACGAATTGTCCATAACTGTTACTAGGATATGAAAGGTAAACTTACTCATGAAATAATCCCACCTATCACCCCCCTCCCATTATAGCCAACCCTCATCACCCCATTGATTTACAACCACCTACATTCCAATACTTTCAATAGAAATCTCTACTTGTGATACCTCATTGAATAGCTGGTAAAAAATGCTCTTCCCTTCCTTCCTTCTTCTTCTTCATCAAACATCAAATATTATTTTTGTGAACACCTTTTCACATGAAAATGAAATGGAAAAACAGATCATCAATATTTTACTAACCTGAATAGGTATTTTCAAATTCTAATTATTTAGTTACAAAAAATATTTATTTTCACAGATACCTACTTGAAATAGCATTGAAAAATAAACTTTTAAAACATACAAAATGAAAGTTTTTACATTATAAATCTATTGGTATATTTCGCAGCTTTGTGTTCATTGGGACCATAAAATGATTATCGTATATAGACGTAGAATTACAGCAAGGGTGGCTGTAATTGTGTGAAAATTTCTTACAGTCATGTGAAGTTCTATAATTGATTATTCAAAAATCTCTGTCACCACCTTCAATCAAGATATTTTTCCTAATATCATAGTGTAATACTGATAGATTGAAAAAAATGCAAGTGAGCCATGACAAAATTATAAATTCCTAATGTCAAGTGATAGCAACAGAGTACCAAATCGAATATGGTCAATTATCGTCAAATATCATTATCATCTATTTGAAGAAGCAAACAAGTAATTATGTTGGACTGTTTTAATACCCCAGTTGTGTTTCTATAACTGATAATTTTTTAAGCATCAAAATGGCAATGTGACATCCCTTTCCATGTTTCGTATGTGAAACTCAATTTAACCGCAGGCAAATGGCTCTACTTTATGGTGGTGATGAAATGAAACAGGAGATAGCTCTTGTTAGAAGAGAAGAAACAGGATTATTACCAGAACCTATTACTGATGAAACCAGACTCTGCCTCAATTGTAATCGATCGATCATTCGTGAAATCCAAGTTATTGAAAACGATCCCAACGTAATGAAACTGAATGTATTGAAGTAGACTTCAAGACATACATGCATGATAATACTGCGGAAAATCTCCATAGACTTTCTTTAGTTTGTAGGGTTGATATTTTCATTTCTCGAAATATTTTCATACCAAATGGAACAAGATGTTGTCATAATCACTTGGATGAACACGGGTCATTGTTGAGATTTCTGCAGCCAATTTTGCGTTATACTAACAGATCTTTTATCATAGAAGGAGCTGAATTAACTTTTTTTTTACCAGAATTAAGAAATGCCGCAGGTGAAGCATGTAAATGGGACAAGTGACAGGTGACAATTACTGCGTGTTCAGTGATTTGCGATTCTGAACCTTAGTGCAATGTTCATCCAGCATACCAACAGAGGACAACTTAATTAAGGGAACCTCGCACAGCTCCCTCATGAGTCAAATCTCCAAGAGCGACCACCAACACACGGTCAGTCCCCTCCATCATTTGCAAGAAGGGCGAGAGCACCCTCTCGTTATCCCACCGTTGGAAGTACCGACAATGAAGGCGCCACGTCTGGTAGCGACACGGATGGCAGAAGAAGGATGAAAAGGAAACCGAAATCTCCCAAACAATCAACAGTGAAACAGTCGAAAAAACATATACAGGTCCAACAAAATGTCAACCCCCCTAAGTGAAATTGACACTAATCCCTCCCCCACTGATAGGACACATATTAACCCCTTGCCTGAAATAGACAGTGTTAGTGATAGGAACTCTCCATGTGATTTTGAATTAGTAATCGTTGAGGTAAAAGTGAACAATTACAAATATACATTCTGTGGTGTATATATCCCTTCTGGCAGTATATGCGACGTATATGAGTCAGTTTTTGAATTTCTTCAAAATAAAATTGTGAATGTTGATAAAGTTTATATTGTGGGGGATTTCAATATACGCGATATTGATGGAACAAATTACGATTCGAATAAGTCCAATAGTATTCTTGATAGTCTGAATGATTTTATTGATTTTAACAGCTTCAAATTATATAATGACGTAAGAAACTTTCAAGGGAGAACATTAGATTTAGTTGTTAGTTCAGAAAACAATTCGAACAAATGCAGGGTAACTAGGGACTTCCTCCTTTTTGTGAAAGAAGACGCATATCATCCTGCTCTGGACATCTCAATCACTTTAGATTGCGACACAAAATTAAATGAATATATTTCAAAAGAGTCAAGGTACAATTATAAAAAAGCGGATTTCCTCAAATTGAGTAACAGTATTAGAAATTCTGATTGGGATAGTGTCTTGTCTGAAACAACTGATGTGAGCGTAGCTTTGGACAACTTTTACAAAAAATGGTACGAAATAATAGATGAATGTGTACCTAAGAGCGTAATATTCACTAATTTTAAATGTTTTCCGATTTGGTTTACAAACGAAATAAAGAGCATGCTAAAAGAAAAGGAGAAGTATAGGAAATTAAGATTTATATCTAACTTTTATAGAGATAAGTATATTCAAATGAGAAAGACACTTAAAAAACTCATTAAATTAGAAGAAAAAAAATATGTAGAAAAAATTGAAAACGATTTGTCAACAGATTTGAATGGATTTTGGAATTTCATATCGTGTAAAGGAAAAACTAATTCTAATATTGGTACTTTCAATTACAACAGTAAAAATATTGATGATGGAGAAACCGCTAATGAATTCGCAAAATTTTTTTTTTTAGTATACTCTTCAGCAAAGCATCTTATAATTTGAGCTTTTAATGTGAAAACAATGTTACATGTAACGAAACTTTTGTATTAAAGGACGTTTCAGTCTCAGATTATAACCGCGCATTGAAGAATCTGAAACCTAAAAAAGCCTCAGGGGAAGATGGTATCCCACCATATTTGCTGAAAGGGTGTGGAGAATGGTTGAGAGAGCCTTTACTTCATATTTATAATCTCATTCTTTCATCTAGTACTTTTCCTTCGCACTGGATAACTTCAATAGTTACACCAATATTCAAATCAGGTAACAAAATGGACATTACCAATTATAGACCCATATCCATAATGTGCGCACCAGCAAAACTATTTGAGCAAATAGTCTATTGCAATCTTTATAACTATATTGAGAAGTATTTTGTATCCCAACAACATGGATTCGTCGCCAATAAATCTATCAATACAAACCTGTTCGTCTTTGGAAATTGCGTGTACGAAACTCTAGAAAGCAAATCCCAACTTGACACAGTTTATACAGATTTTTGTAAAGCATTCGACAAAGTAGATCATGACGTATTGTTGTTGAAATTATATAGGTTTGATCTGTCTGTTAACTTCCTCAAGACAATAAAAAGTCATTTAGAGAATAGATATTCAAAAGTGAAACATAACGGTAATACATCAGGAAAATTTGAAGCTAACTCGGGTGTTCCTCAAGGCTCAAATCTAGGACCACTTCTATTTTTAATTTTTATCAACGATCTTCCGTCTGAGCTAAAATCTTCAAAATGCCTTTTATTTGCAGACGATTTTAAGATATTTGAACAAATACATACAGTACGTGATTGTATTATGCTTCAAAAAGATATTAATAGTGTTTATGAGTGGAGTTTGATTAATAAACTGTACTTCAACGTCAAAAAATGTTTGACACTGACTGTTACTAGAGTAAAAGATCCTATTTTGATCGAATATATGATTGGAGATGAGGTTTTGATGCGCTGTAATAAAGTGAAAGATCTCGGTATTACCTATGATAGCAACTTTTCTTTTTCCCACCACATTACAAGTATACTAAAATCTGCCAACCGTTTGCTGGGATTCATAATCAGGCAATCTACAAGTTTCACAAACATTAATTCTCTTAAAATTCTTTACTACAGTATAATTCGACCCAAATTAGAGTTTGGTACACAATTATGGTTTGCTGAATACCACACTAAATTAGGTCAGTTGGAAAAAATACAAAACAAATTTCTGAGATTCATTTACTTTAAGAAATACAACAAACGAGCTGACTATAAAACTGTAAGAACGCACCAACTGAGAAATGAATTCAAAATACTATCGTTAGAAAATAGACGAACTCTCACAGTGTTAACCTTTTTGCATAAATTGATCAACAACAAAATTAACTCACAGGAAATTCTATTTCTAGTAAGATTCAACGTACCCTCAAGAAGAACTCGATCTTTTCCAATGTTCAATATACCTCTTATGATCACTACCAGACCTCCGCTTGTGGCCATGTTGCGATTAGCAAATGAATTCAATACCTTGATGGAACTAGACTGGACAGTGTCGCAAAATGTATTTCGCACATCAGTTTTGCATCATCTCATACATCTCTCTGTGTAATTCAACCCCAATGTATGTGTACAGGTTATAGTTAGCATGCACATACCTAGTACCTTCTAAGATTTACTATTGTATTATATGATTTGTTAATTTTTTTATCCTTGTAATGAGACCTTCGCGGTCTGTTAGGATATAAATAAATAAATAAATAAATGAATGTGTAAATATAACAAAAAGTGATCCAACCTTGCGATATCTACTTCCTCTTCAGAGGTAGGCCACCCGCAGAGGAGGAAACAAAAATGGACTCCAGTGAAGAGCCCTGATTATAAATACCTATTCAGGTATATAAAATATTGATGTTGAGTTTTTTCATTTCATTCCCATACGCAGAGATGTTTACAAAAATAATATTTAATTAATTGTTTGATGAGTAGGGAGAATAGATCAATTCAGGTATTACAAGTAGAGATTTCTATTTAAAGTTTTGGAATGCATGTGGCTGTAAATCAAGGGGGTGATAGGAAGGATTATTTCATGAGTCAGTTCAACTTTCATATCCTAGTAACAGTTATGGACAATTCGTAATTATTATATAATTTTATTCATGAGCATTTGAAAGCAATCAAATTGTCACCCTGCACCCTGTACCTGGAAAACTATATATTGTTGGACAAGCAATCATATGAATCCTCATGTAGTTGATCAAGACCTATACTTTATAAAAAAATTGTCAAATTCTAGTTTGTTTTCTAATTTTAACGGATTGAGTGAAAATCAAAACGATTATGGTATTGATTTTTATCTATTTCTATGAACATTGTCTTGTCATGCTGTAATGCAACGTCGTTTGTTAGATATTATTTTTCATTTGTATGGAGAGACTCATGAGCTACAACTTAGATACATTAAGTTGTTCATTTCTAAGACAGTTTAATTTCGAATTGGAGCACAAAAATCAAATGATAATACCCAAAATTTTTGACACCCTGTACCTCGAAAACTGGTCATAGGATCGATCTGTTAATTGGACCACGTAATGAGGATGCCAAGATCTTCAATATATCAAAATTTGAGCAAAATTAGCCGAAAGCCATTTTACGTACTAAATGTGCGGGGTCGTTTGGTTTACTGGAAATCTGTTATGAAAAAAAATTGAACGTCGTGATTTTGGACCCTCGACCAATTGTAATGGTACTATTTTTGTTTTGCGGAAATGCACTGTTGCCAAGTTGGCCTATTCGGATAACGAAAAAACAGTTGAACGTCTCGATTATAGACCCTCGACCAATTCTAATGGTACTATTTTTGTTTTTCGGAAATGCGCCGTTGCCAAGTTTTGGTCACTTCGGATTACTGGAAATCTGATATGGAGATAGGTCGAAGTGGACATTATTCTATTCAATCAGGTGGTTCCTGATATGCCAGTTAGACTTTGCGGAAATACGCTGTTGCCAAGTTATATGGATTCAAGAAACCATTCAGCGAAGCTTTATAGAAATTTTTGATGGGGAGTATTAATATAGATCTTCACTCGATTCTAATGGTGCCATTTTTGTTTTGAGAAAATGCGCTGTTATAAATTACCAGGAAACTGCCAACGTTTACGGCCATGGACTGAATTTCTAAACTCAAAAAAGGGACACCACCTAACCTAACCGAACTTACGTAGCTATCCAAATTGCTGGTGATTCGATCTCTAATTAGTATGGAAAGGTGTAATCACAGCAGATGCTCGCTGCGCTCGCATTAGCCTTCGGTGTGTCTTTTTCTTCTGACTGCCCACATTTTCAGCTATGGACCGAATTTCTAAGCGTAAGAAAAAGGACACAACCCAACCTAACCGAACTAACCTAGCAATCCAAGTTGCTGGTAATTTGATCAGTGATTAGTATGAAAAGGTGAAATCACAGCAGATGCTCGCTGCGCTCGCATTTTATGAACTTCCAGCAGGAAGAGCCACACTGTAACTTCTATTTCCATGGAAATAAAGTTGATGTCAAACTCCTGACCATTTATAGTCGGTGAGCTGTAAGTAGTATGATAATTTGTGACATTGTGACTGAGAATCCAGAACTTGAGCATTTCAACGTTGTTTCGCATCATTTAGTCATTTCAAGAATTCCTAAAATATGTCATTTTAACTTAAAATGAGATAACCTAAATGAAATAAAAATGGATTTTTGGATCATGCGTCATCACATTTCCAAGAGTATTTTGGAAAAATTTATCATAAAAATTGATGAAGATGAATATTAATTATGATATTCTTTGAGCAGAATTCCCTTAAATATTTTTTTCATGATTTCCAGCGCCCACGACTTGGCAATATTGGCGCATTTCTGCAAGGTTCAAATTTCATTGCCCAATCATCCAACTTAATAATAATATCCACTCAGAACTATCCTCATATCAGATTTCCATTTATCCAAAGAGACCAAAACTTGGCAACGGCGCATTTTCGCAAAACAAAAATAGTATCATTAGAATAGGTTGGGGGTCCATAATCGAAACGTTCAATTGTTTTTTACATATTATATTTCCACTACTCTTTAGTGACCTACTTGGCAACAGGGCATTTCCGCAAAACAAAAATGGCACTATTACAATTGGCTGAGGGCCCACAATCGCTACGTTCAATTGTTTTTTCCATATCAGATTTCCAGCGATCCCAGGTGACCAAAACTTAGCAACGACGCATTTCCGCAAAACAAAAATAGTACCATTAGGATGGGTTGAGGGTCTATAATCGAGACTTTCAACAGTTTTTTCATATCAGATTCCCAGTAATCCGAAGAGGTCAACTTGGCAACAGGACATTTCCGCAAAACAAAAATGGTACCATAACAATTGGTAGAGGGTCCACAATCGCGACGTTGAATTGTTTCTTCCATATAAGATCCAGTAAACCAAAGTTCAGCCAAAAGCTATATTTTAAATACAAGTTTGATAGCACATTGGTTGAAAATTATTTCAACTTTATTCAATATATATCAATGACTTATTCCTCCTACCGATCAAAGGAGATATCATTAGTTTTGCTGATGATACAGCTGTTCTCTATGAAGACACAAATTGGGATAATTTAAGAAAGAAAATTGAATGAGTTTTGGAATGGCCACTGATTTTTTTAGTCATATGCTATTGACGGTAAATGGAGACAAAACTTTTTTCGTTTCCTTCTGTAGCAACTCAAACGGACTCCCAACATACACTCAATTAGAAATCTCTTCCGTGAACTCCCCCATGAAAATACAATGTAGAAAAGATATAAAATACCTCGGAATTTATTTGGATTGCCACTTGAGGTGGGACATTCAAACAAATAACGTAAAAAAAAAATTAAGATGCCTAATTCCCAAATTTAAGTTATGCAAAACATTTTGTAATATCAAACAACTCAAGAGTCTGTATTATGCACTGGTACAGCCTCATTTAAATTATGGAATCATTGCATGGGGGGGTTCATCAAATTATCTACGGAATAGAATTGAAGTAACTCAGAAGCGGATTCTACAAATTATATTTGATAAACCTTATCGATATTCAACCGAATCATTATATAATTTGAGTGACATGCATGACATGAGGCAATAAATTACAAAACACTGATAACACAGCAGTATCGAAATAAGAGCCAAACAATAGAACAAATATATAACACAAGATACAAATACTCCTCAATAAAATTACCTGTAGTAAATAAAACAATAATCCAAAGAAGCTTCATTTACATGGGTCCAAAACTTTATAATATGCTGCCATCTGATATCAAGTCGATAAATTCTCAGGTATTCATCTCAAAAATAAAAAAGCATATGTTTCAAAAGTCAAGAACAGATATTCATCGACTTCTAGAAATTATTAATTAACTCTTCTTTGTTTATATTGTTATTTATATTCATACCTATATTCTGATAAAACATCTACATCTATATATTGTCAGTAAATAAATATGTCTGTGTGTGTCAATGTGTGTGAATGTAAGTAGATATCTACATGTCTGTCGACCGCGAGCGGATGCTAATCCATGCGGTTTCAATCATTTATTTATTAATGTTCGTAAATGTAAAATTACCTGTATGAAAATGTTATGCTGATACATATATTGATAAATAAATATTACTATTACTACTACTACTATTACTATTATTAATGATGGGAGTTTCATTGTTGCTACATATGTCGGCTACGAACCTCAGCAAAAGTAGAAAATGTCGAAATCTGTTGACTTAGAATTTTGGAGTTATCCATCTAGGTGTACCACGATATCTTTTGTCAAGTCAGGTAACATGGCACGAGACTTACGGAAACCTGGAACAATGCATTGACAATAGTCTGAACAAGTATGGTTTGATTCATTGTAAACCAACTTATACTCCAATGGATATTGGTGCAAAACCTGAAAAACGAAAAGAAAATGATGCACGAGCCGATAAAACTTTATATCAATCAAAAATTCTTCTTAATATTGCAATGGGAACCAGGCCAGATAAAGCTCATGCTGTCAATCCCAGTTTTGTGTGGACCCTCCACTGACTCATTGTTGTGACAAAAGGGGCCGAATACTTGAACTGAGTAGTTGATGAACAGTACGTTTTGATGAATACTTTTATTGAACGTGAAAAATATAAGAGATGCTTGACATGCGTGACTGACATTAATATGACATGTACTGAAGTAAGTCAAAATGAAATGATAAATGAACACTATATAAAGGGTGAACTATTACAGATTGTACTGAATGGAAAATTCACTACATTCTTCCCCACTTGATGAAAAACTCTGCAAACATGCTAGAGAATGTAGTCTCTTAGGTAGGATGGCTTCCTATGCTGTCTGGGTGGCCTGCTTGTGTCCGGAGGAGTTGGCTGACCGGACTGGTTCATTGGTGGTTCATGCTGGCTGGGCCCATCACTAGACGAACTGTCACTTGGCACTGGAGTGGATTGAGATGATGCCCTGGTAGCAATTCGAGGGTGATCAGCCTCAACTGGGATTCCATATCCCCGATATCGAACCTCAGGCAGAGCAAAAGTTACTCGCTTCTTTGGTACCAGAGTAGCGATGAGTTGGTTGATGTGGCGTTTCAAGCTGCGCCCCGAGTCCAATTCAACTATATAATGACATTGGCCAAGCTTCCTCGTTACGGTACCAAACTGCCAGACATCATGGTTTCCCTGGTGAACTTTAGCCTGGACTCTCTCTCCCACTTGAATAGTTCTGACACGAGAGTTGTTTGGGGTTGATGGAACCAGTGCCTTGCTGTTAGGAAGGAGAGCATCGAGGCGAATTCGAAGCTTTCTCTTCAAGTATAGCTCTGCAGGAGACTGACCTGATGCTAAAGGTGTTGCTCGGTAGCGAAACATTATGTTCTGTACTTTGGAAGACAAAGGAGCTGTATCGTTTTCAGCAGCTTTGAGTCGTCTCTTCAGGGTTTGAATGCTGCGCTCCGCAAGGCCGTTTGTAGCAGGGTGGTTTGGTGCACTGAATTTCTGAAAAATTCCTCGCTCCTTGCAATGGTTCTGAAATTCATCGCTCTTGAAGATGGTGGCATTGTCCGAAACCAGAACGGAGGGGTATCCATGGACTGAAAAAATGTTTTCCAGCAGAGATATGGTTGTAGCAGAGGACGGGGCATCACGCAGTATGCGAACTTCTGCCCACTTGGATTTTGCATCCACACACATGAGAAAGAAGTGGCTGTCGAAAGGACCGGCATAATCAATATGCACCCTCTCCCAGTTCTCTTCAGGCTGATCCCACGGATGGGTTGGTGCTTTCGGAGGAGTGTGACGAACCTTTGCACAGGGTTCACAGCTTCTGACTAGTTGCTCTATGTCCCTGTCAATACCTTCCCAATATACGTATCTCCTAGCAAGTTGTTTCATTTTTGTAACACCTAAGTGCGACGCATGAAGCTCATCTTGATTGGGGTTTGAAGGGTTTTCGGAATCACAGCTCGATCCAATCGGAAAAGAATATTGCCAGAAACAGTGAAAGGGCTATCTTTGCGGCTGTTCTTGAGCTCGTGCAGCAGGGCTTGTAACTCTGGGTCTCTTGCAGTTTCTTCGGCAACGGTATCTGCTGTGACTGCCGTGCTGGAGATATGGAACAGGGTTTCTGCATATAGTGCATTGATTTCGTCATCTATTTGTATCACTGGAGGTTTGTTTGTTGTGGTGACTGGGGCACGGGATAGACAATCAACGTTCTCGTTATCTTTGCCCTTCTTGCAACGTACTGTGTAGTCGAGTCCACTGAGGAAAGAGGCATATCTCAGTAAACGTGCTGACGTCATCTGCGGCAGCGGACGATCAGGTTTAAAAATGCGAGACAGTGGCTCATTATCCGTGACAAGAACAAACCTTTTTCCAAGAACATAATTGAAGAAATGTGTAGCTGCGTAAATAATGGCGAGAGCCTCTCTGTCCAGCTGACTGTAGTTAGATTCAGCCTGGGTCAGAGCTCGCGAGGCATATGCCACTGGTCTTTCATGTCCATTTACTTCATGACTGAGGACTGCAGCTATTCCAGTGGGGCTGGCATCAGTGGTGAGAATTACAGGTAACGATGGGTCAAAGGGAATGAGCACCCTGTCACTACATAATTCTGACTTGAGATCCAAAAAGGAGGCTTCAGTGGCAGCTGACCAATAGAATCTTTGACCGGTTCGGAGCAAGCGACGTAATGGCCAGGATTTTGAGGAAAAGTCAGGTATAAATTTTGCATAATACGTAACTAGGCCTAAGAAGCGTCTCAATTCATCCACATTCCTGGGTCGAGGCATCTGGGAAACCGCTTGGACCTTTGTTGGACACTTCTTGATTTGATTGAAAGACACAACATGTCCAAGGTAATTTATGCTTTCCTTGAAAAAAAAGCATTTGGCCCTGTTTAGATGAAGGTCATTATCTTTGAGGCGTTCCAAACATGCTATAAGATTCCTGGTACACTCATCAAGAGTAGCGCCATGGCAAATTATGTCATCGAAGTAAGCTTCGACATTGTGCAAGCCATTCAACAATTGTGACAAAATACGATTGAATTCTGATGGTGCAGTCTTTATTCCGAAACTGAGACGATTCATCCGGAACGTGCCTTTATGAGTTGTTATTGTCTGTATCTTACTTCCTTCTTCATCCACCTTGAAATGCAAATAGGCTTTGTGGAGATCCAACTTGCAAAATAATTTAGAACCTCGGAGACTATGAAGAACTTCGTCTATACGGCGGATAGGGTGATTAGCTGCGACAAGTTTTGGATTTACGCCACATTTATAATCAACACATAACCTTACACCACCATCAGGCTTTGATATAACTACTAGTGGTGAGCCCCAATCGCTCGATGCTGAAGGACTGATGACTCCTTGAGACTCCAATGAAGCAAGCTCTTTTTCGACTCGTTCTCTCAATGCAAAAGGAACATCGCGTTCACGGATAAATACTGGCTTCACACCTTCTCTGAGTTGCAACTTGACTTCTACATTTGGAACACATCCAATCCTTTCTTCAAAAATAGTTGAGTATTTCTGGAAAATGTCTTCAAGTGAAAAAACAGAGTTGACAGCAATTGGGTTGAGAGCTGGAGGCTTGTGACTATCTATTTCATTAAGGCTGATCCCGAGTCCACGAATCCACATCCGGCCAAGCAATGCATTATGTCCGGAAGGTACTATAATTAGATCAGCATCCATTGACTTTTTTCCATAAACGACAGAGACAGTGACTTTACCCTTGGGCTTTATGACATGAGCTGAGTAAGAACGGAATGAGACTGAGGTTGGTTGAAGAGGTAAATTGAGGCTGAGCTTGTTGAAATCTGTTTCTGAAAGCAGGGTAAAACGTGCGCCTGAATCAACTTCAAAAGATTGTGGCTTGTTGTTGAGAGTGACTGTAACAACATACTTATCGTTGTCTGGTCCAACTTCATACAAATCTTCAGTGTGTTCAATCCGACCGATACCGTACTCATGGTCCGAATGACTATTCTCATCTTGAAGGTGTTGGAACGAAATATTATGAGTTTTGGATTTCTGCAAAAGAGTGGTTATGCAGACTTTGGTCACGTGACCGGTTTTGCACTTCAGAGAATTACGATAAGTTCTGCACTCACGTGACACATGATTTGAACGGCCACAATTCAGGCATAGGCCATCTAATCCTAATGACTTATAATCGACATGGCCGTGTCTTCGGGACTGGGAATACTGACGTTGATGCGGACTAGACTGACGACTATTGCCATTTGACTTGTATTGTTTATGACTGTAACGATTGTGTTTCTGAGATCTAGAACGTCCACATAGTTTGTAAGTGTCAGTGAGTCCTTCTGATGACTTGTCAGGGAGTTTGCATAACTGACCTGATTCATAACGGGATGCCTCTAGCGCAGTTGCCTTCAAGAGGAGACTATCGAAATCTTTGAGGGATGTGTCTTGTAGGAGCTGCTCCCGTATCCAATTATCTTTAAGACCTCTGATGAATTGAGCACGAAGGAAAATATCAGCTATGGGAATTTTCAGATTGCAGGTGCAGGTAGCATAAAAATCACAGTTTTTTAACTTTCCCTTTAATGATGCGACAAAATCTGAGATGGACTGGTGTGACTGCTGAGTGACACTGAGAAAATAGTGTTGCGAAACAACGGTAGAGACTGCAGGGGATAGCATTTTTGTAAAGTGATCTATCAGAGTCGTAAAACTGATGTCTTTTATAGGCTTGTCTGGACCTAACAGTGCGGCTAGATTGTTGTAATGATCCTTACCTATTGATGAACACAAGAGTTGAGCTTTATTCTTGTCATCAATGACGTTTTTGAGATCACAATAATTGCTAAACCTTTCCAAATAAGATGAAAATTTTTCATTTTTGGCATCATAGTTCTCAAATGGTATGATTTGTGGTGCAGGAGTTGATTGGTTTCCAAGAGCTGCTGTAAAAAGTGACATGAATTTCCTAAACTGCTCCTCATCCATGATAACTACGGTGGAAATGTCGAAAACAGGATCAAAAAACGTTCAAAAATTGACTTGGAAAACGCCGACAAAATGAGTTCTGGCTCCTAAACATTGATGTCACTGTTCATCCTCGTCGCCAAATTGTTGTGACAAAAGGGGCCGAATACTTGAACTGAGTAGTTGATGAACAGTACGTTTTGATGAATACTTTTATTGAACGTGAAAAATATAAGAGATGCTTGACATGCGTGACTGACATTAATATGACATGTACTGAAGTAAGTCAAAATGAAATGATAAATGAACACTATATAAAGGGTGAACTATTACAGATTGTACTGAATGAAAAATTCACTACACTCATAGTAATATGATTCTATATTTGATGCGTTATTTGAAAGGAACGAAAAGGAATATTTTAATTTATGGACGGAACAATTCTCCTTTTATCTCAATGTACAGCGATGCATCTTATGCTAGTTGTCTTGATGTAAGGAGATCATGTAGCGGATATGTTGTTCTATATGGTCAAGCAGTTGTATGTTGGTCATCGAAGAAACAGCAAAGTGTTGCTGTAATCAAGCATCCATTCATTTATCACAGAATCCTGTACAAGACCAAAGAAATAAACGTATCGATATTCATTATCATTATGTTAGAGAGAGAGTTGTGGATGATGATATATCAGTTATATATGTTGCTTCTGAAGAGAATACTGCTGACTTACTGACTAAACCTCTGGGAATAATTCAACTGGGTTATCTTTGTTCTGAATTCATGAATAATCCGCCCTTAGGGAGAGTGTTGAATATTGATATGCAGTGCTAATTATTCATATTACTCTGTATATATTTAATCATTTATTTCATGTATTTTAAGAAACGAATGTACGTCTTTTGTCGATTAATGAAAATATATACGTCGCCAAGATAAGTTCTTCTTGTTCTTTTTAATCTAAAATAGTATCTAGAAATATTTAAAATTATTACTGTTATTGCAAAACAGGAGAATTTCAGAGCTGTCTTATTGACCACTAAAGGTATGAAATGCTATGAAACTTTTTTGACCAGATCAGAAACACCATTATGAAAAACAGTATATCAAAAAATCTTATCGATAAAATTCAGAGAACTCAGTTTTCCTTTCAATATTTTTCTATTTTCTAGTAAATCTCATCCATTTGGCAAAAAATAAAAACAAACCGATTGATAAAAGCACAAATGTTTTAGAACGAGTGATTTTATCTGAATTGATTGAATGTTCTGGCTTCAAAATAAGTAACTTCGAGTGATGAAAAATAGTCTTGTGATAAAACTTGAACAATGAGTTGTATCTGGAAAAGTAATTTGTTTCATCAATTCGGATGATGGCGAGTAAATATGTATTGTAGTAAATTAGCACAAATTCACTATAAAATAATTTATTTGACGAAATACAATGATTCAACAATTTCAACACAATACTCTAATTTATATCACAGTCACTGGACCATTCATGTTCGACTTCTGCTCCACTGATTGTCCAACTCTGCTGCGTGGTTCTTTTTATATACACAGTTCATTTCGCAGAACGGTCTTGATATTTCTAGTAAGCCTTAGGAACGTTCTTCGATTCGAACAGATTTTTCTCGGTGCTCAGCGCCTCGAGAGTCATTCGCGCTCACACGCTGTCTGCGTGAGAATTCAGTTCCGGCATCGCCCGCAGCTTCGCCACAATATAATTTTTGACAAAACACATTCATTTGAAATCCATGGAACTGGGTAGGTACATTGAATAAACCCATTCTGAACTTTCACCCAAGATGTCATATGCAGTAAATCTAATCTATTTTGACAATTCAATGTGAACAAGGTGTTATCGAAGAGGTGCTGCTTTATTAGTATGAAACCGACTGATTGGCTAGGCTGATGCAATGCTATTGATTGAAATCACGAATATGTCAGATTTTGACATTAAAAAAATAACTAGGTAATTTTCTTTTCCGCTTGGTGACTTTTCAAAACATACACTTATATGGATTATTTAAGAAAGTCTACATTACTTCATATTTTCAGGATAACTGGAAACTTCAATGAATGTTCTAGTCCTGTCTCGCTTTTCCAACTCTTTTCCAGTGTGATTGCAATATGTCTTGGACTGTTTGAAACGACAAAGGTGAGCATACATTATGCGAAGATAGTGTTTTCGATAAGTCACAAGTTACAATAACACAAAAGTTCATTGCATACATAACTCATTACCAAGGAATATAACTTCAGGATATTCACATGTAAGTTGATCCCTCAACGACAGTAACATAATGTGATGTAAAAAATTCTTCCAATGGTTGATGGTTGTTTTCCAATGATAATTAGAGATTAACCCAGCGAGCACAAAAACATCTCAGAGATATTAAAAGTAAGAGTTTTTGAGATATCAAACCTCCACTGCGATGTTCTGTTCATACATCAATAGAACGTGTATGTAGGTGCAAATGTCCGCCGCACGCGGCTATTTTTAGGATGTTCTTGGGACATCACAAAAAGCGTTTCTTTCACATTTTTTTCAAAGCCTTTTTTAAGACAACATAACTTTTTTTAAGCTTTTCGCCTACATTAAATCACTGTATATAAAACATTGTTTGAGATGTTCCTGAGACATCACAAAATGCACTTTTATCTTGTTTTTGACATTGATTGTACAAATCGACAATAGTTAAAATATGAAGAGAACTCTGGGGCGATTTAAAAAAAATCGATATAACTTATTTTAATAGGATCAAAGGAACACACATACAAATTTAAACCTAGAATATTTTCTGTTCATATAAATTGAACAACTTTTCAAAAATGTAAATATCACTCTAACATTGGTTGTTGTCTGGTTCAAATGAATTTAAACAAAACATACAGTGTCCTTGACTAATCACTTTACATAGATAAGGTATACATAATGATTATGATGATGATTTTACAAGTCAGAACCGGTATATGTTTTTGAGGTTATTTATTTTCTGAATATCGACAATTTATTCCTTACTTTGCAGTCCGTGATCAACTTGATTACTAAATATAATATTTTGTCTCGAGAAAACGTTTCACTCTCTAAAACGACTACTTTTACGAAAAACAACGAACGCTAGATATATTCTCGGTGAATATCTCAAAGGTGAACTATGTTACGCCAAGTGAAAACATCCACAAGATAACATTTTGTGCACATCTTCGATACATTCCTATAGGCACTTAAAAAGACGCCACAGAAGAACAAAAACAGAACATTGAATATCTTTCAGGGACCTCTTTGGGAAGTACATATCACGTCTCAAAGAAACATCGGCGTGACTACATTTTTTAAACATCTCAAAACCTCCCAGAGATGTTTGTGCTTGCTGGGAATAGTCTAAGAGCCAGTGAAAAGGAGACACAACATATTTCAGTAAACCCTCAATTTTGATCAAAGATTCTGTTATACTTACTGTTTATGAATAGGGGACTACCTAAGCCCGGTCAAAGTAGGTTGCCCAATAAACATTTTCATTTATATAATAGTAACCGTAAAGTTATCAGCACTATTTTATAAAACCGTATTTTGTATAAGCTAAGCATAGTAATATTTCTGTAACTCTTATAAACCCTTTCCAACACTTAAATGGAGCAATTTGTAAGAGTTTCGAACACCTTTGTCAAGTAACGTTATAAATCATATAGGTCTATAACTAATAGTTACAGAAATATTTCCGGTACCTTTATAAATTTTTCTATAAAACTTCCTCTAGGAAGAGGATGGAATGATATTTAGTTTTATTACTGACTTGGTTACTCTTATAAACTTTTCCGGTAGAGTTGTTGGTAACCTTACCATTACTAAATTATTTCTCTGTCAAGCAGTGTCACATTTCCAATATGTGTTTTCTCTTTTTAGCATACATTGGTTATTATATTACGTTTTTTTTTGTTAATTCCACAATTTTAAACATCAGACAAGTATAGTAATTCATTTTTGTCTCCATGTTTTTATATGATATTGAGATGGATGATATTATTCGCACTTTAATACTTGTCACATGTCCACACATACGGTTCGACCAAAATTATATTGCTAATAATTTTTTACAGTAAATGCTAGCAAGACACTTCTAAAAAATTCATTGGTTTTTCAAATATGTATGATTAAGAAAATTATCAGTTACCCAAAGTTTCATAACGTATTTATAAAAGAACTTGTTACTAAAAGTTTCATAAAGTATGTATAAAAAAACTTTAGTATCTGAGGTTTTAAAAAGGCAAACAACGATGCTATTATAAAACTCAGAAACCATTAGTTTTATTACGGCAAACCTTACATAAAATTGTTATATAAATTGAGGTAACTATTACTTCAAGTTTTATACCACAGTGATATAAATAGTTACAACACTTCATTATAAATCTAGAACTTACAGTAATGGCATAAAACCCTAATAAACCTAATTTACCATAAGTGTTGCAATAAAACTTCAGAGCATTTCCTTACATAATTGTGTAACCTTTATGAATACTTTATAAAAATATCAGTTACTATAAGTCACGAAAATTGTTTATTGGGTGAGTGGCACTCAGTTATAACAGGTACAAAAATTAGACGACTTTTAGTATTTCAGTAAAGCTGCAGTTCATATATTTCGAGCTATATCATTATTATTACTGGAAAATCACAAAGGCTGACAGTTATGGCGGTTGTAAAGTCACAGCAAACGCTTTTCACAATTGAAAAAAAAAGAAGTTCAAACATATTTCAGTTAATCTGAAATTCGCATATGTTATTCTAAACAGTATTACTATCTTATATATATATATATATATATATATATATATATATATATATATATATATATATATATATATATATATATATATATATATATTACTATCTTATATATCTTATAGAGAAAACAATATTGCAATGTTGTAAAGAGAAACATTCTCAATTGAAAATTAAACCAATACATGACTCCTCTGGAAATGGAAAAAACCTACGATGAAATTGAAGTAACTTTTTTGTAATATCTAACAGAAAACAACTACTTCCCCGGCTAAAGCCACGCTGGACATTGAACTACATCTGATAGATATTGAGAAAGACCCTATAAAACTTGAGAGAAAAAATCTCAATTTATATAGGGCCTTTCTAAAACTAATTTGGTTTGCTATATCAAACGAGCAAAACTTATATGAGTTACAAACTGACGTTCAGTTGGGAAACATGAAATTTTCAAAATTTTATTTTAATGATATTGTAAATGTGGAAGGTTTCTCGAATCAAAGTAGAAGTCCCTCAAAAGTTTTCTGTACCTGAAATTGATTTATTTTAACAACAAACAGATTATGAAGCAAAATGAATAATAATAAAACCGACTACGGTAATCGGGGCAATGAGTTATAATAACATCCTTCAATTATGCGGAATACCTCAAATTAGAACAATCAATCAATTAGTCAGTCTTTATGAATGGTTCCTGTGTGAATGTGTGAATGAGAAATTTCCTCATCACATGTCATAGTTGTTAACTCAATCTTGCAGTTTTCAATAGTGAGAAGAGCGATGCCGTCGTCTATTCTAATAAGTCTGGTAACTCATTTGATGTGGTCGAAAAGTGCGGCTCTTTTGTGAGCGGTCGTAAATCATACGGACAGCGTTGCGGCTATGCGTACTATATATATATATATATATATATATATATATAAATAAGGATGGATTTAGCGAGGGGCAATATATGAAAATATAAGTAAAAAAGTTATTGGGTATAACCCTCAAAATCTTGGGTGGAGCGACCCGTACGGAAACCAAATTGGTAACTGCTGAAAAAATTTTCTTTATTTAAGAACGATTCAAGTCGTATATAATAGCATTTCTCAAATATTTTGGAAAAAGCTGATAAAGTGATATATTAGACATTCTGTGTTTATCACCTTTTTTATGAATCGGAATAACAATCGATTTTTTTAGTGCGGTTGGAAACGAACCCTCTTGAAAAGACAAGTCGACCAAATAAGTTAGAGGTGCCAATAAATAGTCAGCAACATACCTCATCAGAGAACATGGAATTCCGTCAACACCTGATGAGTGTTTTTTGCTAACTGATAAGATTATTTCACGAATTTCAATTTCTTCAAAAGGGAGCAAGAAGAGTGAATTTACTATAGCTTTATTATAAGCAAGTTTGTTGTTAGTATGCGGTGAAACATTTTTACTTATTATTTTATTTACGGATTCAACAAAAATAGTTATTTTTGTAGCTAGTGCGCGAAATGCTACTTGGGTGATCGAGAACTGATTTTTTTTAAAGAGGCGCAGCCGAGTTAAAAAAATAGTCGAGATTACCAAAGTATTTCGCGCATGAGATGCAAATAAAATTTTTTCTACAAACGTCAAAAATATTGTTCTAAAATAAGTAATAACTAAGAAGAATAGTATTGAACTGGCTTAAATAATTTTTCCAAATCAAGTAATTACTGTAACTATGGAAATAAAATGGCATTTGTTGACAATTATTTCAAAGTGACAGTTCTTGATAATTATTTTGGAGTGACTTTTTATTCGCGTCAATTTCGTGCGTGATATTTATTATTGTAAAAGAATGGAAATTTCGAGCGACGATGAACTAAGCAGTACCCCACCTAACTTGATAGATGCGGCCAATTCCGTAATTTCCAACCTTTTACCGGAGAAATCGAGGCGGCAGTATGAAAATGCATATCAGCAATTTAATGAGTGGTGTGAAGCAAATAAAGCCAGAAAAATATCTCTCACAATTTGAAAGCCTTAATTATTGTTCTACATTAATAAATAAACGATTTCTTGTTTTTTGCTTGATTGAGGAGTTGAGGACCATATAGGTTAGAATATGAAAATCCCATATAGTTTACATGCAGTGTGCGAAATATATTTCGCACATTACTTAGCGCACGGTGTCATGGTAACGAATGAAAATGAAAAAAAGTGCCACTTCGCATACTGTTGTCAATGCGCGAACCTTGTCATTTTTTGACGTTTGTAGAAAAAAGTATTAAAGTTATCGGCGGCCTCTTGTAAATTATGAAATCGGTTACCATCCTCATCAACAAAGTAATCAGGAAGTTTATTACCCGCTGAACTATTGTTGTTACTTTTTATGAGTTGCCAAGCAGTTCTGGAAATATTGCTTAATTTCGAAAAAAGCTCTGAAAGGACCCCGCACTAATCTTATGGAAAACCGGTTTCGGTGAAAATCGCTGAAATTTCAATATGATGTAGCCCATGCCATCCTGAACAAAAGTTACCATTGCGCCAACTCTCTGAATGCCCGCGTTTGGATTCTACAGGGGGTCAAAGTTCGATATTTTGACGATTTTTCAAAAAATCCGGAATTTCATTTTCATTGTATCGATCTGAATTTTTATAATGAAATAGTCCACAATATGTGCATCAAAAAGTTCAAATGACAAAAGTTTCTAGAATCAAAACTGGCGGGTATACAGAGGGTTGAACTTTGTTTTTGGTAATTTTTATCGAACTTTTTTTGAGAAAATATTCGTTTTCCTGCAGATCCATGTGCAATTGATGATACTTACAGTACATAAGAGGGCGATCATATTTTGCATTTGAACTAACCATCCAACTTTAAATATTTGAAAGATACGGGGCGATCAAAAATATATTTTCAATTTCGGAAAAATGTATCCCTTTGTATAGTCAGCTTTCACCAATATATTTAGCTGATGTTTTGAAAGTATGTAGCTAACATACATACAAATGTGTCACCGTCTGTGCTCATTAATCTGAATCCAAATAAAGTTGCGGCGATGGTCCAAAAAATATGGAGAAGGGATGTTTCGGAATAATTTTGAAATGATTTCTAAAATCGTCCGTGAATTTTTTTTATTTTCTGATATAATGTAGATGAGTCATTCTTGATCAAAAAGTTCTACAGTGCCTACCACGCGAATGCCACGGTTTGAGTTACACAGGGGTTTGAAGTATAGTATTTCCTTGATTTCTCGAATAATCAATAATTTCTTTGTAACGGAAAATAACATTGTTTCCTAGACAAACTTCGAAACATTTCAATGACCAAATTATCTGAAATGAGAATTTATGAATATACAAAGGTTGGTCCAAAAAAAAAATTTTTTTTCAAAAATATAAGTATCCGTTTACTATTCATATTTTTTATATATTCAGAAACTCTATTAGGACCAGGACCACTTTGTCTCCACCCGATGTTTTAGGAAAATCCAGTATGAAAACAATATATTCTCGAGAAAGATCGTGTGCGGAAAAACAAGTAGAGAGAAATGAGATGATTTGGTTTATATTCAGGTCTTCGCAACTGCCATTGTCTTCAAAAAATTGTGACCGCAACTGACAGATATATGAAATATGAATTAAAGTAAGTACATAACATGAATTCAGCACGATTCCAAGCATATGGGCTGATTCAGAGAAAACAGAAATGATGATAGTACCACAACAGCTACTGAACTGAGTCGAATCAATTCAGCAAGTACATTTTTTCCATGAAGACAGCCTTTCGGACGATTCATATTTCGTTTTCCGAAACGAGTTATACCGGTTTCGGGGATTTGCCCCTCATCAGTGTAGGGTAGGTCTTATATAGATATCACTGAATAGAGCATGCGACATTCATAAATAATTGGAAAAATCTTCCATTACAATGATTGAATCTGCAGTTAATTCAATTGCAATGAAGAATGAGGATGCAAGTGATTTCTATCGCAATAAAGAATTAGACTTCAGACGAAATGTCATGCATCCAAATTGACCACCTACATACCGGTCTTGGGTTTTTTGAGGTGTTATTCAAATAAATTGTGAGGAGTTTATTCACCGGCATGACTGTCATCGTTTCACTACCCAACTATTTCAAGCGCACCATCAGGAACCATTTGTTGTGGTCTATTTGCCGCGTCCATTACTGAGTTTAGTAGGGAACTTGAGGGGTATCGACTGTTGGGGTCATGTCGAGCATGACCAAGATACCATAGAACACTGGCAACATGCGCACATGTTCCTAAAGTTCTGGCGCCGGTTTTACAAGTACAAAAATATCCTAATATGGGCTCGTTTGGTTCATCAGGTTCTTCTCCATCATTATATTTGATCCACAGTTGATATTTTGTGGCATTTCTGAACCTCGAAAAAACCCTGACTCTCATGAATCCAGGTTCCTCTTCGAAAATATCGACCTGAAACTCTTCATTTTCTTCCCTTTGCAATTTATCCTGTATATACGAAGGTGAAAGTTTAACTTGGTATATACCTACGGTCAAATCTCTTAGATATTCTATCGTAAGGCGAGGAAAGTTTGGAATCAGGTTTCCATTCATACGGACCCATTGACCATTTCTCAGATGAAGATTGTCCACTTCCACTCGAGCCTGGACGACATTTACCTCCTGTGATTTTCGTAACAATTCTTGTGCCAGCTGAGCATTGGCACCTCTCATTGAGACTGGGGGGTGGAAGCTGTTGATGAGTGCACCAGCGATTTGATATAGATCGCTAAGATTGTGTACGTGTGGCATTTCGATAGTTTTATCAAAAAACTTAAACATGCTTTTCAAATGTCCATTTCTTGCTTCAACTATCCATCTAGTTTTCGTCACTAATCGAGATTTATTTGCTTCCTCAGTGGAAAGCTGTTGTTGCCCTCGTGGAACAATCGCGGGCATTTCATATTGTATGCCAAGATTATTCAGTAAGGGTATGGCATCTCGATAACCCCGATCCACAACAAAAATGTCACCTTCATTAAACCATCCCCTCATGTCTTCTAAGTTTCTTTCAAACTGATTCTCCAAAATTCTTGCGTCATTGTTGCGAGCGTCTGAGAAATAAGGTCCTTGAATACTCAGTATATATCCATCCGGGGCCACAATCAAAACTGGTTTCACCAGATGATGTCCCTTGTACCGGCAGAAAGATTGGCGCAATATCCTGAAATTACAACTTTTATTTATGGCGGCGTATGATCCGTCGATGTAAACGATGGCCTTCGGGTTGTCTGGGGTCGGGTTATATAAAATATTGGAAAACTCACTCACATGCCTTCTAATATACACATTCCTATCGATGGCTGCAAAGCCGATATTCGATGGAACGAATCTTTGCATCAAAGACTGTCTTACTTTAGAAATTGCTAAGCTGGTGGCTTGCCTAGAGGGATAATGGAATATTACCTTCAAGAAATCATCCGACAGACCCTGACGCAATTTACAGAGGAATGTCATAAGGTCTTTTTTCGTTATATATCTATAACCATGTTCCTGCGGAACCATATCACAGAACATAAAAAGACTACGAAATTGTTCTTTGGTTATAGGAGATATTGCCTGAAACTCATCCTCACTGAAATTGTTCTCATCTTCATAGCTGGAGTGTTCAATAGCCACAAAACGAAGCCCTTGAAGGAAAATGGATAGTTGCTGTCCCTTTATCACATAAGGTCTATTTACAAACTGGATTCCTGGTAATAGAAATGGCAAAATGAAACCGTTATCATCGAGATGATGTCTGCACGCCTTCACGTTATCCGGGATGAATATATTTCGATGAACAAAAACATTGGCCCTGCATTTATTGGATAGAGTTTGCTGATCAGCGGCGGCATTGCAGATGAAGCATGTATGGCTCGATGTTTGTGTCAAAACATTAAGTCTTATACAAGTTGGATCAATCGTCAAGTCCCTTATTTCATTCATAATAGATCGATTACAGTTTAAACATATTCTTGTTTCTTCTCCTATGATGAGAGGGGGACCACCTCGTGCATCCCGCCTAGAAATAGCTATTTGACACTTTTCCAAATGTTCTTCTCCATGAAGAAGATGTGACATTCGAGCTGGTCTTGATCGGGTATCGCATACAAAGCAATTTACTTGATTTTGATAGGCCATGATGACCTGGGAATATTCCAATATGAGATACAATTGAATATAATGATTATCTCACCTTATTTAACTTCGAAGAGCAGAAAATAAAAGAAAACAGGTAATTGATGACCAAAACATCAACCGATTCTCTAATTATTAGAAAATACTAACATTTCATCTAAGTTCAACACATCAAAATATGTTTGCTATCAAAAACATCCATAACTCTGACAGCAATCGAATGACATTCCAAGGACTGCTCTATTTTGGATATGGAATAATACAGTTACTTGCACAGAAAAGTAGTAGGTACAAGTCTTGGAAACGAAAATGTTGTTATTTTAGTACAGTAAATTGTGTTAATCTGATCTTTTAAAATTGTCTTTGGCTTTTTAAAAACGTTAAAGAGGCACAAAAGAAATATGGCAGTTATCAATTTTAGCAAGTCATTTCGTAAAGAATAAACAACACTACTTGACGGAAGACCATTAATTAATAATGAAAAATGGATTATATAATCCAATCTTCCACATACAACCTATACTATAGGTAATTCGTCGGCAAGTATACAACAGAAAACAGTACAGCAGTAGTTGTTTTCTGTTGTATACTTGCCGACGAATTACCTATAGTATAGGTTGTATGCGGAAGATTGGATTATATAATCCATTTTTCATTATTAAGCAAGTCATGTTTACACTGCTGAAATTAAGTGTACTACTTTTCTATGAAAGCAACTGTACACAATTCGGGAATATATAAAACCTGAACTACCTGAACTTGAAACTAGTATATCAAAAGACATCATTTGAAAAATAAAATAGTTCTGGGATTGCAGGGAGATGTACGCCCCTTTTACTTGGAAAACTCTGCAGTAACTTGGCCATGCTTGGCATGGCACTTTACTGGCAGACACATTCGAAGCATTCCGAAAATTGTTTTCATCCTGTATTTTCCTGGAACATAAAATGAAAATGATGGTCCTTATAGAATTTGTATTATATTTTCATACACCGTATGAAACATGAATCGTATTCGTATGCTCATGCATATGTCCGAAAATACATTTACATAATGAGACTGACTTGCAACCTTTGTATATTCATGAATTCTCATTTCAGATAATTTGGGCATTGAAATGTTTCGAAGTTTGTCTAGGAAACAATGTTATTTTCCGTTACAAAGAAATTATTGATTATTCGAGAAATCAAGGAAATACTATACTTCAAACCCCTGTATAACTCAAACCGTGGCATTCGCGTGGTAGGCACTGTAGAACTTTTTGATCAAGAATGACTCATCTACATTATATCAGAAAATAAAAAAAATTCACGGACGATTTTAGAAATCATTTCAAAATTATTCCGAAACATCCCTTCTCCATATTTTTTGGACCATCGTCGACACTTTATTTGGATTCAGATTAATTAGCACAGACGGTGACACATTTGTATGTATGTTAGCTACATACTTTCAAAACATCAGCTAAATATATTGGTGAAAGCTGACTATACAAAGGGATACATTTTTCCGAAATTGAAAATATATTTTTGATCGCCCCGTATCTTTCAAATATTTAAAGTTGGATGGTTAGTTCAAATGCAAAATATGATCGCCCTCTTATGTACTGTAAGTAACATCAATTGCACATGGATCTGCAGGAAAACGAATATTTTCTCAAAAAAAGTTCGATAAAAATTACCAAAAACAAAGTTCAACCCTCTGTATACCCGCCAGTTTTGATTCTAGAAACTTTTGTCATTTGAACTTTTTGATGCACATATTGTGGACTATTCTATTATGAAAATTCAGATCGATACAATGAAAATGAAATTCCGGATTTTTTGAAAAATCGTCAAAATATCGAACTTTGACCCCCTGTAGAATCCAAACGCGGGCATTCAGAGAGTTGGCGCAATGGTAACTTTTGTTCAGGATGGCATGGGCTACATCATATTGAAATTTCAGCGATTTTTACCGAAACCGGTTTTCCATAAGATTAGTGCGGGGTCCTTTGTTTAGCTAATTTGATATTTTGTTCATGGTGTTTTTTTATGATTTTGTATCGTGATGATAGCTGTTCATTATTTGAGTATTTAATATTTTCAAACATGTCTATAAGATAATCGCCTTCATCAATAAGTTCTTTAGTGAGCCATGGTTTCCTCCTAGGTAATTTATTCGAATAGCATTTCTCCAAGGGAAATGAGATCTCCATTGCTTGCTGAATAATATTGATAAACTTTTCGAATTCTTCGTCCAAAGAACGCCCTATCTGAAAAACTACATTCCAGTCAATCGAGGAAATATTAAGACAAAAATTGTTAATATTTGATTCACGTGAAAAAAATCGTTCAAGGGTAAAACATGAATTCTCGTGGGATGAGACTGGCAGGAAAACCAACTGCATAAAGTGATCAGAGATGTCGCAATGAATAACGTGGGTTTGAATCGACTTAGTGTCGAATGTTGTAAATATATTATCTAAGATAGATTTTTTATTTTAATCAATTCTCGTGAATTCATTAACAGTCTCATTCAAGCCAAAGCTTGAAAAGATGTTTGTAATTTTCAAAGCATTTACACATTGAGGATCTTCAAAATGAACATTGAAGTCTCCGCATATTATAGCTGGCATTGATGTTTTTAATACTTCATGCAATAGCTTCCCTAGGTTGTCAATAAAAAACGATGTTTCTTGAGAGGGAGATCTGTACAAACAGCCAATGAGGTAATTTTGATCATTAATTTTCAGATCAGTTAGGGTATATTCAAATCATTTTTCAAAGTAATTCAACGGTATTTTTATATCACTGAATGAGCAATCTTTCCGAATAAATATTGCAACGCCTCCACCAGTAACGCCAGACCGCGAGTAATGAGAAGCTAAAAACATAATTATGAATACAAATTAATTTTATATCATCATAGTCATCCTCAGATTCCCGATCGTAACACCATGTCTCGGATAAACAAACTGCGTGTGGTAGGTGAACTGACTCAAGTAGATGCTCTAGTTCAATAGTTTTTTTCTTGAGACTCCTTACGTTAAGATGACAAACTTTGATTAAGTTCTTGTTCGTAGCAGTGAAACTGGTAGGGTTATAATTCTTTTAACTGGGTCAGCCGCATTGAGGCCTAATTGCGGAAATTTTCAGCATCATTCCTATTACTATTTACTGAAAAAATATACCTATTGATGCAGGCACCAGCTGGCCAGATTGCTGGTTGTTACACTTTCCCAACATGTTGCATAGGGAATGATGCAATGAAGGATACGGTATTATCAGTCTTCTTGAGCTCTTTAAATGAAAACTCCGTGCTGGCATTCGTTCCTATTATCGGCCTTCGACGACGGCCGTTAGACGAAGCTGGAGGTTTGCTTAAATCAATATAGCGGTTTAAAACTGATTGAGAATCAGCATTTTTAACAGCGCTGCTCACTTGGTTAAACGTTATACTAGAATTAGAATTAAGGCCGGCAGTGGTACCACCTCCAGCACTGGTACCGGGTTTGGTCACGGTAGAGACAGCTTGTGGGAGATCACTTACACTATTAATCAGCGGTTGGCGATTTTTATAGTTGCCTCTTCTTGCTTTTTGGACTTTTCAGTCTTTATCGATAGATGTCCCATCTGTTAATTCAGTATTGGATGAAACCTGTTGGGGGATCGAGGGATCAATTGGGTTAGGAGTTTTAGCGATTCTACCACCAGATGGCTCGGTTGGTGTTTCATTTAATTGTTTGTTGTTAAATTGCAAAACAGCATAAAATGTTTTTGTTCATTAATCCTGTCCCCCAGTTGACTTACAAAATTTTGAAGATCGCTCACCCTAGAGTTGGTAAACTGCAGCTCCATACTTTTTCGGAAACACAGCTGATTAGAACACTGAGCACTTTTATCGGAACTGACCTTGAAAACACTGTTGACATCGGATAACACATTATCAGGCGTAGAAAAGGCAGAAGCAAGTTTATTCTTGAATACACAAAGCATCTCATTGTTAACGAAATTTGGTGGTAACTTTTGATAAACAATTAACTCAACTACTTCGTCTTTCTTCAGCTTTTTCAGCTCGCTGAGCAAAACAACGTCAGTTATGGCATCGGCCATCTTCTCTTTTCGCAATTATGTCAAAACTAACGATCCTACAGCGCCTGATTTATATGCACACATGAGGTACACATGTTTCAATACTCTCATAAGAATGGCCAATTCTACTTTTCGAAAAATTGCGGAGTGATGTCGAATTTTTCTTGAAGAGGTGATTCCACATTTTTATCAGATATTTAATTTGTTTGGAAGGAGACTATCTAATATTTTGTTAGAAATCTCAATTTTGTTATTCAAACTATCCTCTATATATGCATCTGCTACGGATGCAGATTTCCAGCCACCGAGACGTTTTAAGGATGTATTGTTGCCCCCTGCATTGGCCAGAAGAGTTACATTGCTTCTCCTAAAACAGTGAGAATCAATGAACGAAACGATAATGCTTTATTAATCAACTTCAACTAATGGACATTTCATGATGATCATGTATACTGGGTCTCCATATCAAATCATCTCCCCTTTCGAGTGATATACGCTCATCTCCCCTTTTTGAAATCATTGGGTAATGATACGAATATATTTCCTGTTCCTCTTGATGATACGACCACTAGGTAATTTAATCGTATAATTTCTATATCTTTCATTTTCGGTAATTGTTCCCATTTTATACCACAATTTCGAAATAGGGTTCTGCAGCCTTACTTTCCTTCCAATCTCAATAGGTGGAAGATCTTTTGCAGTTCGATTATAAACAACTCGTTGATTTTCTAGTCTTCCGAGTGCTTTTTCATCACATATGTCAGCGGTTTTTTGCCATTCTACACTGAATGATTTTGCATGAGCAGGAACTGAAGATCTCAATGGGTGACCAAAGAGTAATTGTGCTGGTGATCGACCATCAGCTTTCGGTGTATTTCGCCACTCCAATAGTAAAATCGTAAAATCGTTCTTCATTCAACTGTCCGAATTCAGTACACTTCAGTATCAATGATTTCATTGCTTTCACTCCTGCTTCCGCATGGCCATTGCTCTGTGGATAATAAGGAGTTGATGGGCTATAAATTACACTTCAGTTTTTAAGAAACTTCCGGAATTCATAGGAGCTGAATTGTGGTCCATTATCTGAACGAAATTTAATTGGAACACCAGTATCAGCAAAAATTTTCCTCAAGTCCTGAATAATTTTGACAGTATTTGGATCTTTATTTCCATAATGACACACTATGGGCCACCCTGAGAAACGATCCACATAAACCATGTAATGTTTTCCACAAGAAGTGAATAAGTCTGCAGAAACACTCACAAATGGTCGTTCTGGCCTTGGTTCTTGAACAATGGTTTCTTTCCTCAGGGAAGGACGAGAAGTTTGGCTTAATTCACATTCATCAATAACATTTTTGATGTCACTATTCATTGCTGGCCAATAAACAGTTTTTTCTAGCTCTGCGTTTCGTTCTTCTGTTCTTTGTGTCTTAGGAATAACAATTTGACAACCCTTCAATATCAAATCACCTTCAGAAGTAAGCTCTTCTCTGACACCCCAGAATGGTTTGAGTACAAGAGGAAGGTCAACTTTTATTTTGGGGAAGCCTTGTCGTATTTGTTTCATCAGTAGTTGATATTTATCATCTGCATTGGCAGCACTCTGCAGTTTTTCTAATAATGGGTCTTGATGAAATGTATTTTCACCATTATATTCTTGATTAAATGTTACAAATATTTGTTGAACGATCATGGAATTTATTTGCGTATTGGCTTCTTCGGCTAATAGGTCTTCAAAATTGGGTAAATTTATAGGAGCACAGAAAAGGGCATGTGGAATGTTTCTTTCCGTTTATCCATTCTACCTTGAAATTGGATTCTGAATGCTGTCTAAAGTTTGACTATTTAAAATTGGCAGCAGTGGTTTGTGATCGATCATGATTTAAAATTTCTCCAAATCCGCTAGATATAACCTACATTTATTAACAGCCCATGTGATACCTAAGAGCTCTATTTCAATCATTGCATAACGAGTTTCTGTGTCTGAAAGAAATCTAGAGCCACACTGGATGAGCTTAAAATTTTCACCATGTTTTTGTGAAAGGATGTATCATAGACCATGTAAAATTGGAGCATCGGTATGCAGTTCCGTAGGTAGAGAAGGATCGTAACGAGCCAGAATAGATGGGGATGTCAAAGCATTTCTGATTTTTTCAAATGCATTATCATGAATCAATGACCATAAGAATTCATTCTTAGGTTTCAGAAGTCCTCTGAGTGGAGATGCCTGAGTAATAATTTCTGAAATTGCCTAGCTGATTCACCAATCCCATGAAAGATCTAAGCTGTGTCAGGTTATTTGGCTTGGGGAATTCTTGAATTGCCTTCATTTCATTCGGATCTGCCTTTATGCCATCTATTCCTAACACATATCCAACATATCTAACTTCTGGCTGAGCAAATATGAATTCATCAGATTCAATGTTATACCTTTGTTGCGACTACGATCTAGCAACTCTTTGATTCTCGCATAATGCTGTTCAAATGTTTCATCGAATACAAGAATGTCGTCAACAACTTTTTCAATATTACTTATGCCGGATAAAGCTAAATCACCTCTACGACAAAATTCATCACCAGAACTAACTAGTCCCATTGGAGCACGAAGGAAACGGAGTGACCCCAAGGTGTCAGGAATGTTGTCAGGACTTGGCTATCACTGTGGAGGCTAATTTGCCAGTAGCCGTTAGTGGCATCTAACGTTGAAAAAAATCTTGATTTTCTGTTAACATTCGAAACAGCTTCCCACAGAGATTTGAAAGGGTGCACTGGTCTTTTAATATGCTTGTTCAACATTGTGAAGTCAACACAAATCCTTACTTCTCCATTGGATTTTTGGACTACCACTAGAGGACTAACAAAATCTGAAGTACTATCATGCACAGGTTTGATTATACCTCTCGACACCATGGTTTCCAATTCACTTTTAACTTCATCTCTCCATGCGAATGGAATTTTTCTAGGACACGTTATGGCAAATGGAACATAGTCTTCTTTCAAATAGATATGTACTGGCTTTCCTACCATTGGCTTCAATATCAAATCCGAACTGAATATATCATGTTATTGATTGAGTAAGTTCAGTCTAATGATTTCACAATCTTTTCTCGAAGGATTTTCATGAATTTTGTTCGAAAAATCAACAGACAGAAGATGAATAGGTAGGGTTCTTGGAAAATCTGAATGAATAATTCTTAAATCGATGAGTGACTTTCTATCAATAGGTAACTCTCATTTCGACAGATATAAATTGGTGTACATGTTTGAAAGCTTTCATATTTGATTCTACATTCCACGACACCTAATACCACTAGACGTGATCCATTCGCAGACTCCAATTTCAATTTGGTTGGTTTCAATTCTTCAGTGCGAAGATTGATTTTTTGTAAGAATTCTTCACCAGTTACAGAGAGTTTTTGTCTCCAGACACCATGTTGATTTTCACAAGAATTTTTCTTTCACCCATAGATATTTCACCCATTTTAACAAGAGTTATTCTAAGATGACCTATTCTTGACATATCCTCTTCCGTCTCTTCATAATGATTTATCATCTGAATGGGTCTTGAACGGTAGCATTCTGAAAATTGTCCCTTCTTATAACATTTTTTATAGACAGAAGCTCTGGCAGGGCATTCTCTCAAGTTTTTGTGCCACTTCATGTTGCAACGAGGGCATTTTTTTGACGTATTATTTTGTTTACTCACGGTACTGCATATAATCTTTGTTGAATGGTTTTCTTCTGAAATTGCAGATTCTTCTGATTTACATAATCTTACTATTTCATTTAATTCTGCAGAATCCGGCAATCAGTACCTCTGTATCGGGAAGTGATTCAATGATATGGTCTGCCAAACATCTGTCATAGCAATATTTACATGTATCGGTCAACGGGAACAATTTTAATTTCTCTTGGTAAAAAGACATGAAAGATTCACCGATTTCTTGTTTTCTCGACATGAAGTGACTCCGCCTGATACGGCTATTTCCTTTTTTCTTAAAATACTCTTCGAGTTTATCGAGTATATGTGTATATATTATCAATTTTTAAAACTAATCGAACCACATCAGCTATGTCTTGGCTGAAGAATGATGACAAAATGCTGAAATTTGACTTGAGGGGCCCAATTGCAATCCCTGTAGTATTAAATAGTTCTCGAACTTCCTTCTCCAATCCATGAACTGTGCCAGAGTCAAATTTTCATCAATCTTTTCTGGGGCCGGAATTGTTCCCGAAATTCGAATAAAATTGGGGTTGTCTTTACTTGCACTACTTGTACTACAACTTGGTTCCACTGATTTCTGGTACTGCCGTTGCACTGTCTTCTGGAACTACATTTTCATTATTCTTCTGTAGAATTTTACCTAGGGCTTCTTGTATTTCCTTTATTTGAGCTTTGAAATTGGATTCAATACTAGTTAGAGAGTTTTCTGTAGACTCTTCCAAGGATGCAATGGAGGATTCAATTGGTACCAGTCTGCTGTTGATAAAATCTTCATTGTCGATAACTTTCAATTTCTTTGAAGATCTGGGCATTCTTAGGCTTCTCAAAGTATTCAGTTTCAGATAATTACGCAGATTAATTATTGATTATAGTTCAAATATCGACTGCGCCATGTTAGAATCAATGAACGAAACGATAATGCTTTATTAATCAACTTCAACTAATTGACATTTCATAATGATCATGTATACTGGGTCTCCATATCACATCAGTGTAGCTCTTATTCATGTCTTTTCCAAGACATTTTGCAATCAAGCTGGGAGTTTTTCCTATTTTATTCATGCCCACATGTTGATTAATACATTTTCCACTCGAATATTCAAAAAATCGTCTGTTAGTTTTTGTATGAGGCGGCCGTAGTGCTTTATACTTGCGGTCAATCTCAATGTAATCAGAATTTGAAACAGTAAACGTTCCTGCGTAATAGGTCTTCTGATCAGGTATTTTAACAATCGATATGAATACAGCATCTTCAATACCATCAATAGTTATATGTAATAATTCTTCACAAGCACCGCTGATACCCAAAATAAGAACAACCTACGAATGAAAAATATTGAAATTACTACTAATCTTACAAAATTATGATTATATCTGCACCTCATGGAGCTAATTTGATTCGTTGTCAGCATCTTCAATAAATTCATTGAAATCATCCCTTGATAAAACTTTAGATTTCTTTCCTCGGTATCCGACGCTTTTCTTCTTAATGATCGGGACCAATTTTGAAAACTTCCTTATATCAATATTTTCCATAACTTCAACGTACTTTTTCAACATAACGGAGGAGGTTTTATAATTTTTTATTTTTTCTCAAAATGGCATATAAGCACAATTTCAGGAACCTTTTCAACATGTTTCTTGTCGCACCATTCACGAAATTGCTCATTTATTTTCTCGTATATTAACTTCGATTTGGCCAGGAACATATTAAATACTTGAATGGAATGGCGACCGTTGAATATGATTTCCGGTGTTGAGTGCGGGAATTCGGTCGAAATGTTGATATTACGAGAGCTAGCAACGTCGGGAAAACAAGAATTTCAGTAAGGCCAGTTTTCAGACATGCTATCTCTCCCACTCTCCCGGACGTCATACGGGCCACCTGGCTGGCGGTAGAGGTTGCGTTTATCAGTGCGCATCGTTCCTATACAGGTAAAATATTGATTTTTCAAACTGATTTAGGAAGGTGTTTTTTCTTATTATTATTTTAATCGAACTCTCTGATACATGAATCAATTATTGCCAGATATTTTTAACGTTGTTTAAACTGTGCCAGACGCTAATTTTGAATATTTTTTTTATTTCAAGATATTTCACTATATATGACTGAAATTTTCATACAGTCTGTCCCACTTTGAGCAGCCACACCCTCATATTTCGTTGAGCATGAAATAATTCGAAATTTTCTTGGACTCAAGTTGTAGTACTCGGAAATACCTACCTTTATGTTTACGGAACCTTTGTATATCCATTTTCCACGGTTAACTACGACCAAATGAAAAGTGAAAAATTGGGAAAAACATACTAGGCATTTTTTTATCGCAAAAATAACACCAGATTCTGTTTCAGAACACCTTAAAACCCCCAAATCTCAATGCTTGAATCATTTGAATAAACAGGGTATCATCTGTAGCTGGTAGCATTATCAACTCTAATCCATAAATAATGCTTGGAAAATTTCCAAAATGTCTTCTCTTGTCGCCGAATTCCCAAAAATATTTAATTAATACTTTGAAAAATAGCCAAATATCACTTTTCCAAGGCTAACTCTGAATGAATGATACCCTGTATATTCAAATGATTCAAGCATTGAGATTTGGGGGTTTTAAGATGTTCTGAAACAGAATCTGGTGTTATTTTTGCGATAAAAAAATGCCTAGTATGTTTTTCCCAATTTTTCACTTTTCATTTGGTCGTAGTTAGCCGTGGAAAATGGATATACAAAGGTTACGTAAACATAAAGGTAGGTATTTCCGAGTAGGTACTACAACTTGAGTCAAAGAAAATTTCGAATTATTTCATGCTCAACGAAATATGAGGGTGTGGCTGCTCAAAATGGGACATACTGTATGATGTTTTTTCAAATATCTACAAAATTAATTTGTCTAATAATAATTTGGTAGTTAAACCTCCAGCTAGACCGACTATAAAGTGAAAAGTGATGTGGTATTATTCTGAGATCAAAATGTACCACATTGTACTTTGACAACCATCACCAACTTCAGTTTCTAACATGATTCCACAGACCTCATAGAACATGATCCACTATGAGGCTAATGCGCATGCACATCAACGCATCGCCGGCCAACGCTGCAAACAGATGTTGTCGTTTATCTTGCTTGCGCAACTAGCGCCAGACTGTCATTACTCTTCTAACATGCCCAATAATTTTTCACTTTCAAATTGGTCTGGCTGCAGGTTTAACAACAGAATTATTGTTTGGGATTAATTTTGGGTTTGAAGATACTTAAAAAACATCACATAAAAAGTTTAGTCATACTAAAATATTTTGATTTTTTTGTTTATTCTTCAAAATTGGCGTCTAGCACAGTTTAAACAACTACAAAAATATCTAGTAATGATTGATTCATGTGTCAAAGAGTTCAATTAAACTAATAAAAAAAAAACTTCTCAAAGTTATTTGAAAAATTCCTGTACAGGACAGGTACGATGCGCACAGATGAACGCAACCTCTACCGCCAGCCAGATGGCCCGTATGACGTCAAGAAGATTGAGAGAGATGGCATATCTAAAAACTGGCTGACCTAAAATGCTCTCTTGAAAACGTTGCTAGCTCTTAAACTATGAAGAAAACCAGTATATAGGACAAACAGGAAGGTATCTAAAACAAAGGATGACTGAACACAGCAGAGATTGTAAAAATATACACAATCCTCTGAAAACAATAAAAAATCCCACTAGCCTGGCAGAACATTGTAAGTCATCACTCCATACTTTTGACTTCAATTCTGTTAGTATTTTAGGACAACAAACAATATTGAAAAAAAGACTCTTAAACGAAATGATTGAAATAACAAAACACGGAACAAAATGTGTTAACAAAAGATCGGACATAGAAAATTTAAACAACTCATATTTCAATTTAATAGGAAGAATCAAACATTGATTCCGAATCGTTAGCAAGCAACTTTTTCCAATCCCGATGGACATTTCTTGCACGAGCCTATTTTTACAATATAAAGAAACGATTCAACGACAGTTCAGTTTGTTCATGTCTTCGATCGTGTATGTGTCAAAGTATTTCATGAACCTGTGTAGTTATTTATACTTTATGTCGAATCTATTTATTTCACCCTTTTTAAACCCAGAAAGCCACCTCAAATGTAAGTACCCTTCAATGTTGTTTTCTGTAGTGTCCGAAGCGTTTTATTTTTCAACGATTGTTATTTTACATTATTTATTTTGTTCCAATCGAAATCACTGTTTAGAATACCATTTTAATATGTATGTTTTTGTTTATACTTCTGAGTCCTGAAGATGAAACAATAAAGTTTCGAAACGTCGACCATTTAACAACTGGTTTCCTTCAACATTTCGACCGTATTCCCGCTAACTCAACACCGGAAATATTAAATACTATTGCATTTCCTTTCTCAGATATATCTGATGGGGTATCACTACCACTATCATAATCAATATTCATCTTCTTGAAAATAACTTGAAATTGAAGCAACTACGAGCAAACACAGTAAAACAGTCAAACACGCTGCGTGCCAACAAACCTTTTCTATGGTAACGACACAGAAAGACCACTGGATGCTGTGAAATTGTAGTGGAAGTATTTTAAGGATAACATGTATGGAAAAGAGAAGTATCATTTAGTTATTTTGGACTTATTTTTTGGAAATATTTTTGAATAAGATTTAACTGAAAACTTTGAATAATATTTTCAAGACAACAGTCGTTTAAAAGCGATAACTCATCGGGACAAGAAACCACGTCCATATTTCTTGAGAGAAAATTTGAATAGAGTTCGATATTTGAGGATGCTTCAGGAAATCATCTTTCCGGAAATAATTCAGGTAGCTGGATATAACACGGAAAATATTAATTTTCATCAATACGGAGCACCTCCTCATTATTTCAGGCCAGTAACCAATCTTTTGAATGAACATTTTCCGGAAAGATGGATCATTAGGAGGGGTCTTATTGAATGACCAGCTCGCTCACCTGATTTGACCCCTTTGGATTTTTTCTTGTGAGGATATATCAAATCTCAAGTGTACAGAACTGCCATTGGAACGATGAGTGAATTGAAGGAAAGCATAACAGACGTATACAGGAATCTTACACCAGAAATGTTTGGAAATGTAAGAAGCGAATTTCAGAATCATCTGTTTAACATTTGACTTGATTTTCTTTCTCAATTTCTCAGATATTTATGTAAAATGAACTTTTTTATTCATTCTGGATGATTTTCTTAATTTTGCTTAAGTTCAATAAAACAATCACCTGCCTTGTCACTGAAATTTCATTCTAGGATAGCAGTCTTTTACAATTTTTATAAAAAAGCTTTCATTTAAAAAAGATTCCAAGATTTTACTAGAGCTCATTAATAGCAATCGAAAAGATCCTCATATGGCAGAGCTCTGACATTATGTTCCGCCATTTTTTTTTGGATTAATATTTTTGTTTAAAATTTTGTTATGAAGAATTAAAATACGATTCAAGTGATGTATCACTCGAACCCCAGCTATATCGAAGAAAAACTCAAAATGGCGGACTGGCACCATTTTGGAAAATGGACAATTTTTTTTGTCAATGAGTAGAATCTAAACTGACATTCAGCCAAAAAAAAATTCAAAACGGAATTCCAATCCGTTCAAAAGTGGTGGGGTTACTATAAGAGAGTTCTAACATTATGTACCGCCATTTTGTTTTGGATTGATATTTCTGTGTGGTATTTCTAGAACGTATAGAAAATTGTAAGACGTTTCGATTGAGGTATCACTTGACCCCCCTATATCGTTTGAAGGATAGACATTTTTTTGTTGTCAAAAAATAGATTACTTATGACCTACCATCAACCCATTCAAATTTCAACAGGGGGTGTTACTTTATGGACATACTAAATAGTATTATACATGTAGTTCAATGTCCGTTGTGGTATTAGCCAGAAAAGTAGTTGTTCGCCAGATATTTTCCACTTAGTGAAAGTATTTGGAGCGGAGCGTACTTTTTTAACGTCAGAATATCACATGTATGTTTTTTTCAACAGGAATACTCGACTTTATCACATTTCGCCACGATGGGTTCATTTCTTTTTGCAAATACCTTTCAACTGGCAATGTACTGTGGGATTGGAAATGAATTGAAATATCAGGTACTCATTGATTTATTTATTCATTTATACCTATTTATGAATAGCACTGGAAGCTTAGATTTAAGAAACAGGAAATAGAATAGAACATGATCAACTGCACAACCGACAATTTCCCCTGATATCCCTAATCCTGAGGAAAGCCAATCGAATCGTTTATTCCCTTTAACGTACATGCTTCGAATTATGTGATTATCTGTGAAAGTTTGAGTTTTTGAGGTTGAATTTAGTTTGAAGTGAAATTTTGTTCATCAATAAGTTTTATTTTGTGTTTATCGAAATACTCCTGTAGTGCAGTTTACAAGATGGATATGAAATCTGTTCATCTATTGTCGTAGGTTTGTTATGGATTCAGGGGGAGTAGTCAGGGTACCAGGGGAGAGGTCAAGGTAGCAGGGCTGTATTTCTCTCACTATCGAAGTTATCAATTCATATTATGTACCCTAATAAATGAGACCCTACTGGATATACCGTGGTGATATTTTTGTTTCGACCTCAAGTGACAATTTCCCTCAAATTATATAAACCAATCGAATGCCATTATTTTTTGAATTCAAACCAATGAGAGAAGGACTTTTCGAAAACACTGTCTCCAGCCCGTGGTATTTTCAATTCGGTGTTTCGCCTCTTCCTTATTTATACGTTTCCATAGTTACAATAATGTATGTGAATAGAGAAACGTCAGTTTGACGGTTCAACTCTTCAACTGACATTAATGACATGATGAACCGTTCCTGCAATACGCATTTAGTCCATAATAATTTAGTGTATTCGTGAAATTGTCTGATCGAATATCCCTTCAAAACGCAGAATTTTCAAAATACTTTCACCTTGCCGGTCGCTCGAACTGTGTTACCGTACAAAACACCACTCGGGCAAGCTCTCGTGGTGTTTCTAAGCAACACAGTTTTCGTGACAGCAAGGTGAGAGTATTTTTTGAAAATTCAGCATTTTGTCGAAACATTACTACTGAAAATTGTATTCCATTAGAGACTATTTCAATGATGACACCTAGTGAAATAATATTTGGATCATGTGCAGGGAAAGGACAACGAGGGAAGATGGTGACATAGAAATAACAGATAATTTTCATGGCAATGTATTCGGTACCAATTTGACAGATGATGGAATAAAATTTTACAATAGAAATAGAAGTAGAAAAATCATAATTTTTTTTAGATTTGACAATAGGTCAAACCAACAACAAACACCATTCTTCTAGTTTTCATTAACCATCACCATCACCAATCATAATAATTCGATACATCCATATACAGGGCTATTCAAATTCGTTTCTGTACATGGGGATCTCGTAAACGATAATAGATAGAGGGTTGGTTGAATTATGGCAAAGTTGCGTATTTTAGAGACCTATTCGAAGATGTAAAAAAATCGGATTTATCTCTTTTGGTTCAGGAGATATACAGGAAAAACCAAAAAATCCCAAATAATTTTTTTGCCTGTATCTTCTTTTTTTTTTTGTTTTTACGAAACTCCCAGGTTTTTGGAGAAAACCCCTCAAAAGCAGAGCTTGTGCGAGCAAGGGAGTTCCGGGACCTACAGTTTAAATAAAAGTGAAATCCGAACCACTTCAGCTCAGTGACACACGACCGAGGATCGAACCCAAACCGTCTGGGTGGAAGCCAAACGCTCTAACACCTCAACCACTTCGCTGTGATTTATATTTTCATATACAGGGCTATTCAAATTCGTTTCTGTACATCGGGATCTCGTAAACGATAAGAGATACAGTATCGGTTGAATCGTGGCAAAGTTGCGTATTTTAGCGACTTATTCAACGATGTAAAAAAAATCGAATTCAGTTCTTTTGTTTCTGGAGATATACAGGAAAAATCAAAAAATCCAAAATAATTTTTTTGCCTGTATCTTCTTTTTTTTTGTTTTTACGAAACTCCCAGGTTTTTAGAGAAAACCCCTCAAAAGCAGAGCTTGTGCGAGCAAGGGAGTTCCGGGACCTACAGTTTAAATAAAAGTGGAATCCGAACCACTTCAGCTCAGTGACACACGACCGGGGATCGAACCCGGACCATCTGGGTGGAAGCCAAATGCTCTAACACCTCGACCACTTCGCTGTGATTTATATTTTTATATACAGGGCTATTCAAATTCGTTTCTGTACATGGGGATCTCGTAAACGATAAGAGATACAGTATCGGTTGAATCGTGGCAAAGTTGCGTATTTTAGAGACTTATTCAACGATGTAAAAAAAATCGAATTTAGCTCTTTTGTTTCTGGAGATATACAGGAAAAACCAAAAAATCCCAAATAATTTTTTTGCCTGTATCTTCTTTTTTTTTGTTTTTACGAAACTCCCAGGTTTTTAGAGAAAACCCCTCAAAAGCAGAGCTTGTGCGAGCAAGGGAGTTCCGGGACCTACAGTTTAAATAAAAGTGGAATCCGAACCACTTCAGCTCAGTGACACACGACCGGGGATCGAACCCGGACCGTCTGGGTGGAAGCCAAACGCTCTAACACCTCAACCACTTCGCTGTGATTTATATTTTCATATACAGGGCTATTCAAATTCGTTTCTGTACATCGGGATCTCGTAAACGATAAGAGATACAGTATCGGTTGAATCGTGGCAAAGTTGCGTATTTTAGCGACTTATTCAACGATGTAAAAAAAATCGAATTCAGTTCTTTTGTTTCTGGAGATATACAGGAAAAATCAAAAAATCCAAAATAATTTTTTTGCCTGTATCTTCTTTTTTTTTGTTTTTACGAAACTCCCAGGTTTTTAGAGAAAACCCCTCAAAAGCAGAGCTTGTGCGAGCAAGGGAGTTCCGGGACCTACAGTTTAAATAAAAGTGGAATCCGAACCACTTCAGCTCAGTGACACACGACCGGGGATCGAACCCGGACCGTCTGGGTGGAAGCCAAACGCTCTAACACCTCGACCACTTCGCTGTGATTTATATTTTTATATACAGGGCTATTCAAATTCGTTTCTGTACATGGGGTTCTCGTAAACGATAAGAGATACAGTATCGGTTGAATCGTGGCAAAGTTGCGTATTTTAGAGACTTATTCAACGATGTAAAAAAAATCGAATTTAGCTCTTTTGTTTCTGGAGATATACAGGAAAAACCAAAAAATCCCAAATAATTTTTTTGCCTGTATCTTCTTTTTTTTTGTTTTTACGAAACTCCCAGGTTTTTAGAGAAAACCCCTCAAAAGCAGAGCTTGTGCGAGCAAGGGAGTTCCGGGACCTACAGTTTAAATAAAAGTGGAATCCGAACCACTTCAGCTCAGTGACACACGACCGGGGATCGAACCCGGACCATCTGGGTGGAAGCCAAACGCTCTAACACCTCGACCACTTCGCTGTGATTTATATTTTTATATACAGGGCTATTCAAATTCGTTTCTGTACATGGGGTTCTCGTAAACGATAAGAGATACAGTATCGGTTGAATCGTGGCAAAGTTGCGCGTATTTTAGCGACTTATTCAACGATGTAAAAAAATCGAATTCAGTTCTTTTGTTTCTGGAGATATACAGGAAAAATCAAAAAATCCCAAATAATTTTTTTGCCTGTATCTTCTTTTTTTTGTTTTTACGAAACTCCCAGGTTTTTAGAGAAAACCCCTCAAAAGCAGAGCTTGTGCGAGCAAGGGAGTTCCGGGACCTACAGTTTAAATAAAAGTGGAATCCGAACCACTTCAGCTCAGTGACACACGACCGGGGATCGAACCCGGACCGTCTGGGTGGAAGCCAAACGCTCTAACACCTCGACCACTTCGCTGTGATTTATATTTTTATATACAGGGCTATTCAAATTCGTTTCTGTACATGGGGTTCTCGTAAACGATAAGAGATACAGTATCGGTTGAATCGTGGCAAAGTTGCGTATTTTAAAGACTTATTCAACGATGTAAAAAAAATCGAATTTAGCTCTTTTGTTTCTGGAGATATACAGGAAAAACCAAAAAATCCCAAATAATTTTTTTGCCTGTATCTTCTTTTTTTTTGTTTTTACGAAACTCCCAGGTTTTTAGAGAAAACCCCTCAAAAGCAGAGCTTGTGCGAGCAAGGGAGTTCCGGGACCTACAGTTTAAATAAAAGTGGAATCCGAACCACTTCAGCTCAGTGACACACGACCGGGGATCGAACCCGGACCATCTGGGTGGAAGCCAAACGCTCTAACACCTCGACCACTTCGCTGTGATTTATATTTTTATATACAGGGCTATTCAAATTCGTTTCTGTACATGGGGTTCTCGTAAACGATAAGAGATACAGTATCGGTTGAATCGTGGCAAAGTTGCGCGTATTTTAGCGACTTATTCAACGATGTAAAAAAATCGAATTCAGTTCTTTTGTTTCTGGAGATATACAGGAAAAATCAAAAAATCCCAAATAATTTTTTTGCCTGTATCTTCTTTTTTTTTGTTTTTACGAAACTCCCAGGTTTTTAGAGAAAACCCCTCAAAAGCAGAGCTTGTGCGAGCAAGGGAGTTCCGGGACCTACAGTTTAAATAAAAGTGGAATCCGAACCACTTCAGCTCAGTGACACACGACCGGGGATCGAACCCGGACCATCTGAGTGGAAGCCAAATGCTCTAACACCTCGACCACTTCGCTGTGATTTATATTTTTATATACAGGGCTATTCAAATTCGTTTCTGTACATGGGGATCTCGTAAACGATAAGAGATACAGTATCGGTTGAATCGTGGCAAAGTTGCGTATTTTAGAGACTTATTCAACGATGTAAAAAAAATCGAATTTAGCTCTTTTGTTTCTGGAGATATACAGGAAAAACCAAAAAATCCCAAATAATTTTTTTGCCTGTATCTTCTTTTTTTTTGTTTTTACGAAACTCCCAGGTTTTTAGAGAAAACCCCTCAAAAGCAGAGCTTGTGCGAGCAAGGGAGTTCCGGGACCTACAGTTTAAATAAAAGTGGAATCCGAACCACTTCAGCTCAGTGACACACGACCGGGGATCGAACCCGGACCGTCTGGGTGGAAGCCAAACGCTCTAACACCTCAACCACTTCGCTGTGATTTATATTTTCATATACAGGGCTATTCAAATTCGTTTCTGTACATCGGGATCTCGTAAACGATAAGAGATACAGTATCGGTTGAATCGTGGCAAAGTTGCGTATTTTAGCGACTTATTCAACGATGTAAAAAAAATCGAATTCAGTTCTTTTGTTTCTGGAGATATACAGGAAAAATCAAAAAATCCAAAATAATTTTTTTGCCTGTATCTTCTTTTTTTTTGTTTTTACGAAACTCCCAGGTTTTTAGAGAAAACCCCTCAAAAGCAGAGCTTGTGCGAGCAAGGGAGTTCCGGGACCTACAGTTTAAATAAAAGTGGAATCCGAACCACTTCAGCTCAGTGACACACGACCGGGGATCGAACCCGGACCGTCTGGGTGGAAGCCAAACGCTCTAACACCTCGACCACTTCGCTGTGATTTATATTTTTATATACAGGGCTATTCAAATTCGTTTCTGTACATGGGGTTCTCGTAAACGATAAGAGATACAGTATCGGTTGAATCGTGGCAAAGTTGCGTATTTTAGAGACTTATTCAACGATGTAAAAAAAAATCGAATTTAGCTCTTTTGTTTCTGGAGATATACAGGAAAAACCAAAAAATCCCAAATAATTTTTTTGCCTGTATCTTCTTTTTTTTTGTTTTTACGAAACTCCCAGGTTTTTAGAGAAAACCCCTCAAAAGCAGAGCTTGTGCGAGCAAGGGAGTTCCGGGACCTACAGTTTAAATAAAAGTGGAATCCGAACCACTTCAGCTCAGTGACACACGACCGGGGATCGAACCCGGACCATCTGGGTGGAAGCCAAACGCTCTAACACCTCGACCACTTCGCTGTGATTTATATTTTTATATACAGGGCTATTCAAATTCGTTTCTGTACATGGGGTTCTCGTAAACGATAAGAGATACAGTATCGGTTGAATCGTGGCAAAGTTGCGCGTATTTTAGCGACTTATTCAACGATGTAAAAAAATCGAATTCAGTTCTTTTGTTTCTGGAGATATACAGGAAAAATCAAAAAATCCCAAATAATTTTTTTGCCTGTATCTTCTTTTTTTTGTTTTTACGAAACTCCCAGGTTTTTAGAGAAAACCCCTCAAAAGCAGAGCTTGTGCGAGCAAGGGAGTTCCGGGACCTACAGTTTAAATAAAAGTGGAATCCGAACCACTTCAGCTCAGTGACACACGACCGGGGATCGAACCCGGACCGTCTGGGTGGAAGCCAAACGCTCTAACACCTCGACCACTTCGCTGTGATTTATATTTTTATATACAGGGCTATTCAAATTCGTTTCTGTACAGGGGGTTCTCGTAAACGATAAGAGATACAGTATCGGTTGAATCGTGGCAAAGTTGCGTATTTTAGAGACTTATTCAACGATGTAAAAAAAATCGAATTTAGCTCTTTTGTTTCTGGAGATATACAGGAAAAACCAAAAAATCCCAAATAATTTTTTTGCCTGTATCTTCTTTTTTTTTGTTTTTACGAAACTCCCAGGTTTTTAGAGAAAACCCCTCAAAAGCAGAGCTTGTGCGAGCAAGGGAGTTCCGGGACCTACAGTTTAAATAAAAGTGGAATCCGAACCACTTCAGCTCAGTGACACACGACCGGGGATCGAACCCGGACCATCTGGGTGGAAGCCAAACGCTCTAACACCTCGACCACTTCGCTGTGATTTATATTTTTATATACAGGGCTATTCAAATTCGTTTCTGTACATGGGGTTCTCGTAAACGATAAGAGATACAGTATCGGTTGAATCGTGGCAAAGTTGCGCGTATTTTAGCGACTTATTCAACGATGTAAAAAAATCGAATTCAGTTCTTTTGTTTCTGGAGATATACAGGAAAAATCAAAAAATCCCAAATAATTTTTTTGCCTGTATCTTCTTTTTTTTTGTTTTTACGAAACTCCCAGGTTTTTAGAGAAAACCCCTCAAAAGCAGAGCTTGTGCGAGCAAGGGAGTTCCGGGACCTACAGTTTAAATAAAAGTGGAATCCGAACCACTTCAGCTCAGTGACACACGACCGGGGATCGAACCCGGACCATCTGGGTGGAAGCCAAACGCTCTAACACCTCGACCACTTCGCTGTGATTTATATTTTTATATACAGGGCTATTCAAATTCGTTTCTGTACATGGGGTTCTCGTAAACGATAAGAGATACAGTATCGGTTGAATCGTGGCAAAGTTGCGCGTATTTTAGCGACTTATTCAACGATGTAAAAAAATCGAATTCAGTTCTTTTGTTTCTGGAGATATACAGGAAAAATCAAAAAATCCCAAATAATTTTTTTGCCTGTATCTTCTTTTTTTTTGTTTTTACGAAACTCCCAGGTTTTTAGAGAAAACCCCTCAAAAGCAGAGCTTGTGCGAGCAAGGGAGTTCCGGGACCTACAGTTTAAATAAAAGTGGAATCCGAACCACTTCAGCTCAGTGACACACGACCGGGGATCGAACCCGGACCGTCTGGGTGGAAGCCAAACGCTCTAACACCTCGACCACTTCGCTGTGATTTATATTTTTATATACAGGGCTATTCAAATTCGTTTCTGTACAGGGGGTTCTCGTAAACGATAAGAGATACAGTATCGGTTGAATCGTGGCAAAGTTGCGTATTTTAGAGACTTATTCAACGATGTAAAAAAAATCGAATTTAGCTCTTTTGTTTCTGGAGATATACAGGAAAAACCAAAAAATCCCAAATAATTTTTTTGCCTGTATCTTCTTTTTTTTTGTTTTTACGAAACTCCCAGGTTTTTAGAGAAAACCCCTCAAAAGCAGAGCTTGTGCGAGCAAGGGAGTTCCGGGACCTACAGTTTAAATAAAAGTGGAATCCGAACCACTTCAGCTCAGTGACACACGACCGGGGATCGAACCCGGACCATCTGGGTGGAAGCCAAACGCTCTAACACCTCGACCACTTCGCTGTGATTTATATTTTTATATACAGGGCTATTCAAATTCGTTTCTGTACATGGGGTTCTCGTAAACGATAAGAGATACAGTATCGGTTGAATCGTGGCAAAGTTGCGCGTATTTTAGCGACTTATTCAACGATGTAAAAAAATCGAATTCAGTTCTTTTGTTTCTGGAGATATACAGGAAAAATCAAAAAATCCCAAATAATTTTTTTGCCTGTATCTTCTTTTTTTTTGTTTTTACGAAACTCCCAGGTTTTTAGAGAAAACCCCTCAAAAGCAGAGCTTGTGCGAGCAAGGGAGTTCCGGGACCTACAGTTTAAATAAAAGTGGAATCCGAACCACTTCAGCTCAGTGACACACGACCGGGGATCGAACCCGGACCATCTGGGTGGAAGCCAAACGCTCTAACACCTCGACCACTTCGCTGTGATTTATATTTTTATATACAGGGCTATTCAAATTCGTTTCTGTACATGGGGTTCTCGTAAACGATAAGAGATACAGTATCGGTTGAATCGTGGCAAAGTTGCGCGTATTTTAGCGACTTATTCAACGATGTAAAAAAATCGAATTCAGTTCTTTTGTTTCTGGAGATATACAGGAAAAATCAAAAAATCCCAAATAATTTTTTTGCCTGTATCTTCTTTTTTTTTGTTTTTACGAAACTCCCAGGTTTTTAGAGAAAACCCCTCAAAAGCAGAGCTTGTGCGAGCAAGGGAGTTCCGGGACCTACAGTTTAAATAAAAGTGGAATCCGAACCACTTCAGCTCAGTGACACACGACCGGGGATCGAACCCGGACCATCTGGGTGGAAGCCAAATGCTCTAACACCTCGACCACTTCGCTGTGATTTATATTTTTATATACAGGGCTATTCAAATTCGTTTCTGTACATGGGGATCTCGTAAACGATAAGAGATACAGTATCGGTTGAATCGTGGCAAAGTTGCGTATTTTAGAGACTTATTCAACGATGTAAAAAAAATCGAATTTAGCTCTTTTGTTTCTGGAGATATACAGGAAAAACCAAAAAATCCCAAATAATTTTTTTGCCTGTATCTTCTTTTTTTTTGTTTTTACGAAACTCCCAGGTTTTTAGAGAAAACCCCTCAAAAGCAGAGCTTGTGCGAGCAAGGGAGTTCCGGGACCTACAGTTTAAATAAAAGTGGAATCCGAACCACTTCAGCTCAGTGACACACGACCGGGGATCGAACCCGGACCATCTGGGTGGAAGCCAAACGCTCTAACACCTCGACCACTTCGCTGTGATTTATATTTTTATATACAGGGCTATTCAAATTCGTTTCTGTACATGGGGATCTCGTAAACGATAAGAGATACAGTATCGGTTGAATCGTGGCAAAGTTGCGTATTTTAGAGACCTATTCAATGATTTAAAAAAATCGAATTCAGCTCTTTTGGTTCTGGAGATATACAGGAAAAAACAAAAAATCCCAAATTATTTTTTTGCATGTATCTTCTTTATTCGCAGACATATTGAAAATGTATCCACATTTTGCTGATGGTACTTGATGTGGGCTATCAGAATATAATAATAATAATAATAATAATAATAATATTGGAAAACAAAAAGATAGTTTGACCAAAAGGCGAAGTTCAAATCTGAAGTGCAAAACACAGCAGCTTTGTTCTTCCACTTAACACCCAAAAGCCACTTTTTTCTAGTGGTAGTATTCAGAATAATTTAACAATACCCCTCAGGAAAAAAGTGGCGGATTTACAATAATTGTAGATAGACATAGGTAATAGATAATTCAAATACAAATATATATATACATATATATGAATGGTTATAGCACCCATACAAATAAAAAAATATTTCATATATAATATACATACATTGTTGGGTTATATACAAGACGCACTGACAACAACTTACTTAGGTTTCAACTAAATAAATAATATTGTAAAAGGAAAAAGGATATCGGAAAGTACATAATAGTGGAATAATAGTGGAATTGACAGTGAGGTTTTCATCATTGTTCAAGTAAGCTTTTCTTTAATTTTACTTTGAATATTTTTTCATTCAATTTCTTTAGATTATTCGGCAGCCGGTTATACACAGAGCAGATTTGGTATGTGAAGGATCTTTTAAAATATTCATGGTAGTGTGTAGGAGGTGTGAGAAGATTTTTGAAACGTACGTTGAGATTATGTATATCCGTACGGAAAGTGATTTTATCGTAAAGATATGGTGGTGTTTTCGTCATTATTATTTTGTGATATAGGCATGATGAGTGTTGTTCCCTTCTTTTTTCTTAGTTTAGCCATCCTACTTCCTTCAACTTTGAAGAAATTCCCTGTCTCCGGCGAATCCCATATATGAGACGTAAACAAGAATTTTGAATTTTTTGAATCCTCTGCTTGTTAAGTGAGGTTAAGCTCGGGCCATACAAGGTATCAGCAAAGTTGAGGTTAGATAGAACAAGACTTTCATATATCCATGAATATTTTATACAGGGTGTCATCCGACCTGGGCCACCCCCATCTTTGAATTTTTGACTACGAACCTGTATTTTTCCTTGCAGTTTTTGGATCGTCGACGTTCACTTCATACTGAGAAATTGAATCTCATTTTATATTTCTGGATGTTTCGGTAATATTTTATTATAAGTGGGTGAATTATTCCCTTTTAAATTACGGCCCTGGAAATTAGTTGACTGAGTTAAATAAAAACACAATAGCAACTTTCACGTCTCCTCATGTACCATAGTGTTTTTCGAGAGTATTTTCTTTCATGTTAGGTACAAATTCATATTTCTCCACATTTTCAATGCTCTTTGAGCGTTTTCTACAATGAACTTCAAATAGCAAAATCTTTTATGATTATCTGAAAGATATCTTCAACAAAAATAGATCATATGTATTTTGTTCTATCGTGGTGGCATTTAATATGTGTAAATTCATCATGAATGATAAATAAAGAGGAAATAAAATCTTCCAATTTACACAAAAAATATATACTTGTAACGTGCTTACAATTGTTTCGACACACGGTGTCATCAACTGAGCGAGTTATCAACTAAAGAAACGTCAAAATCACCTTCTTAAATATTAAAATAACATGCATGAAATTTCACTAATGACAATTGCAGGTATGAAATTTCCTAATGACATATAGCTTGGATTAGGGAGCATTTGAGTAGTTACTAGTGAGATAATTAATTATAGGTGAATTGTACAGGTCAATTTGGTCATTGAGAACTAAATTGCTATTGTTACGTAAATGTTTCTTGATTTCTATGGATTCTAATATGTTTAATTTTTGACCTTTAGGTTGAATATGCAAAATTTCAGGATTTGGTGTGAAGTTATGGTTATTGTCAATAAGGTGGTTGGCATAGTTTGAGTCCTGTTTATTTAATCTGTAACTTCTCAAATGCTCACCGAATCTTTGATTAAAACTACGGCCTGTCTGGCCTATATATAATGCATTGCAATCCTCACACTCAAGTTTGTAAACCCCCGACTTCTTGAATTTATCCCGTACAGACTTTGCGTTGTTAATAAAAGAATATAAGTTATTGTTGGTTTTGAATGCAACATTTATAATACGTTTCTGAAGGAAACGGGATATTTTGTTCGTATGCTGACCAAGATATGTTAGACATGCAAAACGTTGATCGGTTTTTATTTTGATATGCGGGTATATTAAATTTAGAGTTTTCTTGTTTTGTTTTTGTTTAAGCAGTCTATTTATAATTGATGTTTCATATCCATTATTTACGGCGATTTGTTTAATTCTGTTTAACTCACACTTGAAATCTAAATCGCTTTGAGGTATATTTACCAGTCTATGAATCATAGAATGATATGCTGCTAGTTTGTGTGATTGTGGGTGCATGGAGTGTTTATGTATTGTAGTGTCTGTATGTGTGGGTTTGTGATATATAGAGAAGCCGTGCGTGTTATTTTTACGGGAGATAGATCTAAGAAGTTTAGTGAATTGTTATCATCCTCTATTTCTGATGTGAATTCTATGTTAGGATTGAGACCGTTCAAATAATTAAGAAAAATATTTAATTGACGTACCGTTCCAACATATTAACAACGCAAAGTCTGTACGGGATAAATTCAAGAAGTCGGGGGTTTACAAACTTGAGTGTGAGGATTGCAATGCATTATATAAAGGCCAGACAGGCCGTAGTTTTAATCAAAGATTCGGTGAGCATTTGAGAAGTTACAGATTAAATAAACAGGACTCAAACTATGCCAACCACCTTATTGACAATAACCATAACTTCACACAAAATCCTGAAATTTTGCATATTCAACCTAAAGGTCAAAAATTAAACATATTAGAATCCATAGAAATCAAGAAACATTTACGTAACAATAGCAATTTAGTTCTCAATGACCAAATTGACCTGTACAATTCACCTATAATTAATTATCTCACTAGTAACTACTCAAATGCTCCCTAATCCAAGCTATATGTCATTAGGAAATTTCATACCTGCAATTGTCATTAGTGAAATTTTAATATTTAAGACGGTGATTTTGACGTTTCTTTAGTTGATAACTCGCTCAGATGATGACACCGTGTGTCGAAACAATTGTAAGCACGTTACAAGTATATATTTTTTGTGTAAATTGGAAGATTTTATTTCCTCTTTATTTATCATTCATATGTATTTTGATAAGCTGAAAAAGAAATGATAGCAATAATTACAACAATAATGATAACAATTGTTCTCATAGTCTACTGAGATTTCATCGGTATTAAAAATGGTAACTAAAGACATTAGCAACTTATAGGTAAGTATTATAGTAACTAGCGAAAATGTGGAGTTATGATCTTTCTATCTCCAAGAATCACTTATGGTGCAAGAAAATGTGGAATACTTGAGATTGAGGATTTGAATGCTTTCGCAACAATGCAGCAAAGAAGTGTATTATGGGCATTAAATAATATGAAAAAACGAGTTCAAAAATATTGCACCATTTATTTTTTTGTGTATATAAATTACTTCATTTCAATTTTCATTGAAATTATAGTGTTCGTTTCGGATGTAATTATTGCTATCATTTCTTTTTCAGCTCATCAAAATACATATAATCTATTTTAGTTTCAGATAATCATAAAAGGTTTTGCTATTCGAAGTTCATTTTAGAAAACGCTCAAAGAGAATTGAAAATGTAAAGAAATATGAACTGGTACCTAAAAATGAAAAAAATAATTTCGAAAAACACTATGGTTCATGGGGAGACATGAAAGTTGCTATTGAGTTTTTACTTAACTCAGTCAACCAATTTCCAGGGCCGTAATTTAAAAGGGAATAATTCACCCAATTATAATAAAATATTACCGAAACATTCCGAAATATAAAATTTAATTCAATTTCTCAGTATGAAGTGAACGTCGACAATCCTTAAAGTACAACAAAAACTACAGGTCCGTATTTAAAAATTCAAACATGGGGTGGCCTAAGTCAGATGACACCCTGTATATAAAATGCATGGACATATTCTGATAGCCCATATCAAGTGCCAATAGCAAAATGTGGACAGATTTTCAATATGTCTGCGAATAAAGAAGATACAGGCATAAAAATAATTTGGGATTTTTTGGTTTTTCCTGTATATCTCCAGAACCAAAACAGATAAATACGATTTTTTACATCATTGAATAGGTCTCTAGAATACGCAACTTTGCCGCAATTTAACCGACACTATATCTCTTATCGTTTACGAGATCCCCATGTACAGAAACGAATTTGAATAGCCCTGTATATACATAAAATATCAGCATACCATAGTATGATACAAAGATTAGTAAATATTCCTCTTTCTGAAGAAAATTTCTGGAAAGAATTAAATATTATAAAACAGATAGCAGTTAACAATGGATATCAAGTCAAATTAATAGAGAATATTCTTGCTAAAAAATTACATAGAAAGACTATCCAAGAAGTGTACCCCACTATGAGGAACCTTAACAAGAATTACAGAACTTTAACTTATTCAGGGCCCGTTTCAGAAAAAATAGCGTCATTTTTGAAAAAACAAAATTTAACAGTAGCATTCAGAACAGATAACACATTGGGAAGGTTTATAAAAAATAATAACGATAAAACACAAAAATCTAAAAAATCAGGAGTTTATAAATTGAATTGTGGATCTTGTTCCGAAGTATATGTAGGCCAGACTGGTAGACCATTCAAAAGCCGCGTACGTAAGCACCGTATGAATTATGTAAATAATAAAACACATTCAACGTATGCCAATGAAGACCATGACTTCGATGAAAACTTTGAAATCCTTCTTGTTGAAAATAAGGGTATTAGACTTAATTATTCAGAATTCTTGGAAATTAATAAATTGAAAAATTCGAATTGTTTAAATGATCAATTGGACCTTGATAGTTCCCCTTTGTTAAACCCTTTCAACTAATTAGGTAGTAGATATGTTTTGAGATTCACAGGTACCTACATTGTAATGTCAATTTTATTTTTATCATAGATAGCTCCTAATTACCTCAATTGTTAACGTAGAATAATTTAATGTATTACATTCGCTTGAGAAAGATACTGTGTATCGAATAATGTCGCGAAGACAATAAATCTGTGGAAATTTGATCTTGTTTACCTTAGTGTCATATATGTAGGATAGCATCCTGTAGATGACGAATAATGACGGGAATGTCAGATTGAAGACGATAGTAAGACGAGTCAAGACGTGATAAATTGTATCTGATATATTACTTTCCGATTAATTGTATTTTACCTTTAAATATACCGTTTCAATCATTAAAATCGCCTGAATCCCATATATACTATGAATTTCCATCAAGTAAATGCCACGTCAATCCAAAATTCATTAGATGTGACAAGAACTTTCGATTTTCAAATGAGACACTCGGCATATTTTCACTTCTCTTGTCTTCATATGATATACTGAATACGAATATGTGTTACTTGTCATTTTTTGTAACCGAATTTTGTTTTTTTTTTCAAAATTCATTATTTATTCTAGAGGGCAATGGATATCTTCAAATCACTAATTTCAGTACTAAAATTTTGATGATAGAACTTATTATGTTTTGTGTCGTGTGTGTGTATGTATTGTTTAGCTCCGCAAAAACTGGTCCTTTTTCGTGGAAATTTATCAGTTAAAATAGTTTTGCTTATACAATCTCAACATCCATAGTGTTCCTCATAAACGTGAGAACTTTCGACCCAAAACCCAATATTACCTGATGAATAATTGAAGAAAACGGCATTCAAGTGCATTTAAAGCTGAACCAAACAAATATAAAACGACAGCTGTGAATAAAAACAACCAGTGATTAGTTTACAAAAAGAACTGAAATAAAAACGCCAGAGTGAATATTAATCTATCAAGGAACATACAGGGTGTAGGTATCTATAATGGCTCAATACTGCAGAAAATGCACTAAAGTTATCAAAAATGGTATAGGATATAGTATCATGTGCCAAAAGTGTTTGGGATGGTTTCATCGTGATTGTGCAGCTCTCGCCATTAAGGAAGTTAAACATTTTTCGGAAGAACTCAAAGACCCTAATGGAAAACGTTACCATTGCATGCTTTGTACAGCCACTGCCAACAAAAAGTCTAATACTGCTACCCCAACTGCTAATAACCCTAGAATATTATTAAGCTCGGATGAATAAAACAATGATAAACTATTTCAACAAATAAAACTTACATGGATGAGAGTCTAGAACGTCACATGCAAAAAATTAAAGAAGAGAATGCAAATCTCCTCAAAAAATATGATGAGAAGGTGAGCTCATTAGAAAACGAAATTAAAGAACTCAAATCTCTGAAAGATGATTTGCTAGAAATTATCAACATAAAACTAGAGGATATAACAACACACCAAATTCAACCAGAAAATCTTGAAGAGGTAACAGCTGAAGCAGTAGAACGAATGAGCCGTAACAAAAATGTTATAATCCGGGGATTACCTGAAAGCTCAGGAACACCTATAGAATGTAAGGAAATGGACAAAGCCAAAATTAATGAAATACTGGATATTGTCTGGGAAGGAGGTCATGTTGTCCCTTACACTATGTACCGTCTGGGAAGACAAGTAGACCGTTCTAAATCCCGTGCACTAAAATTATTATTTGAAAATGAGACAGTAGCGCGGAAAGTCCTCAGGAATAAAACTAAACTAGTTGGATCCTCATACAACAGCCTGAAAATTGCTGATGATAAAACCCCAAAGCAAATAGCTCATCTAGATTGCCTGCGAAGGGAGCTCAATAACAGATTAAAAAATGGCGAACAACATCTCACTATTAAATACATCAAAAATGTCCCAACAATCATCAAAGATACAAAAAACTAGAAAAAAGCGTCATGGATTGGTCTATAATATACACAAACATAGCACCGTTATCTGCAAGATCGTAACATGCTAGAATCAGTACAACAGCGAGCAACCCGAATGCCCTTTGATCTGAGGAGACCATCATACGAAGATCGCTTGAACCAAGAACCAGCTATCCCTGACTACATTTGACAACCGAAGACATCGCGGAGATTTGATCATAACATATCGGATTCTTCATGGATTCCTGCCGTCTCTAAGAAACATGTTCCAGATGAATGCTGATATCCGATTGAGAGGACATAATTTCAAACTTAAGAAGGAACATTTTAGGACTACAAAACGCCAGAACTTCATAGTCAACCGTGTCTTCTCGGCGTGGAATGATCTGGATGCAGACATAGTCAATGCACCATCGGTTTCAGCTTTTAAAGGCCAATCAGATCGTTTAACATTTTTTTTCTTCAATATTCAGAATTTTTAATCATACACCATACTTTGTCTTTACAATGTTCTACCTTCGTTTATTGTACACTTTTTTTAGTCCACAATTTTATTTGTTATTTATTTTTTTTTTTGTAAAATTTTTTCAATATTCTTATACCAATACTTTCATAACTATTCAACCACTCACTACACTACTCATGTGTAGCACACACAAACTCATTTCTTGTATAAATGGGCTTTCATAGGTTTATACCTCAGCCCATTCTCACTTTTAATAATAATAATAATAATAATAATACTTTACTCTTTTTGATCAAAATGTAACAGTAAAGAGTGATAATTGACACAAGGTTGTATTCATTTAATTTATTTTAATAATCGAAAGTTAAAGTCACCTCTGGTGAAACGTCAAAAAACGCTTATGTTGTATGTCTGGATATGTTATTCATGAAATCACAAAAATTTTAAATTGTGATGACTGCATTGAAGGTCTCGTAGGAGATAGAGCTGACTTTTTGTTGTCGTTCATCAACCAAAAAGATAAATGTGCCTCGTTGGTATAATTCTCAGAAGATGTGATTACCATATGCCTAACTGTAGAAAAAGTTACGCAGAATAATTTCAATAAAAAGATCCCTAGGAATAATTTGGTGAGATTTCGTAATTTCGGGAACGTCATTACGGAAACAGCTTCCTGGATGCGAAATTGTTTCCGAAATGATGGTATTGTTTACGGAATGACGTTGAATGGTTTTGATCTTCTAATAATCAAGTTTCGACAAACAATTCCATAAAAACTTGGGAATTTTCTATATTGACGAAATATTGAAGTTTAATCATTTGAATTGTGTCTCTCCATCATATAACATAGTCCAAAGAAAAACCTACGATTATATACTTTTTTGAGAGAGATCAGTTGTTTTTCTTGTCCTCTTGATAGCAGATGTTCACATTTCAGTCAAGATATAGCTATGGTGACATTTTATCCGGCAAAAAAAGTAATGAGGAAAAAAGTAAGATCAGCATGGTGATAAGTAAAAGGCTATATCAAAAAATACCAGTGCATTTTCCGTGAAAGACAGTCTGAGCAGTTTGAGAGCAGGGACAAAGTAGTTCAGTCCGTCTGATGCCAGAAGACATGAGTTGAATAGGAATACCATTTTTAATATTCAATTTTTATTCGATTTTTATATTAACAGTTCCACTACAAGAACCTCTGATCAGTTGGCTCCGGAATGATATAGCGATGTACAAAATGGCGATTATCAAAATAGCGGGTTACGAATTCGCGACATTCAAAGTAGCGATGTACTTTGATTGCGTGTAACAAAACAGCGATGTAATGAAATGTAATTGGTAATGGCGATGTTAAATAATTACGATGTTACAAAATGCCGCCGTGACATTTGAACGACTCAATAAAATGGCGACAGGGAGATGATGACAGTTTTTCGATATGATTTTACTCAGTATGCCTTTTGGAAGACAGTTTTGTCCGTATTTCCTCATGATGATAATGTATGAATCAAAGAATCGTCGTAGGTTCTACATATTAAAAAAATTATTATGAATTTTATTATTATTATCCGGGTACGATTTCAATCATGCTGCCATGTGTTACTTGATGAAATAATAATACTAAAATACCCGAAATACCATTGGCAGCCCGTCAGGGTGGGTCCGAATGGCTGGTATGGCCACGTGAACTTGTATTTGAAAAAGGGAATTCTACGCCCACCCAAACGGTAAGCCAATGGTTTTTCGAGTATTTTAGTTCTATTATTCCATTAAAAAACACATGGCAGCCTGATTGGAATCCTACCGAAACACAATTTTTTGAAAATATTATTATTATTATTTAATATGAAGAACCTACGACGACTCTTTGATTCATGTATTATGATCATGAGGATATACGGACTATACTGTCCTCCAAAAGACACACTGAGTAAAATTGTATCCAAAATGTATCATCTCTCGGTCTAAAACTTTACTAGGCACCCATAAGTTATAAGGCGTGTTCCGTTTCATGCATTAGGTACCCATACACGAAGACATTTTCCTTCGGGACTGGAATGACAAGAAAGTGCGTGGGCAAGCTCGTGAGATAGAACGCAGAGCGCTAAGATTGAACTGGCCACTAACATGAAGCGAGACACAGCGTACCAATCGCACGGGACTGGATGCGAAAGGAAAGGTATGTGAGTTAGTGGACGAAAACTGTCATTTTTCGTGCAAGATAGAATGGCGTGTAGGATTTTAGAAATTCTAAAATTTCTCTGACGAGCAGCAGTTGGCAGTGAGAAAATTGATATAGACCAACAAGTCTTTTTCGGTAGTTTTGTGAAATATGTGGACCAATAACAAAAAACAAAAGGCTGTTCTTGCTTGTTCCATAGTTTATATATACTCAAGCTTGGTTAACAAAAAAAGACGTAAGAGACGAGACTGGACAAAGACTTGGTTTCTTCAAAAACATAAATATAGTCACGTCAATCTGCTGAAAGAACTGAGAGAAACTTATCCTGAAGATTTCAAGAATTATTTAAGAATGAATATTGGAACATTTGATATTCTACAAAACACACTTCGACCGCATTTAACCAAACAAGATACTGTAATGAGGAATTCAATACCGCCAGAAGAACGGTTAATGGCCACTCTAAGATTCTTGGCTACAGGAAGGAGTTACGAAGATTTGAAATTTTCAACTGGAATTTCAGCCCAAGCATTGGGTTATATCATTCCAGAAACTTGTGAAGTGATATATCACACATTAAAACACAAGTATATGCAGGTAGGTCCCTTCATTTATTGAACTACTTCAAACGAACATTATAACACCAATAAAATCTGAAACGAAATAAACATTATTCTCAAATAACATATGACACTAACTTGAAATTATTCAAAAACGCAAATAATAATTTGGTTGAAACGACATTATATATTGGTCAAACTAGAGAAGTTTCCAAAAAAATGTGCAGCTGTAGAGGAACTGCTACTAGCTATGTTCGATGGAGGCACTACGTTATATCCTTGGGTGGTCATAGGTTGTTGTGTTGTAGAAGGACCATACACGAATGGAATATTGTTTATCAAATCAGTAATTCCGCTCAGTTTATTCAATGCTCCCCACGTTAGCACTTTTTGAATTAAATATTCAGCATTCACCTGTTGTGATGATTGCATTGTCTGTAACTTCGCTGAAGTATTAATTCCAACCGCTTGGTATTCTTCGGTAATTGAACTTTTGGTCGAAAGAGCCTCAGTGCAGGCTTTCATGAACTTGGCAGTGGATTCATTATTAGAATTACATTTATTTCTCTTCAATTTCTTTGATGGGGCAGCAGGCAATGGAAATATATGTGAAAAATTATATTACTTACAATTATACCGAGTACTATTGTTTGTTTACAGTTTCCAAGGACCAAAGAAGAGTGGCAATCTATTGCGGCAGAGTTTAAAGAACGGTGGCAATTAATAAATTGTGGCGGAGCTTTCGACGGAAAACATATAAGGATTATTCCACCTGCTCGTTCTGGCGCACAGTACTATAACTATAAAAAATTCTATAGCATCATTCTTATGGCACTAGTGAATGCCAAATATGAATTTATTTACGTCGATGTCGGAAAAAATGGACGTGTTGGGGATGCAGGAGTATTTGAACAAACCTTGTTCCATCAAGCCCTATCAAAGGGTAATTTGAATTTACCTACATGTAATGAAACTGATAGACAGCTCAATTTCAATTTTATTGGTGACGAAGCATTTGCTTTGGGAGAACATTTTTTTAAGCCATTTCCACAAAAAAAGCTGGCACATGAAAGACGAATATACAACTACAGACTTTCTCGTGCCAGAAATGTAGTGGAAAACGCATTTGGGTTGATATCATCTCGATTCCAATTTCTTCAGACAAGTATCAACATTGAACCTCAGAAAATTACCTATGTCATTAGCGCTATTTGTGTGTTGCATAATTTTCTTACAAGACATCTTATGCCACAAACACATCATTTGATAGAGAAGATACAGATTTTCACAATACAATTGAAGAAGAAAGGCGAGGAACTGGCTCTAGCCTTTTTGGATTGCAGTCAACATCTGGAAGGAATGTTAGTAACAGGAAAGCAAAAGCAAATAGAGAGAGTTATGTAAAATATTTCATGGGTGAAGGAAAAGTCAGCTGGCAAGAAGACATGATTAGAAAAGGAAAATCTTAGTTGAAAATTCTTGTTATGATTATTATATGAAAAATATATTTCTTTGAAAACTGAACTCAACCCAAATGTTAACATTTTCGGAAGTAATTACACAAGTGCATCAAAATTATGGATAATTTTCCATGAAAGCATGACTGCATGACTTTATTTTCATATTTTTTCGAAACAAAATACGAAAATAACCGAATACAGTTTTTTACTGACAAGATACAAAAATATCTTTGATCTTACTTCAATGACGTCCACTTCATTTTGGGAACGTTCCCCTTCCTCATCCTGACTTGGGTTTTCTCTCTCATTGCTTTGTTGGTCTTGTCTCTCGTCACAAGAATCACTGACTTCGCTGGTTGGACTTCCCATATTTGAAATACTCTCTGTCGCAGTTTCTTGATCGATTCTAAACTGTAGTAGTAGTTCGAAGTACCATAAAGTTGGTTCATAAATGTCATCTGCCGATGCCCCACTTCTTTGTGAGTATTTAATTTTTTTTAGTTCTTTTCTGAACGATCCACGGATTGATTGAATTTTTTTCAAAACGAAGTTCTAATCTACTTCCATTATCTTGAATTGTTTGCAAACTTCGATTAATTCTGTAATTCCTATATTTTTCAAATTTTTATTCAAGTACTCTTTTGATTTGATTTTCCATAGGGATGTGTGTTGCCTATATACTCTAATGAATTCCGTCATAAATCCTTTCGAAAAGTATCTGTAACATAAACATGCTATTACATTTTCGATGACTATGAACGATAAAACAAAACCTACTATTGTAGGTACTTCAAAAATGATAAAATCTCTGCTTTCAACTTAAACGAAAAAATAAATATAATATTCAACCCATTTCAATTCATAACTCACCTCGTATCCGTCATTTTCTTCACCTGTTTTGAAGGGCCACAAACGATAAAAGATGCATATACTAAGCACGTGGTATTGCGCGTCAACAGAACCATGGCACGCCTGATCGCCTCAAGGATTGGCGTGTTGTACCACACATACATAAGCGCTTTCCTACATTGGGAGCGCATTGACACGCCCACTTTTATATTCCACTCTTTGGCCTTGAGACATCGAAAGTGCAGGAGCTACTGCCCGTTCGTCTAGCAGCGATCAATGCGATCCAAATTAGATCTGTCAAACTCAAAAGTCACGTTCAAACAGAAACGTCAGAAACCGAATTAAAAGTTCAAATTTGATATTTGATGAAGTGTCGAGTATCGTGCATTATTACATTTACCTGATTTACCGTACAATGGAAGAAAAAATCGTCAATTCATTCAACATCATATCGTCGGTCTCATGCCAAAACCACGAATGTGCAATTTGTCATTTCGAATGAGGAGAGTTTCAAGAATATTCGTGATTCTTGCTTTGAAAACCTAGGTAAGTTTTCACATTGGCGAATTCACTCTAGTTCACAGTAGACAACCTGATAGCACTTTCGTGAGTTTGGCAATGGACATTTTGGTAGAAAATTAGTATTTTACATGTTGAAGTCAGAACCCTGTAATTAGCATATTCGTCGTTTTGGCCTGGGACAGACGATATTATCCTCATAACTATCACTCGTATCAGAATCTGAGCTACTCTCAGTTTCACAAAGCTCGCTTCCTACTCTCCCATATTAATTTATTTACTAGATTAACAGATTTGTTTCCGTAACATAAGAATTTGGTTAGCTGATAAAGTGATAAATGTCAACATCTGCGGGAAACGGCATGCACCACGCAAGCAAAAATCGTTCCGATTCAACCCACCAACGTCAATGTTAGTAGAAACGGAATGCTTGAATATGTGTGCAACAGTGATGCGATGAATGCATGACGGAATGGAACACGCTTATAATACTGGTATTATTAACGTGACATTTATAAATAACTGTCAAAAGTTGCTCAAAAATGCAGTTCATAGTTTCACAAAAAGGTGGTCGAATTCTTTTTCCGGAGGTTACAAATACAGAAAGGATAAATCGTATATCAACTCTGAAAACTGGCGATGTGCTAATACTGGATGCAGAGGTTGACTGATAGTGAGGAAACAAGATGTCGAACATCCAATCCCTACTGGTGAACATACTCATGGACCAGACATAGGGAGCAATGACGATGATATAGTAAAAGATCAGATTCGTCAAAGGGCACGAATGACTCAAGATCGTCCAAGATTAATTATACAAGAATGCGCTCAAAATGTTGATACTGAAGGTGTGGTTGCTTTACCTAGTTATGAGGCCGCAAGACAAATTATTCATCGACATAGAAAACAATCTGAAAATTCTACTTCATTCAATTTGGAATCCAATATATTTATAAAGTATCACAAAACTTTGAAAGGTAACAATTTTTTATTGTGGGATTCACGCGCAACAGACACAAGTGATAGAATTTTGTTGTTTGGGATGAAAGCGAACATGCAGACACTGGCTGACTTTAATACTTGGTGTGCCGATGGAATATTTAAGATAGCACCTGACTTTGCATTTCAAATATATACAATACATGCTTTCATTAGAAATAAAGCAATTCCGATGCTATATGCAATTCTTGGTGACAAAAGGAAAGAGAAAAATTAAAGAGTTACAGCCAACCTTAGAACCTAAATCTGTGATGTTTGATTTTGAAATGGGAGCTGTCAATGCCTTCAAAGAAATCTTTTCTAAATCGGATATAAGCGAATGTTTTTTTCATCTTTCTCAAAATCTTTGGCGTCAAATTCAGAGGACATCAGGTCTAGTTAATTTATACGTGACCAGTCAAGAACTCAGAGTAAAATGTAAAACCCTGCTCGCACTGAGTTTCGTACCACCAACATATGTACAGTTTGCGTATGAAATTCTTAAAGTAGAAAGATTTCCCGTCGAAATGACATCTATAACAGATTACTGGGAAAATACATATGTAGGAAGGAGACTGGAAGGAGTTCTGCCCAGATATCCAATCCCCATGTGGAACATGTATGATCAGATCAATACAGATATTCCGAGAACTAATAACTCGTTGGAGGCATGGCATAATGCCTTCCAGAGGTCATTGGATTGCCATCGTCCTTCATTAACTAAACTTTTGGACATATTTCTATTGGAACAAAACCAAACTGAAAACTTCATCTTGACATACAGAGCTGGTTTTAGGAGTACAGAGTCTAACGAAAGCAAGTATACTCAGTTGAAGAAACGCCTTCAAACTATCACACAAGGATACTCATTGCGGTGTGTTAAAGATTATTTAGCGGCCATTGCTTTGAATTTATCAATATAATAATAGAATTGTATAGGTATATTATGGATTTATGTTTTGTTCTATAGTGTTATCATCACATCCTTCTAATAAATGGTTTCTACTGAATCGATATTTTTTACATCGTTCTAAAATAACATCGCTGTTTCAAATGTCGCTATTTCATTACTCGCTGTTTGAAATCAGCGTTATTTCAACATCGCCGTTTTAATAATCGTCATTTTGTACATCGCTATATCATTCCGGAGCCGATCAGTTTGTAGTCGGAGAAAAAAAGTTGGTTTTCAGTGGTAAGGAGTACTCCAGAAGAAAAATATGTTTTTCTAAAAGTGAGTTTGTTGCCAAAGGAAAAAAATGTTGACAGCTCGTCATGGGAGATCAGAAGTTCAGTCAGTTTGGTACTAGAGAATTAGCGTTTTTTCAGTTTGTTTTCCGAAAGTATCCTTACTTCAATGAAAGTTTATTATTCTGGTTGATTTTTCATCTCAATATTTGGAAGTTATAACTTGTTATACCTAACTATTATCAACTGATTTTACTTCCTCAATTGAAAACATTGATCATGAAGTCATATAGCTCAATAGAGAAATGGAAATTGCTTCAAAAGTTGCATTCTCTCCTCTACAAGTGTTCCCAAAAAACAACAATCTCGAAACAGGTCTTTGTTGGTAGCAAAATTTGAAAAAAAAATGTTATTTTCGTCAACCGATTGCACCCCTACTAGCAAACCTCAGAAGTCTTTGGGAGACTATTGTGAGCTAAGGAAGACGCAGCCCTTACCTTCTAACGTGTGAAACTATGCCCGAGACCAATGACCCTTTTTTTCAGAAACTATTGTTTTCTACCAAGACATTTTGATAATATCTACGTCATTTCGGAAACATATCGTCATATCGGAAACTGTATGTTTTATTTCAATAATTGCAAAATGAATTGATCCAAAGCGCTGGATGGTGATGAGAATAATCAGGAGTGCCTATATTTCCAACATGCATAATAAGAATTAAAGTTTACAATATCAATTTGATCTAAATTTGAAAATAACACTTAGGTTTATGAGTGATGTCTGAAAGAAGTGTCTGTGAATCCGTTTAATACTTGCATCTTCAGAAAAAGTTGTTTGCAAATCATTTGTCATTCATAACACATTGCTAAACCAATTTTTATTGCAGAAATTATACACAACAAAACATTTGCAGTCTGTTTCAACACGTTTCCGAAATGACAATTTCTGCACAAGCAACAAAGAAAAGTTACTGTAAGCCTCCAAATACTCGAAATCTTTCGCGGCCGCTTTGATATATATTTCTAGAGAACATGAACTTGTTAAAAAAATACAAATTTGAGGCGATAAACGAATTTCGATATCCAACTTTCGATTATCACTAATTGTCTCATCGTAAAATTATTACCCTTAAAATACTTGAGGGAAGTTTACATTCTATGTCATCAACATAAAGCAAACCGGAAATCCTAGAAGACCCTTTTTCACTTTGAATGAATTACCAGAATTCAGACAGATCGGACTTGATAGATTTCTATGATTTGCAGTATATTGTTCATAGGATTTTTTATTGGATTTCATTATTTTTGTTGTTTTGTTGTTTCTGTTGATTTCTTGTCATATTACAGCTGAAGTGACTGGTTAATAAATTCCAGAATAAAGTTTAATGCCACTCGTCTATTGCCTGGCAACAAGATTTAGAAAAATCTGTAAAATTATTTTCACTTCAATCTCACTATCTTGTGCTAATTCAAGTGACGATCGATAGTTCTCGTCTAATGTGAGGGACTTAATATAATTAGTTTTTGCTATTCATTGAGCTTATTTCATTCTTCTCTATGTTCCGTCCATCATGAGATTATCTGTAGAGTATATAAACTGCCACATATTTGTTATTTATATTTTTGAATAGTTCAATAACGTAAATTCCTAGATGATATACAATTTGTTGCATGATAATAATTCAGTTATTTTTGAATGAGCAATTCTCACCTAGGCATTGAAGTGCCTGTTTTGTGTTGTATTACTCATTCAGACAACAGTTTTGTATTCGCATTTTAAGGAAATGAGATATGATGCTACAATATATTATATGTTATATTAATAGAAATTATTAAGAAATTTGAAACTCTTGGAGGAAACAAAAACAAAAACGGGTAGGTCTAAGTTATGAATATGCTCGTATGAGAGAAGATACAGATGATGTAGGAGCTGTTATTCAATTTTTTTTTCAGGATGTGTCAAATTTATTTGAATTTTCGGTAATATATCGCTAGAAGGCATCTTTAAATTTATTAATTTTTTTTTATTGTTTTCAATTCTATTGGAAGTAGGTTGTACAATTTCGGTCCATAATAGAACACGATTCTTTGTGTATGGCTTTTCTTGCAGAGAGGTATTTTGATATTCAAATTCTCAACTGCTCTAGTTCTTGCTGTTGTATGAGTTAAATAGTTGTTAGTTTGAGGAAATCCATATTAGACACCAAATTACACAACGTAAGATCATTATATCTTGATATGATCTGTTGACAAACGTCGTTTTTTCTTTAAAATTATTTTCAAGATTGAGTTCTTCGCTATTTGTAGGCTATTAATGTGGTTATTGAAAGTCCCACCCTATGCTATCATGCAATATCTCATTATGGATTCAGCCAAAGACTGATATAATAAAAATAAGTTTTTTATTGAATGAATGTCTCTTAGGGTATGAAATTTCCGCATTAGTAGTCTCATCCTTTGTATTATATTTGATACTTTCTTTTCCCATCTCATATGTTGGTCGATAACGAGACCCAGATATTTAATGAATTCTGTTTTTTCTATGACCTGGCATTCACAGTTAAATCTTTTTGTGTATATCATTTTGTGCAATTTGAGTTCATTGATATGCGGCTGGTCATCTGAGTTGAGTGGTAAGGTCTTGAATTTTGTTTTTTTTTACATTCAGTCTCAATACATTGTCATTCAGCCAGAGTAGAATTTTCCTCAGATTAGTTTCAGAAGTATTGTAGACTTCATCCCAACTTTCACCAGTGAAAATCATTGCCGTATCATCAGCATAGCACAATATATGACCGTCACAAGAAAAAGGACCAGACCTAGTACTGTTCCTTGAGATACGCCTACATTGATTTGTAATGTTGTACTGTGCTTGTTACCAGTTTTAACAGTTTGCGTTCGTCCTTTTGAATAATTCTGCATTAGTACCAAAACATGTCCTCTAATACCATAATTACATACTTTGTTGAGTAGGATTTCATGCGACACGGTATCGAAAGCCTTTGCCAAGACCATGAATACTGCTAGACATTTCGAGGACCTGTCCAAGGCCTTTATATATACTTACTATACTTATTGAATTTACTCAATTTAATTAACTTACTCAATATACATAATTTACTGAATCTACTTATAGCCATCACTGATACAAATGTACTTGTAAAAACAGAGTTCATAAGATTATATCTTCAACTCTTAAAAATTTCCAAATGAATAAATAAATATTGAATATACATTTGTGTTCTAGGCCAGTATTCTACCACAATATATTTATCTCAATAGCTGGAATGAAGCTAGCCAGGCACTGAAGAATGATATTATGTTTGTTCTGGCGAAATCTCAAGAAGTTACCGAAGTGACCACCTATGATCTGTACACATTAGACTTCAATCTTTTCATCAAGGTAACTTTTTATATTGAAGATATATGTCGTATTTCAGAAGCATTTGTTGATAAATAAATAAATAAATGAATAGAAAATACAATAAAATACAAATGAAACATAAAATAAAATTAAGTATGATATGATAGCAGCGATTTTGTGCTTTCCTGCTCATAGAAGAGAACATAGGCATCTCCGCTCACCTGGGATCTAGATGAAATTGGGGTCACATGTGAATCATTATATTCATGCCACGTGCTCGCATACGGATGTCTACTGTAGGCTGTGAAGTGTCCGCTACAGGTAGTCCCACTATGATTAGATAATGCATATAGACTATATCTACAAGGGGTTGCGTTTTCTCCTGTATAATTACTCATATCCAATCCTTCTAACGGAAATCAATTTTTCTCGGAATCTTTCTGTTGAAGAAAACCGTTTCAAATGGATAACTGAAATTTTAGGGAATCTAAGAATCGATGAGGATTTCGTGCACTTCCTTCTCTCTTTGCACTTCGCACATGTCGGCTTCTCGTATCCATCCAAAGTTTCTTCCCTTCTGAATGGATCCAAACATTGTCATAGTTTTAGTTGGCCTGCTCTTCGTGGTATTGAGAGTGAAAGATCCCAAAACGGATCGAAAGAGACTGAACAGTAACCACAATAAGTACATTTCAATGTAGATTTTAACTGGCCAACGAAGTTGTCTACAATTTTGGAATTGTCAGTCCTTAAGATTCTTGACCATGACTCTTGAGCCTTTTCACTATCACTCAATTCCTCATCTGTCTCTCTCATTAAGGGTATGGGCTTTTCCGTTACTCTATTGACTTTTCAAGGAGACTGTATTAACAACTCTACCAGAGGAATCATCTGACCAAAGTTCCTTGATCAACTAGGCAAATACTTTGATTGAAGCTCCCTCCCTAGATATGTTAGTGTTTATATCCCTTGTGTGGGCGTCTCTTTTCAAATACTCCAATAAGCATCTTGTGTTCGATAAACACTGGATAATACTGTTCATGAAGCATGTGTCAATATTTTTCAACCCATTAAGACCTAGAATTTTGACAGTCCTATGGGCAAGTTGGAGCTGAACCTGTATTTGCTGCGTTTGCCACTTCGGAATAGTCTATGATGTGCTGATTGCCCCTGTCGCTTGATCGGTGTGTTGAGGTATTAGAGTAAATACTGTTGGATATTAAGTCGCTTGAACTGAAACACTGATTGATGTTATTTGGTATTGGGTTAGGTATAGAAAGGTGCTTTCAGACCGTGGTATGTTGAAAAATTCATCCAAATGACGATCGACAGGAACTGTTCCCAATACCAAAGCTGCGTTGCCTCTTTGAATGGCGATACTGATGCGTTGAAGAACGACTATCATTGGTCACCTGAATAATTTTTCGACCAATATCTCTGATGAATTCCATTGCTTGAGGACCAAATACTCCATAGGTTTCGTTTGCAACAGGGTAGAGTAGATAGAGATTTCCCAAGTTTTGGTATTTTTTAATCTTAACTTTTTCTCCGACGAATTGACGAATTGAGGTGGAGTTTGAATGTGATGCGGCCAGAGTATCTATACAAGTGAAATCCCATACGACTGGTTTAGCAAATTTCCAGGGAATCATTGACATTCCATCTGGTCGTTTACCGTCATCACAACTAACACCTGATGGTTTTAAGATTGCTGGAATTAAAGCCGTTATCAAAGCTCTCTGTAACAAATCATTCACTGCATCATGGCGAGATCTTCGACCAGCGCTGAATTTGCAACTCAAACCATGGAGACATCATCATTCATCAACTTCAGCGCCACATTCATATTTATGAGGAACATAAATGGAAGAACCCAGTCGAAGTCCAACAGTAATTCTGAATGTCTCATCGTCAAGAAAATTACCCAAAGAAGAAACTGGTAGTGCATTGAGCCACGCTCCAGATTCCTTTGAAGACACTGCATTGAGACGAGCCTTCTGAAAAGTAGATTCAGCTGTTTTGAGCAGATTTTCCAATTTAATTTTCAAGAGAGGACGATCCCAGGCACTATGTCTTTTCTTATCCAAATCCTGCAAATGGAGTTTGACTTTAGAAATCCATAACTTTTCCCCCTCTTCATAAAATAAATTTATTATTCCAAGAAAATTTGATAGAAGTATCGAGTTCAACAGATGAGACACACTGTTGAAGGGTGATAAAAAGGCAGGTTTATAGTTAAAAAAAAAGTTTTTACAATAATTCAGAAGTCGTTTTCGGTAGTCCTTTTTGATATAGAGATTCACAAATGTCCCAAGGGTCAAACTCCAAGAAGAGGAGTGGATTTTCTTTCTGCACATACCCCTAATGCGTTCTCAACACAGTTCGCGAATGGACCCCACACGAAAACATATGGAAAATTTGCTCTCGATCAAATTGGCTGATATTTCATTAGGTTATAGTAGGATGGGTCTTCAGAAAAATGTGTGAGTTTAAATGATTTTGTATGTGTCGTTTCTGAGATATAAGTGACCGAAGTTTGTAAAAACGTCGTGGTTGGGTAGGATTGACAAAGAAAAAACTATTTTCTTATTCAAAATAAAATGAATTCAGGATGAAAATGTATTAATCTGAACTGTTAACATGTCGAATTATAATTTTACGAATAATGGTACATTAGGTTGTATACGGGGCATAGTAAAAAAAGTCGTTTTTTGAGATTTTTTTTCTAGCACTATTTCAGAACCAATGAGTCGAACTTTGGCAAGACATCATAGTTTCAGTCTATTCTAGGTGATAAAAATGTGTTTTGCTCCTTGATAACTCTCTGTGTTTGAAATAAGAATTTTTATAATTTTGGATTATACTCCTATACTGAAAACACTTGACACATCGTTTTTTACTACATAAAAATAATATGTTGCCAATGTTTGTTTGAAAAAAAGATTAGATAACTTTCTGATGAATTCAGTTATTTGATATTACCTTTTATTTACATAAAGGGTACGTTACAATTTTTTTCTGGTCATCTACAATCTTTTTATTGAATATCTCAAAAACCATTTCGTTAATTTGGACCTTATTTCACCTACACTATTTTGAAAATGATTACTTTTACATTTGGAAGTGTTGTCAACTTTGCATGCATTTCTAAGATATTATTTTCAAATTTTACGTTATTATGATTTATGGGGTTGTAGAAGTCGTTGATTATATTACGTTCTTGAGTTTGCATGTATTGATGTACTGATTGTATATAGTATCGAATAATTGTTTCGTTAAACTTTTGTAATAGAATTTAATGTATCGAAAGGTTCCCTAAAGATTTGTTCAATCGATAGTAATATCCATATGTCATAATATGGTAAACTCTGAAAATGCATATGTTATAAACGCAACATGCAAAGTTGACAAAACTTCCACATTCAATAGTCAACATTCTCAAAATACTGTGAGTGAAATTATGACCAAATTAACAGAACAGTTTTTGGGATATTCGATAAAAGCATTGTAAATAACCTAACAAAAATATGTAACGCACTCTGTATCAGAATGATATTGAACAACTGAATTCATCAGAAAGTTGCCTTATCTTTTGTTCAATCAACAACAGTAATAAATTTTGAGGTAAAAAACGACCAGACAACTGTTACGGTCTCATAAATACCTATGTTTTTCTTTAACTGATTCGCCTACTTCAAATGATATTACCTTCAGATATCACCTAAATGAAACTCTCTACCTCACTTAAAGGTAATTTCAATCACCACCTGTATATTCATCAGTATATTGACTATATTTAAATGAGTCAGAAAACCTTCCGCATCAACTAGTTGAACCTTAGCTATGAAAAATTGCTCTGATCATGATTTATGGTATCTTCCTGTAGCATATATAGCTGCGGTTTCACTCGGCCTGATCATATTAAACCTTCGTACAGCTAATTGGATGCTTTCAAAGTAATTTATCGCCTGTTTCACATATTTTGCTGATCTCTTCTCTTCATACATCAACTATAAACCTTCTCCACTGGTGAAAATATTCCTACAGAAGTAAACAGATCGTAAACAAACAACAACCAAACATAACACTACTTCTATCATTGAATAATGATCTCTCTCTACCAAAAAGTGACTTTCATACCTTTTCTATTGATGGCATTCCTTTTCATTGTGGTTTTGCATTCCTCGAACATTTCCTGGAGAAATTCGGGAATTTATTCATGAATTTCGTGTCATTTCTGTCATATCCATGACAAATGAAAAGTGACTTATCATTCTGTCATGTCAACTTCAAGTTTCCCCTCTTTCAGAAAACTACAGCTTCATAAAAAAAGCATTTCCTTCTTTTTTGGTCCAGACCAGACACGTGAAGAGCATCGTATTTTTACGGATTTTTGTGTTTCAAATTACAAAACCTTTGATTTATCATAGGACCGATAATCAATACCCAACTTTGGTTGGATTCATGTAGAAACAACGTATGTTTTACTTTACTTTTCTGCTCTGCTTCGAAACCCATCGTCCTAACTTTTAATCTCATCTCACTTGCCTTTATAAAATATTTTCTGAAAGATATTTCCTTTCAGGCCTTCTATCAAGTAGTATAACTTTCTACTTATATCTTAAAGCTTATCTCATTGCATGCAAACGCACACCTTAAGCTTATTCTCCAGTCCATCCTGTAGATGACTAGTACCTGCTAAGCTTTGCACGATACCTGTTCGTAGCTTTTATTCTTTGCACTGAACTATCAAGCTACCCTGTGCAAGCCAAGAAATAATCTAAGAAATCGACAGTAATTGTGGAAGCGGACATCTTGCTCTGGAGGGAGTACAAAGTAGTATTCAGAGAGAGCCCTGCTGAAATTCACCAACACTCCAAAGTCAAGGGAAGCATTAGATAAATGGAGGACGAAATAAGCATCTTCGTATCATCGAACCGTACGAGAAAAGTACGTTAAATAATATAAACTGGTAATTCTGAGTTCAACTTGCTTCGTTGAAAATCACATAGACGAGTGTAAACCGGTGGTATGCATACCGAACATATTCTTCCATCAGTACAATAATTACTGTTGTCGAATTCATCTGTATTGTTATTTCTTTGCATTTCTTGTAGTCGAACCATTGCATTTAAATCGTTTGTTATTGATTATTAATTCTCACATTCCGCCAATTGCCAACTTGTACTGTCATTTTCTATCTTCTTATTCTTTTTCTATGTTTATGGCCTGTTGATTTCTACGGTTGGCCACGGTAGCAAGAATCAGTAGCCAAGGTTTTCTCATATACTCTTCTTTTTCTTCTTCCTCTTCCACATTAGGATGGAGCCACCTGCCTTCTTTCCACTATTTAACTTTTCTAAACATTTTTTCCGTTTCAATTCTTTAACAATATATCACATTTGTTACCTATCTCTCACTTGTTGTAAACTTTTTTTTCAACCTATCTACCCACCCCGTCACCACTGTCTAAAAGCTCAGCCGCGGTATCCACAAACAAGTCAGGGTTCATTAGTTGCTGTTTTCAGTATACGGGTATAATTAAAAATTTTTAAAAAGTCATATTCCTAACAGAGTGAAGGTGCATTTAGTCAACATAAACGTAACTTTAGCACAAGCACTGACATAAACATAACCGTGAAAATAATTTTTTATCAGACCTAATATTACACGAGTTTTAGATTTAGGCATACATTTGATAATGATAGGTACATTTTATGACATGAAACTTTAGGTACACGTGAATTAAGAACAATATTTTTATCGTAAAAGTAAGATTCTTATAAAATTGGGATTTTCAAAGTGACATGTTTTTAGCATAAACTTAATATTGTTGTATAAATGGTGCCATTTGATTTAACAGATTCAACTTTCGTTTTTAAAATATATTTAAGCACAATTTTAAAATGATGTTGACTAAATGCACCTAGAGTCATCAAGAAACAAAACACGTTTTTATCAGCTAGGATAGACGAAAACTATAATGTCTCGCTAAAATATAACTTGGTTCTAGAATAGTGCTAGAATAAAAATCCCGAAAAACGACTTTTTTGACTATTTCCCGTATACAATGTATGATGTACTTTCATTATTGGACATGTCAACGAGTTTTGATGAGTACATTTTCATCTTGAATTTGTCTTATTTCAACCAACAAAATAGTTTTTTCTTTGTCAATCCTTTGTCAAGTACAACCTTTTCACGAATTTCAACCACTTATACAGTGTGACCCATTTAAAATGGAACCACCCCTGTAGAATACGCATTTTTCAGTCAATCCCAAAAATAATGTTTTCTCAATATCAAGCATCAAAAACTGTATCTTGACACAAATTTTCATAACTTCAGTTTCATTTCCGAGGCAATCTATGTTTTTTTTCTTTGTCAAAAACGGAAAAGTTTATTAGGCAAATTCTGTTTTCAAATTTGACTACACCACTGGATTCGTAATCGTTATAAATAAAAACCATCAAAATTTCATAAAAAAATATTGGTTAACAACGAAGTTACAAAAACTTAAATTTTGGAAACAAAGTATTTGATTATTATTTTTATTTAGAATATAGACATATTTAAAATCTGGCAACACTGTCGATACAAAGTGGAACACTAGTGAACTTGTACAGTGAAAATCCGAAGTCAATAGCTCATTCTGTTCTACAGTTATAACTCCTGAAAGTATGGTAAAGTGAACGATTTGTATTGGAAGCGATTTTGTAATAAAAAGCTGACTACGCCACTGGATTTGTAAATTACATTTCCTTAAAATCATTTATTTAAGTGTAGGTTAAAGTGTATTTGAAAATAACAGAAAATTGAAAATTCATTTTCAAGTTATGCAGTAGGACATTCTTTCATAGCCGATAAAAATTGATATACAATAATAAAACAGAAAGCAAGACAAAAATTGTTCCCTTTAAATTCTGCAGAACTCGAGTAAAACAAGCTTTTGAGAAGGTATCAATAATTTGAAGAAAGCTGAACTAATACACTAGGTATATGTAAGTATTGTACTAAATCAATAGTAGGCTGTGATTTTGACAGCTAATCATAAATAAAATAATAGTTGTTAGTTACGTGTATTTAATAATGGCTCTGCAATAGGGATGTTCACAAAAAATAAAACCGCTCATAAATACAATGAAACCATAAACTATGGCCTTAGAATTAGATCTATGAAGTTTAATGAAATTCCAGAAAGGCGTTAGCCCAAAATTTTCATGTGAAATTGCCGCATTCGTTTGAATGCACGAAACGCTTTCCGAGTGGCGTGACGTCAGCGATTCGATCGTGAGTCCCGCGCCAAAACGAAAACAGGTGCACTCGTTTACGCTTTGAACGCTGGCATTTCTTTCGAAATAAAGCCGTAACCTTGTTTCCTGAGTTAATTGTTCTACTGACTACTACATGATGGAAGAGGGTTTTCAAAAGGCTGATTCCCATAATTCACCAACAGTAGATGTTGTTATGGTATCTGATTTTTAAACAGTGTTCAAAAACCTGAATCAACCGCAAACAAGTAAAGGCTAAACAGTAACTGTATAATATGTGCACACCTATTTTGATAATTCATTGTATGGCAGAGACTATATGGTGATCCTGCTACCAATAATATGCACATTTGTTCCGAAATCATGTTCAATTTTACTATAAATTTTGTCATAATTTCAGGTGAAACTAGCGGCAATAAAATAAGTTAGGTGAGGTATGGCAATTTTTGAATAGAAATGTATGGCACTCCCGTGTTTATTAAAATAACATATTTTTCAAAATGAGTAGCTAATGACAATGTTTGGTTTACTTCGATTTTATTTTGCTTGGACTTCGTGATAATACAGGATGAAATTTTAAAAAAAGGTGAATAATAAAGTATTTCTATTATTCAAACCGCAGTTATTTATGATCTTTGCTAATAATAATTGTAATACATTGTTTGGAACCTTTGGGATAGTAATGATAAGATTGAACTGAGGTTAATCTGAGATTAAACCTAATTTAATCTTCCTCTTGAGGATGGTCAATTGGTGATTGAAACACGTGTCGTGGAGTTGAAAATAATGGTTTGGTGTTGGGATAAAACTCCAGTATTCAATGATAATAACTCAATTCAGTATATTCAATTCAGATTCATTCAAAATTCCAGAAATTTTCCTTTTTCTTGATCTTATCTCGCTACTCATACGGGAAGTGGTTTTTTTTCCGCCTGCCAACTGAAAATATGCGGTACTACTTCCGGCTTCATTCGAGCTTTAACTTTACTTAACTTATGATTCTTTATAGTATTTCATATCTTATGCAAGCTGTAAACATTAAATTATTCAATATATCGTTAGTGATACTAACAAAGACCCTAACTCACGTTGAAATGATCTTCATAACAAATAAAAAACTGTTTTCACCGACACCTCTTTTATATCTTCCTTCTTACAGCAGTAAACCATATCTAATTTAGGTTTGAAAGATTTCGTACAGACGAAATCCAGCGAAACCCACAGCTGTAAATGATCAACACATAAAAGCTCGCGGTATTATAATGCACTCCGCTCACACTATCAAAGAAATGACGTCAATTGCTGCTACCCTCGTGCAGGGTACGTTTTCTAGCCTCGCTGATTTCATCATATCTTTTTTGCGTTTATTTAATCACATTTTTATTTTTGAGACTTTTTGTGCTGGTGATGTGTTTTTAGAGAGGAATAAATGTCGAAATAAATTATAATTAAAAATTAGTGGACACACCTATTATCATTAGAAAAAATAATTGAAATTGTAAAAATTTCTGGGGACAATTATCATAGTGAAAGAGAAGTAGCTAGGATATTTAATCACAGACATCCAAATCGACTTCCGATTGACAGAAGCACCGTTAGCAAAATTAACAAAACATTTAAAGAGACTGGTGCAGTAACCAAACATATTTAAAAAAATAATCACTGAAGAAGAAATTTGAACGATCGTGCCGTTGTAGATTATTTCACAAACTACCCGAACAGAAGCTTACGAGTCGCCAGTTTGGATTTAAACTTACCGAGAGAGAATATTCGGCGATGTCTCAAACGAAACAGAATGAAAGCATTCAAACCTAAATTTCTTCACACTTTAAAGGAAGGTGATGAAGTGAAACGTATGGAATTTTGTTTGTGGGTACAAGGCGAGTACCTGAATACAAGAAATTTTTTAAACTACATAATGTTTAGTGATGAAGCTTCTTTCAGCACATCTATCATCGCAAAATGCTCGGTATTGGGCTACTGAAAATCCGCACTGGTTCATAAATTGTAAAAGTCAATATTCCTAAAAAGTTAACGTTTGGCGTGGTATAGTGAAAGATATAATAATGGGTCCATATTTTTTTGATGGAAACATGAACGGGCAAAATATTTTGGAATTTTTAAATAACCAATTAGAATAGAATAGAATAGAATAGAATTTATTTGAGCAAGTTACAATTATGTTTTTGACAAGTCAATCAGGTACAAAACGTTAATTGAAAGTCATTCAAAAATACATGTAAAATATCACAAACAGACATAACAATATTTAAAATCGAAACAAGAACATGACTTATTGTTGAAATTAGAGTCAGGACAAAAGATTGAGAAGTGGGGGCGCTCTCAGATATTCGTCGATAGAGTAAAAACAGTGGAACAGTGAGTGTCGTTTTAGTTTTAATTTGAAATAATTGTAATTGAGCATCTTGAACTCTTGAGGCAAAAAATTGTAGAGTCTAATATTCAGAGAATTCATCTGAGATTTGTTGAGCCTATATCGGGAAGGTCTTATGTCGTGCGCTGCACGAGTTTGATAATCGTGAAAATCAGAATTGGAAGAAAAATTATTTTTATTTCTGTGAATTTCTAGAAGAGTATTATAAATAAATAAGGAAGAAACAGGCATAATAGCGAGATCTTTGAAGAATTGTTGACAATGGTCTCTGTAACCAGCACCAGCAATGACTCTTATTGCCCTTTTCTGCATTTTAAAGACTTTACATGAGTGAACAGAGTTTCCCCATAACAGTATGCCGTAATTAATATGTGTGTGGAAGAAAGAAAAATAACACGACCGTACAGTGTTGTCGCAGAGTTGATTTTTCAAATTGCGCAAAAGAAATATTGAACTTGATAATTTATGACATAACTGTTCTATATGTGATGACCATGATAGTCTATCATCGATTAATACTCCGAGAAGCTTGACACTCTTTTCATTGCCCTCAATGCCTTTATTGAAAATCAGTTTTTGCGTTTTATTGTTGTTTAATTTGAGGTTATTTGCATTAAACCAGTTCTGTGCCCTATTCAAAGAATCGGCCATGGTGTTTAAAAGACTATCTGCATTAGTGGAAGAGTAAATTAATGTCGTGTCATCGGCGTAAGCAATGCATTTATTAGGGTACATGAAGTGAAAGAGATCGTTCAGGTAGATAATGAAGAGTGACGGGCCAAGAACTGATCCCTGAGGTACCCCATGTGAAATAGTTTGAAAGTCAGAATGTGTCTCATTTATATATACTGCTTGTTTTCTGTCACTCAGGTAGGACTGTATCAAATCGAGAGATACACCTCTGACGCCATAAAACCGCAGTTTATCAACTAGAGTGGAGTGAGAGACACAGTCGAAGGCCCTTGACAGATCACATAGAGTAATGGAAGTATTTTTGCCTTCTTCCAAGCCTTCGACTATCTCACTCACGATTTTGAAAACAGCATGTGTGGTGCTGCATTTTGTTCTAAAACCAAATTGACAGCAGTTGAGAAATTTATTAGATTCAAAATATTTCATAATTCTCTGCTTCAGTATAATCTCAAAAACTTTGGAAAAGATGGGAATTATATGTATTGGGCGGTAGTTTGATAGTTTTTGAATATAGGTATTACTTTCGCAACTTTTAATATATCAGGAAATTCTCCTTTTGAAATGCATGCATTGAAAAGAGTAACAAGTGGATCGATTATCAGGTCCAAAGTTTGTTTCAGAAGTTCACTGTTCATCACATATACGTCAGTACACTTCGAATTCTTCAAGTTACGTACTGCATCAATGATCTCGTGACTTGTCACCGGCTCTAGAAAAAAGGATGAACACGATGTAGGCAGACCCTGTAGAAAATCGTTTGGATCAACGTCATCCTTATTGATTGTCTCAATCAGGTTTTCTGCGATGGTACAAAAATAATCATTGAAGGCATTTGCCGGTATAGCAGGGTCAGGTGTACATTTCTTAGATTTATTCCTTTCAAAATGGACAAGTCTACAACTGCCACGAACCTTGTTGTCTGATTCGCAGATGAAGTTATCGTAGGCTAGTTTTTTATAATGAGTTAATTTTGATTGATAGTGCCATCTCAGAATATTAAAATTACTGTAGTCCCTGGTAAAGTTACAGATATACTTTACTTCGGATAATGTGTCCCTTAGTGGGCGTCCATAACGGCGCACGGCACATAGTATCGTACCATAGTATCGTACCCTAGCATCCGAGTGCCAAGCAAATGTTCTTATGTAAATAAATACGGGTGGCCACAACGGCGCACCGCACAGCGCCTCGCACCATAGCCTGGTACCAGAGTATCGTATCCTGAAATCGAGCTTAGTATTATTTGACCCTCGCACAGAGCATCATAAATAAAGAAAAATTAATTACCGGAATCTTTATGCGAGAGCATGACAGTTCTGCCACGATATATGTATTTTATCGCCAATTTTGAGTACAATATAATCGAATGTACTCAAAAAACGCTGTTTGTCTTTTCTTAGATCGTTATAAAGATGATGGTATTCACCAAACTGACTTCGTTTTTATTTACAGGATGTACAGTTTTCTTTCTTTTCTTTTTAATAAAGTTCCACTTGTGTATACTAGAGTTGAGCACGATATCATCTTCATTTGACGAAGTTAAAGAAGAACTCATGTTTACCCTGCTGCTTCGTCAGAAGTTGAAAATAAACTGCGGAGAAATGCTAGGTGCGGTGCGTCAATATGGACACTCGAAGGCACTGCTATGTGCTAGGTCGATGCGATACTATGGTACGATACTATGTGCGGTGTGCCGTTATGGACGTACCCTTAGCGTTCTCAATTCCTCGTTAAACCACTGAACAGGGGGTTTTGTGACAGTTGAACATTTTTTCAATGTAAAATGTTTTTCAATCAAAGAGGTGTATAAATTGACCAAAAAATCTGCAATTAATGAGCAGTCCCAGTCGCGCAACCTAATATTCTCCCAATCGACCTCGATGAGGGAAGCTCTGAGATTTATGATACCTTGTTCTGAAATTTTCCTCCTCATAATTACCTTGCGCTTTTCCTCTTTCATATTATTATTCAGATATATCAACTGAGCTAAATGGTCCGAAAAGCAAGGATCGAGAACTTCTGTAGTATAATCGATTCCATTCAAATTTGTGAGGATGTTGTCAATGCATGTTGCTGAGTGAGCAGTTATTCTAGTGTGATCCCAAATTGTGATTTCGATCCCGAATGATTCTAACAAATGCGCAAGGTCAGTGAGGGCAGAGGATTTGCCACGGAAGTTCAAATTGACACCGGTAATAATGATTCCTGTTCGAATTGCAAGGCAATGTAAATAAATTTTTTCCAGCGAATCCAGAAAACAGTTTTTGTCCCCATTAGGAGATCTGTGAAGATAAACCAGTATGATATTATCAGACAAGGGTTCAATTGCACAGAATTCTGCCTGTACCTCACTCGAGAAACCATTCAAATCAAGTGCCTTGTATTTCGTTTTTTCATCAACGAAAATTGAAACACCCCCATGTCTCAATTTTTTTCTACAAAAATATGAGGCTAGCCTATAGTCAGTTATATTGATGGTTTGAATAGCAGTTTCACCTAACCAGTTCTCCGAGAAACGTATAATATTGAATTTATTTTTGTCAGTATACATATTGATTGAGTTTAATTTGTTGTAGGCATACATTTGATAATGATAGGTACATTTTATGACATGAAACTTTAGGTACACGTGAATTAAGAACAATATTTTTATCGTAAAAGTAAGATTCTTATAAAATTGGGATTTTCAAAGTGACATGTTTTTAGCATAAACTTAATATTGTTGTATAAATGGTGCCATTTGATTTAACAGATTCAACTTTCGTTTTTAAAATATATTTAAGCACAATTTTAAAATGATGTTGACTAAATGCACCTAGAGTCATCAAGAAACAAAACACGTTTTTATCAGCTAGGATAGACGAAAACTATAATGTCTCGCTAAAATATAACTTGGTTCTAGAATAGTGCTAGAATAAAAATCCCGAAAAACGACTTTTTTGACTATTTCCCGTATACAATGTATGATGTACTTTCATTATTGGACATGTCAACGAGTTTTGATGAGTACATTTTCATCTTGAATTTGTCTTATTTCAACCAACAAAATAGTTTTTTCTTTGTCAATCCTTTGTCAAGTACAACCTTTTCACGAATTTCAACCACTTATACAGTGTGACCCATTTAAAATGGAACCACCCCTGTAGAATACGCATTTTTCAGTCAATCCCAAAAATAATGTTTTCTCAATATCAAGCATCAAAAACTGTATCTTGACACAAATTTTCATAACTTCAGTTTCATTTCCGAGGCAATCTATGTTTTTTTTCTTTGTCAAAAACGGAAAAGTTTATTAGGCAAATTCTGTTTTCAAATTTGACTACACCACTGGATTCGTAATCGTTATAAATAAAAACCATCAAAATTTCATAAAAAAATATTGGTTAACAACGAAGTTACAAAAACTTAAATTTTGGAAACAAAGTATTTGATTATTATTTTTATTTAGAATATAGACATATTTAAAATCTGGCAACACTGTCGATACAAAGTGGAACACTAGTGAACTTGTACAGTGAAAATCCGAAGTCAATAGCTCATTCTGTTCTACAGTTATAACTCCTGAAAGTATGGTAAAGTGAACGATTTGTATTGGAAGCGATTTTGTAATAAAAAGCTGACTACGCCACTGGATTTGTAAATTACATTTCCTTAAAATCATTTATTTAAGTGTAGGTTAAAGTGTATTTGAAAATAACAGAAAATTGAAAATTCATTTTCAAGTTATGCAGTAGGACATTCTTTCATAGCCGATAAAAATTGATATACAATAATAAAACAGAAAGCAAGACAAAAATTGTTCCCTTTAAATTCTGCAGAACTCGAGTAAAACAAGCTTTTGAGAAGGTATCAATAATTTGAAGAAAGCTGAACTAATACACTAGGTATATGTAAGTATTGTACTAAATCAATAGTAGGCTGTGATTTTGACAGCTAATCATAAATAAAATAATAGTTGTTAGTTACGTGTATTTAATAATGGCTCTGCAATAGGGATGTTCACAAAAAATAAAACCGCTCATAAATACAATGAAACCATAAACTATGGCCTTAGAATTAGATCTATGAAGTTTAATGAAATTCCAGAAAGGCGTTAGCCCAAAATTTTCATGTGAAATTGCCGCATTCGTTTGAATGCACGAAACGCTTTCCGAGTGGCGTGACGTCAGCGATTCGATCGTGAGTCCCGCGCCAAAACGAAAACAGGTGCACTCGTTTACGCTTTGAACGCTGGCATTTCTTTCGAAATAAAGCCGTAACCTTGTTTCCTGAGTTAATTGTTCTACTGACTACTACATGATGGAAGAGGGTTTTCAAAAGGCTGATTCCCATAATTCACCAACAGTAGATGTTGTTATGGTATCTGATTTTTAAACAGTGTTCAAAAACCTGAATCAACCGCAAACAAGTAAAGGCTAAACAGTAACTGTATAATATGTGCACACCTATTTTGATAATTCATTGTATGGCAGAGACTATATGGTGATCCTGCTACCAATAATATGCACATTTGTTCCGAAATCATGTTCAATTTTACTATAAATTTTGTCATAATTTCAGGTGAAACTAGCGGCAATAAAATAAGTTAGGTGAGGTATGGCAATTTTTGAATAGAAATGTATGGCACTCCCGTGTTTATTAAAATAACATATTTTTCAAAATGAGTAGCTAATGACAATGTTTGGTTTACTTCGATTTTATTTTGCTTGGACTTCGTGATAATACAGGATGAAATTTTAAAAAAAGGTGAATAATAAAGTATTTCTATTATTCAAACCGCAGTTATTTATGATCTTTGCTAATAATAATTGTAATACATTGTTTGGAACCTTTGGGATAGTAATGATAAGATTGAACTGAGGTTAATCTGAGATTAAACCTAATTTAATCTTCCTCTTGAGGATGGTCAATTGGTGATTGAAACACGTGTCGTGGAGTTGAAAATAATGGTTTGGTGTTGGGATAAAACTCCAGTATTCAATGATAATAACTCAATTCAGTATATTCAATTCAGATTCATTCAAAATTCCAGAAATTTTCCTTTTTCTTGATCTTATCTCGCTACTCATACGGGAAGTGGTTTTTTTTCCGCCTGCCAACTGAAAATATGCGGTACTACTTCCGGCTTCATTCGAGCTTTAACTTTACTTAACTTATGATTCTTTATAGTATTTCATATCTTATGCAAGCTGTAAACATTAAATTATTCAATATATCGTTAGTGATACTAACAAAGACCCTAACTCACGTTGAAATGATCTTCATAACAAATAAAAAACTGTTTTCACCGACACCTCTTTTATATCTTCCTTCTTACAGCAGTAAACCATATCTAATTTAGGTTTGAAAGATTTCGTACAGACGAAATCCAGCGAAACCCACAGCTGTAAATGATCAACACATAAAAGCTCGCGGTATTATAATGCACTCCGCTCACACTATCAAAGAAATGACGTCAATTGCTGCTACCCTCGTGCAGGGTACGTTTTCTAGCCTCGCTGATTTCATCATATCTTTTTTGCGTTTATTTAATCACATTTTTATTTTTGAGACTTTTTGTGCTGGTGATGTGTTTTTAGAGAGGAATAAATGTCGAAATAAATTATAATTAAAAATTAGTGGACACACCTATTATCATTAGAAAAAATAATTGAAATTGTAAAAATTTCTGGGGACAATTATCATAGTGAAAGAGAAGTAGCTAGGATATTTAATCACAGACATCCAAATCGACTTCCGATTGACAGAAGCACCGTTAGCAAAATTAACAAAACATTTAAAGAGACTGGTGCAGTAACCAAACATATTTAAAAAAATAATCACTGAAGAAGAAATTTGAACGATCGTGCCGTTGTAGATTATTTCACAAACTACCCGAACAGAAGCTTACGAGTCGCCAGTTTGGATTTAAACTTACCGAGAGAGAATATTCGGCGATGTCTCAAACGAAACAGAATGAAAGCATTCAAACCTAAATTTCTTCACACTTTAAAGGAAGGTGATGAAGTGAAACGTATGGAATTTTGTTTGTGGGTACAAGGCGAGTACCTGAATACAAGAAATTTTTTAAACTACATAATGTTTAGTGATGAAGCTTCTTTCAGCACATCTATCATCGCAAAATGCTCGGTATTGGGCTACTGAAAATCCGCACTGGTTCATAAATTGTAAAAGTCAATATTCCTAAAAAGTTAACGTTTGGCGTGGTATAGTGAAAGATATAATAATGGGTCCATATTTTTTTGATGGAAACATGAACGGGCAAAATATTTTGGAATTTTTAAATAACCAATTAGAATAGAATAGAATAGAATAGAATTTATTTGAGCAAGTTACAATTATGTTTTTGACAAGTCAATCAGGTACAAAACGTTAATTGAAAGTCATTCAAAAATACATGTAAAATATCACAAACAGACATAACAATATTTAAAATCGAAACAAGAACATGACTTATTGTTGAAATTAGAGTCAGGACACAAGATTGAGAAGTGGGGGCGCTCTCAGATATTCGTCGATAGAGTAAAAACAGTGGAACAGTGAGTGTCGTTTTAGTTTTAATTTGAAATAATTGTAATTGAGCATCTTGAACTCTTGAGGCAAAAAATTGTAGAGTCTAATATTCAGAGAATTCATCTGAGATTTGTTGAGCCTATATCGGGAAGGTCTTATGTCGTGCGCTGCACGAGTTTGATAATCGTGAAAATCAGAATTGGAAGAAAAATTATTTTTATTTCTGTGAATTTCTAGAAGAGTATTATAAATAAATAAGGAAGAAACAGGCATAATAGCGAGATCTTTGAAGAATTGTTGACAATGGTCTCTGTAACCAGCACCAGCAATGACTCTTATTGCCCTTTTCTGCATTTTAAAGACTTTACATGAGTGAACAGAGTTTCCCCATAACAGTATGCCGTAATTAATATGTGTGTGGAAGAAAGAAAAATAACACGACCGTACAGTGTTGTCGCAGAGTTGATTTTTCAAATTGCGCAAAAGAAATATTGAACTTGATAATTTATGACATAACTGTTCTATATGTGATGACCATGATAGTCTATCATCGATTAATACTCCGAGAAGCTTGACACTCTTTTCATTGCCCTCAATGCCTTTATTGAAAATCAGTTTTTGCGTTTTATTGTTGTTTAATTTGAGGTTATTTGCATTAAACCAGTTCTGTGCCCTATTCAAAGAATCGGCCATGGTGTTTAAAAGACTATCTGCATTAGTGGAAGAGTAAATTAATGTCGTGTCATCGGCGTAAGCAATGCATTTATTAGGGTACATGAAGTGAAAGAGATCGTTCAGGTAGATAATGAAGAGTGACGGGCCAAGAACTGATCCCTGAGGTACCCCATGTGAAATAGTTTGAAAGTCAGAATGTGTCTCATTTATATATACTGCTTGTTTTCTGTCACTCAGGTAGGACTGTATCAAATCGAGAGATACACCTCTGACGCCATAAAACCGCAGTTTATCAACTAGAGTGGAGTGAGAGACACAGTCGAAGGCCCTTGACAGATCACATAGAGTAATGGAAGTATTTTTGCCTTCTTCCAAGCCTTCGACTATCTCACTCACGATTTTGAAAACAGCATGTGTGGTGCTGCATTTTGTTCTAAAACCAAATTGACAGCAGTTGAGAAATTTATTAGATTCAAAATATTTCATAATTCTCTGCTTCAGTATAATCTCAAAAACTTTGGAAAAGATGGGAATTATATGTATTGGGCGGTAGTTTGATAGTTTTTGAATATAGGTATTACTTTCGCAACTTTTAATATATCAGGAAATTCTCCTTTTGAAATGCATGCATTGAAAAGAGTAACAAGTGGATCGATTATCAGGTCCAAAGTTTGTTTCAGAAGTTCACTGTTCATCACATATACGTCAGTACACTTCGAATTCTTCAAGTTACGTACTGCATCAATGATCTCGTGACTTGTCACCGGCTCTAGAAAAAAGGATGAACACGATGTAGGCAGACCCTGTAGAAAATCGTTTGGATCAACGTCATCCTTATTGATTGTCTCAATCAGGTTTTCTGCGATGGTACAAAAATAATCATTGAAGGCATTTGCCGGTATAGCAGGGTCAGGTGTACATTTCTTAGATTTATTCCTTTCAAAATTGACAAGTCTACAACTGCCACGAACCTTGTTGTCTGATTCGCAGATGAAGTTATCGTAGGCTAGTTTTTTATAATGAGTTAATTTTGATTGATAGTGCCATCTCAGAATATTAAAATTACTGTAGTCCCTGGTAAAGTTACAGATATACTTTACTTCGGATAATGTGTCCCTTAGTGGGCGTCCATAACGGCGCACGGCACATAGTATCGTACCATAGTATCGTACCCTAGCATCCGAGTGCCAAGCAAATGTTCTTATGTAAATAAATACGGGTGGCCACAACGGCGCACCGCACAGCGCCTCGCACCATAGCCTGGTACCAGAGTATCGTATCCTGAAATCGAGCTTAGTATTATTTGACCCTCGCACAGAGCATCATAAATAAAGAAAAATTAATTACCGGAATCTTTATGCGAGAGCATGACAGTTCTGCCACGATATATGTATTTTATCGCCAATTTTGAGTACAATATAATCGAATGTACTCAAAAAACGCTGTTTGTCTTTTCTTAGATCGTTATAAAGATGATGGTATTCACCAAACTGACTTCGTTTTTTATTTACAGGATGTACAGTTTTCTTTCTTTTCTTTTTAATAAAGTTCCACTTGTGTATACTAGAGTTGAGCACGATATCATCTTCATTTGACGAAGTTAAAGAAGAACTCATGTTTACCCTGCTGCTTCGTCAGAAGTTGAAAATAAACTGCGGAGAAATGCTAGGTGCGGTGCGTCAATATGGACACTCGAAGGCACTGCTATGTGCTAGGTCGATGCGATACTATGGTACGATACTATGTGCGGTGTGCCGTTATGGACGTACCCTTAGCGTTCTCAATTCCTCGTTAAACCACTGAACAGGGGGTTTTGTGACAGTTGAACATTTTTTCAATGTAAAATGTTTTTCAATCAAAGAGGTGTATAAATTGACCAAAAAATCTGCAATTAATGAGCAGTCCCAGTCGCGCAACCTAATATTCTCCCAATCGACCTCGATGAGGGAAGCTCTGAGATTTATGATACCTTGTTCTGAAATTTTCCTCCTCATAATTACCTTGCGCTTTTCCTCTTTCATATTATTATTCAGATATATCAACTGAGCTAAATGGTCCGAAAAGCAAGGATCGAGAACTTCTGTAGTATAATCGATTCCATTCAAATTTGTGAGGATGTTGTCAATGCATGTTGCTGAGTGAGCAGTTATTCTAGTGTGATCCCAAATTGTGATTTCGATCCCGAATGATTCTAACAAATGCGCAAGGTCAGTGAGGGCAGAGGATTTGCCACGGAAGTTCAAATTGAAGGCACCGGTAATAATGATTCCTGTTCGAATTGCAAGGCAATGTAGATTAATTTTTTCCAGCGAATCCAGAAAACAGTTTATGTCCCCAGTAGGAGATCTGTGAAGACAAACCAGTATGATATTATCAGACAAGGGTATAATTGCACAGAATTCTGCCTGTACCTCACTCGAGAAACCATTCAAATCAAGTGCCTTGTATTTCGTTTTTTCATCGACGAAAATTGAAACACCCCCATGTCTCAATTTTTTTCTACAAAAATATGAGGCTAGCCTGTAGTCAGTTATATTGATGGTTTGAATATCATTTTCACCTAACCAGTGCTCGGAGAAACGTATAATATTGAATTTATTTTTGTCAGTTTAATTTGTTTGATATGCATTGAATGTTTACATGAAAAATTCTTACCGAGTTATGATTATTTTTAACACAAACTGAGTTTAACTTTGAATCCATTGATGAAGTATTGGTTTCACTTGGGGAAATAATTTTCACTTCACCGCATTTCTGTGCCCCTTTGGGTGAAAAAAGCCTGTTTATCCAGGCACCTGTCGGCCCATGCACCTGTCGGAACCCATGCTGCAGATAGGTTGCATTCATTGATTGGAACCTTGAAAGAAGAGAGTATTGCGGATACATAGATTTAATCGGCTCACAGGTTGCCTCAGGAAAAATAGGTTTGATAATTTCCAATAATTCCTCGCTTGTGAAATCTGGATGTAATTTAAATACATGTAGAAACGCTTTATTTGGGGCAATTTTTGTCGTGAGGCTGCTATTACTGCCAATTATAGGTTTGTTCATTGGTTTTTTCTTTCGATACTTCACTGTGGTGAAATGTTCTTCCTTATCTAAATCAATGATATCCTGACACTTCCTCTCAGAAATTGCAAGTGAAATTGCATTCGAAACTGCTGCACCCGTAATGCCAGTTGGTATGGGTGAAGTGTCCACTCCCTTTTACGTGGCAACAGAATACGCTTTTCTGCCATTTCCCTCTACTTTGTTGTGGTTTGACTGCGTCGATGAGTTCGATTTACGAATAAAAGGCGATTTGTAGAGTTTATCGGTAGAATTCTTTTTACCGCTGCTACCAAGTTGATTCTGTAAATCCTTTTGCGAACTGTTCAAGTTCAATGTATGATTTTGACCCGTATACTGCGAGGTAGATGGAGCATTTCGAACGAGATTATCGGACGAGATAGAAGAAATTCCACTTGCGGAACGAGTAAATTTACATTTCCTGCTCGACGGCTGTTCCGTTCACAATTCCAGGATTATTAAAGAGTGGCTGAATGATCAGTTCCCAAATCATTGGATAGGACGAGGTAGTGACTCAATTGAATGGCCACCTAGATCGCCTGATCTAACAATACTAGATTTTTTTCTATGGGGTATTCTGACACAAAAAGTATACAAAGCGAGACCAAGGAATCTAGCTGAACTCATGCAAAGAATACGTCAAGCTTGTGCCGAAATTACACCTCAACAAATAAGAAATAGTGTGAAAAATATTCGGAAGAGACACGATAAATGCATCGAACTGGATGGAGGTTTGGTAGAAGCCACGAAAATTTAAATATTTAGTCTTAAATTAATGTTTATCTTAGTTTTAGTTTTTGATCAATGGCATTTTATTGTTGAATAAATACTTTAAAACTTGTTTCTGCTCATTTTGTTTTTATCGGTTATAACCTACTACTGTATAACTTGAAAATTAATTTTTAATTTCCTCTTATTTTCGAATAAACTTATAAGCTGATTTTAGGGAATATAATTTACAAATCAGCTTTTTATTACAAAATCGCTTCCAACACAAATCGTTCACATTACCATACTATCAGGAGTTATAACTTTACTGTAGAACGGAATGAGCTATTGACTTCGGATTTTCACTGTATAGGTTCGCTAGTGTGTTACTTTGTATCGACAGTGTTGCCAGATTGTAAATTATGTCTATAATCTAAATAAAATAATAATAAAAAACTTTGTTTCCAAAATTAAAGTTGTTGCAACTTCGTTGTCAATCAATATTTTTTCATGAAATGTTGACGGTTTTTATTTATAATGATTACAAATCCAGTGGTGTAGTCAAATTCGAAAACAAAAATTGTCCAATAAACTTTTGTAGTTTTTGACAAAGAAAAAAACATAGAGTGCCTCGGAAATGAAACTGAAGTTATGAAAATTTGTGTCAAGATATAGTTTTTGATGCTTGATATTGAGAAAAAAATATTTTTGGGATTGATTGGAAAATGCGTATTCTACAGAGGTGGTTCCATTTCAAATGGGTCACACTGTATCTCAGAAACGACAAATCCTAAATCATTTAAATTCACACATCTTTCCAAAGACCCATCCTACTATAAAATAACGGAATTTCAGCCAATTCGACATAGAGCCAATTTCCCATGTGTTTTCGTGTGGGGTCCTTTGATTTTGAGGTCATTATACCCTTAGCAACGGCAAAGAAAATTTCACGTTAGGATTTTTATTATCCCGAAAATATGCCAATGACAAGTATTTGTCCTCATATTTTTACTACAACACTTTACGAAAAAATGTAATTCTTTAATAGAATGCCTTCAGCGAAAACGTGAATTTAGTCGCAAGTGAGGAACATTCTCATAAAGTTAACTTTTGTTTCTAGTGACGAAAGTTAAATTTATATTTTCAATTATTTTCCGCCCTCGTATATACAGTGATTCCAAGATACGGTTGTCCACTATGGGGATATCCGAAACGGTAGTAGATACAGTTTTGGAAAAATAAGGGTCCATCTATATGGAAGTATGATATTTAAGAAAAAATTTTTGATTTTCAAGTTATTTTGGAGAAACTGAATTTTTTCATTTCTTATATTATTTTTTCTGGTGCTATAGTCAGAGTTGGAAGGAAATAAAACATACTTCTTTAAAGAAACTTTTTATAAGTTTTCTTGTTCTGATATGAGATTGACTTTCCAACGTTTCGTTATCGAGCACCCATCATCAACTTTATTGTTTTTTAAACGGCCCTATGTTGAAGAATACCGTGTTTTGAAGTATTTATTTATCTGAATTCAATGATGTATCACATATGATAATTTATTAACGTTTCAGATCTTTCTCAGCCATCATCACGACTCATTAAATAATTGTTACTGAAATAGAGTATCCTAGAAGGTCAAGGAAGTAAAAAGTTTGAGTTGACTTGTTTTAGTTAATGCTAAAACAAAAGAAAAACACGAAAAAACAATAAGTCACGCACTTATACAATTAATTAACATCTTGACTGCAAAGAAATTCGTACTGACTTACCCATGGTGCCACAGAAAACGGGTACCGTGTAAAAATGATATATGAGATTAGCCTACTATTCAGTTATCGCTTCATATAGATTTCAAATTTGAAGTAGAGGTAAAGGATTGAAATATATGAAATTTTATTGAAACGTTCCTGACATAATCCTACAGTACGAGTCAGAAGTGCTGGCAACTTTTTTATAGAAAATTGCACCTTGTCTATTTTCGTCAGCTTGACAATTTTCCAGGAATACTTATCACAAAAATTGTTGGTTTGTTAAGATTCGTCCACTAGATGGAGCTGAAATCGAAAAAGTTTAATATTCAAATCGAACAATTCGAATGTAGTGGGTAGGGTGTAGGGATAGATTCATACACATTGTTTGCGCTCGATAGATCAATTTCGGAGAGAAAAATGTACGTAAAATTATGATTGAAAAATATTCAGAATCAGTGAGCCCGACCTTCGAGAGACATCAAAACGACTTACCAATTCTGGTTGAAACACCCGAAACGTCCAGATGATGTTTCTCTTCTTAAAAGGGCCCTTTTTGATGGAAATCTGGAATTCGTAGGTGGAAATCCGGTATGCAGGTGAAGCTCCGCAGGAACTAATCCAATGATCAATGTCACACACACAACCGATATAATTATCAAATAACACAATGCGGGTAATTCTAATTAATGAGAATAGCGGAAAATAAAATGGTTTTCGTAGGAAAAGCCGGTAGCGGGAGTACACTTTACGATGTATATCGTTTAAGTTTTTAAGTGATACTGTCGTCTGTGCCAAATGCGACACAAAAAAAAGGTTCAAGGTCGCACTTCGAAGTCAGACGTTTTGATGCTCTATTTCACGATAATAATAATGATGTATGATTTTAATAATTGAAGCGAGACGCAACATTTCTGCCCGGCCAAAATGCAGCAATTGCATTTTAAGGAAGAAAGAAAGAACGAAAAGAAAAAAAATAAATCAATGCAAAATATTTTTCTTACAACACACACAAATAAAATGCAAATATGAATGAACTATTCTAGTGGGAGAGGGCACAGTTTAACCAGAGGGCGTTTCAATGTACCACTTGCCGTCTTGACAGTGGCAACCCTGGCTATTTTATCATCTCCCACGTGCAAAGTTAGGATACGTCCGAGTAACCATCGACACGGAGGGAGGTTATCGGCTTTTATTAAAACAAGGGTACCGATTTCCGGGTTAGTACCAGTTTTCAACCACTTTCCTCGTTGTTGCAAAGAATGGAGATATTCTCGTTGCCAGCGTTTCCAAAAGTCTTGATTTATCCGTTGGATCAACTGCCAGCGTGACAAACGGTTGATAGGGAGCTCAGTGTAATCAGGAAGTGGTAAGGCGGTGACTGGCTCCAAATTTAGAAAATGGCTCGGCGTGAGCGCATGTATGTCCTCAATATCTGCACCAAGGGGGGTCAAAGGGCGAGAATTCAATATTGCTTCGATCAGGGTAAGAGTGGTGTAGAACTCCTCGTAAGTAAGGATCTGTTGTCCCACTACCCGGGCCAAGTGTGATTTTACCGATTTAACTCCGGCTTCACATAAGCCATTGAAATGTGGGGCACTTGCTGGACTAGGGTGCCAAGTTATTTTCTCATGATCAGCTGCATCTTTCATTAATTTATTCAGTTCACGATTAGACCCAAGAAAGTTCGTAGCGCAGTCACTGTGTATATGAGATACGTGGCCACGACGTGCAATAAGCCTTTGCAAGGCTGCCAGGAAGACTTCTGTTGAAAGATCACTTGCAAGCTCCAAGTGAACTGCCTTAGTCGCGAAGCAAACAAAAATACACAAGTAAGCTTTAGTTGTTCTGACTCCACGTTGGCGGCTAAAAGAAATTGAAAAGGGTCCACCAAAGTCCACGCCACAGCGGGAAAATGGTTTAACCTGTGCGAGACGACATTCTGGTAAATTACCCATAAGTGGTTGGTAATTCGATCTGGGTTTCGTTCTCCAGCAACGAATACACTTGGAAATAACAGAATGAATTGCTCGTTTGGAAGATAAAATCCAAAACTGTTGCGACAGCAAAAAATGGGTAGTTCGAAAACCGGCATGAAAGATTTTTTCATGAAAATACTTTATCAAAAGTACAGTCAGTCGACTCTGGCGGGGTAAAAGAATAGGAAATTTTGCAGAGTACGAAATTGAAGCATGTTTGAGTCGACCACCAACTCGTAATATTTTTTCTTCGTCAAGAAAAATTTGTAACTTTCTCAATGGCTTGGAGAAGCCTTTGTTTTCGAGCTCTTCTTCGAAGTGCAATTGCTGAGTTCGTTTGACAAGTATTAGAAGAGCGTAATGGAGTTCTGACTTCAGTAGCGGACCAGATCTTTTCTGGGAAGGATTTCGCAAATTGAAGCTGAACCGGAACAAGTAACATATAACGTTTTGTATGGTCCTAAAAGAAGAATAATTTTCAAGGATAGTATCCAAGAAATTTTCTTGAGTTTGGGTGGTTAATAAAACAGTATTTACCTCCTCCTCCTTAGGAAGGTTAATTGTCTCCAACGTGGGCAGGGAGGTATGCGAAATATTATCCATTTCTCGCAGAAATGGGGGGCCTTTGAACCAAAGAGTGTGACAAATGAGCTGCGAAGGAACCACACCTCTCGAAGCAATGTCTGCCGGGTTTTTCGCTGTCTCAATATAATACCATGAAGTCTGGGGAAGCTGATCCTGTATAAAAATCACGCGATTGGCGACAAATTTTTTCCATCTTTGTGGGGAACCTTTAATCCAGCACAGTACAATCTGAGAATCCGACCATGCGCAGATTCGTGAAAAGGTAATTTTTTTATCAAAAATATCAATAACATATTTCATTAACTTCGCAAGCAGAACCGCTGCACATAACTCTAAGCGAGGAATTGTAATTTTTTTCACTGGTGCAACTTTCGATTTAGAACAAATTAGGTTTGTTACAATGTTATCTGTTCCATCCAGAATTCTGAAATAAATTACACAAGCGTAACCTCTTTCACTGGCGTCACAGAAGCCATGCATTTCGAATTTTAATAAATTTGAATGAATATTTAGTGCAGTTGTGATATTGCGGGGAATCTTCAAATTGCATAAGAGTGGTAAATCAGTTTGATATTTTGACCAGATGCGAATTATTTCATCACAAGGTAGATCATCCCATCCTATGCCTGATATCCAAAGCCTCTGTATCAAATTCTTGCAGAAAAATGTCACAGGTGCTATGAAACCAAGGGGGTCGTAGATGCGAGCTAATTCCGAAAGTAAAGTGCGTTTTGTGCAAACCCTGTTCAAAGACGGGTTGACAGAAAATGAAAAACAGTCATGTAGCGGGTTCCACAATAAACCTAAAATCTTCAAGGCATTATCAGGAGAGTCTTGTGAAAAAGACAGGGGATTTTTTGATAAATGACTTACGGGTAAGTCGGCGAGCAGGGTAGGATCATTACTTGACCATTTACGCAGTTCAAACCCACCTTTTTTCAAGAGAGTGATGAGTTCATTTCTGGTGAGCTCAGCTTCTCTTCGAGAAGGTAGGGATATAACAAAATCATCGATGTAACACAAGGTTTTTATGACGTTGGCAGCAAGAGGGAAATCATTACCTTCAGTATCAGCCAAATGCCGTAGCGTGCGAAGGGCTAAAAATGGGGAACAGTTCATTCCGAAGCAAATTCTGGTTTGGCGATAATCTTGAATAGGCGAATTCGCAGAAAATCTCCAGATTATCCTCTGATAATCTCGGTGAGATGGTTCAATAGAAATCATTCTAAACATTTGTTTTACGTCACAGCATAGGACATAGGCGTGCAGGCGGAAATTCAATAAAATTTCAACGATATCTTGTTGTAATTTTTCTCCAATGTAGAGATGATCATTCAGACTGGTCTGATTTGGAAGCTTGGCGGAGGCATTGAAAACGCATCGTAGTTTTGTAGTCAAACTATCAGGTTTGATCACACAGTGATGCGGTAGATAGTATGACTTGAGTGGTACAGCCTTTTCTGTAATCAATTCCATATGATGCAGTTGTAAGTACTCTTTCATAAAATCAGAGTACAGCGAGTATAACGCGGGATTCTTCAGAAGACGACGTTCTAATGAATAGAAGCGATGCAAAGCGAGATCTCGAATTCCCGGAAATTCCGGTAATTCACCCTTGAAGGGCAGTGAAACTGTATAATGTCCACTTCTATCACGCTGAACAGTCTCTAAAAATATTTTTTCACAAGTTTCATTTTCAGGGGGAACCGGAAATTTATCTGGAACACTCTCTATTTCCCAAAAGTTTTTGAGAGTGTCCTCCATAAAGAGAGGATCGTAGGAACTACAAAAATGAGCACGTGTCTCATTTGACGAGAGATTGGAGGTTTTACCCATTAAAATGTACCCGAAAATCGTATTGATCGCGTCGGGTTCGTTCTCTTTCCCAGAGATACGACCATTTAATAAAATCTTAGAAAATATTTCTGCCCCCAACAAAACGTCAACATTTCCTGGCCTATGAAAATCGGGGTCTGCCAGTTGAAGGTTAGCGATATGATTCCAGGTACCATAATGAATATTAGAATCTGGCAATTTATTGCAAATATTATTCAAAACAATAGCGTCGGTATGATATACCGGGGATTTCCGATAAGCAGCTTGAAATGAAAGTGTAACTCGTCCACTACTAACAGAAGATTCCATTGAATCCAGACCCTTGATTTCAATGGAGCATCTAGTCTTAGGTAAACCAAGTTTAGTGACCGCTCTATGTGTTAAGAATGAGCTCATGCTTCCACTGTCTAGTAAGCATCGTAAAGGTTGATAGTTTCCGAAACTGTCAAGAACGTTTATGTAAGCGGTGGCAAGTAGGACACTTGTCTGTTGTGAAAGTATTCCAGAACCTACAACGATTGAATCTGTTCGGTTTTGGACGTAATTAACCGAAGTGGAGGCGACTGAACCCGATGTAGGTTCGACGGTTTCCGAAGATACCGTTGTAACAGGAGTTGAAATCTTATCCTGGTGAAGTAACGTGTGATGGCTTTTCGAGGAACATTTCCTACAGCCATATGAGGAACGGCAAGCTCTGAGGTCATGTGATGAACTCAGGCAGTTCAGACAGAGGCGTTTACCTTTACAAAAGTCATATCTCTCTTTGGGTGATTTACTGGTGAACGACTGACAGTAATATAGCGAATGATTTTGTTGGCAAAAAATACAACAGGAAGCGGGCGATTTGTTCATGAACATCGAAGTAATGCGATTTTGCGTAGCTGGGGGCTGTCTGAAGGAAGAGGAATCTGAACTTGCGGTTTTTTTACTCCCTTGAGAAGATATTTTAAGTGTATCCAAAATGACACATTGGTTATTCAAAAACTCTGTTAATTTATCGTAGCTCGGTATTTGAGACGATTTATGATCCATTTCAAATCGAGTAAGCATTGTACCATCTAATCTTTTCATCAACATCATCACTAGAACAAAGCTCCACTGATCGGTGGGCAAACTCAATGATTTCAAAGCGGCAAGATTTTCTGAAAATGTGTCCAATAACTTACGCAGCGTTACCGGGTTTTCAGAGTCTATTTTAGAGGTACCATCAAGTTCCGCCCAGTGAGCTTGAGCTACTAATCTAGTGTTCGAATATCGATCAACTAAGGTTTTATATGCAATGTCATAATTATCTGAGGTCAAAGGCAGTGTCCGAACTATCGATAAGGGTTGACCTTGCAACGATGAAATCAAGTAGTTGAATTTTTCAATTGCAGTAAGGGAATTATTATTATGAATAAGCGACTTGAAATGATCAATAAATGACGTAAACGCTTTATAATCTCCACTGAAACGTTTCAACTCAATTTTTGGCAAACGAACGTTAGGCTGAACATTACCTACGCCCGTCATAGTTGAGTTATGAATCAAAGATCCCTGTGGACCCACATCTGACTCAAACAAGTCAGCATAAATTGATTTCACGTCAAAAAACTCTGACAAAAATCCCTCCCTGATAATATCCTCCGGCCCTGTTTCTGCATCTGGGGCAGAAAGCAAAGCAGAAACTAGACTAGTATGATTTTTCAGAAACTCTTCCCTGATGCTCTCCAATTCCGCGAATCGTACTCTGAATAAAGAGCGCACAGATTTATCAGTCTTAGCTTTTTCAGCGAGATTTTTCAAAATAGTAATATCGCTAATAGCGGTGTTGCGGTAGGCTTTATATTTCTTTATCTTTTCCATGTTCAAAGGAATATTTATAACAAAAAGACGAGAAGAAACTTCGGGATTGGTGAAAGCAGTGAAAAAAAAAACACCAAATTTACAATGTTTACGTTCGGAAATACGTAAAATAGGAAGCGGAGAATCACGGCGCCAGCGATCAGGTGATTACAATTTACCTTTCGCGGGCAGATAACGAATTGAACTCAGGCAAATGGTACAATGAAAGCGAATGAGCGTGTGAAGAGAAGAATTGATAGCAAGCAATACGCATGTACTAAACACTTGCAATCTGTTCATGCGCCTCAAAGAAGGAAGCGAATGTTTCTTGACAAATATGGCTGTGTTGAATTATTCGATAATTTAATTATTATTGAATGAAATATTTGAATATGAATTGGAGTATAATTTCACACTAACATGAAAATGGTTACCATGATATCATTGAATAAAGTGTGAAAAGTACGAATTTTACGAAAATTAAGTTCAATTTGCAAATTTTATCGTATTTGAAAGATGATAAAAAAAATCCTGAAAATGCAATTTCCACTCAGTAATCTGATCTGATTCAGCGGCTCGAAGGACCAAAATGTTTGCGCTCGATAGATCAATTTCGGAGAGAAAAATGTACGTAAAATTATGATTGAAAAATATTCAGAATCAGTGAGCCCGACCTTCGAGAGACATCAAAACGACTTACCAATTCTGGTTGAAACACCCGAAACGTCCAGATGATGTTTCTCTTCTTAAAAGGGCCCTTTTTGATGGAAATCTGGAATTCGTAGGTGGAAATCCGGTATGCAGGTGAAGCTCCGCAGGAACTAATCCAATGATCAATGTCACACACACAACCGATATAATTATCAAATAACACAATGCGGGTAATTCTAATTAATGAGAATAGCGGAAAATAAAATGGTTTTCGTAGGAAAAGCCGGTAGCGGGAGTACACTTTACGATGTATATCGTTTAAGTTTTTAAGTGATACTGTCGTCTGTGCCAAATGCGACACAAAAAAAAGGTTCAAGGTCGCACTTCGAAGTCAGACGTTTTGATGCTCTATTTCACGATAATAATAATGATGTATGATTTTAATAATTGAAGCGAGACGCAACACACATATTCCTGTCTTTTCAGTACAAAATAATAATAATAATAATAACGGTAATAACAAGGTAATAAATATTTTCTGCCAAATATGAAGAATAATAGTTCAAAAAAACGTAAACGAATTATGACCCGGTAATTCAGTACTGACTTCTAAAGATAAAATGATGAATTTTGGTGAATTTTATGGACGAAAAGACCAAGCCACATGAATACTTTCGATATGGAGATCAAATATACTAACAAATTCAGATGTGCAATCGATGAACCAGTTGTAAAATTATACAGCATAATAGAAAAAAAGCTTCTGTAGATGTTTCTGATGTATCTGGCTATAATTAGCTACTCAGAAAATCACTGGGATTGTAAAAAAAAAATAGCACTAGAACTCATTTTTGATATAACGTCAGTTCACCACAATAGATTTATTTCTAAATAGGAGAGCTCATCAAACAATCACAACTCGTACGTGTGACCCAAGAACAAGATACACATCAATCAGTTATAAAAGATCTTTGAATAAAGTCCATCGTCTGCTCTAATTGAAGGAAATGCCGTGAGAGTCAAAAAAAAATTGTAACTCAATTTGTCAGTAGTAGAATGTACCTACTTATATATTTTTCTGAAAAATCCATTTTATTTTGAACATTATCTTTATCTATAGTAACAGACTGTATGCCTACCTCTTTTCCTAGTCTGCTTTCGGTGTGGTAAAATATTCTTGCATGTTTTGAGGTGAATCCACACCATCACCTCTCCATCTCTACTATTATAATTGTGTTATGAAACCCCGCCCCATTTGTAAAATTTGAACCAGAAAGATAGAGAATTGAAACAAAATGGAGTTGAAATGAGAACGGATTTTCACAATAACTTGAAAGTTTGACAGTGGCCAAAGAACCCCGCACAAACCTTATGGAAACTGGCCCTCTGTCGAATTGGCTGTAACTTTGAGAAAACGAAGTTCTCGGCATCCCGAACAAAAGGCTCTACGGGCACAAAAAGATCCTATGAGTAGTTTCGGAGGTATGGGACCTACAAGTCCAAGACTTTTAATGATGTTGCACCTGTAAGTAGACTTAGCTGGGAGTCAAAATAAACGTCAACTTGAGCTATGGCTGTTGAAAAATAGTATTTTTGAATTCTACCGTTCAAAAGCAAGTGATGGAAATGTCGGAAAACCGGGGAAAACCTGAAAAATCGTGGAAAACTTGCTTAAAATCTACATTTTTCGCTGTCGAGATGTAAAATGTCTCGATTTTTTCAAAAAAAGAATTCTTTTTCAGAACTTTACGGCTCTTGCTTAATACCAAAGTGTGGGAAAATCAGAGCAAATGCTTGGGCGGGTTAATGATGCAAATCCTTTACAAGCTAGACTAGTACAAGAAAACTTACTACGCACAAGAGGAAGATGGGTACCATTGACACCCCAACACGTTCCATTATTTCCGCAATTGGAATTAGATTTTATACGCGCGTTTACACTTGGGTCTTATCAACTCCGCCTAGCTCCTTCTTATATTCAGGATTCTTTATTGAGAAATGTCATTGAAATTGAAGAAGAAGGTGATCAGATATTGGAAATTGATTTGAATATGAATGAGCCTGGTGTAGTCAGACTCCGAGTTTATTCTCGATTCACGAATGCAACGCGCTACCAAACGTGGATTGCTTTTAATGAAGAAAATAACCAGGAAGAAAGATTGGATGAAAACGATTCTATCCTAGGTCACTATTGTACTTGTAAAGCTGGAGCAAGAACCTTAGGTAGTTGTGCTCATGTTGCGTCCTTACTCTGGTATTTAGGATATGCACGTCATCAAGCATCTAACTCTCTCAAGATTTAAAACAGGACTGCAGTTTAGGAGCATAAAATATCTGTCTGCAGTTAGCCTGGGTCTCGGGGTCCCAATTTCTATTTAGATTTGGCAATAAATATATATATATATATAAGGGCTGTTCAAGAAATCAAATAGTGAAATGAATCTCTTTTCGGTTTCTTCTACAATCTGCTTGTGCATTGAATATTTTATAACTCAGATATTCCGACATTACGAGAAAAAAAAACATAATGCAAATTTGTCGCATTATGAAAAAAAAACTCTTTATATCTAAACAATTGATCTTATTTCTACTTATTCTATATTATGGATCTTTCTGTCACACTCGGTTATGGTTTGAATCAATTCTCTTAATGAAAATATGACGTTGAATTCATAATGAAACTGATTATCGTATACAAAATATTTTGTTCGAATTATTAAATTCCCCCCATATAACTCTGGTCTGTTTTGGTACGGTTTTCACAGCAACACATGTGCGAAGTTTTCTGACCATTCTTGGTATCGTCAACTAAGTGCTGAATTTAATGGCTTCCAGATGTAGATCCAATGTTTGTTGGGTTTCGTCCTCTGTTTAGAACAATAAATGAATTTCTAGATAACATTTTGTTACAATATGACCTATATTCTATATCACCCAGAACAATAACAGAGTTTTAAAAAGTACCAATCTAAGATCAAATGTATTCAAATAGATTAACACGACTCCTTTGTAGAAAAAGTGTTTAAAGCAGTCGTAATAGAGGTGCAAAATCGGCGGTCATTATGACCACTATGGCACCGCAGGAAAGTATCATAGCAGTCATAATGACCGCTATGGCACTCAATGTGTTGAATAAAAAATACCTGCTATCATCAGGAATTATAAAAACTATTCAAACAGATGTCCATTATTCTCCAAACAGAGAAAACATCTTTTAACTGTGGAATTTTAAACAATATTTAACATATCGGGTGTAATGCTTTCGAAAGCTTGAAGAACTAGTCTTCTTAGTTCCTCTTCCATTTCTAAAATATGCTGGTGAACGTTATTCGTAATGTACCCCCAGAAAAAAAAGTCTAGCGGAGTGATGTCCGGCGAACGTGATGGCCAGGAAACTGCTGAATGTGTACCTATACATTTTTCCAGAAATAAGTATTCTTCTACCATTTTGGCATTATGTGCAGGCGCACCATCCTGTCAAGTGACAAGTGGCAAGCGGCAAGTTATCTAGGGCTTCTTCCAAATCGCGTTAAGTAATGTGCGATAGCGCTCCTTGGTAAGTGAATCGTGGTAAAAATAAGGGTCAATCCAGTCCACATATTAATGCCAAAACGGTGCTGATGTCTACCCGTTCGGTGAAACCTGGGGTTCTCTCTTACCAATAATGGGTATTTCGCCTGTTGAAAATACCATTATTGGTTACCATACTCTCGTCCGACCAAATAGGAAAGTTTTCATCATCTTGGCATTTCCTCGTATCTTTTTGTGCCCGTGGAGCCTTTTGTTCGGGATGCCGAGAACTTCGTTTTCTCAAAGTTACAGCCAATTCGACAGAGGGCCAGTTTCCATAAGGTTTGTGCGGGGTTCTTTGGCCACTGTCAAACTTTCAAGTTATTGTGAAAATCCGTTCCCATTTCAACTCCATTTTGTTTCAATTCTCTATCTTTCTGGTTCAAATATTACAAATGGGGCGGGAGAGGGGGTTTTCTGTCGTACTATTCGTAGAAAGTTTTTCGCCTATCCTCATCGCCTGGTCTGAGACATTGGCAAGTTCTAAATTTGAATGGATGGAAATTATGTTTCCTCAAAATGAAATGAGCAATCGATTTTGGAATTCCACTGGTACGCTCAATTTCCCGAAGAGATATTTCTGGATTTTCAGTTACAAACTACATTTTCTTCGTTTTCTTCATTACAGCGGTAATTCCTGGCTACTACTGGTTTTGTAAACGACCCTTATTGCTTAAGGTTTGTAATCAGTCGTCCAAAAATTTTTCTTTTCAGTTGTTCTCTCTCTGGATAATTATTCAGATACAAACGCTCAGCTTCCACAGCATCACTGTAGCAGAAAATGAAACACTTCACCATATCAAACTTTTCCTTTAATGGAAAACTACTATCCATTTTACAACAAGAGGAAAGCCGGCATTCAACAATCAGAAGTCGTAATGTGTACTGAATGACATTTGGGAGAACTACAACTTGTTTTTTTTTTGTGGAATTCGAGTTTTGTCGAAGCCTGCTATTTCGATTCAGACTACACATACCCTACATAAAATGTAAAATTAAATTTACGAATACCTCTTCTGCACATTTCAAATAATTTTGTGACTTTGTAGGTAGAAGTTTCACATTCAACAATGATAAAAAGATGTCAATTCATACTTGTCTTGACAAACATTTGTTGAAACTGATTTTATAATTTCTCCAAATTGTGCATTTGTGTACTCCATTGTAGCTAGTGTAGATTAATTTATGATTGCTCGAGGTGTGTTTATTTCAGCAATAATTACAAAGAGTCAACGTGAACTTTTGACTTTTAGGCCCGTACTCAAAAGTTTATTAAAAAATTCGTGATGATGGCCGAAAAGGATCATATTGTTTCAACATCTAGAATAAATATTGCAGTATCAATATTCCTCTCACATCGATTCAAGGAATAAAAACTATATTGTATATCCAAGTGTGATTGCACATTTGTTGTATATTATTTTGCCTATTTTCAACAAATCTTAATTACTTATATTGAGTGAATATTGGTTCAATAATATTTACCTATATCGTTAAAATAATGTTGCCTTCATATTGTTTCCGATATCTAGAATAAGATAAATTTTGAATATTGGCCGAATATTCAGTGAACCATATCAAAACTATATCATGATCAAACCTGTATAAAAATCCGCAAGGTGGCTCTACATATAGAACGTCTTCTAAAACCTACGAAATTAAATTGAATACTTCACAAAATGTATTTGCAAGACAGCTTACTAAGTGGTTATGTCGACCAAAAGGCATACTCTGGTGTCACCTTGATCAACTGAAAGACATTTAATAATTCACCAAGGCATATTCAGTTCCACCAATATATCCAAATGATATTGTATTAATATTGTCGCGTTTCCGCTCAACTTCCCTTTTGGTTTGTTATTTTATGTATTCTAAAAGTTTATTTTTATTATTCTTTACTATTCTTATTATTATTCTGAATTATAAAATGCAACGCATCCTCAGCTCGTCTTATTTGGCTCACCGCGTAGGTATAACTTCTCATTTTATCGTGAATAAGCCTTTTAAAGCTTTTTTACTTGTGCATGGGAATGTGTACCGCCTACACATTCGCAGATATACTCTCGACAGTGAGTGAGAGAGTCGTCGTGTGTAAAAACTCCACAAAATTAGTTGTCCTACGCAATCTAGAAGACAAGTGTTGTGAACTCCAATCACGGCCCGTGGAAGCGATTACATGATAAACCGCAAGATTATATCCCATCCAGAACCACCGCAAGATTATATCCCATCTAGAACCACCGCATCTGATAACAGGTAAGAGTTTTAAAAGGCACGAATTTCTCCGATTTAGCAAGCAGTCCATTTTTCTCTCCTGAGTTTGTCGAGGTGAAATATCGATATCATTCCCTGCAGTTGGCTGGATGATTTCCGATTTTCATCTTCGCACAAAACATTTTGGTCCTTTCGAGCAGGTTATGCTGAGTGTGGATTTCGTTGCATTTAATAAACTAAGAATTATCAGTTATTTATTTAGTCATAAATCATAATTCATTGTCAATGAATTCATTATTTTTCATTTCGCTAATTATTTAGTAGTGAGCATAAAAAACAACGTTTTTTGTACTCCTCCGCTGAGTCGAGCGGTCGAAGGCAAATCATTTGGAAGTGATAGTGATCATAAAAAACCATCGTTTTTTGTAGTCGAAGGTATTGAAAGATACAGAAATTCACAGTTCGGGTATTGGAAGTTATAGGGTGGCACGACTAGATTTGCTAAATCTTTTTCGATATTGATAATTTAATTTCAATAATTCACGGCATCGTTGCTCTCTGGATTAGTATTTCTATTCCCCAAACATTTCAAAATCGCATTTTCTGATTTTATTGAATTAATTATAACTACAGTTAAATTTAAATATCCGTTATGACTGCCAACGTAGATGAAATAAAAAAATATCAAGCACTTCGAAAAACGCAAATTAACAGAATGGAAGAAGTTAATGATATTTCAAAAAGGGCGGAATCTGATCCCGTCTATCTTACATTCTTTCAAATGTACATAGAGCCAATCGAAGATATTAAAATAGATTTTTTTGACAATCATAACGTCATTATTGGATTGATTAGTAGCAGTGATGATGGTAGTTTATTTGCTGCTGAAGATTCCATTAGAAAGAGTTTCGAGACTTTGCATTACAATAGCAAAGCTATTTATTTCAAACAGTTGGCATTTGGGTGATTTCAGATTTTTATCTTCGCACGAAACAAATATCGATGAATGTTTTGAGGCCATTATTGCTTCAAGAATATTTCACCAACACTATTTTTGATATGTCTAAACAATATTCAACCAATATCGCAAAACGTTCACATTTTACTTCTCTACAATATATAACGTTTGAATATTTTGCCAGTATTTTCAGAATATTGTAATAGCGATATTGTACCGATATCAATGAATATTTTGTGGCCAATATTGCTTCCAGAATATTTCGCCAATATTATTCAAGCATTATTGGACCAATATCGCCTAATGTTCATATTTTTTTGTCGCCATTATTGCATTTAAAATATTTTGCCAATATTATCCCAATATAGGTGTGCTACTTGGGAACCTGGGAGATTCGTGAAAACAAGTCTTACAATTCTGTTTTTAGGAATAGATAATTTAGAATATCTTCTCCACATGAATAAGCTGTGGTACAGCGAAACAATTGTCTTGGTTTTGTAAACCTCTTAGGTAAAAATCATTTCAGACATAGCTTTATTACAGATATTTGTCAAGAAATGTCAAAATGTTCAGCTAGATTAGTTTAAATCAAAATTCGGTACCTTTTCTTCGTTCCCGTCCAAACATATTTTCTGAAATATTGTTGTTTTTTTCAGGTTGTCAAAATCTCCTTCTCAGGATTGACGCTCCTGTCTAATCTGTCTAATAAGTAGAGATGTTTGAATCATTTCATAAACTAGTGATGGAGGCGCAATATCTTTGTTCGAAATTGTTTGAAAATCCTGCGAACATTTATTTATTTATTATATTTGAATTAATGTGATTAGATTGCACCAATAAATGAATATAGATATCCCATGATTTGATTTGGTAGTTAAGTGGAGTTCAACTACCGCACTTTGGTGAGCACGAAGACGGAAGAAACAGATGGATTTGGATCTTCGTTGAAATTCTTTCTTCCTCACAATTGGTAAAATGTTTTTCCTTGCAGTGCTTGTCAGTTATTGTGAACACAACGACATTATAACCTGTATTATAGTTACCTGTATTGTATGAATAAATATATAGTACTTTTATGCCACGAAATTTCAATGATGAATGACTCCGTTGCAGTTAATGAATAGTAATAGTGAAAAACACCCTAGGATAAGACATTAAATTCAAGTTCCTTGTCCGGCCATATCAGGTAATTAATTTCAACGAAATTTCATTGGTTTCAGCAAGAGTACGAATCGAAGCAATTATTGCTGATGAAAATTTCTCTGGTTCACTTTTGTAAAATAAAAACTCTGGTTGCAAACTGCAAATTCAACAACACTCCTCTACCACAGTGTTTTGACAATGCATGACGATTTATACGATATCTTATCGCAAAGGGTTTCAATCAGTCCAAGTGAGTTTATGATCTAATGTAAGACCTAGCTCTCTTATTGTAGACCGTAATATCAGTTGATTATATACACTTTGTGTCAGTCCGGTGAGAGCTACAACACTATGCAATTCGACAAGGTTTCTGAGTTATCAAATAAAAATACCTGTCCCAAAAACATTTCTGTTGAGAGTTCTCCTGATGTTATTATTGATGACCCCTTCACTGTGAGTAACATTTTCAATCAACAGTTTCAACATGCGCCCTTATTTACGTATACTAGATGAAATAACGAATTCAGATAATTATGAAAGAAATGAGCTCAATATAAAATGTGGAAATTTCTTTCTAAATCCATACATTGAATCTGAGCTGTTTGATCTTCATACAAAATTGAAAAATGGGTCATCCTGGAGTGTATGAAATTCCCAACTTTCTTGTGAAGAAAATACTCTCCTACATTATCATACCCTCAACTTTCGGGGGTGATACCACGAGTGCTCGCGATACTGTCGATAGTAATTCTGTCAGAAATCAACGAGATCAAATTGCATGGTAACACCAGGAGTCCTTCTAGACCACAAGCCCAGGCACAATTTCTGGGGGTGATTTTATACACCACGGGTCATATATAATGTTGAAGTACTGGTCGAGAAACGAACGTTAGGCACTATGCCGTCAATTTTCCGCGTTACAGGTGAGTGTACAGGCGAGTTGAAATGTCGTAAAAAAAGGGGTACTTTTTGATTACTTTATACATGACGGCACTATTCTGGTCAAAGAGGCAATGAAAAAAGAATGCTCTAAAACCCAGTGCCGTCAAAAAATAGCGGTACAGGGAGTCGGATTTTTTTTTGAAATCGGCGATTTTACCCCCCCTCCCCAGTTAATCGAATACTTGACGGCGTTGATTCAGTTAACTTTGCCTTTCCTTAAAAAAACTATAATACATCTATGCCGTCAGAAAAGGGTGGTACATGGGGTCAAAAATCGCGAATCAAAACCCGATTTTTACCCCTTATGGGGGTGGTCATTTTATACAACCTAAAATTGAGCTGTTTCAATGCTATATCCTTCAATGATAACATATTTTACTATGCCTTCAATTTTATATGGTACGATACGCTGAAAATGTGTTTTTCATGTCGAAATCAAATTAGTCCGACAATGCAGCTACTTCCTATTAATTTTGGGAACATTTGGTCTCAACAGAATGGTTGTTCGAGTCACAATATCACGAGTCACGACCAGTGACACAATTTTTTCAAAACACATTTCGTGATCGCTTAATATCTACATGTGGTATGATATTGTGGCCTCCTAGATCACCAGATTTAAATGATTTCTTTCTTTGGGAATATCTGAAAGAATCCGCATATCGACATGCATTTCAGAGAGCAACAAATCCTGATGAATTAAGGGGCAAAATTATCCAACTTTGTTCCTACATTACGCCAAATCTACTCCGTGATATGAGATTATCTCTGTATCACAGATTCGGCTATTGTTTGTCACAACAAGGTGTTATTTTTCAAACTTTATTATATTAGATATTTTTTGTGTTAGTTGAATTTCAATTTATTTTTCAGAAGTTAAGATTATTATTTTTTTCGTAGAATGTAATTTATTTTAAATGGCGTTATGGCAAATTATGGCAGCAGATAATTTCTCGCAGACAATGGAACGTTGTAAACAAAATTCGTTTCCTGAGATGCCAGACATATCCCTATTACCTAATATGTTGATAGTGTCACTAGGTCGCTAGAAGTGAGGACCATCAATTATATATTGTATTAATATTTTAGATCTGGAGGAAGTGACTGATATGGATTCTGCAAGTGAATCAGATATAGAGAGCGAGAATTCTGATGAAGAATCATAAATTGTTGAAAAATGTATGATGTTGAATGAATGAATATTATAGTATGTTCCATGTTCTGATTTTTTGAAATCTATTTATTATGAATTTCAATAAAAATACCATGAAGATTGACTAACGCTTTTAAAACTTTATGAAAGATTGATACATTTTTTATGAAAATTAATAATAGTTATCTAGTTTATAAACTTTCATAAAATTTTAATAATTTATACATTGTTATTCAGATCTTTAATCACTTATTTTATAATATATTTTATACTACTTTTCTGATGATAAATCACATATCAGTGCATGAAAGTTCGCTATTCGATTTTTGGACCGAAAACGAATATTAACCAAGATTATCGTTAAAATTTTGAAATTCTCTTACTTATTACGAAGAGTTTCCGTTTAATGTTGACGGCACCACAATTTTAAATTACTGTTCAATATGGTCAATATTATATTGTTAATGTCGTCTTGTAATTTTTGACCAAAATTATGACCAAAATGGTAGGTGAAATAAGCCAAAAGTAGCAAGAGCATTCACGTCAAATGCATGAAATATAACAAGGGAACATTGACGGCACCAACTTTTCTATGTTTTTAATGTTCAATGAAGTGCTATCCAAAATAATATTTCAAAAATAAACTCTTATGAATGTGCCGGCAATTTTCAATTTTTTTAAAATTTTTTTCGTTTTTATATTTATTCTGTATTTCAATTGGGTACCATGAATTATTGACGGCATAATTATAAAGCCATTATAAGTAGTTTTTGCTTAAAAAACCGTATGCCGTCGTGAAATAAATGACCTTATAAGAAAACATTGATTTTTTGCTCTAAAATTTTAGTAATTTTTTATTTATTTCTACATGAACCATAATTTTTTGACAGCACCATGTATAGAATACTTAATAAATGTTAACTCAAAGCTAATAATCGGCGCCGTCAAATTCTAAATGACCAACCCCACAAGGGGTAAAAATCGGGTTTTGATTCGCGATTTCTGATCTCACCTCTGACGGCATAGATGTATTATAGTTTTTTAAGGGAAGGCAAAGTTAACTGAATCAACGCCGTCAAGTATTCGATTAACTGTGGAGGGGGGGTAAAATCGCCGATTTAAAAAAAAAATTCCGACTCCCTGTACCGCTATTTTTTGACGGCACTGGGTTTTAGAGCATTCTTTTTTCATTGCCTCTTTGACGAGAATAGTGCCGTCATGTATAAAGTGATCAAAAAGTACCCCCTTTTTCAACTCGCCTGTACACTCACCTGTACCGCGGAAAATTGACGGCATAGTGCCCAACGTTTGTTTCTCGACCAGTACTTCAACATTATATATGACCCGTGGTGTATAAAATCATCCCCTGAAATTGTGCCTGGGCTTGTGGTCTATTCAGGACGAGTGGTGTCACCTCAAAGCAATTTGATCGAGTTTAAGATTTCTGCCAGAATTATCGGGGGTAATACCACGAGTCCTCGCAATACTATCGATAGTAATTCTGTCAGAAATCAACGAGATCAAATTGCTTGGTAAGACCACGAGTCCTTTAAGACGAGTGGTGTTAACCCAAAGCAATTTGATCCAGTTTAACATTTCTGACATAATTATCGATAGTATGTGAGCACGAGTAGTATTTATTGAGATAATTTCACGAACCATCAAAGTAATTATTGAAGAATTCACGATAATGGTAGATAATGCCTGATAGACCTGAAGTCTTTCAGACTGACATTCATATTAGTAGCAAGTTGATATTATAAGATTCTTTAGCCCCCTCAATAAGAGACGTATATCGTCAGATGGCAGAGCGTGTTCTTCCGGCGAAATAAATACAAACTCCGCCTCACTTCTAACTTGTCGATTCTCGTAAGATACAGGTCCGAATTAGATAATTCGGTGCTCGTTCTTCCAAATTACATATCTTGATTAAAATCTGTTTGTTTTCGTAGTAATCTGAAAGTTTGGACGGAAATTTCAAATGAATAAATATAATGGAATCCAGTCACACAATGTATCAAGAATTGAAAAAATATTTCAGCAAAATCTGTTTGAACCATCTCGGAAATGTTTTGAATGTGAATTTTGATATGAAATATACCGCAAAAAGAAATAGATATTGACGTCTGAAATATCAGATAAATGGTTATGTCAAATAAAACATGACAGGCATGCAGCACAAAATAAATATACAACGCTGACGTAAAAAGTCTATTCTACTATTTTTTTTTAAATGTATTGGACCAAAATTACTTTTATGGGAGACTTGTTTTTCTTTTTACACGTTTCATACTAATTTGACATGTATGCTATAACATGTAGGTATGTAATGGAATCGTTGAACAAAATTTACACTTGAAGACGTCCGAATGATTTGATATTTGATACCTAGGTGTTCACTGTTCATAATTGCAGTAGCAGGTGGGTACTCCATTATAAACGTCTTTAAAGAAAATACAAAAAAGCAAGATTTGTGATTTGGTTTCTGATTCGATACAAAATGAGTAGGTGTAGGTTTTAGGGGTCGTAGATTATGAAGCTTTCGTTGAAATTAATAATTTCAAAATGGCGGACGAGATTTGTGATTATAGTCCGATTCGATTCAAAATTTGTCTGTGGGTTTTTTTTAGCTCAGAGATTATGAATCTTGTCAAAATTGATGAATTTGAGATGGCGGATCCAAGATGGCGAACGAGTTTTGTGATTATGTCCGATTAGATTCAAAATCGGTTTTTGGGTTAAGAGAACCTGATGATTTCTGTTAAAATTCGTGAATTCAAAATGACGGAAAAGTTTTGTAATTTCTGGCGGGTTCTAAGATTATAACCTATGTATAGTTGTTTCTGGGTTCGAAGACAATGATTTTGTGATTTATGGTTGAATTCTATATAAGAATGGTAATTTGGGGTTGGTGATGATGAATTTTTCATCAAATTTCAATAATTCTAAATGGCAACTCCAAGATGGATTCCGTTTATTTTGTGAGTTATGGTCGTATTCTGTTCAAAATTACTATTTAGGTGTAAATGAATGCAATAATTTGAATTGATTCGAAAATATAAAATCAGATGTGGAATCATGAATAAAAAAATTAAAAATCGTTATTTATCAGATTTGGACATTCAAGTTAGTTATTGATTGAAAATAGTCATCAATAAGATCTGATGGTAATTTTCTTGAAAAGTATTTTCTAGATTTGAATTAATTTTTTGCAGAAAAGGTCCATAGTTTAGGTACATATGTCTTCCATTTAAAGGGTGAAACAATATAAGACTCTTTCACCCGTGAAACATTAAATTCAACCGATGTGAATTAATACAACTGTTAAAAATAAATTAAACAATGTTTTAGCTAGATGTTTTATTCTAATATACCTGAATATTAGCTATTTCTTTATTTTTTTACATTTCTTCCTCTACCTCTAGGAAGATGCCCGTCCGATATTTCAGGTAGAATGCAATTTACATAAAATGCTTTCAGCTTTGGAAGCATTATTGATTCCCAGACACAAACGTCTCTGTGTATTCTTTTTATATTGAAATCATTTCTCTTATATGTATATCTATAACCAGTGTTTATAGAGAAAGAAGATAGCCAATCTTACGTACTTTCAGTTGGATTCAAATGGAGACCATCACTAGAGGTCGCTACCCAAGTAACAATTTAAATGTTATTTGGATTTATCCTAGTTTTATGAAAGTTTTATGAAGGTTAGGTAATGCCAAATTTGATTTATGCAGGTCATATATTATTCCTAATACGCTACCAGAGCAAACAGATTTATGAATCAGTTTCAAAACACTCCTGAAGGCTATAAGATAAAACCATTCAGCATTTAAGTATATTTGTTTTTATGATGGTTTTACAATGGCTTATACACACACACGATAAATCTTTTTGGTATTTAAATAATCCACATAGAAACTTAGTTTTGTGATGGTTTTATAGCACTCCTCAAGTCCATGCAATGGTTCTGTAATAAAACTGACGATGAGGTTTTATTAAGGTTTTGAGATGTACTCTCGAGAACCGCTATAAAATCAAAGCATAAAACCATTTCTACTTAAATGCTAGTAGCTCGCCATAACCGGTAATAAATAAATCACATTGACAGTTGAAATTTTTTGGAAATTGGATTAAATAATACCAAACGTACTTTTTTAGGATGAAATGAGTTTAAAATGGTTTATTTTGAGGAGAAACGACTTTGTGACGGCAATATGTGCAGCTTAATAGAATAAAGGTAGGGTAGCCATATTTTATTACAACCAGAGGGAACAAGTAAAGAGAGCCTAATTACAATTCATGTTTCTTGCAATTTGGTGTGTATGATGGAAAGGAAATACACAATTATTGGTATTCATTTGTATTTAAATATAGTACAAATCATTCCGGGAAAGATATGAGTCAAAATAATTTTTTAATTTTATGTGGTGTTTTCTTTATTTTCTTAATTTCGCGTTGTTATTAGGGCGCGTTGCAGATTTACCACCTAAATGATGTCATTTTGTCAAAAAAAAATCATTCGCAGATGATATTCGACATTTTACTTTGTTGAATACCTATATATTCTTCATATATCACTGCCAGGACGCCATCATTATATTTTTGCTTGTAAAATAGTCGCCCTATGTTTCGCAACTGAAGAATTAGATTAATTTAAGTCCGTTTTGGCTGTAGTTATTTATAGAATATTTTCTAACCTAATTTCATTCAAAAAAGATATTTTGATGCCAAATAGATTTTTTTAATGACATACAGGTTTATAACAGCCCCATGATTTGGTTTTATAATGATCCTCAGGAGGTTATTAAGAATCCTGCGAATAAGGCAAGCAGGTTTTATGCTTGCATTTCAAAATAGCCCTGAGAACCTTCATAGGAGTGGGCCCTCGTAGATTTATAGCAGCTTTAAGGAGGTTTTATGGATGTCGTTACAGCAAAGCAGTTTTATCGATGCTGTGATTGTAATGGTCTTCAGAACCTTCTGAGGGCTATCAAAAAACTGAAATTGTTACTTGGGTAGTCCACGAGTCTCCAGTCACGTCTGTTCTTAATTTTAACGTATGTATGTGATCAGTTCGTAAAATATGATTTATTGAATAATCCCATAGATGGTTCTGAAATATGATTTTGACACATGCATTCTATCCAGCGTTGTACTAGTAAACTCGAGATTCCATTCATTTCAGTTTCAGTGTTTTTATTTAACCTGGAACTTGATGTTATCAAGACCATTCCCAGTGAATTTTCTGTTTATTTGTTTTGTGCCGTTATCATTTGTAAAATTGTCACGTTACCCTTCGTGTATTGTTGAATATTATATTTGTTCAACACTTGCTATTAATATACATATATTATTTTACTCAGTATAGATAACAATTTAGTTGGTAAACACATTCAATCACTTCATTCAATAATCGTTGTCTTCATAACACTTCGAACCTGTTCTGATTTCTGACAGCATATATGGAGCCCCATTTCGAAGAAATAAATTCAGTTTGAATAAATGAGCACAGGTGTAAAATGTACACACTAGTTAAGTGATATCTTCAAGGTGAATACAGATACTAAATAAACTGATGATTACAAACATACTATTTGTTCCATTGTGTGTCACCACCATTTCACTAGTGAAGTATGCGACACAAATGTCACCCACCTACTGGTTAAAATGAGTCGCCCAGTGATTGAAATTGAATAACAAACAATAACAAACACAAAGCAGTTTGTCCCGAAAATAATAAGGCAACGGTGCTGTTCATTGGTGGTGTATTATATGAGCTTCGTCCCAGTGATTTTGGCCTGAAAATACACTGGACACCACATGTAGGTGAAAAGATATGAAATTCCACACTCATTTTTCAATTGAACCATGCCACAGTATTGTTCATGATGATTGAAGTCAAAATGATAAAATTGATATTAAGTTCACGTTCACTTTATTACATTTATGAATAGTTCATTCAATTTATATCAAATAATAAACAAAAAAATATACTATTCATTTTTATTGAATGACATTGAATTTGTGAATAAAATATGCTACTCTGTTAAAAACTCCTAGATACAAATTTTAAATAGAATATGATCTCAAATCTCGCCATCTTGAATTTTATGATTTTGAAAAAGAAGTCAAAATCACCGATCCAAAAAACCCCTACAGTCTAATTTTGAACGGACTCGGACAATAATTATTCGTTCACCGTTATGTAGCTGTCATTTCGAATTATCAAACGTTGACAAAAAAATCATGTAATCCGACCACAAAAATTCCTATACCTATACCTTTACCAACTCAAAATAGAATCAGACCAAGAATCAGAAATTTTGTCCGATATTTTGGAGCCGCTACGTTATTAAAAAAAATTATGACTTCCCAAACCCAAAAGCTTCTATATACCAATTTTGAATGGAATTATTGTATCAGAAATCACGAAACTCGTCCATCATTCTGGAGCCTCCTCTTGGTTTTCCTAATATGAAAATGTTATGGAGTATTGTCCCTCAAGTGATGAACACATGTAGTTGAAAAAAGTTATTGATTGTAAAAGTTATAATATTCCATAGTATCGATCGACCCGAATGAGTTTTATTTTTTCCCATTCCCGATCCGACCCTGTGCCAGATGTCATACTGGCTATATGATACTCTCTTTTTTCCTCACCAGTCGTGTGGGAGGAGCAACCTGAGGGGCGTGTCATTTGAAAGAAATTCAGTTCTATTTCTGAATCCAGAATTGTAAGTAATAATTAGTTTTCACTGGTCGACGGCTGAACCAAACCTTCATTAGTTGACTTTGATAAAGCTGGAGTTTTCTCATTTCAAATGGAATAAAGCAAGGAAACCCATTTCGGGAAAACAACAAAAAAATTAAATATTTAGGAGAAAAATAAGAAAGTCGTTTAACTAAGTGAATGAAATGGAATTTACCCGCTCTCTTACAAAAAGGGCAGGATGTACTAATACCACATCTATGCAAAATCCTCAGAGCCTGCTTGGCCTGGAGATATATACCAACTGTGTGGCAGAGAGTGAAGGTCCTATTCTTGCCAAAAGTAGGCAGGATTTCAGACTTCACTCCCAAGTCATACAGGCCAATCAGTCAGTCTATCGTCCTTCCTGCTCAAAACGCTGGAAAGATTGATAGATAGGTACATTAGAGACGACACTCTCAAGGCCCAACCCCTGAGTGAACGTCAATGCGCATACCAACCAGGAAGATCAACCGACTCGGCGTTGGATGATCTCACCAGGGTACTTTCGAAGTCACTTGAAGACAAAGAAGTAGCAATAGCCACTTTTCTGGATAAAGAAGGAGCTTTCAATAATGTATCCACTATATCCTTGACAAAAATGCACTGACGAGGAGAGGAGTTCCTCCCACAATAAGTCAATGGATCCAAGCCAGCCTAGAAAATAGGACCATTACGTCCACCCCGGGCGAGGCAACATAGGAGCCAAAGTCAATAGATGGTGCCCACAGGGCGGAGTACTTTCGCTACTAATGTGGACCACTCTAGTAGACTATCCGCAGAAGGCCACTATTGTCTAGGATACGCAGACGACCTGGTAATAGTCGAGAGAGGACGATTTCCAAGTAGAGTCTCAGAGCGCACGCAAAGCGCTCTAAACATCGTTGACAGGCGGTGCAGAGAAGAGCAACTCTCCATTAATGTACAAAAAACCACCGTGGCAATATTCACAAAAAAAAAACACTGGTTGGCCTGAAACCACCAATGCTGAACGATGTAGATATCCCGTTTGTTAAAGAGGCCAAGTACCTTGGAGTAACTTTCAACCAAAGACTAACGTGGAACTCTCACGTCCAAAAAATCACGCATAAAGCCACCATTACACTCGGAATGTGTGGCATATTGTGCGGAAAAAACTAGGGGCTCAACCCTAAAATGACCCTATAGATATACACGATGGTCGTGAGACCCATGATAACCTACGGGTCGGTGGCGTGGTGGACAAAAGCACAGCAGACGGGGATCATTAGGCTATTAAATGGCATCCAGAAGCAGGCATGGCTGAGGGTGGCAGGGGCTATGAGAACAACTCCGACGGCTGCTATGGAGGTCATACTGGACCTGCCACCACTACACATATACGTCCAAGGAGAAGCAAGGTCCGTGACACACAGACTAATGCAGGGTCAAGCTTCAATAAGCCAGAAGCACGGAGCTGATTACCGGAAGCTACATGAGGAATTGAGGGCAGACCCAGTAATGAGAATGCCTACGGACGCGATGGTTCCCAAATATATCTTCAGAAAGAACTTCAAAATACTGATACCAGACTGAAAGGACTGGGAGAAAGGGCCGCCCGTGAATGCAAGATCGGTCTGGCACACAGACGGGTCAAAGACAGAAAACGGAGTCGGCGCTGGAGTTTACGGGGCAAAGCCAAGGATTAACATCCAGCTTAGCCTTGGAAAACACGCCACAGTGTTCCAGGCAGAGGTAATGGCTATACAACACTGTGTCGGAGAAATACTGAGACGAGAGATAAGGAATAAAACTGTGGCCATCTACTCCGACAGTTAAACTGCGCTCAAGGCAATCGGTTCCCACCAAGTCAATTCAAGACTGGTGTAGGACTGCTTGCGTGATCTGACCGAGCTGGGTAGTCGTAACAATGTGACCCCAGCTTGGGTGCCGGGCCACGAGGGACACCTGAGCAATGAGCGGGCCGATACACTAGCCAGAGAAGGCTCTTCAGCAGCGCTCATTGGACCGGAACCCTTCTGCGGCGTAGCAAAATCCACCACAAAAGCCCACACTAAACAGTGGGTACAAAACAAATTTCAAAAGTGATGGGAAACCCGACCAGGATTGAGACAGACCAAGGAGTTCATCAAAAGACGCTCGCCAAAATTCACGACGGACCTCCTCAGCTACAAAAGGAGGAACGTCAAACAAATAGTAGGTCTGCTGACAGGCCACTGTAGGCTTAACAGACATATGAATATTATAGGTCTGGCGGAAGAAGCTATCTGCAGGTTTTGCCAGGAAGAAGAGGAAACCGCAATACATGTAATGTGTCAGTGCCAAGGACTAGCAAGGGTGCGGTTTCTACAACTTGGAGATGAAAAACCAAGAGCGGAAAGCAATCTCGAGAGGCCATTATCAAATTTGCTCAGTCTGATAAAATGGACGAAGCTAGATGATGTGCTATAAGCAATTGGAGCTTCCACAATAGATCTGAAAAGGCCGCAGTGGATTAGGCCAAGGGGCCAGCTCCCCCCCCCCCCCCCCCTAACATCTAACATGATATACTTCGATACTGAAATGAAACAACACCAAAATATTCTTTCGTTTTGATGGTGGAACTGAACGAAAATGCCCAAAAATTGGGTAAAATATCCTTTTCATTCATTTAAAACCGAAAGAATTTTTTTTCGTTATTTTTATCTTTATACAATCATACAACCCTTCAGCACTCAGAAAGAAAATCGTTTCTGACTCCCCTTTTTTCAGGGATGAAGACCCTTATAAGCGCGTTCTGTTTTTACGTCCGATTGCTCAGATTAGTCTGCATCGTTCGTTTATTGCAATCGATTGTAGGGTAGGTAAATCTTGATCGTTTGGTTTTTCAAATCTATCCAGTCCGAGATTGATTTGTTTGCTCGGAGAATTTCAGCAGACGAGTATGATTAATTTGGAAGTGTGAGGTTATGGTTGTCTCATCAAAAATAATATTTTGATTTTCCGTAACAAAAACTAGCCTTGGTTTTTTGTATATGCATTACTGAATTGCTCAAAATGTTCATATTTCAAAATTAAAGATTCTTTACGAAAAAATCGATTCAAATTTGAATGTGGATATTGGTTAACAACATGTCAAAGTCAAACCTAGGTCCATTTTGTTCCTTTATTACCGATTTATTCGATTAATTTGTGGCCACGTGACTAAAATCTGCTCAACTATGACTTATATCCTCCGTTGTTGTTTGGATACGTGGTTGCCATGACAAAGTGGTAATACCGGTTCGAAAGCTAGGAACTGCGTATTATCGAGGCATACGTCTCTTATTGGTCCTAATATTGCAGGAAAGGAGGGTTTCACACGGCGAGTGAAATTATCGTAGGTAATACCACAAGTGTATCGGTGATTATCGAAATAGCAATTCCTTTGGATTTGAGAATCAAATTATGTTGCTTGGCAACCACACGAGCGCTTGCGCGAGTGTGGTTGCCTAAAGCAACATAATTTGATTCGAAACCGAGAAGGAATCAACGATAATCGCCGATATCACGAGTTGTATTTGTTAAGATTATTTCATGAATAAAATCGAAACCATTTTCATTTATTTACTATTCAATTGAACTAGGAACAATAATCCCTCATTTAGTTCTGAAATTATGCAACTAACAAAACATTTACTTGATATTTCAAACATCCCTCTATTTCAGTTACCAATGACAGAGCGCGTCATTCGTAGTTTCGTCATTGCATGTCTAGTCTACTGCTTTATGCTCTAGTTTATGTTTTGATAACATTTTGATTTAGTGATTTGATTAATCAACGAGTAGGCAAAATTTTTCGAAAATTGTGAAGTTGATATGAATTAATAGTGAGTGCTTATTTAGTTTTGGTCATAGTTTGGTGTTGGTTAGGATGCTATTTTCGCCTTCCTGGATAACCTCTACCTCAACCTAAATGATCGAGAGGTAGCGGCGGCAGTGTTTTGTGACTTATCTAAGGCTTTCGACTGTGTAAATTACGAAATACTGCTGCGAAAGCTCGAAATCTACGGATTTAGGGGTATTGCATTGTCTTGGTTCAGATCATATCTCTCCGACCGTCGCCAAAATGTGCTATTAACTAAGACTGAATCCAAAGAATGTACGGTTAACGCTGGTGTCCCACAGGGCCCCGTTCTTGGACCGGTTTTATTCCTGCTTTATGTCAATGACCTGAACCATCTAGACATACAGGGTAAATTCACCATGTTCGCAGATGACACCACAATTCTTTGGCACAACAAATCACTCACTGATCGGTCTGACCAAATTAATTCGTGTATAAAAATGGTGAAAGAATGGTGTGAAGCAAATCTCCTTTCACTTAATGTTAACAAAACAAACATTGTCTAATTTAAGTGTGACATTGAGAATATTTATTTGGGAAGCGATGAAAATAAAATTACCAATATCACAAAAAATAAGTTTTTAGGGTTACATATTGATAAAAAACTAGGTTTTGAAAGCCACGTCAGGAACTTGTGTAAGCGGTTAGCCTCAGGGTGCTACGCTGTACGCATTACATCAAATGAATTAGATACTGCCAATGCAAGAAAGGTCTATTTTTCACTAGCGGAGTCTTTTCTCCGTCATGGTATTTGCTTTTGGGGCGTGTGTTCGCAATATCTTTTCCAAATGGTCTTCATTCTACAGAAAAGAGCCATCAGATACGCATGCAAAGCCAATCATCGGGATTCCTGTCGACCACTGTTTATGGAGCAAAAAAATATTAACACTTGCATGCCTTTTCATTTTAGAAACAGTGTGTCTAATTCATAAGAAATTTAAAAATGAAATAAATACCCCATCAATACACAATACACGCTTATCACACCAAGCTCCACTCCCTACCCCTACTAACTCTAACTCAAAACTCACTCATTTATAAGAGCAGAAAACTGTACAATCACCTTCCTATTGCAATTAAAGATATACACAGTGTGTTCAAATTTAGAAGAGAAGTGAAAAAGCTTTTAGTTGCGAGGGCCTATTACTCTACGGAGGAATTCTATGAAGATTCTTTCAACTGAAGTTTTATAATTTTATCATAAGTCATATATTTTATAATAAGTTTTAATTTCATCAACTGTGAGTGAATTATAATGTGACCCTACTTTTTATTTACATTATCGTTTATTTCACCTACTACTTAAATAGTATATTACGTATCAAGTGTTGTAAAAAGCATATTACGCACGAATGGAAAAATTGCGCACGAGCCGCGTAGCGGTGAGAGCGGTAATTACATGAGTGCGTAATTGCTTTACAACACGTAATACGTACTATACTTTTTCTACGACTCTTATATACTGGATGGTGCGTTTGATTAAGCTTTAAGTAATAAAAAAATGAAGGTAACTAACGCAGTTTATGGTTTAATTTCCAACAACAACAAATTAAATCTAAGAAAATACAATTTTGTACTATATAGCATAGAAATGATGAACAGAGCGAGGAGGGTTTAAATGTTTTGGTCAATATATTAAAATAGGCGAGCAATACATTTTCGGAGTACGTACTCACGTGGTTATCCATACTCCATTCCATAAATTTTTGATAGGCTTTTTCATATCTATCCTTTGATTTTTGCGGCAGAATATTCTCCATAGCAGAAGCAGCCTGAAGAACAATTTCCGGTGGCGTTGCGCTCATTTCATTATCGGAGTTGCTCATATTTGTAGATATAAAATTAAAGATCGGATTATAATTTATGAAGTATCGATTTGAACTTCAAATCTCAAAAAGTGACAATGTCACTGTCAAATATTTAAAACGCAAGACAGATAAATGTCACGATTTGAGTGGTTCAAGAGGCAACTTGATTGTTACCTATTATACTAGCCATCATATCATGACGCACAGTTGTGCGTTTTTATTCTTTACGCACAGTTGTGCGTAAGAATGGATTTACTTATAGAGTGAACTGTTTGTAAAACAATGTTTACTAACATAGGAGTAGAAAAACTTATTTTACCTAATTACAGTAATTATTACCACTAATTTATTGTTCAGATACTAGACTGTATGCTATATTTGACTTTTTACATGTATTATTGTTTTCCTGTGCTTTGTCTACGAGAATGTAATTATTTTGACAATGAAGTGTACTTTGATTGATTGATTGATTGATTGATTGTGTCATTATAGCAGCTTGCTAGTGGTAAGTTTGTTTTGATAATAACCAATCAGGAATCGAACTACAAAATCGAAAATACATCATATACATATCCAGTAGCCAATCAAGAGCCGAACTACAAAATCGAAAACATGATGTTTTCATTTATCAACATAAAAATTTCAACCAATCATAACACGCTTTTTTAGCATAAGTGAAATAATCGATAGTATTGTGAGCACGAGTAGTATTTATTAAAATAATTTCACGAACCAACAGAGTAAAAAAAGTTCCATTGTCGTGAATTCTTCAATAGTTAGATAATGCCTGATTGACATTAATTTCAGTAGCAAGATGATGTTCTATTCTCCGTTGGTGTTTGTATACGTGGTTGCCATGTCAAATTGGTATTACCGGCTCGAAAGTGAAGAATTGGATATTATCGAGGCTTACGTCCCTTATTGGTCATAATATTGCGGGAAAGGAGGGTTTCATACTGCGAGTGAAATTATTTTAATTAATCTTCAATTCTGCAGAGGGGTCTTTCCTGATAATCTGAAAGTTGGAAAAGTTATTCCCATCCACAAAAAATGGGATGTTAATGATCAAGATAATTATAGACCAGTGACTGTTCCAACTATATTTTTTTTTTTTAGAATATGCTTATTTGAAGCGCATTAAACTTCATCTGGATCGATTTAAGTTGATATCAAATAATCAACATGGATTTTGTGGGAACAAAATCACTACTTCTGCGATACATTCTTTCTATGATCAAATTGTTGCACTAATCGAAGCTAAGGAGTATCCAGTTGGAATCTTCTGCGATCTGGGCCTTTGATTGCGTGAATCATGATGTTCTTGCTAACAAATTGAAGAGATATGGTACCTATTAATGATGCGGCCCTCAGTTGGATCGAAATATTTCCCTAAAATAGAAAGCAGTATGTGTCCATTAGAAAAACAGATGGGAATAATTTCCAGAAACACGTGAAATCGTTGTTAATTAACACTTCGACTGGGGTACCACAAGGATCTGTTCTGAGTCCAATACTCTTTCTGATCTATATTAACGACTTACAAAAGTCTACTGATGATGTTCATTCCACCTTTTATGCCGATGGCATGCACATTAGTGATCATTTCTGATAAATCTTACACTATTATTGAAAACAAAGCTGATAAAACTTTCAGTGAAATCTCGGCATTGTTTTCTCATAACCACCTTTACAGAAACAACACGAAAACTCAGTATATGAGGTTTAAAACACACCAGCAAACATTTGATAAATAATTTACAAATTACTACCGATAACAAGGACGTATTATGCTTTTTCATGCATATTCGGGGTCACCACGGGGTGGGCGACATCTATATTTCGAAATTTGTATGTATGTTTCCGGGAAAACAAACATTCTGCCATAAGATTACGTGTTAATAAATTAGTGATTATTTCTTTTTCATTATATATTTGGTTTAATTTTATGATTTGATGGAAGAAGCATAGCTTTGATGTGACAAGTAAGCCAAAAAAAATTGTCCAGTGCCACAATGCAAGAATTATTCGTCTGCAATTGTCTCAATGCACTCTTTTGCCAGAAACCAGAAATTAGCTAAAACATTGGGAATTAAACTGAAAATCGGGAAAGTAATTCATAAACATACGTGTATTTGCATCCGTGAACAGTGTGAACTCTTAATTTTGAATGTTTTCACATCTAGTGAGAGAATTTTGGTTCATAACTGGCGTAAATCAATCCATTTATTTATATTAAAATAATTGATAAAAATTGTCATTTCTACTCAAAAAATTGCAGAAACGAGTTCACTGAGGCAACGAAAAAAAGAAATAAATGAAGTATTACAGAATTTTATAATTGTAATTGTGTTTTTTAACTTCAATACTTGACAAGGTCAATCAAGGTTAGACGCTGTTGAAGTTTCAGGATCACGGGCCATTTTACGTTCAAACACTACTGAAAAATTGCAGCCAAATGAATTTTCACAACAGGCATTTATAAAAAAGCACTCCAAAGTTGAGGTAGAATTAAAATTCAACATTTAAAAAAATATCAAAAAGTCGTCAACAAGATAATTAAATGACATTTGCTTTGTTTTCCCGTAGTTTTGGAGCGCCACCAATTGTGTTAAATTTCTAGGACTCCACATAAATTGCTGTCTACATTGGAAAACAAATTGCGACTCTCTAGTATCGAAACTCTATCCACTAAATTTTATGTTGAAGAATCTGAAAAAAGTTCTAACCACAAAACAGTTGATCAATGTTTATTATGGTCAAGTTGATTCACGATGAGATTTTCGTGCGTTAGTTTCGTGTGTCCGAGACGGAGTCTGGTAATTTTCACTTGGTGGCTCCTGATTTTTGAGGACAATTTCCAGGGTGAGACAAACTGTTTTATTTCCAGGAGTTTTGATAGCTGTTGCAACCAGATATCATTCCACGCACGGTACACTTTGTTTTTCACGTACAGTTTAAAATCACTGAAGACCGAGATCGACACAATGGTATTTTCATCTAGGACTGCTTCTCGCGCGCTAATGTCTGCCTTTTCATTTCCAGCTATACCGATATGTAATGGTACCCACATTATCACGATTTTTTTGTGAAGCTGTTGGAGATTAAAAAGTTCGCTCTTTATGAGTTTTTCAAGAGGATGATGGCTATACATTTTCTTTATAATTTGTATGGAACTCAGTGAGTCGGTTATTATGATATAATTTTGATCAACTGTTTTCCCGGCTTGCTTGAGTGCTTGTAGGATGGCAAATTATTCTCCAGAAAATACGCTACTGCATTCGGCTAGTTCATGCTTGTAAATGTTTTCTGATGTAAGAACTGCAGCCTCGACCCCCTCGTCTATTTTTGAAGCATCTGTGTAGTTTGCAGTCCTTAAAGGTGTCCATAGTTTCCAAAAAACATTTATTCATCAACTGATTATTCGTCTCTGCTTTCTCATAAATTGTGAGTTGAGTGTGAAATAATATAGGCTGTATCGCCCATGGCGGAGGTGTGGCAATATTATTGTGAAATAGGGGAATTTCCTGTATTTGAATATCATCTATATTGTGCTATTCTTTCTTGGAATGGAGGTTTGCATCTACTCTTATGGGAAGATCCTGTTTGATATGCATGAGTGTGTCTATGTTCGCTAGTTGATCTGAGTGCAGCATATGATAGGCTCAATACTTTTCGTCGTATTGTCAGTGATGGTTCGCCGGTTTCTACTAAGAGACTTTGAACAGGAGTTTTGTGGTATGCACCTAATATAATTCTAAGAGCTGAATTGTGCACACAGTCTATTGATTTTAGTAAAGAAGATCTTGCTGTAGAGTGAGATATACTAGTCAATCTTAGTAGTCAATCTCAGATCGTACGAGAGCTCTGTAAAGGTGTAAAAGTGTTCTTGATTCTGCTCCCCAGGACTTGGCTAAGAGCTTGAGAAGATTGAGTCCTTTCTGACAGGACTTCACCAGCCTATTCATGCGTTCTTTATATGACAGGCTCTCATCGAATATCATGCTAAGAAAATATATGGATATTATGGAAGACCCTAATTTCGATAATGGGATCGAAAATTCAGGCTTTTATGTGAATAGGGTGCATTTGGTTTTCTCACAGGAAAATGAAACTCCTGTAGTTCTAGACCAGTCTTGAAGTTTAACGATCGTATCCTGGAGTAATAGTGCCATCGTTTTAGGATTTTCTCTTTCAACAAAGATTACCAAGTCATCTGCAAATAATCGGGCTTGTACTGGTTTATCAATCGATTTTATAATAATACCTTGGGGAGTGCCGTTTTCTTGCGTTTTGGGCACGGAAAGTAATCCATTGGCTCTCACTTGAAAACTTCGATCAAACAGATAATTTGATGAAATGAATTGAAAAAGATATCCATGGTATCCCCACGAATATAAGTGTTGTAAGATTTTAAATTTCCAAGCTGTATCAAAAGCTTTATTTATGTCGATGAATTCAGCCATGCATTGTTGTTTGTATTTGAATGCAGTATGAATTACGCTTTGGAAAAATACGATGTTATCCAAGGCAGATCTTTGTACTCTAGAGCCACTTTGTTCGGGGGGTCAGTTGATTGTTCTGTTCTATATTCCAGGTGAGTCTATTATTAACGATTTTCTCCAGCAGTTTACAACTACACCTTTTTCATATGTAATTCAGAAAGTATAACTTGTAATTCAGATTAGTAAATTGTATTTCAGAAACCGTAACATGTAATTCAGATTAGCAAGTTGTATTTCAGAAAGTGTACCTTGAATTTCAGATTAGTGAATTGTTATTCAAAAAGCGTCAATTGTAATTCAGAAAGCGTCAATTGTAATTCAGAAACCATCACTTGTAATTCAGAAACCATCAAAGATCTGTGAAAAGAGCGACCAAAGATAGCAGCCGAAATCTCCGGAGACACCCCGGAGACACCAAAAGGGGGCTATTATGATAAATAATAACAAATATCTACAAAATAGAGTATGTGGACCTTTTGCATAACTTTACTGACGACAGGGTTGAAAGTGGGTGGGTGAATAATGCGGTTGTAGCGTAAAATGACTTCCGGCAAGGTATTGTAATAAAATAATTTCGCTTTTGGACTAGGGTTGGATATTTTGAATATGCAATTTTCTTAAAGTACTGAATAATGGGATTCAGGGTTGAAATTTTCAACCCTAAAATTTTGAATATTCATTTCAAATTGGTTCTAGCATAAACAGCTTTTGACTGTCCATTTTTTGTTGTAAGAGGACCATTCCGTTAGAGAATTGATGACCTCCGTTGGGATCCCGGGGTCAATTTTTCATCCCTACTATCGGGGGAGCTAGGTGGTGCATTTAGCACTTATCTTAAAAATTCGACTTATGAGTGAAGTCGTCGTACTGTTTGATCAGAAAATTCGACTTCTCGAGGGAGCCAGGGGGTGCATTTAGCAACCCATATCTTAAAAATTCGAAACATGAATGAAGTCGACGTCGGAGCACCAACAAATTTTGTCAAAATATTGAAAAACACTTCTCCTTTACTATCTGATTGAAAAATTCGACTGCCCGAGCGAGCCAGGGGGTGTATTTAGCCACCCTTATCTGAAAAATTCGAAATATGAATGAAGTCGTCGGAGCACTAACAAATTTTGTCAAAATGTTGAATGTTGAATGTTTGATCAGAAAATTCGACTTCCCGAGGAAGCCAAGGGGTGTATTTAGCAACCCTTCTCTTAAAAATTCGAAATATCTCGGAAACGCTCAAAATTTTCCAAATTTATCTGGATATCTTTTTTGATTGCCTCCAGAAAATCTACAAAAAATGTGAATGAATTTTTTCCATAAAATCAATGTACCGTGAAAAATTCCAAAAAAAACCGGGTAATCGATAGATCTCCCAAACTATTGAAAAATATCCAATTTTTTTTTTGCAGCAAATACCTTTTGACAAAATCTACCTACTCTTCAAATTTCAGTTTTTAGAATTCGTTAACAAAGCGGGGGAAAAATAAAATCGAAAAAAAAACGGGACTTGGAAACTTTTTTTATAAAAGCATCAAAATCTAAAAACTAAACGAGATATCGAAAAGTTTGTACGAACAATTTCATTGTACTAACTCAGTACTACAAAAAACTACGTATGAATTTTTTTTGTATTTAAGAAAAATATAAAATTTCACGACATTAGCGCCTTCTGGCGGGCCTTTATCTTCCACCTAGTCTTCTTGCAATTTTTTCTCCCCTTATTTGTATAACATCCGATTATTCTTCTAATTTCCAGCCTTGCACCTTATGACTTATTTTACGCAAAAAAATGCATATTTAACCCTCTACCCTCGCGTTATTCTTCCGGGGTGCCTTCTGGCGGCCCGTCTCACGCTACGTTGGACAACCGAACCTATAAATGCTAAAATTAACTTTGCACCGAGTCACCCGTAATTCTACGTAGTCAGCTCTCCGTCTAATACGGGTTGTTCTTGGTTTCTGAATTACACTTGACACTTTCTGAATTACAACTCACGCTTTCTGAATTACATGTCACACTTTCTGATTAACAATTCACTAATCTGAATTACAAGTTACACAATCTGAAATACAACTTACTAATCTGAATTACATGTTACGGTTTCTGAAATACAATTTACTAATCTGAATTACATGTTACGGTTTCTAAATTACAATTTACTATTCTGAATTACAAATTATACTTTCTGAAATACATGTTATACTTTCTGAATTACAATTGAAGGAGGTGTAGCGCAAGTTGGAGATATTGGTCTGTATGATTCTGCATCAAGTTTGTTTTTGTTTTGTTTGATGAGAGGGATGATGATGGCTCGTTTCCAGATATCCGGAAATTTTCTCTGGGTCCAGATTATATTGAAAATCTGGAGAAAAATAACCTTTGCTTGCTTGGGGATATATCTCAAGAATATAGTATGTATATCGTCATGGTCAGGACTAGAGTCTTTCTGTAATGTGATGCAATCATCCATTTCTGCCATTGTAAATGCATCGTTGATGGATGATGCCTCTTCGTTGCCAATGAGGGGTATATTTTCTTCAATTTCCTTATGTTCTAGGAATAAACTACTATAATTGTCGTTGCTGAAACGTTTGCGATATGTCTCAGCTAGGTGTGCAGCAATCTCTTCGTTTGATGATATGATTTCGACATTATCGTTCAATGCTTTTATTGAGTGATATGTATTAGGTCCAGAAATGTTTCTCATTTTTTTCCAAACCGACGACATCCTAGTACTACTGTTGATATTTTGAACATAGGATTGCCATGATTCTCTTTTACTCTTATTCGTAATACAACGCGCTCTAGCCCTCATATATTTGAATTCTAGGAGGGATTCTGATGTGTTGAATCTCTTATGTCGATTAAAAGCTTTTTTGCATGATCTAATTGCTTCTGCGCAGTCTTTATTCCACCAAGGGACAGGTGCATGATGATTTATAAAAGTGGTTTTGCTTATGGCTTTATGTGCTGCATTCAGTACAGTGTCGTTGAATTCTTTTAAAATGATATTTATGTCGACCTCAGCATCTACTTCGACTATGGTATTTTGGATGGTATCTGAGAAAATATTCCAGTCTGCCCTTTTTAGCTTCCATTTTGGAACTGGTTTAGTTTGTTCATAGGAGTTTTGGGTTTTGCTGATAATTATAGGAAAGTGATCACTTCCATAGAGATCACTGGGAACGTTCCATTCCAGTTTTGCTGTCCAATTGGGGTCGCAAAGAGAGAGCTCGATGGCAGAAGAGTTGCCGTTATAAGCATTATATCTTGTTTTTTGTCCATTATTGAGTAGAGAGAGATTTGAATTATTGATGATACTTTCTAACGGCCCCTTGAGTTTGTTATATCGGATCCTTAAATTGTATTATGAGAGTTAAAGTCCCCCAAAACGATACAAGGTGAAGGCATTTGTGAAAGTATGTGGCTAAGTTGATTTTTATCCAAGATTTCATTAGGTGGTATGTATATATTGCAGATGTTGATTTTTTCCGTTGCCTGAACTGATATTGCAACTGCTTCTAAGGTTGTTACTAAAGGGATCTTCACTGCGTTGAATTCCTTTTTGATATAGATTGCGACCCCACCACTAGCCTTCTTTGAATTTGGTCTAGTTGTGAAAAATTAGTCATAGTATTTTCGTTGATGTTCTTTAATATCGCGGAAGTATGTTTCCTGTAAGCATATTACATCTGAAAGTAAAATGCGTAACATTCGAATGGATGAAATATCCATTCAAATTCCATTGTACGAGGATGTATTGATATCTAGTTAGCCTAGACCAGTTCCTTGCATGAACAAAATATTGCGTTACCATAGCAACGAACAATAACGTATTAGACGTGTCAGTGTGAAGTTTGACGTCAAAAAAGTACACCAGAGTTACGCAATAAATTAAAAGAAAGAATATGTCCACCGAAATTGTGAAAATCGAAAAATTGAAGTATCGTGCCATCATTTAAAAGGGTTAAAAGGGTTAAGAGGTAAGCAGATTTACGATGATATGCTTAATACCCTTGGTGATTAATGTACTTCGTATGAGACCGTGAAAACTTGGACTGCAAGCTTCAAAAGAGGTGAATTTTTCATTGAAGATGATGACCGATCGGGAAGGCCAGTTTCTGTGTCAGTCCCCGAAAGTATCATTGCAGTATGACATGAATTGGGCTAAAACGGATATCTGAAGCACTGAATATTTCATACGAACGCGTTCATCATATTGTTCACGTCAATTTGGATATGAAAAAAATTGCTGCAAAATGGATCCCCAAATGTTTGAATGTTGACCAAAAGCGTGCAATGGTAGTAGCATCGCGTTCGATCTGTGCTCGATTTGAAAATGATGTAGACTTCTTAAACCGAATTGTTACTATGGATGAGACTTGGGTACATTTCTACGAACCAGAAACAAAGCAACAATCGATGGAATGGCAACACTCCGGTTCTTCAAGACCTAAGAATTTCCGTGTCCAAAAATCGGCTGCAAAAGTTCTTGCTTCAGTTTTTTGGAATTGCCATGGAGTGATCATAATTGATTTTTTGGATAAGGGTAGAACAATAACTGGAGATTACTATTTGACATTACTGATCACTCTACGGAAAAAAAATTGAAGAGAAAAGACGCGGAAAGCTATCCCAGGGTGTTTAGTTTTGCAGGACAACGCCCCTGCACACAAATTTCATGTTGCCATGCAAAAAATTCGTGATTTAGGGTTTGAATTACTAGAACACCCCCCCCCCCCGTATTCACCAGATTTGGCTCCGTCCGACTTTCTTCTCTTTCCTCAACTGAAAAAAAGTTTAAAAAGTCATGAATTTTTTTTCAACGAGAAGGTAATAAAAGCTGTGGAGGTCCGGTTTGCAAATCAAGAAGAACCATTCTTTTTGAGAGGTCTAGAAACTTTGCAGGATTGCTATAATAAATGTATCCAATTAAGGGCCAGTTTATCAATGTCGTGTTAGCGTACTTTGACTCTTGGTTAGAATGGATATGACATTTGCCAAATGAAGGGATAGACTCACATTCTAACCATGCGTTAAATTTAGCTCAAAGATAAAGTGCATTGAAAAACCAGCCCTTAGAGGAGAATATGTTGGTTAATAAAATATACCCAGAATAGTTCCTGGGATGAATCGCTATCGGGATCAAATGACTCGCTTCCTAGTTGTTTTAGCAATTTTTTACGTGATTTTGTACATCTTGTTTTCATGCCTCTGTTGATTATATGAGTATAAATTTGTGATAGAAGATCTAGCAAAGCTGTAAAATCTTTGGCAATAGTCAAGGGGTCAGGAACTCCGAGGGTATTTTCGAATAAGCTTGTTAGTTTTTGGATATTCAGTATAGCTGGAGGACGTCGTTGTTCTAAGATAGTTTCTATCAGTTCTAAAAGTTTAGCTATGTTAAGAGGTACTGGTCAATATTTTCTGTTCGTGTTGGAGTTTGGTTCAATGAATTCGATGAGGGAAGGTTGTTGAGGAGAATCTTCTGGAGAAGGTGTGAGAATTTCAGATATTGGTAGTTCGTGTTTTAAGATTTTCTGAAGTTGGGGTTGTTTCTTCTGGGGTTTCGTCTGGTAATGTATGGGTACATTGAGAAGCTATATGCCCAGATTTCTTACATTTGAAACAGGTCTGATTAATATCCTGAGAGAGAAAAATGCGGTTGTTGATTTCTTCGTAGGAGATAGATATCGATTCTGGAATTGACAGATTTTCATGTGGCGTAATGTACACTTGCCGTCTGAAACTCAAAATGTGGCTATAGTCTGGATCTGGAGCTCCAATTCTTAGAAAGGTTATATGAGGAATTAATTTCAGTCCTAGATTTTGCAGTTCGTCGGCGAGAAGGGTATAGTTGGGCTAACATTAGATAGCACAAGTCATTCTGTAGGGTTTAATGTCTCTCATAAATATATGCATTGTGAAGGGTGAATTCCCAGATGTTTTAAAACTGAGTAAAGTTATCACTGTGTATGAAAGTGGTAACAAATCAGAAATTGACAATTATATATATACCAGTCTCCTGAGTATTTTCTCAAAAATACTTGAGAGACTCATATATAACAGACTCGTGAAATTCTTGAACAAACATTATTAGCAGAATCTCAACACGGATTCAGGGCAGACAGATCCACTGAAACTGCCACCACTCTCTTTACAGACTTTTTACATAAAGGCATTGATGATAAAAAATATGTTGCGGGGATCTTTTTTGACTTGTCGAAAGCATTCGACTCCATTGATAAAGACTTCATGGCCTCAAAAATGTATAATATGGGTATTAGGGGGAATGTTCTGGAATTAATTACATCATTTCTATGCAACAGAAAAATCTTTGTAGCCTTAAATGGGGCAGAATCAGAGTGGCCCAAGGCTCAATTCTAGACCCACTAATTTTTCTTCTTTTTCTTATTGATCTTCCATTGAACATCAGTAATCGATTTCACCTCATCAATTTTGCTGTTGATACAACTCTGGGCGTATCCGAGTCTACCATGGACATGACTAACGGCATTGAACTGGCAATTGAAGAAATGGCAACCTACTGCAACTCAAATAAACTTATATTAAATTCTCGAAAAACCAATATCATTTTCTTCAACAAAAACACGGAGTTAGCCAACGAATTTCCCCATATGCACCACTCCACAAAGTTCCTAGGTGTGACGATTGATAGATCACTTTCGTGGTCTAACCATATCGAGTTGACATCAAAATAACTTTTTAAGTCATACTTTGCCATCACTCAATTGAGATATGAGCTTCACGAATCTATCTTAATTCAGGTGTACTATGCAATTGTCTACTCTACCATATCATTCTTTGGGGAAATGCAAGCGAGGTCAACAGGATATTCGTAGCCCAGAAGCGAATCATTAGATTGATGTTCAATATGAAGCCACGTGACTAATGCAGAGATATATTCAAAACTAAGAAAATATTGACTGTTTGCTGCATTTTTATTTATACATCTTTTTTATACAAATGTTTATCGAATTGTGAAACTCAATATTACGCAGATGATACACAACTACTGCTATCCTTCCACATCTCAGACATCATGGAAAGCTGTGAGAAAATTAATGATGATCTCAAGAGCCTTGATTATGTATCTCAGATATATTCTTTGCAAATGAACCCAAGTAAAAGTGTAGTTTTGCTATTTGGGCCAAATAAGGCGAAAGAGCTAGCGTTCGCGCCGATAGACATCGCTGTTATAGTCTATCCAATATCAATTGCAGATCATAAAAACTCGATTGATAGCCGTATCGACAATTTTGTTTGATATGGCGACACCTCATTTACATGATGATTTATGACTCTCCAGCAGCATATTTTGCACTTTGCCGCACGTCAATCAAGGTCACGTGGACCGCGGCGTTTTCTTTGAACCTATACGAGTTGTTGCAATTGATATTGGAAAGACTATAATGAGTCTCCTATACCACTAAAACGGGAAACAAAAAATATCGGTCTAATAATGGATGACGAACTACGCTTCAAGAGTTATATATCAAACTGTTCTAAAAAATCGTTCTCTAAAATGAGAATGTTATACAATTCGCGGAATAATCTCAATCTTGATTCGAAGAGGTTATTGTGTGATTTTTTGGTTCAATTATTGCGATGTAATTTATGATTCATGTTTAGATGCGTTGACTGTTGGTAGAATACAGCGAGTGCAGAATATTTGTCTTCGATTTATCTATGGGCTTAGAAAATTCGATAGAGTTTCTCATAAGATGAACGAGTTAAAGTGGCTTTCCATGAAACAAAGAAGATTCTTAAATAAAGTCGTCACCAGCAAAACACCTAAGTGCCTACATCGAAGGTTGACTTACCGAACAGATATTCACAACATCAATGTCAGACATAAAAATAATTTAAGCATTCCAAAACACCGAACAAAGTTTTACGAAAGGTCTTTCACATACGACTGCTCCCGCATTTACAACTACCTCCCTCGCCAATTGAAAAGTTTGTCAAAAAATTCTTTCAAGTACCAATTACGTGAACTAATATTGACAAAATCGATCAGTATTATAAAATCATTGTTCTTTTTTTATTTTGTTGTTTCCTCTCCTCATATATGTATGTATATATATTGTTTATTATCATTATAGGCTACTGCTTGTTAAAACATTTTCCTTTCAATTACTAAAGTGTATTGATAGATAACTTGTACGTTCTTGAGAATAGTTAGACATTAAATATAGTATTAGGTAGTATTAGTAGAAATCAATTCATATTCTGTTTTTCTTTAAGTTTTTTGTGAAGGGTTGAGTTGAGCAGGAATTGACTAGATTCGTCTGGTCATGACTAGACTTCGCCCATTTGCCCTCTGTATGTATTTTTTTTTGAGGACAAATAAAGACAAATTATTATTATTATTATTATTATCATTATTATTATTATTATTATTATTATTATTATTATTATTATTATTATTATTATTATTATTATTATTATTATTATTATTATTATTATTATTATTATTATTATTATCATTATTATTATTATTATTATTATTATTATTATTATTATTATTATTATATACTATCATGTTTATTAACTCGAAATTTATATATTGGATATGTTACATTATTTAACTCAATTATTCATATATTTACTAAACCAATCAATTGTTTGTGCTCATGTATATGTGTAAATATTTGGAAAACTCGTGGATTCACGTAAGAATCTCAATGTGACTTTGTCAGGAGGCGTAATGGAGATAATTTTTCCAACAATTTTTTTTTTGTCTCTTTTTTAGTGTTCTGGTTATAAATATTTTCGACCAATGCAAACTGGTCAATTTCTATATTTTCTAAGCAAATAGCATTTGTGAACGTGTTTGACACTGCACCACCAGTCTCATTATTGCATGGTTCTACATCAGTCTCATTATTTGTAGGTTCTATATCAGTCTCATTATTTCTATGTTCCATAATAGTCACCTCGTCTGTAGGATCAGTTTCAATATTATATTCAAACTGGTCAAAGTCTCGTTCAAAATCTGAAAAATTAAGTTCAGACTCTCCAGAAACTCGCAGTGAGTAATTTTCAGAATAAGTTTTTTCGTCCGATGTTACAATCGTTGTTTTCTTTTTCTTTTTCTTCTTCTCTATATTTAATTCAGATATGCCTTGTTTCTTTGTTTTCTTCTTGATCTGTTTACTTGGCCCTGGTTCTTCTTCTGGTTTAAGCATTCCCTCAACTACACTCTTTCCTGGGTGCAAATCTAATTTTTTTTTCCTTTTCTTTAATGGCACTGTCTTCGCGTTCGTTCTAAAAATAATTGGAAACTTTCAACTAATTCCGTCGTTTCTCCTGTTCTTTTCGGCTCGATAATATTAAGTGAAGTGGGCAATCTCTTCAATACCTGCTCTTTATCTAATGGATAGATTCCAGAAGCTTTGAAACCTGCTAAGACATTTTTTTTGTATTCTCATCACCCACTTCCGTTTAACATTTATTTAGGAGTAGTGGAAATACATCTTTGGGAAGAGTCCCTCTGTTTTTGGTTTTCCATGTCTGCCAGAACTTTGCTCCATTTACTTATCAGTGGCTTGAAATACGCAACATCCAGTGGTTGGCATATCCCTGTACTATTAGATGGCAGCAAAACAAATCTAATATTATATTCTTGGCACTTTTCTATCACTGTTGGTGAAATGTGGCTTGCCAAATTGTCACCAATCATAATTTTCGGTTGATCATTATCAAACTGTCTGAAATAGGGCAATACGATAACTTTAAACCAGTCTTCAAATAATTCCATATTGAACCATCCATTATTTGATCTATTGTAAGACGTTCCTTTTGGTCCCCCTTCGGTCCAAGTAGTGTATAGGTGTTCGGATCTATATACTATATATGGCGGCAGCAAATGCCCTGATGCAGTAGTTGAAAACATTACAGATGTACTACTCTTTGTAGAGTCAACAATTCTGTGCGGGTGACGACAGCCTCTGCGGACAATGACATTTGTTCTCTTCGGATCGTCAGTCATGTTAGTCTCATCATAATTTATTATCAGTTCAGGATTAATACCTTCAATGGTGGTAGCAAGTTCTTCGAAGTAATTATTGATAATATCACGGTCAACGCCTGCTTTTGCCCGTTTTATATTCTGACTTAAGCGTTGGGTAAGTCTATCATGATGTCTGCTGAAGAAGGAACGAAACCAATCTGGACCTGGTAAGTTATTATTGAATCTTTTTTCAGTCATACCACATCTATCGAGAATGATTTTACTATTAGCCGTATATCGTAGCTCCCTAAGGGAAATCCCCATTCGCCACAGAGGACAATACAATCTACAATTGCATTTTCATGCTCACTTGTAAAGACGCAAGATCTGCCATATTTGGACGTTTGTTTTCCACGCAAATGTCGACTGAGTGTAGATTTTGGAATTTTATATTGCTCTGCAACCTTTCGTATCGATTGACCCCTTTTAACTTGAGCTATAGCTTTCTGCAACTGCTCATCTGTAAAATCCCTATACTTAAAATCCCTATACTTTCTGCAACCAATCTTCCGTTTATATTGCCTTGGCATTTTCTGTAATAGAAAAAAATCAAATGGTGTAACTTGGGACGTGTCGTATGTTACACTGTGAGGTGACTTTTGATTTATATGTTTACCAAAAAATTAATAAATAAGGCAACACTGCGATTCCACCTAGTCTAGTGTTATTATGATGCATTGAGGTTAGGATGTATAATGAGTCTTGTTCTCTAAACCAAATTGTTCAAGCTGGGCAGACAAAGTTTTCAGATGCACATTTTTTGTGTTAAAATTCTATAATATTAAGGGAATCAAAAAAATACTTACGTGGCAAAATATTTAACGCACTACACACTGGATGTTTGAGGACAAGCATGAGACCCAGTTCACGCGGGAAATCAAGTGTTAGCGTTGTCAGTGTTGCCACGATAAATTATTTAAGAAATTGGGGTGAATTGTCCCAAGTTAGAACCCTGGTCTAAGTAACCCCATATGACGGTACTGCGGTCAGGGCCGAACTCCTATAATGTAGTTTGAAATTGATTCATCAAAAACGCCAGTACCTAACTCGATCTATACAAATTCTATTATGTGTAACGTTGGTGTTATCAAAAATAAATTAATGTAATGTTCTATACGGCAATTGTCTCAATAACTTGGATATTTTGAGGATTCAAAAGGTGCAAAACTCATGTACAAGACTAATTTTAGGGGTCCGAAAGTACTGTCATATCAGTCATTTACATAAGGAAGTTAAATGGGTGAGAATGAAAGAACGAAGATATATACATTCTGCATGTAGAGTGGATTTAGTCAACTTTAGCACAAGCATTATCATAAATATAACCGTAACATCAAAGGTTTTCAGCATAAAATTAACATTGTTGTATAAATGGCATCATTTGATATAACAGATTCAACTTTCGCTTGTAACAAATATTAAATCACAATTTTAAAATGATGTTGACCAAATGCACCTTCAGTATCACAAAATATTGAATAATAAAACACCACCCCATCTTCATGAAGAAATCAGTTTCCGCACTGAATATAAGATTCAAGGTAAAGCTTACACCTCCCCTTCACAATACAGAACAGTTCGAACGGTCATTCAGATACGAAAACGCCAAAGTGATCAACTACCTCCCGTTAAACGTTAGAATATCCGTCGGTATCAAGTCATTTAAAATAAGACTCTTCGAGCATCTATTCACTAAGTAATGCGTATCAAATATTTATCTTTCCTTTCAAATAAATTTCTGATTATTGAATCTTAATTCCTCAATATAGTTTACTTCTCTGCGTTTTTATCTATCTTTTTAGGGTTGGGTGGAAGAACAGACGTGCATTCTCGCGACTGCATGAATTGAACCTCGCCCTACTATACATGATTATTTGTTACGGAATTTGTTAATCTTATAAATGAACACCTTCATTATTATCATTTTTATTTCAAATTTCATCAAGGCCAGTTTCCTCCAATGTTTTATATTTTTCCAAATTTTTTAATAACGTCATACAAAGCATATTTTTGAAGCTCCGTTACTAGGGAAATTGGTTTCCTGAACGGTCTATTCCTAAGCTTGCTAACGTTAGGTTTATGTGTAAATGGGTCTTTATCATCGATTTTTTTTATTACATTTTCTAAGAAAGATAACATTAAAATATAATAAAATCAGAAGAAACATTTTTTTTCTTTCTCTTTTCGCCAAAAAAACAATATTTTTATTTTCGGCTGGAAACTCAAGTAATTTAAACTTGAAAGTTTTCCTGTTAAATGGCAACCTTGGTACAGCATTGATATTGACTGCAAAATGAGACTTCTGAACTACCACAAAATATAAAACTTTTGTTGTTTATTTATGAGCAATTGTCAGTGAGGTGTTTTGAATTTGTATTACATTTTGTAATCCATATGTCTAATAGATTGACTCTGGGATTTCAGAAGGCAGATTCTAATAATCTACCTGAAGCAACAAGCGAAATGATCAGTGACTTTTTTGCTAATAATATGAAATTTATAAGTGCTGCAGTACGGCATGAAAAAACCAAAAAGTTGGTATGGTACTTACTTACTTATTTTTATTCTAATTTAATTTATCTATTTCATATCAGTGCTGCAAAAGAATCGTATGGAGATAATGCAATTTGTTACGTGGAACTCAAACGTCAAGGAGCGTTTTGTACGGTCCAGGGGAAGATTACTCCTGAGCATAAAATTAAAAAAAAAAACTTATTTAATCAAAGTAGTTATTGATGAAAAAGAACAGACCATAGTTTCGGCAGATTGCTTGGATTGCGTAGCAGCACAAGGTAACTAATATACACAAATTGATTACTATTTTCACTTCAAATCATTACTTATTACAGGAGGATGTAAACATTGCATTGCATTTTTATTTTGGATCCACCGTAGAAGTGAAGAGCCCTCTGTTACGTCCACCAAATGTTATTGGCGAGGATCAAAACTTGCAAAGGCTGATATTGTTGATGATGATATAGCCCCTGTCGTCGATTCCGTTGAAGAGAAAAAAGGAATTATTTTTCAATTTTATGAACAACCAAAAAATCAGGGTTCAATGCATAGTTTGTGGACGACATTTGTGAAATCTGATGTGGACAAAACAGTAGAAATTTTTTTACAATTTGGCAAAAGTTTACTAAGTAATTGACAATTTAATAAACACTATTGAAAAAAAAAACAGTCGAGGTCAGACAGATAATCCCATATGGTTTGAGATGCGATTTGCAAGAATTACTGCATCAATCGTCTACGAAGCAGCAAGGTCCAAAACCTTGGAAGGCACTTTGAGAGAAAGGGTTTTGGGCGCACAAACTCCTATAGAAACAGAGGCTATTGTTCGAGGAAAAAATCTTGAACCTCAGGTGGTACAAGTAGTTGGACATTTGAAAACATTGAAAATTTGCAAAGCTGGGTTGTTCCTCAATAAAAACATACCCCATTTTTGCTTCACCTGATGGAGTTACTGAGGAATACGTCATCGAAGTAAAGTGCCCTTTTTCATACAAAAGTATCGGACGATATGTTAAAGATGATGTTATTGCAAAGAAATTTTATTTCCAGATACAATTGCAAATGTTTTTTTCTGGAAGAAAAAAAAGGCATTTTTGTGTGGCTTCTCCTGAATTCGAGGCAAACGGAGAAGTTCAAATAATAGAAGTTACTTTCAATGAAAATGAAATTGTAGAAATTCTAGATTTAGCTACAGAATTCTGGATTAAGGCCATCTACCCGCAATTAGTTGCAAGTTATCTGTGAATCAAAAATCATAATTTATTCAAATTTAATCATTACAAAAGTGGATTAGTGAGGGGAACTGTATGAAAACTCAAAAAGAAAAAGTCTAGCAAACTGTAGACACGTGTTTCGAGCTTGGTGGCTTTGGTCAGTACGGTGTAGCCAACTGTAAGGATGAGCAACACTCGGCTGCAAGTATAATCAGAAACAAATGGAGTCATATGTGATATCGGTTATTATTCTTGGACTCGGATGTCATGCAGATAGCTATAGCATTGTTCATATAGACGTAAGATAGTTAGTCAATGCCTGTGTGATAGGTGTTGGACGCAAACGCGAGTGACATCTAGCGTGATTGGTTAAAAACATGATTATTTGACGTCATTTTAATGCAGGTTTCTTCAAAAAACCCTGATTTTAATGCTGTCCCATTGTTTCAATCAAGTTACGACATGACTTGGATGTGAGCTCACTATCGCCAATTACATGTCGCATCCATTTTGATCCAATTATAATCCCATAAGATTGACTAACTATCTTCTATATAAACAATGGCTATAGCTGGCTCCGTGGTGACGTTAGTTGTAGCTCTGGAAGTCAGGGTCTTCTAACCGATTTCATAGATGAACGGTTGGCTTTCTGTTTTAACTCCGTTTGTTTCTGATTTTACTTGCAGCTGATTGTTGCTCATCCTTACACTTGGCTACACCGTACTGACCAAAGTCAAAAAGCTCGAAACATGTGTCTACGGTTTGCTAGAGGGCTATGTCCAATAACTTTTTATTTTTTGTGTTTTCATACAGTTCCCCTCACTAATCCACTATTTTATTTTATTATTGGACTCCAATGAAACGCAGATAGCTATAGCTGTCTCCGTGGTGACATTAATAGCATTGTAGCTCTGGAAGTCAGGGTCTTCTAATAGATATCACAAATGAATGGAAAGCCAACAAGCTCGAAACACGTGTCTACGGTTTGTTAGAGGGCTATGGCCAAAAAAATGTTATTATATATTATTGATATATTATAAAAAAATTATATCCGACAACATTATATATTTTTGGTCATATTGAATTCCCTTAGGAAAGACCAAAAATAATGGAGTGCAGAGGGAAAACTTCAGAAACTTCAAAATAAACAGTTAATGCATTTGCTAACCACTTTCAGTCGTGTTTCTCCAAATTGGTTGATGTTACAAATACTCCAACACTGGATACGTCTCAGTCTAGTTCAGTGCTTACATCTCACACGTTCAGCACAGAGGAAATCGAGAATAAGGTAATTAACTTGGATAAAAACAAAAGTGCTGTCCTCGATGGAATTCCTCCGTTACTTCTCAAACAATGATGCCGAGTATTATCCACACCACATGAAATTATTTTTCAAAGATCGTTTGATGATGGAACATTTCCGATCATATGGAAATCATCACTGTTATCACCAATATTCAAGTCAGGTAGTTAAAGCAACATTGAAAACTACAGAGGTATATCTAAAATGTCATGTATTCCGAAAATGTTTGTCAATATTAACAGACGATTTTTTTTCCAATTTTAAGCATATTATTGTTAATGAAATTGTTATTTTTTGAATCGCTCTACAGCTACCAATTCAGGAATCATACAAAAATTTTTATGTAATAAACTAGAACAAAGTTTTTCAGGTCGATGTGATTTACACTGATCTTGCCAAGGTATTCGATTCAGTTAATCATAGTCTTCTTATTTCTAAATTGAAAGCACTTGGTGTGGATGGCAGTTTTTTTTAAATTTATTACTTCTCATCTGGCCAAGCGTAATCAGAAAGTGAAAATAGGTGATTCTACTTCTAAATCAATAAATGTTACCTCTGGAGTTCCTCAGGTATCCCACATTGATCCCACAATGATGTTATTTATACTTTTGAAAATTGTAAAATTTACTTTATGATCTCAAATTCTACAGAGTTGTATCATCTGAAGATGATCGACTGTATCATCTGAAGATAATTCAGAATGATTTAATCTCTTTCACCAATTACTCTAAACAAAATTATTTGAAAATCAATATTGATGAGTGTAAAATCATGCGTTTTTATGAAACAATCAACCTAACTATTACTATTCCTATACTATTGATGGGGTTGATTTGCAAGCTGTAACTAGTATCAGTGATTTAGTGATAATATTTTATAAAGAACTCTATTTCAACGATCATATTTACAATATTTGTGATAAATCTCTCAGAATGGTGGGTTTTATAAAGAGGCAAGCAAGAAATATTCCTGATCAGAATGCAATTAAGATGTATATTTCACTTGTTCGAAGAATTCTGAAATATAATAGTATAATTTGATCACCAATTTACAATTGATTATTTTGAGGTGACGTCACGACAGGCCCGTCATATTGCCGGTAGGGCATACAAACCGTTCGCGTCATTGTAAACAATAGGAAAGATCGATTTTTAAAGTGTGAATTATTTAATATGCCAGCGTTTTGTTTTGTTGTGGGGTGTTCTAAAAGGGCAGAAAAGGATAAAATTCGTTATTTTAGAATCCTGAAAGCCTTATAAAACCGAGGAGAAATGCTGGACGCCTTATCAAAAGAACGTCGAGAATGATGGGTTAGGGCAATTTTAGCAATACATTCCTTAAACATGCACGAATTTGTGCAGATCATTTTGTATCAGGTAGGTAAATAATATTAATACATAAGAAAAACAAAAGTTATGATGCAAAATATTTGAATTTTTAGTTAAATATGGTGTGGAACTAAACGTATTTTTTCAAGTTTGTAGGAGAACCAGCCCAACTGGAAGAAAGGGATAGCCCTGATTGGGCCCCTTCAAAAAACTTAAATTGTTGGTCGGTTCACTTGCACCAAGAGAATAGGGATCAACATTGTCTATAATTTGAAGTTTGGAGTCGTAACGCGATTTCATGTCTCCTTTGAGAGATAAGTAGTATTCACTCCTAGCAATATTGTAGTTAAAGTTGATAAAATATGGACTACATGCACTAAAAACTCGAATTAAAAAGAACATACTTGCAGATAACAATAAAAATTCATAGGCAGACCCGTCCTTGTGTGCCCTACCGACAAAATGGCCGCTCTGTCAAAGTCACGTGACTCAAAATGATCAATTGCCAGAAGGACCGTTTAGAGAGAGTACAAAATCGGTTCACAAATTTTCTTGTTTAGAAACTTGTACTTTCCTTCCACGGTCTCGACTCTCTAACGAGAATTTCATTGTTGAAACTAGAAACTTTAGAACAGAGACGGATTAATGCCATGTCATATTTTTTATTCAAAGTTGTAAATTGTGTCATAAATTGTACAGAGATATTAGAAAAATTATCATTTCATGCCAACTCTAGGATCACCAGAACCTGCAACACTTTCTATGTTCAAACATATCGTACCACTTATGGTCGCACCGTTTTCTGTTGTAGGCTTCAATAAAACTCCATAATATTCATCGTTCATCAATGAACATATTCAATATCCCTCTTTACATATTTAAGAAATAACTAAAATTCTCCGTCACTCCTACCTGACAACTTGCAATAGTATTTAATTCAATGTAATTTATTTTTATCTTGTCCTTTACTTATATTTATATAGACATGTTACTAAGCACACTAATGTCTCTGTATATACTCGTATTTTTGTCTATTGTTTGTTTATCGTTAAATTTAGATTAGCTGTACCATTTTGAATTTGTGTCAAATTCTGTAAAGTACTTGATTTAATAAATAAATAAATAGCCTGAGCTAGAAGTTTTTAATATAATTTGTACATCATGTTATATTCTCATAACCTACTTTAAATAGATTTGAGTTAGCAAAAGAAAAATTATGAAAAGTTTAATAAATAAAAATTAGAAAACTCAACCTTTTTCTGTACTCAGTACAGCTAAAAATAAATTTAATGTTTTTGTTTATACATATCCACAAACTAGTGTCAATACATAAGCAGCCAAAAATCAATAGAATATACATTTTTTCATCATTGAAAAGTCTACAACTGTATTACATACATTTAATACAATAGTGTCCATTACATTCATAAATATTCACCACAAAAGGGAAAAGCACCAGGTAAAATGCTTAAAATCTCAACAATTAACATCATCATCTAGATCAAATTTCAAGTAGGTATAACAAAGACGACAGACAAAATTTAACACCAAAATTAGTAAAAACATATTTTACAACTCTAACATTAATCGTAAACCATTTGAAACATTTAGACACACCTTCAAAATAGCGGTTCTATAACTTTGAAAATGGTATTCTAGTAGCTTTTGCGACAATAAAACAGAAAGTAACAATATAATGTAGATTGGGAATCCATTACAGGTAGTCACTACTTCTACATCAGTCAGCAGTAAAAATGCTCTAAATCTTTCAACTAATACTATGAATTACATAAAATCTCAACTAAAACAAACATAAAAAAGAACAGACAAAATTATGAACAAAGGAACACATTACTATTTGACTACTCTAAGATTAATCGTAAAACCCTTTGAATTAAGACAAAATGGCACCATTCTAAAGTATAGGTACCTTCTACAACTTTGAAAATGCAATAATAAACAGAAGGTAACAAACACAGATCGAGAATCAATGATAGTTACTCTGACAACCCTCGGCTAAATTTTAGAACTACAATATATGCACTATCAATACAGTACAAAATTGAACAAAAACTAAAAGTATATAGTAAGTATACAGAGAGAAAATTAAGTTACAAAAATCCATAGAAATCTCAATGAATCCATAAATTCACATTTTACAAATTATAGCAATAATAAATGAATTTAGATAAACCTATAACTAATCATTGGCTACATTATTTTATTCAGATTGTAATTATTTATGGCCAAACCAAAAGATCTAAGAATGTTCGTTTCCGCGAATATTTGGCACTTGCTAAATATTCGCAAAAAAATAAATCGAGTGTTTCCAAAATTTGAAATTAATCAAACCTTTTGATTATTACAGAAAATTAGATTGTTATGAAAGTATTGCTATTCGAAAAAGGGGCTTGAAACCCTTGCTTTAAATTATAATGGTCCATATTTGACTCACTATTGACTTGATACCAGTAAAGGAATAAATAAGTGCTTTTGTTGTATTGTTCACTGGATACCTGTCTATCAATCAATCAATCAATCAAAGTTCACTTTATTGTCAAAAGAATAACATTCTCGTAGACAAAGCACAGGAAAACAATAAAACATGTAAGAAGTCAAATATAGCATACAGTCTAGTATCTGAACAATAAATTAGTGGTAATAATTACTGTAAGTAGGTAAAATAAACGATAATGTAAATAAAAAGTAGGGTCACATTATAATTCACTAACAGTTGTTGAAATTAAAACTTATGATAAAATTTATGACTTATGATAAAATTATAAAACTTCAGTTGAAATAATCTTCATAGAATTTCTCCGTAGAGTTATTGGCCCTCGCAACTGAAATCTTTTTCACTTCTCTTCTAAATTTGAACACACTGTGTATATCTTTATCTTTAGCAGGTAGGGTTACTCCGTAGTACACAATATAAACTCATGGTAATTGATCAATTGATATAAATAAGACTGGCTTGCCGATTTACAGTTAGTTTAGTAATCCCTACCGGTGCAGATAACTTTGTTATCGAAAGGCGCATCTAGGAATTAAATTACTTGTGTAGTGAAGGGGTAAAATACTTTTTTTTCTCACTGAGTGTCACCACAGGCGTCCAATATTTCATTTTCTATATTCTAGATATGATAAAACATTTAAATATTTATACAGATCTGAAAAAGTTATCTAACCAAGGAAGAGTTCAATGCATAGTTCTAAGGCTGTTTGAAACAATTCAAGATAAGTCAATTTGAGCTTATAGTCCAGGAGCCCGGTAAAAATTTGGTCAGTCATTTCCTCTCATGCGATATTTAGTGGAATGCATCAGAGAGTCGTAGTATAAAGATTGGAAGGGGGGGAAGATCAGCACAGTAGCTTCCTACGCACGGAGAAAAAAAATATATTCAATTATGTCCTCCTTCCCGGAAACATGTTAAATTGACGCAATCCGAATATGAGGTAAAATTTTATTTGAGAGGATATCATAGAAGGTACAATTTTTTTTGTGTTCGACCTACTAGCTGTCGTATAATACACCATGCTATAGTCAGCTGATTTTTTCTTTCTTCAAGATATTGCTTTAGCGATAATTTAACATGTTTTCAGGAAGGAAAACAAAATTGAATATATTTCTTTTTCTTTGTGCGTGGGAGGCTACCACCGCTCATCCCCCCCACGGAACCGCAGCTGACGTTCACGAAGCTTTATAATATAACTCTCTGATGCATTCCACTAATTTTCGCTTGAGAGGAACTTGGTCATGGAAATCTGTCACTGGCTCCCGGACTATTACACCTTATTTTAATAAGTTTTTATAGAAGCCAAAATGGTTGACTTTCAAATTGGTTTGTTTTCTAAAAATGATGGAATTATTCTTTATTTCTGAATCATGATCCACCACTATGTAAAAACAAATTATGAATATTTTTTTATAATAATTGGCTAGTCAACATGGAGCTAGACTTGTTCACAACAATAATAAAAATATTACGAAACACATTGTACTTATAATTATCATTCTTATAACAATTTGTTACATTTTGATTTTTATTTGGAAATATGAATGGGATGTTCATAATTTCAGTTGTAGAATCATCTGCGGCTGAAAAGAAAACTTCAGTCGCCATTTTTCCGTAGTTCAAGGTAAACCTCATGTAAGGTAGGTATTCATGTTGAAAAGAGAAATATTCTCAATAAGAAATTGAAAAAACATGATTTCCCACGAAATGGAAAGAACCTTAAGATAAAATGAAGTTATTTTTGTAATGGTAGTTGTTTTCTGTTAGATATTACAAAAATAACTTCATTTTATCTTAGTTAGTTTTTCCATTTCCAGGGCAATCATGTATTTTCAATTTCTTATTGAGAATGTTTCTCTTTTCAATATGTTACACTTTTCCAAAAATGTTCACAGAGTAGCTTATCGATTTGAGTAAACAGATTTTGGGAGAATTGGGTACATATACTACATGTATAATGGAGTTTTGAACAAAGTTCGAAAGTTTGCTGGAGAGTACAAATAAATACATGATACCAACGACAGAGTCGAAGTACCCTTCTCTCCAAATATTTCCACAAAGTGGAAAATATGAGGCAAAAATCTGACAGAAACAACTACTGTCCTGGCTAACCGAAGGATAATCTAATTTTCAACTACCTAAAGCACTTGCAATTGGGTCTTCTTGGAAGAACGTTGCACAAATATATGTCTGATGTAGTTCAATGTCCTTCTCGGTATTAGCCAGGGAAGTAGTTGATTTTTGTCAAATTTATGCCTTATATTTTCCACTTGGTGGAAATATTTGGACTTTGTCGATGTTATCATATAATTTACAAGTATAATGATTATTTGAAACTTTTTAGTTGTATTTACATAATTGATTCCTGAAAATTTATAATACCACAAGCAATTATTACAAAATGTTTCATGAAAGGCACGAACTCTATTGATCATACTCTCAATATGAATTCGAAGGGAAGCAATTTATCTACTTTCTTTCACATCTTTTGAAGAACTTTGTTCGTTTCCACTTACAGATGCTGGCCGAATTAATGTACAATTTTTTTGTAATAACATATTTTGTACATGTTTGAATCCTCTATCTGCCAGAATGTGGGAACCCATAGGAACTTTTGTCAAATACCCAGATTTTGCCACAATATTTTTATCACTTATCATTCCAGGGTAAGCTTGTGATATAAAATTAATTAACCCATTTGGTGTACATGAGATTAAAAATTTCACTGTGTTGCACTGTTTATAATCTGACCAAGTGTTGGATTGTAAAATAGAATGTGATGGCTTTTCTATCTGTACCTCAAAGCAATCTATAATACTTTGGACTTTGGCATACCTAGCTCTGAATGTTAGAGGTAAGATGGCCAAAAAATAAAATTATTCATTACTTCTGATATGAGTGGTACAGACTTGACAAATACTTTTTGGACTTGACTCACACTCAGTTCGAAATCGACATGAAGACGAAAATATGTATCATCTAATCGAATTTTTTTCAATGTTATGAGAATATCTCTATAAATCACATTAACTTTCTCACAAATAATTGTCACGAGACAAAAGATGTCTTTAGGAAGGCCTAAATAGAACCGAGAATGTCATTCAATGATTATGGTTGTTGTTTTGAGTCTATTACCTGTTGTTGATAATTCTTCTGATCCTGAAGATGCAGTGGACGTTGGAGCAAATTCTTCACCAGATGAACAGGTGCTTGATGTTTGAGAAGACAGTGTTATTGCAGGACTTCGTACAAAACTTTCTACCTTCCCAGGCAATACTACTTCTTTATTAGGTGACACAGTTAATGTGCTAGTTGAACTGGAAAGGCTCACTATCCACGAACTAGGACTAAGCATACAATTTCTGTCTTCTTGTGAAGTTTCTGTAATTTTTTGTGGAGAAAGAGTTTTACTCGATGAAGGCCTACACAACAACTTAATTTCTTTTCTTTTCTCTTCATCATCTTCAATTTTCTTTATGTCCACTTTCAGTAGCAGGAAATTCATTGTGTGAAATTTTTGCCTGAGGCAAAATTCCTCTTTCAATAATAGGTCTGACACCAGCAAATTGTACATACTCCCAATTCTCAAAAGCATCTGGTATCTGCAAGAACAATAATAGTTACTACAAAGTTTGAAAGTTATTAAAAAAAAATGCCTTAAAATGATCTTCACAGCAATGTAGCCTTTTTGATTTTATTTGAAGCGAACTTGCGAACTTCGAGAAAATCCTGCAACTTGCCACCAAAAGATTCTAGTTTCTGCATCAACAGACACAGTAACAAAATATTTGTTAGTGTTTTCCTCACTATTTTCACAATTAGGCATAAAACAGTGCTTCATTTGCAATAAATTATTTTCACTCCACAAACAATATCAATGATGTAAAATTGGACCAACTGGTTTATTAGAATACTAAAATGTGCCTGAAACAATGACAAAACTAGTGTTTGTGCCTACCTCGAAATTAGGTAATTAGCATTTACCTGCTTTTAATGCCAGTCAAGAGTTTGTTCTTCTTGGAATACCAATTATCCAATTATAATGCACAAAGAAGGTTTAGTTAAAATGGGAATCAATTAATTGAATATGAATACTTCCATCGTTGATTTATACTTTTTTTTGGTTATGTTTAGCATTTGGCGCGCGTTCGGCGCGTTCCATCAATCCACCAACGGCACCAAAAGCCTTCATAATTTACATGCGTTCTCTGTTTGTTCCATTGAAACTTGAAAGATGTTGCATTATAGAGTGTATCAGTGTGAATATGGTGTAATATAAAGAATAGACCTATTTAAATTGGTAGTTCGTCTGAGTAGTTCAAAATGTTGATTTGTTTTTAACCACGGTTGCCAGTTTGTCAGTTTTTTTATTGTCAAGTCGAGTGATGACGAGTAAGTCGACTAACCAATAAGAAAATTCAAACTTTCAAAATTGTAATTGATTTTTTGAGCAAATTACTATCCCAAAATTCAAAACCAAAGTATTTTTGGAGTCTGTAAAAAATCTATTTCACTGTCAATTAATCAAATCACAAATTGCCGTCAGATGAGAAATACCCATTGCAAGCGAAAAACTTATTCTTATTTTTGAGTCTCCCAAGCTAGGTTAGCTTGCTCAGGTTAGGTTTGTGTGTCCATTACGAGCGAAAAAACCTTCTTGTTTTGTCACCTAAACACCCCGCCATGTTGAACTACAATATTTTAATTCGAGTTTGGCCCTTGCTCAGTAGATTCCAATAAAGTTGCGTCGGCTGCACTAGCCACTTGTCCATTTTAGTAGCCCACTACAAGAGGCAGTGAAAATTGGAGTTTACCGTGGATCCCAATAGTTGATTACCTGGAAATCTTCGTTTCCCTATTTAAGATAGATTAAGATTTAGGGCAAGAATTTACTGGTTATTCTCAATTTCGTAAGACATAATCTAATTTTTTTAAATTGTTGTTTCCTATTCAATGCACCATTTTAGATCTTACCCTAATAAAATACCGATACATCAGAATTCCTCGGTGTCCATCTAACAAAGAATATAAAATTTAACAAACATGTCAAGCACCTTTACACAATATTAGCTTAAGGTTGCCGTTCAATGGCATGAATGCTGGCTACTGCTCGGACTGCGAATCGGTGACACGTAAATAACTCAAATGTGGTAAATATATTTGGAACATAATGGAGTACTTGTTGAGACCATTGAAATTAATTTTTTTTCAAAAAATTCGTAATTTTTTTGTGAGGAAGTCAAAAAATCGATAAAATTCACGTTTTTGTAATGTGTCAACAAGGAGACCTATTGAAATCGTTCAAAACCTAACATAGACCAATTTTTCACACTATGTTTTTGAGAAATGCGAGCAGCACTCGGAATTAGGCGGCAATATTCCAAAATCTAGCAAATTTATAAGAAACTGCATCTTATTACTCACTGAGTCAGTTCAGCAATTTGCGAATAGACTGCGCCACAGTAGAATTCGTTATATTCAAAATTATGAATGAACTGGAATTTGGTTGATGACAATGAACAAGCACAGCACTATGAAAAATGTTGACGAATATTCGCATTGAGCGGCGAGAAATGCTTTTTATAAATTCTTTTATAAATTGTGTCGCATCATAGGCGTGTATTGGTGCATATGAGAGGCAGCTCAATATATTCTTTTGTTCTTTAATTCATTAATCAGATTCTGAAATAAGAGTCACTATAGTATGGAAGGGTTTCATTGAATTCATAGATCGTTTTTATACATATCCACATAAACTTATTAATTTATTTTTAATGATGAATTGACCCGGACGTTGCTGTATTTAAATATTTTGAATTACCTTTTGTAGTTTTATAGGTTATATCCTTAAACTTTGTGAACGAGAATTGTATTTCTTCCGATATTGAAGCATATTTTGATGGATTGATAGAGGGGACTGTGATTTCCCAGTAGAAAATTGTAAAATTGAAATAAAAATTGAGTGTTAGAGGTATTCTGAAAAAAAAATTATATACCCAATAATAAAAGGAATAAGTCTCTTCAATTTCATATAGGATTAATGAAATTTTTACCTGATAATCATAGTGGTAGAATATATCTGAATAAAATTTGTGTAGGTAAATATCCGCAGTTACACAATCATTAACAGATAAATCATCAGAATAATTCACAGTATGATTGAATTATTAGCAGAAGTGAAACTTTCGAGGAGTTAGGAAATTTGCATATTGCTTCATAAAGATTTAGAAAAAAAAATAGTCTAGTGTTGAGCTTCGATAAATATATAGGTACACATATACTGTGAGTCGAAGATAATAATAGATAATTATGATAATAATCATAGTAAAATCATTTTTGTCATAGTTTTTAGCTTCTGTCTAAACGAACATGGTCGGAAAAGAAAAGTAAAAAATGGAATCAAAATCGATAACTCTATGAACTCTGCAGGCTTCACCCAAAGCGTTCTGTTGAAATGGTGGTTCTGATAATATGTGTCATTGGTTTAATGATGGACACCTTGCTCTCGAATCTGCAATTTATACCGGCTTTCCTTTATACAATAGAAATCCTAGCCGTATGAATGCAGAAGGCCTTCATATTTGGTTCACCTCATCTGCTCAGGGCACATGATTCTCGGACCTAATAATCACTCACCCTACGGATGTAGGGATCGGATATTTGGGTAAATGATACCAGCGTGTCCTCCAAATGAAATATCTCGAGAATATATTGAAAAAAATTGAGATGATTGGGAACATAATGAAATTGTTATACATACGTAATATAACATCAAACGCGGAATGAAATATAATTTTAAAAATGTATATATTAAAACAGAGCTGCAGTTAAAAAAATAAGTTCCGAAATAACTCAAAACTCCAATATTTGTTTGGAAATTATATACTGCAACATAAATGGTCTCATGTACTATTTACCCGAAACTATAGTCAACTATTGCCGTTTTCGCCGATATTACCACGACGGACATCTTTGGACTCATTATACTTGCTGATCACTTTTGTGCCACAAAAATTTGAAAAAAATATGAAAAAAAAGTGAAAATATGAAAAAAAAAAGTAACAGAATATTCAAAGAGGTGGGCAATAATGAAACAAATGAAAAAAATATTTAATTTTTATTTCCCGATGCAATTGCTTCCTCTATTCATGGTGGATCATAGCTTTTCTCATTTCGCATTGAACGTTGTATTATCTTTTCCAGAACACAATCCTCATAAAACCTTTCCACAGTTGGTACTATCTCTTCTTTCCATAAAATTTCGTCCTCTTTTATTTCCTCTATGAATATTTCGTGATGGTCACCGACATACACAACAAAATAGCAAGAATTTCTTTTTGTAATATGCAGCTGACCCTGAACCTGCAAGAATATACAAGTTTAATACTTACCAGCTATGTATCTCAAAAAAATTGTCACAAAACACTCTTTACCTGCCTAAGCCCCAAGCAGGAAAGTAAAAACTCTATGAGCTGTGGAAACTCACACTGGTTTGCCTGAAAGTGACAGCTTCACTAAGTCATATCACAACACTCTGTTTTGCCAGTGCTCGTTATTGAAGACCTCAACCTTCAGCCTCTGCCCTCAAACATTACTCGCACGCATTGCAGTTTGCTGATTGTCAAATAACTATTTCACCATTATACGAGGATATATTGAAAAATTCTTAGCCTACTGTAGAACCAAACAAAATTTTAAAATATTTTATAACTCAACATATACTTCTTTTAATTGGATACATTTATTACAGCAAACCTGCAACGTCTCCAGACCTTTCAAAAAAACAATTTCTTCTTGCTCTGCAAACCAGACCTCCACAGCTTTCATTACCCCCTCATTGGAAGAAAACTTACGACCTTTTAAACTTTTTTTCAGTTGAGGAAAGAGATGATAGTCGGACGGAGCAAAATCTGGTGAATAAGGGGGGTGTTCTAGTAATTCAAACCCTAAATCACGAATTTTTTGCATGGCAACATGAGATTTGTGTGCAGGGGCGTTGTCCTGCAAAAACAAAACACCTTTGGATAGCTTTCCGCGTCTTTTCTCTTTAATTTTTTTCCTTAGAGTGGTCAGTAATGTCGAATAGTAATCTCCAGTTATTGTTCTACCCTTATCCAAAAAATCATTCATGATTACTCCATGGCAATCCCAAAAAACTGAAGCAAGAACTTTTCCAGCAGATTTTTGTACACGAAACTTCTTAGGTCTTGGGGAGCCGGAGTGTCGCCATTCCATCGATTGTTGATTTGTTTCTGGATCGTAAAAATGTACCCAAGTCTCATCCATATAGTAACAATTCGGTTTAAGAAGTCTACACCGTTTTCAAATCGAGCACAGATCGAACGCGATGCTACTACCCTTGCACGCTTTTGGTCAACATTCAACCATTTGGGGCCATTTTGCAGCAAATTTTCTTATGTCCAAATTGACGTGAACTATATGATGAACGCGTTCGTATGAAATATTCAGTGCTTCAGATATCCGTTTTAGCCCAATTCGACGATCTGGTAAAATCATGTCATGAACTGCATCGATATTTTCGGGGACTGACACAGAAACTGGCCTTCCCGATCGGTCATCATCTTCAATATGAAAAACAAAGGTTATGTTGCAAGACAGAACCAGCTGATATTCGGCTTTTTTCCTTATATAATGTACTTGGAAAATAAAGACCTATTATTATTAATAATAATAGAGAATTTACCTCTTTTGAAGCATGCAGTCCAATTTTTCACGGTCGCATACGAAGGACATTGATCACCAAGGGTATTAAGCATATCTTCGTAAATCTGCTTACCTCTTAACCTTTTTAAATACAGGTACTCGATGATGGCTTGATACTCCAATTTTTCGATTTTCACAATTTCGGTAGACATATTTTTTCTTTTAATTTATTGCGTAACTCTGGTTTACTTTTTTGACGTCAAACCTTACACTGACACTTCTAATAAGTTATTTTTCGTTGCTATGGTATTACAATATTTTGTTTATGCAGGGAACTGGTCTAGGCTAACTAGATATCAATATATCCTCGTAATTGAGAAACAAGAAATGTCTCTTCGGCCACTGTAATCAAACATTACCAGCGCTTATTGCAGTTTTCTGAGTTTCAAATAACTATTTCTCCATATAATTGAGAACCAAGAAATATCTACTTACCTACCACGATTTCATTGATCACACATTTCACTTAACGGAATTCATGTTTTTTTACACCACTCAAAACTCAAATATTCAAAAATAACAATCCCCTTATTTTACACAAATAATTGAAACACCGCACTGATCAACCTACAAATCCGTTGAAATGAATCATACACAAACGAAATCTTCAATTTTAATCTAGTAAATAATAATAATAATAATAATAATAATAATAATAATAATAATAATAATAATAATAATAATAATAATAATGTTTATTCAATTACAATATTTCTACAATTACAATAATCATTCATGAGGATGTGCATATGAATAAACAGTTGCCAGTCCCAAGGAAGTTAATCCGCACGGGGCTATTGGGTAGTAACAAATATTGACAAAATTTCGATATAAAAATACGGTTAGTACTAAGTGAAGGATAGTGAAGTACTGTAAATAGGTACTTGATAGAAATATATACATAGATAAAAGTATTTGAATTCAAATCATGTGAAAATTAATGGCATAAATATTCATATTAAAATTTAATATTAAATAATGAAGACAAAAAAAGGTTGTAAATAAATCTCTGATTTATACAAAAAAAATTCTGATGTAAAAGGACAACATTGAATAAAGTGCGTAACAATTTAGTAAACATAACAGCAATATGTACAATTTATATATAGATTTTGAGCCTTTGAATATATTCGTAGGATTGACAATATAATAATGAAAATTCAGTAGAGTGTAGACTGAGTGAATATAAAACTAAAAATATATACATGTTAAATATACACATACATATACACAACTCACATATTTAATATAACATGTGACCTTTTTTATTAGAGATTTCAGTTACTCTTTATATCAACAATCTTATGAATCAGCATTCTTGGTTGTTCAGTAATCCATTTTTTTATTTTAGACTTCCATACATTATACGATCGTGTTATTTTTATTTCTTTTATTTCCCTAGGAAGCATATTGTATATTCTAGCTCCCAAAAATTCGTGACTTCTTTGACCAATTGTTTTTTTAACTTTCGGTACAATTATTGACCCCTGTCTATACCTGGTTTGGTAGTCATGTCGGATTTTTTGTTTATTTTGGTTTCTAAATTGCTGAGATAGTATAGCTTGACAATATAACTGTCTAACATCAAAAACCCTGCTTTCCTGATATAGCTTATCAGAAGAGTATCTAAAACATTTGTTCAATATTATTTTTAGTATCCATTTTTGAGATACTTCAATAGTGTCTAAATAGTCATCCACAAGTCCTCCCCAAGCTATAATTCCATATGAAAGCTGTGATTGAACCAATGCAAAATATATTATTTTCAGTTGTGAGATATTACAAAATTTCTGGCATAATTTAAATTTAGGTGTGAGGCTTCTTAGTTTATTTGAAATTGATTTTGCTTGGACGTCCCACCTGAGATGACTATCTATATGTATGCCCAAATATTTAATGGAGTTTTTTGCTGTTATTTCTGTTGTGCATGTACCGGTTGATATTTTCAGGGTTTTGTAATTCGGTAATCCATTCTTATAACTTGCGAAGGGAACGAAGTGAGTTTTTGTTTCATTCATCGTGAGTAAGCGGCTGTTAAAAAAATTTATAATAGTCTTGAAATCGTTCTCAACTTTCCTTTTCAGCGAACTCCACGTGTTATCTTCATAAAACACCGCTGTGTCATCAGCGAAACTGACAATATCTCCACAAGTGCGCAGATTAAAAAGATCGTTTATATAAATACTAAAAAGAATAGGTCCCAAGATCGTTCCTTGAGGTACTCCATATTTAATCTCCTTTGGTTGGCTCAGCTTTCCATTGACTTTAACATACTGAAACCTACTCTCAAGGTAATTTTTCATCAACTTGTGGCTATTTCCTCTGAAACCAATTCTTTCGAGTGAATCTAGTAAGTCTGGATGACTCACGGAATCGAAGGCTTTAGCTAGATCAACGAAAATGCAGATTGCTGTTTTTTTTTCGTCCAAGGCTTTATACATTTTAGAAGTTAGTTTCGCAATTGCATCTTGTGTTGACATATTCTCTCTAAAACCGAGTTGATTGTCCGAGATTAATTTATATCGATTCAAGTATGCGTTCAGTCTCACTTTTATTAGTTTTTCGATTATTTTGGAAAATACTGATAGTATTGAGATGGGTCTATAATTATTGGGATTCGTTTTGTCCCCCGACTTATGAATCGCTGTTATGACTGCGACTTTCAATACTGTTGGGAAGTAACCATTTTCTAAGCATTTGTTGAAGATGTGACAGAGAGGGGCGGTAATAAAATCCACAATCTCTTTCAACGTTTCAGCACTAATACCGTCTATTCCAGGAGATTTATTATTTTTCAGCGCTATAATTATATCTCCAATTTCTTGTTCTGTAGCTGGTAACATAACAAATAAATTTGGTAATCTAGCACTGGTATGTTCTATGTCGGTCTTTTTTATTTTCTTCGCTAGGTTTTCCCCAATACTCGAAAAGAATTCTGCCATCACGTCCGCTATTTCATTTGGTTTCGTCACAATTGTTTTATTTCCATCTTTCATACTACCAATATCAATTTTCTTTTTCATAGTTCCTAGTTCCTGTATTGTTTTCCACAGATTTTTGGCACTTTTAGGATTGCCCTCTATTTTATTTCTAAAATAATCGTTTTTCGCAACTTCTTTCAAATGGTTCAGCCGTTTGTTGAATTCATTGAAATCTTTTTTAAAGTTTGTATTATCAGGAAAACTTTTCATCTGTTTATAGAGTTTGTTCTTTTTTTCTGTTGATGTTATCAATCCTTTTGTTATCCAATCCTTCCTTTTTATAAGATTTCTCCTCAAATGTATTGTTTCTGTGAATTTGTCTATATATTTTTCCAACTTATTCCTGAATTTTTCAAATGCACAATTTATGTCATCAGTGTTATAGATGTCATTCCATGTTTCAGGCAGTAATGCATTCTTCAATTGGATGAAATTGATTTTTTTATATGAGTTCGCTTTTTTTTCCTCAACAGTTTCGTTGTCTGGTATATTGATTTGTAGAAACACTGGGTAATGGTCTGTTATCAAAAAATCAACAACTGCTGGATGAAATTGTTCGAGTGGTAATTTGCTTTTAATCATAATGTGATCCAGGCAAGCGGATTCCCTAGTAGGTTTTTTGATGCTTGGTATAAACCCATGTTCATTTAAAATGTTAAGATATTCGGTGGCATAATTGGTGTCATCAAGTATATCAATATTTGTCTCCTATCAGAAAGTGCATGGTATATTTGTTTTTATAAGTTTCAAGAAATTGATTGAGTTTATTATTGAATTCGATATATATATATATATATATATATATATATATATATATATTCGAAGATGCAGAAAGGGAGTAGGGATTCCCAAATTCCTTAAATACTTGTAGCGAGTCCATACAAATGCATGTTGCCAAGCATTTATAAATATGAAAATCTTTGAGTTCATATTTCTTTCTTTATCCAGGCGTGTACAGAACATGGGAACATGGGAGTTGATATTTCAAGAACTGGGGCCAGGTAGCCGAGTGGTTGAAGCGACAGTGTTTTAGTCACTGGCTGCCGGTCGGCGGTCGTTCAAACCATGGCGACTGCAGAATTTTTTCTGATGGCCCGAGAAAGTGCTAGGAATCGCACGTAAAAAGGTGAGACCTCGTTAATCCTTGGCTCGCACAAGTTTCGACTTTTGAGGGCTGCCGTTCGTAAGGGGACGACAGCTGGTTAACGGAAAAAACAATTTTAACATTATTCAACGGCATTTTTGTCAAAAGTCATATCTCTCTAGATATTATTCAGCCAGACTGTGAATTAATGATTGAATATTATATGGAATAAAACGAGAATAATTGTGTCATCTGACACCACTGCTCAGCGTCGTGATATTTCCATTTTACGATCATAGTAGCAATTGATGCCGGTAACAATGCTTCATTTTTATGGTTGCATACTTGGATAAATATTCATTCGAATGGCTGATGGCTCCTCTCTCGGATTAGTTTGTCAAGCCTGATCAAACGGGCACCTTAAGGCTGCTACTCAGTGACAAATATTGCGTAGGAACTGTTCTCCAATCCAAAGGAGTTTTATTATTCTTTGATAAACTCACAACTGAGGTATGGTATGGCATATCCTTCTGGGGAGTTTGCATAACTCAACTCATTCAGTCTATCTTAGTACTGCAGAAGTTTTAGTCCTAGAAATGTAATTGAGGTCATATGGAAATCATTATGATGGGCAGCATTATAATTTGAAAAAAAATATCTGTTTCAGACCCAGACAGTCTGCTGTCCCCGAAAACTACCTAGTCTAATATCCATCAGTTGTTTCCAATTATCTGTACCCTATTGGATTATTCACATTCGATTTGAGGATAACGAGTATTCATCTACCAAAATCCATGTGAATTGATTCTGGATGAATCGTGGGAATGTAGTATCGACTGGTGCATATTTCAGTGTGGTAACGAAGGCTTTCCTATTTATAATCTGAAACAGTACATATTCCCAAGATCAGAGTTTGAAGTGAAACAAAATGTTCCTTGATGGTGAGAGTTTTTGTCTTGATAGAAGAAGTTTCTACCATAATAACTACGATTTTGTTTTGAGGTATCGCTTATAAAGTTTGGAATTCGAAGGATTATTCGACCTTGGCATTATGGATTCCGAAAATAATGTTGGAATCAGTATTCATATGGCCGGGTAGGGAACGTAAAGTTATTTGTCTGCTCTTCACTGCTTGTAATATGTTTATTACTTCTGGAATACTATCTTATTTTATATTCAATATGAATGATTACAAAAAAGCTATCTCCAGTTTGTCTTTGGCTTCCATGACATTTCAAGTATGTATATAATTTATATTAATTTGTTAAAAATTAATGACAGATCACATTCTCTCAGATTCTGAGAGGAGTAAGTTAATTGCCCAGGGTCCTCAAATATCACTCAACGGGTTACCTGTATGCTTAGCGACAAACTCAGTTCAGGTTAGAAATTCCGTTTTGCAGAAGTATTTCTCTTCTTTGTTTGCTAGAAGCTCGCCACTATTGTCAATAAGGAATTCTTTGACTAAATGTCCTGCAGCTTACATTATTTTCGGCTTCGGAACCTCAGTCTTTTTTCTTGATGAAATAAACATAACATCACAGCAGAATGGATATTAGAGGGATTATAGAATAGTTGTGGAGACTTCTGAGGTTGTAATGCATACAAAATACGGTATGACCGGAATAACTTACTGCGCAATTTGTTGGACAATTTCTCTCATATTATATAAACCAACCAAATGCCATCATTTTTTGAATTCAAATTAAGATGTCTAAAAACCTTGGTGTGTCGACTCATATCTGCAAAACTGTGGGATAATACGGGAGACAATTTGCCAGCATGACTAAGAGAAAACAAATGAAATCGTGGTCTGTTTCCCAAATACTCCACATTTGTGTATACCGCCACGGTCGGTTTTCTTGTTAGGGTAAATTCACAAGAACAGAAGTTTTCAGGTATTGCCGACTAATGAAATGAATGAAGAAACGTAATTATTGGAATTTACTGAATCACTATCACAAATCAGTTTTATTTGTTACATTTTCGCCTTATTTATATTTTTTTTACTGAAATGCAATTAACTACAAAAATTCACCATTAGAACCTGTCAATCTTGTGCTAATTCAATAAAAGCGGGAATGGTGAGATTCCGTGTGTGATATATTCGTGCCATAATTTTCATTAAAATGTTTTCTAATAACACAAGAAACTATGTGATAATCTTCATAATATGGTGGTACTCACTTTCGGTACTGGATATAAATGAATTATTTTGTTCATCTCTCTGGATTGCCTAAAAATGATACAAAAACGGAACATGATCAAATAATTATAGTCCACACTACACAGGAAACGATTAAATATTCACAAATTTTATTTAATCAAACAAGTTTCGCCTGCACACTAGCTTCTTCACTGTATGATTAAATGAAGTTTGTGGAGATGGAATCGTTTTCAGTGTAGTTAGTACAATTACTATTGATCTTCATCAAGTAAATACCGGGTCAATCAGAAAAATTAAGTTATTATTGAAAATTAAGAAAATATACTGCAAAATGAAGAAACATATTAATAAATACTCATCAATATAAGGAAATGGCACTATGAAATTTAGATTCCGTCACAATTATTCACTTTTTGAATTGTATTTAGAGTTTTTTGAAATTCCATAAAATTGACAACAGTCATCAATCACCATATCCCTGGAATATTGACAAGACAAAAATTCTATAAGGGCGCCATCTCTGGAACCGACTGAAGAAGCAGACCACTATTTCATTTGTTAATTTGTCTTCTGAAAAATCCAAACAAAATCGAATCACTCGACACACCAGGATTTTTAGGAATCTTAATTCAAATCAATGAGAAAATCGGTGTTTCGCTTCTTTCTTATTTATACGATTCTATATTATAGAGAAACGTCAGTTTGACGGTTCAACTCTTCAACTGACATTAAGTCCATAATAATTTAATGTATTTGTGAAATTGTCTGATCGAATATCCCTTCAAAATGCAGAATTTTCAAAATACTTTCACCTTGCCAGTCGCTTAAACTGTGTTGCTGTACAAAACACCACTCGATCAAGCTCTCGTGGTGATTCATAATCTACACAATTTTCGTGACAGCAGTGTGAAAGTATTTTTCTGGAAATTCAGCATTTTGTCGGGATATTGATACTGACAATATGGCTGTTGGATTATATCAATATTAACTAAGCATCAGTAAAAAAATCAACTAGTTAGTAATCATTTTTAATGTCCTCGTTATCAATACAGGTTGGAAAGAGGGGACTTTGATAAAACCATACATTTTGTAGGAAGAGTATAGTTTTTTGAATAATTTAGATAATTACCTTGAGATTTGACAAAAACAACCCACAGTCAGTAATACATTTTTGAGAATCGTCGAATTGACATATTTTATCCCTACTATCCCTGTTAGCTACCACAATTGAGAAGTTTTGTAAGAGAGCATGTTGGGCGTCCCATCAAAGTGCAGATGCTCATTCTCACGGAAAATTAGCTTGATAGTAATCAATTGTATAAATGGACCTTGATTCTGGACTATTCAAAATTAAAGAGAGAATACGTGACTAAAAAAGATTGAAAATGTGCAATTTTGAAGATTCAGTGTTAAACTCTGATTTCAAATATTTTTAGGCCGCCTTCAAAATACCGATGTTAGTTTACCATTCGAAAAAATGGTATTCCGTTCTTCAGGATATCAGGAACAAGTTCTGGCCATTTGATATCCTTGACGATGAAGATCTCGAAGAAACTTTGAAGAAAGTATACTCTGTTGTAGTCATAACGATGGTTTTGCAGTTTTCATGTGGTGTCTGTTTCGTTTCTGTTTTTGTTCCAGCACCATTGCTCTTTGGTACAGAAAAAACATTACCATTTCCGACAAAGTATTTCTTTGACTGCTCTGTCTCTCCAACATATGAACTGATGTATTGCTTTCAATGTATCACCCTTGGTTACGTGATGTTTCTAGGAGCAGCAGGAGTAGATTTTCTTCTACTCGCAGTGGGCACAAGCGTGTCAGTACAATACAGAATTTTACAATACAGTTTTTTGAAGTTCAATGAAGCCGATATTCCGAGAATCAATGAAAAGTTCAAGAAATTAGAAGAAGAGGACAATCCAGATCATAACGAGGAGAAGAAATATTTAGTGAGATGTATCAAACATCATCAGATGTTGCTGAGGTGAGTGTGTTCGATTTTTTCTATCATGTCTAAAGTGCTCTGTGCTCTTTCGAAACTTGAAACGTTCCTGAAAATATGCTCCTCTCAAACGGTACACTCGAAGACGTAAACAATAGGCCCTGGGATCTCTAAAATTTTGGAGTAACTCTACAGAAGAAGGGGAATGTCAAAAATCTCCGAGAGATTCTAGACTCGGAACAAAAAACTCGGAAAACTCACTATGAATAAGGAAGATAGCAGTTTTTCATGATTATTCTCCCTTTTCCCAAAGGGCACAAAACGAAAAAAAAATGAGTGGATTTTTAAGATGATGCAGTTCAAGTTATTTTGAATATAAATCAATTTTGTGACAAACCCTAAAAATTATTAGTTTTGATGCTAGGGGGCGTTGAAATTATACCTTGCTCAGAATAGGCTATTTATTATTATAGGCGGAAACAATATTGTGTTATTTACATGGTGGTTCTTCGGGTTATAAGGCCGACGTGTGTTCAGAGAAGATCTCGACGTTTCGCCAACACGAGTGGTTAGCATTTTCAAGAGTTATTTTACAAGTTTCTGCTTTCTTAAGTCGCTGTCAAATGCTTGACATTTGTTATACGTTGTCTCGAAAAATACCTGTGATTTGACGTTCTTACATCTGATTGGTCCATGGCGTTAGCAGACATCATAGAATCGTTCGTACCATTATTTTGTGGGTAGGGAGCTAATTGAGAATTTTTGAGAACTGAAAGCCAAACCTTGTTCAATTGTAGTCCTTCTTCGGTTCTGTTGAAGTTGCTGTGGTGTTTCTGGATTTCAATGGCTTCCAGGAAGAGTCTTGGGTAATTCGCAGATGTTGAAGAGATGACTTGGGTTTCTTCAAATTTCACTCTATGGTTATCGTTGTTGAGAGTATGTTCTGCGACAACGGATTTCTGTGTGTGCACTAACCGACAGCAAGCCTTGTGCTCTTTAATTCTTGTTTTAACGGAGCGTTTCGATATTAACGATGCCACAGGAACATGGCATGCGATAAACCCCAGAAGAGCATAGTACGTCTCGTTTGTTCTTCGCTGATTTAAAGTGGTCTTTCAGTTTTTTTGAAGGTTTATAAACGGTTTTAATCTCATATTTTCGTAGAATACGGCCGAAACGATCTGTAACTCTGGGAACATATGGTAAGAATGCTTTTCTTTTTTTCGGTGTTGGTTTGACTACTACTCGGTTCACTGGATGGACAGTCATTTGGTCTACTATTGATTCTTCCGTCTCTGATTTCTCTTCTATTTTTCATACACCTCTTCTATGCTCTTCTGGGGTTTATCGCATTCCATGTTCCTGTGACAGCGTTTATGTCGGAACCACGAAACGCTCCATTAAAACAAGAATCAAAGAGCACAAGGCTTGCTGTCGGTTAGGGCACACACAGAAATCCGCTGTCGCAGAACATACTCTCAACAACGATAACCATAGAGTGAAATTTGAAGAAATCCAAGTCATCTCTTCAACATCTGCGTATTACCCAAGACTCTTCCGGGAAGCCATTGAAATCCAGAAACACCACAGCAACTTCAACAGAACCGAAGAAGGACTACAATTGAACAAGGTTTGGCTTCCAGTTCTCAAAAATTCTCAATAAGCTCCCTACCCACAAAATAACGGTAAGAACGATTCTATGATGTCTGCTATCGCCATGAACCAATCAGATGTAAGAACGTCAAATCACAGGTATTTATTGAGACAACGTATAACAAATGTCAAGCATTTGACAGCGACTTAAGAAAGCAGAAACTTGTAAAATAACTCTTGAAAATGCTAACCACTCGTGTTGGCGAAACGTCGAGATCTTCTCTGAACACACGTCGGCCTTATAACCCGAAGAACCACCATGTAAGTGACGATGGTCGCGAAAGCCTTTCACAATTAATATTGTGTTATTTTTTATAAAAAAAAACTAAAACCTCCCCGTTACCCCCAGCCTTATTTTAAATCTCGAAAAAAAAAATTCTCGTTTACTTGTAAATGCTTTAACAAAATTAATGTTTCAATCAGCTCAAATTAGGAAAATCGTACAGTTGTTTAATTTCACCTTTCCTTACCTTAAACAAAATATTGGTGTATTTTGCTGATTTTTTAGTAGGGCGTAGTTTATGTTATTTGAAAATGAATTATTCGGGAGAAAATCTTGAAAACAAATAAAAATCAGACTTCAATAATTTTAATTTGAACATTTATTTTGATAAATCATTTACAAGTAGTCGAAAATTAATTCTTTTCGTGTTTTGAAGTAGGGGTTGAGGGCAAGGGAAAGATTTTAGATTTTTTTAAATACAATTATTCAGTATAATCTAAACTGAAATACGTAGAGATATTGTTTCCGCCTATAATAATGAATAGTCTATTCTGAGAGAAGTATGATTTCAACGCTCCCTAGCATCAAAACTATTAATTTTTTGGGTTTGTTACCCCATTAGTTTCTATTGTAAATAACTTGAACTGCATCATATTGAAAATTCAGAACAAACCACCAATTTTTTTTCATTTTCTGCTCTTCGGGGGGAAGGGGGATAATCATAAAATACTGCTATTACCCTTATTCATGCATAATCAAAGATTCAACGATATCTTTAAAAAGCACTCAAGACATATTTTTTTGGCGTCTCGTAATAGGAGTTGTGGGTTAGAAGTGGGGGGGTAAGATTTTTTTATGAAATAACACAATACTTCGCAAGCTTAGCAACAATGAAACAAGTGAAAATGTTGTTACCGGATTAAAAATTAAATAGTGTAATTTGCACAAGAGGTGATTTCAACGCCCCCTAGCAGCAAAACTGATAATTTTTTTAGGTTGGTGCAATGGTAACATTGGTTGAGAATAACATGAACTACATCATACCAAAAATTCAAAAAATCCACCAGGACCCAAATTCCATGAGGAGTTTGCAGGGTTCTTTGATATTGTCATTGAAAAATACTCCCATATATGAATAACTTACAGACATATTACGCCAGCAACATCCTCCTGAATTTTCTACACGTACTTAAGAAACACCCTGTATAACGATCAGGAATTGTGAATGATCGACAATATGGTTCCCGTTTTCAGAGATCAATTGGTGACCTGCTCGCTTATGTCTCACAAATATGGAAACCATCCATGGAAAAATATGTTGAAACTCTGGACGTGGCAGAAAACATCCCAAACGCAATTGATCGCGTTTGGCACCAGAGACTTCACGCCAAGTTAATTTCTTATGGCTTGCCTCCAATTGTGTGCTTTGCTATTTAGATCTCTCTCAGATATATCTCTCCACTGTTTCTCCTCCACATCAATGATTTGTTGGGAGCAACCTCATACCTAGTGCATAACATGGCAAAAATTCCAGATTGAGTATCCAACAACTTGATAGAATACAAAGCGCGTAAAACCCAACCATGTTTTTTCTCTAGAAAGGTTCATCTCACAATGACCAACGTAATTATTTCAGGAGTGTTCATACCAATGAAGTCCTCAATTTCGATGCTCGGTATTACCCAGCAGTACCATGGGGAAACCATTGGCAAATGTGCCTATTAAAATCTTGGGTTTCTGCTTCGTGCCAAGAACTATTTCACTTCCCGTCAGTTGATTATGATCCATAGGCACAGATCCGACATGTCCTGGAATACGGTGCAGCGCTTAATCTAATAGAATATGTCAAAAAAGGAGCCATTCGTCTCGTCGTTGATGATGAACTCACAAGCTTATTCACTCCTCTGGACACCGCAGAAAGGTTGCGTCTTCCCTACTTAGTGATCCAGGAAGAGGCAAGGCTTGGTTCCTCAGGTATACTTTGGGCCAGGGCACAGGAACATCATAAGAAGTGTGACCAAGGATGTGTTATACATGAGAACAGATCACATTACGAAATGGTGCTTTTTTGATGACACATTCCGAGTATCAATACCAGATAGAAATGAATAGAAAAATACAGATCTCGATATTATTTTGCGGGGGAAGATCTGGTATACAGACGGATTCAAGACTGAAAAAGGTGCAGGGGTAGGGTTGTATTAAAAAACCTAAAGACTGACTCAAGCTATTCACTGGGCAAACATACCTCTGTTTTTCGACCAGACGTATATGCAATCAGTTTATACATTCCTTCGTATTTTCAGGATAACTGCAAACTTCAATGAATGTTCTAGTCCTGCCGGTCTTTTCCAACTGTGTACCAGTATGATCGGAATATGTCTGGGACTTTTTCAAACGACAAAGGTGAGCTAACATTGCGTAATAATAGTTTTCTCGATACAATAACTCATAAGTCACTACTAACAATGATACAAAAGTTCATCACATACATACCTCATGGCTGAGGAATACAACTCAAGAAGTTATACATGTGAGTTGATTTGTCAAGGGATGGTTGTATACGATTAGTTTTAACTCCAGATGGACTGAATGACAGTTAGAATGTGGAGTCTCAAAATACACTTTTAATGATATCATTCACAGTATGAACCACTGAATACCCGAAATAAATCAGCTTTCAATAAAGGTTATTTTATTTCATCGTTGATTTAAGTTGAATACATCTGCCTGTCAACGTACTTTTGATTTTGATTCCGATAAGAAAGATTTGAAAATATAATATCACGTGCATAAGTAGTCCACTTCATAACTACAATATCTTCAGCCAATCAAAACAAACATTCACTTAAATCCTCCTACGAGTACTAAAGCTCCCATGAGATTGAAGCATTTTTAGAATTAAAATCAAAAAATTCCTCAGACATAGCTTAGCACACTTTATCTAATGTTTTCGACAAATGAATATAAAAATTCACTTAAACTGACCTGCCCTAAGATCCTACGAGATCAAAATCAAAATACTTACTATATACAACTCATTACTTATGACAGAATTAAAATCCAGTATGGTTGGAACGTAAAGGTTGGAACAAATTCGTTAAAAGTTTATATGGCCATTGGGGGAAAAAAAAGCTCAGACACGTTGATTTTCTTTTTCAGTTGCGCATTTTTTGGTATACTCAGATTTTTGATGACATCGCTGTTCGAGTTATGAAGTCTTTATTTTTTTTTAAATGGCATTACCCTATTTTGATAATACCTTCAAAAAGAACGCATTTTTCTGTGTATGGATGTCATATTTTTTCTTATGTTACATGACCGTATTTTCAAGAAATAAAAGATATTTCATTCATAATTAGGTCTGTTAACGTAAACTTTTGACTTGAGGTATCCTCACAAAAAAAAATCTAGTGGGATTAGATCAAGAGATCTAGTTGGCCACTCTAAAATCATCGTCTGCGATCGAAATTAGGAGTATGAGGGAATTTTTCTCAAGTATCGATAGGCGACCTCATCCCTTGTTGTGAAGCAAGTGCGATGTGAGTTGCCTAGATGCCAATCCCGACGTCTGGTGTTTGTTCGAAGTGTGCAACCGACCACCCGAGGTGGGGCTGTAGGTTTTTCCTGGTTTTCCGCAGCTGAAAAGTGAATACGCCACCAAAAATCAGTAAGTCGTCCCGTAGCGCTACGGAAAATGGTAATAATTGGCGTACTCTACCCGCAGACGAGGATTTTCAGAGTAGCCAGCTAGATCTCCTGATCTAAACCCTCTAGATTTTATTTTGTAAAGGTACCTTAAGTCAAAAGTTTACGTCAACGTCACATTATTATGAAATAAATATCTTTCATTTCTCGAATATAAGGTTATTTAACATAAGAAAAATATGACATCAATAAACAGAAATATGCGTTCTTTTTAAAAGTATTAGCAAAATAGGGTATTGCCATTTTAAAAACAATTCTAATGACGTCATAACTCGAACAGCGATGACGTCATAAAAAATCTGAGTAGACCAAAAAATGCGCAACTAAAAAATTAAATCGACTTGTCTGAGCTTATTTTCCCTAAAGGCCTTATCAAGCATTCAACGGATTTGTTCCAACCTTTACGTGCTCACTGTATAACTCCATAATTATCTGTGCCTGATGAGTTCACAAGTACAAACTGATCATCATAAAATTAATATGCACAGTAGCATATGCATTAAAATGCCTGATATCATTGGGCTATGTATATATGTATGTTTCATACAGTGTGTCCAACTTTGAGCAGCTACACCCTCATTTTTCATTGATAATAAAATAATTTGAAATTTTGTCATTCCCGTATTATAGTACTCAGGAATATTTATCTTTATGTTGATGAAACATTCGTATTTCTATTTTCCGCGGCTAACTATGACCAATTGAAAAGTGGGAAAAACATAATAGGGATTTTTCTATCACAAAATTAACATCAAATTCTGTTTCAGAATACTCTCAAACCCCTAGATCCCAATGTTTGAACTGAATGATTAAACAGGGTGTCATTTGTAGCTGGCAACATGATCATCTGTTTTTCATCAGGCCTGATTTTCATTTCTTTAAACTTTTTACTAAATAAACAAGAATGTTCAATTAATACTGCGAAACATAACCAAATTTTACTTTTCCATGCAAACTGTGACCACATGAATAGTGAAAAATTGGAAAAAAATATTTTGATTTTGATTTTGGAATGTCCCAGAACCCTAGAACTCAATGCTGAATCATCGAATTATACATGTCACATGTAGCTGGCAATATCATCTCTTATTCACCCATAATGCTTGGTTGATTTTAAAATGTCTCTTTTTGTCACAAATTCTCCAGAAATGTTCCAATTTTACTGTAGAAAGTAACCAAGAATCACTTTTTCATGGCTAACTTCAACAAACTGAAAATTGAAAAATTTGGAAAAACATAATATTATGTATTCTTTTATAACTGAACTAACATAAGCTTCTGGATCAGAATACTCTGAAACCCCCTAATCTCAATTCCTGAGAAATCTATAGGATTCCATCTGTTTTGAAAATTATTGCACTTATCAATTTATTTCTTTTCCGCAGCTGCAAATTCACATCAATTCATAATATTGGTATTTGCAGATGACTCGGAGATAAACATCTAAGAGTTTTAGAGTATTCTGAACCTATTTTTGTTGTTCAGTGATACATTTTTCCCAATTTTTCAATTTTCAGCTGATCATAGTTAGCCGTGGAAAAGTGATGCTTGTTTGCATTCTGCAGTATAAATAAAATATTGCTGGGCTCTTTGTCACAACAAACAATTTTCGGAAATCATCTCGAGCATTATGGATGAATAAGAGTTCGTAATGATGCCAGCTACCCCAAGTAGCACACCTACATTGGTAAAATATTGGTACAATATTGTGAACATATTGACGAAATATTTGAAATGCAATATTGGCGAGAAAAAAAATGTGTACATTCAGCGATATTGGTCCAATATTACTTGAGTAATATTGGCGCAATATTCTCGAGGCGATATTGGTACAATATCGCTGGTACAATATTGGCACAATATTCAAACGTTATATTGTCGAGAAGTAAAATATGAACTATTTGCGATATTGGTCGAATATTGTTTAGACATTTCAAAAATAGTATTGGTAAAATATTCTTGAAGCAATAATGGCCTCAAAACATTTCTTGATATTGGTACAATATCATTTGGATATATTAGTGGAAGTGAATATACCTTGGTAAATTATTGAATGTCTTTTAGTTGATCAAGGTGTCACCAGAGTCTGTCTTTTGATCGCCAAAACCACTGAGTAAGCTGCCTTGAAAATATATTATGGGAAGAATTTAATATATTTTGGTAAGTTTCAGAAGACGTTCTATATGTAGAGCCACCTAGCGGATTTTCATCAAGGTTTGATCATGATATAATTTTAATATTTTTCATTGAATATTCGGCCAATATTCAAATTCAATCTTAATCTAGATGTGGGAAACAATATGGAGACAATATTGTTTTAACGATATGACGTGCTACCTGGGACATATATGACATCCTATAACTTTCAATGATTCAGCATTGAGTTCTGGGGTTCTGGGACATTCCAAAACCAGGAATTGGGGTTAGTTTTTCAATTAAAGATCGTTAGTATATTTTTTCCCAATTTTGCCCTATTCAAGTGGTCATAGTTTGCCATGGAAAAGTAGTATTTGTTTATTTTTCGCAGTATTCATTGAATATTCTTGTGAATTTTGTGAAAAGTAAAGAAATTTTGAACATCAATGCAATTATTACTAATGAAAAAGAGTTGATCATATTGCCAGCAACAAATCACATCCTATATAATCAATCAATTTGAGCATTGAGATCTGGGGGTTTAAGGGTACTCTGAAACAGAATTTGATGTTGATTTTGTGATAAAAAAATCCATAATTAATATGTTTTCCCCACTTTTTCACTCTTCAGTTGATCATAGTTAGCAGTGGAAAATGGATTTACCAATGTTTCTTCAACATAAAGGTAGGTAATCTTGAGTACTATGATTTGAAAAGATAACATTTTCAAATAATTTTATACTCAATGAAATATGAGTGTGTGGCTGCTCAAAGTGGGACACACAGTAGGAGATAGGTACACACATCCTGAATGGAATTTTTTAGTTTAGTGTCGAGCAGGTCAATAAACGATATATTGAAGTCTCTCAATTCCATTCGCCTTCCACCTGGACATTACATGCACTAAAACCCTGTATATACACATATTACACACATTCGCGAACCTCTGAAATCGTCTGTTCGGGCGGAGACTACCGAAAGCATGGAAATTATTCAGCAGATCATTACTGGTCGATAGTTTGTATCATGCAATAATAGGGAATATGCATAATTTTTTTTATTTGTTCAATCAATTTTTTACTTCGTTACAACATAGTAAAAATATTATTACTGTTGAAAGACTTGGAATTAATTTTTAAAATAATATATAAAACACCGATTGAATTTGACCTATTTGAACGCCTTCATTTTCCGCGCGCTTTGGATGATGTCACATGGCGCGATCAGTGTTGTTCTTTTTCAGTGTCGTTCATTGAGACGTACTCTGATTGCTCTACTTGCTTGAAGTTGATATTTTCAAAAGAGTAAGACAAATGCAGTACAAGAGATGAACATAATATGTGAAAGTGATTTCGATCAACCAGAGCAGTCTTCAATTAACAAGCTTTTCTATAGTTACGGCCATTGACACTATTAACAGTTATTAATTATGTTAGGGATTTGCAGTTTTAATCGCTATCACGATTATGGAAAATGCTAAAAAACTATTTTATAGGTATTGTCTAGTACCAGAATGCCAAAACACAATTATAAGTACACCAAATAAAGTTTTTTTTTCTGTTTCGAAAGATGCGAAAATACGTAAACAATGGTGTAAGGTTATGAGAAGATGCGAAGTATCTCCAATATCACATTCACATTGTTGTGAAGATCACTTCAATGTGAGTAGGATATTGTATTTCGATAGTAAACATGATGTGAATTGATCAGAAGTAAGTTTTGTATGCATACATTTTACGTCGGGAAAGCAAAGGTTGGGTTTTTAAAAAATTACTTTATTTGTATCAACACTCAAGTTGAAACTCTTCTAACTTGGTTTGTAATTTTTGATGTTAATTTTGAATGTGTTTCTCGAATCAGCCTCTTGATTAGACTGTCTGTGAAAATCATCCTAAGACAGTTCGCAATAACAATATCTTATCGCTTTCCTAGAATAAATTCAAGGTCTGCGAAGACAGCGTTTCCTTATAACCTTGCAACATTGTTGCAATGGCGTAGTTTAATAAAATGCAATTATTTTTATAAGTCCACAAGGGCTACGAGGATATAACACCTCCCCCTTTAAGAATTTTTATTATATCTGAATGAATAATAAAAATTAAAATAATTATCAAGTTTCAATTAATTCAAGTTAGATGAGCCTCCTGAAATTACAAAAATTAAATAAGTCAATAAAATCAATAACATTATAAAATAAATGTCATCATATGAACATGATAAGAAATAATAAATATAATTATATCTTCTTAGGGGCTCTTCGGGATGTCGACGCTGCCAACGGGGTTGACGGGGTCTGGAAGACTATTTCTTCTGATCCATTATCATATACTGGGGTTAAATGGATCGAGGGCCGTCTTGAAATCATTGACCTGACGTTACAGTAGTTGAATATTTGGGCACAACATCCTCTTGGGCGATGTCCGTCGTCTGAGTTGGGGCTCGTATTGAAATATCCAAAATATCGTCTTTTTAGGCAACATTTGAATATTATCCATAATATAAGTATGAATATAAAAGTCATGCAAATGTACGTGAAAGTACTTAGATGTCTAGTGGTGAAAGGCTCGTTTATAATCTTGTTCAAAGTTTTGTCATATTCCCGTAGTTTTTCTTGGGCTATGTTCAAATCATCCAAATTTAAATGATTTATTTTAACTGGCTTCATGACTGGAAAATCTTCTCGTTTTGGAAGATGGTTACAGCAATCGTATGTTATTTCAGGAATGTAGAGCTGAAGTTTCAGAGTTTTGTTGTTATCTGAACTTGCATATACTCTAGTAGTTCCTATAAAAGCGCTACACTTTGATTCTAATGTCAAAAGTGAGTTTTCTCGAATAATTTCAGTTTCTGAATTTCTACCTGGACATGTGGTTGTTACAGGTAATTGATTGGATACTGTTAGTAACTATTTATCGTCCACTAATTTTTGTACATTGTAATCGTCTACTCCGATTACAACCTTGTCGCAATTTGGCATTATTTTTGATTCCATCAAAATTATAATTTCACAGGGTGACTCATGTGAAAGTGCCTTAGGAAAATGATTGTAACATATTCGAATTTCGTTCTCGAATATCTCGGAACAATCGTCTTGCTTGACTGCAATATATTGCTTACTATCCCTTGCAATTGCTGCATATTTATATAGGGGTAGAATAGTGTGAAAAACGTTTGTTTTAGGATCTTTGGTTGGGACTGAGTAAATATAATAGAAATCAAAATCTGAACTCTCTACTAATGGAATGTGTAAAATAAAAATTACTCTTTAATTTGTTTGAAAAGCTTCAAGCTTTATCAAGGAAATTATTTCTGAATTATGTTGATGTGTTGGAGTAAAAGGTAAATTTCCATGAGACAAAGTCATTGGAATTTTTGTTAATTGTTCAATTAAGAGGTTTGGATCAATTACTGAAGGATGTAAGATTTTTAATCTTGCAAAAGTTATGCTGTTAATAATATCATTCAGTTGATCTAAAATAATTGTATTCGATTGTAATATTTGTTCAATCATTTCTAATATTTTAAGTTGTAGCTGAAAATAGTATTTTGTCTCACGATTTTCAACCATTTCTTTTTCTATTATTTTCAAATCTTCATTGAATGTGGTTTCGTCAATTCTTAATTTATACAGAGTATTATTAAAATTCGTAATTGTACTTGAAACAATTTGAATTTGGTTTTTCATTAATAATTGCAAGTTTTTATCGTCCCTTTCTAATTTATTTATGCACTCATTATAAAATTCGCCATCTGATGCGTCTAAATTCCCTGTAATAACTTTCCACACAGAACCTATACCATTTATCAACCCTCTTTTAAATCTATTCGTCACAGTTAGGGTGATTTCTGAAAATTTTGATTTTATTTGTTGATTCATAGTATTCAACAGTGATAGTTGTGCAGAAAATGCTAATTTGAAATTTGGGTTCAAATTATTTCTGTTCAATAGAGAATTCAAGGATTCTTGAATATTAAGGCTTTGTTTGAACGCATTTCTAAGTTCTGAAATATTTTTATATGCAATCAATTTATATTCATCATTTGATATTTTGGTTATTCCTTCCTTTTGGAAAAATATACCTGCTGGGGTGTTTATTTTTTCTATTCTTGCGCTGGCTCCGAGGATGGCCCTGCAACAAGAGTTACTGGTTTCAATCTATCGAAATGTACAGTTGTTGTTCCATTATCTAATTCTAATACTGCTGTATTCATATTTAATATACGAAGTATTTTAAAAGGACCGTTATATTTATTTCTCATTTTATTTCCTATTTGAGATTCTTTTAAATAAACATAATCTCCTTCTTTGTAATTTGGTAAGTTTTCTCTTACATGTTTATCATGCCTAATTTTTGATTTTTCTTTAGCCGTTTCGAGGTTTGTTTTGACTTTCTCAAAAATATATTCAGCTGTATTTTTTAAATCGTTTACATAATTTGATTGAAGTTGTTCTTCAGTATATAAAATTTCATTTTCGTCGTCTCTAATATGTCCGAAAATTATTTCTTCAGGAGTATATTTTGTTGAATTTGATTTACTTCTGTTATACGTTTTTATACAGAAAGGTAAACCTGATATTATTGGTTTATTTGGATTATCACTATGATAAGCTCTTAAAGAATCTTGTAAGGTTGCATGGAATCTCTCTACAACTCCATTTGTTTGTGGATGTGCCACGGCATTTTGAGTTATTTTGAATTTACATAATTTCCCTAAATCTTTCATATGTTGATTATTGAACTCAGGTCCTGGATCAACATGAATCCTTTTTGGTATTGGGTAGTGTTGAAAATAATGTAAAAGTTTTTCTACAATAGTTATACCTTCTTTATTTTCCACACGGTATGCTTGTGCAAATTTGGAAAAATTATCAACAATTGTTAATAGAATATTATTTCTATTTATACCCATTAAATCAATATTTATATGTTCAAAAGGCCTATTAGGTGTTTCAGTTATAACTAATGGATAGTCATTATTTTGTCGGTTAGTTTTCGTTCTATTACAAACTTGACATTTTTTTATAAAGTTTTCAACATCTGTTTTCAAGTTTGGCCATATGTATCTATCTCGTATTCTTCTGAACGTTTCGTTAATACCTTTATGTACTGCTGTCTTACTTGTGTGATAATTTTCTAAAATATTTTCTCTTTCTTCCTGTGGTGGAACTTTTACGATATCGTGACATATTGTGAAAGTTATGTCTTCGTCTTTAAAAATATAACTTAGAATATCTAAAAATGGTAAGTGTTTCACTGTGTTTATAAAATAATTATTTAGTGGTAATTTATTTTTCAGTGAATAAAATATCCTGAAACAATCTTTCAAGCTGATTGCGTTTATACTCATAGTTGGTATCTGAATAAGATAATATTTCCGTTGTTGAAATTTAAGACTTTGTCTTATCGTAAGCACGTCTGTAAGATTTAAATTCTGATTATTTGGATCTATACACGTATCTTTTATTATTGTGTGTAAATGAGGTGTTTCGCGGTTTTCGTTACTTGGAACAAGTAATATGATATTATTGTGTGCAACAAAAATTAAATTATCATTTGTTTGTTTTATTTTCTCATGATCTATAAGTGATTGCGATTTTCTTTTCTTTGTGAATTCGTAAAACTTTGTAAGAAATTCATTTTGCTCTTGATTTTCTTCTGAAGCTGTATCAGTTTCTGAGTCTTGGTTTTCGACATTTTCAGTTTCTGATAACGCGTTGATTTTTATTCTGGATAAGGCATCGGCATTTTTGTTATATTTACCCGGTTTATAGTCGATTTCGTACTCATACTCTTCTAATTGTAATTTCCATCTCATTAAACGTGAGTTTGCGTTTGATAATGAAAATAAGTATTTTAGTGGTTTATGATCGCTAAGAATTTTAAATTTTCTTCCATACAGGTACGGACGAAAGTGTTTTACTGACCATACAATGCTTAATAATTCTTTTTCTATAGTTGAGTAACGTGATTCTGCTCCGTTTAAAGTTCGGGATGCATACGCTACTGGTAAATCTTCACCTACTTTTCCTTGAGAAAGTAATGATCCGATCGCATATTGGCTTGCGTCACAGCTTAATAAAAATTCATTTTCAAAATTTGGATATTGCAAAATTGGTGCTGTTGTCAAACATTTTTTCAATTTTTCAAAAGAATTCGTACATTCCTTATCAAATTTAAATTCTTTATTTTTCTTTAATAAATTGGTCATTGGTTTTGCCATTTCTGAGTAATTTTTTATGAATCTACGATAATATCCAGTTAAACCTAAGAATGATTTTATTTCTTTCGGGTTTTTTGGTACTGGGAACTTTATTATAGCTTCTATTTTCATAGGATTTGGTTTAACGCCATTTTCTGTTACTAAGTGTCCTAAATATGAAACTTCTCTTCTTAAAAATTCACATTTACATGGTTGTATTTTGAAATTGTACTCTTTCAATCGTTGGAATACGTTTTCTAATCTTTTAATGTGTTCTGATAATGTAGAACTGTAAATTATGATGTCATCCATATAAGTCATACACATTTCTCCCTGTAGTCCTAATAAAACATTATCTAAGGCTCTACAAAATGTACTAGGAGCATTTTTAAGACCAAATGGCATACGCAAATATTCGTAGTGTCCATTGTCTACACTGAATGCGGTTTTTGGAATATCTTTCTTTTCTATTTCAATTTGGTGAAAACCTGATGCAAGATCTAATGTCGTAAAATAACTACACTTTCCTAACTGATCTAGTAGTTCATTTATCATTGGAAGTGGATATTTGTCTCCTACCGTAATTTCATTTAACTTTCTGTAATCAATTACCATTCGAAATTTTTGTTTTCCTCTTGAATCTAGTTTTTTCGGTACTAGCCATACTGGACTTTTCCATGGACTAATCGATGGTTGAATTATATTTTTTTTTAACAAATTTTCAATTTGATTTTTAACTTCTTGCTTCAATGCATGTGGATATCTATACGTTTTTACTGATATTGGACCTTTATCTTGTGTATTTATTTCGTGTTTCACCTGACTTGTGAAAGTTAATTTGTCATTTTCCAAATAAAATATTTTTTCGTATTTTAAACAAAGATTCTCAATTTCATTTCTTTCCTCTTCATTTAAACGATCTAGACGTAATTCTGACAGTATTTTGTCTTCTCGGTTGACATTTTGGAAATTGTTTATTTGAATGTTTTTCATTTCTTTTGTTTCCATGAATATTTCTAACTCTATTGGAGATATTTCTATAGCTTGATCTGTGTCTGAAAAATTTGCAATAGACGTGATGAACTTTTTGTCTTCATTTACTTTTACAAAACAATTTGGAATTCTTACACTTTCATTTATTTTTATTTCTGGACAAATTCCTTCATTTAGATTTTCATTTTGAGCTTTTAATTCTTGCAATTGAATTGTTCTGGCTGGAATTGTCAATTTTACAGTATCTTGATCTTCATTTGTATTTTATACATATAATGGTAGTTCTTTGTAGAATAATTTTATCTTTTTATTGGTAATATCGATTTCAGCTTTTGTTTTTTCTAGAAAATCGATACCTACAAGTCCGTCGAATTTGAAATCAAAATCTATTAAATAATACCTGTGCATTAAATTGTTTGGACCGATGATAATATCTATACTTTGATATATTTGTGTGTCATTTTGTGTGTCATTTATACCATAAATTGAAAAATTCTCATCGTTGACTTGTACTTGTTTATGTGTATCATATTTTTTCTGTGCTACGTCAAATTTCATTAGAGAAATAGGTGCGCCAGTATCTACTAAAAATTTATATCCTTGCCTATCTTGTATATAAAATAGTTTTTTATTTGGTGAGTTTAATATTGTTGATAATCGAATAACTCGTTTTCCTGTTCGTTCTGTTGTTGGTCGTATTGTTCTTGGTGTTGGTGGTCGGGTTGTTGGATTTCCTCCACTGGAATCAAAGCACCCGATGGACTCGACTCCATCATGTAGTTTAAATGATTTACTCTATCATTTTGAGTTTTATTTAAACTGTTTGGATTTTTCTGAATGACAGAAGGTCTTTGTTGTTGAACATTTCTGTAATTACTTTGGTTCTGTTGATTAAATCCTTGCTGATTTGTGTATCTTTGTTGATTTAATCCTGAAGTACTTGGGTTTTGGAAATTTCTGTTTGTATTTGGTGGATTTGTATTCAATCTACTTTGATTTTTGTAACAATTTGAATTTGTGTGACCTGGTATTTTGCAAAAATTACAAAATTTTTGTGTTTGTTGGTTGTTGGAATTATTATTATTATACCCATAATTTTCTCGTGGATATACTTTATTTGAATTTGAACCTGTTGGTTTTGAACTCGGCTTTGAAATTCTGAAATTTTTCAAATATGCTATATTTTCTTCTTCAATTAAAAATTGTTCCGCTTCATCCAAGCTTTGCGGTTTCTGTGATCGTATCACTGAACCGAAAGGCTCGCTTAACCCTGCTAAAACTGTTTTTAGTGCAATTTTTTCATGTGATCTGTTTAAAGCTGCTTTTTCTTGTGCTTCAAGTGTTTGATCTAAAGCTACGCTGCTTCTTAATTTTGTTAAGAGATCTTCAATTCGTTGAACAAATACTCTAGGAGTCTCATTAGATTTTTGAAAAGATGATGTTAAATCCCTCAATAATCCTTCCGTATCTCTACAATCTCCGTAGTGACCTATTAATGATTCACGAATGTTAACCCATGTTTGTAGTTGTCTACTAGAAATAAACCTTTTTGCTTTTCCCTTGAGTTTGCTTTTTATTAGGAAAATCATAGCATTTTCTTGATTTTCATCTACATTTTCTGAAACAAAGTTACATGCCTCAATGAAATCGTTTAGTGTTGCTTGATCACCGTCATAGTCGGGAATCATGTCTCGTAATTCTTTTAATGAAAACCCTGCTTCCACTGCCATTTTTGTTTGTTTGGTTGGGGATTAGGAATAATAAGGAAAATATGCCTCAATTAAACCTTGGTTTAGAAACAATAACTTACAGAGCAATGACGAGAAGGAACTTCATGCAGGCTCGCCTCACTTCTTCAGTTGATTGTCCTTGTTTTTTCTTTCTTTCTTTGCTTGGTCGTCAAGTGCCAGGAAAGGTGCCGCTGGGACTCGTACGCTTCAGCTTGTTTTTCTTTTTTCTCTCTTCTTTCTTCTCTCTTCTTTGTTCTTTTTCCGCTTCAAGAACCAGGAAAGGGGCCGCTGGGACTCAAAGTTTGGTTTTTCTTTCTTCTTTCTGCTTTTCTCCGCTTCGATGAACCAGGAAAGGTGCCGCTGGGACTCGAACGTGTGAGCTTCTTCACTTGGCTTTGTTCGTGTTCTTGGACCCGTTTCGAAAATATCACTTTTTCGTGATTTCCGAACTTTTTGAATCCGTTTCCGACTGCGCCACTTTTACGTCGGGAAAGCAAAGGTTGGGTTTTTAAAAAATTACTTTATTTGTATCAACACTCAAGTTGAAACTCTTCTAACTTGGTTTGTAAATTTTGGTGTTAATTTTGAATGTGTTTCTCGAATCAGCCTCTTGATTAGACTGTCTGTGAAAATCATCCCAAGACAGTTCGCAATAACAATATCTTATCGCTTTCCTAGAATAAATTCAAGGTCTGCGAAGACAGCGTTTCCTTATAACCTTGCAACATTGTTGCAATGGCGTAGTTTAATAAGATGCAATTATTTTTATAAGTCCACAAGGGCTACGAGGATATAACATACATGTTCTGTATATTAAGCGGGAGATAACTCTGTTTATACCTGTCTCACCTAAATTACAAAAGGAAAACTATCATTTGAAAACTATTACTACTTATCAGTTCAGGTATTGTAGGATTGTGCTTTGACAAAACCACTTTCAGTCATTGCTCTTGATAATTTACAATGTAATAGAAAACACTACAAATATATAAATAAAAACAAATTTTCTATGAAAGATGACTAGCACAGTACGAATATCAACACAGATGAATTTCATAACGTGCCATGTGACGTAATTCTTCGTTTCGACCAATGGTGATGCGTTTCGCAAATTTGAATTCTGCGCGCTGATTATGTACTTTTTGATTGAAGTTTAATGGAGTTAAATACAAACTTAATGATAAACTAATGGTTTAGGTGTAATGTCAAGACAATGAAGTATCGGAGGTAAAAAAATCAAGTAAATTTAAGTCACTTATCGTTATTGTTCCTGTCTATCATGGAGATGACCTGAGCTGCTATGACAGAAATTGTATTTCAAATATACTGGTTCAATTATCACAGTCATTGTTTCTGTCCTGATCAGTTATCTGTGGCTCACGGTAGGTCGGACAACATTAGAGTCGTCTTGTCCTTGCCCAACAAATGATAATAAACTGTTCAAATATATTTCCTCACAGATGAAGCCGTGACTAATAGTCCAGTAAATTTAAACATGGAAGGGGTTCGTGCTTGCGATAGGTCCGGTCATTTTGAATTTTTTATTTCTTGTTATGACCTTAACCAATAATGAAATATAAGAACTGCAATTTCCAAAGTGCTGTGCGAGCGAAGGCATACTCAAAAAACCATGAAATTTTCTGACTTTTTTCAGTTTTTGCTCAATATCTCAGTGAAGAAAGGGTCCCCTATACAGTGTGTCCAAGACAAGAATGAACAGCATGGGGATATCTGAAACGGTGAGAGATACGGGGTCGATTAAATGAGAGAAAAGTAGCGCATTTATGTGCCCAACAATATGCCATTCAGATAGTTCCAATATTCCGAGTAGTTACGGAGATATCCGAGAAAAACCGAAATTTGAGAATTTCGTTTTTATTTTCTCCTAGTTTTATTTTCGAAGGAAATGTAAAACAAATAGCACTTTGTTTCAGCCACTTTTTGAGGACTACCTGATAACGTAAGCAGAATTTTTCTGCGACGTTTCGTCTTTTAGGAAACATCATCAACTTTTTATTTTTATATGGGCCGAAACTAAAGTAAACCCTGTATACGACTCCATTTTTCATTGTAAAAACAGCAACGTATCACACAGTATGATTTCAGAACCATTTCTCGCGCAAAATGAAATGTAGTGATTACTTAACCTGTTTTTCTTCAATTTTAGATAGTAGGCGCTGGAAAAAATGTCATAATTTGATACATGAAGTAAATTAATTAGTCTTATTTATACAAGTATAAATATTAACTTACCACTTGCCGGAACTTTTGCGTTGTTGAATACAAAGATAAGTCGCAATATCAAAAGTTTAGTTTATAAATGTAATTGTAATGTAATAACAAAGGGGCTAATATGGATTACAGGAAAATAAATAGAAACTTATAACCCGCCGTTATTTTGTAAGGACAAGTACGCTCTTCTCACAGACGAATTTAAAACTTGAGTTAACATATTCGGAAAAATATTGTTAATGGATGCAGTAACCCATCTTAGCAAATCTTTTTTTTGAAAATTATGATTAGCGTACACTTGATTCTTGATATTTCCCCAAAGGAAAATGTCTAGTGGGGTTAGGTCGGAGGATCTTGCAGGCCAGGATGTATCACTATGAGTACCAATCCACTGTCCTGGGAAGCGACGGTTCAAATAATCACGAACAATTCTAGATATGTGCTGGAGCACTATCTTGTTGAAACCAGCAGCTGTGAGTAACCGCTAATGGCAAATTATCTAGAGAGTCTTCCATATCATTTACTAACAAATTTATGTACCGCTCTGCTGTTAAATTGTTTTGGTAGATGAAAGGCCCAATTACATTCGTACCGAGAATTCCAACCCACATGTTGAAACCGAAACGATGTTGATGTCTGGACACTTCGTGTACACGCGGATTTTGTTGTGACCAATAATGAACATTCCGCCTATTGAAAATACCATTGTTGGTAATCATACTTTCATCAGACCAAATTATTTTGAATGGGAAATTTTTATCGTCTTGGCATTTTCTAGTGTACCATTCACAAAAGGTTCTTCGCCTTGCATCGTCACCTGGTCTGAGTCCATTACAAATCCTAAATTTATATGGATGATATTTATTTTTTCTTAAAATGAACGGAGCGGTGGATTTGGCTACTCCGGTATTATCTTCAATGGTGCGAGTGGATATCTCAGGATTTTCGACAACGGCATGTGACACATCACGCTGACTTTCCTCATTAGATTGCTTTTGTCGGGAAACCACAGGTTTTTTAAATGATCCGTATTCTTTTAAATTAATAACTAACCGTCTAAATATTGATTAACCAGGTTGTCGCCTCTCTGGATACTTATTAGAGTACGCACGTTCAGCATCAACACAATTTCTTTGTCACAAAATGTAACATGACATCATATCAAATTTTTCAGTATTCAAAAAGCTGCCGTTTTCCATTTTTAACACAAATTAGGTAGGTAACGAGATGTAAAAGTAGGAACGGTAATATGTCAAAATTTCTACCGAAGTACAGTATTATTATCACAACAGAACATTATGTGTCATTTTTTCCAGCGCCTACCCAGCGAGCACAAAAACATCTCAGAGATGTTAAAAGTAAGAGTTTTTGAGACATCAAACCTCCACTGCGATGTTCTGTTCATACACGAATAGAACGTGTATGTAGATGCAAATGTCCGCCGCACGCGGCTATTTTTAGGATGTTCCTGGGACATCACAAAAAGCATTTCTTTCACGTTTTTTTCAAAGCCTTTTTTAAGACACAATATAACATTTTCAAAGCTTTTCGCCTACATTAAATCAATGTATATAAAACATTGTTTGAGATGTTCCAGAGACATCCAAAATGCACTTTTATCTCGTTTTTTTGTCATTGATTGTACAAATCTACAATAAATCAAATATGAAGAGAACTCTGGGGCGATTAAAAAAAAATCGATATAACTTATTTTAATAGGATCAAAGGAACACACATACAAATTTAAACCTAAAATATTTACTGTTTATACAAATTGAACAACTTTTAAAAAATGTTAATATCACTCTAACACTGGTTGTTTTCTGGTTCAACTGAATTTAATCAAAACTGTGAATACACTCTCAATAATACAGTGTCCTTGACTATTAACTTTACATAGATAAGGTATACATAATGATTATGATGATGATTTTACTAGTCAGAACCGGTATATGTTTTGAGGTTATTTATTTTCTGAATATCGACAATTCATTCCTTACTTTGCAGTCCGTGATAAACTTGATTACTAAATATAATATTTTGTCTTGACAAAACGTTTCACTTCACTCTAAAACGACTACTTTTACGGAAAACAAAATGGCGTAAATTAAGTCGAAACTAGAAACGATGCTATCCAGTCTCCGTCAACTCAAACATCACTGAGATCACATGATCACATTTGCGATTGCGCGAACGCTAGATATATTCTCGGTGAACATCTCAAACGTGAACTATGTTACGCCAAGTGAAAACATCCACAAGATAACATTTTGTGCACATCTCCGATACATTTCTATAGGCATTTAAAAAAACGCCACAGAAGAACAAAAACAGAATATCCTTCAGAGACCTCTTTGGGAAGTACATATTACGTCTCAAAGAAACATCGACGTGACTACATTTTTGAAACATCTCAAAACCTCCCAGAGATCTTTGTGCTCGCTGGGTACTATCTAAAATTGAAGATAAACAGGTTAAGTAATCTCTAAATTTCATTTTGCGCGAGGAATGGTTCTGAAATCATACTGTATGATAAGTTGCTGTATTCAAAATGAAAAATGGAGTTTTATACAGGGTATACTTTAGTTTCAGCACACATAAAAATAAAAAGTTGATGATGTTTTCTAAAAGACGAAACGTCGCAGAAAAATTCTGCTCACGTTATCAAGTAGTCCTTAAAAAGTGGCCATGACAAAGTGCTATTTGTTTTACATTTCCTTTGAAAATAAACCTAGGAGAAAATAAAAACGAAATTCTCAAGTTTTGGTTTTTCTCGGATATCTCCGTAACTACTCGGAATATCAAAACTTTCCAAATGACATATTGTTGGGCACATAAATGCGCTACTTTTGTCGACCCCGTATCTCTTACCGTTTCCGATATCATCATGCTGTTCATTCTTATCTTGGACACACTGTATACTTTTGAAGTAGACTAAATTTGCTATAATTTGAAGTTAAAGCAAGCTCAATACAGCCATGGTAGAGTTTTTCGAAAAGAGACAATCTTTTTAAAACGTCAAATATTCAAGTACCTTTCAGACCAGATTGGTACCTGTAGAACTAGTGGTTCGCTCAAAAACGGCAGTTTTATGTCGAACTAGTTCATGTGTTTTTATTGCATAGTTACCAACTATCTAATGTCGTACTTTAAGCCCGTGCGGGCATAAAGTTCACTTTATGGCCCGCGCGGGCATAAAGAGAAATAATTTCGTCAGGAATTCCAAAATCTTCGTTCATTTTGACTTCTAACTTTGACACAGAAAAATTATTGTGATTTTATGACATTTCACTTGTCAACATTCACCTAGCAACGATAGTGTCTACTATGATAAAATGGCAATGTTATTAATTCAAACTGGTTTTTTTTAAATACTGATTTGTATTGAGATTGGATTGCAATAACGAACTAGTATGACATAAAGTTATGTGTGTACCGCGGGCATAAACAGATGTGTATACCCTCGGGCGACTCACAAACCCTCAGGCCCGAGGCCCTCGGGTTCGTGAAACGTCGCCCTCAGGACATAAACATCTATATATATATACCTGGTACATAAATAACTATCATTTATCAAATATTGTTAAATAAATGTTTGTTAAAAAAAAAAATCTACCGGAAATTACGTCATCATCAAACATTGTTTTACGTACAACATCGCTTGTACAAACATCATGTTACCTACTAAAAGGACAATTTGCATTTACACAAAAAAACAAAACTAATGTAAATCATGTTGGTACTATACAGGGGGTCCCTCCAGGAACTGCATCGATCAATATATAGAAAGCCATAAGTGGACTGAATTTGAAAATTCGGGAGCTCACTATTGTTGATAAGTGCTATCCGGCTGAAATATTTTGAAGATTGTGGCACTTCCGGTTATACCGGAAGTGGACCCCAACTACGTTATTTTAAATGAGACACCCTGTATATTATCAAAGTTTAGTATTTTACGCATGATTCTGAATATGTTTTATGTATAATATCCTATACCCAAGTCTAACCGTTTTCGAAATATTTCAAATTTATGTTGAAAATTGCGTTTGCAGAACGAAAAATATTTTTTTTTATTTCTGGACATGATCATTTATTTTCGATTGTGTATCGATTCGTTCGTAGGAGAGGACCCAGTTCAGTACAATTTCGATATTAATTCGATTAGAGTTATACAGGGCGTTCACCAGAAAATGATATAGATCCGGTTGAAAAAATTATTGAAAGTCCATTATTTCAAATGAAAACCCCCCAATTTTTTATTCTCATTCGCTTCGGCATCAAAAATGGAGCTAACTTTGACTGAGGTTATCAATGCCTACACTCAACAGTTTTCGAAATATTGGCGAATTTACATGTCTCAGTTCCAGAAAATCCGGTATTCTTGAGTTTACTTATTCTTAGTTGGCCATGGCGCCCGCAGTTGCGTTGGAAACAATCAACTTCTACGAAAATTTCTTTGTCATCAATCATGCCGGCTCGTTTGAATTATTCGAATGAAGATTACTTCAATCTATTTATTATTTATGGCGAATGTAATAGGGTGATCTCAAGAACATGTGATATATTTGCTATTCGGTATCCGCAGAAGCAGAAGAAGAAACGAGATTTTCTGGAACTGAGCCATGTTAATTCGCCAATATTTCGAAAACTGTTGAGTGTAGGCATAGATAACCTTTTTCTGAGTTAGCTTCATTTTCGATGCCGAATCGACTGAGAATATAAAATTGGAGGTTTTCAATTTGAAAAAATGGAATTACAATAATTATTTCAACCGAATCTATATCATTTTCTGGTGTACGCCCTGTATAACTCTAATCGAATTGATATCGAAACTCTACTGAAATGGGTCCTCTCCTACGAATAAATCGATACACAATCGAAAATAAATGATCATGTCCAGAAATAACAAAAAATAAATATTTTTGGTCTGCAAACGCAATTTTCAACTTAAAATTTGAAATATTTCGAAAACGGTTAGTCTTGGGTATAGGACATTATACATGAAACATGTTCAAAATCATGCGTTAAATCTAAAACCTTGATAATATACAGGGTGTCCTATTTAAAATAACGAAGTTGGGGTCCACTTCCGGTACAACAGAAAGTGCCACAATCCTCAAAATATTTTAGCCGGATAGCACTTATCAACAATAGTGAACTGTCAAATTTTAAAATTCGGACCAGCTATGGTTTCCTATATATTGATCGATGCAGTTCCTGGAGGGACGCCCTGTAGTGTCTTTTCTTTTTATCCTAGATGGGCCGGGCTTGAGTTCGCACGAAGATGGTGTCTCGATGGCTGTGATGGACGCTCGGAGAGACGTCAAGTCAGTAGTCGGGTCATCATCATCGTCTGAGCATGTCAGTTCCACATCCGGGACCTTCATGCACAATTTGCCAATGCAAGACTGGCAGAGGACTGAGCAGTGGAGCCCAGCCTCTCTGCACGAACAGCTCCCAGTGCACCCTTTCTTGCATTCACATGAAATTCCGCAGAAGGCAGGAGGTACAGGATCCATGGTGGTGGGATGGGGGTATGTCCCTGAGAAGACAGCTTCCATCCACAATTCAAGTTGACTTCCCGACATTTATGCACTTGCTGCATGGTGGACTGTAGCATTTTCCGTCGGTGGCAAACGTACGAGTTTTATGCTCGTTGAAGTGACGAACGTCTTAAAGCGTTGGCACACAGAAAGCGAACTCTCCGTGAGAACTGGCTTGCTCAGCAGAGCGAACTTTGTACCCTGGACCATGTACACACCTGGTACGCCGCGGTGGTTCACCATCTGTTTTGCTGGGATGATGCAACATCACATTATTCCAGTTGTTTACTAGGGCACAGGGTACAAAGTTCGCTCTACCGAGCGAACCAGTTCGCGCGGAGAGTTTGCTTTCTGCGTGCCAAGGCCTTTATATCTCAGGAAATCCAAAGTATCCCGCGATGTCATCCCCTTATAGAAGCACAAAGCACTTGCTTCTCTCACGGCTTGTGGAGTGGAGTCTGGCCGAAGCAAGACCTCCACTTGCTCAGCAAGTGGTTCACTCCTACTTAGTAGTGTGGTGACTCTGGTCTTTCCTTGGCTAAACTGAAACGGTGCTGAGATGGTATCGCACCCGGTTGATGCGTGGGTGAATAGTACCGTCCCTGGTGATCGTTGGAAGTTTTGATGGCTGTAGGAGGTCTTGGAGTAGTGACAGAAACCAGCTTCGTTTTCGTGCTCTTCTGAAGATAGACGTTTGTCTCTTCAGCGACTGAACCATTGAGAAGAACGAGCAGGTATGACGACCCGATCGGCTACTGCTCTTTTTGAAAACATCGTCATGACGATCTCTCGATCCTCATCTTCTTTGGCAACTCCCACTTGTACTTTCTTCTCCTGAAAGGCCTTAGCAATTTGAATAACTACTGGAATGAGCTACGTATCAAAATAACGCTGCCACACGACCTTGTGCAAGAGGTAGTTGCCATCCAAAACTACGTTGAATGAGTGTTTTAGAAGATATTCCACAAAATTTCGAAAAAAATCAATTTTTCGAAATAATGACATATTTTCGAAGAACTGTTTTGTGGAAACCAATGGCTGTATAGAGCTCACCTGCATCTCAAATTGTAGCAAATTTTGCTTTGAGCAGGACACGAAGAAATGGGTTAGGAACCATCACCAATTCTCATGGGAGAACGCTTTTGGCAAAATTCACTGGAAGATGGTCAAGCGACCGGCTTACAAAACATCTCGAACTGAGACGGAACTCTCTCATAGAGGTAATTGGACTCTTAACAGGGCACTGCCACCCGAGAAAACACCTGCACATTTTGGGATATACCAAGACTCCACACTATGCAGGTTCTGTGAGGAGGAAGAAGAAACAGCCTCCCACTCAATGTAGGAAAGCGAAGCATGCATGAAGATGGATATCTTTGGACACCGCATCACAGGATACATCATTCCATAGGGAAACCTCGTGGGGAATTTCCAGAAGTTCATCAGACGATCCGAAAAACACACGAGATAGACCTGACAGGAGGAGCACAAAGGTTCTACTCAGAACTCTCTGCACTTCGTCCGATTGCCAGCTAACAATATCAAGAAGCACTCTTCGGAAGCAAAGATTTCAGTAAAAACAATTGCGAGTAGGTGGCTTTGTAACTGACTCATCGGAAGTCGCGGCTCAATCTGTTAGGAAATAATAGGCAAACATTTGATTATTATTCGTTGAGCTGGCCGAACAGAGAATTTATATCTGTATGGATAGTCAGACAGCGCTCAGAGCCATCTGCCATCCTAAACCAAGCTCAGAGCTTGTACAGGAATGCGGAGGAAGTTCAGCTGGTATTGGTCCCGGGTCACAGAGGGGTGAGCGGAAACCAGGTGGCAGACGGACTTGCCAGATCCGGATCCGCAACGTCGTTCTGTGGGCCGGAGCCTGCACTAGCTGAATAAACTTTGAAGAGATAACACCGGCTGCAGGCAGTCGAAAGACTTCGTGGCCGGCTCCAATAAGTCAAGGACGACATGGCTCTTAGGCAGAAATCGCCAAGCACTACGCCTCCTTTTAGGAATACTAACAGGACATAACCTTCTTACGTCTATTAAGCACAGAGATAAACTTAAAAAAAAACTTAAGGACAAACAATCTGCTGAAAAAGAGGTTGAATACAAAAATTACAGGAACTTTTTAACGAATCTTCTGAGACAAACTAAAATTAATTTTTACGAAAATAGATTACGAGAAGCTGGTAACAACTCAAAAAAAATTTGGCAAAATATTAATGAAATAACAAATAACAGTAGAAAAAAAAAGTGATACGAAATATGAAATTATGGGACACCATGGAAAAAACTCTCAGATGATATAGACAAGTCAAATTACTTTAACCAATTCTTCGTTGGCATTGGGTAAGAAATGGCAAATAAGATAGAAAAACCGACAACTCCTGTTTCCGAAAATAGCAGAAACATAAAAAATTCGCCATTTCTACACCCAGTCACGAATAACGAAATAATCAATATTATATCTAGTCTAAAAAATAACACTTCCTCCGGTCCGGATGGAATTTCAGTTTTTTTAATAAAAAAGTATCACTCTTGGTAAAACCGCTCTGCCACATCTTAAATCTGATATTTTCCACTGGTAAAATTCCCACTTCATTCAAGAACTCCATTAGGATACCTATTTTCAAAACGGGCGATAATAAAAATGTAACAAATTACAGACCTATAACACTTATGAACAACTTCACAAAAATCTTTGAAAAATGCATTAAAAATAGGGTAGTATACTTCCGTAATGAAAATAATATTCTTTCTGAATCCCAGTTTGGTTTTCGAGAAAATAAATCAACCGAAAAAGCGGTATATCAGATAATCAACCAAATTGACAATTGCTTCCAAAACCAAGAAAAATGCATTACTGTATTTTTGGACTTGGCCAAAGCATTCAATACGGTAGATCATGACATTCTTCTCCAACGCCTGTCTGACACTGGTATAAGAGGCATCGCATTGGACATTTTTCAGAATTATTTGAGTAATAGACTGCAAGTCGTGAAAATCAACAACTCAGTAAGTGATCCCTTACCAGTAACCAGGGGTGTGCCGCAGGGAACGGTGTTGGGCCAATACTGTTTCTGTTGTACATCAATGATATTTTTAATATTGCTAATTTTAAGGGTAAAATAACATCATTCGCTGACGACACAGCAATTACATTTATTGGAAACACTTGGGACGAAGTACAAACTCTGTCTGAAACAGGTATCAGGACAATTTTCTATTGGCTTAGTGATAACTTACTGAGTGTCAACGTTGAAAAAACGAAATATATCGCATTCTCGCCAACAAGCAGTGACCAACCGATAGAAAATGTAAAGAAAATACACAAACCATCATGTGAAACTAATATGCATTGTGGCTGCACTTTCATAAACAAAACAAATACAGTGAAATACTTGGGTGTACTTGTGGATCAATGCCTTCGATGGAATAGTCATATTGATTGTACTGTTGTCAGATTACGTAAGCTCATCTACAAATTCTACCAGCTTAGAAATATAGTGAGTCGGAGGTTAATGCTAAAAGTTTATGATGCTTTGGCTGAGTCTATTATGCGTTATTGTATTATAGTGTGGGGTGGAACATTCAAGTCCTCTTTGAAGAACCTTGAAGTAATCCAAAATACTCTGTTGATAATTATTGAAAATAAATTCTACAGAGTTGCTCTAGAATGAAAGTGGTTTGTTAAGTGTATATTTTCTACTCTATTTTATGGACTGTTAGCTCTCCAAGTACAACTATTCAGCATGCTCATAATACTCGAATAAGTGAGGATCTGACTTTATATGTGCCAAGATGTAGACTCACCCTAAACCAAAAATGTATATCGTATTTAGGACCCAAACTCTATAATGCATTACCTTTACAATTAAAACAAATCCACAGTAAATTTGAACTGAAAAGAGAACTGAAGACATTCATAAAAAATAATAATTATAAAATTTTTGAAAATATTCTCGATAGATAATCCACATAGGGCTTAGGCCGGAACTTATTGTAAACTAGTGCTACATGCGTTGTCCTTATCCACATTTATTTCTTTCTTTTCTTTTTATCTATCTTTCTCTTTCTTTCATTCTCTCTATTTTCATCGTTCTACACTTCTCTCCCTTCTTTAATGATCTAAGTTGAATATATTTATATGTTATCTGCTGTGTTGAGTTTATTTGGTTGCTTGCTACAACACAAGCTTGCTTAGGTAGCGACAATCGCACTAGACTCAACAGAAATACACTTAATTTGTACCTTGTTGCTGAGGACGACCTATAAACTTATTTTTCTGAATAAATATTTTCTGATTCTGATGATTCTGATAACAAGTTCGGCAGACACCTATCACTTTAGGTATAGAAGACAACCCCACTTCCCAAAATTCATCTCACTTCCTCGGCGAGTGTGAGGCATACGGGAGGCTAAGATTTGGAACCTCCGGAGTTGAGAAACTCCAACAAGAGAAAATAATCGACTCGGAATGGTCGGACATACTGACCTCCATTAGGAGGTCACAAAGGTTCGGAAAGGAAAACTAGGAGGATGAATGTTGATGAGTGGAGAACAGGGGATGGCAAAAAGGGTCCATGAGGGCCTACTAACCTGGCCGCGGTTGCGGCCTCCTCAAAGAACTACTACTACTACTACTACTGGGCATGTACAAGAATATTCTAATGTCCGACCTACCATTGCACTGACGAGATGCTAGAACCTTGAAACATGTCTGCAGGTGGTCATTTCCAGTGGAATGCAGGATAATACATTGTTTGATGACAATAAGCACTTGCAATTGAATTCTCTTGGACAAACGTTGCACAAACATCTGTCAGGTGTAGTTCAATGTCCCTCGTGGTATTTGCCAGGAAAGTAGTTGTTTTCTGTCAGATGTTTGCCTCAAATTTTTCATCAAGCAGAAATAATTGAAGATTGTTGATTTAATTCATATCAGCATGAAATGGTATTTTTCCGCATACCTCGTATTAACATGTGTGTGAAATGTTCTTCAATGCAAATGAAATCGTTCAATGATCCCCATCAAAACTGATAAACGATTTGTTTTTTTTTTTTGGCGGCATCAACTACTAGGTTATTATCCGTGTTCTCCAAAGCATTAACTTTATCAAAGTTTATTGATAATATCTGCGGCATGCAGAAATGCTACTAGATCACTTAAAGTTGTTCTATCGCAAAAGATTTCATTAATTTCTCCATTTATGTTATGTTGTGTCCTGGTTACTTCATGTTCCGGACATTCTATGAGTAAATGTTGTACTGTTAGTGGTGTTTGGCATGTAACACAAAGAGGTTGCTGCTCTCCTAAGAGCAGATAGAGGTGTGTCATTTTTGTATGGCCAATTCGCAGACGTGTGAGAGCAACTTGTTCTCTTCTGGTCATTTCAAGGAGAAGATTCGCTTTTGCACAGTTGGTTTGAATATTTTCAATTTCGCTTCAGTTTCACTCCAAAGATTCTGCCAGTCGTTCTCTTCTTTCGTTTTGTTCTGTTTCTTTAGATATTCTGGGTGGAGAGGTAAATCTTCGTGGTAGTTGAGGTTAGCAGCTATTTTTGCTGCATTATATACTTCCTCGTTGCTCTTTATGCCACAATGGCTAGGCACCCACATGAAGCTGATAATTTTACCGCTTTCTCTCATGATATGAATTCTGGCAAGAATAATCATAACAAGGGGGTCAAGGGTAAATTTATTTTGAAACGATCTTATGGAGCTCAACGAGTCGGTACAAATTAAGAAGTGAGTATCATTCCGTGCATATTCGCAGTATAATGAGGACTGATATATAGCGTATAATTCTGCTGTGTATACACTGATCGATAGATGCATCGACCATCTATGAAAATGTCTATCTATAAAGAATGCACATCCTACCCCATTTTCGATTTTAGATCCATCTGTGAATATTTTGCAATAGTTAGGAAATTAGCTGATGTTATTATAGTAGATCAGTTTGTGTTGTTGTGAATTCATTTCTGATTTTTTTATTCGATTTTCTGTAACACAGCAGTCTATGTCAGCTAATTTCCAGGGAGGGAATTCTGGATAGGCGAGCGCGAAAACTTTTGAGTCAGGAATAATATGTTGCTCTCTCATGCGTGTACCTGTTGGTCTGGTTGCGGTTGGTTTCCGTATGAATATATTATGGATTTCACCATTATAGAAAATGTCATGATTTGGGTGCTTCGGTAGAGAGAATATTTGTTTGTGGACGATTTGTTAATAATAATAATAATAATAATAATAATCTTTTTATTTACTCAGATTGATCTGTACAACCACAGGAGCAGAAGTACAATTGTACTTCTGCTCCTGTGGTTGTACAGATCAATCTGAGTAAATAAAAAGATTATTATTATTATTATTATTATTAACAAATCGTCCACAAACAAATATTCTCTCTACCGAAGCACCCAAATCATGACATTTTCTATAATGGTGAAATCCATAATATATTCATACGGAAACCAACCGCAACCAGACCAACAGGTACACGCATGAGAGAGCAACATATTATTCCTGACTCAAAAGTTTTCGCGCTCGCCTATCCAGAATTCCCTCCCTGGAAATTAGCTGACATAGACTGCTGTGTTACAGAAAATCGAATAAAAAAATCAGAAATGAATTCACAACAACAGAAACTGATCTACTATAATAACATCAGCTAATTTCCTAACTATTGCAAAATATTCACAGATGGATCTAAAATCTAAAATGGGGTAGGATGTGCATTCCTTATAGATAGACATTTTCATAGATGGTCGATGCATCTATCGATCAGTGTATACACAGCAGAATTATACGCTATATATCAGTCCTCATTATACTGCGAATATGCACGGAATGATACTCACTTCTTAATTTGTACCGACTCGTTGAGCTCCATAAGATCGTTTCAAAATAAATTTACCCTTGACCCCCTTGTTATGATTATTCTTGCCAGAATTCATATCATGAGAGAAAGCGGTAAAACTATCAGCTTCATGTGGGTGCCTAGCCATTGTGGCATAGAGAGCAACGAGGAAGTATATAATGCAGCAAAACTAGCTGCTAACCTCAACTACCACGAAGATTTACCTCTCCACCCAGAAGATCTAAAGAAACAGAACAAAACGAAAGAAGAGAACGACTGGCAGAATCTTTGGAGTGAAACTGAATCGAAATTGAAAATATTCAAACCAACTGTGCAAAAGCGAATCTTCTCCTTGAAATGACCAGAAGAGAACAAGTTGCTCTCACACGTCTGCGAATTGGCCATACAAAAATGACACACCTCTATCTGCTCTTAGGAGAGCAGCAACCTCTTTGTGTTACATGCCAAACACCACTAACAGTACAACATTTACTCATAGAATGTCCGGAACATGAAGTAACCAGGACACAACATAACATAAATGGAGAAATTAATGAAATCTTTTGCGACGATAGAACAACTTTAAGTGATCTAGTAGCATTTCTGCATGCCGCAGATATTATCAATAAACTTTGATAAAGTTAATGCTTTGGAGAACGCGGATAATAACCTAGTAGTTGATGCCGCCAAAAAAAAAAACAAATCGTTTATCAGCTTTGATGGGGATCATTGAACGATTTCATTTGCATTGAAGAACATTTCACACACATGTTAATACGAGGTATGCGGAAAAATACCATTTCATGCTGATATGAATTAAATCAACAATCTTCAATTATTTCTGCTTGATGAAAAATTTGAGGCAAACATCTGACAGAAAACAACTACTTTCCTGGCAAATATCACGAGGGACATTGAACTACACCTGACAGATGTTTGTGCAACGTTTGTCCAAGAGAATTCAATTGCAAGTGCTTATTGTCATCAAACAATGTATTATCCTGCATTCCACTGGAAATGACCACCTGCAGACATGTTTCAAGGTTCTAGCATCTCGTCAGTGCAATGGTAGGTCGGACATTAGAATATTCTTGTACATGCCCAGTAGTAGTAGTAGTAGTAGTTCTTTGAGGAGGCCGCAACCGCGGCCAGGTTAGTAGGCCCTCATGGACCCTTTTTGCCATCCCCTGTTCTCCACTCATCAACATTCATCCTCCTAGTTTTCCTTTCGAACCTTTGTGACCTCCTAATGGAGGTCAGTATGTCCGACCATTCCGAGTCGATTATTTCCTCTTGTTGGAGTTTCTCAACTCCGGAGGTTCCAAATCTTAGCCTCCCGTATGCCTAACACTCGCCGAGGAAGTGAGATGAATTTTGGGAAGTGGGGTTGTCTTCTATACCTAAAGTGATAGGTGTCTGCCGAACTTGTTATCAGAATCATCAGAATCAGAAAATATTTATTCAGAAAAATAAGTTTATAGGTCGTCCTCAGCAACGAGGTACAAATTAAGTGTATTTCTGTTGAGTCTAGTGCGATTGTCGCTACCTAAGCAAGCTTGTGTTGTAGCGAGCAACCAAATAAACTCAACACAGCAGATAACATATAAATATATTCAACTTAGATCATTAAAGAAGGGAGAGAAGTGTAGAACGATGAAAATAGAGAGAATGAAAGAAAGAGAAAGATAGATAAAAAGAAAAGAAAGAAATAAATGTGGATAAGGACAACGCATGTAGCACTAGTTTACAATAAGTTCCGGCCTAAGCACTATGTGGATTATCTATCGAGAATATTTTCAAAAATTTTATAATTATTATTTTTTATGAATGTCTTCAGTTCTCTTTTCAGTTCAAATTTACTGTGGATTTGTTTTAATTGTAAAGGTAATGCATTGTAGAGTTTGGGTCCTAAATACGATATACATTTTTGGTTTAGGGTGAGTCTACATCTTGGCACATATAAAGTCAGATCCTCACTTATTCGAGTATTATGAGCATGCTGAATAGTTGTACTTGGAGAGCTAACAGTCCATAAAATAGAGTAGAAAATATACACTTAACAAACCACTTTCATTCTAGAGCAACTCTGTAGAATTTATTTTCAATAATTATCAACAGAGTATTTTGGATTACTTCAAGGTTCTTCAAAGAGGACTTGAATGTTCCACCCCACACTATAATACAATAACGCATAATGGACTCAGCCAAAGCATCATAAACTTTTAGCATTAACCTCCGACTCACTATATTTCTAAGCTGGTAGAATTTGTAGATGAGCTTACGTAATCTGACAACAGTACAATCAATATGACTATTCCATCGAAGGCATTGATCCACAAGTACACCCAAGTATTTCACTGTATTTGTTTTGTTTATGAAAGTGCAGCCACAATGCATATTAGTTTCACATGATGGTTTGTGTATTTTCATAACATTTTCTATCGGTTGGTCACTGCTTGTTGGCGAGAATGCGATATATTTCGTTTTTTCAACGTTGACACTCAGTAAGTTATCACTAAGCCAATAGAAAATTGTCCTGATACCTGTTTCAGACAGAGTTTGTACTTCGTCCCAAGTGTTTCCAATAAATGTAATTGCTGTGTCGTCAGCGAATGATGTTATTTTACCCTTAAAATTAGCAATATTAAAAATATCATTGATGTACAACAGAAACAGTATTGGCCCAACACCGTTCCCTGCGGCACACCCCTGGTTACTGGTAAGGGATCACTTACTGAGTTGTTGATTTTCACGACTTGCAGTCTATTACTCAAATAATTCTGAAAAATGTCCAATGCGATGCCTCTTATACCAGTGTCAGACAGGCGTTGGAGAAGAATGTCATGATCTACCGTATTGAATGCTTTGGCCAAGTCCAAAAATACAGTAATGCATTTTTCTTGGTTTTGGAAGCAATTGTCAATTTGGTTGATTATCTGATATACCGCTTTTTCGGTTGATTTATTTTCTCGAAAACCAAACTGGGATTCAGAAAGAATATTATTTTCATTACGGAAGTATACTACCCTATTTTTAATGCATTTTTCAAAGATTTTTGTGAAGTTGTTCATAAGTGTTATAGGTCTGTAATTTGTTACATTTTTATTATCGCCCGTTTTGAAAATAGGTATCGTAATGGAGTTCTTGAATGAAGTGGGAATTTTACCAGTGGAAAATATCAGATTTAAGATGTGGCAGAGCGGTTTTACCAAGAAAGAGTGATACTTTTTTATTAAAAAAACTGAAATTCCATCCGGACCGGAGGAAGTGTTATTTTTTAGACTAGATATAATATTGATTATTTCGTTATTCGTGACTGGGTGTAGAAATAGCGAATTTTTTATGTTTCTGCTATTTTCGGAAACAGGAGTTGTCGGTTTTTCTATCTTATTTGCCATTTCTTCCCCAATGCCAACAAAGAATTGGTTGAAGTAATTTGACTTGTCTATATCATCTGAGAGTTTTTTCCATGGTGTCCCATAATTTCATATTTCGTATCACTTTTTTTTCTACTGTTATTTGTTATTTCATTAATATTTTGCCAAATTTTTTTTGAGTTGTTACCAGCTTCTCGTAATCTATTTTCGTAAAAATTAATTTTAGTTTGTCTCAGAAGATTCGTTAAAAAGTTCCTGTAATTTTTGTATTCAACCTCTTTTTCAGCAGATTGTTTGTCCTTGAGTTTTTTTTTAAGTTTATCTCTGTGCTTAATAGACGTAAGAAGGTTATGTCCTGTTAGTATTCCTAAAAGGAGGCGTAGTGCTTGGCGATATCTGCCTAAGAGCCATGTCGTCCTTGACTTATTGGAGCCGGCCACGAAGTCTTTCGACTGCCTGCAGCCGGTGTTATCTCTTCAAAGTTCATTCAGCTAGTGCAGGCTCCGGCCCACAGAACGACGTTGCGGATCCGGATCTGGCAAGTCCGTCTGCCACCTGGTTTCCGCTCACCCCTCTGTGACCCGGGACCAATACCAGCTGAACTTCCTCCGCATTCCTGTACAAGCTCTGAGCTTGGTTTAGGATGGCAGATGGCTCTGAGCGCTGTCTGACTATCCATACAGATATAAATTCTCTGTTCGGCCTGCTCAACGAATAATAATCAAATGTTTGCCTATTATTTCCTAACAGATTGAGCCGCGACTTCCGATGAGTCAGTTACAAAGCCACCTACTCGCAATTGTTTTTACTGAAATCTTTGCTTCCGAAGAGTGCTTCTTGATATTGTTAGCTGGCAATCGGACGAAGTGCAGAGAGTTCTGAGTAGAACCTTTGTGCTCCTCCTGTCAGGTCTATCTCGTGTGTTTTTCGGATCGTCTGATGAACTTCTGGAAATTCCCCACGAGGTTTCCCTATGGAATGATGTATCCTGTGATGCGGTGTCCAAAGATATCCATCTTCATGCATGCTTCGCTTTCCTTACGACATCTACAGTCACTAGTTGAAACTAGTGACTGTAGATGTCATAAGTAACTTTCTGTTATATCTGTCTTGCCTTCACGGTACTAATTCTTGATTGGATTCGTTTTGATTTCGAGAGCTCCATAAATCCTTTCTGATGAGTGCGTTAGCACGAAACAGCTGTCAAAGGTTAGAACTCTCGGAATTAAAACGAAATATACTCTATTTTCACTTAGATTCTGCTTGAGTTCCTCATAACGTACTAGAAACTTGACAAACCTCTACTTTGGATTCCTTTGTTCGTGTCAAATTAAGTTTCAACTAGTGACTGTAGATGTCATAAGTAACTTTCTATATATATATATATATATATATATATATATATATATATATATATATATATATATGCTGAATACTTGTTTCAAGGAGCAATAAAAGTTCCAGTGACTGTAAAACAGTCGAAAACAATCCTTTAGGAACTCACTATACCTTTGTATAGATTGTATGGCATATGTCCGACAGAAAACAACTACTTCTCTGGCTAATACCTCGACAGATATTGAATTATATCTGTCAGACATATGTGCAAAGATCCTTACTTTGAAGGAACAACTTTGCAAGAGCTCTCAGAGACAGACAGCAGGACACCGCCTGATCCAAACAAGGAACCAACTGCAGACCGGTTTCGGGATGAAGTCCCTCATCTGTGCAGTCCTGGTTATCACGGTTGTATACACGCTGGGGCCCGGTGCCCGTCATCGTTCGCCGGGATGAACACTGCAATCGCTTACAGGATCCACCATGGCAACAGATTAAAGAGCGCTCCAGAAGGACATTTCGGATGCGAAATGGTATATGCTGAATACTTGTTTCAAGGAGCAATAAATGCTCCAGCGACTGTAAAACAGTCGAAAACAATCCTTTAGGAACTCACTATACCTTTGTATAGATTGTATGGCATATGTCCGACAGAAAACAACTACTTCTCTGGCTAATACCTCTACAGATATTGAATTATATCTGTCAGACATATGTGCAAAGATCCTTACTTTGAAGGAACAACTTTGCAAGAGCTCTCAGAGACAGACAGCAGGATGCCGCCTGATCCAAACAAGGAACCAACTGCAGACCGGTTTCGGGATGAAGTCCCTCATCAGTGCAGTCCTGGTTATCACGGTTGTATACACGCGGGGGCCCAGTGCCCGTCATCGTTCGCCGGGATGAACACTGCAATCGCTTACAGGATCCACCACGGCAACAGATTAGAGAGCGCCCCAGAAGGACATTTCGGATGCGAAATGGTATATGCTGAATACTTGTTTCAAGGAGCAATAAATGTTCCAGTGACTGTAAAACAGTCGAAAACAATCCTTTAGGAACTCACTATACCTTTGTATAGATTGTATGGCATATGTCCGACAGGAAACAACTACTTCTCTGGCTAATACCTCGACAGATATTGAACTGTATCTGTCAGACATATGTGCAAAGATCCTTACTTTGAAGGAACAACTTTGCAAGAGCTCTCAGAGACAGACAGCAGGACACCGCCTGATCCAAACAAGGAACCAACTGCAGACCGGTTTCGGGATGAAGTCCCTCATCAGTGCAGTCCTGGTTATCACGGTTGTATACACGCGGGGGCCCGGTGCCCGTCATCGTTCGCCGGGATGAACACTGCAATCGCTTACAGGATCCACAGTTCCTAAAGGATTGTTTTCGACTGTTTTACAGTCACTGGAACATTTATTGCTCCTTGAAACAAGTATTCAGCATATACCATTTCGCATCCGAAATGTCCTTCTGGAGCGCTCTCTAATCTGTTGCCGTGGTGGATCCTGACATCGATTGCAGTGTTCATCCCGGCGAACGATGACGGGCACCGGGCCCCCGCGTGTATACAACCATGATAACCAGGACTGCACTGATGAGGGACTTCATCCCGAAACCGGTCTGCAGTTGGTTCCTTGTTTGGATCAGGCGGTGTCCTGCTGTCTGTCTCTGAGAGCTCTTGCAAAGTTGTTCCTTCAAAGTAAGGATCTTTGCACATATGTCTGACAGATATAATTCAATATCTGTCGAGGTATTAGCCAGAGAAGTAGTTGTTTTCTGTCGGACATATGCCATACAATCTATACAAAGGTATAGTGAGTTCCTAAAGGATTGTTTTCGACTGTTTTACAGTCACTGGAACATTTATAGCTCCTTGAAACAAGTATTCAGCATATACCATTTCGCATCCGAAATGTCCTTCTGGAGCGCTCTCTAATCTGTTGCCGTGGTGGATCCTGTAAGCGATTGCAGTGTTCATCCCGGCGAACGATGACGGGCACCGGGCCCCCGCGTGTATACAACTGTGATAAGCAGGACTGCACTGATGAGGGACTTCATCCCGAAACCGGTCTGCAGTTGGTTCCTTGTTTGGATCAGGCGGTGTCCTGCTGTCTGTCTCTGAGAGCTCTTGCAAAGTTGTTCCTTCAAAGTAAGGATCTTTGCACATATGTCTGACAGATATAATTCAATATCTGTCGAGGTATTAGCCAGAGAAGTAGTTGTTTTCTGTCGGACATATGCCATACAATCTATACAAAGGTATAGTGAGTTCCTAAAGGATTGTTTTCGACTGTTTTACAGTCACTGGAACATATATATATATATATATATATATATATATATATATATATATATATATATATATATATAAACTATTATATTAAAATAGAAAATGTCACAAGTATTAAAATCGAGAATGTGTAGAATTATTTAACATATATAAACATAAAGAGAAGCATACACGCATATATAAACACACATACATATTGATGCATGATTTCGAGAAATCGTCCATTAAAGACCCCTATTATTGAACGATTTGTCATTATTTGTCGATTTCTCTATGAATGCATGATTGTTGCATAGGCAACTAAACATAAACAAATTCAGATGTTATGGACGCTTAAATGGATGTTGACGATGAATTTATCTTGCCTGGAGTGGCGGAAACGGCTGAAGTAGCTTCTTCAAATTCATTGCCAGAAAAAATTAGAACTCCTTGATTTTAACAAGAGTGAGGTAGATGGAAAAATATTGTTTTCAACTCTTATATCAAAATGCGAAAAATGATCTCGAAAATTAACGCGTTAAACTATATCGATCATTAATCGCCTTCATTAACACACTAGTTGATTAAATAACTATTAATGTCAGAATGTCAAATGTTTGTTTTCTTTTTCAACAGGAATACTCGACATTATCACATTTCGCGACGATGGGTTTATTTCTTTTTGCAAATACCTTTCAACTGATAATGTACTGTGGGATTGGAAATGAATTGAAATACCAGGTAATTATTATTCTAATTGAAGGGTCCAATGGAAAAACGATGAGGTTCCATTTTGTTCCGAATTCGACATTTTAGCGGTATTTGTTAGCTTATAGCATGAAGTATCAACATACCAAACCTTACAAGGGACAAACAATGAGATTCCATAAAAAACATCAGATTTCGCTTTTCTCAGCTTTTTAATAAGTGGAAGCTTATCGTTTTTCCACTGAACCATTCAATTATATATTCATATTGATTTATTCAGTAGCATTGGTAACTCTCTCAAAGAAAGATAAATAAGAACTGAAAGTTTCATAAACTGAAAAACACGCATTTATCATGCACTGGAGATAATATTATATATTATATAGTATTTGTTGAGATATAAGTACCTACCTATGCGTTATAACCTTGCCATTATTTCAACTTCATAATAAAGAAAACGAAAAAAAAATGTCTACACAGTACATGGTGGAAAATAGATACCTTCGGTGGTTATTCGTAAGCTTGTTACTTCTTTTATTTCCAATGGTCAATTCCAAAATTGTGGAGTTTAAACTATTTATTTTTATTTTCTACTTTTTAGTCTTCTAACCTAAACATATTCATGAGTACTGAGTAGAATTAGATCTAATTGTCCAAAGTAATTTATCAATTGAGTTATATCATCATTATTATCGTTAGTTCTGGACTTCCATTGCCTAGAAACAAAGAAAATAAATTATTTGCATGTGTCTGAGTCACGACGTTTCAGCAGTTAACATCTACTTTCGTTATCAAGTGTGTGAATGCGACTAGATATCTTGGATACTTACTATATAGCATACAACTAATGTACCTGCTATAAAGGTAATTATGATCTTCGTGGGGTCTCTCTCAGGTCATCAATGTTAATTAATGTGATACAAAAACATTTTTTGATGAGTTTTATAATTGATGACCGATCTTGATAAGTCTTGACACAGAAATCTCAATCGATCTAGCTGAGTGATAAGTGGCTTCTACCCATTCCGGATCTCTATACTCGGCTGACTGAACACGTCATTATTCTGGATACAAGCCGACTCTATGAACTTTCTCTTATACCAATGTTGTTCCTTGTGGATAACTTCGGCTTCCGACCATGCGATGTTGTGCTGATTAGTCCATACATGATCTGCTATTCCCGACTTCGCTGTTTCTCCTCGCTGAGTATTTCTCTTGTAGTCCCGACTCTCACATTTAGTGGCCTTTAGCTTCTCCAACATAATCCATCCCACATTCACACAGAACACAGTAAATGCAGTTTTTGGAGTAACCATTCTCGTTGGGAAAAAGAACGAATGTCAAGTTTCAAACGTCACCGGACAATACCTGAATTTTGAGTCGAACCATCATGGAGCGACGAAGAGAGGAATTATCCGCTCATTGGTTGACAGGGCCTATAGCCTCAGTAACACCGATGTGAGTCTGACCAACGAATTAAATAACATCAAGAAAGATCTGCGACGGAATAGATACTCCGACAAACATATAGCAGCGGTCATTAACCGCAGAAGAGGCAACACTGAGTAATCAGATAAACCAACACAGCCTACCCTATGTATTCCCTATGTGAGAGGTTTATCGGATAAGGTAAGGCGAATTGGATCAAGGTACATCCGAACATGCTTCATATCAAATAATACCATTCGTAGCCAACTTACAAAAACGAGACCACCCAACGAGAATGGTGACTCCAAAAACAGCATTTACCGTGTTCCGTGTGAATGTGGGATGGATAATGTTGGAGAAACTAAGAGGCCACTTAATGTGAGAATCGGTGAACACAAGAGAAATACTCAGCGAGGAGAAACAGCGAAGTCGGGAATAGCAGATCACGTATGGACTAATCAGCACAACATCGCATGGTCGGAAGCCGAAGTTATCCACAAGGAACAACACTGGTATAAAGAGAAAGTTTATAGAGTCGGCTTATATTCAGAATAATGACGTGTTCAGTCAGCCGAGCATAGAGATTCGGAATGGGTGGAAGCCACTTATCACTCAGCTAGGTCGATTGAGATTTCAATAAAAACTCTGTGTCAATACCTGTCAAGAACGGTCATCAATAATAACACTCACCAAAAAAGGTCTTTGTATCACATTAATTAACATTGATGACCTGAGAGAGACCCCACAAAGATCATAATTACCTTTATAGCAGGTACATTAGTTGCATGCTATATAGTAAGTATCCGAGATATCTTGTCGCATTCACACACTTGATAACGACAGTAGATGTTAACTGTTGAAATGTCGTGACTCAAACACATGCAAAGAATTTCCTTTATTTGTTTCTAGACAATGGAAGTCCAGAAGAATTGTACTAACACTAATAAATTGTCAACCACTTTCAAATAAATCATTATTATCGATAATTTCTTGTGCTGTCATCAATCCGGGATATGCGTGAAAAATCACAGATCATTCGAATGATAGGAAAGAAAGTGAAAACTGAATTTAAATAAAGATTTCACTGGGTAAGTATGCGAAAATGTTTCCATCTTTTCATTTGATCCTCATCATCATCTGAAATGAGAATCGCTGGTTATTGAAATAGAATCAATAGCGTAGCGGTCTAACGCACATGACCGGAAACTATGAGATTCTGGGTTCGAATCCCGGTTGATCCACATTTTTTCAATTCATGTATTATTGTCATTTTTTCTTCTGCTATACCGCACATTTTTTTATTCAATTTTACTACAGGCGAAAAAACTATTTTATTATTCATAAATGATTTTTGAGCCTATGAAAAAAAAAATGTGACAGACAATTTTTGTGATATGGGTTGTGCTAAATTCAGTACACCATGAGTAAACGATATAATATGGGAAATTATAATATGAGAACACAAATTTTGTGAATTACATAAGGCATTGTAATTCAGAATAGTTATTTTCCTAACAAGTGCGGAAAGTGATACTTTCCCACACGCGACTGCCGTTGACCCGAACGACACGATGCGGAGTTCGGGCAAGCAGTCAACACACTTTACGCATGAATCAGGAACATTATTTTTTCTACGACCGCATAAAGATTCATAAAGCACATTGAAAATATATATTTTATTTCAACATACAAAACGTTCCATGAAAATCCGCTAATTATTATTAATATTAATGTTGAAAACACAATTTGTTGCATTCTGCAAATGCGTCAGAATAGCCGGTCCAGGGTAGTTAGTTGGTGGTAACTGGCTGTTGAGAGTAACACTCGTAGATTGCAAAGTGCATGATGAAGATGACGGTGGCGGCATCGGTTGCAAGTTGCCAGTACATGAAAGAATTTCATTCGAGATAGTTTTCTTCTGTTCTACGAAGTCCTCCAAATAACTCTCAGCAACAGCAGTTGACTTCCAGCCTCCAAGACGTTTTATGTTGGTTATCCCTTCGCCTGAATCTGCTAGAAACGTTGCCGAGGATCGTCTAAAACTGTGACCTGTGTAACGTTCTGGGTTAGGTAGGCCTAAGTAGGTAGCGATCTCTGCCGGAATTTTACCAAATGTGGTTACGCCTTCGCACTGAACAGAACATTTGCCATTTTTGTAATTGATAAAAAAGACGGTGCGTGGTGGTAGGATGCCGTAAATTTGCATACTTCCTATAGAGCTCCAAAAAGGTTCCATTATTTATGTCTTCAGATATAACAGAGGATCTTGAGGTATGGTTTTTCGAATCGGAAATTTTCACAATAATTAGGTTTCCTCTATCTTGAATATCGTTAAGCGTGATTTTCACAAGCTCCGCTCTGCGAAGAGCACCGGCTAAAGGAAAAATGGTACTTACTTTAATCATAAGATATGTCTCATTAGGGGCTAGCATAAACTTGGATATGTCTTCTTTGGTAAAAATCTGCGCTTTATGTGGTCGAAAACCAACATTTTGATTTTTTAGGAACGATGTCAATTTATGAAACTTGCTTATGTCCAGGTTTTGTTTTATTTTAACTAAACATTTCATCATCGAGTAACGCGACAATAGGGTATTGGATATCAGTACCTTACTCAGCTCGGAAAAATACGCCAAAAAAAACTCTTCTCTGAAGCTATTCACTCCTTTTTCTTTACACCAGTTTAAAACTTGGTTGTATTGCTGTTCGTGACTTTCTCGTGATTTACTTGGTAACAGGTCTGAATTTACCTCATCTGCGGCCTTTAATATTGCTTCTGAGAGCTCTTCGTCTGACGAATCCATTAAAATATTGCTTTTATTGAAAATAATTTGAAAAATGCCAGAATCGGACACTTCGACAACGCTTCGACTTGAAACTTTGTCGTCTTGATGACACCTTGGTTGTCATAACAAATCTTTGCTCACCACACCAAAGCACTTGACTCAGCTTAGTTTGATTATTATGTGGATTGATTTTGAGAAATGTAAATGTAAAAGTATCGCAATTTCTTCATTTCAATGAATGAAAAATAGTCTGGGTTAGATTGAATAATAAAACCTATATTAGTTTGAATAGTAATATACAGGTAAAATCAATGAAATGTACATTTAATAACGATAAATTGACATATTTTACTTGCGAGTTTTCCCGCACTAATGCGGAAAAGTGACATTTTCTCAACTAAAATGTGTGCGGGAAAGTGGGTAAAATCGCATCCAATAACGAAAGTAGAAGTGTCACAGTCTTTTCTGTCATATTTCATGACTTTTCTCATATGCATCAATTACAATGGAGGTACTTCAATTGATTCATGTAAGTTTTTGTGAGAATAAAACTCCCTGTTCTCTCTTGTTCTTCCTATGAACCTATGTCCAAGTAAATGAATGAGCTCCTGAATCAATTCCGTTTTCATTGAGTTCACCCCCAGAAGCCTTCAAATTAGTAGCCTAACCTAAGTCACTTTCGTTTTCACTGACATTCTATCAAATAAATTCTTGTTTTCTATTATTGCTAATAGAATTGATTACTAGAGGCACTTCCTCTAGCCATGTCAATCAATGGTACTGTGAAAATATCGACAAATATATTTTTTGATGATATGAAGTGGGGTTATGTCCACCACATACAGAATGCCATTAGCTCACACTGTACTAAATTTATCACACCGAAATTCATGTTCAAAACTATGAAATAGTGGGAAAATATTGATATATTTTGAGTCTAGTACGTAAAACACTCGAATATAAACACACAGTATTTTTTCAATGCATGAATTCCACATTGAGAAGTTCAAAAATGGCTTGCATCAAACTAGTTACCCATATGGTAGGATAGTTCTCGTCTAATGTTAAGGGGAAACATATAATCGGTATTTTCTTAATTCACCTTATTCTATTGTTCCCTATGTTCCGTCCATCATGAGATTACCTGTAGAGTATAGAATAATGTATCTAAACCGCCACATATTGAACGTACATTTGTGTTTTAGGCCAGTATTTTACCACAATATATTTATCTCAGTAGATGGAATGAAGCTAGCCAGGCACTGAGGAATGATATAATGTTTGTTCTGGCGAAATCTCAAGAAGTTGCCGAAGTGACCACCTATGATCTATATACATTAGACTTCAATCTTTTCATCAAGGTAATTGTTTATACCAAAGATATATTTCGTATGGGTGAATATGCATTTAACTGGTTCCATCCCGTTTTTCAGAAGTATTTGTTACTAGTTTCAAAAATGTTTTCAATATTAATTTAAAAGTCGTCCACGGCTGTAGTATTTGATAGAGAGATTCATAAATGTCCCAAGAGGCGAAGTCAAAACAGTTTCATACTCTGAAAACAGGTGAGGATTCTCTTTCTTCACATACCATTTATAGTTTAAGAGTCAGCTTAAAATCTGACAATACATATTTTACGGTACCAGAAATTTTGTCCAGTGAGACTGCTATACCCACTAAACATACTGAGCCCGGTCGCGGTAGGTTTGGGGTCCCTCAGGTGGAAAAGGTATGAAAATTAGGTGAAATTTTAAAGTATTTTACGGCGGCTGCCATTTCAATATGTCATAATATACCTCCACTAGAACTGAAAAATTACAGTGGCTGCCAACTTCAGCAGTTGTAAAGTCCCAGCAGACACTTTTCAAAATTCGAAAAAAAAAAAAAATAAAAATATTTTTTTTTACATTCACTAGAGTAATTTCAATATTATTTAGATTCTAAGGACGTAAAAATTAGAATAAAGCATATATTTGCATGGGCTGCAGGTAAGGTTTCGCTGTCAGCCGGATATTTACAGCCAGAAAAAAAATGCAGCTACGTTCAATATAAGCTCAAAATAGATTGATAAATAACAAACATACATTTCAGAAGTCGTAAAATACTTTTTTTTCGAATTTTGAAAAATGTCAGCCGTGACTTTACAACCACTGAAATTGGCAGCCATTGTAAGTTTTCAGTTCTAGTGGAGGAATATTATGACATATTAAAATACTTTAAAAATCTACCTAATTTTCATACCTTTTCCACCTGAGAGACCCCAAACCTACCGCGACAAAATTTCTGGTACCGTAAAATATGTGTTGTCAGATTTAAGCTGCTCTTGAACTATAACACAATTCGCAAAATTTGATTTTGAGGTAGTTACCCATACCAACGGCCGCCAAAGAAAATGTCACTTCTAAATTCTTTTCGTTTCGAAAATATGACAATGCCAAGGATTATTGTTTAATTTCTAACATTTACCTTCAACAAAAAGTATAAAATGTTTCAGTGATTATTGATAAACATTTCTATAATTGGAAGCCTTCTCTACACATTTGTTTGATTAAAAAGCAAAATATAATGGTAAAAATACCGTGAGATTTGAAAACAATTCACATCTAGCTGCCTGGTTTCATTAGTTTTACGTTCCTCTTCAATAACTCAGACTTGTCAGTTCACACTAAGAGTATCGTTAGTTTAATAAGTTATCATGACCTGTGAAAAGAAAAGTGATTTAGATTTTCCTAATACACTAACGCATGTTTGAAAGTGGTTGACAATGTTTCACTTTGAGTAAGGTTATTCTGAACTTTCATTGTCTAAAAAAGAACAAAGAAAAATTCAATTCTCTGCAATTTTCAATCACGACGTTTCAACTGATAAAATCTACAGTCTTTATGAAGTGTATAAATACGACTTCTTATATATGCTATGGATAATTTTGTGTCATTAGCGAAGGGGTAATTTTCCGGTGTTCAGTTAAGCTTGTTAATAACGGTGCCGGGCCCCTCCGGTACAGCAATGTTAATTCTTATAGCAATTTCAATTGATCCATGCCACTAATTAAGGGTTTCCACACATTACGGATCTTTATGCTAGCTTGACTGAAGACTTTGTTGTTCATAATATATGCACTTTCTTCAAACCTACTTCTATACCAGCGCTCTACTTTATAGATGACTTCGGCCTCACCATTTTATGTTGTGTTGGGTCGTCCAGACTTGATCCACTATCCCTGACTTCGATGTTTCTCCTCGTTGAGTGTTTCTCTTGTGTTCAGCGAGTCTAACGCTAAGTGGTCTCTTAGTTTCTCCAAGATAAGCTTCACCCCTTTCACAAGGGATGCGGTAGATGCAGTTTTTGGAGTCAATGTCAGCGTTACGTGGTCTCGTCTTTGTGAGATGGCTGCGAATAGTGTTACCTGACTTGAAACATGTCCATATTTTGTATTTCGACTCAATTCGCCTAATTCTTTCCGATAGACCTCTAACATACGGAATGCACAGGGTGGCTTGTGTCGGTTCATCTGGTTTCTAACGCAACTAACGCAAATAGCTTATCGAGCTGAGGAAACCTCTTTGGATTTATTACAAGTAAAATATGAAAAAAATATGATGAAATGTTTACAAAATTCATGGTCTGAAGAGTTGATGATCAGGTAAATTCAGTTTCGGAAACTGTGCTGCTTGCGTATTTTGGATGTTTCTCAACAAAATTTAAGTCATTGACTTATGGTCTATGTATTCGATATTGAAAACCATTTTATCGGTTGAAAATAATATCGATATTTGTAAAAATTTAATGGTTTTTAAAGTCAAAACTATGAATAATTTTTTTTCCGCACTTTCTTAAAGAATGCACCCGACTCCAAATACTTAATGACTGAGGTGAGTTGATTACTTATTGCAGAAAATTCTTCATGATATCAATATTAACGTTGATGGGTAGCCTTAGTTTGAGGAATTTTGGGGTTTGGGAGGCAATGAAATAGCAGACGCACTGGCAAAAATGTGACTGAAGAACCGTTTCTAGGACCATAACCCTTTTGTGGAATGAGCACAGTATCCAATGGACTGAACAAGAGGTACAAAACAAAAGATCCTAATACTGTATAGAATCAAAAGGAATGAGTCGGGTCAATATATCACTTAGAAAATAAAACCAGAATAAATATACATAGATAGATCTTTATTGGTCATATTACACAATAGGTAGTGCTTTACCAAGTCAGTAATAAAATAAAACTAAAAATTAAATATTGATATACCTACTATAATAAAAGATAAACAATCTTTGTCGTTAGAAACACTTGCAAAATAAAATTTAACAAACAACAATACGTATAAGATACATTAATCAACTGGTTGCAAGAGAACGAAAGCAAACGCTTCGTCAACATCTCCCCCTTGAATTAGGGTCACTGAATCTAGAAGGCCGTGCCGTCCTTACGGGTATGGCCAATGGGCGTGGTCCAATACTTGAAATAGTTCCAGTGTTCAAATAACCCACAAAACTTGCTCTCTAATTGGTGATTTTGTGGGTTATTTGAATACTGGAACTATTTCAAGTACTAGACCACGCCCATTGGCCATACCCGTAAGGACGGCACGACCTACTAGATTCAGTGACCCTACCTCGAATAACGTCTCAGCGCCCTCTCTGTGATAGAGGTCAAAACCTTCAGTATAACCCTATGATACCTCTACATTGCGTCACTCGCAATCAGATGTCGCTGCATGATTACTTTCACGTGATCATTATTATAGATTTTTATTTCTTTTACGATTGCACTATTCGATAGTGAATGTCGCTACATGTCTACCGATAAAACATTAATGTTTTTTCGTTACAGTTTAAGTTGTGAAAAATCGGTTGATAGGAACTCATCAAAATCATAAAACGCATTATCAGCCAGGAACCGCTTGATAACAGATCTGAATTGAACACACTCGAGAACTTGGACATCGTGTGGTAGAACATTGAAGAACTGGATTGCATAATAGCTAGTCCCTTTTCTCGTTTTCGAAAGTCTCAGATAATGTTGATGTATCATATCTTTGTTTCGCGTTGTGTATGAATGTGAACATTCATTTGTCTTATAGTTTTTCAAGTTTGCTTTTATATGCATAAGACATTGCAGTATGTAAGTATTTGGCAGAGTTAGTAGGTATCTTAAAATGTTTGAAAGCACCCCTACAATCATCTCTATAAGGCAATCCAGCAATGAATCTGACCGCCTTCCTTTGCATGGAGAAGACTGCTGAAGCGTGTGTTGAGTGGCCCCATACTAATAGGGTATAAGATATTGTGGACTGTATCAGTGCGTGGTAAGCTGTTAACAGTGCTGAGTGCGACAAGCAATTTCGCAAGTTACGTATTAGAAAGATTTTCCGTGACATATTTTTATAGAGAAAAGTCGAATGTTCTTCCCTAGTGAGTTTACCGTCCAAGAGGACACCTAAAAACTTAACGCAATGAGAGTTATTTAGGTCTATGTGCTGTTTTAAGCCTAAAATGAATGTCTTGGACTTTTCTTTGTTAAGGACTAACTTATTACTATGTAGCCCAGATTGTGTCAAGGGCAGACTATTATTGGTCCCAGTTAGCAGCATAATGAAATCTCTATTTAAATGGGCTAATGAGGTGTCGTCAGCAAAAAGAGTAAACTTTGCTGAAGGAGCACTATTAGGCAGAAGAGATCAAATGACTGCACCAGAAAGAGTAAAAACAAGCTCAGAATGTACTAACGGGAATTCCAACAGGCATTGCCGGTTGAGAAGTTATTTTAAGAAATTCGGATTGGTCGGAGAAGAAGAAGAATGCAGATTTTGTGAGGAATAAACCTCTATCCAGATTATCTCCGAATGCATTTACCTGCAGAATCCGAGGGCAAGATACATAGGACAACACCAAAAAGAAGAGGGTGAAATACCTAAACTCAAGACATCCGATATCCTGAACTTTTCGAAAACCATAGGCCTGTAGGAACTCTCGTTTTTTATTGCTAATCTTAGAAACACAGAACACAGTAGTGATAATATACCGGGTGTTTCACAGTGGATGGAACATTAGAAGTATCTGGAGAACAGAAGGACAGATCATTTCGAAAATTTGTGGGCGTGGATAATCAAACTTGCTCTATCCGTCTAAAATACTTTCATCAATACAGCGTTGCTGCTTGTATCGGAAAGAAGTAGCTACTTTGTTATTTCAAGTGGAACACCTCGTATATTATATCATTTTTGGAATCCTTATAAGATTCCTCACAACTTATCTACATAATTTCCTATACCTTTCCATGACGATTTCCGAGGTAAAAATTATTTTGTCCAATTTTTGTGCAAAACCTGACCATTGCAAAATATCAATTTTTTCCCAATGCCAATTTACAAAATATTGCAATTTAAGTTATAGCTGCATAAGACCATAAAGTAGTCTGTCGATGGACTAAATCTCAGTTTCAGCATACAGGGAGGCTCAGAAGTGAGTTCCTTCCGGGGAATCATGAAAATGACTGAAACTCTGTTTTTTTAAATGAAACACCTTGTATATTATTACTAATTTGAAAAGCTGCAACATTTTTCAATTTAATTGAGTACTTTTCCTATACCTATCTCGTACAGTTTGTTAGTTATGATCACTTATGTTATGAATTCGTCTTCAATAAAATAAATATTGGATAGTGATATAGATAGCTATGAACTTCATTCTGACAGAGAACTAACATGTTATTCCTTCATTGTCATCCTGTATTCAAGTTGCATGGGTGAGAAAGTAGTATGGCAGAAAATAATTACTCGAATGTGGTTTTGATGGATTTATTCATCATTTATGGTCGATGTAACAATAATATCAATAGATCATGCAGAGAGTTTAATGAAAAGTATGCTGATTTACCTCGAATGAATTTGAGAACATTTATTAGATTGAAGAGAAATTGTGAAATGTTTGGATCTTCTTTAAAAGTATCAATAAACTTGCCTAGACTTGTGACAGGTAATGAGGACAACGCAATAAATGTTTTGGCATACTTCCACTGAAATCCTCAAGTAGTCCGGTTCACGATTCAGGTGTGAAACTTTCATCAGTTCATAGGATTCTGAAGGAACACGGAATGCGTGACTACAAATTTCATAAAGTTCAAGGTCTCAAGCCCCAAGACGCTCAGCAAAAGATCGAACTATGTGAAATGTTGATGGTGCTTACTCAAGTAGATGAAGATTTTCTCAAGAAGATAATATGGACTGATGAATCAAAATTTTCGTGGGAAGGTATTTTCAACAGGAGGAATCTTCATTACTGGGCAACTGAAAATCCGCATGTCACAAGGGAAATGGGATTTCAAGAAAAAATTAGTTTTCTGTTTAATTATGGACAATCAACTGCGCTTTTTTATTTATGATGCAAACCTGGATTCTAGAAAATATTTTAATATCTTGAAGACATCGTCGGGTTGGAATTGGACCGTAAATTTGACGATCGATGGATTAGACGTTTGGGTCCATGGAAATGACCCCCTAGATCCCCTGATCTTACACCCCTAGACTTTTATTCGTGGGGCACTATCAAGCAAATAGTCTATAGAACACCGTTGAACACAAGGAAAGGATTAGAACATCGAGTGACCCTAGCGTTTCAGGAATTAGATCCAAATGAAATTCAAAGAGCCACAATAGATGCCATTGATATGCGCATACGAAAGTGTTTGGATATGAATGGTAAACATTTTGAACATTTATTGAAATGATTCAAAACCGCTAAATCTTTCTAGATTTATTAATACACATGTTAGACTTTGATACCTTGAGCTTTTCATGATGATACAAACATTTTAAAATTTCTACTTATTCTAATATATTTTTTCGAATTCATTCGAGGTTAATCAGCATACTTTTCATTAAACTCTCTGTATGTTCTGCTGACATTCTTATTACATTGACCATAAATAATGAATAAATCCATCAAACCACATTTGAGTAATCATTTTCTGCTATAATACTTTCACACCCATGCAACTTGAATACAGGATGACAATGAAGGAATAACATGTTAGTTCTCTGTCAGAATGAAGTTCATAGCCTACTATCTATATCACTATCCAATATTTATTTTATTGAAGACGAATTCATAACATAAGTGATCACAACTAACAAACTGTACGAGATAGGTATATAGGGAAAGTATACTCAATTGAATTGAAAAATGTTACAGCTTTTGAAATAAGTAATAATATTCAAGGTGTTTCATTTAAAAAAACGGAGTTTCAGTCATTTTCATGAGTCCCTGGAAGGAACTCACTTCTGAGCCTTTCTGTATGCTGAAACTGAGATCCAGTTCATCGACTTAATGGTCTTATGCAGCTATAATCCAAATTGCAATATTTTGTAAATTTGCATTGGGAAAAAATCGATATTTTTCAACGGTCAGGTTTTGCACAAAAATTGGACAAATTAATTTTTATCTCTGAAATCGTCATAGATAGGTATAGAGAATTATGTGGAAAAGTTGTGAGGAATCTTATAAGGATTCCAAAAATGATATATTATACGAGGTGTTCCATTCAAAATAACAAAGTAGCTACTACTTTCTGATACAAGCGGCAAAAGTTTATTGATGAACATATTTTAGACGAATAGAGCAAATTTGATTATCCACGCCCACAAATTTTCGAAATGATCTGTCATTCTGTTCTCCAGATACTTGTAATGTTCCATCCACTGTGAAACACCCGGTATTTGATGAATCTTATTTAAAATACAACTTGTTTCATTATCATTCATCCTTAACTAGTTATGATGATCACATCAGCTTCCCAAGATTGTAGTCTATGCGTGAAGTTGCTGTAATTGTCACTCATAAACTTCTATTTGATTTGTGAAGTTGTAATGATACAGTTCTTGTTTCCTAATCCCATGTGGCACAATTACAAGGTAAAGTTTACCTGTGTGTGAATCTACTACTCCTCTAGCCCAATTTGCTTCTTGTTAATGTAAACACCCTCAGTGGAGGAAAGGTCAATTATATCCAAACAGACACTTATGTGGATACAGCAACATGAACTTTTGGTTATTATCAAGTTATTGTCATTAAAGCTTGGTATCTTTCCCCTTTCCCCCCTTCGTATCTGTGGCCGGATGCAGTTGGCGTGCAGGAAAATAGAAAGGAGGTGCGAGGAAGTCGGCCTCCCAGTCAATCCGACTGAAACAGAGATGATCCTCTTCACCAAGAGAAGGAAGGTAGATGGGTTCAGATCACCAGTAATGGGTGGAAAACCCCTAGAACTGGCTGGAGAGGTAAAATACCTTGGGGTGATTATAGACTCGATGCTAACTTGGGGGCCACATGTCGATCGAGCAGTCGAGAAGGTGGTGGTCGCTATATGGAGTCTGCGCCGGGCAGTGGGAGGGAGGTGGGGACTCAAACCTCACATCCTTCACTGGATCTACACGGTGGTAATCAGACCCAGAATCCTATATGGAGCAGTGGTCTGGTGGCCGAGAGTGGACCAGATAACCACAACCAACAAGCTGGGAAAAATTCAAAGACTAGCTGGTAAGGGAATAACAGGCGCGATGAGGACGACCCCCTCGGCAGCCCTAGATGTCCTGATGGGTCTGCCGTCGCTTCCAACTTGTATAAAGAAGGAAGCGATGGCGTCCTATCTGAGAATGCGTGACTCAGGGAGCTAGCGAGGAGAGGGGTACAAATGGCATACCGAAATCGCTGTGGTTGCGGAGAAAGAGATCCCACTATCCGCTATCTAAGTGACACTAACAGAGGATAAAATTAGGTGGAAAAGAACGATCTCGCTAGAGATCCCATACAAGAGAAGAGTGGGAAGAGGAAAGGATGATATTTCCCCCAGAAAGCCTGGTCTGTTTTACAGACGGGACCAAACTGGAGGAAGGACAAGCCGGAGCAGGAGTTTACTTGGAAAACGGAGAGGAAAGAGCCTATGCGCTAGGTTCTCTGACAACAGTTTTCCAAGAAGAGGTGTATGCCATCCTGGAAGCAACCAGAATGGAAGAGGTGAGGTCCGGCCCAGAGAGACATGTATATGTCTGCTCGGACTGTCAGGCCGCCATCAGAGCTCTGAATGCAACCATAACCAGATCAGTACTGGTTCAGGAGTGCAGAGATGCCCTGGAGAGTTTTGCGACTGAAAATGAAATAACGCTGATGTGGGTCCCGGGCCATGCAGGGATTGAAGACAACGAGCAGGCGGACCAGCTAGGCAAGCAAGGAGCCGGACAACCCTAATACGGGCCCGAACCCGTACTCGGCATAACAAGGAGGCAAGTGACAACGGCACTGAATGAAAGGGCCGTTGATACATTAGGAAAAGAGTGGAGAAGAATAAACGAATGCAGGCAGTCAAAAAAGATGATATCTGGGCCCGACATGGCAAGGACGGCCAAGATACTGAAGCTAAGCCGCAAGGAACTCCGACTATTGATGGGAGTTCTTACCGGCCACTGCGGCCTCAGGAGGCACCTGGCTCTCATCAGAGTTGAGGCAGACCCACTATGCACGGAATGTGGGGAGGAGAAGGACTCCTTCCACTTCCTGTGCGAATGTGGTATTTATGGCAGGCTCAGAAAAAACGTCTTCGGTGCTGCCACTATTCAGGAGGAAGAATTACACTCATTGCAATGGAAGGACATTTCGACTTCCATAAGAAGGTCGGTTCGAGCAGGTATCCGACATGGGATGAGTGAAGATGCCGGGGATTGCGAAAAGTGTCCACTGGGGCCTAGTCGCTGACGCTTGCGGCCCCCACCCATTACCAAGCTTGGTATCTAGGGTGTTATAAAGTAACATTCGTATTCTATTTTGTAACTGATGTTATGATGTCAATAATTTTAAATATAGATTAAACTTAAAGGAAGCTCAATTTTCAATAATCCGATATAGGATAGTTGCCAAAAAATGTCAAAATGTTCAGAAATAACAAAAATCTTGAAAAAAATTGACAATAATAATCAATTGAGATTGGAATAGTTCAAATCAAAATTCTATACTACCTCTTCGTTTCTATCCTAATTATGTCTTCTGAAATATTGTTTTTTGTTTCAGGTTGTAAAAATCTCCTTCTCAGGATTGACGCTCCTGTCTAATATGTCTAAAGAGTGAAAATGTCTGAATCATTTCATAAACTAGTGATGAGGGTGCAATATCTTAGTTCGTAATTGATTGAAAATCCTATGAAAGTTTTTTAATTCTTATTGTTGAATAAATATGATTAGATAGCACCAATATATAAAAATATATCCCATGATAAGGTTTGGCAGTTTAGTGGAAATCAACTAGCGCACTTTGGTGAGCAGGATGATAGGAGAAATCGATTGATTTGGATCAACGTTGAAATTTTTTCTTCCTCACAATTACTACAATTTTTTCCTCGCAGTGCTTGTCAGTTACTGTGACCACCACGACATTATAACCTGTATTATAGTTACCTGTATTCTATGAATAAATAAATGGTACTTCTATGCCACGAAATTTGATGATGAATGACTCCTTCGCAGTTAATGAATAGTGATAGTAAAAAACACCATAAGATAAGACATCAACTTCAGGTTTCTTGTCCGGCTATATCGGGTAATTAATGCTAACGGAATTTCATTGGTTTCAGCTAGAGTACGAATCAAAACAGTTAATATTGATGACAATTTCTTTGGTTTACTTTTGTAAAATAAAAACTCTGGTTGCCAACTACAAATTCAACAACACTCCTCTACCACAGAGTTTTGACAATGCATGGCGATTTTTAAGTATCTTATCGCAAAGGGTATCAATCAGTCCAAGTGAGTTTATGATCTAATGTAAGACCTATCTCTCTTATTGTAGGCCGTAATACCACTTGATTATAGACACTTTGTGTCAGTCCAGTGAGAGCTACCACATTATGCAATTCGACAAGCTTTCTGAGTTATCAAATAAAAATACCTATCCCAAAAACATTTCTGTTGAGAGTTCTCCTGATGTTATTATTGATGTGAGTAACATTTTCGATCAACAGTTTCAGCAAGCGCCCTTACGTATACTAGATGAAATAACGAAGTCAGATAATTATGAAAGAAATGAGCTCAATATAAAATGTGGGAAGGACCACGCACGTTTCTTATGGAAAATGGCTTTCCGTGAATTTGTCCGAATTTTTGGTATGGTGTAGATCTGGATGCACTGATCAAAAGTGTCTATTGCCAAAAACTCCAAAAATGGACAGTTTTCGAGATATGGCTCTATCAATGTAATTTTTTTTTGCATTTTTTGGATTTTGACACATAATTAGTTCACTCTCATACTTAGGAAAAACCGAGTTTCAATGATTTCACTGCAGGAATCGATTGAAAAATAATTCTTTCTTCGTTTCAGATACTGCCATTTGAAGAAATTATTATACACTGCTCGTCACTGACGATGAAACTGGACTATTATTTTCAATTTATAAAGTCCAGTTTTTGTAGAAACAATAACTTCTGAATTGCTCAAGGTATCACAGAGTCACATATATTCAACACCTTTCGATAGGGGCACTAGAAAAATAATATTAGATACACACTATAAGAAACTGAATCTGAGATACTTTTTTTTTTAAATAGTTTCCTAGTCGTCAATGAAATAGTGATAAATGCAAAATGAGCATATAGCAAATCGTTCCTAATGTAGGTTGACGACATACATACTCGTATCTAATGCAGTTTGTTTATACTGAGTGTTAAATATCAATAGAAACAAAAGGGAATACATACCCAATAATCATTTCTAATCGATAATCGAACCGTGAAGGCAAACGGATCGGTGAAAATGTCTGAATATTTGATATGATGTGGATTCCGAAGCAATGATCAAGTGTCTATCGCTACAGACTACAAAAATGGACAGTTTTCAAGATATGGCCGTATCAATATCTGATTTTTTTCGTTTTCTAGATTGTGGCCCATAATCGCTTAGCTCTTATACCCAACAAAAACGGAATTCTATCGATTTCTGCGCAGGAATTGACTGAAAATCAGTTATGTTTCATTTCAGATACATTCATTTGGAAAAATTAGCATACACTGCTCGTCACTGACGATGTAGCTGGGCTATTATTTTCAACTTTTGTATTTCCGTGTTCATAGAAACAAAAACTCTTGAATTGTTCTAGTTCTAAAAAACATACTTATATAAAACACAATTCAATTGTGGCATTTGAAAAAATAATATGCGATACACACTCTAAATACGATTTGAATTTTTTTTTAAATATTCTCCTACTCATCAGGAAAATAGTGGAAAATGCAAAATGAGAAACTAGAAAATCGTACCTATTTATAATGTACGCTGACGAGATGAATGCGGTTTGTTAATACCGAGTGTTAAATATCAATAGCACCAAGGAAATACATACTCAAAAATCAGTACTACTGTTATTGTTGATTGAACCGTTAAGGCAAACGGATTCGTAAAAATGTCTGAATTTTTTCTTCGGTGTAGGCAATAGCTTTTTCAGTTTAACAATTTATGAGTGGGAGGTCAACAATAGTTGACATTTCATAAGAAAAATATTCAATTTGTTAATGGACAGATTGAACCGCAGTTACTTAACCGTGTTCACTTCATCAAACATATTGATTCTTCACAAAAATTATATTGATAGGTACGGTTCCTGGTTATGCATGGTATTTGCAAATGTTGTAATATGTATCTGGTAATTGACGGCCTTAACAATTCAATCAACAATAACAGTAGTAATGATTTTTGGGTATGTATTTCCTTGGTGCTATTGATATTTTTAACACTCGGTATAAACAAACTGCATTCATCTCGTCAGCGTACATTATAAATACGATTTTCTAGTTTCCCATTTTGCATTTTCCACTATTTTCCTGATGGCCAGGAGAATATTTCAAAAAAAAATTCAAAACATATTTAGAATGTGTATCGCATAATATTTTTTCAAATACCACAATTGAATTGTGTTGGATATAAGTATGTTTGTTAGAACTAGAACAATTCAAGAGTTTTTGTTTCTACGAACACGGAAATACAAAAGTTGAAAATAATAGCCCATCTACATCGCCAGTGACGTGCAGTGTATGCTAATTTCTCCAAGTGAATGTATCTGAAATGAAATACAACTGTTTTTCAGTCAATTCCTGCGCAGAAATCGATAGAATTCCGTTTTTGTTGGGTAAAAGAGCTAAGCGATTCTGGGCCACAATCTAGAAAACGAAAAAAATCAAATATTGCAACGGCCATATCTTGAAAACTGTCCATTTTTTTAGTCTGAAGCAATAGACACTTGATCCACATCATATCAAATATTCAGACATTTTCACGGATCCGTTTGCCTTCACGGTTCGATTAGCGATCAGAAATGATTAGTGGGTATGTATTCCTTTGTTTCTATTGATATTTAACACTCGGTGTAAACATACTACATTCGATACGAGTATTTATGTCGTCAGCCTATATTATGAACGATTTGCTATATGCTCATTTTGCATTTACCACTATTTCATTGACGACTAGGAAACTATTTAAAAAAAGAGTTTCTTAGATTCAGTTCCTTATAGTGTGTATTGAATATTATTTTTCGAGTGCCCCTATCGAAAGGTGTTGAATATATGTGACTCTGTGATACCTTGAGCAATTCAGAAGTTTTTGTTTCTACAAAAACTGGACTTTAGAAATTGAAAATAATAGTCCAGTTTCATCGTCAGTGACGAGCAGTGTATAATAATTTCTTCAAATGGCAGTATCTGAAACGAAGAAAGAATTATTTTTCAATCGATTCCTGCAGTGAAATCATTGAAACTCGGTTTTTCCTAAGTATGAGAGTGAACTGGTTATGTGTCAAAATCCAAAAAATGCAAAAAAATTACATTGATAGAGCCATATCTCGAAAACTGTCCATTTTTGGAGTTTTTGGCAATGGACACTTTTGATCAGTGCATCTAGATCTACACCATACCAAAAATTCGGACAAATTCACGGAAAGCCATTTTCCATAAGAAACGTGCGTGGTCCTTTCTTTCTGTATTCATACATTGAATCTGAGCTATTTGATCTTTATACAAAATTGAAAAATAAGTCATTCTGGAGCGGATGAAATTCCCAACTTTCTTGTGAAGAAAATACTCTCCTACATTATCAAACCCTTAATTTTCGGGGTAATACCACGAGTGCTTGCAATACTGTCGATAGTAATTCTGTAATCAACGGGATCAAATTGTTTGGTAACACCACGAGTCCTTTAGGACGAGTGGTGTTACCTTAAAGCAATTTGTTTAAGTTAAGTTTAAGATTTCTGACAGAATTATCAGGGGTAATACCACGAGTGCTCGCAATAGTATCGATAGTAATTCTGTCAGAAATCAACGAGATCAAATTGCTTGGTAACACCACGAGTCCTAAAGGACGAGTGGTGTTACCTAAAAGCAATTTGATCGAGTTTAAGATTTCTGACAGAATTATCAGGGGTAATACCACGAGTGCTCGCAATAGTATCGATAGTAATTCTGTCAGAAATCAACGAGATCAAATTGCTTGGTAACACCACGAGTCCTTTAGGACGAGTGGTGTTACCTCAAAGCTACTATTGACAAAGAAAAACGAAAAGGTGACAGAGTCAAACCAAGTAATAACAGTCGCAAAGGTGGATGTCTCCATACGAAGGATGTCCCTCCCAATAATTCAGAAGACCCAGTGACCGATGAAGCAGCTGAAGATAAAGCTCGTGAAATGGACTCTCTTATGCAGGAAGCTCTTAATTCTGAAGTAGAAGCAAATAAATTGATGAAAAATCAAGAAAAAGTAATAGAAGAGGCAAAGCAGTATATATTCGAACTCAAACAAACTATAGATATCTTACAAAACAAATCAACAAGTTCAATCGCCACCCAAACATTCATCCTCTTCGAACAAAAAGGTACACAAATTATAGAAACGGGCACATACACAGAAAAAAATATTGGTGAAACAAAATCTGTGTATTCCAATAAAAAAAACTTTTCAAAAAGAAGGAACTCTAACGACAGATTATATCTCGAATGCAAAACAAACTCGGAAAGAAAAACGAAAAATGTTGTTTGTGTCAGGATGCTATGGATAGCATCAAGAGACAAACAGATGACTTCCAGGTCCAGATATTTGTAAAAACAGGTGTACCAGACAAAATACTAGTTGAAACTGCACTTCTCAACTCCCAGCACTTTACAAAATTGGACATGGTCCTGCTATAGCCAAACATGGCAAATGTACATCTCATTGAGGAATTCATCCTAAAGACAAAACACACAAACACAGTTGTCTCTGAACCATACCGTTATGATTACGATGGAATGAATATAATAATTTATAAGAACAATTTACTCTTCTCAAAAAAATTGTTTTCAAACAAATTAGATCTATCACACTTTTTTGAATGTAATTCGTTTCTGACAAAATCAAACTTTAATCCTAATGGCCACTTGAACAACAGTGGAAGATGGCACCTGATTAAAGCTCTCTTGAAACATATTGAAACAAAGATGGGCAAACAAGAGAGGCAAGAAAAATTTGAAAGTACTAAAGTAACCGCGATACTTGAAAAGGAAACAATTAACAAGAATAAAAAAAACCTTTCGTTCATGACACGGAAAAAGCTGAAAAACATTTTTTATACCCTCGCCTAATTCAAGCAGCTTCCAAAGATTAAGGAAAGAATCAGTTGAAAGCAGTGTGCAGCTGAGTGATACAATAAAAATAAACCAGACAAAAAAAAGACAATAAAATCTATTCACTTTTACTGTTGATCATTCAATCATTAAGGAATAAAATCGACGAATTTCTAATATTTGCAGAAACTCAAAGATAGCCCAATTTTGTTTTGTTTACTGAACACTAGCTGAATATAGAAGAACCCTGCTTCATTCCAAACTACATTGTAGCATCTAGATTAAATCTTCAAATAAGTGCACATGGAGGAACCATTCCCACTTGAGAATGTAACAAAATTCAATTACTTGATCAGAGAAAAAATATTTGAATTCTCCATAGTTTTCAACAGATCAGATAATATCTACATTATATGCATTTACAGAGCACCTGGCACTGATTTGAAAGCATTTTATGGCATTCTTGAAAATCTTCTATTACAATTATCTGCCCAGGCAAAAATAATATTAGCAGGAGACTTGAATATTAACTATTTAGACACAAAATCTACAGAATTTCAAGACCTGAGCAACTAGTTTCTATCATTCAACCTTTCAATGCACGTGAAAGAACCCACTAGAATATCTCAATATTCAGCTAGTGTTATTGACTATATTTGTACAAACATCAATAACTGATGTCATTGCTCCAGATATTCCTGCAGGTCTCTCGGACCATGAGGCAGTTACTTTCTCATTCTCAATTGAAACCCTCAAAAAAACTAAAAGCAATAAATATGGCAGAATCTATAGCAAAAAGAATTACAAACAATTCGAAAAATGCTGTGAGGAAACGCACTGGTTAATAAGTCCTATCCCGACAGAAGCTCTATCGATATTTCATAGTCAATTAATTCAGAGTTTCAATGACCGCTTTCCAGTGCAAATATTAAAAAAATCATATAAAAAACATGGATCACCAATGGCATCAGAATATCAGCAAAAAATCTAAGATCAATGCATTTGATAAAGAAATATACAAATAGTGATTGTTTCTTAGCATATTTCAACAAGTACAGGAAAATATATAGGAGTGTAATCAAATGTGCTAAAGAAAAACACTATAAATCCAGATTTGAGAACGCCAAAAATATATCAAGAGAACACTGGAGAGTAGTCAATGACTTGAGGGGTGAGAATAATTCTTAACCACCCCCTATTAATAGTGACCCAGACACTCTTAACAATTATTACTGCTCTCTAGCCGAAAAAATAAAATCAAAATTAGATAGTCAGGCTGACCCTTTGAATTACCTCCAACATGAAATCCCACATAACTTTTTCTTTGTACCAACTGATATTCACGAACTGAAAGAAACTTTTAAAGAAATGAAAAATAAGAAATCGGGGGGTATAGACGAAATCTCTGTAAATATTTTTGAAAGTCTGTCTGATACTGCTTTATATGTTCTATCAGAGTGTATAAATAAATCATTTGAATCAGGGTCATTTCCCTCTTTTCTGAAAAACGCAATTGTAATTCCACTTCACAAAGGTGGTAAAACCGACGATCCTTCAAACTATCGTCCAATATCGCTTTGATCTACTCTTTCCAAAATTATAAAAAAACTGGTTAAAAAGAGAATGATTAATTACTTACAAAAATATAATATATTGTCGCAATGTCAATTTGGGTTCCAAAATTCAAAAAGCACAACTGATGCAATTTTTTCGTTCCTGGAGGATGTATATCTCAGAGTGAGGTAGTTGCAGCAGTATTCTGTGATTTCTCAAAAGCATTTGATTGAGTAAATCACAGAGTACTGCTGAAAAAACTGTATCATTATGGATTCAGAGGGGTTGCTTCTAAATGGTTTAAATCATAACTTCTTGGGAGAAAACAAAGTGTTAAAATTTCCAGTGAAACCTCTTGTTTTTCACATGCCAAATCAGGAGTTCCTCAAGGATCAGTGCTTGGCCCAGTTTTGTTTTTATTGTACCTGAATGATCTAACATACTTACCAATTACAGGAAAATTCACACTATTTGCGGACGATACCACCCACTTTTGGCACGGAAAAAATGAGGAAACACTAAAAACAGTTGTATCCAAGAACCTCAACGAAGTCAAATCTTGGTGCGATTCAAATTATCTTTGTTTCAATGAGGCGAAAACAAGTATTATAAACTTCAAATTTGAATTTGACAATCTGACTTTGGGTACTCATCAAGTTGAAAACAGAACAAGTACTAAATTCCTAGGAATCCATATTGATAGGAAATTAGGGTTTGAAGAGCATATAATGTCACTAAAAAAGAGACTAGCATCGGGTTGCTTTGCTATTAGAGTTGTTTCGAATGAGCTTGGTCCTGCTGTTGCTAGAAACACATACTTTTCTCTCATAGAGTCTCATATCAGGTACGGCATAGCCTTCTAGGGTTTTTGTAGCCAACATCTGATTTAATTCTGTGTTTATTCTACAGAAAATATCAATTCGCTATTTATGTAAGGCAAAAGCAAGGGATCATTGTAGACCACTATATTTCAAACAACAAATCCTAACAATCACCTGCCTCTTTATTTTGGAAACAGTCTGTTTGATTCATACCATACATCAGTCAGCGAATAAAAAGCCTGTGAATCATTTGGCCACTAGAAATAACTGTCATCTTTCTCTACCAATACTCAAGTTGACTAGAATCAAACATTCTATTATATATGAAAGCAAAAAAATCTATAATCATTTGCCAAACCAGTTTAAAGCAATTGGTAGTATAAAGAAATTCAGAAAAGAAGTTAAAGATTTCCTCACTCAAAAAGCGTACCTGCAGGAATATTACAACGAAAAGTTTTAAAGTTTTAAAATCACGTATAATTTATTTCTAGGTTATTCAACTGATATGATAGGTATCTAGGTGGTGTTAAATGTGATATAAATTTTATTATTGTCTTATGCTTAATTCTATATTTATGTTTTTAAACTTGTTATAGTTATAAACTTGTTATATTCTTGTATTTGTATTCTTTACTATCCATATTTTATATTTATATTTGTATTGTACTTTTGACTTTATAACTGGACATAGTGGATTCCCCCACTTATTACTTTTCCACGCTTTGTCAATAGGAAAATTATTCTTAGACAATAAAGCTCAGTTTGATTGATTGATTGATGATTGATCGAGTTTAAGATTTCTGACAGAATTATCAGGGGTAATACCACGAGTGCTCGCAATACTATCGATAGTAATTCTGTCAGAAATTAATGAGATCAAATTGCTTGGTAACACCACAAGTCCTTAAGAACGAGTGATGTTACCGCAAAGCAATTTGAACGGGTTTAAAATTTCTGGCAGAATTATCGATATGATTGTGAACACGAGAAGTATTTATTGAGATAATTTCACGAACCAATGAAGTAAAACAAGCTCCATTATCGTGAATTCTTCAAAAGTTACAGATGATGCCTGACAGACATGAAGTCTGTCAGACTGACATTCATATCAGTAGCAAGATGATATTATATTATCCGTTTTTGTTTGGATACGTGGTTACCATGCCAAAGTGGTGTTATCGGCTCGAAAGCTAGGAACTGCGTATTATCGAGACATACGTCCCTTATTGGTCCTAATATTGCAGGAAAGGAGGGTTTCATACAGCGGATAAAATTATCTTAATACATCTTTCATTCCGCTGAGGGGTATTTTCTGATAATCTGAAAGTTGGAAAAAATATTCTCATCCGCAAAAAAAGGAAATGTCAATGAACCAGATAATTACAGACCATAGACTGTTCCAATAGTATTTTCAAAAAAATTAGAAAATGCTTATTTAGAGCGCCTTAAGCTTAATCTGGATCAATATAAGTTGAAGTGGAAACAGAAGCACTACTTCTGCGATATATTCTTCCTATGATCAAATTGTTAGACAAATCGAGGCTAAGGAGTATCCAGTTGCAATCTAAGTAAGGCATTTCATTGTGTAAATCATGAAGTTCTTGCTTACAAATTGAAAATACGAGGATTTATTGATATTTAGTCAGCCTAGACCAGTTCCCTGCATAAACAAAATATTGCGTTACCATGCAACGAACAATAACTTATTACAAGTGTCAGTGTAAAGTTTGACGTCAAAAACGTAAACCAGAGTTACGCAATAAATTAAAAGAAAAAATATGTCCAACGAAATTGTGAAAATCGAAAAATTGTAGTATCGATCCATCATCAAGTACCTGTATTTAAAAGGGTTAAGAGGTAAGCAGATTTACGAAGATACGCTTTATACCATTGGTGATCAATGTCCTTCGTATGCGACCGTGAAAAATTAAAAGAGGTAAATTTTCCATTAAAGATTATGACCGATCGAGAAGGCCAGTTTCTGTGTCAGTCCCCGAAAATATCGATGCAGGTCATGACATGATTTTAACAGACCGTCAAATTGGGCTAAAACGGATATCTGAAGCACTGAATATTTCATACGAACGCGTTCATCATAGTTCACGTCAATTTTGACATAAAAAAAATTGCTGCAAAATGGATCCCCAAATGTTTGAATGTTGACCAAAAGCGTGCAAGGGTAGTAGCATCGTGTTCGATCTGTGCTCGATTTGAAAACGATGTAGACTTCATAAACCGAATTGTTACTATGGATGAGACTTGGGTACATTTCTACGATCCAGAAACAAAGCAACAATTAATAGAATGGCGACACTCCGGTTCTCCAAGACCTAAGAAGTTTCGTGTCCAAAAATCTGCTGGAAAAGTTCTTGCTTCAGTTTTTTGGGAAGAGAAAATACGCGGAAAGCTATCCAAAGGTGTTTTGTTTTTGCAGGACAACGCCCTTGCACACAAATCTCATGTTGCCATGCAAAGAGTTCGTGATTTAGGGTTTGAATTACTAGAACACCCCCCTTATTCACCAGATTTGGCTCCGTCCGACTATCATCTCTTTTCTGAAAAAAAGTTTAAAAGGTCGTAAATTTTCTTCCAACGAGGAGGTAATGAAAGCTGTGGAGGTGTGATTTGCAGAGCAAGAAAGAACATTTTTCTTGAAAGGTCTAGAGACGTTGCAGGTTCGCTGTAATAAATGTATCCAATTAAGAGGAGAATATATTGAGTAATAAAATATTTTGTCATTGAAATTTTGTTTGGTTCTATAGTAGGATAAGAATTTTTCATTATATCCTTGTACATTACGGACCAAACCGATTTAAACTCATATTTGTAATCGCCCCCCGTATAAAATGTGATCGTAACTTTTTGAAGCTAATCATATTAGTAATCAGTTTAAGTCTTCCTTAAGTAGTTTTGGCACCAAAGCGGATTTATGGACTCAAAAGGGTTGTTTTGTGTGGCTATTGTTGAAACATGAAGTATAAAAAACAAAGATTTAAAAGAAAATTATTTTGCTCTAAGAAAGTCGAAACTTTTAGAGAGAATCTTTCTGTCATAAGAAAATAATCCCAATAAGTATTTTTCTAATGAAAAATGCTCAGTCTCACTAATGGGACCGATGATAAAGATTGGCAAAATATGCTAAATTGTCGCTATTTTTGACCCATCCTGCTTCTTCTATCATATCAAACGACTGACCGGCATGTCACTTGGCTTACTTCAAACCTGCAACGCTATTATTTTGTTAATAATCATATAAACAGTAATACTTTTGGATAAGTGAACCTTACTATGTTTTGGTGAAACAGAAATTTTTATCGTTTGTTTGAAAGTGGTTGACAATATTTCACTTTGAGTAAGGTTATTCTAGACTTCCATTGACTAAAAAATAACAAAGAAAAATTCAATTCTCTGCAATTTTTAATCACGACGTTTCAACTGTTAAAATCTACAGTCGTTATCAAGTGTATAATGCGACAATCTCAAGGATACTTCTTATACCGGGTGGCTACGGAAGTATTGCCTACGGAATATCTCAGTTATTGTATGAAGTAGGTTTGTGAAATTTGGAGCGTCGATATAATGACATAAGAGATAGAATTTGAGCATATTGACATGTCGAAGTTAACTTCCGGTCTGACCGGAAGTAACATCAACTTTCTTATTTTAAATGGAAACCCTATTTTTTTTCTTTTCGCTTCATTCAACATTCAATTCCCTTTCTAAAGACATATCACAAGTTGGTATCTAACCAGAAACTAGATCAGAAAAAAATTATTATTGAAATTCACCGAGTAAGCCGTGGAAGCAAAATGAAAGCCAAAAATTGAAAAGTTGGCTATGGAAACCATACGTCACTTGATAACAGTTGCTACTACTGTGATATTTTATTTTCATTCGTCGGCGTTATAAAAAGCCGCCAAAAAAAATATTGGAAAAATTGGGAAAAAAACAATACTCTGTAGGTCCATAACTTAAATAGGAACAAACAACTTTTTCTTGCCTGTACTATTCAGCATAACCATTCCTTTCTAATGATATAATAGAAAGTGATTTTTTGAAATGAAATAACAAAAAATCCAATTATTATTCTTCAAATAACGAAAAAACAGATTTATCGAAAAAAAAATTCAAATTGATAGGATTAAAGACAAGATAAATTCAAAACAAATGTTCGAAATGCATTCCCTCAGCGTCAATACATTTATTGACTCTGGTGATATTTTCATGTAAAACGTTTCTCAACATTTGGGGCGTGATATCTTGGAAAGCTCTACGAATTTTTACTTCTAGCTCATGTAGAGTTGTAGGCTGTGTGGAATACACCCTATTTTTGAGATGCCCCCATAGAAAAAAGTCGCACGGAGTAAGATCAGATGACCTTGGTGGCCACCTGACTGGACCATCTTGCTGGAAGTACATTCTCTCAGTTATTTCCGCTGGTAGGTTGTTGATGAATTCCGAAATTTCATTCGTTAAAAAATTAGTTAGTTGGCCTTGAAAAAGAATGGGGCCAACAATATGAGTTCCAACTATTCCTGCTCAAACATTCACACCAAATCTCTCCTGGAAGCCGCCTTTTTGAAACCGGTGCTCGTTTGCTATCGCCCAGTACCTGGAACAAAAGACCGTTCACACTTTTAGCACTTTACACTTCGACTATCGACAATAATCCAAATAAAGTACAGTACCTACCTTGTATTATTCCTGTTAAATAATCCATTGTTGGTAAATCTTGACTCGTCCGTAAACAAGATATAATAGTTAAATAGGTGATTCTCAGCATTTTGTCGAAGAAACCAATTACAATATTCCAGGCGCCTTTCACCGTCATTTTCATACAAATGTTGATGCAACTGATACTTGAAGGATTTTTTCAAAATTATCCTAGCAGAGTCCTTACTTATAGCTAATTCGGCGCCAATCTGCCATGAGGAAATTGTGCTATCATATTGTACTAAATCTAATACATTAATTTCAGTTTCCTCATTAATAACAAATGCTTCTTGGTCTTCGTGAACATCAGGCTCAGTTCTTAATTTTTCTTCAAGCCACTGGAAAAACCTTCTTGACGGTTGCTGCCTCCCTGGATATCGCTCTAAATACAATCGTTCAGCGGCATAAGAATTTTTTAAACATTAAACATAAATGAGAAGCATGTCAATTTGTTCGGTTCGTGAATAACGGGGCATTTTTTGAATATTCCACTAACTGATTTCGATTTCCAAACCCTTTTAAAATGGCAGAATCAAAAACACTACTTCGAACGTCAAAATAATATGGATAGCAGCGTTCGTGACAGCTCTCATTTCTTTTTTGTTTCATTCCAAAATACATCTTAATCAGCCTACTTGTTAATAATTTGGTTCGAATGATTATTGCAATGGAATGATTATTCTGAATAGCACAAACATCGTCCATAGGTAGATATTAGAATATCTATGGACGATGGCACAGACCAAGAACGTTTATGTTTCTATTTAACTTAGAACCTACAGGATATAATTTATCATTCCACACTATTTTTTATTTTATTTTTGCGTATGGCGATAATCTGTTTTGTTATTTTAAGAATATTAATTGAATTTTTCGGTATCTCAGTTCAAAAAATTATTTTCTATCATATCATTAGAAAGGAATGGTTATGCTGAATAGTACAGGCAAGAAAAAGTTGTATGTTCCTATTTAAGTTAAGGACCTACAGAGTATTGTTTTTTTCCCAATTTTTCCAATATTTTTTTTGGCGGCTTTTTATAACGCCGACGAATGAAAATAAAATATCACAGTAGTAGCAACTGTTATCAAGTGACCTATGGTTTCCATAGCCAACTTTTCAATTTTTGGCTTTCATTTTGCTTCCACGGCCTACTCGGTGAATTTCAATAATAATTTTTTTCTGATCTAGTTTCTGGTTAGATATCAACTTGTGATTTGTCATTAGAAAGGAAATTGAATGCTGAATAAAGCGAAAAGAAAAAAAAATAGGGTTTCCATTTAAAATAAGAAAGTTGATGTTACTTCCGGTCAGACCGGAAGTTAACTTCGACATGTCAATATGCTCAAATTCTAACTCTTATGTCATTATATCGACGCTCCAAATTTCACAAACCTACTTCATACAATAACTGAGATATTCCGTAGGCAATACTTCCGTAGCCACCCGGTATATGATATGGATAATTATGTGTCATAAGTCTAGGGGTAATTTGGCGGTATTCAGGTAAGCTTGCTAATTACAGTGCCAGGCCCCTCCGGTACAGCATTGTTAATTCTTATCGCAATTTCAATTGATCCATGCCACTAATTAAGGGTTTCCACACATTACGGATTTCTATGCTAATTTGACTGAAGACTTTGTTGTTCATAATATATGCACTCTCTTTAAACTTCCTTCTATACCAGCCCTCTTCTTTATGGATGATTTCGGCTTCACTCCATTTAATGTTGTTTTGGGTAGTCCAGACATGATCCGCTATCCCTGACTTTGAAGTTTCTCCTCGTTGAGTGTTTCTCTTGTGTTCAGCGAGTCTAACGCTAAGTGGTCGCTTAGTTTCTCCAAGATTAACTTCACCGCATTCACAAGGGATGCGGTAGATGCAGTTTTTGGAGTGAATGTCAGTGTTACGAGGTCTCGTCTTCGTGAGATAGCTGCGAATGGTGTTACCTGACTTGAAACATGTCCGTATTTTGTATTTCGACCCAATTCGCTTTATTCTTTCCAATAGACGGAACGCACAGGGTGGCTTGTGTCGGCTCGTCTGGTTTCTTGTTCTTATTCCCCCTGCGGTCTAGAACCTCTTCTATATGTTTTTTGGGGTGCCCATTTTGTTGCAGATCTTTTTTGATATTGTCCAATTCGATGGTAAGACTTTAATCTGTGTTACATAGGTTGTAGGCACGGTCCACCAGCGATCGAACAACTCCTCTCTTTGTAGCACCATGATGGATCGATTCGAAGTTCAGGTATTGTCCGGTGTGAGTCGGCTTTCTGTATACTGATGTTTGGCACTTATCATTGTTCTTTTGAACTTTCACGTCTAGAAAAGGTAAACCGTCTTGGGTCTCCTCTTCCATCGTGAAGTTTATGGACTTTCTGATGTTATTCAGATGTTCCAAAAAGACGACAAGTTCCTCGTCTCCGTGGTTCCATATGACAAACGTGTCGTCAACATATCTCAACCACATTTGAGGTTTCTTATGGGCTGTCTCTGTAGAAAAAGTTTCAAACCATTCCATATAGATGTATGCTACCAAGGGCGATAATGGGGATCCCATCGGTGGTCCGTCTTCCTGAGAGAAAAAGCGGTATTTTTCTTGAAAGTAACAATTTCGCAGGCAACATTCTAGCAGGTCCATAATGCCACGTACTGGTAGGTTCGTCCTGTTCTTCAGCTCTGTGTCTTCTTGCAGATTTTTCCGAATAATTTGCAAGGCCTCTTCTACCGGGACGTTAGTGTAGAGACTTTCCACGTCAAACCTGACGAATTGGTTTCCTGGTACTACTCTGACCCCTTCAAGGATCTCTACAAAGTGCCTCGACGTTTGTGAAGAACTCCAGGTACAAAAATTCAAGTTTCCGAAACTGGAAATAGAAACTAATATAAACTTGCTGTAACTTCCAGTGACTTGTACCATGATATCCTAAAAATTATTAGAATTGGCTGAAAGCAATTTTCCCATGTATTTGGTACGGGGTCATTTACAAAGTCTTTCATTGGTGTACATAACTGATATTAACATTTTATCAAGAAATTTCTTCATAGCCAGTAGACTCAGATGTTTTTTTACATTTTCAATAACTTACGAATTTTATTTGTTTCCATTTGTTCCACTACTTTTTGTAATGTGTCGTGGTAAAGTTTTAAAAGCCGAAATAACAACAAACAAACCAAATATGAGTGGAAATTAGACAACCCTTTCTGTAGGCAATAATTTCCACAAAATACATAAGTCATTAACAAATGTTTGAAAGGCCAGAAAATATCTTTCATCAGAAATATTATAATTATGGCGGATGTGATGAATCATAGAAAATGGCGGAAGAAAAGAACTGAAGAAATGGCGAAGGATTTCATTGTCCTTGAAGTCAGGAATAATTGCCACGAACAAATAATTGTAAGGTAATTTCATGATTGATGAAGTAGTTAGTAGTATTTAATATATTATGAGTTTCCAAGACATATATGCTGAAAGTTTGTCAAAAGTCCTTGAGAATTGTTAATGAAATTTGCATGAACATAACTAGAAGAGACTCCATTGTGAATTATTGATGAAAATTAAGCGAATGACATCATTATTCGCTAGTTGAGTTGGTTGGCATTTGAGAACAGAAATTACTAATATTGTTATCTATCAGACAAGATGAATTTCAACCGTAAGTATCCAGTTTTTTTAGAATATCTATTCATAATTCGACTAACTGAATATTGCTGGCATGGGGAATAGACGTGATAGTCCTCTAGGCCAATCAATAGAGAATTTTTTCCTAAAAAAATACTAACTGAAAACAGTCTGTGCCATCACATGAAAAACAGTCCGTAGCTATATTCTGTTATGTTTTCGACTAGCAACTGTCATTTATCAATTCGTTATAAACATTTAAATAACAAAAATCGTGTTTTTAAATATTGTTTTGCTTATAAAATGAAAACTAATAGAGCAATCTGGTTGCACCTTTGGAAAGAATTGTAGATAATTGAAAGAAAAATGGAATGTTTTATGACCTGATCGAATAATTAGTAAGGGAGGAAAACTAGAAAAACTCAAAAAATTACGATTTATTAAAAATTTATTACCCCGCTATTTTTCAAGATAGCGTTGACCCTCCTCATGGAGGCATTATTTCATGTGCACTTTATGTGTGCACAAAAGAGACTCTGAGGAATAATTAGATTTGGCACAATGCAATTTGATTTTTTTTATACCATCTTGCAGCGTGCCTGGATGCTCTAGTGATACACCAGGATTCCACGCCTATGTTCAAAAATGATTAATAACTGGTTGAATCTTTCGGGAGTAGCTCCATTTTGCCGCGAGACGCCCAACTTTTTCCACTACGAAAATTCTCGTTAGTGGTAGCTAATAAACTGCGCAATGTTTTCACTTTGTTATTATTGTTTCAATAAGTTTATAAAAATTATGAACGCATTTTTCATAAACTTTTCAAGTGAATTATAATATTTTTGAATTGAACAAACAATTATAAATTGAAAGGTACATTATTTTACGAATAAAAGTGTATTGAATTAGCTAAACCACAATTTCAAAATAATTCGTTATTTTGAATAAGTTTTGTAGAACTAGCGGTACATACTCGTTTTTTGTAGGACACTGTATTGTTAAGGTGAAAAATACACTAACCTTTCATATGTTATCATTGTCCTACAGTTACTGATAATTTTTTTTTTACATGGAATTGACTATTTCGGAGCAAAAAAATTTTGTTTTGTAAAATTTGATTTTACGAAACTCCCAGGTTTTCGGAGAAAACCCCTCTAAAGCAGAGCTTGTGCGAGCAAGGGAGATCCGGGACCTACAGTTTAAATAAAAGTGGAATCCGAACCACTTCAGCTCAGTGACACACGACCGGGGATCGAACCCGGACCGTCTGGGAGGAAGCCAAATGCTCTAACACCTCGACCACTTCGCTGTATAGCACAAAGAGCACCTACCATTTAATTTGTAGGACAACAGGACCATTCAATTATACATATATTAACCAAGCAACGGTAAAAAATCAGCTGGTTAATAATGATTTCTTAAGGCCACGTCATTGGGAGTGAGGGAGTCTTCAGTCATCCATTTTGTAGGACAATGGTATATTGTGCCTCTAGTAGTAAAAGCAATACATTCTCGGACGTAAATAAGCCCTCAAAAATTTTCACGGATCGTTTTCTGTACGAGAAAGTACTTTCCCGTACCGTTTAGGTCCGAAAACGGTCCGAGAAAGTTCGTTGCTTAGCAACGGACTAAAATACTAGATTAGCGTATTTTGAGGCCTGAAGTTGCTCCGAGAAAGTGGGCATTCTTGAACGATTTCAGAAAATAGTATATTGTGTATCTAGTATTAAAAGCAATACATTCCCTGACGACAATGTAAGTTGTTGGCCAAGGCATTAAGCCGAGGCCAACAAGCATTGAAGTCTGGGAATGTGCTTTTACTACGAGGTACACATACTATTTTTTCTGAAATTGCAATCAGCATTATCAAAAACTAAGCTACATATTGTTTGCGTGAATTCAGTAACTGTCTAAAATGTAAACAAGCCGGCAAAAATTTTCTCGAATCGTTTTCTGTACGGGAATAGTATATTGTGTATCTAGTAGTAAAAGCAATACATTCCCGGACGACAATGTAAATTGTTGGCCGAGGCGTTAAGCCGAGACCAACAAGCATTGAAGTCTGGAAATGTGCTTTTACTACGAGGTACACATTCTGTTTTTTCTGAAATTGCAATCAGCATTATCAAAAACTAAGCTACATATTGTTTGCGTGAATTCAGTAAGTGTCTAAAATGTAAACAAGCCGGCAAAAATTTTCTCGGATCGTTTTCTGTACGGGAATAGTATATTGTGTATCTAGTAGTGAAAGCAATACATTCCCGGACGACAATGTAAGTTGTTGGCCAAGGCATTAAGCCGCGGCCAACAAGCATTGAAGTCTGGGAATGTGCTTTTACTACGAGGTACACATTCCATTTTTTCTGAAATTGCAATCAGCATTATCAAAAACTAAGCTACATATTGTTTCTATGATAGTTCGATTCTATATCTAAAACAGATTTTGAAAGTACAAGTACAGTACCACAAAACTTATATTCTCATTTTGCGCTAAAATGCTGCGAAATAGGTGAAAAATTCCAGCAAACATGACTGAAATTGGCCAATTTGGTCGAAGCGGTCGAGTGGTGGGAGAGAGCGGGAGATGAGAGGAAGCGTATTATCACGTAACCCATTCATTGGAAGAGTTCTCCTCATCTCCCGGACTCTCCTACCACTCGGCAGCTAACGCGGGCTCTGCCGTTTCAGTCATATTTGTATGCATTTTTCAACCATTTGGCACCATTGTAGTGCAAAACGAGAATATACATTCTGTAGTACTATAAGTACTTCTACTTTCATAACCTGTTTCAGGAATTGAAATCGGGCATCCAGGCACGCTGCAAGATTGTGAAAAAAAAATTAAATTGCAATTGTGCCAAAACAAACCATCCGACAGCGCATGTTTTGTGCACACCTAAAGAACACATGATTCAATCAATCAATCAATCAATCAATTTATTCATCATTAAAATATACATATAAATTCAATTACAAGACCCAAAGACAGATGCATGTTTATGACAAGTCACAAATAAATATCAAAATAAATAAAATAAAATAAAATACAGATTAAAATACATGATATAAAATTGAAAAATTCATCTTCACAGGAGCATACTTCTTTGAATCGTAAGCATAAAATTGTAAGAGGCGTGAAAACATGAGACAACAAAAGGAGACAGTCATATACAGGGTGTTTCTTAAGTACGTGTAGAAAATTCAGGAGCGTGTTGCTGACATCGAAATAAGAAGAAAAGTTTCTATAAACATATGTCCGCAAGATATTCGTTTCTGAGATACAGAGTGTCAAAGTTGAATTCTTATTTTTATATTTTGTGAATAATTTCAAAATAATTTTGATATTTGGGAAAGTTTTGTATCTGGGAATATTTATTATTTTGTTTGTGTAAAAAATATATTCTTGGTAGAGGTCACTGCGAGCAACTGTTTTCGAGTTATTGAGATTTGAAATAATCGATGCAAGTGATTTTGAACGACACGATTTTTAAATTTAAAATAAATTCAATTAGAAATTAGTTTTTTCACAATTAACATAAAATTTGATTTTGTCATAGAAAAATCATCCCAGATACCAAACTTTACTCGAAAATCACAAATATTTTGGAATTTATTCACAAAAAAACAAATTTAAGAATTAAACTTTGACAGTCTGTATCTTAGAAACGAATAACTTGCGGACATGTGTTAATGCGAACTTTTTTTCTTATTTCGACGTCAGCAACATGCTCCTAAAGTTTCTACACGTACTTAAGAAACAAACAAACAAACAAAATAAATTACATTTATCGCGATCATAATACAAACTATGCAAAGTACTCATGTATAGTGTAGCAGGGTTTCTGAACTAGCTGTTATTTCGGTCTTGTTTTGAAAATATTTAAATTGAAGGAGCTTTTAATATGCTCATCAAGAGAGTTATATACTTTACAGCCAGTAAAAAAAAAAACTTTTTTGGTACAGCGTAGTCCGGTGATTGTCAGGTTGTAGTTGGCCTTTGAAACGTGTATTATGGTTATACTTCTCAGCAATATTCAAAAACTTATTTTTATTTTTATAGACGTATGTACAAACTTCCAGTATACCGGGTGACCACGGGGTGAGGTACGCCCCCCAATTTTTCTATAGTTTTGAAGATACAGGTTTCAAATTTGGCACGTCGATATATTACTCAAATACGCATATTTTGACTCCATAACCGAAAATTCACCACTTCCGGTTTAACCGGAAGTGACCCCAAACTTTTTTTTTTAAATGACACCCTGTACAATTTTTTTCATTATCAGGAAGAACACGCAATTTGTGATAACACTGTTCTCCAAAATTGAAAATCGGCTGAAAAATGGCGGAGATACAGTTGATTGTTCAATCGAACAAAGTTGGCCATGAACATCAAACTCAAATCATCACAACTGACGAACGGCGTCAGCATTTACGAGAGGAAGGTTCGAGGTAAGATACAGCTGAAAATTGAGCTTCCCATGTAATTGCAGCAACCATATTTCCCATCAATTATCAAACATTTCCTCAAAACGGATTAGTACCCATAAAGAAAGGCTCACAACTGCCATTTCTCAAATAGCAACATACTCTTTTCACATTGTTATGTTGAAAGATGATGAATTATCAGATTACTCGAATGAAAAGATTTGAAGAATTCCGAAAGGAACCAGAAATACAATACCTGTATCTTCAAAACTATAGAAAAATTGGGGGGCGTACCTCACCTCGTGGTCACCCGGTATATATATATATATATATGTATGTATAAATGTATGTATATATATATATATATATATATATGTACGGACCACAAGCATTGAAGTCTGGGAATGTGCTTTTACTACGAGGTACACATTCCATTTTTTCTGAAATTGCAATCAGCATTATCAAAAACTAAGCTACATATTGTTTCTATGATAGTTCGATTCTATATCTAAAACAGATTTTGAAAGTACAAGTACAGTACCACAAAACTTATATTCTCATTTTGCGCTAAAATGCTGCGAAATAGGTGAAAAATTCCAGCAAACATGACTGAAATTGGCCAATTTGGTCGAAGCGGTCGAGTGGTGGGAGAGAGCGGGAGATGAGAGGAAGCGTATTATCACGTAACCCATTCATTGGAAGAGTTCTCCTCATCTCCCGGACTCTCCTACCACTCGGCAGCTAACGCGGGCTCTGCCGTTTCAGTCATATTTGTATGCATTTTTCAACCATTTGGCACCATTGTAGTGCAAAACGAGAATATACATTCTGTAGTACTATAAGTACTTCTACTTTCATAACCTGTTTCAGGAATTGAAATCGGGCATCCAGGCACGCTGCAAGATTGTGAAAAAAAAATTAAATTGCAATTGTGCCAAAACAAACCATCCGACAGCGCATGTTTTGTGCACACCTAAAGAACACATGATTCAATCAATCAATCAATCAATCAATTTATTCATCATTAAAATATACATATAAATTCAATTACAAGACCCAAAGACAGATGCATGTTTATGACAAGTCACAAATAAATATCAAAATAAATAAAATAAAATAAAATACAGATTAAAATACATGATATAAAATTGAAAAATTCATCTTCACAGGAGCATACTTCTTTGAATCGTAAGCATAAAATTGTAAGAGGCGTGAAAACATGAGACAACAAAAGGAGACAGTCATATACAGGGTGTTTCTTAAGTACGTGTAGAAAATTCAGGAGCGTGTTGCTGACATCGAAATAAGAAGAAAAGTTTCTATAAACATATGTCCGCAAGATATTCGTTTCTGAGATACAGAGTGTCAAAGTTGAATTCTTATTTTTATATTTTGTGAATAATTTCAAAATAATTTTGATATTTGGGAAAGTTTTGTATCTGGGAATATTTATTATTTTGTTTGTGTAAAAAATATATTCTTGGTAGAGGTCACTGCGAGCAACTGTTTTCGAGTTATTGAGATTTGAAATAATCGATGCAAGTGATTTTGAACGACACGATTTTTAAATTTAAAATAAATTCAATTAGAAATTAGTTTTTTCACAATTAACATAAAATTTAATTTGTCATAGAAAAATCATCCCAGATACCAAACTTTACTCGAAAATCACAAATATTTTGGAATTTATTCACAAAAAAACAAATTTAAGAATTAAACTTTGACAGTCTGTATCTTAGAAACGAATAACTTGCGGACATGTGTTAATGCGAACTTTTTTTCTTATTTCGAAGTCAGCAACATGCTCCTAAAGTTTCTACACGTACTTAAGAAACAAACAAACAAACAAAATAAATTACATTTATCGCGATCATAATACAAACTATGCAAAGTACTCATGTATAGTGTAGCAGGGTTTCTGAACTAGCTGTTATTTCGGTCTTGTTTTGAAAATATTTAAATTGAAGGAGCTTTTAATATGCTCATCAAGAGAGTTATATACTTTACAGCCAGTAAAAAAAAAAACTTTTTTGGTACAGCGTGGTCCGGTGATTGTCAGGTTGTAGTTGGCCTTTGAAACGTGTATTATGGTTATACTTCTCAGCAATATTCAAAAACTTATTTTTATTTTTATAGACGTATGTACAAACTTCCAGTATACCGGGTGACCACGGGGTGAGGTACGCCCCCCAATTTTTCTATAGTTTTGAAGATACAGGTTTCAAATTTGGCACGTCGATATATTACTCAAATACGCATATTTTGACTCCATAACCGAAAATTCACCACTTCCGGTTTAACCGGAAGTGACCCCAAACTTTTTTTTTTAAATGACACCCTGTACAATTTTTTTCATTATCAGGAAGAACACGCAATTTGTGATAACACTGTTCTCCAAAATTGAAAATCGGCTGAAAAATGGCGGAGATACAGTTGATTGTTCAATCGAACAAAGTTGGCCATGAACATCAAACTCAAATCATCACAACTGACGAACGGCGTCAGCATTTACGAGAGGAAGGTTCGAGGTAAGATACAGCTGAAAATTGAGCTTCCCATGTAATTGCAGCAACCATATTTCCCATCAATTATCAAACATTTCCTCAAAACGGATTAGTACCCATAAAGAAAGGCTCACAACTGCCATTTCTCAAATAGCAACATACTCTTTTCACATTGTTATGTTGAAAGATGATGAATTATCAGATTACTCGAATGAAAAGATTTGAAGAATTCCGAAAGGAACCAGAAATACAATACCTGTATCTTCAAAACTATAGAAAAATTGGGGGGCGTACCTCACCTCGTGGTCACCCGGTATATATATATATATATATGTATGTATATATATATATATATATATATATATATATATATATATATATATATATATATATATATATATATATATATATATATATATATATATATATATATATGTACGGACGCCCTGAAGATAGTGGGATATATATATATATATAGAAAAGTTATTGGGTATAACCCTCAAAATGTTCTGCAACCGTAGACACGTGTTTCGAGCTTAAGCTCTCATCAGTACGGTAAAATCAAGTGCGAAGATGTACAACACTTGGATGTAAAAGTAGAAACAAAGGATGTCAACAACAGGAAGCCAACCACACATTTGTGGCTTCGGTTAGAAGACCTTGTGCTTACAAGGCAACAACTAACGTCGCCACGGAGGCAGCTATAGCTACCAGCGTGACAATCCTACCCAGGAAAATACAAATAAGGATGGATTTAGCGAGGGGCAATATATGAAAATATAAGTAGAAAAGTTATTGGGTATAACCCTCAAAATGTTGACATCCTTTGTTTCTACTTTTACATCCAAGTGTTGTACATCTTCGCACTTGATTTTACCGTACTGATGAGAGCTTAAGCTCGAAACACGTGTCTACGGTTGCAGAACATTTTGAGGGTTATACCCAATAACTTTTCTACTTATATTTTCATATATTGCCCCTCGCTAAATCCATCCTTATTTGTATTTTCCTGGGTAGGATTGTCACGCTGGTAGCTATAGCTGCCTCCGTGGCGACGTTAGTTGTTGCCTTGTAAGCACAAGGTCTTCTAACCGAAGCCACAAATGTGTGGTTGGCTTCCTGTTGTTGACATCCTTTGTTTCTACTTTTACATCCAAGTGTTGTACATCTTCGCACTTGATTTTACCGTACTGATGAGAGCTTAAGCTCGAAACACGTGTCTACGGTTGCAGAACATTTTGAGGGTTATACCCAATAACTTTTCTACTTATATTTTCATATATTGCCCCTCGCTAAATCCATCCTTATTTGTATTTTCCTGGGTAGGATTGTCACGCTGGTAGCTATAGCTGCCTCCGTGGCGACGTTAGTTGTTGCCTTGTAAGCACAAGGTCTTCTAACCGAAGCCACAAATGTGTGGTTGGCTTCCTGTTGTTGACATCCTTTGTTTCTACTTTTACATCCAAGTGTTGTACATCTTCGCACTTGATTTTACCGTACTGATGAGAGCTTAAGCTCGAAACACGTGTCTACGGTTGCAGAACATTTTGAGGGTTATACCCAATAACTTTTCTACTTATATTTTCATATATTGCCCCTCGCTAAATCCATCCTTATATATATATATATATATATATATATATATATATATATATATATATATATATATATCCCACTATCTTCCAAGCGTCCTTATACGGACGCTCTGTTGATTTCCTATAGAAAATGTGCTCAAATCTTCATAGTAGTTTACAGATTTGAAAATTTGCCGGACGCCGTCTTAACCCATTAACGGCCAAGACATTAGAAATTTGTAATTTAGAAAAAACATTTATTGTGACTCGTTTAGAATACTCAAACAAACAACAACTCGTCATTAAAAAAAATATAAACTCACAGTATTGAAAAAAACAAGTGGGTGCGTAAGCGCACCTTTGGCCAAAAATGGTTAAAATAATCGACTGCAAAAAATAAGCAAATATAGAGTAGGTGCCCTATTTCTTCATATGATAATTTTCGAAACAATCTGGGTGTACATGCACTTTGCATTTCCTACATAAATAAATGGTGTTACTTTTACAAAATCGACATTTTTTTCTTGCACTGTTGGTATCTCTGATTATCACATGTCCAACATTATCAAATCTTATATCATCTGGTAGAGCTAATTTAGATGGTCTTCCGTATGATGGTTTGGATTTGGCACCATTCGAGGTTTCATCAGTATTGCTTGATTGCCCACTACATTTTAGTAGACACATTACCAGTTGGGAACGAAACTCCAGTTGTGATATTCTGGATTCATTCGCAATTCTATAAATTTTCCAACTATTCACAACCATACTGTCGATCATATTAGTGAACAGTGGCCACCACCATTTTTTTCCTCTTATACCAATCCGATAGTTGGCAATGCCATTATCATGGAGGTCCACTCCTCCCATATATTTATTATAGTGGTGTATAACATTTGGTTGGGGTATAAGAATCTCTTTATGTTCTTTTCGATTGTAGCGTTTAGCTTGAACAAGGGGTAGAACTTCACACGTATTGGTCATCACAGTTACTACAGAATTGTCATTCCATCGCATAACTAGAACTCCAAGACTGGGATCGAAAGCACAAGTGTAAAAACCTCTTTCCTTTTTAGCCATTGTTTTAGTATCTCCAACGGGGCATTTAGCAGTACGGTTTTCCCTCACTGTTCCTGTTGCGAAAAATCCTTTTTCTTTCAAGCTCACAAAAAGAGAATATGAAGAGAAAAAATTATCGAAAAATATCCTATGTTGTTCTGGATTTTCAACCACTGACAGGAGCTCCAAAACAACTCTAGTTCCTAATGCTACAGTGGGTTTTGCTTTTTCCGATTTTCCGCCATATGGAATGAACTTGAATAAGTAACCAGTATCAGAACATAGACACCACAGCTTGAAACCAAATCTCACTGGTTTTCCGCGAATAAACATTTTGCAGGAATGCCGTCCGAAATACGGCACCATTTCTTCATCAATAGAAAGATTATCTGCAAATATACCGAACTGTATATTCTTCCTGTTGATGATATCAAAAATTGGTGTCAATTTTGAAAATTTATCATCTTTGTTCAACAATGTGTTATCTGACAAATGGATGTTTTGCTTTATTGATCTGAATTTATTTCGACTCATGCTTTCTCTTACAATGCGCACTTCTTTATCTTCATCCTTTGACCAATACATGTCAGTTTGTGGTAGAGTATGATATCCGGATAATATCAGTATTCCAATAAATTTTTTCAAATCTGATTTGTTGATATGAAAATCGTGCCGGTTGTTTTGGGATGCATAGGTATTTGAGAAATTCAAAATTTTTTCGGTCACTTCGTTATCCAAAAATAGTGAAAAGATTTCATAAGGCGTCTTGTCGCCATGTTCTGTTCTTATGTTATTCAAATGTTCAATAGAATGGTATTGAGGAGAACCTGCATAAGTAGGTATATCTATTTTTTTCCATTCTGGAATAACATATTTTTGAGATTTCGTAGCTTTTTGATTTTCTGATTCATAACGTTTTGCTATTTCACTCAGAGGGAGATCGTCTTCTGAATCATGACTATCTTCATTCAATTGTATTCCAGAAGTTCCGGCAACATCCGCCTCAGTACGTTCTGCTATTTCACTCAAAAGGATGTCATCATCTGGATCATCACTATCCTTATTTACTTGTATTTCATAAGTTCCCGCAATATCCTTCTCCATTATTTCTTCTCCGATTATATTTTCATCAATGTCCTCCTCATCGGTTACTTCGTCTGTTTCCGGCGGCACATAAACAACATCAATCGAATCAAAATTTTGATAATCCAACTCTTCCTCTAATAAAGCACTCAACTCTTGCGCCGTCAGTGCTCTCTTCATTTCCCATTTCGAAAACTGACTATAATGAAAAATAATGATATTGAAATACCAAAATCTACACTCAAGTTATGATTCTTACCTCATTTTGACAATGTTTACAAAAAATAATAAGGAATAACACGAGAAATCTTCTTTGCCGTTTCTGATTTGCACTGAACTAAACTCAAGCAAGGCTAATGATCAACTGACCGTCGTATCCTAATATTCCCAAACTTGTCAAGACTCGCATACTAGTGCATGAAAATATTCACTATTATCGGCCAAAGGTGCGTATACGCAACCATCACAAGTACATGCAAAAATGAACGACATCCGAAAATATTTACGTAAATGAAAATACACTTCATCATTGAGCATATTTTATATTACTGTTTAGCACGAAATGAATTTATCATTTTATATTCAGTACCAAAAAAAAAATTGATTTTATTGGAGAATTACAAGAACGGTCAATTTATAACATTTTCAAGTAAATTTCAGAGATTAAAAAATCATGTTTTGGATTGAATAAAAATATTTTTACTTCTTCTGGATTATTGTTATGAATATCCATCAGAATAAATATGAATAATATTGATCCAAACCACAAAAAAAAATGTGTATAGAAAAGTTGCGTTTACGCACCTTTGGCGGTTAATGGGTTAATAGTAGGACCTCCTTTTTTGTATACTTTTGTATATTATTAGTTCACCGGGTTTACCGCTAGCGGCGCAAAGACCACCGTCTGTATATTTCTCAGAGTATGATTTACTTTTAGACTGCCGATTTCCAAGCGTCCTTCAAGTTGTGGTAAATACGGCAACGCTGAAGAATTTCAATGAGCATTGTTTGAAAATCGTTATTTGCGGTATTCGTTAGTAATCGTGAATGATATTTGGTGTGCTGATAGTAAAGTGAGTTGGAAAATAAATGAAGAATGGACTCACAGTAATATTTATCATTGTATTTGTTCATTATTTCAGCTTGAGTTTATGAACGAGCAAATCCAAATGCATATCTGCGACAAAGGTTTTGGAAATTAAACAGCTAATTATGTGAAAATCCTTGTCAGTTTCGAGAGTCATTTTCATTTCTGATCTTAGCAAATTTATGTGTGTTGTTTTCCAAAAGAGTGCATGGGGTTGTGTTGCAGTCCATATCGGTGGAAAACTAAGTCATTAAAAAGTTGAATATTCCAAAAGTACATCAAACTCTTGAAGTTTTTCACCCCCTTCAAATAAAAACTACAAAAATTGTTTTTTCTGTCAACCTGCTGCACCCTCACCACAGCCCTCAGAAGTATTCTTCGAAAGACTTGTGCAAGCTATAGAAGACGTACGACAAATGCACCAACGCCCCTATGATAGAAAAGCGAACCATCACCATCACAGCCCAACTGGTACAAGTGGTTATAAGTTGTCCTCAGAAAACTTTCTTGATACTTGGTATATGAAAGAAAAACTCCCAATAAGAAGTTCTGCATATCACAAAACTAGGAGCGCTTCAACGCAAATGTGAAAATCTCATATGATATATGGGGAGGGACAACGATAATATTATTTTGGCTCCAGAATTCAAGACCGTCAATTCGAAATCTGACGAAAAATGCTAATCGGAAAAGTTGTTCCAAATGATGTGTGTAGATTTGAAGTCAAGTTCATATGCAGGGAAGGATATATCATTTCAGCTTCAGAGTAAAGTACCTTCATTTTGAAGAACATCGAAAAATGCTACTCAGAAAAGTTGTTCAGAATTGAATTTCATATACAGGGTGACCCAGGGTTAAACCGCCAAACTTTTAGGATCGGTTTTTTAGGTAAAAATAAGACTTTTGTTTCTTATACTCATGTTTCCTAACTAGCTTCGTTTTCGAGATACAGACTGTCAAAATTTCTTACCCTGCAGGATCTCCTGACTTAACCCCTATGGATTTTTGAATAAGGTAAAATGAAAACCAAAGTGTATGCTGAGCCCATCAACGACCAAGGTATTTTCCTAGAAAGTATTGTACAATCAGCTGTAGAGATCACACCAGCAAGATGCCGTGCAGCTGCAGAATCCATCCTTCGTAGGTGCGAACTTTGCATTGAAAGAAATGGTGGCCATTTTTGTGAATTTTTGTTTTCTCTTTACCTACTAATAAAATACAATGAATACGTTTGTCCTAATATCAATTTCTCAGGAAGTTTTTTTTTCTTGTTACATGAAATCGGTTTTTAAATTATTTCTCAAAAATGAAGGAAGATACTGAAATAAACAAAAAAATTGTATTTTTATTGGCTTAATCCAGAAAAAAAACTGAACATGCAAAAAAACAGTGGATTACAATGATTCGTTCTAACATTAATGAGATTAGCCCTTGGGACGCCACTGGAAATAATAATGTTGCCATAAGTAAATTAAATGAAACCCCTTATTACCGCATATTAGCATGACAGATTTTATTGAAATCAGCTAGAAGGTTTTTAAATAATATGATATTTTGTAAAAACGTTGAACACTCTGTATTTCCAAAACAAAGCAAGTTAGGACACATTGTTATAGGAAAAAAAGTTTCCTTTTCAACTAAACAAACGATCCTGAACGTTTGGCAGTTTAACCCTGGGTCACCCTGTATAAGTTCAAAATGATAATCACACAAATCCTAGTTGAATTATTTTGTAAATTCAAGTTTTGTCAGGAAAAAAACATTTTTGAAAAGAAAAAAACATTTTTGAAAAGGCATTGATTTTATTAAAAATCTAAAGAGTTTTGCAGCCTAAAGAAAATAATATTCAAGTATCAAATATTGACTTGTCATGTACAGTGGTGGAAAATAAACTTATGATTGTCGAGCAAAATGGTATAACAAAATTATTTTCTCTCAAGAAATCTCATTGTTTAAATTTATAGATGGCACAGTAGTAAAAGAGATGTAATGATAATATTTTTGAAGGATTGAGCTTCTAATGCTTTTCATCAAAAAACTAAGGGATTCGTAAAAAACAATTTGAGAGCAAAAAATGTAACTCCAGACGTTCTAATGAATGTATTAGGAAATTTTTCTACAAGGACAGCTATTTTTATGCAAAGAGAATGTGATCATGAAGAGGCGAAATTTCAATAATAATGATGACACTTTCTTTGAAACAGTCGTAGAATGTACCCAAACACACTGCATGTGCGGGTAGAGGCCCGATATTATTATTTGTCGCTTCGCGTAAAAGAAGAACTGATGAAATCCATTTCAATTTATTCAATATTGTTAGAGTATATGCAAAATTCAAAGTAATTTTTGAAATGACTCTGTTAAAAATTGTTCGTTGTGAATAATTTTTCATTATTCGCAACATTTTTTCATGTTTTTGCCCGTCAATTGCGTATTTTCACCACTCTGCACATCACTTGCCTAATTTTGATCATTTCTTAGAAAGCAGAACTCTTCAAAGAAAATTCATAAAATCACAAATAAAAAGTTTATCGTTTGACGGGTGAACCATCTTCAAGTAATGGTGTCACCGAAAATTTCTTCAAATCTACAACCAGTGTTTTTCCCTTTGAGATTCAAAGAGCTGACCTGATTCAAGAAATGTACTATGAATTGCTTCAAATGAATTCCTAATGGGCAAACACAGACAATATCGATATTTCTTTTGAATTTATTCTATTTCAATAGTGACATGAATATGTTTTATGTTATTTTTTGTAGGAATATTTTGTTAATTCCATATTAATGAATTAATTTTATTTGGAATATTTGTTTTTTTGGAAATACAGCTATACTTTCTTGCTGACCGATGATCTAATGGTAGACTCTGTTATTGATTTTCAATAAACCTAATATATACTGTTCTACCTTCATTTGCCTGACAACCTATACCTGTTACAGATCTATCTTTTGAATATCTATAGAGTAACCCATTTGAATGTGGGTACCTCAATGCATTTTTTACAAATTGTCTCTACTATAACTATAACTTATAAATTAAATTCATAATTTTGTTCAGAGACAAAAATCCAAAAATCATTTTTTTTTAACAAAATTCCACCACGCCACTAGATTTATGATAGTTTCAAATTGACATGACAGAAATAACACAAAAAAATTAATAATAATAAGTATCTCTTGACAGCTTGTTGGAATATCAACGTTCCACAGTCTGAAAATGAAAAATTGTTAATTCACGGAAATTTGTAAAAGTGTAGAAGGGCAACGAATCAATTTACCCGATAAGTTACTGCCATCGACAGACGTCGAAAAAAATTGTTTAATTTTTTCGTAAACTCATCGTATTCTCAAATTTGCCTTTTTGAAAATATTATTTTAAATTTACAGAGAAAAACTTTTTTTTAATCGCTGACGTTAACTGACATGAACGAAATCAAACAGGAAAATACTATATTGAAGGAAGATAATAAACAATTATCTCAACATCTCAATGGATTGAATCCACTGAAAGGAGACTGAAGAAGTATAACCTGATTATTTCAACTCAAATTGGGGATTGATGAGAAATATATAGAAATAAGGGATGAATTTAGAATGAAAATAATAAAACTCGCCCCATTGTAATTGAGTGCTTGACTAATAGACTGAGGTCTGAGATATTATACCGGAAGACTATATCAGATCAAAACATTATTATTGTCACAACAAAAGGCTGCAGAAGAAAACGGTCGTGAAGCAAAAATAAAGGAACCTCTCTGATAGTGGATAGAATCAGCCATACTTACGAAGAACTATATAGAGAGCAAGTTGGCAGCAGAAAACTCAACAGATACGACTGCAAGTAAATCAAGCACAGATGAAGAAGAAAACCAGAAGAAATGAACAGCAGGAGAATTGGAACATGCCGACAGACTTAGAGTAAATAAATCAGCTCGAACTTTCGAGATCTTCATTTAAGATTCCAAAATAGATTTCTTTCCTATATCTCTTTATTTATTTCAATTGTGTTTCCGTATTTTGATGTTCACTCATGTTTTGTTTCAGATGAAATGTCACATTCACAGAGATTTAGCCACCTGAATATTACATCGCTGTTACCAAACTTATCATCTTCGAAAGATCTCAATACTTTACAGAAAAATCTATCCTATGCCTGAGTGAAACTTAGCTGTCCGATCGAATTCATAGTAATGTATGTCATGTGAATGATTATGTTTTCTTCAGAAGACATCGTCTGAAAAGTAGAGAAGGGGGCGTTGGTATGTGTGTTGACAATAAATTTCCATGTGATTTAACGTGGCTGTTGGAGTTGTCTACAAGCCTTCGAACTATTCCGAAACTGATTTCCTCAGTTCACTAGAGAATGGTATACCATCTTTAATTCCCAAATATGATGATGTATTCATTCTGGGTGATCTCAATATTGATTTGTTGAAAAATGAGTCTAGGGCTGCTATCAGGCTGAATAATATGTTGGAGGGATCGGGACTCGTTCAACTAGTTGATAGACCCACATGAGTGACCGTTTCATCACTTTCTCTAATAGATTTGATCATCACAAATAACAGTGATGATATTTCCAAGAATATCGAAGTTTGGTACCAGGTATTTCATATCAAGAGTTGATAGTATAAAAAAATAATCTTGGTGATAGTTCCTGCTCACCGACATATATAATGATTGGAGACTTTAGAAATTTTGATAAGGAACGATTTTACGAAGATATATCAATCCCGTTCGAAAATATTTATGCGACATATAATATTGACGAAAAAATTTAATTTCATAATAAAAACATTATGTCATAATTCAATCTGCATGCCCCTGTTCAACTGATTAGAATAACCAAACGTTATGCACCATGGATCACAGATAATATTGAATTATTGATGTCATAGCGAAATAAAGCCCATTCTAGGTGGCAAAAAACAGAATCTCCAGGTCACTATGAATATTATAAGACATTCCGAAGCTCCACAACCCTGGCTTGTCAAAATGGAAAGAAGGCATATTTTCAATATGTTTTTAGACAGCGGAGTAAGCAAGATATGGAAGGATCTACATCACTTAAAAAAGATCGACAACCATTTTCGATCATTTGTTTGATGTAAAGTAATTGAATCAGTACTTCGTGAAAGGTATTGCAGCGGTCGCTGCAGATCAAATTCTGATTGAATTCTACTCCAATAGTATTCATGAGAAAGCAGGCCATTTTCAGTTCAGATGGAACCCAAAATGGAACCCAACATGTCCTATATAACTTGTTATCTAATGCTCAAGGGTGGGATGGTATCAATTTGAAACTCCTACTTATGTGTTACCCTTATTTGATACCATTTATAAATCATATCTCGAATTTTGGTCTCACCCAAATGTTTATCTCCAAATTTGAAAAAAGTCAGTTGTACATCCAATACATAAAAAGAATACTGCTGGTGAGTTTTTTCCCCTTCCGATGCTGGTCCTGTGCTCAAAAATAATGCAGTTGGAAAATCGGTAAAGCTATTTGGAACACGGCATCACAGACGTCTCCTTGAAAACTGAATCCAGATCAATGATGAAAACCAAGTAATAAAACCTGTCAAAAACATGAGGAATCTGGGTTTATCAGTCGATGATGATCTTAGGTTCAAATCTCACATACGAAATATTCGTGGCCTGGCGTTCAGGAATCTGGAACTCATTTATGGCAACAGGAGGTACTTGAATCAGAAGGTTGAGGCCGTGCTCTGTGACTCACTAGTACTCTCCAAATTCAACTACCGTGACTCAGTTTATAGTCCATGTCTGGTTGATGAGGACAAGAGGCAAAACTCATGCCTGAGATTGATATTTGGGATCAGTAGGGGATGCTACATCTCCCATAAATTGAATGGAAGAGGTTAGCTCAATATGCAGCGTAGACAACTTCTCTATGCGACTTGTTTTTTCCATAAAGTAATCACTATTCGAACACCCTCATACTTATGGAAGAAAATTTAATTTCTTGAAGATGTTCACAATTTAAACATACGCTACAAGGGAACTATTACTTCACCGATTCATAGAACTGAAACCTTCAGGCGGTCTTTCTCTTATCAGATACCACTCATTTAAAACTATGGTCCAACAAACATGAAGAAATTAAATATGAATTCATTTATAAACGTATAAAAGAATATATCATCACGGCACAAATGAATGCATGAGTCTATGAAATAGTTTTTCTTTTTTTTATGGCTATTCACAGGTAGGTAAATATAGATTTAAGGAGCGCTGCAGAATAATTATAAACATAGTGATTTTTGTTTGTTATATTTTTTCAGATACGCTTGACAATAATAACAGAGGTAACACGTATATCATCATCTGATCTTCGGGGTTTTTCCTCTTATATTGTACGTATATTTGAAAAATAAGAACCGTTTATTATCATTATCATTATTTTCGTAGGGAATGTACCAGTCAGTCCCTGTCTCCAACGCTCCGACCAATTCGGAGGGCGCGCTGGTGTCGTTTACCCCAATAATAATATTGACAGTAATAATTATTATTATCATCATTATTTAAGGAATGTACCAGTCAGGCTCTATCTCCAGAGCTCCGACCCATCCGAAGGGAGAGCTGGTGTCGTTTACCCTAATAACCACTTCCTACGTGACTATTGGGTCCGAGATTCATGTGTTCTGAGCAGACGAAGTGAACCAAGGATGACGGCCTTCTGCATTCGTGCCGCTAAGATCTCTGTCATATCAAGGCAAGCCGGTATCATCTTCAAATTTGAGAACAGTATGTTCATCATTCTACCAAGGACTCCTATGATCAAAACCACCATTTTGACAGAATGGTTTGGATACAACCTGCGGAGTTCAAAGATAATATCTCGATATTTAGTCCGTTTTTCCTCCTCTCTCCGAACGATATTCATTCCACCTGTAGCGAAAAACTCCATGACAAAAATCGTTTTATTTGGTGGTCGAGGTGGACATCAGGCTTATTGGCTTGTATTTGCCTGAGGGTGGGGAATGAGTAGTGTCAATAGATTCAGCACTTCTCATTCTCCACAACGGACTCAATATCGCCCTGAGCATCGGTGTCTCGTCTATACCGTACAAGTATCGTAGCGCCGCGTTCTGCCTTTGGCTGAGGCCGCATAAGCTCTAATCAGATAATATGTGAAATTCAACCCATGAGTGGCATCCAGAAAATACACAGTGTCGTTGCCCTAATTCGATTACCGCCGCTAAAGGCGATGGTTAAATCTGGCATCATTGCTGGACGCTCACATCTGCAGGATGAAAGTAAACTATACAAACCGGACGCTAAGTAGCGTGAATTCGTGAATATATTGGACGCTCAGAGACGGATACATGAAAGGACGCCACGAAATAGGTGTAATGAAACTTTCAAATTTTTATCGTCGAAAAGGAAAGCTTGATCACTCCTTTATGACCCCTGATGTTCAAATCTTAAAAATATACATATGTAGAACAAGAGACTTATGATATCCATCGACGGACGCTCAGAGAAAGAGTTGTGAAAGGACGCCTGGAAGATAGCTGGATGTATATATATATATATATATATATATATATATATATATATATATATATATATATATATATATATATATATATATATATATATATATATATATATATATATATATATATATATATATATATATATATATATATATATATATATATATATATATAATATATATATATATATATATATAATATAAGCTCACAACAGCTAGGATTTTGAATTTTTTTAAATAATCTCTGCAGCTTGTTCTAGTATCGATACTAGTAAGAATTCTAATCGCGTATTTCTTAAGTACGAATACTCTGTTCACATGTGCCCAATTTCCCAAAATAAAAACTCCATACTTTATATGGAAATGAAAATTTGCATAGTACAATGACAGTAGTGTGTACTCACTACAGTGGTTCCTCATAAATTTCAGACTATAACAGCTACTCTGTAATTTTTTACACGAACACTCAATGTGACAATCCCAATGAGAAAGGACAATCTTGAAAAATGGCGGAGTTATGACATTTTCACAAAATCGCAAAATTTTCTGGTTTTTCCAGTTTTTATCCGTTACTAATGATCCTTCCGGGTCGTAGAAGTTTCCATTTTGTCCGTATTTCAATTATCTACAATTATTTTTAATGGAGCAACCAGATTGCTCCATTAGTTTTCATTTTATATGCAAAACAATTGAAAAAACACGTTTTTTCTCATTTAAATGTTTAATACAGATTAATAAACGACAGTTGCGAGTCAAAAACTAAGGACGGTCTTTCATGTGATGACATAGTCGGTTTCATACCAGTACACAAATTTGTGTTAAAAACTCGCTCATTTTATGCTCTATTGCTTGGTGTCCTTGTACTTTGGTCAAAAATCATTAAAAGTCACTATCTGCTTTTTAGACTGGGAGATGGTGACAGATTTCAGGTGACGATTTACTCGTTTATGCCTCCGAGACCAGTGGAAGACATGAAAATTGTGACAAGAATGATGAAAATTTTGAGCGGTCGCCGCGTGCCTTTCATTCATATGAAAAATTCGATTTTCATTAAAATCTATATGTTTTTTGGGACGATTTTATCGCTGCAGCCATGTACACCAACGGCATGTTAGGATGGACAATAGCAGCGAAAAAATGATATACAGTGTGTCCCACTTTGGGCATCCACACCCTCATATTTCATTGAAAATAAAATAATTTGAACATATTGTTTTTCTTCAAATTAAAGTACTCAGGGATACCTACCTTTATGTTGGTGGAACATTCGTATATTCATTTTTCACATCTAGTTGTAGTAGTAGTAGTTCTTTGGGGAGGTTGCAACCGCAGCCAGGCAAGTAGGGCCTCATGGACCCTTTTTGCCATCACCTGTTCTCCACTTATCTACATTCATCCTCCTAGTTTTCCCTTTCGAACCTTTGTGACCTCGTTATGAAGGTCAGTATGTCCGACCACTCCAAGTTGATTAGTTCTTCTTGTTGGAGTTTGTCAACTCCGAAGGTCCCAAATCTTAGCCTACCGTATGCCTCACACTCGCCGAGGAAGTGAGATGAAGTTTCTTCGTCTTCTTCGCATTTACGGCAAGTGGGGTTGTCTTCTATACCTATAAGTGATAGGTGTCTGCCTAACTTGTTATGTCCTGTTAGTATTCCTATAAGCAGGCATAGTGCTTGGCGATTTCTGCCTAAGAGCCATGTCGTCCTTGACTTATTGGGGCCGGCCACAAAGTCTTTCGACTGCCTGAAGCCGGTGTTATCCCTCCAAAGTTTATTCAGCTCTTCTTCTGCCCACTCGTCGAGGGCTGAAGAGGTTTGGCTTCTTGCGATGCCTAGTACAGGCTCCGGTCTACAGAACGGCGCTGCGGATCCGGATCTGGCAAGTCCGTCTGCCACCTCGTTTCCGCGCACTCCTCTGTGTCCCGGGACCCATACCAGCTGAATTTCCTACTTTTAAGCTAGCTTCTCGAGCGCATCTCCGCATTCCTGTACAAGCGCTGAGCTTGGTTTAGGATGGCAGACGGCTCCGAGCGCTGCCTGACTATCCGAACAAATATAAATTCTCTGTTCGGATCCATCTTTCACCTCTTCTCTCGTAGCTACGGATAGGATGGTGAACACTTCAGCTTGAAAAACTGTTGTATATTTACCCAAAGCGTAGCTCTCTCGTACTTCTCTTCCCACCAGGTAGATTTCGGCACCCGAAGCCTGTTAGTCAGTTAGACGCGAACAGTCCGTATAACATATTAGGCTTCCTGTGCTAAATTCCACCGTGTTTCCTTCCCATTGTTCTCTGCTCGGAATAGTAAGAGTAAACTCCCTATTCCATCGCAGTCTGTCTTGTGCGCTATTCACTCTGAGGGCAGAGATAAGGATCTCCTGTTCCGCCCACTTCGCGATTTCCGCTTGACCTATCATCGCTCCTTCGTTCACCCAGACTCCCGAGTCCCGCATCCTCAAATGGGCTGACATTGCCTCCTTCTTGATCCAGACTGAAAGCGGCGGTAGCCTCAGCAGTACCTCCAACACTGCGGTTGGAGTCATTCTCATTGCGCCTGTTATTACCAAACAGACCTTGATGAGTTTTCGGCCTATTGTGCTACCCTGTACGCCTGGCCACCACACGGCTGACCCATCATGGATTTCTGGTCTAACGACTGCCGTGTACAACCGGCGCATGATCTCTGGATTGGTGCCCCAATTACAATTCTCCGCAGTTGCCATAGAATTGCTACCGACTTTTGTATAACCCTATCTACGTGTGGCCTTCATGGAAGTTTGGAGTCCTGGACCACCCCTAGGTATTTGACCTGCTGAACTAGCTCCAGCTCTTGCCCAAACATGATAGGTGGCCTGAATCCATCTTTTTTCCTCCGTTTGGTGAACAGGATCATCTCTGTTTTTGTCAGATTCACTGAGAGTCCTGCATCACCGCACCATCTCTCAATTATTCTGCAGGCGGCCTGCATACGGTCGCAGACGACTCCGATGAATCGTCCGCTGATTAGGACAACTCCATCGTCTGCGTATGCCTGCGCCACGAAACCTTCATCTGTGAGTTTCCCCAGGAGTTCATCCATTCCTAGGCACCACAGATGGGGAGAGTGGCAGCTCCCCTGAGTGCACCCCCCCCCCACTTTGGTTTCCAGTCTGATGTCTCCTCAGGATACCTCGACCTTTCTTCTCGTAAGCGAAAATATAACCCAGCTGACCATCGAGTGACGCGTTCCTCTGGCACTTGCCCTTGTCAAATGCACATTCCACATCGAAGAATACTCCTAATGTTACTTTTTGAACCTTATTGTCCTTTCAATCCTTCGCACTACAGCGTGGAGGGCCGATTCAGTAGACCTTCCTTTTTTTGTATGCGTGCTGATTTCTGTAGAAAGGGCTCACCCTTTGGAGCCCCTCCACCAGGAATCTGTCAACCAACTTCTCCAGCGTTTTAAGCGGGAACGGTGTTTGGCTGATGGGTCTGAAGGACTTTGCTATTGTGTAGTCTCTTTTTCCCGCCTTGGGGATGAAGACTACTCTTGCTGACTTCCAGACCTTTGGTACGTACCCTAGCGCTATACTGGACCAGAATATCCTTCCCAAGATTGGGAGAAGAAGTTCCAGGGCCCTCTGTAGCATTGCCGGGAAAATTCCGTCGGGTCCTGCTACCTTATATGGGTTGAACTCGTTCACTGCCCAGGCTATGGCATCAGACGTATCGACCCTCTCTGCCAGTTGCCAGTCCCCGTGGGGGACCTGCTGTGTTGGCAGAGACCGTTGGTCGTCCCCGACACCTCCCGGGAAGTGTACTTCCAGCAGATATCTAAGCGAATCTTCGGCGGAAGTTGTCCATGTCCCATCTGGTTTCTTCAAGGTTGTTATGGAACCTTCTGTCTCGTTGCTCAGGATTCTCATGAGCCTGGCGGATTCCGTTAGGGACTTGATTTCCCCACAGTTAGACCTCCAGCTAGCTCTTTCGCTTTTTCTTAGCTCCTACTTGAATTCCCTTCTCGCGCTTTTGTAGTTTTCCCACGCATTCTCGTTACCCTCCTCAATGGCTTCGTTATGAGCCTTTCTGGTTACTTTTCTCAGGCCTTTCAGCGACTGTTTCCATCAGCGAACCCAGCGCTTTGGGGCCATTCTCAAAGGACATGCCTCTTCAAATGCCTTGGTCATTGTTTTTCCTAGTTCTTCTACTTCCTGATCTGGTTGTTCCTCCGAGAAAATCTCTGCCTGATCCCTTGACAGCCCTGAGAGACCTTCTAGGAAGGTGTCCCAGTTGGTTGCTCTAGTGTTTCGGCGTTGAGGAACAGCCTATGCTTCAGCGTAGACATCAAACCTTATCAATCGGTGATCTGACATCGATATGTCTGCCGATACTCTCCAGTTTGTTATATCACCTAATATATCTCTCGTTGCCAACGTAACGTCAATCACTTCCTGTCGGATGCGGTTGACGAACGTTGGTTCCGTCCCCCTCTCCCCATCTCCAAACTGGGAGATGGTGATAGATTTCAGGTGACGATTTACTCGTTTATGCCTCCAAGACCAGTGAAGGACATGAAAATTCTGACAAGAATGATGAAAATTGTGAGCGGTCGCCGCGTGCCTTTCATTTATATGAAAAATTCGATTTTAATTAAAAACTATATGTTTTTTGGAACGATTTTATCGCCGCAGCCATCTACACCAACGGCATGTTAGGATGGACAATATCAGCGAAAAAATGATATACAATGTGTCTCACTTTGGGCAGCCACACCCTCATATTTCATTGAAAATAAAATAAATTGACCTTTTTTTTTTTCAAATTATAGTACTCAGGGATACCTACCTTTATGTTGGTGGAACATTCGTATATTTATTTTCCACGGCTAACTTTGACCAATTGAAAAGTGAAAAAGTAGGGAAAACATATTAGGGATTTCTTTATCACAAAATTGACATCAAATTTTGTTTCAGAATACCCTCATACCCCCAAATCGCAATAATATTTGCCTAATATTGAAAATTTCTTCACCTTTCACAAAATTCCCGAAAAGGTTCAATTAATACTACGAAAAATTGGGGAATTCAGAATGTCCCGGAAACCTAGAACTAAATGCTGAATCATCGAAATATACAGGGTGACATCAACTGGCACCAACTTGGTGACACCAGCTGGCACCAACTTTTATTCATCCATGACGCTCGGTTGATTTTCAAATGTCTTTTTTTTGTCATAAAGTACCAAAAATGTTACTGTTCAAAGTAACAATCACTTTGTCATGGCTAATTATGACCATCTGAAACGTGAAAAATTGAATAAAAAACATTTTATGGATTCTTTCGTCCCTGAAGTACCATCAGATTCTGGTTCAGAACACTCTAAAACTTTCAGATCCTAATTCAACAGGAAAATATTGATGAACGGAATGATTTTCGAAATAACTCAATGTAGGAGTTGAACTTTTACCATATACATATAACACCCTATGTATTTCTCAGGAATGATATCTGAGGTTAAAAAAAAGACGTTTATTGTCCAAACAGGGTCAAAGCCTCAATTACAGGACAGCTAGAGTTAAAAATATGAAATAGTCAATTAAATTACATAGAACTGAAATTATATTGATAAAATCAAGATATATGCTTATTATATAAGGTTATTTTCTGTATTTAACATATTACAGGCTCCTAATATTAAAGCAATAAATACGTATATAATAATGAGAGATACAGACTAAAAAAGAAAAAACTAAAACAATTACCGAATGTTATTTCTGATTTGTAGACTGACGTTTTAAATGAATTTATAGAATGGTTGAATAAATCGGTTTCTTTACTGAGCTTATTAAATTTACTACACATTGCATACAGAGGTGATTCGGCAAAGATATTCGTTCTTGGGGTGGGAAGGTAAAAAAAGTTAGCATTTCTGCTGTTAATTCGAGGTATGTGAATATTTAACTGAGACAATAGCTCAGAACAATCTACTTGGTGGTTTATGAGTTTGTAAAAAAATCATGTGGTATATTCTTCGGTTGTCAAGTGATAGAAGGTTGAAACGGTTAAGTAAGTTGATGTTGCTAGTACCTTGCTCGGGATATAGTCCATCTATCTTGTATGCCAAGTACTTCATGAAACGTCGCTGTATGGATTCAAGTTGATGCAAGTGGGTTACATAATATGGTGACCAAATTAAGCACCCATATTCAAGTCGCATTCGTACATATGATGAGTATAAGGTAAAGAGTCATTGTTCATTAGTGAAATCCTTACAGTTTCGAAATACGAATCCTAGCATTCTCTTAGCCGATGTTGTAATTTTGTTAATGTGTGAAGTGAAGCTTAGCTTTGGGTCAAATTCTATCCCAAGATCTTTGACAAGGAATTCACGCTCTAAACGGATATTATTTATTGAGTAGTCGCCTATTATTGGGTTGTTCTTGAGTGTGAAGGTTATATATTTACATTTTTGAATGTTCAGATATAGTTTGTTGTCCATGCACCAATTGTGTAGGGAGTCTAAGTCCGTTTGAAGAAGTATGCAGTCCTCTGGCCTTTCTATTTCTTTATACAACTTCAGATCATCAGCAAAAAGGAGTAAACTGCTGCATATATTTTTGCATGTCATTTATAAAAAGTGAAAAGAGCAGTGGTACAAGATTGCTGCCCTGGGGGGCTCCGCTTGTAGCTGTGAAGAGATAGGATTTATGTCCTCTGTATTGCACAAATTGTGATCTGTTGGTTAGATAAGTCTGCAATAGATTTAACAGATTTTTGTCGAAACCTATCTGGCTGAGTTTCTTCAATAGGAGAGGGTGATCCAATTTGTCGAAGGCCTTCTGTATAGATGGTGTCGACTTGTAGGTGGTGGTCAATAGCGGTGCTTATTGATTGCGTGAAGCACATTAGGTTTGTAATTGTTGATCTTTTTGTTATGAAACCATGCTGTTCAATTCGTATGATGTTTTTTACCAAGGGAAATATTCGATTATACATACATATTTCCAAGGCCTTCGCAAAATTGTATATTAGTGTTATAGGCCTATAGTTAGTTATGTTGTTTAAGGATCCTGTTTTAAAAATTGGGCAGATAATTAATGTTTTCCATGAACAAGATTGAAGATAGTTTGTAGTGGTTTAGAAAAAATATATGCACAGTCTCTAACTAGGTAGCTGGGAATTTTGTCTACGCCACTAGTTAATTTGGGCTTTAGTCTCTTTAGTGCAGTTTTTACTTCGGTTTCGTCAAATGTTTTAATAGAAATTAGTGGATAGTTAATCCCAGAGTCACCTGAGTTGATGTTGTTTGATGGTGGTGTATATACACTTTTAACCCTTTGCGTCCTGGTGGTACCTCTCAAGGACCACCTATAAAATTTGCACATGCGTCTGTTATAGAAGTGATATATCGTCCGAAAACTCGTTCAGTGCTGACAATAACTGCCATCTATAACTCGGATACGGAACTACATCGGAATACGTCAGTTTGGCGCACTTATCGGGTGAAATATTTAGCGAGCGTATCGTTGTGTCACGTTCTAACTAGTAACTTCAATAATTCCTTCAGTTCTTTGAACAATGGCAGGTAAGTTGTAAATAATTGAAGAGAAATAATCTAAGAATACCATGTAATGTTTGTTGCCCGTTTTCGAATTGAAGTTTTCAGTAAAAATATAAATAAGTTGGTGGTCCCTGTAGGGACCACTAGGGCGCAGTTACACATATTCTTAGCTATATTTCTAAAGTTCTTTTGCGCAAGAGAAGACGGATAATTGAGTGCAGTTATTTATTTTCAGATAACAAACCAAAAGTCAAGCAATATCTCAAGGAGACTAGATGGACTTTTGATCAACTTGAGAATATGACTCTTGATGAATTTGATAATCTCATTGAGGAAATACCTTCGGATATCGAATCTGACTTGGGAGACTATACAGATTCTGATGTGGAAGATTTTCCGGATTTTGAAAGTATTCGGATACCAGCACATATTCCTGAAGAAAGTCAAGAAATAGAACATGATGAGTTACTTTCTTCCGAAAATAATGTAGAACGCGATTCTTCAGATGATGATACATGTTCAGTGAAATCTGATGAACTTCCTTTGATAAATTTTATTCCTGATGTGTCGGAAAAATGTATATGGCGCAAAAATTTTCCCTCTGCTAAAATTTCAAACTTTCGGGAAGAATCTGGTCCAACTATTTTAAATGAATCTGAAGCTCCGGTAGATGTATTCTTAGAATTATTCCCGTCCAATTTGATTGAGCGCATTGCATTCCAAACAAACCTTTATGCTACGCAATCTGGAAAACAATATATTGCAACCTCACCTGATGAAATGAAAGTGTTTCTCGGTATGAATTTACTTATGGGCATGAAGGTTTTGCCCAGTTATAAGGACTACTGGTCTGCTAAGAGCGTACTACGAGATACCTATATAAGTAATGTAATGTCCCGTGATAGATTTTCTTGGCATTTGGGAAATCTACATGTCAATGACAATAATTTACAACCAAATCGCAATGAACAAAACTTTGATAAGTTGTACAAAGTACGTCCGTTGCTTGATACGTTGGGTTATAGTTTCCAAAATTGTTATAAACCAGCTGAACATCAATCTATAGATGAAAGCATGATCAAGTTCAAAGGTAGATCAAGCCTAAAACAGTACATGCCGAAAAAACCCATAAAACGAGGGTACAAAGTATGGGTGAGGGCTGACAGTATCACTGGCTACGTGAACGAATTCCAAATTTATACTGGAAAAGTCTCTAATCTGATCGAGAAAGAGCTGGGAGGTCGTGTGATCAAAGACTTGACCCGCAAACTAGTTGAGAAAAATCATAAGATTTTTTTCGATAACTACTTCAGTTCGGTAAATCTGATAAATCAACTTCTCAATGAATCGATTTATGCCTGTGGCACAATCAGAAAAGATAGGGTGAACCTTCCCAAATTGAGACCAGAGAAAGAAATGAAAAGGGGGGATATGGACTATAAGTTATTGAAAAATGGCGTGCTTTGTTTCAAGTGGATGGATAAGCGGAGTGTGTTGGTTATTTCAAATTTCCATGATCCCACAATGGTAGAAACTGTCGCGAGAAAAGACAAACGGCCAAATGGCGTCATTGTCACTCAAGTGACATGTCCCAAAATAATAAAAGACTACAACCAATATATGGGCGGTGTAGATAAGGCCGATATGCTCAAATCGATTTATGAGCTAGATCGGAAGAGTAAAAAATGGTGGCATCGGATTTTTTTTTACTTTCTGGATTTGACTTTAGTGAATTCTTTTATAATATTCAAAAATAGGCTACCAGGGACGACAATGAGTTTGAAGGATTTCAAAATTGCGGTTGCTGTTGGCTTGATAGGAGCAAATCCAGGATCCACCCGTAAAAGAGGAAGACCATCTAAAGAGAATGAGACCTGTTCTTATAAAAAAAATGTATTACCGGAAACTCGGTACGACAAAGTTGCACATATGCCTCTCTCTACTACCAAACGACGATGCCACTTTTGCAGCACTAAAAGTGACCCAAAACGTACAACGTGGAGTTGTGCAACTTGTAAGGTAGCCTTATGTTTGCAAGAACACCGAAATTGTTTTGCTTCATTTCATTCAAAAAATTAATATCCGTCTGGCCTGATGGTACCCCAGGGGGACCACCATTTTTGGTATACTTTCAATAAAAAAAATTTGAAACAATACTGTTTTTCATTATTATTTATGTCTATTGAGTGCAATTATTGCAATAAAACATATTTTTTTCCATTTTAATTAAATCCGGGCTCAAAGGGTTAAAGAAGTCAGCAAAACCGTTCACTATAGTTTGTGGTGTACTCAATTCCGTGTCCTCAAAATACATTAGTCCCGGTATTCTAGAGGTGCCCTTTTTATTATGGACAAATGCCCAAAAGTTTGAAGGATCTGAGTTGATAGAGTTCTCAGAGCATTTTATGTATTGATTGTATGCAACCTTGATTTCAGCTTCAATATTTTTTTCTCAAATTTTTGAATTGTTGACGATATACTTCGAGGTTTGTTTTTTTAAGTTTCCCAAATATTTTGTTCTTTAATTTAATTTGAAGTATAATGTTCTTTGTGAACCAAGGCGGGTATTTACGATTGAAATTTAATTTACGGGGTACATATAGGTCAATTATAGGGGAAGTGGGGGCTCATTGATACAGCTTTTTTCAAATGCTAATATTTCCGGAATGTGGTGGACATAAAATCCCATTTTTGGTAGGATACACTATTAACTTACCTATTTTCATTAAAACGTCCCAAATATTGACAGCTGTTACACAAAAATTAGATATTTGCATTATTTTAAAAAGCAGTCATTGCATAAAAGTGCCCCGCATATGGGGTAGAATGATACAACGCATGGGGCACTTTTGTACTGTTAGGGGTACATTGATACATTGTTATGAATAAGTAAACAAAATATCAAATATATTTATTTAAATAAAAAACAAACACATTTTATTAAACTAGTAACATATATTATTACCTCACTGTATATTATATGAGGAGAGATTTACAGGAAATCTGAAGAATGCTGCTGTTCGAGTTGTCCCTGCAGTAACCTTAGGTTTCGGTAATTTTACACAAATATCTGAAAAATTTACTGAAGCTTCATCTTTCACATAAGGAAAAATAAAGGTCCACGATTCAGGTTTCTTCCGTAGGTAAGATACATGATACTCCAACCTGTCATATTTGGTCATAACCTGGCCCACAAAGTGCACAACTGATTTCTTTTTTTCAAATTTTATCAACAAAAAGTCTTCTTCATTTATATTTTCTGGTAATGGTTGGAGCAAATCAGCAGAATTATCATCATTTGAGGACTCTGTGAAATCTGATGAATAATCCATGGCCTCGAATTCTTCAGAGCAACTTGTAGAAATATCACTTTCAACTTTTTTCATTTTAGCAGCCTTCTTTGAAATGTTAGTAGAATCAGCAAGAGCTACAATATTCCTAGCAGTTCTCAATTCTTTGGCAAGGCGTCTTTGTTCTTTGATCTGCATCTGTTTTTGTTTCGTATTGTGTAGTTCTAAAAGACGTTGTTTCTCGGGGGTTTCAGTGTAAATACGGGATTTACCACGTTCCTTTCCTTTTCGTTGTTTTGGGATTTCGTTAATTTTTGGGTAAGGTCTTATAGTCTCGGGAGTTATAATTAAAGAAGCAGGTGTTGATGGTCGAAGTTCTAGTGGTTGAACAGGATCGATTGATGATGAATTGTGTTCTGGGATTGATGATTGCGTTGCTGTAGAAGGCCCGGGTTGAACAACTGGGGAATCTGTTGAAACAGAGGGATTTTCCAAAACATTTCTATTCGTTGACATTACATCACCATCAGCGTAAATATTGGAAGGAGCAAAATCCTCGTCAGAAAAAGCAAGTTTATTCAGAGGATGAATGCCTGGTTTCATAAATCCACTAGTTATGTTCTTTCCTGTGAACGCTTCAAAATAAGCTAGTTTGGCAAGGCTTGCTATGTAATAGATGGTTAAGGCTTTACCTGGGTGGCTAATATGCCAGTCGTTAAATGCAACTTTCAGTTTACTTTTAAAGGGGCCAAATACGCCCACATCTAGTGGTTGTAACCTGTGGGATGTATGTGGTGGAAAAGATACATAAACTATGCCATTCGCCCTGGAGTAATCAACAGCTTCAATTGATATATGAGACTCGTGATTATCACAAAGCAGCAATACTGGATTTTCTCTTGAGCTTGAAGTATGTTTTTGGACATGTCGTAGTACTTCCATGTACAAATCGCAATTCATCCAACCACTTTTCGTAGCGAGTCCTAAGCTTCCCTCGGGAGCACCATGTAGGAAGTGAGGTTTATAATTTACTCGTGGAAAAATGAATATAGGGGGTATGGTATTTCCAATTGCTGATACTATACCACAGAAAGTGACTAGCTCGCCCCTCTCCGCAGAAACGATTTGTCCGACTTGCTTTTGTGATTTTTCAGCTAAAATTTTTGGCGTGTTCAAAACAGTGGTAATACCTGTTTCATCAAGATTGAGGATGCGATCCGGTGTGAATGAGTATTTAGTAAGGACATGCTCATAGTTTTTGAAGAATTCTGCAACTGAGGTTTTGTTGAACCCTACTGACCGTGCGAGACTGGTGTTCTCAGGTTTTCTTAAAGATATGTTCAAATTTCTCTTACGGAAGCCTGAAATCCAATCTTGTCCTGCTAGTTTTGTTTCATCCCATTTAGAAGGATATTTACAATTAAGTTTTTTGGCATACTCGTAAGCTAAACTTCTAAGTTGGTAGACAGTGAGGCCATAATGCATCTTGCTGCATGTAACTACATATTCGTTCAATTTCTGTTCTTGGTCTACGGTAAAAACTTGCTTCGAACAATATTTGGAAAAGAAAAGCTGTTTTGGTTTTTGTAGTCTATGTTTTTCAAGCCTGTGCTGTAATGTAGCAGGCTTTATATTATATATATTAGCAGCTTTTCTAATAGATATCTTTTCTTCAGCTACTGCTCGAATCGCAGAAGCTATAGCGTTTTCATCAAGATTTGCTCTATTAGTTTTTCTTTTATAATTTCTGACCATATTTCCTGAAACAAAGGCACCTAATTGGTATTTTTGCCGTGTCTTTTGTCGTGTATCTTTTTAATTGCTTAATTGTTTTCACAATTTAAACACATGTCGCAATGAATATCCAAACTCTGAGTAACGCGAAATTATCTAATGCAGTGGGGCACATTGATACATATCAAACTACCCCAAATAGTACTGAACCAATGTTCCCCACTGGCATACTTTCATCAAATTACAAAAAATATCCAAAATATATTCATATAATGATCTAATTAGCGTGCTCTAAATAATATACAAACACACTTACCAGATAGTATTAACAACGTCGCAATTAATTGATACCAACATCAAAAATTACGTCTTCAAATACAATATTCTAATTTACTTTAAGAGTACCAAAACACGTGCTACCACTTTGCGAGCTGTTTACTTACTGGCGCGGTCAGAGATTTTCTGGGCCGTTATAGTATCAGTAGCGTCACCTGTGGTGACGAGTAAGCAATATTTCGAGTTGTGATGTTTGAGTTAGAAGTTGTGTATCAATGTTCCCAGTGTATCAATGGTCCCCCACTTCCCCTAGAGTATAGTATAGCATAAAATTCTTGTAGTGCAATATTAGGATCTGTATGCGATTCTAAGAAAGTAGTCCAGTAGTCCAGTCAAGGATACATAAGTGGGAATATAGAAGGGGAAAGTTGGCTTTGCGAAAATCGTAGCAAGTTTCATTTATATTGAAGGTAAGATTTTGATCGGATACAGATAATTTGATACATATGTTCAGTGAAGAGTGGTATAGATCCTCAGCAACGAATGGAATCTCGAGAGACTATGCACTCGGTATTCGAAAAGACTAAGTCAAGTAGGTGACCTAGGTTATTCGTAATTGAATTTAAATGTTCAAGATCGAAAAAAATCGTGAATTGCTCTAGGCTTTGTATATTTGGGTTGGTGGAATTTGCCAAGTCGTCAATGTTAATAAAATTTGGTAATTTAAAGTCACCTATTATCAACAATCTGTTGTCGTACAAGAAGTCAAGATATTCGAGAAAGTCTAATAGATTCTGAATCTGTTGGTTTATTGTGTTGGGTGGGATATAGATAACAAATACATACAATAGTTTGTGTTTGTACAGTACTTTGCAGCCTACGATGTCGATGCTGATGAAGTTGGCTGTGTTGAATTAGATCTATTTCTGCTGCGGTACAGTCAGTTCGTACTCCCAGTAGCACCCCGCCTCCACGTGTTACAGAGTTGGATTCTAGGTTGCGATCGCTTAGGAAAATTAGGTAATTGTCGTCGTTTAAAATGTTAGATTGGATCCAGGTCTCTGTGATGGCGACTAGGTGAAACTCAGATGCAGCAGATGACGAGTCAAATTCGTGCGTTTTTATGTTCAGGCCTCGAACGTTTTGGTTATAACATTGGTTGTTTTCAAAGTTTTGTTTATGCTGTTTGGACATCACTTCAGATTTTTTACAATCTTTGGTTCGCCATGAATGTATTTGATTCGTAATTCTTTCCCCCCTCGCTTAGTCTCTCTATTAGTTTACCTATTATTTCTATTATCTATTCTATTATCTATTATTCTATTATCTATTATCTATGTCTATTAGTTTTAGAGTGTTCTGATCCATAATCTGATGTTAGTTCAGTGATAAAAGAATACATAAGATGTTTTACTTAATTTTTACTTTTCAGTTGGTCATAGTTAACCAAGAAAAAGTGATTCTGGGTTACTTCCTACAGTAATAATGGAACATTCTTGAGCACTTCGTAACAAAAGAAGACATTTTAAAATCAACCGAGCATTACGGACGAATGAGATTTGGTGACGTTGCCAGCTACACATTACACCCTGTATATTTCAATGATTCAGCACTGAGTTCTAGGGTTCTGAGACATCCCAAAACTAGGAGTTGGGGTTAATTTTTCAATAAAAGATCTTTAATCAATTTTTTCCAAATTTTTTACTATTCAAGTGGTCGTCACAGTTTGCAATGGAAATGGAATATGTGGTTATTTTTCGCAGTATTGATTGAACATTTTTGTGAATTTTGAGTAAGGTGATTTTTTTTTTAAATTGAACAAATATTACTAACGAAATAGAGTTATTCATTTTGCCAGCTACAAATTACATTGATTCAAGCATTGAGATCTGGGCCTTTGAAGATATTCCGAAATAGAATTTGATGGTAATTTTGTGAAAAAAAATCCCTTATATGTTTTCCCCACTTTTTCACTTTTTAGTTGATCATAGTAGGCTGTGGAAAATGGATAAACGAATGGTTTCATCAACATAAAGCTAGGTATTCCTGAGTACTATAATTTGAAACAAAATTTTTTTCAACATATTATTCTCAATGAAATATGAGGATGTGGCTGCTCAAAGTGGGACACACTGTATATGGGTTGCACGTGGCCAAAGGGTAACAGGGATGGCGTAAACTTTAGAGAGAAAAAATTAAATTTAGACGATCTTCTCGTTGCTGCCAATTGAAATAATGAAAGTTTCCATCATAAATGTTCCATAAAAAAAGTGGCACAAGGTTTGCAGATGTCAAAGTGAGGTTAAGTGCCGGAATTGAATTTTTATATGAAGGCCACGTGGCGACCGCTCAAATTTTCCATCATTTTCGTCAGAATTTTCATATCTTTCACTGGTCCCAAATAGGCCAATTAACAGGGCTATCAACCTCAACTTAAATTGCTCCGCCGATATTTTTTTTTAAATTGTAGAACACAGTGTGCATATTACTTCTGAGAAAAATTATCACTATCAGGGGGGGTGAAACCCCCCAAAAACCGCGTTGAAATTAATTTTTGAGGTAATTTCGAAATATCTCAAAAAATTTACTTTAAATCAAAAAAATAACTTGATATTCAGAAAAATCACAAATTTTTACAAAAAAACAGTCCCTACCAAAATTTTGAGAAATCGCACGGTATTCTTGAAAAAAATTGTTGAAGTTATATGCTTTCGCAATGGGGCAGGTATTGCGCATGCTCCCGCCAACGTGCATTTTTTCAACCAGCGCATGAAGTAAAGTTCTATAACTCCTCACATAAATGTTCAATTCAGATAAATCTCACGTCATTTTGAAGATAAAGATCGCAGCTTTGTATTCTGATATTATTTATATTTATACGCGCTGTTGCCAGCTGCAAAATTGCAATTGAAAATCTAATAATATTTAAGTCCTCGACTTCGTGAAATAATGCTTGTGATTACTGAAATAATGTCCTATCACTTGTTGCAAGTAAAATGAACAGTTGAGGAATACTTCATTGTCAAATTGCATAACGTTTAACCGGTCCAAATAATGTTGGTTTTAAATACGAGTGTTTTCAATTCTTCGCATATTTTAGGTTACAAAATCTAGAGGGAGTTTATAAATTCAAATGCTAACAATTCAGAGATAAAAGCAGGTATCAACATGAATAAAAAGCCAGTTTGCAGAAAAAAACCTGCTCTTACTGAAAATATTCATAAAAATTTGGTTACTTGTACAAATTTTAAATGCAATTCAGTCAATCTCTTAAGTACTTGAAATAGAGGTTACTGGCATTTGATCGCATTATTGTACTAAGGAAAGAAAAATAAAATCAGTCCTTGATGGAATATGGGGATTCGACACCGAGGAAGACAGTGCACCAAAGGATACTGTCCCGAAGTTTACCTGCTTTAAACTCATTGAGATTCTAGAACCTGAAAAATATCAGCTTGGGACCTTGTCAATGCGGCAGCTAGCGCGCCGCTGTATAGTATACAGCGGCGCGGTTCTGTCGGTGCGCAGTGGGCACCAGTTAACGTTGCTCTAAGTAAACGTCAGATAATATAAAAGTTCCTGTGCAGAAAACACTCGATACTGGGATAACATCGATAGTCTGAGACGATGAACATCTCTTAGTGCTTTGTCACTGTTATCAATTGAAAATGGTGAGTTTATTTTTGAAATATTTGTTTCATGTTCAACTCAGCTCTGTTTCAAAATATCGCAATGTCAGATATGAAATTTCCAAAATTCCAAACGTCCACCTAGGAATTCAGGAGAAAATGCCAGTTTGTTATTAACATTTATTGAATCGATCTTGCTTAAAATGCATAAATGCTAAGGATTTTATACGCTCCTTCAAAAATGTACCTGCAGAATATAAATGTTTGCCTAGTTGACCAAGTTTTTTCTATTCAACGGAAAGTGTCCAGTGTTAGTGTTGCTTCAGAACTTGGCCATGATGTTACTCAAAATTTTCAAATTTTCAAGTATGAATTTAGGGTAAACTACCAATTTGATATCGATAGTTATCTGTAAAAATTTGGCAGTGATTGCTCCAGATTGTGAAGATGAAGGCGAGGAGACAGAAGATGAAGTAGATGATGAGTTGTATGAGTGAATAAATATATTTTCCTATACATTTCTTGTTGGTGATTACTTGTGAATTCATTTCTCCATACTCTTTCTCGATATCATTGAAAAACACTCTTATATTTTGTACCTTCGGTCCGCGTTTGATTTATACAATAAGTTGATCTTTTCCTCGAATTTGCGAATAATTTTCATAACAATACTTCTAAATCTCAATAACGACAGTTCTAAACGATTATTTACCCACATTTATATCTAAGAGTAGTAGTTTGAGAGGTTTTTCAAATATTCTTCCCCTTCCCTCTCACCCCAATGTTTCCGCGATGTGGGGGATATGCCCCGAATGCGAGGGCGGGAAAATCGCTTCTTATAATTTATACCTATTATTTTTACAAATTTTCGCTCAGTTTCATTACTCAAGACTGACAATTTTACATATTCATTGAAAATACCCCAAAAAACACGATTTCGGGAAGGGGTTGATGCCCCGGGAGGGGGTTTATTAGTTGAAAATAATTTTCCCCCAGTACTAATACCGATTTTCACTCATATTTACTGCTCAGAGCTGAAATGTCAAGAAAATACTTTCCAGAAAAAAGTTTTTACGATTTTGGGAGGTTGCACCCCCCTAGGGGGTGATAACTTTATTGCTAATTATTCAACCCTCCGTGACGACCAAATTGCAAAAAAGAAATCGGCGGAGCAATGTAAGTTGAACTACATGAGAAAAATTGCTCTGTTTATTGGCCTAAAAGGCATAAACGAGGAAATCGTCACCTGAAATCTGTCACCATCGCCCAGTCTAATTACGAACTGTTAAAAACCTGAACCCAAAAATTGCTGTAGGTGAACTGATTTATCCGGTTTCTTCACAGGTTTTGTCAGCAATATGATAAAGTCAGAAGACTACTCACTCATGTCAATGTGGTTGCCGAAACTGATGTTGAAGTCAATATTTATGTGGCCTAATTCGAAAAGTGTTAAAGAAAGAAAATTATTCTATTGGACTAGTATGATGGTCTGCCTTTTTGCCGAATACGGTCTGCTCTTATACCTCGTACAAAATTACCATGATTACGATAAAAGTTTGGCTGCTATATCATCTATGTCTACTATTTTCCAGGTGAGAATACAGAATATAACATTTGGTATATTTTTTGAAAACAATATGGAAAATTGGCTCTTGGTCAAATTGGACCCAGCACTTTTCTTATGTAAAGTGGCGGACCGGTCAAATTTTCTGAAAGTTTGGTATGTTGTTGTACCCGACTCAGTAACCAAAAGTGTTAATGGGCCCAACCCAATCCTATGGCTAGTTTTCTAATTATGGGGTGTTAAATTTGATAATTGCCCAGATTTTCGGGTTTATTTTGTATTTATTGAAAGTTGGATTGGATTTCTGTTGCATGCAGACGTTTACTACATGTTCTAGTAATGAAATTAGTTGATACGTATGATTCAAAATATTTATATTTACTAGGTGATTCACGAATGTATGACGGTAGTTTATTGCCAAAATTCACCTTTTCTACTGTGACGTCAGGGAGGCATATTTTTGAAGCGTTCTCTTCGATATAGTATTTTGACGAGAAAATATTGCACAGTACACATTTTTTATATAGGGTGTTTCACAGAGAGAACCACTTGACAAAATTATTTTTTTTTAGGATTAATTCGAAACCCTGTATCTATGGATTGATAATTGGGAAAAGTAATACCACAAACATATGTCTCTAATCGCCAGAATATTCAAGGTGGTTTATTCATAGGAAGGTATTCTATTTTGGGAAAAGTACAAAAAACATGAAAAACCTGTATTCAAAACTTTCTTTGGTCAAATGTGATTAGTTTCTCACTATACAGGGTGGGTCACGGTCGATGGTACCTTAGACGTTTACGGAGAACGGGACATTGGATCATTCTGAAAATTTGGTTTCACTAGTAGTTACTCTTGGTCTATCGATATAAAATATTTTCAGCAATGCAGCGTTGCCGCTTATACCAGAAAGTAGCAGCATCTTTGTTATTTCAAATGGGTCACCCTGTATATCACCGCATTTTTGAACTTGTCATTCCTTTCTGATTATTTCTGCCCCACACTCTCCTATACCTATCTCTAACGGTTTTTGAGATATTGGTTATTTTCCATATTTTTTATCCAAAACATAGCTCGAATTGAATGTTTATTTCTGCGGTATTTGGATTCTTAGGAAGTTGCAATTTTGTGTTTAGTTCATCAAGATCATGTACTTTGATTCTGTATAGAAAAGTTTGTTCTGCGTTATACAGGGTCTTTCAGAATTCATGATCCTACTGCTAGATACGAAAATGGTTGAAAGTGCGTTTTTTTAAATGGAACATCCTGTATAATATGAAATATCCTGAAAGATGACTAAATTCCCTTCGAATTGATATATCATGTTCCTATATTTAAATAGCCATAATTCCGAGATAATAGCAATTTTCACTTGTAATCTCCCAAGTGCTTGAATTATTGCCGGAAATTTTTCGAGTACATGAATTTTTAGAAAACTACCCGAGTCGCGAAGCGACGAGGGTGCACATAGTGCACAGTGCACAGTGCACAAGACCTGCGCCAACGAGTGATCAACTGCACTGAAGAGCTAGATGCCAGTGAAATAAGGAGTGCTACAACTGTATCTCCAAATACTTGGATTTTGAAATGTTTGGAAGCCAATGGTCGGCATTTTGAAAATTTATTGTGAACATTTTCTAATTTTTGATAGATAATTAATGAAATTATGTTGTAATCGTACAAACTTCCTTTTGTTCATTGGTTGTAATCAGGGTACGTTTCATTGAATTTTCTGCACGTTCTTGCTATAATTCCCTCACTTTTTCCATGAAGAATAAACAATTTCATCAGAACTTCGTTTGAATAGTTATTTCCCTCTATTTCAATTATTTTTGAATCACTTTCGTTAAGAAACACACAACGGTATTATTAATAGTGAACTAATTGTCAAATTTTCATAATGTCATGTACCATCATGACCTTAGGTGAATATGAGAAAAATAAATCGATTTTTTTTTAAATTTCACACCTCACTTTTGTAGCAAATCAAAAAATTCGTTCTTGTTTAGATACCATGGCAACCCTAAAAATTTCCGGAAATTGTTATCCTCCTGGGTACCCTGGGCAAAGTTAATAAGTGGAAATTTTTCTGTCAAACATTTGACATGTGACAAGTTTATATTTTGCTTTAATGTACAAATGGAGGTTTAGTTTTCATATGAAAGGAGATGTATGTATTTACTAGATATTTGGAATGTGTCTAAAAATATTTTCTCCACGATTATTGCAGAAATTGTCAATTCTGAAATCATATTTCAGAAGATGTCCAATACACCATTTGTCACAAGTATTTATCACAAGTCCCGTAGCTAAGTGGTAGTGTTGCGGTCTATGAGTCACTAGGTCGATGGTTCATCCACGATAAGAACATAACTTTTTTTTTTGGTCCACATTTATTGATGAAAATTTTCAGGTGAAACCATCGTTAGTTATTTCTTATGATATTGTTGGATGATTTTTATTTCTCGGTGTGAAATTTTCTTACCGAATCCCCCTCGTGCTTGAATTAATTGCAGTAAATTCATCTCGTACATGAATTTTCAAAGAAAATTCATGTACTCGAAAAATTTCCGGCAATAATTCAAGCACTTGGGTGATTACAATTGAAAATTGCTATTATCTCGGAATTCTGGCTATTTAGGTATTGGAACATGATATATCAATTCGAAGGGAATTCAGTCATCTTTCAGGATATTTCATAATATACAGGATGTTCCATTTAAAAAAACGCACTTCCAACCCTTTTCGTATCTAGCAGTAAGATCATGAATTTTGAAAGACACTGTATAACGCAGAACAAACTTTTCTATACAGAATCAAAGTACATGATCTTGATGAACTAAACACAAAATTGCAACTTCCTAAGAATCCAAATACTGCAGAAATAAACATTCAATTCGAGCTATCTTTATAGGAGAGTATGCAGCAGAAATAATCAGAAAGGAATGACACGTTCAAAAATGCGGTAATATACAGGGTGATCCATTTGAAATAACAAAGATGCTGCTACTTTCTGGTATAAGCTGCAACGCTGCATTGCTGAAAATATTCTAGATCGATTGACCAAGAGTAACTACTTGAGAAACCTAATTTTCAGAATGATCCTATGTCCCGTTCTCCGTAAACGTCTAAACCATCGACCGTGACCCACCCTGTATATTCATTTTTATACCATCTTCAGAGGTATGAGTTCTGAATCCGATACTATGACCAGTTTTCGAAATACTGTGCGTTAAAGTGGAGAATTACTGATTCTATCAGTTTTTTCTTCAAATTCAAAAGCCGGATTGATTTTATGGAGCGTCTATGAGTTTAATATGAGTTTAGGTCAAATGTGCATAGAAAGGTTCAGCTAAAAATATTTACTGTTACAGGGTTATTCACGAATAAATCACAATAGGTTTTTGCAAATACTCAAAATTCTACAGTTCCGTCACAGATAAATTATTCCATGAAGTTAATACCTAGTCGTTCACAATTTTGAGTCTGAAATACTTCATCATGATTACTTTTCATACAAGGTGAGCCATACAGCCAACCATACCAAAAATAATTATGCTTTGAAATAATTGAAATGAGAACTTTTTTGGTGAATTTTAAGTAACTGTATAACATTACATCAAGTATGCATAACCGTAAGAATTTTAAATATACAAGGTGATTTAGATATAAGCAAGATATAAATCGTTGAAGATTTGGAACTAAATATGGTTTGTTAACAAGACGTAAACCTTGTATTAAATCTGGTAACACCAAATCATTATTGTCAAGATGATGATCACATATTCTTAAAAACTCAGGTACATAAATGTCAGAAACAACAAACACAATAATTCTCTATTCAAGAGACATTCTATGTAGGTTTTCTTGGTCATTACATATTATGCAAGAATGCCTACGAGCTGGAAGGGCCGGTTGTTCAGTCCATAGTAAAATCCAAAGATTTATCAAACCTAGTTTGGGATCTAATCCTAGATTACCGTCAAATATGTTGTTCAGTAGAAATTCGACCATGGATAATGAAAACCAAGATTTTGCAGTTCATCTGAACTATTTCATGAAAAGTCAAAGTCAAAATATACTTTAGTGTCAGAAGTTTTTCAACTCATCGACGAAGTTTTTCATGTATGAATGAAAATGTGAAATAGTTAATGCATTATTGAATATAATGGTGATAGTCTTCCCGATCTGAACATAAATGCAGACTAAAGAGAGTACCACCACCATATGCACCATGGGGCGACTTAACAAATAAAAGGTGGCGTATTTGAAAACCAAGATTTTGCAGTTCATCTGAACTATTTCATGAAAAGTCAAAGTCAAAATATACTTTAGTGTCAGAAGTTTTTCAACTCATCGACGAAGTTTTTCATGTATGAATGAAAATGTGAAATAGTTAATGCATTATTGAATATAATGGTGATAGTCTTCCCGATCTGAACATAAATGCAGACTAAAGAGAGTACCACCACCATATGCACCATGGGGCGACTTAACAAATAAAAAGTGGCGTATTTGCTATTCCAACTGCGGGAAAAACATGGAAAACCCTACAGTACCACCTGAGGAGACGAGGACTCACTGATGCGAGAACGAGCTCATGTACCTTAATCAGAATAAAAATAAAACACATCACATCAAATATGATCAAACATTTTCCATTCTTAGTTTCTTACTTTCCTGTAATTTTTTGGAAAGCTTGGTAGAAAACGAACTCATAGAAGGCGCCTTAAACGATGAAATAGAATGAAATTCATGAGCAAACCATCTTATGTGATGGATCTTTTGAGGTAGATGTGAGATTTGTTCAAAATAGATATGTAAATATGTCCTAGCTGGTTCCCATGAAAAGGAAAATCCTGCATAGGAATGTGCCATTGTAATCTTGATGTACGTCAACCACAAAATAATTTTCAGTAATGGAATCATCACAAAAATACCTAATAGTATCAAATTACATGATACACTAACCAATTAGTTTTATTAGCTATTTCATGAGAAACCATTTCAAAATAATCCTCACAATGTCTTTTGATAATCTGTACCAAAATTTAAATTTTCATGTGACCATTTCTCGAAATGATTTTCACGTAATCTATAAGTACGAGGTGCCCTATTAGGACAATTTCAATAATATCTTAATAATCATTTATGTTATTACACCGTCCATGATCATCAAAGTGATTTTCGATTATTTCCGATTATTTTTCCCTACTATTTCATATTGCAGTTCTAATGTTGTTATGTCATTGAGTACCTAATCCATCGATTTTGATGGTTTAGCGAAACTTGGAATCAAACCAGGATTAAAGTTCTAACTATGTAGTGAACAACTCTATAAACCAAGATTCACATAAAACTGCAGATTATTTCTGACTGAACAACCGGCCCTAAAACGTATACAGTTCGGATTAATTAGTACTTGATTTAGTTCATCTCTCACAGCATTAGAACAATTTATGCAAATTCTTGTATTTTCACCAACATCTATGGAAGAAATCCAGCAGCGTACCTTCTGAAAGAAGCAACTTGCAAATCATCAATACTTTCTTCTTGGTTTAAGCGAATCAACTGTCTAGGTGGAAACTGTCTTTCACGCCATTTCGTAACAACAACAAAAACAACAAATAGAAAAATCTCACCACAATATTGATGAACTCAACGAAAATAACTTCGAAAACCACAAGACTAATGTATTGTCGAAAATATACTAGACAAATGTCGCACAATGTGACACTTTATAAGATGTTTTATGACATAAGCCCACTTCGATATGAACCAAAAATATTTAGATCCAACTCAGTGCTATAAAAATATTGAGCTAGACATGGATTTCAAGGCATTCATCTAATATTCATCACTATATTATATTCATAACTTTGGGGCATACAAGGTGATTCATTTTTTACCTTTTCAAATAAAAATATTCAAAATCCACGAGAATCACAACAAATGCTCGACAAACTGTAAGAAAGTAATTGAAACAGGTGCTTTGTTGATGAATACAAATTCTTAATTAATGAATTTGTAATTGATTATGCAACAGTACAGAAATGCACCAGCCTGATGACTTATAATGAATTGTCAATTTCACAACTTGTTGATTCATTGCGAGCGGCACTTCTTGTTTATTGGAATCGAAATTTTTCGTGGGTTGAATTGTCAGCGGAATCATTTAAGAAAATGGATGCTACCTTACGCATTTAGCGGCATTTAGATACAAGAGGTTGTTCAAAGATAGGGGCGCAATTTCATTTAAATGGTCTAGTTTAATCAGCAACGTAGTTGATTGAGATTTATGATTTACCATACGTTTGTATGCTATCAAATAAACGTTGTGGGATGTACTTGGAAAACCACTATAAAAAATACCCATCAAAACATCTACCTTAGTGGTGGTGTGGAAATGAATTAAACGGTTCACTTAATTTTCTGATATTTGTTGTAATTTACGTTTGTACCTTTGGTTCAATTCTTGCATGCATGAATCATCCTAAATGAACATTTTAGTTGCTGAAAAAAGTATATTTATAAAGTGATAACCGAGGTAATGACTATGATAAGATTTATACTTTTCAATATACCTAGTATATAACTCGCTCTACACGTATATTGTGAAGTACCTACCTATAGAAATAGGTACGAATTATTCCTACACAAGAAGATGGATAATTAGCATCTTTTTGGGGGTGATAGCGCAGTGGGTAAGGGCGCTCATGAAGTTACTCAAAATTCACTAAAAAAGTTCTCATTTCAATTATTTCAAAGCATAATTATTTTTGGTATGGTTGGCTGTTTGGCTCACCCTGCATGAAAAGTAATCATAATGAAGTATTTCAGACTCAAAGTCATAAATAACTAGGTATTAACTTCATGGAATTATTTATTTGTGACGGAACTGTAGAATTTTGAGTATTTGCAAAAACCTATTGTGATTTATTCGTGAATAACCCTGTAACAGTATATATTTTTAGCTCAACCTTTCTATGTGCATCTGACCGAAACTCATATTAAACTCATAGGCGCAACATAAAATCCATCCAGCTTTTCAATTTGAAGAAAAAACTGATAAAATCAGTAATTCTCCACCTTAACGCCCTGTACGAGGATATTTTGAAAAATTCTTAGCCTACTATAGAAGCAAACAAAATTTAAATGTCAAAATATTTTATTACTCAACATTTTTTCCTCTTAATTCGATACATTTATTACAGCGAACCTGCAACGTCTCTAGACCTTTCAAAAAAAATGTTTCTTCTTGCTCTGCAAACCAGACCTCCACAGCTTTTATTATCTCCTCGTTGGAAGAAAATTTACGAACTTTTAAACTTTTTTTCAGTTGAGAAAAGAGATGATAGTCGGACGGAGCCAAATCTGGTGAATAAGGGGGTGTTCCTGTAATTCAAACCCCAAATCACGAATTTTTGCATGGCAACATGAGATTTATGTGCAGGGGCGTTGTCCTGAAAAAACAAACACCTTTGAATAGCTTTCCGCGTCTTTTCTCTTTAATTTTTTCCGTAGAGTAGTCAATAATGTCGAATAGTAATCTCCAGTTATTGTTCTTCCTTTATCCAAAAAATCAATCATGATTACTCCATGGCAATCCCAAAAAACTGAAGCAAGAACTTTTCCAGCAGATTTTTGGTCACGAAACTTCTTAGGTCTTGGAGAACCGGAGTGTCGCCATTCCATCGATTGTTGCTTTGTTTCTGGATCGTAGAAATGTACTCAAGTCTCATCCATAGCAACAATTCGGTTTAAGAAGTCTACATCGTTTTCAAATCGAGTACAGATCGAACGCGATGCTACTACCCTTGCACGCTTTCATTTTATTTTATTTTATTTTATTTAATTTGCAATCAGCAGGCACTTAGCCCAATTACAGATAACAATACAATACCTTATAACTAGTACACTAGTGAGTGTCACACAAAAAATTAACGTTATAACTTCTAATAACTTCCCAGTATGTTTAGTAAATAGGAAACACCAAACTAACATAAAGTTTACATTTGCAATATTTCATTAATTTGTTTTTTGAATACAGAGATTCTGTCAAAAAATACATCCGTGCTGTCGAGATAATTATTGGCTAGGTTACAGAGTCGATAAATAGGAGCATTTTCCCCTAGATTTGAATGAGGTGTTGAAAGACCGAAAAGAATAGATTTGTTCCTTTTATTGTATTGTGGGACTGAAAACAGTAATTTTGCTAAGACTTGAGTGCAGTCGACATTCCCATTGATAATCTTGGTCAACATTCAAACAATTGACGGGAACTATATGATGAACGCGTTCATCGTATGAAATATTCAGTGCTTCAGATATCCGTTTTAGCCCATTTCCACTGTGTGTTAAAATCATGTCATGAACTGCATCGATATTTTCGGGGACTGACACAGAAACTGGCCTTCACGATCGGTCATCATCTTCAATGGAAAATTTACCTCTTTTGAAGCTTGCAGTCCAATTCTTTACGGTCGCATACGAAGAACATTGATCACCAAGGGTATTAAGCATATTTTCGAAAATCTGCTTACCTCTTAACCATTTTAAATACAGGTACTTGATTTTAGCTCAATACTCCATTTTTTTATTTTCACAATCTCGGTGGACATATTTTTTCTTTTAATTTATTGCGTAATTCTGGTTTACTTTTTTGACGTCAAACTTTGCACTGACACTTCTAATATGTTATTATTCGTTGCTATGGTAACGCAATATTTTGTTTATGCAGTGAACTGGTCTAGGCTAACTAGATATCAATACATCCCCGTATCTCGAAAACTGGTCATAGTATTGGATTCAGAATTCATGCCTCTGAAGATGGTATGAAAATCAATGTATAGTGAGAAAATAGTTACATTTGACGGAGGAAATGTTTGAATACTGGTTGTTCATGTTTTTTGTACATTTCCCAAAATAGACTACCTCCCTATGAATAAACCACTTTGAATATTTTGGAGATTAGAGACACACATATGTTTGTGGTATTATTTTTCCCAAAAATCAATCCCTAAATACAGGGTTTCGAATTAATCCAAAAAAAAAATATTTTGTCTTGTGGTTCTCTCTGTGAAACACCCTGTATAAAAAATGTATACTGTGTTATATTTTCTCGTCAAAATACTATATCGAAAAGAACGTTTCAAGAACATGCCTCCATGACGTCACAGTAGAAAAAGTGAATTTTGGCAAAAAACTACCGTCATACATTCGTGAATCACCTTGTAAATATAAATATTTTTAATCATACGTATCCACTAATTTCATCACTAGAACATGTAAACGTCTGCATGCAACAGAAATCCAATATAACTTTAAATAAATAAAAAAAAAATCCGAAAATCTGGACAATTTTCAACTTTAAGAAAACTAGCTATAGGATTGGATTGGGCCCATCGACACTTTTGGTTACTGAGTCGGGTACAACAACATACCAAACTTTCAGAAAATTTGACCGGTCGCCACTTTACATTAGAAAAGTGCGGGGTCCTTTGCTGAAATTTTATTATGTTATCGTGAAATGGGTCTTCATTATAATGGGAGAAATTTTAATGATTTTGTATGCGTCGTTTCTGAGATATTTGCAGTCAAAGTTCTTGAAAACGTCGTATTTGGGTGGAATTGACAAAGAAAAAAAACTGTTTTGTTAGTCGAAATAAGACAAATGCAGAATGAATGTACTCATCGGAACTCGTTAACATGTCCAATTATAATCGTGTTTATGAAAGTTTAGGGTGAATACGGGGAATAGTAAAAAAAGTTGTTTTTCGGGATTTTTATTATACCACTATTCCAGAACCAACAAGTTATATTTTGGCAAGACATTATAGTTTTAGTCTCCTCTAGCTGATAAATACGTGTTTCGTTTCTTGATAGCTTTCTTTGTTTGGAATATGGATTTTTAAAATTTTACTCTGAAACAACTGACTGGTCGTTTCTTACTACAAAAAAAATTATTACTGGTGTTGGTTGAATAAAAGATAAGGTAACTTTCTGATGATTTCAGTGTTCAATATTACCTTCCTCTCAGTGTTACATTTCTTTGTTTGGTCATTTACTGAATATTTCATGACAATATCAGTTGTTAAATCGTTGTTAAATCGTGTCATGAGATATATTTGCTCCCAGTAATTTGCTAATTTCGACGTTTTAAGTTCCTCTAAGTATATCGAAAGTGGTATCAAAATCTACAGAAAAGTCTCATACACCTGTTACTATTCATAAATCTCAAGCAAGAAGTGTCCTTTCAAGCAGAAACTGCAATTAGTGCAATGAATTAAACATCAGTCCCAGAAAAAACTTGTGCAAGCAATAAAAACACTTCAAATAAAAAGAGCATTCTGCTCGTGCTTCTTTGTGACCAGTGGCGTAGCAAATTGAATCTGCAAATCACCTATAAAAATGGAAACTTGTGTGAAGTGCAATAAAAAGTTTGATCCTGGTCAAGTATTCGCATGTGATAGTTGTAAATTACTACTATGTACTGAATGTGGAAATTTAACAGGATCTGAAGTAAAGTGTATGCAGTTGAAAACCAGAAGAAAACTAAAGTTTTTCTGTGAGCAGTGTGAGGATGGTTTTTATAAAGTCCCAGCTCTCATCAAGGAAGTATCGGAACTTAAAGAACTTGTTATAAAACTTACAACTAAAGAAGACAACTCGCAAGTATCATTTTCAACTGATGTACGTCAGACACCTAACATGGAAGAAATTATTTCAGAAATGCTTGATAGGCAAAATAGAGCTTCAAATGTTATAATTTACAATATAAATGAATCCCAGAAAAATTCACAAAATGAACGTAAATCAGAAGATAAGAAAGCAGTTGAAAACATTTTAGTCAACTACAATATAAACAAAAACAATTTAAAATTATTTAGGCTCGGAAAATTCAATGCAACTAAAATCAGGCCAATTAAAGTTATCCTAAGCTCTCCAGAAGACGCTAAACTTGTTCTGAAAAACAAATCGACTGAAATCCCAGTAATAAGAATATCTGGAGACCAAACCAAAGCACAGCAAGAATACTTTAAACGCATCAAAGCCAAACTTGAAGAGTATAAAAGAAATGGTGACGAAACAAAAACAATAAAATTTATCAACAATAAGCCAACAATAGTCGATAAAAATGAAACCTCACAACGAAAAAACATGTAAATAACCCTAGTATAAATATCTACACTGATATAATCTACTTGAACGCTCAGAGTTTATTAAATAAAATCGATCAAATTCAAATAAGCATTATGAGCTACTACCCAAAAATACTTCTAGTTAGTGAGGCAAGAGTAACAAGTGAAATTCAAGATTCAGAAATCAAACTTGATGGTTACAGTCATATTAGATGTGATTCCCCAAATCGCCATACTGGAGGTGTTGTGATGTATGTGAAAGATGGTCTGCAGTTTTCAACAAAGAAGTCTTACATATTACAGGATAACTACTGGTGTAAGGTGGTAAAGGTTAACTTTGGTGGGTGTCAATGGTTAGTAGGGTGCCTTTATCATTCTCCATCTAGCTCCGATGCGTTATTCTTAGAAAATTTTGAAAATAATTGCGATGATCTCTTTGCTAGTAATATGCGTTGTATTTTGGTGGGAGATTTTAATTTAGATTTTTTAAATAACAGTTTTTACGTAAATAAAATCAAAGCAATGTTCTTACAATATGGAATTGATCAATTGATACTTGACCCTACCAGAATAACAAATGAAAGTGAAACTCTAATTGACTATGTACTAGTAAATAATAATTTTGCAAACTGTTTTGTTCATGATACTCCTAAATTAAGTGATCATTCTTTAATATCTATTTGTCTCAAAAATAATGACAGAAATGAAAATACTTCCATTAAAATGTATAGAAATCTCAGTGAACAGAATTTGGATAAAATTAAACTAGATTTAATTCCATGTGATTGGAATTTAAATTCAACAGATGTAAATGCTATATATCAATTTTTTTTAAAAAACTGTGAAGCAGTCATCAATAAGATAGCACCAATTCAAGTATGTCATTACAAAAGTAACATACCATGGTTTGACAATGAAATTCATAAAAAAATAAAGCACCGTGATAGAACATATAAAGATTTTGTATCAACTACGGATGAGAATAAAAATGTTAAATGGGAAGAATTTAAGAAACAAAGAAATGAAGTTGTAAATATATTGAAAAAGAAAAAAGAGCACTATTACTTCGAAAAAATAGATAGGTATAAAAACAACTCTCAACTTATGTGGAAAACATTAAAAAAACTAATAAATTCAAATTGCCAATATTTTCCAAGCTCTATAGAATTTAATTCAACTAACCAAATAAATATAGTGAGGAATAAAACTAAAATAGTTAACGAATTTAACTATTACTTTATAAATAGTATTCACCAGATCGTTGATAGTATTGATTATGTTCAAGAACGGAAATTGTACAATTATAATTTATATCACAATTTTTCCGAATTTCAACCATTAACCATGAATGAACTAAGTCTACTGATTAAATCCTTAGATAACAAAAACAGTGTTAACGAAATTTTAAATGCAAAAATGCTCAAAGAAATCTTTGAGACTTGTGGTCATATAATTTTGAACCTTATAAATACTTCTCTTCAAACTTCAAAACTGCCAATTTCTTTAAAAGTTAGTACTGTACGTAGTCCTATACCAAAGGTAAGCAATACAATCAAGGCAAGCGAATTTCGACCGATAAATACATTACCACCAATAAAAAAGATCATTGAATTAGCTGTTTACAAGCAGATTTTAGAACACGTTGAAAAAAATGAAATTCTAATAAATAATCAATCTGGTTTTCGAAAGAAATATTCATGCGAATCTGCATTACAACTAGCCCTGTCTAAGTTCAAAAGAGAAATTAATAACAATAATTATGTGGTAGTGGTTTTTCTTGATCTAAAAAGGGCTTTTGAAACGATTGATCGTAATATGCTTTTGATGAAATTAAGAGGATATGGCATAGATGGTAATGTTTATCAATGGTTAGCTGACTATTTGTCTCATAGAAAGCAAAAAGTTAGAGTCCGTGATGACATCTCACAAGAATCTGGTATAAATAAGGGCGTTCCACAAGGTAACGTTTTAGGACCACTGCTTTTCATTTTATACTTAAATGACATAAACCTGTTTGTTAATGTAGACTTCGTAAATTTATTTGCAGATGATACACTTTTGGCATGCTATGATTCTAACTTAGATAAAGCTATTAAAAAAATGAATTCTGCACTAAAGGAGGTCAATGATTATCTTATCACTAATAAATTGAAACTAAACACAACCAAAACAAAAAGTACGATAATAACAACCAAATATAAGTTTAACTCTCTTGATTTGAACGAAATAAATTTGCAAATAAATAATGAAAAAATTGAAATTGCAACATCTATTAAATACCTTGGATTTCAGTTAGATAATGTATTACACTTTGGAAATCATTTCGATTATATATGTAAAGAAATATCAAAAAAACTTTATTTTTTTGCTAGAATTTCCAAAAATCTATCCACTCAGAACAGAATTACTGTATATAATGCAATTATTCAGCCGCATTTTGACTATTGTGCATCTATTATTTATCTTTTCAACTTGAATCAAACATCAAAACTACAAAAACTTCAAAATCGCGGAATGCGTATAGTACTGAAAACGAATAGATACACAGAGATACGAGTAATGTTACAATCATTGCAGTGGCTATCAGTTTATATGCGGTTGTATTACATGACTATGATTTTTATTTATAAAATACTCAATAACCTTGCACCTCCATACTTCTGTGAATTTATCAATTTGAATTTAGATATTCATAATTATGCCACAAGAAATAATTCTAATTTGCATGTATGTAGAACGAATAAGAGAAGTTCTATGAATTCTTTGTATTTTAAAGGCTTCGATGCATACAATAAATTACCACCCATAGTTAAATCTAGTCCATCGTTGAGAATTTTTAAAAAACATTTAATGGAACATATTCAAACCATAAGATAGCATGTAAGTTTTCATAACATTTTTTAAAAATTATTTTAACATATGTTTGTATTTTATAGTTATTTATTTATACGTTAATGTACTTACTATTATTGTTACTATTATATTAGGGTTACCTATTTCAATAAAGATTATCTTCTTCTTGTTGTGGTTGTGGTAATATTTCAAAAAGAGTTTCGCTAATTTGGTGAGTGGAATGAGGTTCGAATAAACGAAATGGTTTTGAGATATTCAATATAAACATTGTAAATGACCTGAAAACAATTGTAACGCATCCTGTATTTGAATGAAAGGCAATAGATCAACATTGGCAATAAATAATTTTTTTTGTTGTAAAAAACGACTTGACAAGTGTTTACAGTGTTGAGGTATAATCGAAAATCGAACAAAATCGTATTTGAAACACAGAGAGTATCAAGAAACAAAATACGTTTTCATCTCCTAGAATAAACTGAAACTATGATGTCCTACCAGAATTATACTAATTGGTTCTGAAATAGTGCTAGAAACAAAATCTCAAAAAATGACTTTTTTTACTATGCCCCGTATACTTCCTAATGTACCATCATTCATAAAATTATAATTGGACATGTTAACGAGTCGATAAATATATTTTTAAATTGAATACGTCTTATTTCGACAAAGAAAAAAGTATTTTTCTTAGTCAATCCTACCCAATTACGACGTTTTCACAAACTTCGGCCACTTAGAGAGAAATCTATTTTCCGTAAAGACATAGTGCGTTACAATGAGTTAGAAGATTTTCTGAAAACCTGCGACACGATTACAACTTTAAAAAAAGAATTGAAAATATGTCTGTTACGCAAGTGTCATACATGATTGTCACTATTACTCTTGCCTACCAACTCAGTTCATGTTATAATGTGTATGAATTACAATATTTTTCAATCAACCAAAAAAGTTCATTCATTAAAAGGACCACATTGGTATGAAAACACGTCAAAATTTTAAATACATAACACAATACAGCACATGATATAAATGGGTTACAACATAAATACACAGTCAGTATACAATCATAAAATCATAAAATTCAACAATGTATGCTACATATTAAAATATTCTTCCAAAGTATAGAATAAGCCGCCCCTTAGAAGTTTTGATAGAGATTTTTTGAATTTGAAGTGGTTCTTTTGATCTTTTATGTCCTGAGGAACTTTGTTATATATTCGGATTCCAATGCTGAGAGGACAGTTCTGGGTTAATTTCAACCTATTTTGTGGGGTATTTAAAATATTTTGATTTCTTGTGAAATAGTTATAAATGTCTTTGCGACAAGGTACATTGTTTTTTCTTTTATATATGTAACAGGCAACTTCCAGTATGTAAAGACATGTGAGGGGTAATATCTCAAGTTTTTGGAAAAGAGGTTTACTTGGTTCTCGTTGACTTTTGCGTAGCAGATCTCTTATGCATTTTGTTTCAATACCTTCCCAAACATTGAGTAACCATCCACCTTAAGAAGTGGTTCTGAATATATGGAGATTCTGATCTAAATGAAAATGATAAATATGATGAATTACCGTTCCATTTTTATGAAATGTAGACCCATCCGAGTGAAGTAATTTTGTTGGAAAATTACTCTTGGTATGTATTATATTGATTATACACCTGAGATGATCCATTCTACTATCGAAATCATGTGGTAGAAGTACCTGGTACAACTGAATAAGAAACAGATGAAATTTATCCTGCGTTGAAATTTTTTGTACCGTAGTTCTTGAAATGCCTACATATTGGCTTAATTCTCTGGTAATATATTTTTTTTTCTTTGGTGTCTCGGCATCGACTGCTATGGTCATTAGCCACGTGTTCTGGATATACCTTGTTACTAACTCCATGCGCCACCTTAGGAGCAGCACTGTTAATTGGAACGCAACAGTGAATCGTGCAGGACTCACCCCAGTCCAGCCACGAGATTTGAATAATTTAATCGGTCAAATTAAATTTAAAAATCCCAGCCGCAACTGGTGCTCGTACTCCGGACCTTTCGACCCAAAGTCGGACGCTCTAACCACTGCGCCACGCTCCGACATCTCTCTGGTATTATTATTTGACTTTTTGTATAAAATTGTGTTTTAACGTATTTTCAATTCTGTCGTTATTCATCTGTCAAAAAGTATTTTGAGACCGTTAACCATGGTGGCTATGAATGGATAAGAATCAATGAATATGAAACTACATAGAGGGTGTTCCATCTGAAACTAGCGAAATTCACCATGTGTAATCGAAGTGAATCCAAATTTCATGGATGTTTTAGAAAATAGCTCGGGTCCTTGAAAACTCAGATACTTTTTGATCTTCCATAATAAGGTTCCGTAGAATTTTTGTCCTCTATGATTTTTCGTTATATTTGATTAAATTGTGAATATCTTGGCGACATTGCATCTGATCCCTGAAAATGAGGTGAGGTTGATATTTTGCAAGGACAATTATAATTTTTTGATTCTGAGTTGAGTGAGTTTTGTTTGGTTGGTAAATACTTCACACATTAAATGTTTCTTGATAAATACCTGATCAGTTGTAAGAAAATATACAGGGTGAGTTAGAATAAGATCGACAAACTGCGACTAATGATTCATCACCTGATTTTTGAAAAGTTGCCATCAAGGTATGTCCTGAAATGTATTCCCTTTGTGATACAGGGTTTCGAAATTACGAAAAAAAATAGATTTTTTTTTGTGCTCCAAAAAGGAAAAAATATCAAACTCAGTACACTAATCACGGTTCATCAACGTAATGATTTGTCATTAAAATTTTTAATTTTCGTTAAACAGTGGCGTAGTTACGAGGGTATGTTGTCATATTTTCATTCATTTTTACTTTGGACAAATAAATGGACAAATGAGCTTTCGACATCAGTAATGCTCATCTATACTCGACCTAAGTCATAACATTCCATGTGCCTGAAACTGGAGGTTTCTGAGAGAGTTGAGAAAAATTGACAATATGTTTGAGTAGCAACGTAATTTCATAAATATGCGCAATAATCGCAAAATTCTAATTTTTTACAACATATCAAGAATATTAGTCAACCTGCTGAACATTGCTTGATATTGGAAGAATCAGAAACATAGTAAGTATGGGTGAGTCAAAATAAGACCATTCATTTTTTCATTCATCATATTATCTGATCGAATCGATGTCGTGGAAACGATGAGTTCTGACTCACTGGTACTATGTTTTCGATTCTCCCTACATTATAAATGTTCAGGAGGTTAACAAATATTCCATTATGTTTTGAGGAATTAGTGTTATGCAATTATTGTACAGATGACATAGTGTTGGGACTCAGGACATATCTTCATTTTTTCTCAGTTATCTCAAAAACCTCTACTTTCAGGTACAACGCTTACTTGTCCATTCACTTGTGCAAAATAATATGAACGAAGATATAACCACATACCAACGTAACTATGCCACTTGTTTAAGAAAATTGAAAATTATAACTTGAAATTATCATGTTGTTGAACCCTGATTAGGGTACCAAGTTTGATATTTTTTCCTTCAGAAGTTTCAGAGAAACAAAAAATAAACCTAAATTTTTTTCGTTCTTTTGACACCCTGTATTTCAGAGGTGATGCATTTTTGGACATATCTTGATGGAAACTGTTCACCTCGAAATGAAATGAGGAATTTGTAGTCGGAAACATAAAATGAATTAAAGTCAACATCTTTTTGTGTATCGAATCAATCATCTGTGAGAGTTTCATTTCCTTTGCCAAAGTAACTATACAGTGCAACTTTATCTGATAATGTTTTGGTGAATTCGAAAAATTTGGCAACGTCGCATTTTTCATTTGTTATCTGACAGCTGTCAAATGTGATTACTTACTTCTGTCAACTCAAATGAATTACAGTTCAAATATTATTTATTTGTCAACTTCTCGGGTGTTATTTGGCCAATGATTTCCTCTATTTTCCCAAGATTTAGTATTAATAGTATCAAAATGGAACATTTATATTGTAAAATACGTGGGACATTTCCTTCCATAGGCGTGTTTTTGTGTATTTGTGACGTGACTAATATGACACTTTTTTCTAAAAAAAAGTATGTTACATACTTTTCCGAGATAAAATATTTATTGAAACAGTGATTTTTATCGTATTTGAAACATTCTGTGAAATTTTCAGTTGAATCACTTTGGTAACCATATTGTGCAATCTTACCCAATTTTTGTGTTTTAAACAACAGAAATTCGATCTGTCAAATAGTGAAGATTCTCAACAAAATAGCCCTTCGAAAATAGACGAGACGCTAAAATTTTCATTTGGTTTTTTGTAGAGCAACCCCAAATACTTGTCCCACAACATTGTTCTGGAAATTCAGATGCTCAATGTAACGGAAGTTTTACCTACCCTTGATGAGAATTGTAAAAGTTGTAACAATATCGCTCTAATGTGCCAAGGCGTACCTGAAAATACTGAACTGATACTTTCTCAGGCTCTTTCTTTCCGATATTTTCTTCAAAGTTACTAATCATAATCAATTAATAACGGTTGTCTTATTTTGTAATGTCCGACAAGATCAACAACACTAATGGCCGAATTCACTAAATTGAATCCTAAAGTTAGGAAATACCTATATCGGATTTAGGATTATCCAAGTGCAATTTGCGTTTCACCACACGTTAAGCTTAAGAGTGTTAGGGAAAATACCATCGTTAGGTTTTCATATCACTTTCAAGTAATACTTAACGCTTGGTGAAACGCAAATTGCATTTGGGCATTCGTAAATTCGATTTAAGTTTTTCCTAACTTTAGGAATTAGTTGATGAAATCGGCCATTAGAGTTCAATATTCAGATCCCAAAATTGGCAATAAGAAATGACAAATAAGGTAAAAGTAAGCTAAAGTGTTGTTACTTCCGTAGTTTCATCTCCTGAACACGAATTCGAAAGAATTTCGTGGAAGTCTCTTATACTTTTATAGTTATGACCTGTTGAATTTTGAAAATCGACCATTTTCCCCGCGAAAAATCGCACAAAATGCCTCCTCCTTTTTATTGACAATTTTTTAATACCCTAATCAACTCATATTTCACAATTACAAGCACTAAAACCAAACAGTTTACACAAAAATTCAACCTTCGTAAAAAGTATACCTAACCTTTCTAAAATCTCTTGAATGAACGCCAATGAAGAGTGAGGTTAAGTATAGTGTAAAATAAGAAGGTTAATTTTTTCCGTAAAACGTTTGGTTTTGGTGCTTGTATTTGTGAAAAAAGAAATGATCAGAGAATGAAAAAGTGTCGACAAAAAGAAGGAGTCCTTTTCGGTAAAGGTAAAGAATATGGGTCCAGCTGGGATTTTGATAAAATTTTTACAGACGTTTTAAAACATCGTAAAAACACTAGAGCAATCGAAATTTTTGCGCGGAAAGAGCATTTTTTATTTTTTTTTTTTTGATAAAACATGTGTGGGAACTTACTTTTGAGAGACACAATTACAAACCGTTGGACGGAGTTAAAACGTATTTTTCATTTCAAACCCATTGACTTGAACTTCAAACACTTCTATCCAACAATATGGAGTAATTCATAGTACCTAATAAACTTCAAAAATTAAAAAAACACGCGAAAAGATTTTTATTCAATGTACATAAACAACCAGTTTATTTGACAAATGTTAAATGACAGGTCACTTTTAACACGAAATTAATAATGCCACGTTGCCAATTCTATTACACGGAAGAGTGACGGTTAAGTCTCGTTCATACCCTCGCGAATTTCTCAATTTTTCTGCAAATAAAATGGCTGCCGACATGGTTCAGCATCAACGAATGGTCCGGCATGACTGGCAGCCACTTCATTTGCCGAAAAATTGCGAAATTTGCGAGGATACGAACAAGTATTCATGGAAATTTAAGTTAAACTACAAGAAAGTGAAAAATTTATCGAATTCTCAATCGAGTTTATTAAAGGTTTCTGACATTAACATTCAAAATAACTTTTGACTGCTGAATGTCAAATCCGCGCGGATTTGCGAAATGTCGGCCGAACGCGCTCGCTTCGCTCGCATATGGTCTATTATGTTTTATAGTTCTCATTTCAAATTGTAACATTGGTTTGTGGAATTTACAAAATTGTTGACCAGTTAGGAAAACCAGCGCGTTCGGCCGACATTCGGCAAATCCGCGCGTGCGGATTTACCGAATGTCGGCCGAACGCGCTCGCTTCGCTCGCATGGTCTATTTTATGTCATAGTTCTCATTTAAAATTATATCCTAGGTTCGTGTAAGGAATTGACAGAATTGTTGACCAGTTAGGAAAATCCGCGCGTTCGGCCGACAAATCCGCGCGCGCGGATTTGCGAAATGTCGGCCGAACGCGCTCGCTTCGCTCGCATATGGTCTATTTTATATAATAGCTCCTTTTTCAAATCAAATTATAGATTGCGGAAGATATGAATATATGAAGTGAATCTGTAATGAAAAAGTGCGCATTCTTCACCTATTCCAAACTTTTTTTTTCATCTCAACACATTAACTTCCTATATATTTATTTATTCGCCCGTTATATGCAATTTCCTGTGAGACATTTAAAAATTCGCCACAAATAATTTGATCTGAAGAAATTTCACACCCTAAAATATTTTTCATAACAATCCAGATACCAACAAAAACGCATATTCCTGCTAACAAACAAAAACTAATCATTATCAATGTCTTTCTTTGAATCGACAATGAATGTTGTGCGTTTATTGAAAATAGAGAAAAGTTAAAAAAAATTCCATCTCTAAGAGCAAGAGTTCCAATCGACCAGACTTCATATGGGCAATTTGCATGGGCTATTCAGAACGATAGTACCTGGATTTGTCTGATTTGGAATATTAATCCAAATTCGAATGGTTATTCTGTATACATGAGGTTAGGTTAGGTTGAGTTGAAGTTGGATAATAATTTACGCATGTTCTAATTGTTCCATGCGGATCAGTCTGGTCGATTAGAACTTTTGCTTTGAGGTACTAAGTCTCGTTCATACCCTCGCGAATTTCGCAATTTCTTTACGAATGAAATGGCTGACAACAATGAATGGTCCGGCATGACTGACAGCCATTTTATTCCCAGAAAAATTGAGAAATTCGCGAGGGTATGAACAAGTCTTTAAACTATCAGAAATCTCTATTGGCAACGTCGCAGTTCCAATTTATTCACTTGTCAACAAATTATAAATTAAGTATATCTGCATAATAAAAGTAGCTTTTTTAACCTTTTCCTTACTATTCGAAGCTTATTCTGCTAATGAATTGATACTTCTGTATATGTAGAAAGTGTTATCAATACAGCACAGTTCATTAACATTGAAAAAATAGGTAAAATAACCCATCGAACAAATTGAATTTGTCTGTCTTGAAAGTGAGTATCCACATTTATTTTTTCAAAAATAAAATAGAAAAATGTGTTTCCGCGCCAAAATTTTTTTTTTATTCATTTTATCGCGTTTTAGAGCATCTGTAAAAAAAAATTCAAAATCCCAGCTGGACCCATATTCTTTACTTTTTCCGGCATTTTCTGTGATTTTTACCGAAAAAATCGTGTTTAAAAATTGTTGATTTTCAAGATTAAAAAGGTCATAACTCGAAAAGTATAAGAGACCCCCACAAAATTCTTTCGGATTAATGTTTGGGGGAGAAAACTACGTAAGTAACATAACTTTCCTTTTTATTTCGAGAATGAGCCCGACAAGCATACCTTCACCTCATTTTTACTTACTTTCGGACTTCTATAGTGTCGCATTGCTGAGTAGTGAAGTTTGTGCTGGGGACTTTTTTCTAGGGTTACACGACGGACAGATCACTGTGACCCACTAGCACAAAAAAAAAGTTAAAAAGTGATAAAAGTGTGAAGCGTTTTTGAAATCCTCGGATGGTATCAGGCACCACATCCTCCACTAAAAGTATAGTTCTTGGGTAAAATTCCGTTAACCGGGCGCTACAAGCTATCAAAAAAATTTTTTTGAGACTTACGTAGTTTGACCTCCTGAATAAAAAATCCAAATGAAATTTTTGGCGGTCTCAAGTAATTTCGGAGATACGGGCCTTTTTTTGAATGAAAACTGGCTTTTTCTAGCACACGCTTCTTCTTCGAAAAACACACTCAAATGCCTTCTGATTTTCACCAGCACAATATACACACCCTAATTCACCAGTTTTACACTTTTTTTTTTTTCATTGAAAACAGTTTTTCATCAACAAATTCTATTTTATTTTAGCAATAACAAAATCAACAAATTCATGCTGTTTTGTTTAGTTAATATCTGACAGGTTGGTCACAATGGAATTGACGTAAGGGCGAAGCGACATTGCCAGTGTGATTCTAGAAATATTCAATTCACGTATAAAGTCTTGTTCATACCCTCGGGAATTTCGCAGTTTTTTTGCGAATAAATTGTCTGCCGACATGATTTTGCATCGACGATTGGTCCGGCATGACTGGCAGCCATTTTATTTGCAGAAAAATTGCGAAATTCGCGAGGGTTTGAACAAGAATTAACATGGAATATTTTAGTAAATAAGTAAGAAAAATGAGTTGATAACCACAAAATTTTCCCATCAACACTTTAACTGCACCTATGAAACAATGGTACTTATACTGTTTCTAAATGACTATCAAAATTCAAAGGACGAGACAGATCACGGAAATGTGCGCAAACATAACATGAATACACATGCGCACAAAAAATAATGAGCACTTTTCACATAAAATGAACCTACTTCAATGACTTTAACTTATCCCGACAGACCCGATCTCATGCAAACCCAACCGAACTTACCCGACTATACAATACAGTTAGGTTTCATCTTTTCTATCTGTTTGCGCATGCGCACTTACCAAAAATGAATATTTGTGATCCGACACGTTTATTCAAGTAATTATTTGTTCACAAAAAATGCCTCCTAGCTCTGTGCATTCAAAATATTAATACCAAGACTTTTTCCAAATCCTTGTTTCATACCGAGGTAGCCAGTATCAATGTCTTTCATTGAATCAACAACAGCGAGTCTTAAAAACTTTACAATACAATGCGACGTTGTCAGATTCCCTAAAATTCCTGAATACTGAATACTCATGAATATGAAGTGTTTGTAGTAGATAGTTTTCAGAAGTATTGGCGCCCTAGAGACTGGCACTTTTTTCACAAATAATAATAATAATGAAAATTCCTCATAAACACTCGAAGAGTGAACCATTCTTAGTGAAGATATTCAGCAAGAAATACGTAAGCAAAGCGAGCACGCGCATTCCTATTACTAGTTTGTAACTTATGTAACTTATCTCTTACTTCTTGGTGAAGATATCGGCGAGACAGACACGAGCGCGCGCATTTCCATTACTACTTTGTCGATTTCTGTCAACTTTGAGTAGAAATTTTCATACCTTATCTGTTAGTGAACAAGACCAGAAATACGAGAGCGAAGCGAGCGCGCGCATTCCCATTACTACTTTGTCGATTTCTGTCAAGTTTGAGTAGAAATTTTCATACCTTATCTGTTACTGAACAAGACCAGAAATACGCGAGCGAAGCGAGCGCGCTCGCCCGACATTTCGCAAATCCGCGCGCGAAATGTCGGGCGAGCGCGCTCGCTTCGCTCGCGTATTTCTGGTCTTGTTCACTAACAGATAAGGTGTGAAGACTTCTACTCAAACTTGACAGAAATCGACAAAGTAGTAATGGAAATGCGCGCGCTCGTGTCTGTCTCGCAGATATCTTCACCAAGAAGTGAGAGATAAGTTACATAAGTTACAAAGTAGTAATAGGAATGCGCGTGCTCGCTTTGTTACGTATTTCTTGCTGAATATCTTCACTAAGAATGGTTCACTGTTCGAGTGTTTATGAGGAACTATCATTATTATTATTATTTGTGAAAAATGTGCCAGTCTCTAGGGCGCCAATACTCCTGAAAACTATCCACTACAAACACTTCATATGCATGAGTATTCAGTATTCAGGAATTTTAGGGAATCTGACAACGTCGCATTGTATTGTAAAGTTTTTAAGACTCGCTGTTGTTGATTCAATGAAAGACATTGATACTTGCTACCTCGGTATGAAACAAGCCATTTCGTTGTGAGAACAGGATATGGAAAATTCTTGGTATCAATATTTTGAATGCACAAAAGATATTTTCAAATAGACAGAGCTAGGAGGCATTTTTTGCGAACAAATAATTACTTGAATAAACGTGTCGGATCACAAACATTCATTTTTGGTAAGTGCGCATGCGCAAACAGATAGAAAAGATGAAACCTAACTGTATTGTATAGTCGGGTAAGTTCGGTTGGGTTTGCATGAGATCGGGTCTGTCGGGATAAGTTATAGTCATTGAAGTAGGTTCATTTTATGTGAAAAGTGCTCATTATTTTTTGTGCGCATGTGTATTGATGTTATGTTTGCGCACATTTCCGTGATCTGTCTCGTCCTTTGAATTTTGCTAGTCATTTAGAAACAGTATAAGTACCATTGTTTCATAGGTGCAGTTAAAGTGTTGATGGGAATATTTTGTGGTTATCAACTCATTTTTCTTATTCATTCACTAAAATATTCCATGTTAAGTCTTGTTCAAACCCTCGCGAATTTCGCAATTTTTCTGCGAATAAAATGGCTGCCAGTCATGCCGGACCAATCGTCGATGCAGAACCATGTCGGCAGACATTTTATTCGCAAAAAAACTGCGAAATTCGCGGGGGTATGAACAAGACTCTATACGTGAATTGAATATTTCTAGAATCACACTGGCAATGTCGCTTCGCCCTTACGTCAATTCCATTGTGACCAACCTGACAGATATTAACTAAACAAAACAGCATGAATTTGTTGATTTTGTTATTGCTAAAATAAAGTAGAATTTGTTGATAAAAAACTGTTTTCAATGAAAAAAAAAAGTGTAAAACTGGTGAATTAGGGTGTGTATATTATGCTGGTGAAAATCAGGAGGCATTTGAGTGTGTTTTTCGAAGAAGAAACATGTGCTAGAAAAAGCCAGTTTTCACTCAAAAAAAGGCCCGTATCTCCGAAATTACTCGAGACCGCCAAAAATTTCATTTGGATTTTTTATTCAGAAGGTCAAACTACGTAAGTCTCAAAAAAATTTTTTTGATAGCTTGTAGCGCCCAGTTAACGGAATTTTACCAAAAATGAAAAAACTTAGTTTATTCATTTGAACACGTAACAAAGTAATGCAATTGTGATTACAAATTCAAATCACGACATTAACCACGATATGCTACCAAACTGTTGGGTCACGAGCTCTAGTCAAATATTTTTCGTTTCTTTTCCGTTGACAGAGTGACAGGAATAAGGTCAGATCATCGGCTACCAAATTTGGCAAGTTCATCGGATATTATCAAAAGAATGATAACTGACAACTTGAACACTGGGTTCTATTCAGATTTTCATCTTGACTATATCATATGAGTTTTATATTTTGATTTTGTATGTTTGAACTAATGAAAGTTTTCAATTCCTCGACATACTTTCATGAGACAAAATTTAAGTGCAAAATCGGCATTCATTCAGAGCACGCACACTTTTTATGCAAAAAGTCTTTCGGTCTAATTGTCCAAAATTTCAATATGTTATAGAACTGACACACTGAACAAAAGTTATCATGGGTATTTTACGAAATACGGAGTGTTGAGTTATAAAATGTCACTTTCATACCATTATTGACTGATCTTTATTGCGGGTAATATCATTGAATTATTAGTGAGTTTTTGATCTACACCATAGTATCAAACTTGACCAGTGCAACACTACATTTTCTGAGTATTTTTTAAAAATATATACAGGGTATATCATGCTTTTTTCTGAGTTACTCAAAATGAAAATAATTATACGTTATGGGTCGGATAGCTAATACGCGAGCTCAGATTTGCGAAATATCAGGCGAGCGCCTACATTCCCATCACTACTATGTCACCCGACATTTCGCAAATACGCGCGCAAAGAGCGTGCTCGCTCCGCTCGTGTGTTTGTTTTCTTGTTCTTCACTAACAGATGACGGATGAAAGTTTGTACTCAGAGTTGACAGAAACTGACAAAGTATTGATGGGAATGTGCACGCTCGCCCGACATTTCGCAAATCCGCGCGAGCACGCTCCTTGCGCGCGCATTTGCGAAATGTCGGGTGACAAAGTAGTGATGGGAATGCTTGTGCTCGTCCGACATTTTGCAAATCTACGCGCGCGGATTTGCGAAATGTCGGGAGAGCGCGCTCGCTTTGATCGCGTATTTCTGGTCTCATTCACTAACAAATAGGAGATGAAAATTTCTACTTCAAGTTGACAGAAATCGACAAAGTGGTTACGGAAATGCGCGCGCCCGTACCTTTCTTGCAGATATCTTCACCAAGAAGTAAGAGATAAGTTACATAAGTTACAAAGTAGTCATAGGAATGCGCGTGCTCGCTTTGCTAGCATATTTCTTGATGAATATCTTCACTAAGAATGGTTTACTCTTCGAGTGTTTATGAGCAACTATCATTATTATTGATGAAAAAATTGCCAGTTTCTGGAGCGCCAATACTTCTGAAAACTATTCACTACAAACATTTCTTATTCATGAGTATTCAGTATGCATGAATTTTAGGGAATCTGACAACGTAGCATTGTACTCTTATAAAGTTTTTAAGATTCGTTGTTGTTGTTGATTCAATAATAGTTATTTATGTATCAAGGGCGTAAAGAAGGCGTTTATGGCCTGCGGCGTGGATGATGGCCCGATGGCGTTAGCCGAGGGCCATCACACGCCGAAGGCCTTAAACGCATTTTACGCACGTGATACATACAAAATTTTATGCACTAGCGGTTTTATAGCGCGAATCACAAATACTGACTTAAATTGCAATGGTCTACATGTTTCATACGTTATGCATACAATAATTAAGGGTAACATAATATGAGGAATGTGAAACTATAGTAGCTGAGTGCTATATTGGAGAATCTATTTCAAATAAATAGATCATCACCGAAAAAATTGCTAACGATTATGAACAAATGTTAGAAAGAGTATTGCTCTATTGAACTGAAATGATTCTAATTCGTGTTAGGAATTGCATGAAATGATGTATGAGTATGGACAATTTGAGAATTTTGTCTACTTTACGACCTACCGGGCCATAATGCACGGGCGGTAAAGTGCCACTTTACGCCCGGCGAACCGGGCGGTAAAGTGTACTTTACCGCCCGCTAGTGCATAAAAGACATTTATTAATTGTTATGAAAGAAGCCATTTCGTTGTGAGATAACTGCATTGGAAAAAAAATCTTGGTATTGATATTTTGAATGCACAAAAGATATTTTTAAATAGACAGAGCATGGAGGAAGTTTTTTTTGCGAACAAATAATTACTTGAATAAACGTGTCGGACCACAAACATCCATTTTTGGTATGTGCGCATGCGCAAACAGATAGAAAAGACGCAACCTAACCATATTGTATAGTCGGGTAGGCTCGGTTGGGTTTGCATAAGATCGGGTCTGTAGGGTCAAATTATAGTCATTAAAGTAGGTTATTTCATGTGAGAAGTGCTCTTAATTTTTTTGTATCCATGTGTATTCATATTATGTTTGTGCACATTTCCGTGATCTGACTCGTCCTTTGAATTTTGCTAGTCATTTAGAAACAGTATAAGTACCATCGCTTCAAATGTGCAGTTAAAGTGTTGATGAGAAAATTATATCAACTCATTTTTCATACTCATTCACTAAAATATTCCATGAGAACGTGAATTGAATATTTCTGGAATCTCATTAGCAATGTCGCAAAATTAGCTCCGCCCTTACGTTTTTTCCATTGTTACCAACAATCAGAATTTGTTATTGCTAAAACAGCTAGAATTTGTTGATAAAAAACCGTTTTCAATGAAAAAAAGTGTAAAACTGGTGAATTAGGGTGTGTATATTGTGCTGGTGAAAATGAGGAGGCATTTCATTGTGTTTTTCAAAGAAGAATCGTGTGCTAGAAAATGCCAGTTTTCATTCAAATAAAGGCCCGTATCTCCGAAATCAGTTGAGACCGCCAAAAAAGTCCCATAATTTTTTCTGATAACTTGTAGTGGAATTTTACCGCTTCTGTGTTGGATATATTCAATAATATCGGCTGAACCAAGAATCATGCATTTCTTCCGAATATACAGAGGAGAACAAAAGTATAAGTATATCTGTTATTATTTTCTTCGGATTACGTGATTTTATTAATTTATTGCTCCGATTTTAATACATAGACATGAGGCCACTTGAAGGAATGTTATTTATGAGCATTAAACAGTGGGGCAGCACGAACACCAATCAAAGAGGTGAGCAATTACTAGAATTCATTCTCTCGGCTCATCTAAATGTACTTGATGTGGAATGTGTCCCCACCTCTGTAACTAAGGCTAGGCAAGAAGTATTAGATTCAACGCTCGGCATTAGTAGAATGGTGAGAAACTGGAGACTCTCAGACAAACCCTCTCTTTTCGATCATAGAATCATTATGTTCAACGTGGAAGGGCTTGTGACACAAACAACCTCCTCCAGAAGTCCTAGAAACACAGATTGAGAAAAATACACCACCAATCTAAAATGCAACCTAGAACAGATCAAGTTCAACGGCAACAGTCACGTCAAATTTGAGCAGACCCAAGAGGCGGTTAACGGGACTACTATAGATGCATACGGATCCAGCTGCCCCATTATGAGTAAGGAATTACACACAGGTACCATTTGGTAGAAAGAACACCTGTCAAACCTGGGATCCGAAGTCCGCTGGCTATTCAACAGAGCCAAGCAGGACGGAGATTGGTAGGGATACACCGAAAGGCTGACAAAATTTAATAGAGAAGTAAGGAAAACCAAGACGAACAGCTTCAGGAGCTTTCGTGAGTCAATCACATCAAGCCCCGCAGCAGCCAGATTGCATAAAACTATGGCGGGGGTCAGAAAGCAAGGACCAATGTCACTCAGAAGAACAAATGATAGCTACACAGAGGATGAATAGCAACGAGCTTTCTTCTTACTGGAGACGCACTTTCCAGGTAGCATACCATTTGAACCCGATAGATCACTGGAAGAACCAGGCAGAGCCAGACGTAAAGGACTGGAAGTTAGCAAAAACCATATGCACTCCCCAAAGAGGGAAATGGGCAATTGACTCCTCACAACCATTCAAGTCACACGGAATTGACGTTATATTTCCGACCTTTTTACAAAGAGAGCAAACGGAACTACAGCCATTCTTTATTAAAGCAGCTGGATTCAATCTAGCGCTCGGGTATATACCGAGCAACTGGAGGAGAGCACGGGTAATCTTCATTCCGAAAGTAGTAAAGAGGGTCCATACCCTCCCGAAGTTATTCAGACCAATCTGTCTCTCATCCTTCCTACTGAAGACACTGGAGAAGATGGTAGATAACTACATTGGAACCAAGATACTGAAGAGGGTGCCATTGCACCCTGGGCAGCATCCATACTGGGCGGGCAGATCAACGGAAACCGCTTTGTACGTGCTTACCAAAAGCATCCAGATATCACTCGAGCATAAAGAAATGGCCATATGCGCCTTCTCAGACATAGAGGGGGCATTTGACAACACCTCTCATGAAGCAATGAATAGGGCCCTAACGAACAAGGAAGTGAACAGAACCACATCCAGGTGGATGTGTCAAATGCGGGCTACAAGAACTGCTTGAACGAAAGTGGGCGATATCTGCTTTGGAATCAGCATCAATACTGCGATGGATGTACACCATGATAGTGGGACCTATGATCTCCTACGAAGCAGTAGTGTGGCACGGCAGAACCGAACCCGCTACAATAAAAAAAATGCTGAAGAAAGTGCAAAGACTAGCGTGTCTTTGTATAACAGGAGCAATGAGGTCGACTTCAACAGCAGCTATATATTCTGGACCTCACTCCTCTCCATATCATGGTGATGATAACTGCTTGGGGAGCAAACCTCAGGTTGGCTAAAGTTGGACTCAAAGGGATAGCACAAAGTGTGAGGGGCTCAACCCCCACTGGAAGTGTACACCTTATCAATCTCCCAATTAACGAAGTTACGAAGAAGAAATTACGAAGTTGTGGCTATTCAACGCTATCTGTGGCTTTCTGTTGTAGCAGTGGCTAGCTGTGGGGATCTGAGGTTATCCGTGGTTATTTGAGGCTGTCTGTGGCGCTCTATGACCATCTGCGACTAGAACACAGAAGCACATGAACACCAACAAATACACGAAGTCACAGACACTCGAACACACTAACACTCGATCACGCGAAAACAAGAACAAGCACGAACATACAGACAGTTGAACACACGAAGAAACAAGGACACAAGAACACGCGAACAAACGAACAAACAAATACACACAAACATACGAACACGCGAACAAACAGCTGTATGTGTATGTGTATATGAGGTTTGAACACATAAACACATGGTCACTAACAAATACACGAACTCACAGACACTCGAACACGCGAACTCACGAACAAATACGAACACACGAACAAACACGAACATACAGACAGTCGAACACCAGAACACATCAACATACGATCAAACACCTACACACAAAACTCATGAACATGCTAACTCGCGAACAAACACATACACACGCACACACCAATATGCGAACAGGCAAACACACGAACAAACACGGACACACGGACAGTAGAACACACGAACACCTGAACACGTGAACATACGAACAAACAAATACGAACACTCGAACACCTGAAGACGCGAACACACGAATAAGCACGAACACACAGACAGTTGAACACACGTAGAAACAAGAACACAAGAACAAGCGAACAAACGAACAAACAGCCACACAAACAAACATAGGAGCACGCGATTAAACAGCTGTCTGTGGCACTCTATGTGTATCTGACGAATACACGAACCCACTGACACTCGACCACGTGAACTCACGAATTGAACCCGTTTCAAGTTCCTCGTACTTGTCGAGACTTGTCTGTAACGTGACGTCAGCAAATTCCAGGTAATTTGATATCTGACACGACTATTCATCAACCTTGAAATAGGTCATTCAACCCGTATTGAATTTTGCTGACCTCTCTGTAACCGAAACCATTCTGTCAGCGAATCCCAGGTACTCTGATGTCTGACACGTGCACTTCATGATATGGAAAGAGGTCATTGGACCCATCTTGGATTTCTCCTACTTGTCGAAACTTGACTATAACCGGAAACGTGGCGTCAGAAAATTTCAGGTTATCTCATACCTGACACGTGCACTTATTGACCGTGTAAGAGGTCATTGAACTCGCATTGAATTTCGTTGACCTCTCTGTAGCCAGAACTGTTGCGTCAGCAAATCCCAAGTAATTTGAAATCTGACCCGTGCACATCATGAACTTGCACTTCATGACCTTGAAAGAGGTCAATGAACTCATATTGAATTTCTCCATCTTGTCGAGACTTGTCTGTAACTGGAAACGAGTGAAATATTATATCTGACACGTGCACTTATTGAATGAGGTCATTGAACCTATCTAAGATTTCTCCTACTTGTCGAGACTTGTCTGTAACGTGGCGTCAGGAAATTCCAGGTAATTTGATACCTAACACGTGCACTTATTGAAATAGGTCATGGAACCCGAATCAAATTTTGTTCACCGGAGCTATGACGTCATCAAATTCCAGGTAATCTGATACCCAACACGTGCACTTATTGAAATAGGTCATTGAACCCATCTCAGATTTCTCGTACCTGTCGAGACTTGTCTGTAACGTTGCGTCAGAGAATTCCAGGTAATTTGATATCTGACACGTGCATTCATTTTGAAATAGGTCATTGAAGCCATCTCAGATTTCTCCTACTTGTCGAGACTTGTCTGTAAGGTAATTCGATACCTGACATGTGCACTTTCTGCTGACGTGAACCTCCCGTTGCTCTCTTATAGGTTTTGACCTTGAATCCAAAAGCTCTCTCATAGGTTTTGAGCTTGAATCCAAAACCTCTCTCATATTTACTCTACTTTAAGCATATTTTCGATAACATTTCGAATATTTCGAATATTTTCTTGTTATCGCTGTGGGCTGCTCTCATATATCTTCTTTCCCCTTCTAGTTGTTGGTGGATGACTTATAATCCATATATTAAAAAGAAGTATGCAATAAACTTAATACTTGAGAGTTTTCTCGAAGGTTGTGTTGCAAAAAAATAGACTTTGTGGTTCTCTACATCACAATTGAATCTAATAAGATGATTTCGGAACTTTGTTTCACCAATTTACCAACTCTGTATAATTGGCATACACAATGCAACTATATAATTATAACGTTCTCCTAACCTTTTAATTTTTTTCTAAATAACAATAGCCATCTGGTAACTACGAAAAATCTATGATTAATAATCAGATAATACAATAATTGATACCTTTGTCAAATCACGATGACAAAGTGACTGTGCATTTTGGGAATTGGAGCGGGAAAGAGTCGAGCGCAAAGTAGCACTCGATATCGCCAGTCTGATGGCCAGCCCGCGTGTTACTTTCAAAAATACGAACAGGCTCCCAAATGGCGATGCCGTGTGTTACTTACCTCCATGTGGCCGGGGTAGTCGCGTGTTACGCGCTTTTGTTTTTGAATTACATCGAGTTGAATTTTTTTTTTTCAGCACTGTATTGGTGTAACTTATTGTTGCCATTTTTGTTACTGAAGAACGTCTGGAAGTACCCATGGAGAAACTTGAAAAAAGAAAAACTTGCTGCACTTGTCCTCCCTGACTAAACAGAAACAATGTTCACTGCAAAAGTGTTCGTAATGGCTCTGTCAGCTCCAAAATATTCGAAATGAATTTGTTCAGATAGGTTATCATTCCTAGTAGTCTTTGAACTTCTGTGATATTGATATGAATTTTTATGTTGTTTATAGCTTCGACTTTCAATGGATCCAATGCTATGCCATTTTCTGAGAGAATGTGACACATGAATTTGACAGATTTAGAATTGAAAATACATTTGTCGTGATTCAACTTCAGTCCAGCCTCTCTCAGTACTTTCATTAGATGCTCAGAAATTTTTTGTAGTTTCTCTTCACTTTCGGCATATACCAGTATGTCATCTATATAGCTATGCGTATTAGGAGTGTCTCTAATTATGAAATTTATTGCCTCTTGAAAGACTTCTGGTGCTGAACATAATCCAAAAGGTATCCTTGTGCAAAAATATCTTCCCCAGGGAGTTGACAATATCAAGTATTTTTGGCTTCTTTTTGACAGTTCCATTTGCCAGAAACCTCTTTTACAGTCGATAAGAGAGATGAATTTGGAACCACTGATCTCATCTGAAATTTCTTCTAATGATTTGAGAGGATGTCTCCTGAGAATATTTTTATTGAGATCAGTTGGGTCCATACAAATCCTTAATTTATTCTTCTGGCGTACCACAACCATTTGACTGACTACCGGAGTTGGTTCTTTGATTGGTTCGATAACACCAAGACTCACCATAGTATCGAGTTCCTTTTTCACTTCTTTTATACAATAGGGAACCCTTCGAGTTGGTTTAATTTCAAATCTTAGATGATCAACTAGGTCTATATCATATTCAATGTTTTTCAGACAGCCAATTCCTTAGTAGATCTTTATCCATATACTTCAGCTGATTGACTCGTCTTATGAGACCTGAACTATCTTCCAAGTATTGGTGGAACATCTTTTTCAACAAATTTGAAGACAATTTTATGGTCATCACCTTTAACATTGCAATTCAAGTGAGCCACTTCAATAACAGATAAATTCTGAAGCTAATTAGTCTATTCGAATGTGATGACTTCATTATACAGTTGATTTTTTCAGTTACTCATTTCGGAATAACGTTACACTGTGCTCCACTTTCTGATATTACCTTTATTTTCTTCTCTCCGACTTGTATTACCTCGTGCAAATCTTCATCAGTTTTATTAGTGACAAATCTTATATACAGTACTTCTTCTTCATCTTGAGATTTGTTTTATTCAACTAAATTAATTTTTCTTGGAGTTTTCTTATTTCACTCAACATTGTTCTACAAAATGCCCTTTTTTGACTTTTGTTTTTTGTTCCACACGAATAAATCGATATTTTTCTTTTTGTCTTTCACCAGGAGAATGGTCCTGCTTTCACCATTTTTAATCACTTTCAATTGATTCGAAGCTTGTTCGCTAGCTCGACATATTGAGATAGCTTTGTTCAAATCGAAATTTTCTTCAGTGAGCAGCTTTTTTCTGACGATATCAGAGTTTACGCCAAAAACTTTAATGATGCAAATTCACAAGTTTGAGCTTGTGTTTTTATCCGATTCAAAAATTCATCGAATGCTTCGTCTTCCTTCTGAATGATTTTGAAAAAGTTGTATCGTTCGAATGAAATATTGATTTTCAGGATGAATTGAGCGCCAAATTTGGATTTTATCACTTTCTCGTCTTCTTGCCCATCGTCAGTAAGATTGAAATTGTTAAATATTTCCCGTGATTCTGGGCCATAAAAGTAGCAGCTTGAACTTGTTTCGGTTTTTTGCTCAACTGTGTGGCTATACTGTACCAGTTGAACTGTTGTAACCAATTTTTCCAATGGACTGACATATTTTCCGCAAGTAGCAGAGGTTTTGGTGGTCGAATTCCAGTAGGACTTTCGTCTCCCATATTGAACTTTTTCACTGTTACTGAACGAGACAAAAACACAACTCATGTTCTTTGGTCATAACAAACACGAAATTTCCTTCGATCCGAGGTTCGAGATTAAACTCAATGATACTGTATTGACACCAACTGAGTGTTGTAAAAATCTTGGTCTATATATTGATTCTGATTTGAAATACAATTCTCATGTCAACCATTTGATAAAAAAATCAAATGGAAAGTTACGTGTATTATACACTCATAAAGATATACTTAATACATCCATTAAGACCAAATTGTGTGAGTCACTGATTCTGTCTGGATTAGCTTACTGCAACGTAGTCTATTGGCCTGCTTTGACTGCTGGGGAGAAAAATAGTCTACAAAAAATACAAATAGCTGTATTAAATTTTGCTACAGCTTACGCAAATATGATCACTTTAGTAACTGCTTCGAACACTCGAACTGGCTCAAACTCGAAGAAAGATTTTCACTCCATATTTCTTGTTTGATCTATAAGATTAACACATATTCCTTTATATTTGTTTTCTAAGATGGTTATAGGTTCGGACCTACATGTGCCGACGCGCGCCCGTGAAGAGTATTCTGTCCCCAAACACAGAACGGCACTATACGAAAAAAAATTCATATATTCTTCTATAAAAACGTACAACTTGTTGCCAGCCGAAATAAAAAATAACGAAAGCCTTTTGATTTTCAGAAAACTTGTCAAATCCTACCTACTCTCCCAAAGGAACGCTTTTAACCATTAGGTAAAAAGGATCCCGCACATTTCTTATGGGAAATGGCTTTTCGTGAATTTGGCTGAATTTTTTGTATATTGTAGTTCTTGATGAGCTGATCAAAAGTGTCTGTAGCCACAAAGCTCAAAAATGGACAGTTTTCGAGATATGGAGATTTGAAAATGGATTTTTTCCATTTTTTGTAGTATTTGGTCATCAATACGAAAGCTCTTATTTCTTGATGGGATGGCATTTGAATGTTCGGCGCCCCCAATCCGACTGAGAAATAGTCTTTCTCAGTTATGTTATGCACCGCCATCAAACAATTTTCATACACTGCTCCACACTGGTTATGAAATCAGGTACTATTTCCAAGATCTTCCATACATCTTTTTATGCTACAAGATAGCGCCAGTAACGACATATGTTGGGTATTTTTTGAAGAGAGACCATAATAACTGATACTGAATATATCTAATGTCCAATAATATCGTACATGTTTTCCAAAATGTTCATAAAGAGGCTCAGCGAGCTTGGATGCAAAAAATGGACAAATCATAATACTGTGTTCACAGAGACAACAAATGTGATCACTATCGATGCCATTTAGATGAGATTACGTGATTTATTTCTCGCAAATCTCGATAATCTGACAATGGTGTGCCAAGACATTTTCCTCATGGTGGCTCGTAATGGGTGATATCATCTCACAGCCAAAGAAATCCGTGAAAATGTCTGCATCTTTGATACTTTGTAGTACTTTCCAGTTAGAATAGGGAAGTTCAGGTATTGGTAGCAAACTATGAATGGAACTTTCGATATTTACCACCGAATTCTTGAAAATTCAATTTTTTTATAAATGTTGCATATTAGAGTTTACACTTATAATTGAGTATCTACTCATGATCGTTTGCAAAATGAATGGATAGATTAATCAAAAGCAATGTAGCAATAGTAGGAGTAAAAGTCATAATAATGATATTAAATAAAAAACAATAATAATCTATCTTGGCAATCTCAAAAAATCATTTGAAATACTTCACTTTACCCTTATCTGACTCATAGTATTTTAAATGATTTCTTGAGGTTGCTAAGATAGTGTATTAATTTTTTTAATATAATATCATAATTATTATTAGTATTATTATGAATGCTACTTTTACTATTATAATGTTTTTGAATGATCCACTAATTCATTTTACCAAAAATCATATGAACAGATATATTTCATTTATTTGTGTAAACTTTGATTTATAAAATATTATAGTATTTTCAAGAGTTCGGGGGCAAATATCGGAAGTTCCTTTCATAGTTTGCTTCCATCATCTAAATTTCGTCATTCTACCTGAAAAGTACTACAAGGTATCAAAGATGCAGACACTTTCACGGATTCGTTTGGATGTGATATGCTATCATCCATTTAGAGCCAGCCTGAGAAAAATGTCTTGGCACACCATTGTCTGATTATCGAGATTTGTGTAGAATAAATGACATATTATATGTAAATGACATTGATAGTGATCAGAATTATTATCTCTGATGATACATGATTATGATTTTTCCGTTTTCCCCCATTAAAGCTCTCTGAGACTCGTTATGAAAATTTTGGAAAGCATATTTGATATTACTGGACATAAGATATATCTAGAATCAGTTATTCCAGAGAATACCCAACACATGTTGTTTTTTGAAAATATGAATCATTCTGGCGTTATCTTGTAGCATGAAGAGTTGGATAGAAGATCTTGGAATTAGTACCTCATTTCATGTCCAGTGTGGAGCAGTGTATGAAAAATTATTGATGGCGGTGCCAAATGTAACTGAGAAATACCATTCCTCAGTCGGGTTCTGGGTGCCGAACTTTTAAATTCCATCCCAACAACAAATGAAAGCTTCCCGATTGATGGGCAAATACTACAAAAAAATAAAAAAAAACATTTTGAAAGCTCCAAATCTCGAAAACTGTCCATTTTTGAGGTTTGTGGCTATGAACACTTTTGATCAGCTCATCAAGAACTACATTATACCAAAAATTCAGCCAAATTCACGAAAAGCCATTTCCCATAAGAAATGTGCGGGGTCCTTTGGGCAACTTCTCAGTCACTATTGCTACTTTAGTATATTTCGTTATTTGCTATCTCTTATATATATTATTATGAAAACTTGGTAGATAAAAAAGAAAAAGGTTAAAGAAAAAATTTCAAAATTAAAATATTAGAAAACCCAAACAAATACGATGCCTCAACTCTGAAGACTCTTACAACTTCAACAACATACTAATATTTCAGTAAAAAGCAGTCAGAAGGTTGGTATTCCAAGTTCTAGATTGAAATAGGAGAGTACGAGTCACTCTATGATGCATATCGAATAATAGCAACAACATTTCCGGGCAATAACTTTAAATTATAATGAAACATCACACAGTATAGGAAATTTGGTAGTCAGTCAAAGAAATCTAAGATTTGACAGTAAAAATGTGGTAGACAAACTTAAAATGAAAGAAGTCAAATTAGTTTCTGAATTATATTTTCAGGAATATGAAGAAAATGTGAAAACTTCCAAATAGATAAAGATTAATTGAAAATTATAGAATTATTAAAAAAAAATATGTACATAGTTCAATCAATAATTACGATAATAAGAATAAGGGAAAATTTTAATGATTTGTGATCGCGAGTGTAGTGAAAAACCGATGGAAAAGACCTTGGAAACGGAAAAAAGAAATTAGTGGATTATATATAGAAACGGGTGGAAGAGAGTTTTTTGAGAGAGCATTGCTTCAGCCAGAGATTGTTGAAAACCAAAATAGCGAGAGAAATCAATGTAAACCAACCAAGAGTGGAAGTTTTATGCAGATAAGAACTTATAAGATCGGCACAACAAGGTTCCACTTACCTTGGAGGAGCACCACGAGAAGTCAGAGCTGGAAGTAGCAGGCCAAGCAGTATCCTAACTCCAAACGGTCCAGACGAAAAATATTTCTAGACTAAACATATTTCCAAATACCAAGCCACAGCTTATGTGTTTGTCCAAGCTGTGACCAAGCTGAAATACCAGCACGTCGAAAATAACGAATTATCGTCAAATACTCCGTCAATTCGACACAATCCTCAAGGAGACTTGGCATATACAATTTCTTGAACTCAGTGAACAAGCATTTTCAAAAAGTAAACAATAAAGTCAATAAGGTAACTATAAATAATATCTACCTGTGTTAGAGAATCTTACAACAAAAACAATTATGAAACATTGAAGGTTATGTTTTATGTTAGACACTTCTTCTTCTTTCAGTGTGAGTGTTCAACGTAATAGGCTGTAGTTAGATGACCGGTAACGGAATCGTAGTAAAACTGCACGATTGAATTAATAATTTTGTATATTGTCATTATTTCTGAAGGAAAACTTATTAGATATAAGGTATATTATATGTCGCAGGAAATAGGCAAATTAAGGTTTTGAATACTTGTTATTTACAGTGGTGTTCACATTTTTATTTTATTACAACTGGTTTATAAAATAAAAACAAATTTGAGTTTGAATCTACTATATTATTTATTTTCTACAAAGATTTCTATTTATATTACAATACATTTGACTTAATGTTATCAAACGTCCTTTTCCAAGATTTCCACTTGAAATTTAGATCTACATGTTTGGCGCACCGACTAAGCTGAGTAGCTGAAAAAGAAAGAAAAGGTAGGATCTGAAAGAGTGTAAGTATTTGGCCTGGGCGATCTGAAATTTGAAATACTCTAAATATCATGCAATATCTTCATTATGTCACCTGTTGGAGATTGTTAGGGGGTTGTATGAAAGAGCAACTATGTTGAATACCGCCCCCACGATATGAAATGTATTTTATTGTATTTTTCATGAAAATAAAGTCACATATTATTATTATTATTATCATTATTTTTTTACTGATCGGGATTTCGGTGATTCTTTTACTGTATTCTGTAACGTTTTATTGTGTAATTCAAGTATAGATGGATAGATTTATTAAACATATTCTGAACTATCAGAAATAAGAATAATCAATGTCAACTAGACAACTAAATATCAAAAACCAGGTAACATCATCCTGAAGCTTATGTTACATTGATCTACCTAGTATATTATTCGAAAAATGCTCGAAAAACATACTGTAGCACTGGCCCCGGCCTTGGTTGCTAGGTACCTTAAATTTATCAATGAAGACCGCAGTTTGGGCTCACGAACTAGGGGTAAACTCAGATGGTAGTTTTAAATAAGTAAAATTATAAACGAAATTTACCGAAATAATATTTATTAAAATAATTAAAAGAATCGCCTTCAACAATTGCATGGTCTTAAAAACTAACAGAATTCCACTTACCGGAGGTACATTCTTTTTCTGAGTGGTCAAGATGTGTTCTTTTCCGTCGCCCATTCCACTAACGTCTGATCTTCTTTCTTTCTCCCGATAAATCATGATCACCCATTTTTGCCATTTCCCGTAGAGAATGGCGAAAATGCGAGTCAGCACTACGTTGCAATTTGTAGTTTATTGGACTGCGTTTAGGTAAATGCACTTTGAATAGATGAGATACTTATAGTACGGTAATTATAGGTAATACTAATCGAAAAGTCAAAAACTAAGAGCTGCATATCACATTGACTTTTGACACTATGCTTAGAACAAAAACTCACTGATAATTCAGTGATATCACCCGCAATAAAGTTCAGTCAATAATGGTATGAAAGTGACAATTTACAACTTCATAACTCTGTATTTCGTAAACTAGAAATATAATTTATGTGTGCCTATGGTTACTTTTGTTCAGTGTGTTGAGTTCAACAACATATTGGAATTATTTAAATTTGACCAACACTTTTTTGTGAAGTTCCAGAAAAAAATTAAAAGTGGGTACATAATCAACGATTTTTTTTTGTAATAACCAGAATTCAATTCCTTATATTATACTTATAATCTTTTGTATTGATTTAACAACCAAAAGCCTTGAAAAGGAACAGTTATTCAGAATTATTCATTTGTTTCAGACAACTTTGAAAATGACCGCTGTATATCAGAACTCGGAGAGAATAAAATTCGTTCTGGAATGCATGTGGAGCATGTTCTGGCCTCATGATCTAGCAGAAGATACCAAGAAAGCTTTCAAGTCGGGGTATTTCAGAAGACTTTGGCTCATGCTGTTCCTTATCTTCAGTGGTTTTCTATTTTCCTTAGGGAGTCTCATCTCTCCCATGTTCAGTGAAGACAGAGAATTCCCGTACAAGTCTGTTTATCCGTTCGATTGGAAAATCACTCCAATTTATCAAATAATTTACCTTCTTCAAATTGGCACCCTGTATTTGATAAACATGAGTGTATGTGGATTCGATTCATTATTTATGGGTATATCCGCAGCTTTGACAAACCAGTACATTCTACTTGGAAAGAGTTTTGGGCAGTTGGGAACCGGGAAAATGCAGGATTTTTATGATAAAATCTATGGGATGAGACGCAGAAATTGCCAACAAGAAAAAATAACTTCTAGACACTTCCTAAAGTTATGCGTTGATCACCATCAGCTATTGAATCGGTGAGAAATCACAGAAACATTTTGCTATCTTAATTTCTTTATATACAGGGTGTCCCAGAATGAAGTGGATGAACCCAGACTTCAATTTGGAGGCTGAGAGTTCCTATTGACATATGCTCTGAGTTGTGGGCTAAATGAGCTTCAGGGTGTTTGAAATTGGTTGAAAATATATGTCTTCCAGAATAACCATATAACAGTAAAACTTTTCTTAATGCAATTTATTATGTGATTTGACAGCATTCGGTTCAAAACAACAATGAAAATTAGGTGTTTTTAACTTCAAACGGGGGCGTGCGTCAGATGGGTATCCCACACACCACTGATAGTTCAATAAAGATGTTTTCTTTCTCTTCATTCTCAATATAGGCCAAGCTGTAGATGAAAATAGAAGGCTCTTTTCACACAAAATGAAAGACACAAATGGCCTATACTACTTCTTATACCATTGTTTGTAAATGAAAACCCCGGTTTCACTTTGTGGAATTTTAAAATCAAGAAATATTGAGAAAAATTACAACTTCTTTGTTTTTTTGCGAATATCTCAAAGATTATAAGAGAAATCGTTTTACAGTCTATAGAACTTCTGTAGATAATAATAATAATAATAATCTTTATTCACATAATATCACAAAATATCTTAATTCAAAATGGTAACGTGAACAAAGCAACAAAGCCGATAAGTGCAAGAGCACTTGTTTCAGCATTAAAATGTAAAGTAATATGCGTACAAATAATAACTATTTAAGATACTTATATATAACAAGGGTTAGTAATTTACAATCGACAATAAAGTATAAAATTGTTAGTATTAAAATATTAAAATGTAAAATACAGGATATACCTGTTAATAAAAACAATAAAATATTTCAAATAGAAATCAGGTTTGTATAAATTAGTTGGTTAAGATAAGTGGTGATTAGAAAAACCTACGAAATGGTTTTTCATACTACCAGATCGGTGCATTTTTTCACTGACAAACAGAGCATTTTTAGAAAATTCGTTATTTTCATAAATCTGAAACTGGGCACACAAAATTAAGGAAACTGGCAGATAATAACATGAGGTTCAACTGTGCGCAAGATGGTTTCTGTCCAATGTGTAGTTTTTGCACAATCGCATTATAAACAATTTAAGGTCAAATCTTTCTGAATGTGCCGATTTAATGGAAATCGTCTCATGCATCTTCAATCTGTTTATTTTGGATTTTCTCTTGAGAGGTGAGACATGTGATGAAAATGTCATTGGAAGTTACTGTAAATACGAGGATATATTGAAAAATTCTTATACTACTATAGAACCAAACAAAAGTTCGATGTCAAAATATTTTATTACTCAACATATTCTCCTCTTAATTGGATACATTTTTCACAGCGAATCTGCAATGTCTCTAGACCTTTAAAAAAAATGTTTCTTCTTGCTCTGCAAACCAGACCTCCACAGCTTTTATTACCTCCTCCTTGGAAGAAAATTTACGACCTTTTAAATTTTTTTTCAGTTAAGGAAAGAGTTGATAGTCGGACGAAGCCAAATCTGGTGAATTAGGGGGGTGTTCTAGTAATTCAAACTCTAAATCACGAATTTTTTGCATGGCAACATGAGATTTGTGTGCAGGGGCGTTGTCCTGCAAAAACAAAACATCTTTGGATAGCTTTCCGCGTCTTTTCTCTTTAATTTTTTTCCGAAGAGTGGTCAGTAATGTCGAATAGTAATCTCCAGTTGTTGTTATACCCTTATCCAAAAAATCAATCATGATTACTCCATGGCAATCCCAAAAAACTGAAGCAAGAACTTTTCCAGCAGATTTTTGGACACGAAACTTCTTAGGTCTTGGAGAACCGGAGTGTCGCTATTCCATCGATTGTTGCTTTGTTTCTGGACCGTAGAAATGTACCATATTAACAATTCGGTTCAAGAAGTCACCATCGTTTTCAAATCGAGCACAGATCGAACGCGATACTACTACCCTTGCACGCTTTTGGTCAACATTCAAACATTTAGAGATCCATTTTGCAGCAATTTTTCTCATGTCCAAATTGACGTGAACTATATGATGAACGCGTTCGTATGAAATATTCAGTGCTTCAGAGATCCGTTTTAGCCCAATTCGACGGTCTGTTAAAATCATGTCATGAACTGCATCGATATTTTCGGGGACTGACACAGAAACTGGCCTTCCCGATCAGTCATCATCTTCAATGGAAAATTTACCTCTTTTGAAGCTTGCAGTCCAATTTTTCACGGTGGCATACGAAGGACATTGATTATTAAGCATATCTTCGTAAATCTGCTTACCTCTTAACCCTTTTAAATACAGGTACTTGATGATGGCTCAATTCTCCAATTTTTTGATTTTCACAATTTCGGTGGACAAATTTTTTTTAAATTTATTGCGTAACTCTGGTTTACTGTTTTGACGTCAAACTTCACACTTCTAGTAAGTTATTTTTCGTTGCTATGGTAACGCAATATTTTGTTTATGCAGGAAACTGGTCTAGGCTAACTAGATATCAATACATCCTCGTAACAGCGTTCAAAGGGTAGAAATGAATATCACAAATCTTACAAATTTTGTTGTAGCTACTGCACATGAAATTTACAGTTGATCTTGTCATAACATTTGTTCGTGATGCTTCGCAATAATACTCCAAACCATGTCGACCTCCGATTCTGGGTACTAAGAAATTTATATCGTTTAGAAGAACACTACTATCAATATTGTTGTTGATTAATTTATGCAAGAATTTTGTACCAAGTATAATTCTTCTTTTTTCCAAAGATATCATTTCAAATCGAGACAACAAAATGTTATGATCGATACCTCTAACAGGATTATGTCCATCGACTTTTAGGCAAAAATATCTTAGGAACTTTCTCTGTACACTTTCAATTGACTTTTTTTGGTAATCGTAGATTGGGTTCCATATCAAATAGCCATTCTAACTTGGATCTGGCACAAGCAAAATACAACAATTTCAATGTGGCAATATTTTTGAGTTTTTACTATTTCTGTAAATGAAACCAAGCATCCTACTCGCGGGTGCAACCGTATTTTTTATATGTGTGTTGAATGTAAGTTACTATCATATGTGATACCAAGGTCTCTCATCTCTTGTACGCGGTTGATTATTTTGTTGTCGATTGCGTTATCATATATCAAGGTGCTCTATTTTTGTGTAAATGACATTATGTTACACTACGTCACATTAAGTTGAAGACGATTATCGTTATAACAAAGTTTGATTGAGTCTAATTCAGACTGTACTCGCTGACAATCAGTAATGTCATCGATTTTATAATATAATTTGAGATCGTCTGCGATTAGTAAGCTAAGAATATTCAAATAGGTTGCCAGGTCATTAATAAAAATTAAAAACGGAAGAGGTCCCAGATTGGAACCTTGTGGCACGGCGGTCGTAACTACATATGGAGCTGATTTAAATGATTAATATTCTACAAATTGTTTTTTTTTCAACTAGATATGATTTCATTAAAATTAGCAGCTATCTAGAGAAACTTAATTTTGTTAATTTATTTAGAAGAATATAATAGCCAATTTGAGCTAAAGCCATTTGAAAATCTAAGTACACAACATCAACTTGCTTTTGTTTGTCCAGATAAGTACAGAGATATTGATTTAAACATGCAAGATTTGTTATACATGATCTTTGTTGAACGAAGCCATTTTTAGTAGGTGAAATAACTTTCCGAATATGAGAGTACATGACATTGAACAAACAAATCTCGAAGAGTTTGGAAAACTTGAATGAAATTGAAATTGCTCTATAGTTCCTGATATTGCTAGAGTTTTCTTTTTTTAATATTGGGCAGACTCGAGCTGGGGGAAAACAGGTTTTTTAATTAGGTAGAATATTGCCATAAGAGGTAGCGACAGTACTCCAATACAGTATTTTACTACAAGACTAGGAATAATGTCAATACCTGCTGTGAGTTTGGTTTTTAGTTTTTTCAAATGGTTGAGTTGAAATTTACTATCATTTAATGTTTCTGAAACCAATATACTATGCCTTTGTTGCAATTTATCTACAGCGCGTTCATTAAATGTGGAAACGCTCTATTATCTTACGAGTTGATTATTTTTGGAGAAAAAGCTCGGATAGGTCTATTTTGTATTTCAGTTTTCCACCTTTTTTTAGAAAAAAATATTTTTTTCCCACCACCTTTCAAGATGACGTCATCGATATTTTTTTTAAATTGAAAGGGTATATTTTTATGTCAAAAATTGAATGCCCATGTTTTTCTGAGTTCAACCACACCACATACGTCATATCTTACAGTTCGAATCACAGTATATTGAGTATAAAGAAAACCAGTGTGACATTTGCAATGGTAACTAAGAACTTATTGTTTGGTTGCTAAGGGATTTCATATGTTTGCTTAGCCTACTATTCAAGTGTAGCAATATACTCGTACTAACTACTGAGTAGTTCTTAGGTTTACGTTGCAAAATGAATAGTGAAATGAATGTTGAGAAATATGAACACTGGTTTCCTTTATACTCAGAATACTGTAATTCGAATTGTAAGATATGACGTATGTGGTATGGTTGAACTCAGAAAAATATGGGCATTCAATTTTTGACATAAAAATATACCCTTTCAATTTAATAAAATATCGATGACGTCATATCTTGGAAGATGGTAGAGAAAAAAATATTTTTTCTGAAAAAAGGTGGAAAACTAAAATACAAAATCAACCTGTCCGAGCTTTTCCTCCGAAAATAATCAACTCGTAAGATAATAAAGCGTTTCCACACTTTATGAACGCACTGTATACTGTTACTTGGCAATAATAGGTAATTTAAAGAGTAAATACACAATATACTCTCAGTTTCATTATTCAATAATGAATAAAGGTCCTTATTTCCAAAAATTCCGGTATCAGCACAACTTGATGAATAATTTAACTCGCCGTATGAAACCCTCCTTTCCTGCAATATTAGGACCAATAAAAGACGTACGCCTCGATAATACGAAGTTCCTTACTTTCGAGCCAGTAATACCACTTTGCCATGGCAACCACGTATCCAAACAACAACGGAGAATAGGGAGAATAGAATATCATCTTGCTACTAATATGAATGTCAGTATGACAGACTTCATGTTAATCAGGCATTATCTACCTATTGAAGAATTCACTACAATTAAACTTTTTTTACTATGATGGTTTTTGAAATTATCCCAATAAATACCACTCGTGTTCACAATACTATCGATAATTCTGTCAGGAATCTTAAACTAGATCAAATTGCTAAAGGACTCGTGGTGTTACCAAGCAATTTGATCTCGTTGATTTCTGACAGAATTTCTATCGATAGTATTGCGAGCACTCGTGGTATCACCCCCTATAACACACCCTCAATAATGTCGAATATGTCTTTAGGATCATCCCTGGGTATATCACAGAAACTACAAAAAAACTGTTCATTTTATTAATTTTTAATGTAAATCAACCATTTCGTGAAGTAGTTGTTTTCTGTTAGATATTACAAAAAAGTAACTTCAATTTTATCGTAGGGTTTTTCCATTTCCAGAGGAGTCATATATTGATTCAATTGTCAATTGAGAATGTTTCTCTTTAAAACATGAATCCCTTCCAAGAGAGGTTATCTTGTACGATGGAAAACAGCGACTAAATTCCAACTTTCAGTCGATGATTCCACAACTGACTTTATGAACATCCAGTTCATATTTTCAATGAAATCAACACTAAATTATATTCCAGAGATCATTCACCTTTTGTCCGTATATCATTTTAATGAATAATCTCGAAGTGACCTGAAAAAATCATATTTTCAAATTTGTGATGTCTTATTTTTTATGCATTTCTTATAGAAAATCGTTTCGAAGGTTTTCCTTCACCCACACTACTACTAGCGCCACGTAGAGGTTCAACTGAGAGTTGAACAGTCACAAGGACCCTTTGAGTTTCCATACAACTCCCTTTGCGATCCCGTTTGTTTGCAATTACAGTTTTCTGTTTCAGATTTGGTAGAAATGAAACACACCGCTGTGAAATGAATTCAATGAAACTTGGTGTATGAGATCGCTAGGTGGCTCTACATACATAAAAGCTGTCTTCTACCCGTAACATACCAGGTGACACAGGAGACATGTAACAAGCAGTTTAAAGTATTTTTGTTCGAAGAAATAAAAATTTTAAAGTTACAACAGAGACGTAATTTGTTAAAAGCGGTTTTTTGGAAACTAACGACCTTTTTTTCAACTACCTGTAAGACTGGAAGTAACCCTAACTTATTTTCTCCAAATTTTAACCTGTATATTTCTATAACCTATCTTATTTGCCTCAAAATTTTCCATATAGCTTTTGTAACAAAAATTGAAATGGGTTCCTCAGTTGGTTGTTGAATTGCATTTTATCGAAAAACATCAAGTAGGCTGAGATGCTAATTCGATAACAGTTTGATGCTTGGTAGGCTCTGAAATGGACAATTGAACTTTTTTACTTTGTTGGTTTGTGAAATTATCTCAATATATACTACTCGTGCTCACAATACTATCGATAATTATGTCAGAAATCTCAAACTTGATCAAATTGCTTCGAGGTAACACCACGAGTCCTTTAGGACTCGTGGTGTTACCAAGCAATTTGATCTCGTTGATTTCTGACAGAATTACCATCGATAGTATTGCGAGCACTGGTGGTATTACCCTCGATAACACACCCTCAATAATGTCGAATATGTCTTTAGGATCATTCCTGGGAAATTCACAGAAACTGCAGAAGACTGTTCATTTTATTAATTTTTCATGGAAAACACCCATTTCGTGTGAGACACTAAATTATATTCCACAGATCCTTCACCTTTTGTCTGTATATCATTGTAATGAATTATCTCGAAGTGACATGGAAAAATAATATTTTCAAATTTATGATGTCTTGTTTTGTATGTATTTCTTAAAGAAAATCGTTTCGAAGGTGTTCCTTCACCCACACGACTACTTGCGCCACGTAGAGGTTCAACTGAGAGTTGAACAGTCATAAGGTTCATTCGAGTTTCCATAGAACTCCATATGCGATCCCGTTTGTCTGCAAATGCAGTTTTCTGTTATAAATTTGGTAGAAATAAAACACACCGCTGTGAAATGAATTTAATGAAACTTGGTGTATGTGAACGCTAGGTGGCTCTACATACATAAAGCTGTCGTCTACCCGTAATATACCAGGTGACACAGGCATGTAGCAAGCAGTTTAAAGTATTTTTGTTCGATGAAATAAAAATTTTAAAGTTACAACAGTGACGTAATTGTTAATAGCGGTTTTTTTGGAAACTAACGACATTTTTTTCAACTACCTGTGAGACTGGAGACTTATTTTCTTAAAATTTTAACCTGTATATTTCTATAACCTATCTTATTTGCCTGAAAATTTTCTATATAGCTTATGTAACAAAAATTGAATAGGGTTTCTCAATTGGCTATTGAATGGCATTTTATCGAAAAATATCAAGTAGGCTGTGGTGCTAATTCCATAATAGTTTGATGCTTGGTAGGCTCTGAAATGAAAACAATATCAGTTAACCGATATTATTAAGAATTTTATGATACTCTGATCAAATTCTGAAGGTTATTGATAACTCCTTTCATTTAAAGAGAGAAAGAATAAACATCTGAGAATAACTCATGATATTGAGAAAACTATTCTCATTATCCACTCACCGGCAAAAAACCGGCCACTTAAAACTGGCCCCAAACTCAAAGTTGACTTCCTCGCGAACCGCTCATTTGATTTTGACGTTTTTTTTTATTATTGATTAATTCCTCAGTAACGATAGTTTGTCAGGAATTTTTATTCAGATTTGAATTTGAGCATATACAATGAGACGAAGTTTCTTTTAAGAAATTTTAAACACCCTGTGCAGTGCAACAGCTATAGCAGCTGTTATCAACTAAAATCACATTGAACTCTGATTATCTCTGTTTTTACCGGAGATACACTTTTTGAAAGCGAAGGGCTCGGAAAAAGTGTTCGCAGGCAGAAATTTCTACGTGTAAATAATCAAGGCGGCTTACGCGGAAACCGATTTGAGTTTAACATTGATTGACACTGACATTAACATTAAGAGCTTGTCAACGGTTTCGAAATCAAAAAATGCATTTATCTGTGATGGATGTTGCTCGTATTGTGGCCTTAATTGAGGATGGCCGTAGTCAACGTTATGTGTCCGATACCGTTGGTATATGTCGAAAAACAGTTCAGGATGCCTGGAATCGGTATATGGAATCGGGAAATTTCAACAGGCGAGTGGGTTCCGGAAGAAAACGGAAGACAAGTGCAATTGAGGACCGCTTTATTGTCCTGAACGCTTTACGAAATCGTAGAACTACTTACAGCTGTTCAGAATCAACATCTTCTACAAACCGTGCGTAGAATTGAAGTCAGTGAGAACAAAATCAGACGAAGACTTGAAGAAAACAACCTGTCTTCAAGGAGGCCTGCCACCGGACCCCAGCTGCTTCCAAGACATCGTCGAGCACGTCTTCAATTTGCGCGCCTACATTTGAATTGGGGGATTGAGCAATGGCCTGAAGTTCTTTTCACGGATGAGTCGCGATTTTGTCTGCGACCGCCTGATGGTCATGAGCGAGTTTGGAGACGTCAAAATGAAAGATTTGTTGACTGTACAATTTCAGTGGGAGTTCTGTGAGGTTAGGGGGGGGATTTTCGAGTGACGCCCGTACAGATTTAATATTGGTTGAAAACGGCGGGTACCTTGAATGCCCATCGATATATCGAAGATATTCTCCAAAACGTTGTTGGTTCCTACTCTTATTTTGTTGGAGACGGCTTCGTATTAATACAAGATAATGCGCGACCGCACGTGGCACGAGTAGCTAACGAATATTTGGAAGGAGTGTATATTGAACTAATAGTTTGACCAGCTTGCAGTCCTGATCTCAATCCAATTGAGCACCTCTGGGACCAACTTCAAAGGCGCATTCGTCGCCGACCTGCTTTACCAGACACCCTCCATAATCTGCGAATTGCACTTCAGGGAGAATTTTATGCCATTCCACAAGAATTTCTTACAAACCTTATTGATTCGATGCAACATCGACTGAATGATGTCATTTTGGCGTGGTGAGGCCACACTGGATATAAGTACCTTGGAATCTGTTTATTGTTTTTTAAATTTTTATGTTTCTGTTAGTTTTCTAATTAAACTTACGTTTCGATGTTTATTTGTTTTGTTTTCACAGCTTCGTCTGAGGTGTTCGCTTTAAAACAGTGTATCTTTAGTAAAAACAGAGATAATGTCGTGATTAAAAAACAAAATGTTCAGGAAATATCAGGGTTCAATGAGAATTCAGTTAACTACAGCTGCTATGATTGTTGCACTACACAGAGTGTTTCAAATTTTGGAATAGAAACTTCGTCTCATTGTTGCACACGGTATATGCTCAAATTCAAATCTGAATGAAAATTTCTGACATGGCATCATTACTAAGGAATTACTTCACAATTTGAAAGAGGAAACATAAAAATCAAAGGAGCGGTTCGAAAGGAAGCCAACTTTGAATTTGGGGCCAGTTTTTAGTTGCCGGTTTTTTTGCCGGTGCGTGTATTTATTACATCAAGTCACAAGTCTATTTGTCTAGATATTTTTCCTAGTATTAGTAGTGGTAGTGTTCACAAAATGTTTTATGTCTGACATTAAATTTGATTGGATTAACTTTTTTCCTCTGATTTTGAACATCTCAAAGAAAAGTTTGATTTAAGTTGAGATTTGGAGAGTGCAGAGAAAATTGAAGTCTTCAACAATTGTACATCGAATGATTTCCGGAAAGACGTCATCTACCTGATAATTATTCTGCTAGTAGAAGAGTATATCAGAAAAGAACCAGAAAATCAAAACAATCAGCCACTCATTGTCGACAATGAAACGGAGGAAAACGATTTGACGATAGTAAAGGCAGATCAGATCTAACGATGAATTGAGAACGAAATCAGCGTGAACGGAGATACTCTTTCAAACAGCCAATCTGATTTCCATATCTATGTTCCTTTTTTCATTCTATTCGTCGGAAAACTCAATGCAACAATTTTTTTTAATACTTACTGTGTTCCTTTCTAAAAACTTTCGGTGTGAAATCCGCGATATATATATTGCTCAGATCAGAGAAAAGTTCCATAAAACTGATTTCGTGTGATGAGCATTGTATGGTGATATAAAGGTTACTAAGCACTCCATAATTACCATCATTTACAATGCCGTTCAGTATTTTCCATTACTGTTGTCTGACATTCAACTCATTTTTATAGTTCACCCTGTAGAGCGAAAAGAAGTCTTATGTTGGAAGCTGTTTTTTTGACCTCTAAAATAATATAACAAAAATTAAAAAAAAATTGAGCCGCAGGAATACATGTGTCCAGTGCCATGCCCTTTCAAATTTGTGCAGATTTGTTATTTTGATTTAGTTACCCATTTTTCAACTCAATGAAATTGAGTTCAGATAGCATTCAGTTAATTTCTGGAATAATTGGAAAAAGAATTAAGACCAGGATCCCATGCCTATCTTCAAAAATTATTAATAACATGCTGAATCTTCCTGAGTAGCTTCATTTTGCCAAGACGCCCATCTTTTTCCTCCACGAAAATTATCGATAGTGGTAGCTTATAAAATGCGCAGGCGTCAAACATGTCGATTTGGTGAGTGCCAAAAAGTCATTGACAATAGTTGGTTTTTCATTTGAACCTCTAGATAATTCGATAGAGTAGTCGAAAAAACTTTTGTCCTATAAAATGGATGATAGGACTGAAGAGACCCCCATTCCCAACATGTACCAGTGACGTGGTTATGAGAAATCATTAGTAACCAGCGGATGTTTTACCGTTGCTTGGTTAATATTTGTATAACTGAACGGTCATATTGTACTACAAATTGAATGGTAGGTGTTCCCTCCGAGCAATAAAAGATATAGAGAGGGCTTCTCTGTCTCCTTCTTGAAAGCAACATGCCCAACATTGTTTACAAACATCTCAGCCCGAATCATGTTAAAAATGGGCATTGTCGGATATATCCGTTTGCACTCGGGGGCCAGGTTGGAATTCCATGTTATATTCACTCTTAACTTGGCGGTCATGTTTGTTTACGTCCGTTTACGACTTATTTCCTGTCCTGTCCTGTCAAATCAAACCATTGGCATCGCAGCATGGTAGTCATGGCATAATTCCGATTTGTTGAGATAGCTTTATAAAACATTGTTACTATTTAAGTCGACCTTAAAAACGATTAACTATCAATAATTAGGAAAAAACGTCTTGTTGCAGTGTAGGTACACTAAGAAGTTATTAAGCAAACTCAACTCTTCTGTCTTGTTGGAATGTCTTTCGAGTACTCAAAACATAGCGTTGTTGATACTGCAATACGAGCTATGTCACGAAACATTTATTTTACAGGAGACTGTAAAATTATAATAGGTACTACATAAAAATTTCTACGCGCGATTATTTCATACTTTGAATTCCAAAACAATGACTGGTAGAAATTCTTTTGTAGTAGTTATTTTTTTTCTTTGTCGTTTTGGCATCGACTGCTATGGTCATTAGTAGTTATTATCTACAGTCTTCTGTAAAATGAATGTTTCTGGACATGTTTCTCGTATTGCAGTATCAACGACGATAGGTAGTTTAGTGATATTTTTTTACTCTGAATTTGTTGGACATAGAATTTACTTCACTGTTCTGCAACTATAACATTATAATAACTTGGCAGTTATGTGTGTGTGTTCGAAATGTATGCTATTTTAGAGGAACTCGTGATTGTGAAACCGATGATATGGACACAGATGATACCAGAAGAAAGTGTTTAAAAGTGGCAACGAGAACTATAATCCGTCAGATACAAAAAATTAGTCTACTCCAGCAAAATAATAGAAGAATGCATTACAAAATTTTAATTTATTTCGAACTGAACAGACGAATTACAATAAGCATATCATCGCTCCACCCTGTGAGTAAATCAAGACTACAAATTAGAGCTGTTGCTTGGTAAGTCTGCAGAGATGTCTTCAGATATACATGTCGACCCCTACTTAACTCGTAAACTTTAATGACTCTCATCTGTTTGATGTTTAAGAAACAGAAGTGAAATAATAACAACATAAAAAATTTTCGTTTTCCTAGCAGGCAAACTTGTAATATCGATCGCTCTCCGAGCCTAACTCTACTTAAGTAGAGACATTATACTTTTTGACAACTCCAAAACGCTTTTTGATTATCCGCCCCAGGATACCAATAATCTAAATTCAGAAAAAACATGAGAAAAAGAGTTGAAGAGCTATTAAGGCTTTTATAACAGTTTGGATGAGTATTTCAATGATACACTTTCAACATAAATTTGAATGTAATCTGTTATGTGTATTATAGTTTATGTGTAAATTATTTTGTGTATGACACTAAGGTAAACACGATTAAATTTCCACAGATTTATTGTCTTCGCGACATGTTTCGATACACTGTATCTTTTTCAAGCGAATGTAATACATTAAATTATTCTACCTTGAACATTACTTAAATACCCTTCTTAACAATTGAGGTAATTAGGAGCTACCTATGATAAAAATAAAATTGACAATACAATGTAGGTAGATCAAGTCAAATTAATAGAGAATATTCTTGCTAAAAAATTACATAGAAAGGCTATCCAAGAAGTGTACCCCACTATGAGGAACCTTGACAATAATTACAGAACATTAACTTATTCAGGGCCCGTTTCAGAAAAAATAGCGACATTTTTGAAAAAACAAAATTTGAGAGTAGCATTCAGAACAGATAACACGTTGGGAAGGTTTATTAAAAATAATAAAGATAAAACACAAAAATCTAAAAAATCAGGAGTTTATAAATTGAATTGTGGTTCTTGTTCCAAAGTATATGTAGGCCAGACTGGTAGACCATTCAAAAGCCGTGTACGTGAGCACCGTATGAATTATGTAAATAATAAAACACATTCAACATATGCCAATCATATTTTGGAAGAAGACCATGACTTCGATGAAAACTTTGAAATCCTTCATGTTGAAAATAAAGGTATTAGACTTAATTATTTAGAATTCTTAGAAATTAATAAATTGAAAAATTCGAATTGTTTACTAAATGATCAATTGGACCTTAATAGTTCCCCTTTATTGAACCTTTTCAACTAATTAAGTAGTAGATATGTTTTGAGATTTCCAGGTATCTACCTACATTGTATTGTCAATTTTATTTTTATCATAGGTAGCTCCTAATTACCTCAATTGTTAAGAAGGGTATTTAAGTAATGTTCAAGGTAGAATAATTTAATGTATTACATTCGCTTGAAAAAGATACAGTGTATCGAAACATGTCGCGAAGACAATAAATCTGTGGAAATTTAATCGTGTTTACCTTAGTGTCATATACTATGAATTTCCATCAAGTAAAGGCCACGTCAATCCAATTATTTTGTGTATTACAGTTTATGTGTGAATTCTTATGTGTGTTATAATGCATGTATATCATATATAGTGTAGGTATAGTGTATAGTTTACTGATGTGATCCAACAATTTGAATATATTTACCTTTTTACTTCAGCACTTTCATTTATTTTTTCAGTATTTATGACCTTATTGTATGCTTTGTCAGCAAGAATCAAATTTTTCGCACAACACAGTATTTTTGATTGACATATTGACAACACACGTGCTTTCCAACCAGGCATGTTGTCGTCTAGAGATAAAAATATAACATTATTTATCAGCACGCCGCCACTGGTTCTAATCTTACATCCGAATATCATAACAATAACAAATCTCCCTCTCCAAACTTGGAGGTTACCCCTCACCCACAATCTATTACAAAGGATAGTGATATGCAGCTTTCATAACAACGTGTGTTGTTTATATAGAAATGGCACCTCTATATTTTATTGCTCGGAGGGTGTTCCCAGTTCTACGTTCCGAAATTGTCAATTCCATGGTAAAAAAAAATTATTAGTAACAGTCTGAATCTTCGTGAATAGCTTCGTTTGAGACGCCCAACTTTTCCCTCTACGAAAATTCTCGAAAGTGGTAGCTAATAAAATGCGCAGTCGTCAATAATGTCGATTTGGTGAGAGCAAAAAATAACAGTTAGATTTTCAGTTGAACCTCGAAATAATTCCATAAAGTACTCAAACATTCTTTTGTTGTACAAAATGAATATTAGGACTGAAGAAAAGTCCCCGACTCCCAACATGTACCAATAATGTGGTCATAAGAAATCGTCAGTACCCAGCGGATTTTTCCTCCGTTGCTTGCTTTACATCAGTATAATTAAATGGTCACAATGGGTGGTATGATTAAAAAGAGTATTCGCTTGTACTTCAAGTTAATGCTCCATGTTGTAGTTTTCATTTCAAAAAATCAAAGCATTCACTCCACATAATTCTTGAAGTAACACTTAAGTAAGTACTAGTAGCAATTACTCTATACTTTGCTTCATTTACTTCGATATATAGAAGTTAATACTGCAGTAATTACTAATGTTGTCAAGTATTTTCTCCATTTGGGAGTGTCTGGTGTAGTTTTTAAGAAGTAACTCATAGACTAACTTCATATCTTCAATTAAAAAGGTGTTATGGCTTTTTTATGAATAGGAAAAGGAGGGGAATGTGTTAACGTTAGAACGTATGGGGAGGTACAATAAAGAAAATCATTTCGGTTAGTCAATTATTTTAGCTAGATTGCTACCATTAAGTTCTGTACTTTTAGGTTCAATAAAAGCAATGTTGAATGGATAGCTAGAGAGTTCTTAGGAAATCATATTGAGATGACGGGAGCAGCTTTATGAAATTTAACGAAAATGGAGGTATTTTTGAGAGCTCTAAGTGATCCGGGGTTTCAACAAGGAGTGGGTGGAGATGTCGGGGTACATCGATCAACTGTGTCAAAAGAAATCAGAGAAGTTTCACAAAAAATTGTGCAATCAACATCTTCAGCAATCTCGGCACTTGGTTCAACACTATCATCACTCTCACTCAAGTACCACAGAACAAACAACAGCAATCGAACCAATTTGAGGTTAATCACGTACTAGTGTTTACTAGTAGTTTATAATTCTAACCTAAGTCAACATCGAAGAAGAATTTACTTTATGTAAATCATAGTACTCCACAAAATACTAGGAACGAAAAGCTCTTACTTGAAGTACAAGCAAATACTCTTTTTAATCATACCACCCATTGTCCTAGGTGTGTTTTCCCAGTCCTACGTGCAAAAGCAGTAGTACACAGTGTGCTCCATTATTATGAGAAATACGTGTATTGTAATTAACAGGTGAACTTGTTGAAACAGTAGTTACTAAAATTGATGAAAAAAACTGGAGGCCACATTTAAAACAATGAAGTTGACGATGAAACTCAATGAACAGAACGTCGCATTGAAAATTATTTCACATGAGATTTCACAAAATATGAAACAGTATTGAAAGTTCCTCTGACTTTTTTTGAGAGTACACTGACGGGAATTGTGTGACCAAATATTGATGATGTTTTTTTGAAAAAAACGTGGAGAAACACATAGATTGTAATACATAGCTGAATTTGTTATGAAGGTGGCTACAAAAATCGATGAAAAATTATGGAGGTCGTATGCGAAAAAATTAAGTTGATGATGGAATGAACTTAATGTCGCATTGAAAATTGTTTCATATCATACGAGGATTGTTTGGTAAGTCCGTGACTTTTTAAATTTCCCGCGCAGTAACTTTAAATGCAACACTGCTGCTGTCAACCACCATCTTTCAATAGACTACTGTCAAATTTTGAGCAAGCTGCGACATTTGGTTTGTGTTTGACAGCAATTAGAAGCAGACAACCTCGTGAATTTTAACAAAAATGGAAAAAAGTGAATTTCGTGTGTTGATTAAGCATTATTTTTTGCGTAAAAAAACCATAACTGAAACCAAGGAAAGACTTGATAAATACTATGGGAACTCTGCACCATCAATTTCAATGGTTAAGAAGTGGTTTACTGAGTTCCGTTGTGGTCGTACCAGCACAAGTGACGCCGTACGTTCAGGTCGCCCAAAAGAGGTCATCACGCCAGAAATCGTCGATAAAATCCATGGAATGATATTGGACGATCGGAGAATAAAAGTACGTGAGGTAGCTGAGGCTGTAGGCATCTCAACTGAGCGAGTACATCACATTTTACATGAATATTTGGACATGAAGAAGCTATCCGCGAGATGGGTGCCGCGATTGCTCACACTCGACCACAAGCGCAACCGTGTGACCACTTCAAAGGAGTGTTTGGCAAAGTTCAATCGCAATCTGGGCGAGTTTTTACGCCGTTATATAACCGTAGACGAAACATGGATCCATCACAATACCCCAGAGACCAAGGAACAATCAAAACAGTGGGTGTCAACTGGTGAACGTGCACCAAAGAAGGCTGAGGTGCGTCTGTCAGCCAACAAGGTTATGGCCACAGTTTTTTGGGATGCACGCGGTGTCATTCATATAGATTACTTAGAGAAGGGTAGAACGATCAACGGCGAATATTATTCAGAGCTTTTAGACAGATTCGATATTGATTTGAGGCAAAAACGACCACATTTAGCGAAAAAAAAAGTGCTGCTTCATCAAGACAATGCACGAGTGCACACGTGTGTAGTCACTATGGCAAAAATTCATAAATTGGGCTACGAACTACTACCCCATCCAGCATATTCTCCAGATTTAGCCCCTTGCGACTATTTTCTTTTCCCAAACCTGAAGAAATGGCTGGGTGGTAAGAGATTTGGGTCGAATGAAGAGGTTATAACCGAAACAAACGCCTATTTTGAGGGCCTTGAGAAAACCTATTATTTGGAAGGAATAAAAAAACTGGAAAAACGCTGGACTAAATGTATTGATCTAAAAGGAGATTATGTTGAAAAATAAAACGCTTATTTGCCAATTTTTTTTTTCTTTATTCAAATAGTCACGGAGTTACCAAACAGCCCTCGTATTATAACAGATATGAAACATTATTGATAGTTTTCCTGACTTTTTCTTATATCATTCGAAATAGAGGCGGTAGAGCTATGGCAAATATCTCAAAAACAGACATTGATATTTCAGATCTAAAAAAAGCTTATTATTGCTCTCCAAAATGGAAAACTTCTGTCAGATTTAACCGACCTTGTAGGTTTCTCCATTTCCAAGATAGCAATAGTATGTCATCAGCTAAAACGACGGCCTGTATATTGTATAATGTTGAACCCTTTGTTACTTCAAACACCCCCGATGCTTAGCTGTATTATATTTTGATCAATCAGCTTTCATTCTGATTGATCTTCAATGATAAACTCAATCAACTTATACACTCGTAGGCGAATTCATACATACGAGAATCGATTATATTATTGATTACCTTGTAGAAAAACAGTTTCGTTTTTTCTCTATTATGAAACATATTTCTCACGGATGTCAGTAATGCCCAGTCGCTCAATAGTTCAGAATTGATATTTTTTTATACAGTAATTTTTTTTCAAAAATATCAAAATTCATGATGTGTCGCCCTCTAGCGCCGAATCTAGTCATACGATCGAGTAGGGCCAATGAAGACACTTACTCGGAATTGCTCTGCTACAACAAATCGAGAATTCAGCCATTTTCACCGAGAGCATTTTTATCATTAAAAGTGTCCCCTTGAAAGACGAAACTTGTGCGAGCCAAGGATTAACGAATTCTTACTCTTTACGTGCCATTCCACTTTCTCGGGCCATCAGAGAAATATCTGCACTCGCTGGGCTTCGAACCCACGACCGGCGACCAGAGTGGATGAAAGATCGGTACTTTAACTACTTGGCTACTTGGAAATATAATATCTTCGTTTGAACTGGACTTTTTGAGGCCTCTGGAGACACCATAAATCCTATTTTAGTGTGGGGCAGATTTTCAAAGTTCGTCTGACCTCTTTGACAGTTTTCAATTATAAAATAAAATAAAATATTTATCAATCCTTTCAACTATCAATAACAATAGATAGGATAGGTCAATATGAAATTTTACAAGTCAAACGAACGGTGTAAAAAGGGTTTCAATGACAAACAAGTCACAATACAATATAACAATAAACAAACAAGACGGAATACAATATAACAATAATGATTTATATAAATTGTAAAATACGATTTTATTTCAAAACTGAAAAGTGGGATTCGAATTCCTCAACAGTATAAAAACATTCTCTCACTAGGAGTTCCTTGAGTCCAGACTTAGAAACAGCTGGGGATCCCACGTTTTTTATTTCATTTGGCAAACAGTTGAAAAAACGGCAGCCTGCATTAATAGGAGATTTTTTGTAATATGAGTGTTTGGACTTGTTTAGTTTTATTTTATTTTTATTTCTGGTATTGTAGGAGTGTGAGTCAATATTAATGGGGTATGAATATATGTTATTGAAAATATAGGTTAAAACATTCATCAAATAAATTGATGTTACCGTGAGGATCGGTTTTGTTTTGAAGACCTGCCTGCATGATTGGCGATAAATTTCAGCTCTTCAGACGATGTGGTGTTGCAGGTTTATCCGGGTTTCCCTGCATCTGTGCCATCATTTAAGTCGCCCCTGTGTGTAGATTGATTATTTCAATGTTTTTACTTGGTTACTGTTGTTTTCAATATGCTTACAAAAATTACGAACGCTAAACAAAATTTACCACTTTTTTCATGAACTTTTTACGTAAATTATGATATTTTTTAATTGAACGAACAATTATAAATTGAAAGTAACATTACTCTACGAATATAAGTATATTAAATTAGCTAAACCACAAATTCAAAATAATTCGTTATTTTTGATAATTTTTGTTGGACTAGCGATACATACCCGTTTTTTTGTAGGACACTATATTATTTAGGTGGAGAATACACTAACATTTCATGTGTCACCATTGTCCTACAGTTACTAATACATTTTATTACCACGGAATTGGCAATTTCGGAGCGTAGGACTGGGAACACCTACCATTTAATTTGTAGGACAATATGACCATTCAATTATACAAATAATAACGAAGCAACGCTGAAAAAGTCCGCTGTTTACTAATTATTTCTTATGACCACGTCATTGGTACATGTTGGGAGTGGGGGACTCTTCAGTCCTACCATTCATTTTGTAGGACATAAGATTTTTCGAGTAATTTTTCGAATTATCTCGAAGTTCAACTGAAAAACCAACTGTTATTAATGACTTTTTTGCACTCACCAAATCGACATGATTGACGCTTGCGCATTTTATTAGCTTCCACTATCGAGAATTTTCGTAGAGGAAAAAGTTGGGCGTCTTGACAAAATGAAACTATTTAGGAAGATTCAGCCTATTGATAATCATTTTTGAAAATAGGCGTGGGATCCTTGTTCTAATTTGAACTATCAACTATTTTTTATTTTACATCTTTTTCTCACTTTCTCACATTTCATTTTGTAGGACAACTGGTGTCGTCGAAAAGATCTTCAATATGGTCGCATTTCTACAATTGTGTAGTAGCGTTTTAGCGATTTGCGTATCAGGCTTTATATCTACGAAGGTATAGTATACTAATTTTTCTGGTATATTTTCTTTCACGAAAGAATATCCTGCGATGAAGTGAAACATCTTCAAAACCGAAGAGGTATCATAACATTGAAGTAAGTGTATTATATTGTTTAGGGTATCTAGGTATTTGGGCTTTGCAAGACTAAAAGACTATAGTCTTGGTCTTGTCTTGATACAGGACCAAGACCGAGACATAATAAATCTTCTCAAGACCAAGATCAAGACTTGACTTTCGAGATCAAGACCATGAGACCATGAGGAAAACAACGATCTCAAATCTACTTAATATTACGAAAAATCTGTTGGAAAATGTTATGGCATTTTACTTCAATTATTTATTTTTCACATGGTAGGTTTTTAAATTTTGTTCACTCAAAATCTAAAGTACATTTTTCAAATTCAGTATTGCAGTTTTACAGTTTACAACAAATAGGTGTATGTTGTAAGGTCGCAGTGGTCCATCCCTCCAACTATTGAAAATAGAAAAAAAATTTATACAAAAGTTATTTGGTTTGAATATTGAATTATTGTGTGTATTTTTGATACTGCGTTGTTGTCACTCCCAGCTAAACCTGGCAACGATTTTTTATTTTGAATAAATCATCCTGTATGTTGATGCATACTCATTTGAATTCTAGGTCAAATATTTCATTAATATTCTAGACATATCTTCAACTGTTTTTGAAATAATGACAAGTGAAAAGTGAGATTTTACAATTTTCGACAGCCTATTACCCCAGCTTCATCAACTCACCTTATATATGTATTATATTATTTATATTCAAAAATACCACATAGAAGATAAATAACATATTTATGTATAGAAGAACATAGATACAAATTAGTACAAGTTAGAATACAGAGCATTATGGATATCACAGGAGCATAGGCATATTGTGAAATGAAAATGTGTTACATTAAAGTTCAGAAATCAGGCAAAAAATAAGTATACAAACGTAGGATTGTAGGAACAAAAACATAGTATAATGTATTTTTTTTTACTTCAGGGAAAATTATTCAAAGAGTCCTTGACTCCGGCATCTGGCATACTTTATGATATCTCGGTATCAATATTAATTAAACCAAATGCAAATTAGTTAAAGCTAGGAACTCATAATGATATTGTGTAAGAATTTTGAGATATTGTCGTGAATTGGGGTTGATTCACGACTAACTAGGTAGATACTGATCATTCATAGATTTAAAACATTTATTTTACTATGTACAAATATGAGATTAAGACGATTGAAATTAATGAAGGAAATAATCTATGAAGAATTAATGAATTAAAGAATTGATGAATTAAATAATTGATGAATTAAAGAATTGATGAATCTCTCCTAGACTGGTTACTTTTGTATAAATTATTTTAGAAAGATCTATACTTACAATACATATTGGCTTAAACAGTTTATGTTTAGTTTTTATATATTAATTTTTTTTTTTCATTCGTACATTCTGCTCTTTTATCATTTCGATTTTGGCATGCACCCAAGTAAGGTGGTATTTTATTCCAATTTTAACGTGTCTGGTGTTGTGTATTGTTTGTTTGAAACCCGTTTTTACATTCTGTCTGTTACACGTGATTCAGACCTAATATGGTCGTAGGATATAGATATACGTATTACGCGGAAGACTCATCCTTTCGTAAGTAAAATATAACAATTTCTTCTTCTTGAGGTTTATCTGTTGACTAATAATAGTTCAGTGGTTGTTTCTGGAAACAAATCATATTTAAATGTTCTAAAGTTTATGAATTCAAAAACATCAACCTTTTTTTATATCTTACAGTGCCCTGAAAATATCAGAATGAACTGACGAAACGTTGGCTGTAAAGAAATAGAGTTTTATTTAATTCAAGACCTCAAACTCAAAAAAAACAAACATCAGTCATCATAGGAAAAGGTCGTTAAAACTTATTATTATTAATATAATAATACTAACTATTCATAAATTGGAAAAGAAATATGACAATTGCTATTATTTGAAATTTCTGTTTCATCGATGAAAGATTTACCATCTATAGCACCAGTATTTGAACTTGTTGTCGGTGTGGCCTCATTACAATGAAATAGTTGTCTCGTTATCTTCATTCTCTTCGAAACTGAATTTTCCATATACGACTCCGCCAGCGCAGAGGAGTTCCATCCTCCAAGTTCTTCTACCAATAGTAAATCGCCACCATTCTCTACAAGCATAGAATCCAAGAATCTGCGAAATGGGTGCCCTGTGTAGAGCTGAGGATTTTCCAATTTTGATTATGCTGCAATTTTCTTTGGAACAGCTTCAATAGTATGAATGCCCACAACTTGTTTTACACATTTACCATTCCTGTAACCAATGAAGAATCGCCGATTTTCCAAATTTGAAGGCCGCAAATCTACGTATTTTTGGTATAAACCATAGGCATAAAAAAAGTCCTTCTTTGGGAATGACAAAGAATACAATCAAAACTCTGGAACTGGTACTATCAAAATCTTCCACAGTCAGCTTAACAAGTTCGTCACGTCTACAGGCGCTGAAAATACCACACATTAATACAACCTTTTCGAACAACCATGTATGATCATCTGCCTTCAACAAAAACTTAGTTACTTCTTCTTCAGACAAAATTTTTGCTTTCTTTGGTGTATATTCATCAGACTTTCGTTTCTAGAACAAAAATAATTTTCCAAATCTGAAAACACCATTTCTGTAGGTAATACCCTAATATGGTGTACAATTTAAAATAAATGTTAATGTTGTCAATTTTGTCATAAACTTTCAGAGCAAGAGCAAATTTCAACATCGAAATCTTGGTCCACAGCGATTTAGGAGAATAAACCTCTGATTTTCCTTTCGAATAGGCTAATAATACCACCTTCACATTCTTGCTTTTACGCCACTCTTCAAAATTTTCATATTCTTTTTGATGTCGCTCTTGAGTTATTTTCGGCAGTAAATCAACACTCGCTGCACATGATTCTCCCAATATTTCTGAAAAAAATTGATTTCGTTCCTCAATTTCTTCAATTTCATCCATGGTCGTTGTTAAAGCGAACTCACGAACACAAAAAACTGACGTTGTTTGTAATATTGTTGTGATATTGTTAAGCCGTTCCATGACAACCCGACGTTGGCTTTTTCTGTAGAATTACGCGGTACGTGGTATTTTCTGTCCTCAGAATCAAAATGTAATCTTTAAGCGGGATTACGAAAAACACACGGCCGATACGCAAATAACGGATTCGGTTGTTATAATCCTCGTCTGCGCCTCGGATTACAATATTCAACCTCATCCGTTATTTGCTACATATCGTCCTTGTAACGTTAATAACTATAACTATTTTGGGTTGCACCCTGCACTCTACTGAATTTATCATTTTATCATAAGGCTTTAGGCGATATAAGTGATTTTCTGTATTTTAGAACGATGTCAATACCAACCAGATAGTGACCATGGGCTCTTACTTGATTGCTCACTTGATTCAACTCTACATTTATTGTGCTGTAGGAAATGAACTTCTGTATCAGGTAAACGGAGTTTAACTTTAGAATCACCACTGAGCAAAGATTTCATATGCACGATAGGTTAAGAATTTCTTACTGGAGGGCATGATTGCCTACTGTTCAAACTCCACATTCTAGATTGTCCGAAATCCTTATTGAACATAATTTCTAGTCTGGCCGCAAACTGAGAGTGAAGATATGAAACACGCAGTCGAAACAATTATCATTCACCCCAAAACAGAGCCTACCACAAGGATTCACCATCATCTCCTATCTTATATAACATATACTGCTGTGACATATACAATGTGTCTGAGCTAAAACTTGTCACCTCCCTAATCTCCGAACTCGTAAAAAAAATTTAAAATCGCTCAGACCCGTCAATTTTCATGTCAAGGACGAATACTTTCACCAAATACAGTCAACCACCTCAGCCCCAGCACCACTTGTTTTAGAAATTTCAATGGGACTACTTTACTTGTGATCCATCATTTTGAAGGGAGTTCAATCCCAAATAAATCGGTGTACTGAAATTGGTGATCGATCAAGTGTTATTGAAGTTTTAATGAAAACTAAGTTTTATCAGGATATTTTTACTTTTCATCACCTAAAATGTTTTCATCGTAATAAATGTTCACTGTGGGTATGCCACTATATTGAAAAATAATGTGCTGTCAGAAATAATCTTTCAGAAGGTGTGACAGTCGTTTATATGAAAAAAAAAGTTGTCGCCATGTGTTTTTGTATACCTACGCATACGTTTGTTTACGCCTTGATATTTGATGCATTCGAGTCACTTCATTCAAAAATTAAAAACCTTCCGAAAATGGTTTATACTATGCAAGATAGAATATCCATTGTAGCTGCGTATTTTGAAAATGGACGATGTGCTAGAGCTGAGGCTCGAATTTTCAGTAGTAATAACACAAGTGATGGCATTTTTGCGATAAGTCTGTCGATTCATTTCTGAACGAAACTGAATTGCCATGAGTCCGCAGGACGAGTGGTGTTTTCTCGGTTGAGTTCAAAAATAAAAGACAGACTTATGAGATAAATTCAATCACGAGTGGAAATTTATTAGACTATTTCACGAAGCATTAAAAGTATAATTATAAACATGAACAATCAATTCATCATAACCATAATCAATCAACTATAATCACAAAAAATGTATTATAACTATCAATAATTTATTATATAGTTACGATGCGACTCATTTTAACGTTTTCGCCTACAATTATGATCTGTCAAAATGTCAAACTTTGCTTTGTCATCTATGGTTACATCGTTGAAAACACCAACGCTGACAGACCAATCAGTATTGAGAGACATCTGGTGTTTTCGCGATAATACAAGTTGTCTTTGACTTGTGATTGGTCAGATAACTTGAATATCTTGAGAGGAGTGGAATAGTCAGTAGTAATATCCCGACGTTATGCTGAATTTTAAAAAAATGCTTCCAATTTGCTGTCACGAAAACTGTGTTGCTTAGAAACACCTCGAGAGCTTGCTCGAGTGGTGTTTTGTACAGCAACACAGTTTGAGCGACTGGCAAGGTGAAAGTATTTTGAAAATTCTGTATTTTGAAGGGATATTCGATCAGATAATTTCACGAATACACTATATTATTATGGACTAAATACGAATTGCAGAAACGGTTCATCTGTGTCATTAATGTCAGTTGTAGAGTTGAACTAAGATGTATAAAAACCATGGTGTGTCGACTCATTCCTGCAAAACTGTGGGATAAAACGGAGACAATTTGCCAGCTTGATTAAGAGAAAACAAATGAAATCGTGACCTGTTTCCCTAATATTCCGCATTTGCGTGTACCGCCACGGTCGGTTTTTCTGTTAGGGTAAACTTACAAGCACAGGGACCCAATTTTTGAATTGTCGGAATTGATTCTCTAGAGAAATATGAGACAATATGACGTCATTTTCTTTCAATTTCGAGCAATAGGTACCTATCTATCTAGAAAATGACGTCATATTTCTCTAGAGAATCAATTCCGACAATTCAAAAATTGAGTACCAGAAGTTTTCAAGTATTGTCGACGGATGAACTGAATAAAGAAACCTAATTATTGAAATTTACTAAATTACTATCACCAATCAGTTTTGTTACAGGTTCGACTTATTTTTATAATTTTTTACTGAAATGCAATCAACTACAATAATAACCACGCATTTCATTTGGAAGTATAGAAATTAAGCATCATGAAAATTCACCATTAGAACCTGTCAATCTTGTGCTAATATAATCAGGAATGGCGGGATTCCGTAAGATATATTCGTGCCATCATTTTCATCAAAATGTTTTCTAATAATACAAGATATACTATGTGATAATATTCATAATTTGGTGGTACTCACTTTCATCGGTACTGGATATTAGATGAATTATTTTGTTCGTCTCTCTGGATTGCCCACAAATGATACAAAAACGGAACATGATCAAATTATTATTGTACAGACTACACAGAAAACGATTAGATATTCACAAATTTTATTCAATGTTTCGCCAACACAGCAGCTTCTTCACTGTCTGATTGAATAAAGTTTGTGGAGATCGAATCGTTTTCTATGTATTTTATACAATCATTATGGATCTTCATCAAGTAACGGCCGAGTCAATCAGACAAATTGAAATATCATTGAATGAATGATGAATTTCTAAGAAAATATGCAGCAAAATGGACAAACACATTAATAATAGTTATCAACACAGGGAAATTGCACTATGAAATTTAGATTCCGTCACAACTATTCATTTTTGAACAGTATTTGAAGTTTGTTGACATTCCATAAAATTGACAACAGTCGTCAATCACCATATCCCTGGAATATTGACAGGACTAAAATTCTATAAAGGCGGCATCTCTGGGACCGATTGAAGAAGCAGACCACTTGTTACGGGTTTATTTTGCACTAGAAAACCCTTTCTGTTTTAATACAATAACATCAGAAATTCTCTGTCATTGATATACACTTTCCACTCTGTACGCCACTGTATCAAAATGACAACTTGATCGTTGTCATGTAAAGCTTGTTCCGAACGTTAGTACTCACCTTTGCTGTACTAGTTCGAGCGGACATGAACCGGCCTTAAGCTATTGACAGTTATCAGTTGTTCTATTTTGCGGTATGACAGCGTTGTTTTGTAAACATACTGATGGTTAGTCTATTGTTTTGTAATTAGAACACAAAACCGTAACATTCCTACTCTATCTCTATCTTGTGTCATTGAAGTAGGAGATTTGAGCCGGTTCTGGGCCTCCCCCCTCCACTATGACGTCATCGTTGACCTTGTGGTGACCTTCAGGGATGACCTTGGTGCATAGGTACCTTTGTGTAGGTCTATGACCTTGGCATGCCCTAGAGATGCCTTTGAAATTTTGTGTTTGACCTTGATTTATATTGTTGGGAGAGGTGTTCAGGGTTTGTGTTTGACCTTGAGATGACTTGGAATTTTTTTCATACACGGACAAGTACTTTTTGTAAGTACACATATTTTTTTTTCCTCCATGTCTTGCATGACCTTCATGTCTACCTACTCAGGTACTGTGTATGATCCTTGTAGAGTGCACATGAAAAGCTATACCGAAGTATGGAGACGGTACACGTCCGCACACCACGGAGATCCAGCCCGATATGTGAGCTCTGATTTCTCTCCCGTGATGTATACCTTGCGACGGTGGTGGGGGGAGAGGTCGCGTGACGTCAACGCTATGCACACGACGATCCACTGATGTGTGTCAGGCCCTCGCTCCCGACACGGTGGGTCCGCTGACGTCACACACCCATACGCTGAGGCGATGTAGCGACTACTATTAACTCTCCGTCCTCTCTGTATTGATATGCTGTTGGATGCGTTAACTGGTGGGGAGGGCTCTGTGACGTTGCATGAGTAGTCGATGCAGAGAGAATTTGTTTACCCTCTCTTCCACTCATCGAAATAATATTTAAAGGTGGTGAGAATGATTGTGAAATCAGTATTTCATTGAGTTTTGTGCTGAAGAGACATCGAGAAAATGTATTCCTGTGGATGTGGTAAATCGTTCACTCGTAGTGATAATCTCCGTCGGCATCAACTCCAAAGTTGCCAAGGTGGCCCTTCTGTGAAAAGGATTAAGTTAGATGCGGCAGCATCGACACCAATGTACACATGCAATTGTTGTAATGTGTCAATTCCTGCTTCCCAAGTTAGTTCTCACAAAAGAACTCTCCAGCACAAGAACAATGCATGTGTTCAAGTGAGTGATGGCATACAAATTATAAGGAATGCTTTCAAGTGTAGAATTGTGAGCTATCGCGTGGAAAGTCCAAATGTTTACACTGAATATATGCCATTCTTCAGTGAGATCAGAGAAAAAGTTATTGGATTACTTGAAGAGGCAATAAAGGTTCACAAGATCTTTAAAGTGAATATGGAAGTATTTGGCAGCTACATTGTCCAAACACGGGATTTGAGTGATACCAAGTCATTCAACTCACAAAATAAAATTGTGGATCAGTCTACGGATTTGGGTGCATTATTCGATGGATTCCGTGATGTCATCATTGCTCAGACTACGGAATTTGAAGAACGTGATTCAGGTATGTTTAAGGTTTCCTTCTAATTACATGAATATTAAATTATGTTTATGTTTCAGGATGGAGTTGTGAAAAAGTTATGTTCCTCGAAGTGAACATCAACAAGTATAGTCCACTCAGCGGATGTTCGTATGTGAAGCTGCCCGAATTCATTGAGACAAGAAAAGGTGTTGTGAATATTCGCAATGAAGATCAACATTGTTTTGCATGGGCCATCACATCTGCATTGTTTCCTGCGAATGGTAGAGTGTCAGAAGTTTCCTCATACCCCCACTATTCCAATGTCTTGAATGTAACAGGTATGGATTTTCCAGTTAAACTTCAAGCTATAAAAAAGTTTGAAGACATAAATGATATTTCAATAAATGTTTATGGGTTAGAGTCGAAACTTGATAAGGGTAAAATGAAATATGAAGTGGTTGGTCCGTTGCGTTACTCACAGAGAAGACTCAGAAGACATGTCAATTTGTTACTTATAACAGATGATTCTGGCAATAGTCATTATTGTTGGATTAAAGACCTTTCTAGATTAGTTTCAAGTCAACTATCTGCGCATGAGCATAAAAAATATTTTTGTGATGGATGTTTATTGTATTTCTCTCATGAGCGATTATTGTTACGTCATCAGTTGCATGACTGTAATCACTTGAGCACTACAACACCATCAGTCAAGTTCAGAATCAACAAATATGGTAAAATGTTACCGGGGAATACACTTATGTTTGAAAATTTTGAGAAACAGCTGAAGGTGCCATTTTTAGTTTATGCCGACTTTGAATCAGTTCTCAAACCCATTCAAACTAGTCAACCCAACCCTAAACACTCATACTCGAACAAAACATACAAACATGAACCTTATTCATTTGCTTATTCGATAAAATGTTCATACAATGATAAATTAACTAAATTTGTGACATATAGGGGTGAGGATGCAGCCGAGAAATTTGTTACAAAACTTGAAGATGATTTAAGGAATATTTATCACAATCATTTGAGGTATCCAATTCCTATGGCTGCACAAACCCCCTCGGAAGAAAAAGAGTTTTCTTCTACTCAATTTTGTGGTATATGTGATAAACTATTCTCGGGTGGTGATGTGAAAGTGAGAGACCATTGTCATCTCACTGGAAAAAAAAGATCACCTGCAGCACATTCTGTATGTAACTTGAATTTCAAACTACCTAATTTTGTTCCGATAATTTTCCATAACCTGAGTGGATATGATTGTCATTTGTTCATAAAAGAACTGTATAGAAACAAAGACAAAGTGGATGTTATCCCACAAACTAAGGAAAAATACATATCTTTCACCAAGCATTTATTTACTCACTCATACACTGACAAAGATGGAAAAGAGAAAAAGAATTATTTGAAAATGAGATTCATAGACAGTTTTAAATTCATGTCGAATTCTTTGCAGAACTTAGGTGCTAACTTAACATCCGATCAGTGTATTGAGATGCATAAACATTTTCCACAAATTGACAAATTCAATTTGATGAGACAGAAAGGTGTTTTTCCATATAACTTTGTTGATCATATTGACAAGTTGAATCATCCAACTCTCCCCACAAAAAATCAGTTTTATGACAATCTTAACGGAGAGCATATATCAGATAAGGATTATATGAGAGCGAAACGTGTTTGGCATTTATTCGAGTGTAAGAGTTTGGGAGAATACCCGGATTTATATTTGAAGTCTGATGTGCTTCTATTATGTGACATATTTGAGAATTTTAGAGACATATGTTTAGAGAAATATAAATTAGATCCGGCACAGTATTATACAGCACCCGGATTATCATGGGATGCAATGCTAAAGTATACAAATATTGAATTGGAATTATTGACAGACATTGACATGATACATTTTTTCAAGAAAGGAATACGTGGTGGAATAAGTCAGTGTAGTGGAAGGAAGCATATTGCTAATAATAAATTTTTACCCGATTATAACCCCAATGAACCTTCATCATTCATATCATATTTAGATGCCACCAACTTATATGGTCACAGTATGTCACAACCATTACCCACCAATGATTTTGCTTGGCTAACACCCAATGACATTTTCAATTTGGACGTAATGGCTGTGGCATCTGATAGTCCATACGGTTATGTTCTCGAAGTGGATATTCATTATCCCCAAGAATTACATGACAAACATGCTGATCTCCCTTTTCTCGTTGAAAGTTTAATACCTCCACATTCCAAATCGAAAATTCCTAAATTAATTCCAAATTTAAATGACAAGAGAAAATATATTGTACATTATAAAAACTCACAGCAGGCTGTGGCCAATGGTCTTATTGTCATGAATACACATAGAGTGCTGAAATTCAAGCAGTCATGTTGGATGAAACCTTATATTGATTTGAACACTGAAATGCGCAATCGCTCTAACAACAAAGCTGAAAAAGATTTCTATAAACTCATGAATAATGCAGTTTATGGGAAAACGATGGAAAACGTTGATAACAGAATAGATGTTAGATTGGTGACGCATTGGGAAAGCATCAAGAGGAAAATGGGTGCTAGCACCCTAATATCACGTCCTAATTTCAAAAGCTGTTCAATTTTTTCCGAAAATTTCGTTGCTATTCAATTGGGCAAAGTTAATGTATTGTACGATAAACCACTATATTTGGGATTCTGTATTCTAGAATTATCCAAAACAGTTATGTACAACTTCTTCTACGGATGTATTAAACGTCATTATGCAGAAAATGCTACCTTACTCTACACTGACACGGATTCTTTAATTTTGAAAGTAAAAACTGATAATTTTTATGAATTCATTACCAGCAATATAGGTGAGTTTGATACTTCCAATTACAAATTAGGAAACCAATTCAATATTCCCATTACAAAGTCAATTCTGGGTAATTTCAAAGATGAATTTCCGAATGATCCCATAATTAGCTTTTATGGTACCGGTGCTAAAGCATATTATGTTCAGTCTGTAGGTAGTGAATTCAAGAAAGCAAAAGGTGTCAAAAGATCCGTCATAAAGAATGAATTGACATGTGAAGATTATAAGAAAATTGTCGAACAGGGTGGTTTAATATTTAGGAAGATGAACTCGTTTAGAAGCATATTGCACGACATGTATACTGAATTGAAAAACAAAGTTGCATTGTCGTACCATGATGATAAACGGTTCATCATTCCCAATACGACACAAACTCTTCCTTGGGGTCATAGCGATATAGAATTCTACCAGAATGACCCAGAAGAGAATATTCGTTGGGTTTCCAATATTATTCAATCTTTTTCCCAAGAGAGTCCTTTAGATCAATTACTTCATTTATTAACAGCTGAATTGAATAAATGAAATATCATTCAAAATGGAAAATTCACCACCACTATACTTATTTATTTGTATTTCATATGTGATTACGCTTATTATATAAAAATAAAATTGTACTAGTCAATTTTAGCTGATGTCTTGTCCTGTACCAAATATATTATATAGTACTCTTATTGTATAAAAGTCAAATTATACTAGTCAATGTTAGTTTATGTCTTGTTACCAAATATATTTTTTTGAATAAACATGTTTTTCTGAATTCCTTTTGATTCATTTGAGATATCAACATACCTACAAAAAGATATATACAAATGATTGTTTTAAAATCATCAGTATGAAAGATATCAAGGTGGGAGAAAGATGTCTAAGGCTATCGATAAATTCGGTCGTACACGAAAATGGGGTGCTGTTAAAGTTCGAGTTCTTCAAGGTTCTCAAGGTCCCCAAGGTATAGGATTCAAGCTTTCACCTGATGACCAATATGATGTGCAAGGTAAAAGACTGAAAAATGTTGGTGAACCGATAGATGAGAGTGATTGTGTAACCCAATTATATCTCAATGAACAAATCAAGGAGACGAAGGCACGTGTCCTCAAAGCCTTGCAGGCTGCCATACTTGCCACAACGGCTAAGATTGTACCTGATGCCCGTCTAGCATTCAATGAAAAAATAGAGGAGGTCACTGATGATCTAGATCGCAAATATAGTAATCTAAAAAGTGATGTGGATATCAAAGTATGGGATACCACAGCTACAATTACACGAAAAATAACAGAGTTGACTAGTGACCTCGATCATAAATGCAATCTGATGAAAGAGGATTTTGAAGTTACATCTGCAATGATGCAAAAATATGATGATTTGGAAAAGAGGTTAGCTGTATTAGAGAAGAAACATCAGAGGTTAGTTGATTTGGAGAGGAAACATCCTGATATTTGGCTCACACATAGACCAAAACTTTGGGCTCCAGGCAGTGATCCAGATCCAGCTGTAAATTGGTCTCCAGGCAGTGATCCAGACCCAGCTGTTTGAAAAATGAATTTGTATTATCATAAAAATATATAGAATAAATTTTGTCATACTAAAGTTATTTGTATTTCAATACCATAATGTTACTTACACATTCACATACACTGATCTTCTCGCTAACACTGTTTGGGAGACACGAGAGCTCTATACTCTTATGCAGAAGAGTTATGGTGGTGGTATCCCCCCTACTCTGAATGGAAGATATAAAAGACGGGCAGGTCACTGAATACTTCATTCGAATCTCATAATTCGAATATTGTGTTGTATATTTCATATTTATTATAATTTATTGATACCTGTGTGAGCGATGGAGAATTATATGGAAGTCCTGACGAGCCTGTCCCACATGGACGTCAACAACTTCGAGGAGGAGTGGGAAGACGACCTAGAGGTGGAAGTACCAGCGGTCCATGAGCTGGAGGAAATGGTGGACCAGCTGGTGTTCGTGGACTTGGTGGAACTGGTGGAGCCGGAGGACCCTGAGATGGATGCCGTCGACGAGGACAGCGAAGATGATGACGTCGATGAAGGGGTTGAGGTGGATTCTGCCAGCGACTTCGACTCCATCATAAGTCGTACCATACCTATCAACATGTCGGAGACGTTGAACAATTTTGCAACTAATTTGTATTGTTGCACATTAGCCTTCGTTGCAATTGATACCGGTGATGAAGGCCAATTCTTCGTCTGCCACATGTGCTATTTACGGTACTGTGGTATGAATGACAATGGTGGGTTGTATGCTAATCACCATTCACATACAACTGTTGAGTATGCTGATACTCCAACTCACCATTGTCATGCATGCCAAACTCCCTTATTTCAACTCACTCCACTAAGTACATGTATTTTTTGTAATACTTAGCGTTGTTGAAATGCGGGTGGGGTTATGATGGGTTTGATTCAGATGGTACCAGGGGAGGGATGTGCGCAATGGTCGAAGTAGCGTTTCGAGAGGGAGGGGGTAGAGTGGGAGGTGGGCCGATGGCTTAAAAGGAGAGTTCCTCTGAATATTCTTCAGTTGACTTCGAGTTCTCCAAGCCAACACCACCAGCACCAGCAGCAGTTTCTCGTCCAAGTTCCATATCTTCAATTCTAATTGGTGAGTACTCTATCTTATATTCATTATTTTGTTTAATTTTTTTTTTTCAATGTACAGCGATGGCTCCAGCTCCACCGGCGACCAACCTGTTGATGTTCGCAGCATTGACCAATGTCCTGGTCGACGAAAATAGGCCTCAAGGACCATCTCCGCCGCCTTCACCAGGACCATATCACTCGGACATCAACGAAGCGGACTTCACCAACGCCCTGGAGAGCCTTAAGGAGGACATGGAGATCCCTGAGCCGTTGACGCCGATGGTTTCACAGGAGCAAGGTGGGAGTGAACGTAAGCGACAAAGCGATTCCGTTGACGATGTTGCTCCCAAACAGAAACGTAAAATGAGGGCAAAATCGTCAATGATATGTAAGCCGATTGAGATTGTGGATAGCGAGGATGAGTTCGAGCCGACACCACCACGACCAAGTGGTAGCGGCGTGAAATCGTCATCGCGGAAGCAATCGGGCAAAAGCAGTAGGGTTGGTGCTATTTCCGCATATCGGAAGAGATGCGATCAAACCAACCCGTATCAAGCAGGATGGCCATCATCCTCAAGAGCTGCGGTCCCTGTTGTGACTCCTGTTGCAACTGTAGTGGCACCTATTGAACGTATTCAAGAGGTTGCACCTATAGTTGTAACCGTGGAGCCGACAGTCGTCGACTTACCGCGAGTCGCAGAAGTTGTACCACCACGTGCTGTTGTGCAAATCATCAGCGTTGATGTCGTACCACCAGCGCCCGCTGTACCTCCACCAGCCCCTATCGTGGAGGTAGTTGCCATCATCGATCCCGTCGCCGACGTCGCCTTGGAGGCCATCGCTCCCACGTTGGAAACGGATGTGGACCAGCTGATGGGTGTGATAGCCGAGGCTCAGCGCGACTTCCAGCTGAGCCAAGTAGCGCGGGCGGAAATTGCCCGTCAGCTGGCTGAGCTGACTGAGCGTGACCGTCAGGAAGCCATCCTGGAGGCCGAACGCTTCACCAGGTTGGAGACGGCCAGAGCTCAGGTGACGGCATTGACGGAGAGGATGATGGCAACCCTCCAACGACTTAGAAATAGTTAGATGTAAGATATTTTTTATAGGTTAAGTTATTTGTAAGTGTTGTAAAAATTAATTTAAATATAAGTTGCATGTGTAGAATTAGTTATTGTTAATAAAAAAAAGATCAAGTGACAAAGGAGTGTACATTAAATTTGTTGGGTGGTACACATTGGGCAATGCGATGTTGGGGCATTGCCTATCACTTTATCTCAATTGTATTTTAATTCAAGTTGTATATATTAAATAAGGTGTTAGTAATAAAAAAAGAATAAGTGAAAAAAAAGGAGTGTACATTCAATTTGTTGGTAGGTACACATTGTGCAATGCGTGGTTGGGGCATTGTTCATCACTTTATTCTAATTATTGTCTTTCATACTTATGTTAATCAATGAGTATGTAAATAATCTTTGACTCTATTTATTATTTTAACCCTTTGATAAAATATCATATTGTGTATTTCTCCTATCACACACTCTTCAAAGCCCCACCCTTCTCTCCCACCCTTCTCTCCCACCCTTCTTTCCCACCCTTCTCTCCCACCTTTCTCTTCCTCTGAACTACTATAAATTCAATGCCAGCTCATATTATAGTATCAGTCTTCCAAGATGTCTTTCCCAGACTCCACCTCATCTCCGAGACGCATCTGGGCATTTGAAGATGATGAAGTTCTGGATTTTCTTCCTCTCCAGGAGAATGTCGTGTACGAGGGGGAAAGGGGTCACTGGTATAGACCTTCCAGAGGCCCTATCCAAGTAAATGAGGTGAGCGACTCCACGGATATTTGGGATTATCCATCGCCGTCATCGCCATCATCAGAGGATGAGATGGACGTTCAACCGCTTTACTGGGAGGACCTGTTTTCATCCGATTCATCGGAGGATGAAGCGGTGGTCGACCACCAGGAGGAGGTCGTGCATTACGGCATCGAGGACTTGCACCTGCTGGTGGACGAAGACCCTGAGGAGGAGGTCGTGCATGTCGGCATCGAGGACCTGCACGTCCTGGTGGACGAAGACTCTGAAGAGGAGGTCCACATGTTGGTGGACGATGACTCTGACGATGACACCATCATCGTGGTGTCATCAGACGATGACGATGTCATCTAAGCCCATTCCGTGGTCGTCGCGCATAAATATGCGGGATGACACCCAGCTCTCCGGAGCACCCCAACGGCCCTTTTCAGGGCCACAAAAAGAACACACACACACATTTTCACCACTTAATGGTAGAAATGTACAAGGTCGTGGTGGGGGAAACGGAACCGGCGGTACACACCTACTGTGCTAGAATCCGCTGAGTACTACTACTTAGATTTCAAAAAGTGTTTGAAAAAATTTTTCCAATCATTTTTCCAGTATAATTGAATATTTCAAACCTTTTATCTGGTATGAAATTTTCTAATAAAACTAACTATTTCGTTAATATGAAACAATTCAGAAATTCCACCCACCGCTACGCCAATGCTCTAACAAAATGGATGTGACTGTCCATACTCTCACAGCTGTGTTGGAGTATTTGCCACCAGATGGAACTGGTCTTCAGTTTTCAAACGTTAAAATGAACACTCGTATCAGTGTTGCGGTATTTGGCACCAGATGGTAATAGTCTTCAGTTTTCAATATTAAAATATTGGATGTCTAACGTAATGCTAGTTGTATACATCTTGGCGAATGATATAAAGGCTAGAAGATATTTTGGACTTTTATTGGCAACCATAATAGACCGATGTGTTAGTTTGTGTGGAGGCCCACGGAATCGACTTCCTATTATAATGGTTGGGAGGTGAATAATAGGAAGTCTATTCCGTGTTTTTTTTAATTTGATGACCTTTGACCTTTGGGAACTTTTTGTAGACATTTTTGAGAGCAATAAAACTGCTTATATACAATTTTATGTTATCTCATTCAGTTTTCGAGTTATTGGTGTTTTTAGAGAAAAAAAATGGAAGTTTAAATTTTTTCGATTTTGTAAACAATTCAATTCAATTAATCAAGGAAAGTCCGTGAATAGCCCCTCTACATCGCTAGTCACTGTGTACAACGTCCAATTAATATTATGTACTCCAATAGGACTTTCCGTAATCAATTATTCTCCTGAAAAAAAGTTTGCATATTTTTTTCTAGTTTCCTGCTCTCTCTTTCTCACAATTTCTCTTTCGATGTTCAGCGCTTCCAATTTTTCTTTCATTTGTGTCACTCTTTGTTTTGACTCCCTCGAATACAAAAACATTCTCTTAGTCTGATCAATCAACTCAACTATTTCTTCTTCTTCGCAGTTTGTGGCATTTCCACTACCTTTAGACGTACCAGAGCCCGGAACATTCCAATCCAATTGATACGATGGTTTTTTCCATGCGTTTTGAGAGTATGGGCTATTTTTTTCTATCACGCGTTTAAATTTATTCAATTTTGATGGCTGCTTACGTTTAATTTTCGACGATATGGGAGATTTGAAGGGTGACAAAACATCCGGTACTGATTTTTCCACAAGAATAGACTCAACATTGGAATCCATTTCCATTTGTGATAAGTTTAAACTAGCCATTATTCTCAATAAACAAACCGTAGCAAAGTTCAAATTACAACTAAAACCTGAAAGAATTGTCTAAGGAGTATCGCCTGCCTACCTGATTCTGACCGAGTGCATCTTGAATATGAAATTATCCTTCACAAAGCACTCAATAGCAGGTAGTAGTAACATCCGATAACGTGAAATCCATAGGCGTCACTGAATATTTATTTAAATTTTTTTGAATGTTTTATATTCGCGTTAGGAAGAGTTTTATCAAAAAATTGCATACTAGATAAATGATTGGAAATGTTAAATTCTATAGGAAAAAATATTTGAAAATAATTTTTAGAGTGTTTTTGAAAATAATTATTGGAATTTCTGAAATATTTCATATAACCGAAATGGTGAGTTCTATCAGAAAATTTCATACTACATAAAAGGTTTGAAATGTTGAATTCTACTGGAAAAATGATTGAAAAAAAATTTTCAATCACTTTTTGAAATCTTAGTAGTAGTACTCGGCGGATTCTAACACAGTAGATGTGTACCACCATTTCCATCACATATCCCCACTCCGATCACTATAAATACGGTAACAACCTACTCAAAGTATCATTCAACAATTCAACATGTCTTCAGCAACAGCACAGGAGATCCCAACTACCACAGCGCCACCGCGGCACTCAGCAGAAGAGCATGGGTCCGATGATGACAATGATATCGGAGATGCTACAGAGTTTAACCGTGTGTGGGCGGAGACGAAGGAGCGGGCTAGGGCATTCTATGCTAGGAATGTTGGCAATGTCGGTGAAGACTCAAGCTAATCAGTCTTCACCCAATTCCCCTTGGCTCTTTGGAGCAAAACAGCCTTTTTCAAGGCTACAAAAAAGAACTCACACTTTCTATTGGGAATCATATTCGTCACTATAATTATATGCAATACGTAGGTGTAAATCAGAACTATGACTCACTTTGATCATTTTGTTCTAAATCACACTTTCGCATTATGTTACGAAATGATTTCCATATTTATAGTTAATTGGGCAAAGCTTATGTAGGTGACATAGAACTATATACACATCTGGAGAAGACATCGGTTGGAAGAATACTGTGTGTTCTCAACACTTCCCATTACTATGAAATTTGTAGAGTTAACTCATGGGATATTCACCCCCTCTCCTTTTACGGTGGTTTGTTGTCATGTTCATGTGCGCATGTACCATGCGACTTGATTGTATAAAACGTGAAGTCGCATCAACATCAGCACCATTTCTATCCACATCCCATTGATATCACACATTCCTCCGAGCTAAATAATCATGAACTCACTACCAAATTTATCTGTTGAAGAAGGTGCAACAAATGGTGAGTTTGGTTTTGAAAATATTCCGGTATATCACTTGTCATCCCAAGATTCCACCGATGACTTCAACTTCGAAGCATATCTAAAGATGACAGATAAACCGGAATCTTCAGAATGTGCTGATCCAACCCTTTCACAGCTGTCACTACCCGAATGCCCTCCACTCCTCTCTCCTCTTAGTGTGGATCATAAACCGAAACAATCTAAGAGGAAGGGTACATCTACTGTTTCTAAACCCAAGAAAATAACTAAGGGTGTACGGAAACCCCGTAAGAAGAAGGTAGATGACACCTTAAAGAAAGTGATGGGTGATTTGGGAAATGTATCGCTTCATTCTTTCGGTCCACTGCAGTGCTGTGGGGACATGTTGAAGAAAGCCAAATGCCGCATCGTAAAAGCGAAGGCCACCATCGTCAAATGCGATGACGATATTCAAAGTAGCAGCATAGACGAGGTGGCTCTTCAGGAGCTCGATGCAAAGATTGCATCAACAAAGGTTGAACTGATCAAAATGTGTGAAGATGCAGATAAACTCCGTAACAAAATCACACAGAATAATGAGTTCACCCATTGTTTGAAAGTGCAAGCTGAGATGGAGCTTCAGGAGTCCACTAAACTTTTCGATACGGCAGCATCTGTACGTGATAAGTGGAGAAAAGAGTTTGATCACGCTTTTCAATATGATACTGATTAGCTCTGAGGATAATGGAATGTCATCAATGTTGTGAGTTGAAAATATATAAGCGGGAATGGGGTATGCATTTAAATTGGTTTGGCATACACAGAACGTTGCGATTGGCTGGGGCAACGTTTACCGCTACAATATTTTTTCAATTCAGTCTACTTGAAATGAAAACTCAAAATCAATTTCACCACTTTATTAAAGTTAATACATATTTAAACCATGTCACGTTTATCAATCCATGAATTGTGTTCAATGGGAAGACCTAACCACTTCACATATAGTTTATCTTTTTTACTCTTCAGCACCTTCTCGACGAGATAAATGTCAGGATTTTCCGTTTTCAATAACTCTTCTTCATAAAAACATCCTCTAATCGGTTGGCCATCCATATCTTCAATTATATACGTTGTGGGATATGTCCTATTGATTTTAATGATTTTGAATAATTCAGTTGTGAAATTTGCAGTATATCCTTTTTCGAAAATATTTTTGTACTTGCTTATACGAACAATGTCATTCATTCGGAATTTGGACAGTTTTTGTTTTCCTCGAATGACTTTGGCAACTTTAAATTTCAGTTTTGTTGTTGGTGTAACATTGATTGGTTCTATACCAGTTGTACGATGCACTTTATGGTTATATTTTCTTGTTATAATAGGAAGAATGTCTAACCACTTGTTGTGTCCCATCGCTGAAAATTCCCTATAAAGCCACGTCTTTATTGTTCGAATTACTCTTTCTGCTATGGCCGCCTTCATTGTGCTGAATGTTGAATAATGATTGATTTTATATTTACCCATTAGAGATGAGAAAGTATTGTTGAAAAACTCTTTTCCCTGATCGCTTTGTAGATGTTTCGGAGAATAGTCGGCTTCTTTCAGCACATCTTCCATTGCATCAGTTACAGCACTACCTGTTTTATTTTTGATCGGTTTTGTCCATAGATATTTTGAGTAGCAATCAATTACTACAAGGACATATCTATATCCTTTATTATGTTTAGCATAGGGTTGTAATTCGGCAAGATCAATTTGCCATAGATCTGCAAAACCTTTGAGGGTGGTGGTTCTTCTGGTGAAATTACGTCTTGCCGGTGTATGTAATTCATTGACAACTTGTCGTTTGAGATCACTTATTCCATTGTCCATCCTCTCACAATGACTGCTTCACTTTGTTTCCGTGTACAAAATGATCATTTTCTTGAATGTTTCAATATATTATACTTTCCTCACGTAATTCTTCAATTATTGAAATTATTTCATTGTCGTGTCCAGTATGTCCAGCTGATTTCGAGGATATCAATAGTCGTAAACGAGCGACTAACTCTTTTGGTGAATTCCAGTATACATAATTCGCAGGTTTGGGATCATACCTTTTTTGTATCCGATTAATCCCTGCACCTTTTTTTGTTCTACTTCTCGTTGTTAGATAATGTGATAAGTTTAGTACTGGTTTAATAACTTCACGGAATTTTTTTGATTTCGTATGTTTGAAACCATTCCTCAGTTGATGTTGTTTGTATGGTGCATTCGTGACTCTCAATATTTTAGCATATGTATGAAGAATTCCATCATCACTGACTTCAGGTGGGTTTTTAAAAAAAATCATATTATATAACTCCGGACTACTTGGGAATTCATGTTTTTTTGTTTTATTGGCATTCCAAAATAAAATATTTCCACCACTGAAATTTACATTGAGACTTCCCATTTTGAGTTTTCCCGTAGCAGGATCTGAACGGATACCAAATATTGTGTCATAGTCACCATTGTTTGTTTTGACATTTTCCAAATGCATCTTCAAAATATCTTCAATATTGCCTTCAGAAAGGGAGGAATAGTCCGAGTTACTTATTCGAGATGATGATGGTGTTTCGAATATAGACGTTTCACCGAATTCTTTGATGGTGTCACTGTCAGCAGACGAGGTGTCACTACCAAATTGATTCTTTCCCATAGGAGTACTCCTAACTAGAGTAGAGTGTGAGTTCACTTGCTTCGTCATTGATTGTCGTAGTGGTGGTGGTAGTTGTTTCGTTGCAGCAGCTGAAGATAGAACGTTCAATGGCTTCATTAGGGGATCGTAGAATTTTTCAAGTGCTATTCGATTTTCAATAAGTCCACTCTTGATAGAGTTAAATTTCTGGCGTACAGCTTCTGTTGTCTCAACTAGTTGACGTTTCAAATTCAATGCATTGTTTTTATCATCAACAACTGAATCGTTCTTCATTTTGTTCTACAAGAGAGATTACACCACTGAAGTAACCTGTGTGCAATACAACGATCGATTGAATGTGGATTGCAGTGTCATGGATATATAAAACTATCAAATCCCATGCGATATCTACCTTCGTGCATTTTTCTATCTTTATCAATGACCATAAATCCATATTGATCCTCCCAACATTTAACACACATCAGTTGAAATTGTTTGAATGTTACGTCGGGTGACACGTGATCGGAATAAATATGGTGTAGATTCGTTTCATCTTGTTTGAACATAACGATAAAGTTGGTATTATCTCGCACTAACTGTTTGGGCACTCGTGAATATGTTTGAGCAAGATAAAAACAGTCAACATCTTTATGGCGTCCCATACAGAAATATGATCTTATAATGTCCTGTTTTTCACATATTACATCATCGAAAATGAAAACAGAATTTGGTTTGGCATCGGACGGTTCCACTATTTCTGCATTATTACTGAACGTAAAAAAACCCAACCCCTTTATAGGTTCCAATACATTCCGTAGGAATTGATATTTGGGTTGATTGAGTGATTTCGAATAGAGATAAACGTTTGTGAATCGCAGTCCTTGTGGATGTGTTAAGAGAGAGATCATGGCATTCGTCTTTCCACAATTCGACGGTCCGATAATGAGTCCTCGAACAGATGATGGAAGTAGCGGACCATGCCGCAACACTTTCTGTCCATTCAATCCACAACCGAATTTTTCATCTAAATTATCTACAGCAAACTTTTCTTTCTGCTTCACAATGCGCATCGTACCGTGGTTGGAGACTATGTAAGCGATGATATGTTGTGAACGTTTCATTTAAATGAGTAACATCAAACGAAACGGATGTGTTCGTGGTAGATGCAGAAAAAACGGTCGTGGATTCGTTAATAATTTGATAAACAAACTTCCGTTCGAATTACATTTACCTGGAGGATATCAGTACTGTGGACCTGGTACAAAATTGGAAAAACGTTTAGCCCGCAAAGATCCTGGAATCAATAAATTGGATATTGCATGCAAACAACACGATATTCAATATTTGAATCATCTTACTGATCTCACAGCGAGACATACGGCAGACAAAGAACTCGAATACGCAGCTTGGAATAGGGTTAAATCGAAAGACGCTGGTATTAAGGAAAGAGCAGCTGCCCTACTCGTTACCAACATTATGAAAGCAAAGAGACGTTTTGGTATGGGTTGTAGTACTACTATGAAGGGAAAGAAGAGGAAGCAACCGAAGAAAAAGAAAAATAAACTCAGAAAAATCGCCTTCGGTTCTGGGGTGGTTCATAAAGTGCGGAATGTATTGAAAACAGCTGGGGGTGAGCAATTTGTTACGAATAATAGGAAAAAAGCTACCGTAGTGGCATTGCATGCGGCACGTAAATACCTCAAAGCTGCCGGTGGGAAGAAAACAATCCGCACACCCCGCATAATTCCAATTCCTAAGGTTGGGGGGATTCTACCTTTGATACCAATTTTTGCAGGATTGTCCGCGCTAGGAAGTTTAGCGGGTGCTGTTGCAGGCATCACCAGAGCTGTGAATGCAGCAAAAGCAAGCAGAACAGCCCTGATCGAAGCGAATCGTCATAATAAGAAGATGGAAAGTGTGGCATTGGGTAAAAGTGGTAGTGGTATATACCTTAAACCATACCGTAAAGGACTCGGACTATACTTGAAACCATACAATCCAAAAAACTAATTGATTCCCTACCTCGAAGACCTCTCACCGACATCGATCTCAATTATTATGCCAAGAAAATGAAAATTCCATACTTTCGCGGTATTTTCATGCGTGATACATTACCCACTAGAGGTCCACGAAACTACGAGACCGCTATTGTCAATTTAGATGGAATAAGAGGATCGGGAACACATTGGGTGGCATACGGCAAATGTGGGAAAGACATTGCATACTTTGATAGTTTTGGAGATCTACCCCCACCAATAGAGTTGATTCAATACTTTCAGAAATGTCCGAAAGTGAAAATTATATATAACTATGATCGCCAGCAGAAGTTCAACACAGTTTTCTGCGGTCATTTGTGCCTGAAGTTTCTCTCTGAATCATTATAAAATGGATACAACTCCAGCAATGACGCGAGAGGCTATTAAGGGAATGGGATTTTCACTCAAGATGTATTCAAAATATCGCACTTTGACAAAAATGGATCGAGTGATGCTTGCAACTATGCCGAAGGAAGTGATGCTTGCATGTGCTGCACATGAGATTGCTCATGTTTGGGAAAAGTTACCCAAAAGTCTACAAGATGATGTCGACATAATGAAATATAGATATTGCAATGAACACCACAATCTTGACGGTGACAGCATTCCAGATTCTGATGTGAATGATGGTCCTACACCTCGAAAAATATTCTGCTGTTATTGCAATATAAACGATATGAATATTGGTGCTAATAAAAATGAACTGGATATTGATGAACCATCTCCGAAAAAGCGTAGGTTGTCTCAAGTGTGTTGTAGACAACAATAAATTGAAGTGATATTCATAAAATGTATCAGTCATGTCACGGAAGTTCGAACTACAAGCTGTCGGGACGAGTGTCTTGAGTGCAGACTTTTTCCCACCCATTGAATTGGATAGAAACAGTCGTTATGGATTGGGACTTTCAGGATTCTATGGATGCAACACAATCAATAATATAACTGAAAAAAACAATGTAATCAGTTTTAGAATCAGTGCTGACAGTTCACCAATACTTCAGAAATACACAATTGAAATTCCATGTGGTGCATATGAAAAAGATGAGATCAATGCAGTTATTCAGAAACATATCATGTTTAGATTATTTTCTGGTAATAATCAAAACGATACCAATGCAGATGATATATTCTACCTACATGCCAATAATAATACTTTCAAATGTGAGATGCGATCAAAATTTGAAATTGATCTTACCCATCCGAATTCCATAGCAAAGATGATGGGTTTCAATTTTGATAGATTTCAACCGAATCAGATACATGAATCCTCACTACCGATAAACGTAACAACTGTGAGACTCATCCGCTTAGATTGCAACATTATATCTGGTTCATACATAAATAATGAAGAATCACATATTCTTTTTTCATTCGATATCGATGTGGAGCCTGGATTCAATCTCACGAAAGAACCACACAAGATTATATATATGCCAGTCAGTCCAGAAGGTCGTCAGTTGATTCACAACATCACAGTGCGTATTTTGGATCACAAAAACAATATTATTGATTTTGGAAGTACAGAAGAGATTGTTATTATTTTGGAATTGACGAAAATCTAATAACTATTATGGGTTTTTGTTATAATAGACAGAATCGTGGAGGATTTCAAATCATTCCACAAACCGCTAAAAAGGAAGGTTCGACTAGAAAAAGGCTCATTCCAAAAGTGTACGCTAAACAGTTAGCACACCACGCTCTGTCAGTGAGAGATTTCAAATTTTTGAAATCTATTGGACTGAAAGTAAGAAAAAATGGTGCTCGAAACAAATAGTGAAAAATTGAATATATTCGATGAGCCGATGATCGATCATTCCCTCACGAGTTTACATGAGCACACATACAAACCATATGGATCACCATTGTTTAGGAATTCAGATGAAATCCGAATCGCAATCAATAATCAAGACGTTATACTCGACATTACTGAGAGTTTCATTTATATAGAGGGTAAATTCACACCTAGGGATGAAACGCAATCATGTTATCTCTCGAACAATGCAATCGCTTTCCTTTTTGATGAAATTCGCTACGAAATGGGTGGTGAACATGTTGCTGTCGTCAGGAAGCCGGGGATAACATCTACTATGAAGAATATGATTTCATTTGGACAATCACATGCCAACACATTATTAACAACTGGATGGGGACTTTCGGAAACGAAACAGGATATCTTGGACACAACCAGTCATGTATTTAGTGGTAAATTACCACTGAAATATGTGATGGGTTTCGCTGAAGATTATAACAAAAGTATCTTGAATGCCAAACAAGAAATAATTTTAATAATCGCTCGATCCTTCAAGAACTCATATATTGGTGCGGTTGATGCTGATTTGGAAATCAATAAAATTGAGTGGAAAATAAGACATATAGTGCCAGAAGATAAACACAAGCTAAAACTTTTGAATAGAATCAACAAAAATGGTCTGAATGCTAAAATCAAGTTGGCTTATCGCATGTGGGATCTCTATGAACTTCCATCACTACGTGGCACATCTTCAGATATATGGGCTATCAAGACAACCAATGCACTTGAAACACCTCGTTATATCATCATTGGGTTCCAAAGTAACACCACTTGGGAAGATAGGACAAAGGATATCACTAAATTTACAACTGCTGATATCAATAACATTCGAGTGTACTTGAACTCTGAAGTATACCCATATGAACGTTGGAATTTGGATTTCGATAAAAAACTCGATACTTCAGCTTATTATGCCTATGAGAATTTTCAAAGAAGTTATTATGATAAAGATATGAGTGAACCTCTCATGGACATTGGGCAATTTCGACAAAATCCACTATTCATCATCGATTGTTCACATCAGCCGACTGCCACAAAATCATCAACGATTGATATTAAGCTCGAGTTTGAAACCAGGAAAGCCAACTTCCCGGCCAACACCAAAGTATATGCACTCATTCTGCATGATACGTTTTTGAAATACAATGCATTGGATGGTTCAGTTCTCAGCAGATATTGAAGAAACACACACACATATTATGTATTTTTAATTTTTCTCATTTGTATTAATTTCTTTTTCATTTATTTATGTAAAAGAGGAATAGGTAAATAAAACATGACTAAATAATATTACGTTTTTTATTCAAATATCGCTAGCTTACAATTCAATTAGTTTTAGGTATATGCAAACAATCTAAAATTATGTCTCCTTCTTCATCACTATCTTCTTGGCCGTCTTCGATTTCTTCATCGCTATGATCATCCAATTGGTACTTTTGGATGATCCCTTCAGGTAGATATGGTAAGAGGCGATAAATAAATCTTCTCAACTCGCACGCAATCATACTATTGCAGAGTTGATCTAAATCCAAAGCACCATCTGAATATTGTTCGCAAAGATTCGCACCCCTCTTGTAGTTCTCGTAGTCTCGCAAGCAGTATTCAATTTGCTCTTCATCATAGCACACGCCCAAGTCGTAATTGGTGGCATGGTGAGCGTCCTCACCTAAAGCATCCAGTTCTGATGACAACCTTTCAACGGCTGAAGAGATATCTGTGGCTTTGGTCCAGTATTGGCTGGCATATTGCATCCACATCTTTCAAGAATGAAGCTATAATCAAGAGAAATTATTGAAATAACTATGCTACAAAAATAATTAGTATTACTCACATTAGACTTTTGATTATGTCTCTACCGAAGAGTGTGTTTAACAATGTATGAAAAGTTTTATATTTTCCTTACAATTATCACCTATAATATAAAGAATCAGAATTAGCCTATGACAAGTGGAAATTATATATTACTATTATTCAGTGAGATCAAATTTGACCAATGATCTCGTTTTCATGCCAACAATAGTCTGTTGACTTTGACCCAAATATGCTATCGTATATTTACCACCAGAATAATTGATATAAGTAACATCAGCATCCGTTAATTGTGCTGAAACACGTTTTGGTAGCCATGTTTTGAACACTGTATCATTACTCACATCCACCAATGTTAATAGGATTGATTTACCAAACCGAGTAGAACAAAATGATATAGTCTTAATTGGGAAAGCTTCATTCAGTGGCAAAGATGATATTACTCTTTGCTCTAACACTTCCATCTCTTCTTTAATTATAGAATTGAGCTTTTGTAAATCCACCTTTGGAACTGACATGATGAAAATATATAAGGAAAATATAAATAATTTTCAATAGAAAAACACACTCACTGATCTCTCTCTCTCTGTGTGTAGGCACTGAATAACTTCACTACTCTTGCTGACTACTCAACTGCTAGGTATACAACTTCTGATTTCATATCACCATACCCACTTCTTTTATAATAGATAGTGAAGCACCCCCACCACAGACTCATGCACCGCGTGTGTGTTGCAAAGACCCCACCATGCGCGAGTTTGCATCGCATCGATAGAGGACGGAGAGTAAATAGTAGTCGCTACATCGCCACAGCGTATGGGTGTGTGACGTCAGCGGACCCACCGTGTCGGGAGCGAGGGCCTGACACACATCAGTGGATCGTCGTGTGCATAGCGCTGACGTCACGCGACCTCTCCCCCCACCACCGTCGCAAGGTATACATCACGGGAGAGAAATCAGAGCTCACATATCGGGCTGGATCTCCGTGGTGAGCGGACGTGTACCGTCTCCATACTTCGGTATAGATTTTCATGTGCACTCTACAAGGATCATACACAGTCCCTGAGTAGGTAGACATGAAGGTCATGCAAGACATGGAGGTAAAAAAAAAGTGTACTTACAAAAAGTACTTGTCCGTGTATGAAAAAAATTCCAAGTCATCTCAAGGTCAAACACAAACCATGAACACCTCTCCCAACAATATAAATCAAGGTCAAACACAAAATTTCAAAGGCATCTCTAGGGCATGCCAAGGTCATAGACCTACACAAAGGTACCTATGCACCAAGGTCATCCCTGAAGGTCACCACAAGGTCAACGATGACGTCATAGTGGAGGGGGGAGGCCCAGAACCGGCTCAAATCTCCTACTCATTGAGGTACCTATTTCACATTCGAATAGTTGACCTTTTGTTTGTTTGGTTCTGAGATTGAGAGGCTGGCGTTTTCGTGTTGTTTCAGTTGGCAACACTGAATTTTAAGGTGTTCTTTTCATAGCTACTATTAGCTCGAGTTAGTTCCTGGACTGTTCCCACCGAACACTAACGAACAAGAAATCGCCTTGTCAGATATTGACAGTTTTGACTTTGACGTCTGAGAGAGACCCTCTTTTTCCTTATTTGATCTTGATGAGTGACTGACCTACTTTGAATATTTCCAATTAAGGTTTGATCATCGTTGATGGATCATTGGAAAATTCATATCAGGAGAATTTCTCATATTGTTTGCGATTTTTGACGCTTTATATTTTTGAGAAATCTCCGTTCGCTTTGCGGATTTTTGAGGTTAGAAGTCACTTCATCATTGTGTGAAACCACTGGAACGAGAAACTCGCTATCAGACAGCAAACAGACCATCAAAGCTGTTATCAGAACCCTCCCACTTAATAGAGGTTAGTATTTGCATTTGGGCTCTACTTATGGCCCCATACAAGTGTAATCAGAAGTCAGACTGGTATTGTATATTCTAGGGTTCTCTGCTGCGGTTACCACTCTGCTACTGCTCCTCTGCGACTACCACTCTGCTACTAGTTGGCTACTGTTACCTCTTCGCCGCTGGTAGTGCTCCACTACGCTCCATTGCTACTACTCTGCTACCGATTATTGGAGTTCCACTAATGTGATTGTTCCACTGTTTCGTTGCTATACGATTGTCTTTCCACTGTTCCACTACTGTGATTGTTCCTGCTCAACTGTGGTTGTCCCGCTGTATATCTGTTGTTCAGCATTCCTTCGCTATTCGTCCCAGCTGTACATGTACGTTGATTGATTGTGTCGTACCCACTGTGCACCTGTATACACCAAGGCACTGATGAACTACAACCTCAATAATTGGTGAACTTGCATGCTTGAGAATATCTACATAGTATCAGATAAGTTTGGAATAAGACTGCCCCTAAGGCGTAAGTATCGATTATTTTGTAAAATTTGTAAAATTTGTTTTTACGAAACTCCCAGGTTTTCGAAGAAAACCCCTCAAAAGCAGAGCTTGTGCGAGCAAGGGAGATCCGGGACCTACAGTTTAAATAAAAGTGGAATCCGAACCTCTTCAGCTCAGTGATACACGACCGGGGATCGAACCCGGACCGTCTGGGTGGAAGCCAAACGCTCTAACACCTCGACCACTTCGCTGTTATTGTAAGCTATCATCGTGACGTCACAGGCATAGCCCTCACTGGAGGTTTCATATTGATATATTCAAACAATACCATACTCTCAATCACAACATTCACTTGAATTCATCTTGGTGGTTGATATTTAAATTAATTTCATTTTTTTTTGTACGGTGAGCTGAACTGTGCACATACAGGGTGTGTAACGATCAATATATTTTATTAGTAAGGGACATGACTATTTCTTTTATTCTGGTCCAAGTTATCTAAGCGTAAAGGGAGACAAAACCTCTACATATTTATATATTATTATTATACCATTTACAGGTATCTATTGTTTAATATTTTAGTAATATTAGTGCAGTGGGTTGTCCCATTCCATCAGGGTGGTTTCGGATTTTTCACTAGCGATAAATCTGTGGCGCTCCGGAAAATTAACCCCATATTTCAATCTTATCGAAATCAATTTTTATTGTCGAATCCACGCCTACTGAGCTACTGGGTATGTTAGAGGCGTGACACATCATTGCACATTCACTGCTCTCCTTTCCTAAATTTCGCCCCTAACACACTATTTCATTTGTTTATTTGTCTTCTGAAAAATCAAAACGAAATCGAATCACTCGACACACCAGGGTTTTTATCTTACACAGAACTATGGAAACGTATAAATGAGGAAGAAGCGAAACACCGATTTGAAAATACCACGGGATGGAGACAGTGTTTTTGATAAGTCCTTTTCTTATTGGTTTGAATTCAAAAAATTATGGCATTTGGTTGGTTTGTATAATGTGAGGGAAATTGTCACTTATAATATCACAAGAATTATTTCCGGAAATTTTTTTGAGGACACGAATAATTTTCTTGAAATATTCGTACACGAAAGAAAAATTCCAAGAAATAATTTAAGCTTGCGTGGTATTCGGTAAGAAAATTTCACACCATAATTTGGAAAAAAATTATTATTCCAATCTGATATTTCAAATTAGTTTCACTGCTTGTCAAGTCCACCATGTTTCGTTAAATAAAAAATACTACCAACTTTAGTTAAACCAAATGCTGTAACTCAGATAGGTACTAGCTCAGTCTATCGCCATTTGGTAATTTTAGTTAACTTAAGGTAGTAGAAATACTTTTTTTACAAGTAACATGATCAAATGTTTACCTTTTCAACTCTCAAAAAATTTCAACTCAAATATCGTGGCGCCACGAAAAAATTTCTGAAAATTCTTTTAGTTGCTATGGTAACTAGTCAAAATTGAGGTAAGGTTGGTTAAAAAGCAGAGGTGTGAAAAAACCACATCATATCAGTACGTGCTTCAATTGATGAATAAGTTGATGGAGTCGGGATTAGTGCTGAATAAAAAACATGATCGAGAGATGCCTATGAGAAATGAAGGGGTCGCTGTTGCAGTTGTAGGACATGCAGTGATGGACAACATTCAATCTTTGAGACAACTTAGACCATTTCTAGAGTTTCTAAATCAGCGTACATCGAATTCTGAAAGAAGCAAAATTCCGTCCCTATAAAATGCAGCTTGTACAAGAATTATATGATGATGATCCTGGCAGACGTACAGAGATTTGTGAAATCATGAGTCAATTATTGATTGGTGATAATAATAACTTCCACAATGTGTGCTTTTCTGACGAATCTTCTTTTTATTCAGATGAACATGTGAACAGGCACAACTGCAGATACTGGAGTGACGTAAATTCCCATTGGTACAGGGAAACTCATTTACAAACTCCGCAGAAATTTAATGTTTGGGCTGATATTTTGGGAGTCCATATTGTAGGTCCATATTCAGTTGATGGTAACCTCAACGAAAAAAAGTATCTTGAACTTCTTGATACAAGTGTGAACCCCGGAATCACTCAGTTACTTGAAGAAGATGATAGGCTATTTGAAGGTCAGCTCACCTTTCAACAAGTTGGAACTCCTCCATATTTTGTTGCACCTGTACATCAATTTTTAGATGACAATTTCACTAGATCTCCTGATTTATCACTATTAGACTTCTTTTTGAATGGTCATCTGAATTCCAAAGTTCACATTACACAGCCAACTTTGCTTGATGATCAACGCAGGAGAATTGTTGTGGAGTGTCGTGCAATGACTCCAGAAATGTTGAGCAATGTGCGAAGTCATTTCGAAAATCGCTTATACTTCCGAATGGTTCACATTTTGAACCTTTCTTATGATGATAACATTTTATGTGATGAAAAATAAAAGTGTCTTGATTTTATTTATTTACTTTATTTAGTCATTTATTCAGTTTTCTTAAGTACATATACATGAAATACAAATTTAAAATAAAATAAAATATGATAATGATGATAATGGTAAATGAAACATTGGTAGTACCTAAGACAGCTGAAAAAGGTTATAGTTAGTTCCATTGTATCAGATACAATGAACCCAATCTTCCCTATAACCCTTAAAAAAAATACACACACATCATATACATATACAACGCATATAATAATATAATATAATTAAATCATATCAAAATGAATGAGACACTTGCTCCAAAGCAGTGAAGAACAAACAAAAAAAAAATAAGAAACAAAGTGAAGTTGAGGAACCAGATGAACATTTTTTTTACTTCATTACCTCACATATGTTTACACATTGAAATTAATTATATTTTCATTCTTCATTAATATCTGTTTCACACAATCTTTGAATTTTTTGCGGTTCATTTCTAGGAAATCGGACGGTAAGCCATTTAACAATTTGCAAATTGTATAGGAAAAAGATCGCTGGTATAAAGAACTGGTGTGGCGAGGTAGATAGAGGTTATTCTTCCTTCTAATATTTATGTTGTGAATATCAGACCTGAAGGTAATTCTACGTGCTAAATAGATGGGTCTTTGGTTTCTAAGGATTTTATGAAATGAACGAGAAGAATGTAGATACCTCCTTTTGATCATCTGTAGCCAGCCCAACCCAGAGAGTTTGTTGTACACTGAGTATCTCCTGCCAATACTATAAATGAACCTGACACATTTATTCTGAATAGTTTGCAGCCGTCGGCGATTATCATTTGTGAGACATGGTCCGTATAAAACATCAGCGTAATTCAAATGGGAGAGAACCAGGCTCTCGCACAAGATAATTTTTGCTCTCTGGTCCAGAATATTGTCGTGAATTGGGGTTGATTCACGACTAACTAGGTAGATACTGATCATTCATAGATTTAAAACAGTTTAGAAAAATATAAAAACATTTATTTTACTATGTACAAATATGAGATTACGACGATTAAATTAAATGAAGGAATTATTAAATTAAAGAATTAATGAATCAAAGAATTAATGAATCAAAGAATTAATGAATCTCTCCTAGACTGGTTACTTTTGTGTTAATTATTTTAGAAAGATCTATACTTACAATACATATTGGCTTAAGCAGTTTATGAACATTTTCCATTTATTTAATATCGAATCTTCCAAACTGCCCCCATAGCCCTCACTAGCTGCGGGCACGGCAGAACTCTAAACTCGACTACCAGATCGAACTATCAGTGACCTTTTTGAAAACTCTTGTTTATGTTCTGTTGAGGACAAGTTGTGTCTCAAAATAAAATATCTTGGCTCACATACTGAATTGTAGAAGGTAAATCGGTTACCCACGTATTGAATGATAATGAAATATTTTAATGTACAGGATGTTCCATATATTTTTGACGATTATTGAAAAGAAGTTTCAGTTTGAAAAAGGCATTTTTGACTATATAATTCACCTGCTTGACAAATCTCATATCTGTGTCAAAAAATACTCCTAGATTTTGTGCTGTCTCGACAAGGTCTATTGATTGGCCATTAATACTGATGTCAACAAGATTTTTGCACCTCATTCTAGCAGGTTTACTTCCAAATAGCATTATTTGTGACTTGGTCAGACTTGGTCAGACTTGGACAGTCTGCACAAGTTGTCTAGGTCAGAGTTCAACATATTGTTGGCCAAGCCAATATCCGATTCTTTGAACGAAATATAAACCTGTGTGTCGTCGGCGTAAAAATGACTCTTACTGTGAATGAAACACTTCACGAAAGATGAAACATAAATTGAGAAGAGAAGTGGTCCCAATAAACTCAGTTTTCACTAAAACTTCAACAACACTTGATCGATCCTCAATTTCAGTACAATAAACATTATGATACAACTAAACAACTCTATCAAGACACATTTTTTAAAATAAGTCTCTGGAATAAAATGCGTTGTTCAGAAGATGTTCATTTAACGTTTTTTTCTTTTAGATCTTTTCATTCTCTACATTACCGACAAAATTTAAGAATTTGTTGTAGAATCTCATTCGTTGGTAAGTATAAGAGTCTTGACCAGTCGTGAGTCTGGAATATGTCTGATGAAACTCTTTGCTGTTACATGTGTCATGATTATGAAAATCCAGCGTTATTTGACAACATGGCCCAAAACCAAAAACTTAATTTCATCGATACTTTTCTTCAGCTACCTGCGGTCATTTTCCGATTTACTATTCAACGTTTCGTTTTCTGGCAGTCATCAACTTTTTCTTAAATTTTGTGCGCCATACTGTTTTTTTTACACAGAAAAATAGTGCTTCTAATTCTGATTTCATTGATGTATAATTTATCATGAGTTACTCTTCTGAAACCACAAATATTAAAATAAAACAACTTTATCTGAGCTGGTCATGACTTCATCGAATCATTTCCTTTAATGAACAGTAGTTGTCAGAACTCATCAAACATCATGAATAATAAATAATTCAGTCAAAATGTCCTCATGCTCAAATGAACAAAAACGAGTTATGTTGAAACTTCATTAAAAATAATGATACTTTTTCGAGTATGGAAAGAACAATTATCTAACCTCGGCTAATCAATTATTTCTAGTATTTTGTTCTATTCTGCTTCCATGCTTCATTCGTGGATTTTGAAACGCACCATACTCAGCAAAGTGTTTGTCCAAAATTCCGAATAATGTTGTATCCGGCTGTTGTCTTTCAGGTTCTCCTTTGTGGGTTAGCTGAATCTGTTCAGATCATTCGAATTGTTATCACTACTTATGTACCTACTTATACTAAACACTGAATAAATTCATTATTATTATTATATAATTCAAAATAAATTTGTGCTGTTTCCATACTATTCCTATCAAATTTATAATGAAGTTTCAACATATCTCGTTTTTCTTCATTTGAGAATGGTGACATTTCGACTGAATTATTTATCATTCATGATGTTTGATGAGTTCTGACAACTGCACCTTTTTCAATTGTAATTCAGAAAGAATAAGATGAATTTCAGAAACCATAATTTGTAATTCAGAATGATGAATTGTAATTCAGATTGGAAACTTGTATTTCAGAAAACGTAACATGTACTTCAGATTAGTTACTTTAATTTCAGAAACCGTAACATGTAATTCAGATTAGTTAATGGTATTTCAGAAGGTGTAAAATGTAATTCAGAAAGCGTTAGTTGTAATTCAGAAAGTATCAACTGTAATTCAGAAACCAAGAACAACCCGTATGTACATATTCTCGAACGTGTTTCGTGTGTCCAACTATCAAGGCCTGTTGAAACTAACTACGGAATGTCAAATAAACGTCTAATTGAAATAAAGAAGTTTTGTGAAGGTAGATCGATTGTTTGCTGCACAACACATCACCATTCACCATGCTACAGCTTTAGCATTCCAAGACATATGCCCGTTGGCCGATAAAAATATTTATTATTTATTCATAATAATGTTCATTAATAAATAATTCGTTATTCTCATATTCCCTACTCTTACTAATCAAGTGATGGTCTTTGAATTACAATTGACGCTTTCTAAAATACAACTGACTAATCTTAATTACAATTGACGCATCCTGAAATACAATTTACTAATCTGAATTACATGTTACGGTTTCTGAATTACAATTGACAATTCTGAATTACAAGTTACATTTTCTGAATTACATGTTACTAATCTGAATTTTAAGTTACACTTTCTGAATCACAAATGAAAAAGGTGTAGTGTTCATTAAACAAAATTATTCGATGGAGTCATCACCATCTCAGATGAAGTTGTTTCTTTTTCAAATTTGTGGTTTCAAAAGAGTAACTCATGATGAATTATATCTCAATGAAACCAAAGCACTATTTTTCTGTGTAAAAAAAACAATATGGAGCCAATAATAGAAAAAAAAGTTGATGATGATTGCCAGAAGGCGAAACGTTGGATAGTAAATCTGAACATTACAACAGGTAGCTGAAAAAAGTATCAATGGCTATGGGTTTTTGCTTTTGGGCTATGTTGTCAAATAACGCTATAAAAAGATTAAAACGAAAATTCAGATTTTCAGTTTATTCCGCATATACCGGAGATACTCAGAATTTTCCAGTATCAAAACAGAATTTCATTAAGCACCAAAATACGCAACTTTGCCCTAATTCATAAGCTTCGACGTATCTCCTGTAGTTTAGGAGATCGAGTTTGATAACCTTTAGATATTATTGAAAGATACTGCCTCACCAAGGACTCCAACATGCAAACCATCATTAGACATCAAACCAGACCAGATTCGACAATATATTGGAGTATACGACACTCAAACCAAAGAAATGGATACGCTACGACCAAGGAAGGAGAGAAAAAATTTTAATTTTTTTTCACTGTTAAAAACATTAAAAAATGTGATTTGAAATATTATGTCGATAGCACTTTGGATCAAATGAGTTTATTAAAATACATTCATTATTGTTACCGAAAACATTTTTGGACTCTAAATAAAAACAACAAAAAAAAATCTGGTTATCCCGAACTAGCACCTGAGAGTCATTGGTTTAAATGGAGGCAGCAGTGTTGTTGACTCTTGGCTCCCCTGCTATTCCAGCCTGGAATACTACATCTTCCTATACGTATGCTATGTGGCATAGTGATACTTTCATTGGTTTTTATTGTAGCTTTGTTGTTATTTTTTATTGCTAACATAATTCATATAAACTTTTTTGCTTTTTCTTTGCTAGAGACTTGAAATGATTTTCGAATCATCTTATTTTTTGCGTTAATTGTGAATAGTTCATTTTATGTTTTGAATCCTCAAATATTACAGTGCCTTTCAAATAAATCCTTATCCTCTTGCTAATGCAGAAAGCTCAAATGTTCCAACGCCAACTCCGTTGCCAAGTTGGCAAATTTCAGTGCATTCTCAATTGTTCAATTGTTCGGGAGATTTCGATGAAAATACCTGGAAGTCAATAAATACAGAGTTAGCTATTTCATTAAAAAAATTAAGACATATAGTAATTATAATTTATTCTATTTTTATGGCAAAATATTTCTATATCTGCTAACTACGTAATTTATAAACATTTTTAACTATCCATTCTGAAACTCTCCTTCACAATTCATTTATAAAATGAACATATATTCGAATCGGAACTTGAATAATGAATTGTATAGAATAATATATTTTTTCCAGTCCAACGATTTGACCAATCACATCTTTGGCAGCAACTGGTACGATATCGACTGTGCAGTTTCCAAGAAAGATATGGTTTTAATCATGAGAAGGGCACAGATTCCAGCCAAATTAACCGCCTTCAAAGTTTTTACCCTCAATTTCGCCACATTTATAGCGGTAATATAATTTGGATTAACTTTCCGTACATAAAACTCAAGCCGATCGATATCGGAGGAGATCGAACTTTATTTTTCGGCTCTTTGGTATCGCCACATGATTACTCAGTCTATTTGAAATTTCATTCTCGTCTGTCCATCAGAATTATAATATTTTGATATGACTTCAGAAAGTAAGATAGATAACAATATCTTAACAATTTTGCAAAATGATGCTAAAATAGCACACTTATAGTGAGATAATATAAAAATATTAGAAATATATTCAAATGTAATATTCATTAAAAAATTTTTTTAAACATTTTGCGATATTGGGGCCATATCATTTGAATATATTGGGAGAATGTTCAAAGTGAATATGTTGCATTGAAAACTGTTGAAATATTTGAAAAAAATATCGAGTGCCATGGAAGTTTTACAATTACAGTTCTCCCACAAGTGAGGTGTCGCCAGAGTTTTCGTCATGACCAATGACTCAATAGTCTGAAAATAATAATCTTGGTCATGGACCACTGACTAGACTGCATTGAAAATAAGCTGTGAAAATCCTTACCGAGCATTCAAAATATGTCCTTAAGTTTCAGTTGACATTCTATATGGAGAACCTAGCGTCTCACCCACATTTGAACATTAAATTTTTCTAATATTGTTTATTGAATATTGAGCCACGATTCATATTCATAAAATGTTGATGTTGATGTCTTCTTTGTAAATTGTATCAATAATATTACTTCAATATTATCGTGAAGTTTTCATGACAATTTGAATTAATTTGTTAATTTGTTGAATATTGATGAAATAATGTTCAACCAATGCGCTATCAAACTTAAATATCCGGTACTTTATTTCATCTCTACAATCGAGATGAGAAGAATATTGGAATTGTAATATTGATTCCAGCAATATTGACTCAATAGCATATGTGACAATCTACAAAATAGGTTTGGCCAATATTCCACCAATATCATCAATATATCACTATTTTTCCAATATTCACCCATTGGATCAATATAATATTTACAATATGTTCATATAAGCTCAATTTGTAGTTGATTTTAGTTTGGGAGGCTTGAATGTGGCACAAGAATACTCCACTTGTAATGAGATACCGTTATTAGATCACAATTAATTAAATGAACTTCTATTGTGCAAAAATATTGAATTAAAAGAACTGCTGAAAAATTGGCACACGAATTTAAAATGACATAAAAATGTGTATTTGAAAAACTGAGTACGCGAAATCTTCTTCCATAACATATTGAGGAATGAGTAACTATAATGTCTGATAATTTACAGCATTGACAAAATTAATACGAAGACAAGTTTTGATACCTATTTTTGTTTCAGGTGGTCAGATTATCTTTCTCATCTTACACACTTCTCACAACAATCACCAAAGATTGAGAAACCACGTCTTGCAAATAATTCTGATTTGAAATGGATATCGTCGCACAATGATTCAGAATTCAGATTGCCAACAGCACCCATTAAACTATTTCAATAGATACTGCATTTGAAATTCTCTGTAGTTTGAATATATCTTACCATACATTCCTTATTGTAGTTACTTTTATTTTTCCACTGTTTTGTCGTGAGCTTGTTTTTTGATGATTTTAATGATTGATACCTTCAAACTTGCTCGGGCATTTTAATGATACCTAAATTAATGATGATTGCAATGCCATGCTAGAAACTAGTGTGTCGTAATGCATAATGACACGTTCAATTACTTAGACAGTGAAAATCGTGGTACTTGAGAACCCGATCGTAGAACAAATCATAGCTTCGACTAGTACTCTTACAAAAATGGACGTAAACTTTCAAATGTGGTTGAATATTTCGTGTATTAGTGGATAGATAATACATACATTAACGATAATTTGTAACTTAATATTTCAGCCTTCATGGAAGAACGTTGTAGTTCAATATCCGTCGTGGCATTAGCCAGAGAAGTAGATGTTTTCTGTTAGATTTTTGCCTCATACTTTCCACTTTGTGGAATTATTTGGAGGGGATTTTATTCTTATCATGTACTATTCCTGTCATGGTATTCTATTTTGCACTGATTTTTTGAAGTAAAGAAATAACTAAAATCACAAAACATTATCAGCTATTATATTGGTAGAAGATAAGGCATACTTTCTGTCCGACTATACCAGAAAATGATTAATAATGTAGTTCATTCACAGGAAAAAACGCAAGATGCAAACAACAATTTTCATGGTGAAAAAACCAGACAGAGTCTTTATGAATTTGATGAAGATAATATTAATCAGATGATGATGACATAATTTTTATATTCATCGAAAGTAAGGTAAATATAGCTGAAGTTCTTATAATTTAGGGTAAACTTAGAATAATAGAGAATATCCACACTTACTTTGTATTTGGAAAAAAATTGAAATGAAAGTTTTTTTTAACAAAACTCCTAGCGTCTGAGTTTTTCCCTAATATTTGGACCATATTCTCCTCCAGATGTATTCGATTCAATTCCTATATGTTGGATTTTTATTTTCAGACTGTTCCAGATATAAAGCCCAATTTGCTCTATGAATGAAACAAATTTGAAACGTTGAAATTAGCTATGCAACCGATACCAATATTGATTGTGCGCAATCAATATTTTGTTTCTGGGGAAGACTAGACAAACATTTTATGTTGTAGATACGCACTGTGAAGAGGAATCCCAACCTGTCAACAACAAAGCTGGTTCATTTTGCATATTTCCATAGTGTATATTACAATATAGTATAGAATTTTGGGGAACATCTATATATGCGTCAGATGTATTCGTAATCCAGAAAAGGGCTATTCGTGTACTATTTGGTTTGAGTCATAGAGACTCCTGCAGAACATTTTCCAAAGATCACAAAATATTCACTCTAACAAACACTTATATATTCAAAATAAGTATGCTGATACACAAAAAGCGATCATTATTGACACTAGCATCAAACAAACACTCATATCCAATTAGAAATCAAGAGTACATTTTGCCAAATTATAATTATAACAGAACTAGGAATGGGCCGTTATATTCTGGAATCAAAGTTTACAATCACCTACCTTCCTCTATGAAATATTTAAGCACTATGCGTTTCAAGAAACAACTGAAAAAATTATTGCATCAACATTTATTTTATCATATGAACCAATCCTTTTCTCCCTTCACTTTCTCGATGTTGTATGCTATATAGAATCACAATATAAATTGTTAAATTAGCTTAGGTATTAATGTAATTTTGATTCAGAGAAATAAATTTATATCATCTAGTTAAGCTGTTTGTTTAATTGTGATTTCATTTATATTATTATTATTATTTGCCTACGTATATGAGTCAGGTACAACTACATTTTTAACAAAAACTTTTGTTCTGTATATTCTGATTGTCGTTGAATAAATGATAAATATTAGCTGTTGGCATATTTTTAGGTTGTTTAACCCAATGTTATAACCTAGTTTACAATACCATATAAAAATGTATCATTTGCTATTTTTCATATTAGTTTTGATCTTGTTTCAAACCACAGTATGGCAATAATAATCACGAATTTTGAGAAGAAAGACATAAATTTTCCCATACTCGTGGTTTGAAACAAGACTGATATGAAAAATAGCAAATGGTATATTTTGATATGGTGTTGTATACTGAACTGGATTATAATATCTTAAGCGAGAGTGTGGTAAAATGTTCGATAATCAGTCTACTAGCTAGTCGTGGTAAAAGATACTCTACAGATATTTACATATGGAAGAAATATATACCGCGGACTTTAGTAAACAATTATCTGATCAAATCCAACAGTTGAATAGGTGGGGGTTCCTATTACAGATTTACTGATTAATTATAGTATAAAATAATCAGTGGGTAGTTATTCGATATTATGTAGCCGTGGTAAATATAACCACGATGCTCTGTTGGTCGATTTTTGTTTTTGCGATAAATATTACTGCATTACCTAGTAATAGTTTCTCAGAGTTGTCTCAACGTTTTTGAAGGGTACATCTCACTACGACCAAAGTTTGTCCATATTCTTAACGTTTTTGGTGGTTGGATTTTTGACGATTCTAGTGATTCCTACCATTCTTTCCTCTGCTTGTACGATTTTTTTTTTCATCTGCTATTTCGTAATCAACCGTAGCTAGGCTCTCAATGTTGCTCTTATAGGAAAGTAGTATAGTTATACAAATATTATTGCAAAATAACACCAGGTTCTAGTGCCATTTCAAAACATGAAGCCATCAATTTTAATTTCTTAACAATTTCTTTCGCAAAAAAACAGCAGCACAGGCATCTTTTGGTGTCATCGCCTCTACAAATATTCGACTCTATTTAGAATATTCGAATTTTTCTTCCAAACGAATTTCAAACTTTTCTATTGCTTGATAAAATTACTCATTCATCAAATGGGGCGGATTAAAACGCTGTCAAAACAGTGGAGATGCACTGAGAAGCAGTTTTGACGATTGCAATTTTTTTTTATTTGAATAAACTCTCATGTGATTTCCGGTCCGGTCATCTAAGTACACCTCATTTTTCAACAGGTACAGGCCCTGAATAAGTCATGTTCAAGAGAAAACTTCAAACACGTTTCGATATATTCCTAGCTGCTGAGAATTCTTCCGTAGAAACAACCAACTTCAAAAATCGGGTTCCATCACAATAGGCAAAACATGAAAATTATTTTAATAGTTAGAGATATTATGTAGATTTTGAAGTGAATGAAATAGTGACCGTAAGAGATTATCGTGATGCAAGAAAAGCTACATGGGCATGTTGTGTATTATATTTCAAGCAATCAGTTTCATCATAGGCGAAATGACCTGAACTATAGATCTTATTTAAAATATCCACCCGTTACTAGGATATATTTTGGTAATAACTTTGATACGAATTGTCAATTAAAAGAAGAGTATCTTTTCTTTTAATAATATATAACAATTTGGCGACGAGGATACTGCGAAAATGTGGTTTAGTGGAACCTATTGATATGAAAAATGGGAATTTTACGTCATATTTGGAGCGAGTGGAGCAGCTATTTCTAGTGAATGCAGTCAAAGACGATAAGATGGAAGTGGGACTTTTCATTACGCTGATGGAATCCGAAACATATAAAATTTTACGTGCACTAGTGACTCCAGAATCCCCTAAAGACAAATCTTGTAAACAACTAACTGAAGTTTTGAAAAGTCTGAAATAGTGGAACGTTTCAAATTCAAAAAACTCAAACAAGAAGAAGGGGAAGCAGTAGGTGATTTTATAGTGAAGTTAAAGAAAATGTCAGAATCTTGTAACTTTGGAGATTTCCTAAAAGAAGCTCTTCGTGACCGTCTAGTATCTGGAATGTCCTCTGAATAGATTGAAGCGAAACTTCTCAGCGAAAGTGATTTGACATTTGAGAAAGCATGTTTGTTAGCTTGTAGTCTTGAAGTGGCCGGAAAACAGTAGAGACATGCAATCAAGTTTACCAGTAGGTAAAATATCGATTCCAAAGCAGTTCAATTATCTACATTCTAATAGACGTGACGAACGAAAATTTGCCCCTCATCAAGGTAGGAGATGTTTTCGCTGTGGAAGACTCCATGATTCGCACACATGTTTGGCAAAAGACTGGAAATGTTATTTTTTCGGGAATACTGGACATACTCCAAAAGAGGAGGGGAATTCCGAAGGAAATTAATTTGAAATTAATTCTCTAGATATTGTAAACAGTGTCAGGTCAGCACCACTAGTAGTCAACTTCAACATTGAAGGAAAAAATATGCAGTTAGAGGCAGACACAGGTGCAAGTTTTGTTTTATTCCCGAATAAGTTTTCATCAAGGAATTTAGTCATTTGTTATTGAGTCCAGTAAGTAATCAGGTGAAGACTGTTTCTGGGGAGAATCTTTATATACTAGGAGAAATTTCTGTACAGGTTCAGGTGGAAAATCGACATGTAGTGCTTCCCATGTTTGTTGCACGAACAACTAAAGTGTTCTTTCCTTTACTAGGAAGAATGGGGTTGGATAAGTTATTCGCGGGTTGGAGAAATATCTTTCCTAGTCCGTCAACTCCTGTTTCTATCATGAGTTTAGTTAGGGTCAGAGAAAAGAATGAAATGATATAGAAATTGAAATCAGAATTTCCGAATGTGTTTTCAGATGACAGAAGTCAACATATTATATGTTTCACAGCTAACTTGGTAGTTAAAGAAAATAGTAATTTAATTTTTCATAAACCATATACACTGCCATACTCGATAAAAAATCAAGTGGAAGAAGAGTTGAATAAAATGGTAATGGATGGTATTTTAGTACCGACTACTAAAAGTGAAATTGATAACCCAATTGTAATTGTTAAAAAGAAAACTGGGGGCATCCGCATTTGCGTAGATTTCAAAAAAACATTGAACCCTATCTTACGCACTGACCACTATTCATAACCAGATCTCAATGAAATGTTGCATATTGCATCTGGTATGACTGTTTTTACAATTCTTGAACTTAGTAATGCATATATCTTCAGCTCCAGGTATCGCAGAATTCTCAAAAATTTTTAACAATCAATACACACCAGGGTCTTTATAGTTACACTAGGTTACCATATGGGGTTTCGAGTGCTCCTGCCATATTTCAGTCTACAATGGAGGAAGCACTCAAAGGTATTGTTAGGGGCGAAATTTAGGAAAGGAGAGCAGTGAATGTGCAATGATGTTTCACGCCTCTAACATACCCAGTAGCTCAGTAGGCGTGGATTCAACAATAAAAATTTATTTCGATAAGATTGAAATGTGGGGTTAATTTTCCGGAGCGCCACGGATTTATCGCTAGTGAAAAATCCGAAACCACCCTGATGGAATGGGACAACCCACTGCACTAATATTACTGAAATATCAAACAATACATACCTGTAAATGGTATAAAAATAATATATAAATATGTAGAGGATTTGTCTTCACTTACGCTTAGATAACTTGGACCAGAATGAAAGAAATAGTCATGTCCCTTACTAATAAAAATATTGATCTATGTTACACACCCTGTATGGGTACCGTTCGGCACACAATAACAAAAAAATGATGAAATTACTATAAATATGGTACCACCAAGATGGATTCAATAGATTGAGAGTGGTGTACTGTTTAAATAAATAAAATATTGAACCTCCAGTGAGGGCTATGCCTGTGACGTCACGATAGCTTACAATTATGATTACTGATGCCTTAGGGGCAATCTCTTATGCTAAACTTATCTGATCGTAAGTAGGTTTCCTCAGTAAAACAGTGGGTACGGCTCAATCAATCAAGTACCAGTACATCTGGGGCGAATACCCTCAACGAAGAATACCAACAATGGGGACGAACATCGAAGGAATGCTGAACAACAGATATACAACGGGACAACTACAGTTGAACGGGAACAATCACAGTAGTGGAATAGTGGAAAGACAATCGTGTAGCAACGGAACAGTGGAACAATCACATTAGTGGAACACCAATAAACGGTAGCAGAGTAGTAGCAATAAACCGTAGTGGAGCACTACCAGCGGCGAAGCAGGAACAGTAGCAAAGTAGTAGCAAGCAGAGTAGTAGCCACAGCGGAGCAGTAGCAGAGTGGTAGCAAACAATAGCCGCAGCGGAGTAGTAGCAAAGTGGTAGCCGCAGCGGAGCACCCTAGAATGAACAATACCAGTCTGACTTCTGATTACACTTGTATGGGGCCATAAGTAGAGTCCAAATGCAAATAGTAACCTCTTTTAAGTGTGAGGGTTCTGATAACAGCTTTGATGGTATGTTTGCTGTCTGATAGCGAGTTTGTCGTTCCAGTGGTTTCACACAATGATGAAGTGACTTCTTACCTGAAAAATCCGCAAAGCGAACGGAGATTTCTCAAAAATATATAGCGTCAAAAATCGCAAACAATATGAGAAACTCTCCTGATATGAATTTTCCCAAGATCCATCAACGATGATCAAACTTTTATTGGAAATCTTCAAAATAGGTCAGTCACTCATCAAGATCAAATAAGGAATAGGAAAATATCTCTCAGGCGTCAAAGTCAAAACTGTCAATATCTGACAAGGCGCTTTTTTGTTCGTTGGTGTTCGGTGGGAACAGTCCAGGAACTACCTCGAGCTATTTGGAGCTATGAAAAGAACACCTTAAGATTCAGTGTTGCCAACTGAACCAAGACAAAAACGCCAGCCTCTCAATCTCAGAACCAAACTCAATCAAACAAACAAATAGTCAAGTATTCGAATGTGAAGTAGGTACCTCAATGACGCAAGACAGAGATAGAGTAGGAATTTTACGGTTTTGTGTTCTAAGTACAAAACAATAGACTAACCAAAAGTTTGTTTACAAAACAACGCTGTGATACCGCAAAATTGAACAACTGATAACTGTCATTAGCTTAAGGCCGGTTCATGTCCGCTCGAACTAGTACAGCAAAGGTAAGTACTAAAGTTCGGAACAAGCTATACATGACAACGATCAAGTTGTCATTTTGATACAGTGGCGTACAGAGTGGAAAGTGTATGTCAATGACGGAGAATTTCTGATGTTATTGTATAAAAACAGAAAGGGTTTTCTAGTGCAAAATAAACCCGTAACAGTATACCTAATGTGGGTGTATATATTGATGATGTAATTATTGGCGGTGTTAATGAGAGAGAAAGTTAATAAAAGAAGTCAATTATCCGAAGAGTATCTATTCTTTTAATAATATATGACAGGGTAAATGCAGTGATAAAAAAAAATAGGCAAATTCACTTATATAGTTGAGTTCCAACAGTAAATGGCATTATTTGAAAACGTTATTTGAACCAGATCAAGAAAAATTATTCCAAAGCAATCTGTATTAATAGAAAATGAATCACCACCAAACTGTAGCAAAGATTTGAATACATGATTCTAGATTTCATTGGGTTCATAAGTAGGCAGTGTTCAGTTACATAACTGATATTCATCTATATTATTATTGATCATGGCGCAAGTGTTTTTCACATCATCCTGCTTGAAGCTATAAGGCAGATGAGTCAGCATATGAATCAACAGTACATACAGTACTGGATTTAGGAGATGAGGAGCATATATTGAAAATATTAATGGCCCAAGGATCGACCCATGAGGTATACCATATCTTAGCGCGATATAGTTTGAACTGATACGATCATATTTCATAAATTTCAGGTAGTTCTCTTTTGAGGAACGAGCATCATGAGATAAATCGACATATTTCAAAATACAAATCCTTAAATAGTGATTTATTGCATCAGATGTGCGACTAAAATCTAGCACAACCAGCAATGTTCAATAACCCAAATCGGTAGCTTCAAAAATGTCTTCGAAAACACTTGACTGGATTGAGGGTAGAAGTGAATATATGTGTTTTTTTAATTCGTAATTTGGTATTTTTAGTGGCCATTGTGAAGATATTTTTTCTAATGAACTAATTCGAATATGCATCGATTATTGATATGGCCGATACAAATCCACTAATGAGTATAATAATTGCTGCACATATCCACGATATACAGGGTGAGTCCAAAGCTGAAAATTGAGAGGTGGAATTTTGGATTATATTAAATAATATGTATAAATCCATATTTATTACAAGTAGTATAATAACTTGAGTGATAAAGGTGGAATATTTCAAAAAATAAAATGAAAACATTGAATTGAATTGTAAATGATATGTAGGTTTCATTCTGGAGATACTAATATTTGGATTTGATCTTTGTATCTTTCGAAACAGAAATTATTTTGATCTCTAGTGAATTTGTATCGGCCATATAATCAATCGATGCATAGTTGATTTGCTATATATTTTTGAAAAAAAAAATTTCGCAAAGGTCATTTGAAATTTTGGAAATGTCAACTTCAGCACCCTGCATGGAAATATTTGATCAGCATCAAGAGATCTACAATATACTGGGTGTCCGTGGAAAATGGCTCGCCACTATAACTCTTCTGATTTTGAAGATAATGGTATTAAATTAGATTGATCTGTATGAGACCCAAAACAGCATTTTTTGACAAGTAACTTAGCTTTATGCATCTTGCGGTTTCACCAGAAGTGACATAAACTTTCGATTTTCATATGGGACACCCGGTATATTTTCACTCAGATTTTCTCCATATGATTCACTGAATACAACCATGTGATATTTGTCACTTTTTGTAACCGAATTTTATTTTAATTTTGAAATTTATTTTTTATTATAGCGTGCTACGGATTTCCTCAAATCACTAATTTCAGTCCTTAAATTTTGAGAATAATACAACTTAACTGTTATTGATCGAAATGTATCTGCTATGCAAATGGCAGCCCCCAGAAGTCGAAACTAGTACTAGCCAAGGATTAACGAGGTCTTACCTTTTTACGTGCGATTCCTAGCACTTTCTAGGGTCATCAGAAAAAGGTCTGCAGTCGCTAGGGTTTGAACCTTTGACTGGTAGCCAGATAGCGATTGAAACAATGTCGCTTTAACCACTCGGCTACCTCTGGCATTATGAATATTTTCTCTAAATAATCAAACAATAAATACCTAATTTACCTTTGCAGAAGCGAAGTGAAATAAGAAGTCGTTCTTCTTAATGATTTTGTTTTATCAGTTGTGTTTGTAAAAGGCTACTCGATCCATCTAAATCTCATTTTAATACTAAAATATGCTTTATTTTATGAAACATCTAACGTGGTTTTTCAAGTATTTTGAAGGAATTTTGTTCGAAACCTATGAGTGTGCGGTATCAAATCCTAACCCGACGAGCCACCATATTGCAATTTGAAAAAAATTTGTTATTTAATTTCTTAAATAAAATTTCGCATAGCAAATACATTTTAAACGGAAACAGAGAAGTTGTGTATTCCCCAAAATTTTAGGGCTGTAATTAGTGATTTGATAACGTATCCATAGCACTCTAGATTGAAAAATAAAATTCAAAAATTGAAAGAAAAATTGGCAAAAGTGACAAATGATACATGGTTGTATTCAGAATGTCATATGGAGACAAAAGAGGTAAAAATATTCCGGGGGTCCCATTCGAAAGTTTCAGTAACTTTCACCATATTGCCATTTGAAAAATAGTTATTTATGTACCAAGGACGAAAAACTGTCTATTATAGTCGAGCCTGCAAATTGATAGTCGAGGCGCAGCCGAGGATAGCAAGCAGGCGAGACAGTAGACAGTTTTTCGCCGAGGTGCATATTACATTTTTTCGTCGACCACTACATACCTTTATGAAAGTAAGTACGCGCATGTTTGCTGGCTTCAGCTACGTCCAACTCTTCGAACTGCAGACTCGATCAATTCTTGATTAATATGAACACAAATATTCACACCACGGTCTAAATTCACACGTAAAATCTAGCGGATTTCGTAAATAATTAATTTTACAACAGCAAATGACAGTTATTGTCACAGGCGCCTATGTATTAATTAAAACGAGGATTTACGAAAATGACTCAATCGCCGCTCTCGTACCGTGCCGTATCATAGTGACCACAGCGGACGAAAAGAGTTTGCGGACGAAAAGTGTTTGCGGACGAAAAGTACTTGCCTTCAAAAATAGTCGATTTTTCGTCAGGAAATTAGTACGTAAAATGTCATTTTTTGCAGAGGTCGACGAAAAAAATTGTTATTCAATTTCTTTAACAAAATTTTACATAGCAAATACATTTTAAACGGAAACAGAGAAGTTGTGTATTCCCCAAAATTTTAGGGCTGTAATTAGTGATTTGATAACGTATCCATAGCACTCTAGATTGAAAAATAAAATTCAAAAATTGAAAGAAAAATTGGCAAAAGTGACAAATGATACATGGTTGTATTCAGAATGTCATATGGAGACAAAAGAGGTAAAAATATTCCGGGGGTCCCATTCGAAAGTTTCAGTAACTTTCACCATATTGCCATTTGAAAAATAGTTATTTATGTACCAAGGACGAAAAACTGTCTATTATAGTCGAGCCTGCAAATTGATAGTCGAGGCGCAGCCGAGGATAGCAAGCAGGCGAGACAGTAGACAGTTTTTCGCCGAGGTGCATATTACATTTTTTCGTCGACCTCTACACACCTTTATGAAAGTAAGTACGCGCATGTTTGCTGGCCTCAGCTACGTCCAACTCTTCGAACTGCAGACTCGATCAATTCTTGATTATTATGAACACAAATATTCACACCACGGTCTAAATTCACACGTAAAATCTAGCGGATTTCGTAAATAATTAATTTTACAACAGCAAATGACAGTTATTGTCACAGGCGCCTATGTATTAATTAAAACGAGGATTTACGAAAATGACTCAATCGCCGCTCTCGTACCGTGCCGTATCATAGTGACCACAGCGGACGAAAAGAGTTTGCGGACGAAAAGTGTTTGCGGACGAAAAGTACTTGCCTTCAAAAATAGTAGATTTTTCGTCAAGAAATTAGTACGTAAAATGTCATTTTTTGCAGAGGTCGACGAAAAAAATTGTTATTCAATTTCTTAAACAAAATTTTACATAGCAAATACATTTTGAACGGAAACAGAGGAGTTGTTTTAGGGCTGTGATTTGATAACGTATCCATAGCACTCTAGATTGAGAAATAAAATTCAAAATTGAAAAAAAAATGGGTAACAAAAAGTGACAAATGATACATTGTTGTATTCAGAATGTAATGTGGAAACAAAAGAGGAGAAAATATTCCGGGGGTCCTATTTAAAAATCGAAAGTTTCAGAAACTTCCAGTGGAACCGAAAGTTGAATGAACATTAGTTATTCGCCAAAAAAACGCAGTTTTATGTCTTGTACAGATCTTACAAATTTCATTCCATTATATTCAAAAACAAAAAAGTTATAGGGGCAAGCCAGTTTCGGCGGACACCCGGTATAAAAAATTAGAGCCAATTTACCGTAAGTAAATTTTAATAATAATAATAATAATAATAATAATAATAATAATAATAATAATAATAACAATAATAATAATAATAATGTGAAAGTCTGAATGACTGAGGCTCGTGTCGGCTGGGAATAATCCTCCACGATTCACTGTTGCGTTAAAAATTAACAGTGCTGCTCCTAAAGTGGCGTATGGAGTTAGTAACAAGGCCTATCCAGAACACATGGCTAATGACCATAGCAGTCGATGCCAAAACACCAAGGAAAAAAAAAAAAAAAAAAAAAAATAATAATAATAATAATAATAATAATAATAATAATAATAATAATAATAATAATAATAATAATAATAATAATAATAATAATAATTAACGTCTTTATTACTCACAAGATAATACATCTTACATCAGTATGAAAATACAATTGAAATGAGTAAAAGGCGAAGTTCAATTTAGGTGGAGATGATGAATCACCACTAAATTGTTCTTCCACTTAACCTTGGTAAGTCTCTTTCCGCATAAATTCACATTGGGATGTTTCCATCGAAACGGTGCTTCAGATCTCGTTCTCTTGTAATTCCATAGAGATTTGTTTCTTTCATTAATCAATTTCCTTATGACAAATGTTATCCACAGTGCATTATGTTTTGTCACCCTCTGGACGTAACAATGGAAGCATGTAAGCAAATCACTAATTAGACAATTGAATTAGTAAAAGGAGCCAGATAGCAGAGTGGTTGAAGTGCCGATGTTCCAATCACTTTGGCTGCTAGTCGAATGTTGAAACCCTAGCGACTGCAGACATTTTTCTGATGGTCCGAGAAAGTGCTAGGAATCGCACGTAAAAAGGTAAGACCTCGTTAATACTTGGGTCGCTCATGTTTCTACTCATTAGGGCTGCTGTTCGTAAGGGGACGACAACTGGATAACACTGGATAACAGAAAAAACAATTAAAAAAAACTCCTCATCTGATATCACATATCTTGAAATATTATTTGTCAAAGAGATGACATTGAAAATAATCATCGTAATATTTCTTTTTATTTCTATGTGTAACTTTGTTTACTAGATATTTTACTCCCAAAATACCATTGAATGATCTGAAATTACTTGTTGCATAACACCTTTATTATAATAATTAGTACTATCGAGAATTATCACAATGTCTAAAAGTGTTTCAGATGTCGCCATGATTCTAGTAGGTTTATCAATTACCTGACATAGATTGAGTGATTCTGAAATAGAACTGAATTTTCCAACTCTCGTTAAAATATTGATAATATTGTACCATTATTATCTCAGTATGGGTGTGCTGCTTCGTTTAGGCTAGATGAATTGATATTCTCATTACATAACACCTTTATTATAATAATTAGTACTATCGAGAATTATCACAATGTCTAAAAGTGTTCCAGATGTCGCCATGATTTTGATAGGTTCATCAATTACCTGATATAGATTGAGTGATTCTAAACCAGAACTGAATTATCCAACTCTCGTTAAAATATTGATAATATTCTACTATTTTTATCCCAGTATGTGTGTGCTGCTTCGTTTAGGCTAGATGAATTTATCCACCCTCTACGTAACTCCTTCCCATTTTCCACTCAATGGCCCTTGCTTCGACATACTCAATTCAATGTATGTGAAAGAGATTATTATCAATTTCCAGTGGATGTTCGTCCCAGAGGAAATAAACCCCAGCTTTCCACTTTGTCAAAGCCCGAATCAAAGCCAGGACTGGATTTCATCCGACGAGAAGGTTTTGACATTGAATATAAAAATGAATCTTTCCACATTATTAGGTACGTATTCGACTTCTTTGCTTTGAATACGGCTCAACTGGTACAAAAAAATATCGAACGTATGCAAATACCAATTTCCTTCTAGTCTTTTCTTTTGTGTCTTTCTATTATTTTTAAGTTAGCCTTTTCTGTTCTCAATGGTGTTTTTGTGATTCTTTCGTTCAGATGTTATGTGCAGCTTCGGAAATGGCTTTCTAGTTGTAAGGGGGTCTGATTTTTGATCGAATTGACTTTATGTGTTACTTGTTTTTGAAAAAATACGGAGCGAAACTAAAATAAAAATGACTTCAAGTAAAAAAAAATAGGATTTGGGTTTTATCAAAAAGCGAGAAAACGGCTTTGATGGAATAAAGATATTAAATTCTCTACAAAATAGTACAGGATACTTTGATTAGTTTGAGTTGAGCTATTGGGTGAGGTTAATGCTGCATATTTTGGGTGAATCCATCTTTTTGATCTCTAGAAATGTGAAAAATCGTCTTAAAATTGTGAGGAGGAATGTCTACAGTGGTATAAAGAAGAGGTGAGAATATTTTTTGAGGTTATGGTCATGCCTCACTTCCTATATACATGATTATTATGAGGATTATGAGAATTGCCAATAAACACAGTAGTCTGGAGAACAGGTTATTTTTTTCTTCTTTTTTATTTGGTTTCTTGGGTATCAATTCTGTTTCATCGCGTTGCCGCTCATATTGAAAAGTAGCACAACTTTGACATTTTGAATGGGATAACCTCTATATTATTTTTCGCTCCGCAATTGCTTTCAGATAATTTTTGTGTGATACTTCCCCATACCAATCTTCAGTTGTTTCCGAAAAATTTATTGATTTACTTTATTTTTGTGCGAAACATAGATTCAATCAAATGTTTATTACTGAAGTATTTGAATTCGTAGAAAGCCAAAATTCTTGATGTAGTTTGACAATATTCTAATCCGTTGTCCTTCATACAGGGTTTTACAAAATTTGTGATTTTACCAATAGATACAAAAGTTGTAAAAAGCTAATTTTTTCGCAAGGAACCCTGTATATTATCAAATATCCTGAAATATAATCCAAGTTGCTTTCAAGTGATGTATCATATTCCTATACCTAATTAGTCAGGTTTCCGAAATGAAGCAAGTTTCTATGAAAAATTGATTATACAGGGTGTCCGGTAAACCTTGTACAATATTGAAACTGGTTATAGACCAGGTCATGACTGTTCAGAATATCGGAATTTCACCTCAGTAAAAATATCACCGTTTTCGAGATAATGGGCATTTTAAGAATTTCTGGAAAATCGCTACCTTGGATTTTTGAGTGCCATGTATACAAACTGGGACGAATCCAAATATTTTTGCTGCTGAAGATTACTGATGAGTGATGCTTTTAGATGTACAGAACAGTTTCTCAGAAAGTGAAAACATTTTTCAAGAAATGAGGGTAAAATGACAGATTTGAGTTTCATCAATTTTTTTTAAAGTTTGACATTATTATCTGAAAGAAACATAACCGTTTAATAATAATAATAATATAATATATTTATTCACACAAAGATGAAAATGGTGAGATTACAATTTGATATCTCTCTCTAATAAATATATAAAAGGTGAGAATGCATAGTAAATAATAATATATAACAATATAAATAATCATGCAGGAAAATAGATGAAAACAACCAGATTCGCAAAGCATTAAGCTTGTCTGCAATTCTAGTTGTTGGATGACTTTTTTCCTTTCCACTATAGTTTCTTGTATTCAAATTATTTGTCTATAATTACATTGTAGTGTGGTTCCGTTTTCAAATCAGATCCAGGGTTTGAAAAAATTATATATATATATATATATATATATATATATATATATATATAAAAAAAAATTATTCATTTATAATATCAAAAGGGCGGTCGTCACTAACCAATGGGATTTTTTTTTTGAAATTTATAAATTTAATTTTGCTCTTTAAGTCCTGAGGTATGCTATTAAAGACTTTTTGGCCGACATACAGAAAACTTCTTTGACCTATGTTTTTTTGTGTTTTGGGTAGTACAATATTTTCATATTTCCTGAAACGTGTTTCATAATTATGGGAAATATTATCTGTAAATAAATTATTTTTAATAATTTGTGTAAGCACTGCTTTAAAAAAAAGATTTCTTATATCTAGATATCCAAATTGTTGAAATAGAGTTTCTGTAGGAAATCGAATATTCATTTTATGGATTATCTTTATAATTCGCTTTTGAGCAATTTCTAATGATTTCAACGAATTTTCATATGCCCGACCCCATCCAATCAGGCCACAACATAGTAGTGACTGAACCAGGGCAAAGTATATATTTTTCAAATTTTGTTGGTCTGTGATTTTAGTAATTTGTTTGAACATGAACATGAGTGATCGTATTTTTTTTGTTAATATCTGGATGTGATAGTCCCATTTCAGATGGCTATCTACCGTTATGCCTAGATAGTTGGTATGGTCTGTGCTCTCGATTGACCATATGTTTTTCCTGAATAATAGATTTACCGAAATTGTTTTATTTTTTGGAAGTCCTGTTCTGTAGTTTGCGAAGGGTACATATTTAGTCTTTTCTAGGTTGATAGTCAGTAGGTTTTTGTCCAACCACTTTACCATTACTTGTAGCTCGTTGGATATGTTTTGTTCGACTTCATCCCACGTTTGTCCCTCAACATAAAGGATGGTATCGTCCGCAAACGATATTATCGTACTGTTATTAGCACTCTTTTGAGACAGTAATTGATTTAAATATATTAAAAATAAGATAGGCCCTAACACGGTTCCTTGTGGGATACCGTATGTTAATATTTTTTCTCTACTTTGCGTACTTCCAATTTTCACCTTTTGAGTTCGTTTGTTGAGGTAGCTTTGTAAAAGGTACAGTGCTGGTCCGCGAATCCCTATATTTTCCAATTTTGACAGAAGCCTTTGATGACTTGGAAGTAGACATTAATTTCAAAAGAATGCTCATTTTGTCCAGACTCTACCATGATATAAAACAAACTATAATTATTTTTGGACGAAGTGATTTCCATTGAATTAGGCGTGGTTTTAATCTAGGCTTCCATAAACTTTTATCCAAGAAAAAAAGGAAACTACCCAAACACCAAAACTACGTCACAATCACACTCGTCGCGCATTTCGCCAACAAAGTTAGCATCTTCAAGAGCTAAAAGTAAGCTTTTAAGATTTAAAGACTGTGACGTAGTTTTGGTATTTTATTTTTTAATTGAATTGTATTTACACCAAAGGTTCCAAAATATTCATTTATTTGATCAACTTTTATAATTACGCCCAAAAATAATTTTATTTAAATTTTATCAAGATAAAATGTGGAAATAATCATTAATAATAAAGAATCGACTACTTGGTAGCATTAAATAGTATGTCAATAAAATTAACTTTTCATGTAATTAGGCCTAATAAAATTATCGAAATGATATGTCGATTATCCGACATGGCAGGCACCGATTAATACGAATTCTTGTGATAAATGTCGCATTTGTCCAACATCCAGATTCCACCGAAGTTTCAGAGACCGAAAGATATACAGGGTGTAACCAAATAAGTGCAAACTTTTTTAAGAGATGAATCCTTGTCGAAAATTAAAAACTTTTGTTTGAACAACTTGTGACTTCTGTCGTAGTTTTTTGAAATTATTCCGCTTGTTTCGTTCAGTGGTATTTATTTATTTGTCATGCCGTACTACGTTATACTCCCCGAGAATATGCGCATATGCAGATTTATGGTGAATGTGGAGGTAGTGCTACTGCAGCAGCAGCGCTTTATGCAGAACTATATCCGATTGCACAATGCCGCTCATAGAATCGCTGATTTGGGGGCTATAACCTATAACGCATTTGAAAAGGTTATTCTTGAAAATATGTCGTCTCTGCGTACGAGTGGATGGAAAATACCATTTTCGGCAACCATCCCGGACACTTTTTCTTTCTGTCTTTCTTTCTTTGGAAAAGTAGCACTTCCCGGCCTAGTCCGGGAAGTACGTACTTCCCGGACTAGGCCGGGAAGTGCTCGAATTTTCATACAAATATTAATATAAATAAGAATTAGAATGTTTCTGTTGGTACCTATCTTCTGTTCGATTTTCAATACATAATACAAATAAGAACTGAAACGTTCGAAATATTCAAATTTGGAATCGTTTCATCCGGTTAACAGATGTGTGAAAGTCGCTCTCTCTTCGTCTCTTAGACTAAATGCGTCTCATTGATTTGTTATTCTACATGATTGCCGAAAAAATAGTGTACGCAACACGTCCGAAAACAGTTTTTTTGGACTCGTAGACTTCCAGGACTCGCTAACGCTCGTCCTAGAATTTGGTCTACTACTAAAATTACTATTTTTGTAATATTATTCAGTGCGATGTTGAATAATCGTTATTGTGGTTTATAGTGTATGTTGATTATAAAAAAACGTTGAATTAGTATTTATTTGCATTTGCATTTGCGTCCTCTGATGTTTTGAGGAACGTTGCACAAGTAGCTGTTAGATTTAATTCAATACCCGTCGTGGTCTTAGCCAGGGGAGTAGTTGTTTTCTGACAGGTTCTTGCCATAATAAGCATACATAGTTAGGTGTTTATGGGAGTAAAGGGTTCATCATCGGTCGGTAACGACTGTTCGTTAGCAAACGATCTCCCAAAGATTTCGGTCTTCTTCGATTAAATCTCTCAACCCGGAGATTCGGAGTGTCTTCCTCTGCTCGCTAGGTGGAGCGGCCTAGAAACTGCTTTCATCTCGTGAACCAGAATTGACTAATCAGCGGAGTGTGTATTGGTTTGGACGGGGAACAGATGGCTTCAGTGCTGTCTGTGTTGACCTGCCCTTGCACTGATGAGTGGCAACAACCTCGAAACTAGTCTGCAGGTGGTCACCCCGTCCAAATCAAAACATAATTCTGCTGGTTGGTCATAGAGGGCACTTGCATTTGCGTCCTCTGATGTTTTGAGGAACGTTGCACAAGTAGCTGTTAGATTTAATTCAATATCCGTCGTGGTCTTAGCCAGGGGAGTAGTTGTTTTCTGACAGGTTCTTGCCATAATGAGCCTACATAGTTAGGTGTTCATGGGAGTAAAGGGTTCATCATCGGTCGGTAACGACTGTTCGTTAGCAAACGATCTCCCAAAGATTTCTGTCTTCTTCAGTATTTATTTCATTACATCTCATTGAATGCTTCTGAGCAGTTGATTCGTTATTACTCATAACTATTTAATCATTTCATCTTGATGGGATAAAAATAAAAGACATTACTGACAAAGTCTAATGGAGTTGATTTTAGCTCAGAATAACGTCACACTCTAATATTATCGAAATTCTACTACTTCCAAAAATAATGATCGTATGTTTTATACCATAGTAGAGCCTGGACGAAATGAGCATTCTTTTGGAATGAATATCCAGTTCTACTTGGTTATGTTTTTTCAAACAATAAGGTCAAACTGTTTTTAAGAAAAATTGGTGAAACTCAAATCTGTTATTTTACCCTCATTTCTTGAAAAATTGTATTGTTTTCTGAAGAACTGTTTCATACATCTGAAAGCATCACTCATCAGTAATCTTCAGCAGCAAAGATATTTGAATTCGTCCCAATTTGTATACATGGCATTCAAAAATCCAAGGTAAGTTAGTGGTTTTCCAGAAATTAAAAAAATGCTCATTATCTCGAAAACAGTGAGATTTTTACAAAGGCAAAATTTCGATATTCTGAACAGTCATGACCTGGTCTATCACCAGTTCAAATATTGTACAAGGTTTACCGGACACCTTGTATATTGAGCCATATTTGGTATGAGGTTAAAATAAATAAATAAATAAAATGTCATCAAACATGTCATCATGTGAATTCGACAATCAGTGCATCAATACTGAAAGTTGAAAAAATCGAAATGGAAGACAATAACCATTCAAATGAAGCTTTGATGAAATTGTTCATTCTTCAAGGCCAATGTGATCAAATTATAACAAGAACTTGCAAAAGGTTATAGCATATTGAAGTGTATGACTATTAACGAGTTGATCATACAAATAATTATCAATATATAGGGTATTCCTAACTTGACGGCCTATTACACGTTTTTGGAAATCTGGGAGATAAATACTTGAAATTGTGGACTCTGCGATACGAGATTGCAATCTAGCCATTGAAAATAATTTCAGGGTTGCAATAGGTATTGCAACAAGTACTTGTAACTACTTTCTGAATCAGATTGTGGAAAAGCAAGTATTTCATTGCTTAGTTGAATTCTACTGATGAATACTAACAACTCCCAACAAGCATGTCCTTTACCTATCTCTCACTGTTTCTTGAATATTTATTGTTTCTTATTTTTTCTGACTAGTGATATAATCATCTGAAAAAATACTCAGATGACACAAATTTGATGTATAGTTGATTCAAATGAATCGAGAGGAAGTATTTTTGGCAATTCAGAAAAACGACCTGAATCTGTTTCAAACTCCTAGATCTGAATGATTCCAACTGTTCGATGTATATCGCTATTTTCTATTTTTTTCACAACAGTCTTCACCAAAACTAATATAGCATGAATCGAGGAACACAGTGAGTTGAAATAATAATTCAAATCTGAACAAAGAACAAAGTAGGCTGGTTCGGTTTTCCTTCTTTAGTATAATTTTATATTCCATTCAGGGTATCTGAAAAACCTGTGTCTTTTGAAAAATCATGATTTACGTAAGGTAGAAATAAATTATATTTCTATCAATCAAAAAATTGAGGTCATATTAGTTGCTAATTCATGTGCTCGAAGTGCTGACCATTTACAAGCAAGCATTCATGGCTAGAAGTCATTACATCGTTGGTTGTTGCTCTTTGAACTTCTTCTGGCTAAATTTCCTCAAAAGCGCGTATTATCATCTGTTCAAATTCGTCCCTCGAATTCACAGATATTTTTTTTTTGTTTTTTTTTTTTGTTTTTTTTTGTTTTTACGAAACTCCCAGGTTTTCGGAGAAAACCCCTCAAAAGCAGAGCTTGTGCGAGCAAGGGAGATCCGGGACCTACAGTTCAAATGAAAGTGGAATCCGAACCACTTCAGCTCAGTGACACACGACCGGGGATCGAACCCGGACCGTCTGGGTGGAAGCCAAACGCTCTAACACGCTCTAACACCTCGACCACTTCGCTATTTCTTATACAATATATTTGATTTTCCTCAGATGTGAAAATCTAGAGGAGTTTGATCTGGAAATATTTTATTTTCGAACGAGTCCAGGTTTACAAATATGGGATTTTTTAACAGACAAAATACAAGGTATTGGTCACAAGAGAATCAGAATTTATTGCAAGAGCGGTGCGGTGCGGTGCGGTGCGGTGCGGTTTCAATGTTTTGCTTGGAATACTCGATCGTAGAATCATTGGTCCAATAATATTTGACTTAGGATTTCTGCAAAATGAAATTGAGGACAGGTTAACTGATTAGCCAGTCTATTTACGATAAGGAATGTATTTCCAACAAGATGGAGCTCCTCCTCATAATTCAAGATTAGTAATTCGATTAGCATTCGAAGAAAAAGTTATTTCGACGAATGGTCCTGTGCGATGGCCTCCATGGTCACCTGATTTGATACCACTTGACTTCTTTGTCTATGCAACCATCGTTACAACCCGCAAAGACCTGGAGTTGCGAGTAAGACGCGCAATTATATACTGGCCCAGCAATTAGCGAACGTTCGTCAAGAAACAGCTATGCGGTAGTGCACTGTCGTTGATGGACAGCATTCCGAACAATCGTTGTAATGTTCTGTGTTAATTTTTTGTATTTCAAAGCCACTTTAGTAACTTCTTAGCATTGAATTAGAACAAAATATTTGTATTTTCTCTTAGCTGTGATTTTGATTGTAGTTATCGCACATTTCATTACCAGGTATGATTGAATTTCTTATTGATAGTACTGATAAATGATACCGCGGTACTAATATGGATCCATTTGAAAAAATTGAGTTATACCCCAAAATCGATCACGATGAACTCCATCTGCTCAATGTCACGTATGTACTTATGTGGTATCATTGGATTCAGAAAATCATGCAGATTTCAGAAATGTAATAATATACATGATGTTTTCCTCAAAAATCAAAAGTTGGTTGCTACCGTCTGATTTAGATGGAAAATCTAGCACGGTAGCTCGATAGACATCAAAGAATGATTCTCAGTCGGGAGGGGTTGGTGGGTGAAATATATTCGTTTAGTTTAACCAGTCTGTTGAGTCTCTAATCAGCTGTACCAACATCAACTACCATGAGAGAGAATAATAATTTTACAGGTCTCTTGATGACGACAACCCTGAAGTATACTTGAGGTGTACAATGACTCGAAAGAGGTAGATATGATTACTCTATGGTATTCTGATTCTATACAATAAATAGTTGTGTTATAAGTTAATCCTCTTTGTTTTAGAGGCAGCTACTGAGATTAGTCGGGTTGAGCTCAGGTTGAGGTAGCGGTCAGGTAGAACCTGCGTAGAGGAGCCAGCATGGGGACTTATGAAGTGCACCGCTTCTCCAATAGATAAGCAAAAGGAATGATTTTACTTGTAGACCGATGGTATTCCACTTCCAGTGGTCTTTGAAAATTATAGACACCACAAGCAACATGCAAAGCGGAGCGTTAGAGCAAGCGGAAGCAGTAAATTCAATCCTATAATTGTTTCTATTCTTGATGGACCTGGTTCAGCTATAGGATAGTATCGTGGTATGAAGAACGACACCTGTAGCACGTGCAAATTGGTGGCAACAGAATAAGTGAGTAAAGTATAATGAAAGAGGCCTGAAATATAATAGATGCTTTCAGAATGATATACATGTGCGTTTAAGAAAGCTAGATGTTTCTCTCGACCTTCGAAATGATGCCCTTACCTTGGATGGGGTGTGGCCTCGAATATTTTATAAATAGATTTTTGTATATTTTTCATCGAATCCCCAATCAGATGGGTGAATTATTATCATCAATAATAATATTTATGGAATATTATACAAGTTCTCCTCTATTAGCTAGAAAATCCACAAATTTGTGTTTATCAGTGAAACATGTTTTCACTATACGTAAGCCAAAAAAACTGGAGGTAAAATCACCCATCAGTGCAAATTAACCTCATCTCATTTGAAATAATCATTAAGGAAATTGGAGGGAAAATGAAGTAGATAAATGAGAAAATCACTAAGAAGTTGGCCTTTGTTTACATTTGATAGAACATGTTCGAATTTGAAACTTGTGAGGATAGATGAATTACCTCTGAACTGCTGTACAGGGTGTGAACAGCTTCACTGATCTCTCAAGCTATTTAAGATGTAATAATATTTTCCTTTATCTTTCAGGTACCATAACCAGAAGCATAACAGGGTTTGTTAAGAGGTCTCTTCCAATAGTTCCAGCTATTCGATTGGTTGAGATTGTTGTTATTATCGAATAAAATGAATGAAAAATTTCTTGAATTATTTTACAATCTGAATTAATATACGAGGATGTATTGATATCTAGTTAGCCTAGACCAGTTCCCTACATAAACTAAATATTGCGATACCATAGCAACGAACAATAACTTATTAGAAGTATTAGTGTAAAGTTTGACGTCAAAAAAGTAAATCAGAGTTACGCAATGAATAAAAAAAAATATGTCCACCGAAATTGTGAAAATCGAAAAATTGGAGTATCGAGCCATCATCAAGTACCTGTATTAAAAGGGTTAAGGGTAAGCAGATTTACGAAAATATGCAATACCCTTGGTGATCAATGTCCTTCGTATGCGACCGTGAAAAAGTGGACTGCAAGCTTTGAAAGAGGTAAATTTTCCATTGAAAGTTAATGAAAGTTGTACATTATCTTATAATCTAAATGAATAATATAAAGATGAGATATATAATTATTATCAAATACAGGGAATGAAAATTGTCTTGATTTATCTTATATGATAAATAAATTTAAAAAGGCGATTGACCCGTAACACTTCCGGCGAAACAAAAAGTGAAAAAAAATCATTTGGAGGTCAAAAAGTGCTGCTTATTATTCATATGGGATATTCCAAATTTCAATCAATAACCTTCAAAACTAACGGAGATACGGGGTGTACCTTGATCTTGTTACTCCCGGTGTATTGGAGTAATCAACATGTGTAAACATTTGTATTTGTTGTATTTTTTTCATGAAAACCAAGAACTGATATCAGCTCTTTTATGTCTTCATTTGTTAAATTTCCGAAGACATCAGTATCAATTTGTTGGTCAATTAAGTAATTTGAGTGAATCAATCAATCAATGAAAGAAGACAGACAGGATAATATGACCTAATATGAGTATAGGTATACTATATACAAATTCGGATTTTTTGTCTATAATTGCTTTATGCAATTTTATTATCACAGAACGAAATGAATGATAAAATTTAAATAAAAAAGAAGAGACAAGCTTTTATTCAAATGCACTGAAGAGGAAAATGATTATGGCGTTTTTTTATGAGTGCTTAGTAGTGTGAGACGAATCCTTTGCCAAGTTGTGGCGATTTATATAATTGTCTTGAAATAATATACAATTTGTGCATATGAATTGGAAAGTGCACAACGGGTGTAACTTCCACATTAGTTTTGAATGGTAAATGTGGGTGTATATTTTTCGGTAATGTAGGAGTGCATACATGTGCGTTATTCCATAAGTAACATTGGTAGTTGACATGTTTTATGTGGTTTTCTAATGACGTTTTGCATGGAGGAAGTAGACTTAAATCCATACCTTGATTGTTGGGCAGAGAAAATGCAGTTGTGGGAGAATACTTCTGTATTTAAAATTATTTTTATCTATTTTTCCGGTATATGCTGTAATTCGCAAGTGGCAAACACCTAAAGTACATGTCAATACAAACAAACAAATGTATGTGTCGAAAATTCCCACGGGGAAGGGGTGAGGGTGGGTATACAACAGCCTCCGCTATAAATAGCCTGCCGTCAGTCTGCCAGTTTTTGGGACAACTGGGGTGTAGATGGCAAGGCAACTAACAAACTGTGTGGACATAGTCAATCAGCAGAATATTGGGACACTCTGCGTCAGCAGCAGGCTAAACCCGTCAGAAAATTTGGTTCGGGAAAGGGTTTTATAAAATCTGAAAATTAGTCTGTGGATAGCTAGACAACTAACAAACAGATTTTATAAAACTCTTGTCAATTATATTATTGTAATATTCTTTTTTTTTCTCTTTTAATTTGTTTATTGACTTCCTTTTTCAATCTTCTGTATTTATCATTTATATTATTATCCGAGATTCTTTTTCGTAACCAGTCTAAATCGCGCAATTGCATTCGTTGAAACCTTAACTTAGCAGAGAAATTAATTTTATGTGGTTTCTTAGGGACAGTTTTCCTAACTATACCCTATTTTATAATCATAGTCAAGTCCTAAACGGCTGCTATCATCCTCCTTCAACCCATATACAGTTAAATTTTATGCACACGTGGAATAGAGTAACTTCCAAGTCAACACAAAATAATCCTAAAGATGCGGTAGTGGGTTTGAACACCATTGAATCGAAAAGATACTTCAATTATCTTAGACAGAACACTATCTGTGGAAAAAATACCTTTTAATAAATGCATTCTTTCTACAGAACACCTGCTGGTGATGTGAAAACTTTCATTGAAGAATTGAATGACATTTTAGAGAATGGAAATAAGATAGCTGAATACAAGGTAATCTTGGGAGATATCAATATTAATAAATTGAAAGAAACAAATGAAGCAAAAACAACCTGTGAACATGGTTATAGATCGGCCATCAACACCTCTACTAGAATACAAAATGAATTCTTACTTCTGACTGGACTGTAAATTTGTTCACACCAAAGAAAATCACTTATAAATTACTTATCACGGATCATTATACTACCTTGATGCAGAGTCTCACAGAAAGAAATACAAAAGATAACAATCCTGAAATTAATTAAATTTAAGTTTGTTGAAAATATTCAAACCACCAACTGGAATGAAGTCATGTTAGAACCAGATCTTGAAACTAAAACAAATAATATGGTTTTTATTTCATAGGAAGCAACAACAATGAAATCCAAATATACGTAATCAATCAAAAGAAACGGAAAGCATGGATCACATCCTCACTGATCAAATGCATTAGTAAAATATAAAGCGAGTTGAAAAATATGCCAAATATCGAAACACAAAAAAAAATAAAGGGAAATTGCGAGACGAATAAAATACGTGAAATATATTATTGTAATAAATAGGTGGAGAAGGAAAAAACTCAACAAAAAAGCTATGGGAATTAGCAAATGAAATTTTATGTATCACTCAAGGAAATGAAATACAATACATCATAGACGGTAATGAAATGATCAGTGAAAGATAGTAAATAGCAAACATATTCAATGGGTATTTCATAAATGTGGAAACAAAGCTAGCCCAAAGAAATGTACCAGCCTCATAACTACAAATAAAAAAAGACTATCCAACAACGGAAAAAGAAGTCAACCATATTATAAAACATGATCTCAAATCTAAAAACGCCCCCGGATATGATATGAGTTCATAAATATTGAAAACAACAGTGGACATCATAAGTCTTTTTGGGATAATCAATTACGAATCGGAATCAGGACATATTTCAACAGCATTAAAAAACACTATAGTAACTTCAATTTCTAAATCAGGAGACAAACATATTGCAAATTACAGATCTATGTCTTTTATATCAAGTCTGGCTATCAGGAGACAAACATATTGCAAATTACAGATATATGTCTTTTATATCAAGTCTGGCTATGATACTGGAAAAAATGATAGAAGTTTGATTCAATAAATTCTTTGAAAAGCAGAATCAACTTTCCAATTCAGTTGGTTTTCGGGAAAAAATCAACTGAGGACGCGATGTTGCTACTGGCAAGTACAATCTTTGAATGATAGATGGAGATGACCCAGTTATCCTTGTCTTATCGACTTAACAGAAGCCTTCGATCCCGTCGATCATTCCATACTTCTAAGAACACTTGAAGATATGGTAGTACGGGGCAAGGTTTCATGTTTTTTGTTTCCTGAAGAACCAATAACAACAGACTAGAATAGATGGCGAAATGAGTGGGACAGAAAAAATAACATACGATGTGTAATGATCCAATGAGACTCTTGAAATAAACACGAGTAATCAGGGGAAAAGGTTACCAGACAAACGGAAACAAGCAGATCCCGAAGAATTCTTTATTCAATAAAGACATGATTTATTAGAAAATAACACAGGTTCTAACTGAAAATATCCTAAATCATCTAAATACGCGCCGAAACTATTACCTTAAGTTCAAATTCGGGTGTCGTTACGCACGAAACTGTTTATAGTCTTATCAGGGCAACGAAAGTTAGATGTATCGGGGAATAGATAGGAAAGAATTCACCTGAATGATGGTAGCCACAAGCAGCAACCAGCGACAACGAAGCAATGATTTTCAGTTGATACCAATACACATCCATCAATAGCATCCAGTGTAGATTTGATATTAATATCCTAAACAGGGATTATCCACAATAATGCCAAGAATTATTGGTTTCAAAATCAATGTGACATCTGTGACAGCACCATTTTCTGACGTCCCCTGACGCTTGTTCTCCTATTCAACTGTCCACTTCCCAATCGCCGCATAGTCTATCTCCCCGTGTTCGTCGCGCCCGGCTCACTTGATGTACTCACGAAATAGTTCATCTTAGATAACATTAGTCAACGCATCGAGAAGTACGTAACGCTAAATAGGTAACGCAAAACATTTCAAACAAAAGGGGTAGCGCACTACAGATGTTAGAGCCCTGCTATTCACCGCAAATATGGATAATTTTTTTTTTCAATAAAAAAGTCAAATCAGCTTTGTTATAATATGTAGGACCACAAACTGGTACAAATTAAAACTGAAAATTGAAATTAACTCTTTAGATAATAAGATAAGATATAAGAAAACAGTATAAAAACTTACTATTTAGTTGCCAAATTGTGTAATAACCGTAAAACAATCCTTTGGAATAAGACCAGCGAAAAAATTTTATACTCAGGAATTATGCTGGATAGTTGTCCAAATGGAATATTTATGAAAATTATTTGATACGAAAACTAAGGTGCATATTGTGAAAATGTAAAAAATATTGTAATATCTAAATATGAAAGAGAATATCATCATATCGTATTTTGTATGTGTGGCTTTAGTAAAGTGACCGAACTAGAAGAGCTCCGATAGAAATTCAATCCTGGTATGTAAATGACCATACTAAAGATTATGAAACCCAGTGAATTATAAAGATTAGGATGTTCTAAACAACTCATGAGAAAAATACAATACTAATTACTACTAGAATTGCGAATAAATCAAATAGTTTACCGAAGCAATTATAGTTACCCAGGAAAATCTGTCAACAAATGCCGTTATCAGTTAAAGATAAGCATTTGGCTAAAGGTGTCCACGTACGTTGAATATAAAAATCCAATTAACTGAAATGGAAGAACTTCGTCAAGAAGTTATAAGGAATAGAACAGAAATAAGGAGTGCAATAGAAGCTAGTGAAGCAAGAGTATTATTGAGACTCGAGGAATTGAATAGCAAAGTGAAGAAACTAGAAAAGGAAAATCAAGATTTGAAAAAGAAAGTCGAACTGCTGGAAAGGACAGCAAAAAAAAACAATATCTTAATATTTGGCTTGGAACACGCAACAGATATTACGACTGTCAATGTCGGCGCTGAACTAGAAAATCATTTAGGAGTCAATATCACGGAAAACCATATAAATAATATTTATCCCCTGACAAATTTTAGGCAAAAACCTGAAAGTGGAGCTGGTATCTTATGTGAAAAAACAAGAGAAACTAAGAAATTGCAAAAAGCTGAAGGGAACAAACATTTCAATACTACAAGACTTGAAATTTGAACAAAGGGCAGAAAGTAGAATATTACGTGAAAATTTGATCAGGGCCAGGCAAAATAAAAATATTATGAGTTATATAAAAGGAAACAAGCTTTACATAAATAATAAAGCATACACGGCGGAACAGCTTGAGAACGCTGAAGAAGATCCCCTCCACGAAAAATTCAATAGCGCTCCCCCGACACCAAACATTAAAAATAAAGAATTCTTTACTGAAACAGAAGCCAATCAATCAGAAGTTTTTAACGATACGATCAGCCAATACTCAGCTACACAAGAAACAGCATCCCACCAAAAAAATAAGGCTACTGAAGAAAAAACTGTTGCTACCAACTCCGGTGCAATAAAGAAGAAACCAGTGGTATCAGTCGCAAATGGTAAAAACAGACTGCGATGCGGAAATAGATAAATGAACTGCTCCACCTACAAGGGCAAGTTGTGAAATTATTAAAATTACCCTAGACATATTTCAGTATTAGCTTTCGCTACTACTTTTACTTCATCTCCTCATAAATGCATATTTAAATGTTTCCTTTTTATATTATTGTACACAGTTTCATTACTTTTCTGTTATCTTTAAAAACATTCTAATATGGAGCAATATATTCGAGATTTTGAGCTAGAAACAGTGCAAAGCTTTTCTTTACAAAACCACATCGAATTAAGTGACGTTTTAAGTGTAAATCAAAACTTTGAAAATTTTACCATTATTCATAACAATATTCGGAGCATCAACAAAAATCTCGATGAATTCAAAATTTTCTTAGCCAGCATAAATTCTGGTATCGATTGCGTTGTGTTAACGGAAACGTGGATTATACAAAACCCCGAGTTGTACAACATTAAAGGATATGACTTTATCTATAACCACGGCAAATTAAATCAGAATGATGGGGTTGTGCTATACATAAAATCGAACTACAACTACTCTTATAAAACAATTCAAATAAACGATTCTAAAACCATTCAGCTCAGAATCAACATAGGAAACAATACCAAACTTGTCATAAATGCTGCTTACCGATCACCTTCCACAGACCCCAACGAATATAATCTGTCTCTGGATAGCTATTTGAGAATGAATGACCAAACCGATGCCACTTACTCCATCATCATTGGCGATATGAATATTGACATTCTGAAAAACGACGAACATTGCTATGAGTACCTGAATATCTTGAGTGAATATGGGTATATATCAACAGTTAATAATGCAACTAGAGTCCAGAACAATAACGGAACATGCATTGACCACATCTTCATCAAATCTAAACTGAATATAAGAGATCAAATTATGCCTCTCATTGTACAGACTAACATCACTGACCATTACACAATCGCACTTCAAATTATACTAACAAAAAACGAGCACAGAACACCAAAAACACACCAGAAAAAATATACTGATATAAAAAAATTAGGAAGTGTACTAAGACATGAATCTTGGATTTCCGTTTTCTCTTCCACCAACCCCAATAAAAGTACATGCGAATTCATTGACATTATTAGTCGAGCCATAAATTACTGTACATCAGTCAAAATCTCCAAAAGAAAAGGCAACAAAATCGCACCTTGGATAACGAGATCTCTTGTCAAATCTTCCGATACAAAAAATCGATTATTCAAAAATTCAAGGAACAACCCAGCAAACTTAGAACTGAAAACGCAATATACAAACTACAGGAACATCTTTACAAAACTAATTAAAAAGGCTAAATTAGATTATTACCAAAATCAAATAAATAACAATGCATCGGATAATAAAACACTGTGGAAAATAGTTCAGGATACAAGCAACCCAAAAAAAGGTAAAAAAATAATAACAACAATAAAAAATGACTACGGGGAATTATTAACTGATAAAAAACAAATAGCTAGCTGAATTCAATAAAGTCTATACACAAATCGGGAAAAAAATGGCCAACAATATTCAAAAAAACCCAAATTACTTCCCTCCAAGAAACATCTCAACGAATTCATTCGTACTCCTACCAACTGATACGGAAGAAATTGCGAGACTCATCGGCGAACTGAAAAACAAAAAGAGTGCAGGCTTGATGACATAAGCGCTGAAACTCTCAAGTCCATCAGTATACATATTAGGGAACCCCTTTCATATTTGATTAATTTATGCATGGAAAAGGGTACTTGGCCAAATGCTTTTAAAGAAGCTATAGTAGTGCCAATCTTCAAAAAGGGGGAGGAGTCAGAGATAACCAATTACCGGCCCATATCGCTGATAACGCATTTAACCAAAATCTTTGAAAAAACACTCAAAAAACGATTGACCTCTTACATTGACAAGTACAAATTGATATCTGACAAACAGTATGGTTTCAGAGAAAATCTTTCCACTCAAGATGCTCTACTGGCTCTTACTACAAAAATATCGTCAGCTCTAGATGAAAAAAAACCGTGCCTCTGCGTCTTTATGGATTTGTCTAAAGCATTCGACACTGTGAGTCATAGTCTGCTCTTGCAAACAATGGAAGATATTGGTATAAGGAACCAGTGTCTCAAACTTTTTGGAAGTTACCTCACCAATAGATTTCAGTGCGTCAGAGTGGATGATACGATCAGTGAACGAAGGGCAATAGAATATGGAGTACCGCAGGGGACCGTACTTGGCCCTCTTCTCTTCAACATTTATATCAATGGGATGTTCTCTGTAGAAAGCAATGGGAAAATACTGGAATTTGCCGATGATACTGCAATATTTTATAAAGCAGACGATTGGGAACAACTGAAAAACATTGTACAGAGCGACTTACCCTCGATCAAAAATTGGCTGGAATACTACTTACTCACCGTGAACCTTGACAAAACGTTTTATCTACCATTTAGCTCCTACCGATCCAACTCTCCATCGTTTAATTGCCTCACATTCACTAGAAACGAACAACAAAATATAATTTTACCCCAACAAAAAGTTAAATACCTAGGTGTATATATAGACACTCACCTCAGATGGGACTCTCATATCAACTTTGTTTGCAACAAACTACGTTCGATAATCTACAAATTTAAATATCTGAAAGATATACTTACATTTCATCAGCTGAAAATTCATGCTTTGTATGAAAGTCACTTACGATATGGTATAGTAGGCTGGGGAGGCGCACTGAAGACTCATATGCGCCCTCTAGAAATATTGCAGAAAAGACTATTGAAACTGATTCTCTCTAAAGAATATAAATATCCCTCAGATAGATTCTACAATGAGGCTAATGTTTTCGATCTCCGACAGCTTTATTATTATAATACAATCCTAACATACCACAAAAATAAAAACACATTCATCTTGCCATCTCATTCTTATCCTACTCGAAAAAAGCATCTCCACAAAGTTCCCCAAACACAAAAATTGGTTGGGCAACGGTCTTATCGATACTTAGCTCCCAAAATGTATAACACCATCCCTCCATATATACACAGAATTGGTAGCCTAATGCTGCTGAAAAAAGAACTGAAGTCGTTTATTCGTAGTGAAACACCACAAAAAATTGCAGATTATGTGGACAACAGATAAATTGTTATTGTCGCTAATGCGCTAATCACTCAAACCCTGCTTGTATGATTTATTATTCGAGATTATGTTAAAAAAATTCCCCCTTTCTCCATTCCAGTAAACTCACAATGACCTTTTTTATGTTCGAATATATTATCAAGAATCTATTGGCCCATAAACAATATTATAACATCTGCATTCGATATTACACAGAAAGAAAATGTTCTTAGAATTAGTTCTTGATAACTGATATATTACTGATGTCTAAATAATACTCGTAACAGTGTCCGCTCCCTCTCGGAAATACTTATAATAATAATATGTGTCAACCCTAATAACTCAGGGGTATTTATTTGTTTATATATGTATATATAGGTGTGTATTGTCTTTTATATGTATGTATTCGAATATTTGTATGTACATGTCTTTAAACTTTGACTTGTTTAGGGACATTTTTAATTATATTAAATATTGAATTTTATTGATATCGTATTTTATCACATTTAACAATCTATAGTTTTAGTTCATAGTTTTACATATTCTACAATATCATTTTTTTATGTCTATAAATTTTGGGAAACAAGTGCTTTGCACTTATCCCTAAATGCTTTATTCACTGCATATTTTAAATTTAGTTCGAATTATTGTATTATTTATCTGAATAAAGTTATATTATTATTATTATATTATTATTATATACCGAAGTCTAGGTGAATCTTATTTAAACTATGGAATCATTGGATGGGAAGGTGTTTCCAAAACATACTGCAGTGCACTGTAGATTTCACAGAACAAATTTTCGAGAATAATGTTAAATAAAACTAACATATATCCCACTGATCTGCTTAATTTCGAAACAAATATACTAGAAGTCAGGCAATCATTCTATTCACAAGTGAACATAAAACAATACTCCACTACGGACGAATTTAAAAGCTCTACACAAGACTATCATGAAAGAAATATAAAAGAGTTTGGAAATGTCAATGTGGCTGGTGAAGACGTATACGAAGCTAATTTGAGATTTGCTATTATTTCATTAGTTCATTCAGTTATCGATTTTCCATTTTTAAGGAATATTTCTTGGACTATTGAATTTACGAAAAAAATTCGATTACATTTTTTATAGATTATCTGAATGCGGACAAAAAAAAATTTGTTATAAATTGTACAAATGTCAACTTTTTCTGAGATATTTCGTATTTTCCAAAATGCAAATTTAAATTTTCAGATTTTTCAAGTTTTACTGGTTTTCCGATAATTTTCTAGGAAGATAGTTCTCGTACGATTTTTTCGTCTACACGAGCTTCACCCGTTGTACTTTCCTTAATTCAGTTTGAATGAACGGTTCGGCGTATTTGATTTTTTTTCAAAATCGATATTTTCCTGAAAATCGCCGAAAAAAACCCGTTAGCATTTTCCGATCATTTTCAAAATTTATGCACTTCTTTAGGTCGTATTGAAGTATATTTTTTTTAAAAAATACGGAATGCATCAAATCAATGCCAGAACCTCAATCGAGGGAAGTAGAAACGAAAAAAAAAAAACGGAAAATCCTCGTAAATTTTTTCAATGTATTCAATGTAGATTTTCAATTAATCTTTTCTTACATATCTTCATGAATTTTTTTACTGACAATTCATGATAAATTAACTTCTAGTTTGGGTAAAGTAGTTGAAAAATGAAAAATATACTTTCCTTATGATATTTCCGAAAATATTCTCATTGGTGAAATTAGTGTACCACTTTTTCCTCCACTGTGAAAATTACTGTGAAAATTACGTGTCACATATTCTTTTCTGGGTGATATCTTGCAAAGAGGCGACGGAGCCATGATTCACAAAAAATTTAGTACTATTGTTTTCTGTCTGGAGTAATTCACTAGATAAATCAAATTTCTCACTTACACCTCTCACCGGCTCAACGATATATTGCTTCTGTTGAAAACTTGAGGGGATTTCTGTGGAGTTTTCACTTTTCTTTGCCGAAAATAATTGTGGAGAATTAAAGTCAGCCGCTCGCCGCTGAAACATTGTTTTCGAAAAAATTGAAATATAAGTTCGCCCTAAATACAGTTAAGACTCTGCGGTAAGCAGGCAAGGACTGGCTTCTTTTGGGGCCCTAGTCTACCCGACACATTTCACTTTACTAGACATAAGGGCCGGTTTCATGAAGGAAAGTTAATCATCTGATTAAGTAACGTCACATGAAATTAGATGTTAGGTTGAATATCAGATTCGTTGCATAAATCAGCAATAACATATTTAACATTCTCATTTACTGATGACGGTAAAGATGTTGCAACAGCGCTATTTTTTCCGTTTAATGACTCATTGATAATTTGATCTTGTGTTGGTTAGGTTCACTTGTGTTTCCATTTGGAAGCTGTTACATTTGTATTGTATTATTCAATTATATTATTATTCTGAGAAGCATAATAATAAAAATGAAGACTCCAGAATTCTAAAAATGAGAAAAGGGAGCCAATCGAACAGAAGTATAGAAAACTATGATCCAATATAAAGTACAGTTTTCGTAGGTAATTCAAATTTCGAATTAAGATTGTAGCGCTAGCGGCGGCGGACGATGAAGTACTTTCTACGACATTGATTTATAATCTTACTTTTTCTTCCATATTGATTTCATTGTTTACTTTGTTTATTTCGTGTATTGAGTATTTGAAGCGTGGTTTAGGCCCTTTAATAAACATTGTTAAAACTGTGATTTCGATGATTTTTACCTTTTATGAATGTTCATTTAAATAAATGATTATTGGTGTAAGGATTAGTGTTAAGGTGTTAAAAGTACCTTGTTAAAATACTTCAATCGTCTTCTTATAAACAAAGACAAATGGCCTGATTAAAATTAAGTTTTTCGGAATTTCTGAGGTATGTTGAAGGGACTGAAAGTTCTCGGTGTGAAGTAGAAGGTGAAGAAATCCTCAATGCAGACCATATAATATTATACGGAAAAATTAAATGGAACTCTTCAGTGACAAAAGTGTGTGCCCTCTGTCTCCAGACAAGCACTATGCAATCCGAGCCTCATCAAGTGAGTGGAGAACTCAGAATTATAGACGGTTATATTCAAATTATGCAAATGTAAATAAGTAAATAAAAACAACCTACCTTTGTTAATATAATTTTCTTGCTTGAAATAGAGCGAACACATTTTCATAAATTTGCTTATTGGTTTGCCAATCCGAACTTTCAATATCCAGGCTTTTCTTCTTGAGATTAATTCTCGTCCCATCTCCATTTCAAAATAAACTTTTGGGTCATTTTCCTCGGGATATCTTTGAAAAGTTAATTTTTTTTGGCCTAGGAATTGCAATGTGGCACAGAACAACAACCATTGTAAGACGCCATTATAAGAGAGCTTGCGCGAGTGTGGTTGCTTAAAGCAACATAATTTGATTCGAAACCGAGAAGGAATTAACGATAATCGCCGATAACACGAGTTATGTTTGTTAAGATTATTTCATGAATAAAATCGAAACCATTTTTGTTTATTTACTATTCAATTTAACTAGGAATATTAATCCCGCATTTAGTTCTGAAAGTATGCAACTAACAAAACATTTATTTCAGTTACCATCAATGACAGAGCGCGTCATTCGTAGTTTCGTCATTATGCATTGTCTAGTTTACTGCTTCACGCTCGTGGTTATGTTTTGATAACATTTTAACTTGGTGATTTGAATAATCAACGAGTATGCAAAACTTGTCGAAAATTGTGAAGTTGATATGAATTAATAGTGAGTGCTTATTTAGTTTTGGTCAAAGTTTGGTGTTGTGTCATTATAGCAGCTTGCTAGTGGTAAGTTTTTGTTTTGATAATAACCAATCAGGAATCGAATTACAAAATCGATAACACGTCATATACATATCCAGTAGCCAATCAAGAGCCGAACTATAAAATCGAAAACAAGATGTTTTCATTTATCAACACAAAAATTTCAACCAATCATTACACGCTATTTTAGCATAAGTGAAATAATCAGTGAAATTGTTTCGATGCATAAGGATAGGAAACTATCCCCCTTCTTACTTTTTCTACAGATACAAAAACATTATGAAATGCAAAAGATCTGACAGCATATCCTCCGAAAACAACGAAAAAATATGGATAACAATACAGAATGCATGATCGTTTCCTAAACGTACCACGAGAGTTGAAGCAATTGCGAATTTTATGGAGTAATTTGAAAGGGAGAGAAAATGAATCAGTTGCAGATAAAAATGTAACTCGTGAGATTGTGACTAAAATTTGCTTATATAAATAACGGTTTCCTGCAATTATTTGTTATTCATTTCCGGAATCTCAAGAAATAAGACAGAATATAAAAAAAACTGTATTATTGTTGTACTGTTTTCTATAAATTAGTGAATCAACCGCTTTTGAGTAATATGACCTATCAGCGAGATGTGAAATATGGCCCAATGAGCCATATTTACGACAAACAAATGGATATGAGGTTGTGCGTCACGTGCTTAACATACCACCACCCCGAATGACGAAGAGGATTTTGAATCCCCAAGTTGTTCAGAGTTTTTTGTTGTTTTTGCAATTTTCTGGATTAGGCGAGTAATAGGGCCAAACACACATTGTTTCAAGTTTTCCTAGTCGTTTTCCTTGGCTTCGAAAGAAAAGTTATGTTTTCATTTCGCAGTTGTTGCAATAACGGAGGTTTATTTTATATTGAGGTATTATGTTGTGCGACAGATTAAAGACTTTGGGTCGGTAATATGGCCCAATGCAACAATTTAGATTTTTGAAAATACCTTTTTATGGTATGTAAAAAAAAACAAATCAAACAAGTAAATGTGTAGAACAAATATGATGCATGTATTTCTAATTTTCATTTTTATAAATAAAATTTTGAAAAAATCTATGTTTTTCCATAGGTGGGCTATCTTTACCCCCATCACCTTATTCATTCTTTGGGTTTGAAGCTTATTTGCATACCAAATTTCGAATTTTGCAAAAACTCGGAGATGTTCAAATTATTTTGCGATATTCTTATCTGTCATTTCCTAATTGATATCAATGGTGTAGAACTGATTTAGTTAATGCATGATTAAATTCGAAGTAATGTGACCTTAGAACTTAATTGGCTTTTATGCAAGTGATATTTAAGGTTCAATTAGTTAACGTTAAGGTAATGTGACAATAATTCAATGATTAGTGTTTTTATCCAACCCAATTTCGCGTATAACGCTATGTTAAATAATTAATGAGACATAAAATATTTGATTGGCTTTCATGCAACTGGCCATATCTTGTATAATGGTTTTCATCAGATGACATTATGTTAAATGTACTTAACCGATTCGTACTTAAAAAATCGATCGTACTCATGACACTATATTATGATATGATCAAAATTACCCCATTTTATGTCAATCGTTCGCCATTGCGCATTTCAATTATGTTGAACTTTTTATCAAATCATACGATAAAAACTGCGTGATCATGAATATATCAACTGAATGATGATAAATACTTTTGCAAATATTGTCTCTCCAATAATTCGCAGAAATCAAGATTTATAGTTTGTTTCACTAAGGAAACTATATGGAAAACATTTTTAATATTCATTTTAAGAAAAAAAGTTATACCTTATAAACAGTTCTGCATGTTTTAAAATCTAAAATACAATCATCAGATATCAATTTATTTCAGTCGTATACGAGGTGTGACAAAAAATATGAATTTTACCCAAGAGGAAAGTACCTTTATGTTTGAAAATATCGAAAATTCTTTTGGAAAAAATTTGTTCAGATTTGAAAATACCTTCCAAATATTGGGTTAAATTTTTTTTTTCACTTTGAATGAACACTTATCTCTTTTGATTATGTAACACATGATCACCATTCCGTTTCTCAATGTTTTCTAACAATTTTGCAATTAAACACATAATGAGTGCAAATGCATATATTATGCAAATACGAAAATACATGCAAAATAAGAAAAAATAATTTTTTCATGTAAGTGGATGCAATTGCATACTTGAACGTTAGATTTCTCACTTCATTGAGCTGACCAGAGTAACTTATTTGTCAATATGTTCTGATCCTTTAACCTTTTATGCTACACTTATGATTCAATGTATTAGGACGTGGATAGGCAACGTGCTTGCTCTCTGCCCCGAACATTAGTTGCTCAGTTTGAGATTTTCATATGTTTCTCCCCAATATAGTTCTGTGCTGGGAGTTTGCATGTTGGTTTTCCATGTCACACCTAATTTTGACTGAATATTTGACATATGACATATGACAGATTCTCTCCTTTCCGGGTCTGTCTCTACACCATGTGCTGGTGGATTCACTTCGAATTTTGGTTGAAGGCTTTAAGCCTTCACTACAAATTTAAAAAAGCTGTTAACATCAAATAATGTTTTCATTGACACTAATTCATTTTAATTAATGGCTTCACCATAATGTTATAACTGTTTTTTTCTCTCCATGTAAGTATGGTAACAATGTGTTCTAGGACCTAGAGTTACATTCTTCTCTCTTTTATTGTAGAATTTATTCAGCTGATGATGAACCTGTGTGGGTTCGAAACATGTACTTTTTCTTCAATACCTAACTAATCGATGGTTATTTGCCTATTCACCACTAGGGGAGATAGGGGCAAGACGGGGTATTTAAGGGCTGGTGAGCTCATATATGAAAATGTAACAGAATTATTTAAAAAATCATATACTCATTCACATAGTGGTTGGTAACTAATTGGAGTGGAAAAATATGAAATAATCTGTTCATTGAAAAAATAAAAAAAATCTTAATTATAACAGTGTCAAACACTTCATCTTGCCCCACTTGATGGGGTAAGACCTCTTGAACCAGAAAAATAATATTGCAGACTGCATCCATCCACTAGGGTGATAATCAGCTGTAGCTCCAGGAGGGCAATAATTCATCAATTATTCGTTCGCTCGAGCCCGCGGAAATATAAACGTGATAGGCATGTATGATCCTGCTGCGTTGAAACAAACTTGAGTAGTTATTGTGTTTCCCCTCTCAGCAGATGTCAAAACACCAATCTGCTTCCTACCTTTCAGTGAGAGTATCTTTGACCTATGTTTGGGTACAATCGTTATTCCTGTCTTATCACAGTTGTAGATTCCATCAGGAGTCAACTTATTTTTCTCAACTACTCGAGTTAATAAATCACAAAACTTTCCAACATTAACTTTGTTGAAAGCGACCGCTCTAGCAGCACTAGTTGTCTCTGGTTTTCGCAACGATAATTGAGGATGGCGGGTCCTGAAACCCGATAACCAGTCGTTTCCAGCAATTTGTTCGATGACTGAAAAGCTGTGGGCTATGCCTAATTTTTAAGCCCATTGATAAGCTAAAACCCTTAAGTCATAAGACGTTAAGCCAAATAATCTTTCTTCCATTTTCAAACCGTGCTTCACTAATAAACTCTTTTCTTCAGGTGAAAAAACTGTTTTTATTGGTCCTAACTTCTGAACTAAAATTGAACTTGGTTGGTGTAGGTACACAGTTCCACTGGCAGATATTGCTGGAATTTCAACAGGGCTATTTGCTTGCTGCTTCAACATTTTTATTCTTCGCTCGAGTGTTGACTGGGAAACATTGAATGAATTAGCTGCCTTTTATAGCCCATTTCTCCTCGCAAAATAGTTTCAATGGCAAATTTCATAGCCTCTGGTGACCATTTACTTCTTTCAGTTATCCGTATGTAATTCCTAACCATCGTGATCAATCTGAAACAAAGAAAAAACACCAATTATGGGACATTTATAATCGTTGGGCAAGATGTGTCCCTAAAATAATGACCCAACTTGCCCCACCCACGCCATTTTGTAATGAAATCGTTGTAACTATGTTAAGATTCATTAGAAGTAAAGTAGTTACTTAGCGAATAAATCATCAGAACTCATGTTTTCCACTGGTAACTATGATAACAGGAAAAAATGCCCACACTCACCTCAGCTCTATTGGAAGATTCTCCTAAAAAATAGCACAGATAAACAGAACCGAAAGAACCATATAAACGCACCGATTGCTTTCGTTCAGCACACTGTAAGCGACTGGTGCGCTCAGTATAGCTCTTCCTCCTTGTTTTGAACAGCTTGGGATTTTTAGCGGCAGATGACACCACTGGTTTGGTCAGTAGAAAGGGTACCCCATCATGCCTCACTACTTCCTGCCCCGATCTCCCCTACATAACCAGTCGTTTTGATATTGAAATGTGGAGATGACTTCGAGATTTTATTCTTCGTAAATAAATTCTATCACGTAAAATTTATCGAAAAGCGTGTGAGGCTGCATAGCCTGTAAAGCTCTTTTCACAATCCACAATTCACCATGATATATTGTGTTGTATCGTATGTATTGAAGATGTTATTATTGATTCAGAAAAATTCCAAACAATATTCATCTGAACAAATGAAAAGCAAATCCAAAATGTTGTTTGCAGCTCCTGGTATATAATATAATAAGTAGGAATGTTCAGCAGTTGACTGTTTGAAGAAAACTGAGACGTTTTGGATCAAAACACCCCAAATTTATCAGTGGCGCACATGCGTAACTTCTTCTGCGGTGTATATATAAACCATGGACGTATAATTTCGTATAAATACAGATGGGCTGAGCATTGCCATACCTACAACACGGAGTGATTTGAAGTCGCTCTGTTTTTAGGCGCGCGGGTTGCGGGGAAGAGAGAAGGTAGCGATAGACTGTGTCCTTCCCACAACCGACAGAAGCGCACGCATTTGCTAAAAATAGGGTTAAATCAAAAGAAAAAAATGCTGAATTTAAATTAATTATGAAAATATCAACGAAAGTGATATAATATACATCCGTTGGGACTTCGTGAGTTAGAAAAAGTCATTTGACATACCTGATGTCATAAAATACTTCATTGACTCGGATAGTATCGATCCTTCAAAAAAAATAAGACATTCAAGATATTTGTTTTTAAATAATGGAAAGCTGGAGACAGTCGACTGAAAAAAAAGAATAACAAAGCATTTACTAAAAAATGGTAATTTATATATTCAATAAATACATGTTCTTATACATATTAAAATAAAAGAAATAAAAGAATAAATATTCCAAAGAAATTTTCAGAGCATATTATTCAAATTCAGAATTACAAAATTTTAATGTATTTACGACAATATGCAAACAAAATTCACAATACAGATAATCGAACTATCATTTATTTCTAGAAAAACAAAAACAACAATAAAATGAAATTGGTGAATTTCTTTCCTATTCTGAAATGATTTGCTAATATCTTGAGTTCCTACCTCGAGCAATGATAACCTCTGTTATACTCAATATCAGAGTCCTAATTCAATTATGTCTCCCAAATTCACTAAACTGTCCCTCAGCTAATTCAAAGTAACTTTGGGCTGCTGCAGGGATCTAATTTATCTTCCAAGAATATCATATATATGTTCGATGGGGTTCATATCAGGTCAAAATCATTGTAACAAGATCGACCAGAAATACTGGCTGGCCGTGTGGTCTCGTATGGTTGTGCAATCATTTGAATTCTTCACCAATGAATGGAGCAAATAAACAAACAACATGGAGTTCAGGAATTTCGGATACATACTGTTGTCAAATTCGCTTCATAAATGACTACCACTTTCATACGTGCCTCCAAATTCATACAACTCCAAATCATTACCGATCCTCCGCCAAAAGCAATCATTTACAGAGTGTTACATTGATTGTAGCGTTCTCCTAAACGTCTGTAGACCCGCATTCGTATGTTATTGGTGGAGAGCACTCGACATCATTTAGCTTTCCGCCAATGAGGGTGAGCTCGAGCAAACTCAAGCCGTGATCTGCAATGTTCTGCAGTCAATGAAGGCCCTGTTGCTGCCCTGCATGGCATCAAGTTGTATTCCCCTCAAACTTTGCTTGAAGATATCTTCACAAGATTAGATCAGCTTAGATTCATTTGTGGCTTCCGCGCTAACAGCCTTTACACTGCGACCATTTCAGACATATTGTGTGTGCCCTTCGAAATCGTTTGGAGCCCTTGCAGTGACAAAGTACGTGTACTGATTTAAAGCAGCATTTGAAAATTCTCATCATTATTATTATTATCACATTGATATTATGGAATTCTTGTATTGTCGTTAGCCCTCGATGTGTGTGCCAAATTTAGGATTATTCAGACGATTGGAAGTGGGTGAAAATTGAGTTAAGAAATTCGCATTATTATTATCAATAAAACATCAATATAATAAAATTCTCATATTATCGTCGGTCCTTGGTAAGTATGCCAAATTTAAAAATTTTCGGATGATTAGAAGTGGGTGGATATTGATTTAAAAAATTCACTTTATTATCATTATTGTCATTATCATTAAATTTTATAATTAAGTCCTTGTATTGCCATCGGTTTATGTGTGCCCAATTTCAGATTATTCGGACGATTGAAATCGAATTCGAAAATTCTCAGCATTATCATTATTATTAGATTCATTATTAATATAAAATTCTTGTAATGTCGTTGGTTGTAGAAATTTTTGAAAAATTTAAGATTATTCGGAGGATAGTAAAGGCTGAAAGTTGAATTTAAAATTCCAATTATTATTACTATCATTATTTTTATTACATTAATAGTATGAAATTCTTGTATTATCGTCGGTCCATGACATGTTGCCAAATTTCAGATTATGATAATTGGAAGTGAGTGAAAATAGAATTTGAAAATTCTAATCACTATTATTTTTATTAGTGGAATCTAGTTTCTTCAGGAAATACGCCTGTGCGGAGGATCTTGAAAATTAAAACCATATCTGAATAAAAAATTTGATCCTAATCGTTAAAGCTTTTAAAGATATTAGATAGATTTGATACTGCTATCAACTGTTACTTCTAACTTTTTTTTTCGAAAAATTCCGGGATTCTGTCCTGTTTTCTTAACCCAGAAGATATGAAATTGACCTAAATAATATTATCTGTCAGATCGTCAGTATTTCGAAGCCAAACAACCTGAAGTGGATGAAAACTGAGTTGCGAAATTTGAGTTAACAAATTTTACTATTCTCAATATCTCCTTACCTCTTCAGTGGGGGACTTGAGTTATCAACAATTTACTCAAAAGCTATACCTGGGGCTGTTTCAGTGGAATCAGTTGACGATTTTCTCTTGCTGAAATCGCTCAATCTGAAAATATGTGATACATTCTTTTTTATACAAATCTCTGTTATTATTTGAAATAACTCATAGAAAATAACAATTCTGATGGCTGATAATAATTACCCTGAAGTTGAAGCAGTTGCATTTTTTGGGATATACCATTCATCATAAAATATAGGAAGATCCCCTTTCTTCAAAAATATTCTTCCACTTGGTTTAATCTCGAATGCTACGTCTTGAAAATAAATGGAACAAATCATAGCAGACTTTGGAACACATTCAGCTGAACATTTCATCCCCAACTCTTTCAACCAAGCCGCTTTTACTGTGACATCAGCTGGAACCCTAAAGATACATCAAAATTTTAATCGACATTTCTTGGACCCTTTGGCAACCATTTCGTTTTAATGCATCATCCAAAGAACTAATAACGTTGAATGTTTTGTGAAGTATCTATTTCGTTATCTCCACATGTAAAGGTTTGAATACACGTAATAATTTCATTTTATTCGGCGAAAACAGATTGATACCCACTGTAACGCCTATGGTAATTACGAATGGAATCTGATATTCGGGTTCGAACACATGGATTGCTTGCAAACCCAACAAGATTGCACCATTATGAGTCTCTTACTATTGTACTGCCACTATGTATCACGAATGAGTTCAAAAACCACTATATATCAGTAATAATCCCACAAAAAATCAATGACAGAACATGACAGATCTGTCAGAAGTTTACTTTGTGGAAAACATAAACATTGATATTCAACAGCGTTGACAAACGTCCGGATACAACAATTTCTACACAACCATTTGAAGACGCAATTAATGATTTTTTTCAATAGTTTAGATATTGAAACTTGTAAGTAATACAGGTTTGAGTTGCGTGATAATGTCACCATCACTATTCTTTATTCTTCGATTGTAATCGAATGGAATACGTATAGTGACACAATTTTGTCTATGACAGACTCATTACCTACGCGATGTGACAACACCCAACTCAATATCACGACTACAGATTGTGGCCATTCATGGCTTCAAACCAGGATGTAAACAGCTAGGTCCAGTACAATACTTTATAGGTCCATAGTATAGATGGTTGATTTCACTGCTCAAAATTGAAGAAAATGTAAATGAAAATGTAAAGTTTGGTTTATGAACCAGCCATTAATAGTCTGCTGCACTGACATTGATCTATTCGCATAAAACTGTTGCAAACCTGATTGCGATATTAAGAATCCTGGAATCCTGAAGTGAGAAATTGAACATTTGTGAAATCTTATTTCTCTACAAACTTATAGATTATTACTCCCTGTTCGGGGGCCCCCTAGTCCGGGTGCCTACGGCGATCGCCGACCAGCCGACCCTGCCAGTCCGGGCCTGGTGGCGGGCTTCCACTTTATATCGTTCTCGAAAAGTAATTGTATCAAAAAGTTTTTCGGTGTTTGTACGGACTCCGGAATGTTTTCAGTGATTAAGTAGAAAATTACTTTGAAGTTTGAAGTATTATCCGAGTTGTGGTGCAAAGGAAAAATTATCGCAATTTAATTTCATTGTTGTATGCTTCATCTGGCGCCTCGACGGAATCCTTTAATTATGCGGGTTGTGATTGATGAGTCTGATAACAAGAATCGATCTTGGAAAAAGTTGAGAATCGGCGATCATGTACCAATCATGGCACAGCGAGTGGGCGAGTGGAATAGTTCATCTGTTTCGTCTTGTCTTGGGTCAGTAGTGTAATCGGAAAAGTTGTTGTCGTGGTAGGTTCGATATGAGTGGGACGATTCCTTTCCTTCCACTCCGTCATTTCCAATTTCCAGATCTCTTGGGGCTCATTTTCATTAAGAATTCAGTCATGTTCTGATGAAGCGTTTGCCCATAGAAATAAACTCATAAGGACGAAAAAGGAACCAATCTCGTTGAACATCCCTGGATCCATTAACTCCTCTCACCAAGAAAACTTTTTCTGTACACAGCTACTTATCAAGGAAGGTTTCTTGTGTTTTGAAACGGTCTTTTCGAAATTTTGAAACTTTTCGCCATCTGAAAATATTAAGATGTTGAATTAAGAAAATCTATACGAGTAGGTATATAGAAGCAAATGAGTCAATTCGCTGCAGTAAATTACTGCCTTTACAAGACTGTCTTGAATAAAATTATATAATTTTATTGGTTTCAACCCCCAAAATTTTGAAAACCAAAAGAACCCTGCTCCGTTCTTATGGAAAATGTGTCCCAGTGAAATTTGATAATATTGTTATATGATGTAGTTTAAGTCAGGCTGATCGAAAGTGTCTTCAGGCCCAACCAAATCCTAATGCTAGTTTTCGAGATACAGGGTGTCAAGGTTATTGGTAAGAGGCAATTTCTTTAAAGTGATATTGCTTTCAGGAAAACTTCTTAAATGAAAATATTTTGATTGACAAATATTTCTTGGCCATGAAGCAATACTTTTGATAAAAAATATTGTTGGATACAGGGTGAGTCCAGCATTATTCAAAATGAAATTCTTATTCGACCCCATAAAATGAAGATGTGATCGAATCAAGTAACACACTGAAATGCTAATCGTGTGAATATGTCAAAATTGATAATTTCAACATTTTTCACATGGTGAGTCAAGAAGTGACAGTTTTTCTGCTGACATTTTGTGCATCTTTATTTTATATTTTGAGCTGTAGGGATACTTGACCACGAATCATTCAACATACTTCTTGAATGAAATTGATATAAAGTATGAAACAAACGCTAGATGGAAACAAAAACTGAGAAAAGGAGATACTCATCCTATAATTGATTTGCTGAATTTTTGATGTGATGAAGTTCAACTCAAGTTGATTAATAGTGTTCATGGGCCCAACTTCAAAAAATGGAAAGTTTTTTATGTACAAGGTGTTGAAGGTTACCGTTTCAAACACTTCGATCTATTTTAAATTATTTTAAATTTTTCATTCCAAGCTCTACACAAAAGGAAAATTTCTGTTATGTCCAGGGACCATCATGATGTGAAGGTATAATTATCACCGAATGATATTTTAGATGGATGTGTACGGTTTTTGTCGTTATTTCAACATTGATCATCGAAAATTGTTCACCCTGTACATAATGGACATCCTTTACCAAACTGCTGGAGTTCGGCCCTAAATCTGGTAAGTACATGGATAGATAAGAAGGGACTAACTATTAGCCCCTCCAAATCAACCATTGTAGCGTTTACCCGTAGAAGGAAGTTAGAGAGCTTAGGGCCTATGACCCTACATGGTACTCTAATACAGCTGTCAGGGGAAGTTAAATATCTCGGGGTGATTTTAGGCTCGAAACTCACCTGGAATAAACAGCTGGCAAAAGTTAAGAAGAAAGCCGAAATGACACTGATGTTAGTCAGGCGGGCACACGGAAAAACATGGGGGCTAAATCCCAAAATGGTGTACTGGATATACAACATTGTGGTGAAACCCATGATTACATTTGGTATGGTGGACAAAGATAACACAAAAAATAGCCGCACTGAGTTGAGCAAGGTACACAGACTTGCATGCCTCAGCATAACGGGAGCTATGAAAACAACACCAACATTAGCCATGGAAGTACTATTGGACCTCCCACCGATTGACATAGCAATCATGGGAGAGGCAAGAATAGGACTCCTGAGGCAACAAAATACGATCAACAGATCGGATCACAACAAGATAAAAGAAATAGTGGAAGACAACTTTCCTGAAATGAAACCAACGGACCACATGACTCCTAGATACTTCTTCAACATCAACTTCGAGGCTATCTTGCAAGATCGAAGGAAATGGACAGACGACAATACCAGGGGCAAACCTGGAGAGAGGATCTGGTACACGGACGGATCCAAAACCAGAGAAGGAACTGGTGCTGGAATATACAGTGAGGGGAGGAACTCCCAAATAAGCGTCTGACTAGGAACAAACACCTCTGTATTCCAGGCAGAGATGTACGCCATCTTGCAATGCGCGAGAGAAATCAATATGAGGGAAATGCACAATGCACGGATCAAAATATGCACCGATAGCCAGGCGTCACTGAAGGCTCTTACGAACCCGAAAGTGACATCAAGACTGGTATGGGAATGCCGAGAAGGACTCAGTCTTTTCACAGAACACAACAAATTAACTTTGATGTGGGTTCCAGGACACTGCGGTATCGAGGGTAATGAAAAAGCTAATGAGCTAGCTAGAAAGGGCTCAGCAACTCCATATATTGGCCCAGAACCCGCACTCGGGATTAATAAATCCAAAATTCGAAGATGCATTCGGGACTGGGTCAAGCGAAAACAAAAGGAGAGGTGGCACGAAGCCCCCCTCATGCACCACGGAAAAAATACATTAAAGAACCGTCAAAACACAAAACTGAAGAAGTACTCAAGCTGAGCAGGAATCAAGTTAGAACAATAACGGGTCTTCTCACTGGTCACAGTCCAATGAGAAAACACCTGCACAAAATGGGTCTGTACAACGGAGAACATTCCTGCAGACAATGTGGTAAAGGGACAGAAACAGCCAAACATATACTGTCAGAATGCGAGGCATTAGACCGCAAGAGACAGGCAATTTTTGGGAAACCCAATTTAACTCCCGAAGATTACAACAGCCAACCGGTGAAGAACCTGTACAGACTGGTACAGGGGACCAGAGTTACGGAGTGGGTGCTGTAAAACCAACACGGAAAACACAAAAAGCCCAAGAGGCTGAGGTGTAGCTGGTGAAAGGACCAGCATCCAAGGAAGGAAAACAAACTGCTGGAGTGAGAATTGAAAACAAAAAATATGACTATAAGCTCGGTGGAATATGTGGATAACTGTTAGTCTCATCTGAACTGAAAACCTCCAGCACCTTGTAGAGAAAAAGTTGTCCATTTTCCATAGTTGCACCCATAATCACCATTGATCAGCTCGACTTGAACTTCATCATATCAAAAATTCAGCGAATAAATTACAAGATGAGTTATAATAAAAGCTCATAATAAAAGTAAAAATCTACAAAATTTCATTAGAAAAACTGTCACTTCTTGACTCACCCTGTGCAAAATATTGAGTTCATCAATTTTCACATATTCAAACGATGAGCATTTCAGTGTGTTACTTGGTTTGATCATATCTTCATTTTATAGGTTCAAATAAGAATTTAATTTTGAATCATGCTGGACTCACCGTGTATCCAACAATATATTTCATCAAAAACCAGTCTAAAAGTATTGCTTTATGGGCAAGCAATATTCGTCGCTCAGAACTTTTTCATTTGAGGAGTTTTTCTGAAAGCAATATTACTTTCAAGAAATGGCTACTTACCAACTTTGACACCATGTGTCGCGAAAACCAGCCAAAGGATAGGGTTGGTCCCATAGACACTTTTGATCAGCTTGACTTGAACAACATCATATCAAAAATTCATCAAATTTCACCTGGACCAATTTCCCATAAGAATGAAGCGGAGTTCTTTGATAAATCCAATTGAAAATTATAAAAGTTATCACTTATTGCTGATAGGCTGCTCAGATTGAATCGGTTAAGGTATGAGTAAGTTTCAACAAAAGATATATGAATATCCAAAGCAGATTAGGTATATATTGTACAAATAGAACATGATTTGACTTGACTAGTTCAGATAGGTTGCACCGAGAGAAATATCTATTACCTGTTATACAAAATTGTATAACCTTTAAAAGATTTCTGAATTGAATAGGCGCCAACATAGTAACCTTTTCAGAATGATCAGGGTATTTTTTTCAAAAAAGTTGTATAACTGTTTAAGAACACTCGTATAAAAATGAAAATATTGTCATATCGAAATTACTTGCTTCCAATATAATGGTTAAATGACTGGCATTTCAATATTATATGAAGTTATTATAAAAATTAAAAGATGCTTATATAATGTTTAAATGTTTGACATTTCGATATTAAATGACGACTGTATGAAATTGAAAAGATACTTATTTCAAGATGACTTGTTTTTGATGTAATACTCAAATGATTGGTATTTCATTATTATACTATATCTTATAGTGGTTAAAAAAAAGTGTATAACAATAAAATGGTAAACATTTTTGCATCCAAAAACTTTCCTTTACCAGCTAAACGGTTTTTGAATAACCTGCATGAAAATAATTTCTTACTGTACAGTTCTGAAAATAGCATTCATTGACGTCTAAACACTGCCTCAAAATTTTTAATAACACATGTGGCGATTCAGATGATTTTGAAGGGTTTCTGAGGATTTACAGTTGTTGAACATCATTTTACAAACTTAAACAGTTTTAATATTGCATGAAGTACATCATAAAATTCGGATAATTAAAACACATGAAGGTAAAGGCTATCAAAATTGAATAATTGAAATTTCAAAATTTTGTCCAACTGTTAATCCTCAAAAACTCTTCAATATCACCACATGTGCTATTCAACATTTTTCAAATTAAAGGAGTTGATGAGGTGTTTTGGCGTTAATGATGTTATCAGAGCTCTAGAGGAAGGTTATTTTCATGCGTATGCTATTCAAAAACGTTTTGGTCAGAAACAAAGTGTTTGAAAGCGAAAATGTTTGCCATTTGATGAGTAGGTATCATCAATTCTGAATTTCTACGAAAAATGGGTTAAACAGAAGTTGCAACACGGTGAGTGCCAGTGTCATATCTTCAGAATAAGAATTCAACAAGCACTCTTTTAAAAATTTCAATCCTATAAATTCGAGAAAAAGCTTCTTTTGTTATAGAGATTCGTCATATTTGATTTAAATTATTTCCTGAAATAGTGACACATTAGTTGTCTGTACTTATCAGTGGACAGTTCAGCATTGAATGAAACTCATTGAAAAATTGATCAACATTTATTAAGGAAATTAAAATATAGTTACTGATTTTTTATTTTTCTGGGGATTTGAGGCCTTAATTTAAAGAAAACTCTATTTGTTCAAAGTCAACTTTTCGTCGATTTATTTTGACATCTTTAGAGCACTGGAAGATACAAATAGGAGAAGTTTCTTTTAAATTTTAAAACAATACAAAAAAAAAATAATAATATACTACTACTTGCTACTACTACTTTTCCAGAAACAATCACTGAACTTTGTTTTGCTGACGTATAAAAATTTATATTGAGTTATTATTAATTTACTTTGATCTACTCTGAAGATTTATCTGTTACCAGAACATAGTTCAGTGATTGTTTCTAGAAAAGTATTAATGGCAAATTGATATGTATATTATTATTTGTTTTTTTTCAACTATTTTATTAATAAAAAAAAATCCAATTTTAGTTTCTTACAGTATCCTGAAGATGTCAAAATAAATTAACGAAACAGCTTTAAAGAAATAGATTTTTCTTCAATTCATGACCTCAAATCCCCCATAAAAGAAAAAATCAGTCATCATAACAAAGGTCGTAAAACTTACATATCAACAATAAAATATAGTGTTTCTTGAATCAGGGAATATTGAAAATACACTATTTCTAGTAACCACGGATAAAGTTGACAAGAGGGAAGAATCTCCAAATTAGTCATCTGAAACAAAAAAAATCATTACTTACTTTTCAAATACTATTTTATTTCATGCTCACGAATCATTATTAAAAATCAAATGAAGCCGAGTGGTTAAAGCGACATTGTTTCAATCACTTTTAGCTGCCAGTTCAAACCCTGGCAACTGCAGAACTTTTTCTGATGGCCCGAGAAAGTACTAGGAATCGCACGTAAAAAGGTAAGACCTCGTTAATCCTTAGCTCGCACAAGATTCGACTTCTGAGGGCTGCCGTTCGTAAGGGGACGACAGCTGGTTAACGGAAAAAACAACAAAACAACAACAACAAAAGTGTTTCGTTACAATAAAATGTAAAATTCCAGAGGTTTGAAAACATATACTTCATAGAAGTCCGTTTTAGTAGTAGGTTCACTATTTTTCTTACAAAACAAAATGAGTACCCACATGGCTGAAATTCTGTAGAACAGTATGAAGTTTAAAAAAATAGCTAAATTGGGACTTTTATTATTACTTTGTATTTAATATATTCTTTGTTATACCTATATGATTTTCCTATGAGTAACGTTCTTTCCCGATTCCAAGTTATATCCATGGAAATGAAATTAACACTTCTTTATACAGCTGCTTTGTTGTAAATACATCATGCTGCTGTGTACAATCGTCTCATGAGGTAAAAAAATACACTGGTCTGATCAGTGCCTCAATAGGCTGGTGCCAAAACGAATTCTACACGCTTAAAAAACTTACAAGAAAAAAAAACACTGAAATGGTGAAATGGGAACTCAGTTTAGGGATTGTAAACGTTTTTTTAGATTTGCGGCGAAACATGAGCTCTTAGCGGAAGATGTTCAATAGAAATGTTGTAGATAATAAAGTAATCAAAAACTTTTGTTTCCGACAATTTTCGACATAACCTCAAATTATCCGTCAGAATGGCGAAAATCTGATTTTTCAATATTTAAGTTTTTTCTTTAAAATGAAAATTTGTAGGGAAATGTCTTTTCTGGTGTCGAATGGTGATGATTTTTTCGCAATTCAGGAGACGACTAGTTCTCGAGTTATGTGTATGTTTCGAAAAAAATATCCTTATCTTCCACAAATAATTGTTTTGATATTTTTTTTTATATTTCGGAGGTCTATAATTGACCATTCGAATTCTTGAAATATCTTCTTTAGAATGGTCTATGTAACTAAGTGGTTTATTGATCGTTAAACCGCTCAAAATTGAAAAATGATTTTCCCATTATTTTAAATGATTTTCGACTTTCTTCATTATTTTTATGACAAAAAGTAATTTATATTAAATAATTCTTAACAAAATATTGGAATACGTAATTACACTGTAAAATTATTTCAATAATATTATTTTTGTTCTTTTCTACAACTATTGAAAAACAATGAGAATATTGAGAAAATCATGATTCAGAGAGACTTGGTGTTTCTCAATTTTAAGCGGTTCAACGATCATTCAAACAACCAAATTACATAGACCATTCGAGAGTAGACATTTGAATAATGAAAATGATCACTTATAGACCTTCGAAATACAAAAAATCACCAGAAAAATTGATCGTGGAAAATAAGGGTTTTTTTTTCGAAAAATTTACCTAACTCAAAAACTAGTCTGTATTGCGAAAAAATCGTGCTTATTCAACACCATAAACGACAAATTTCTACAAATTTTCATCTGATTAAAATCATTTATACGCGAGAAAAAAATTAAATACTGAAAAATTGTTTTTTTGCCATTTTGATGGTTAATTTGAGGTTATGACGGAAAGTGTTGAATACAAAAGTTTTTGATTTTTTTATTATCTAACATTTCCATTGAACATTTTCCGCTAAGTGGTCCCGTTTTTCAACAAATCGCATAAAACCGTTTTCAACCCCTAAACTGCATCCCCATTTCACCATTTTGAGTGTTTTCGTGTTTAAATATTTTTTTCCTCAAAGTTGGAACCTCAACAACATTTTCACATCGGTCCTTGCCTGTTACTTTTTTATTTTTCACAAAAATTATTGCCAGCAGTCTATAAGACATTAAACACTGCCTGATTTTCAATATACAATAAAACAATACATAATCATTTGTCAAAGGTATCCTTCTCGAACAATATATTTTATAACTTTTCTGCTTTCATGAACATCAAAAAATGAGCATTCAATTAATGAAAATTATTTGTGTTTATAACATTCCAGCTGTTGATAAAATGTTTTATTACATTTTATCTTATTAGCAAATAACATTCTCACACAATAAATACCTATTATTACAATACTTTTGCACCAGCCAAGGTTTTGAATATGGCAAAATTTGTAGCAACCCTACCCTACAAGAAATTGACAGATATTAAAAATGTTGATTTCATTCAATTTTCAAATTTTAGGAACTAGAATCTCAGGTTCCCATGGGAAAAAATCATCTAACAGTAATCATCATGTCATAAGATAAAAGTATTTTTATAAATAATAATAGGATGTTCCTTTTGAAAAATATTTAATTTGTGTCGTTTCTGTTCGAACAGGAATTAGGTACTACTGAACCCGTTCTGTTCCTAAAAAAAATTGTATTTTCATCCAATTCCAGCCAAACTGTCAAAATTTTTCGTACAAATGAATATTATCTAAAACAAGAATGCAGCATCCCTCAAGCTCGCCCAATACTTACTTGTTTGATTTTAACCTCCCACAAGTAATAACAATGGATAAAATCATTGTAAACAACTGTTGAAAACACACTCACGCAGGTAGGCACTTACCCGAAATTTACTTCTTGTAGAAACAAACTATACACAAAGTGTATTTAACCTTTACTTCTGCACATGCACAACACTACCAAATCTACACGTGAACTGATTGACAATAAGAACTGAAATGACGCAGATGACCCGATGATGAAACGGCCTGTTATGGGTGAGTGAAATAAAACATCATAGGAAACACGTGTGTGCCGAAGAAGGTGCATGATCAGAGGTGGTGGAAAAATCCGTTACATTTCCAGAACTAAACGACACCCATTTACTGGTTAAATGGTATCTTTTTACAGTTAAAATGTGAATTATAGTAGCTAAACAGTTTGTTTTTTCAATTCCATCTTTTAACCACAATCGTGCCCTTTATTGAATCTAAAAGGTAAACTTTTCAAAACAAAATGAGTGTTTTGAAAAAAAAGACCCGTTTAACGTTTAAAACCTTTACATTTTACATTGATCAGATAACATTTAGTTGCTAAAATAGTTTATTTAGCAGCTATAAGATTTTTTTGAAAAAAACTTGTATAACTGGATTTCTCTCGGTGTGCAAAAGACGAAACTGAAGATGTGATTCGTATGTAGCTTTAATATGAAGGCAGAATAAATATTCAGAAACAACTATTAACAATTGTATTTCCTGACATTAAGAGAGACTGAAGACAAAAAAATATTGCTGAAGGCTGAAGGCTACAAATTGAGAAAAAATAGCTGGAAGCTAGAAATCGAAACGCTGAAGGCCACAATTGGAAAGAGAATCAGCTGGAGGATCCAGAAAAATTTAAAGAATCGGATAAAGGCTATAAAATTCACGACGTTTACAGAATCTGATTCGATCGAATGTAATCCTGGTTCGCCTATACCTGAAGTAGCGGTTGATTTGATAGCCTAGTTACTTTAGCAATAAAGTTCAGCAATATTTGCATTTCTTTTTTTCTCATACAAATTGTGGAAAACAGAATGTGTGTCAATCCGAATGGAACGAGGAAAGGAACCGCATGGCCAAAATAATTTTTCCGCGAGTCCAGGGCCGATTTCACTCCAGCAATATTCCTCAACTTCCTTATCATCATAATCTGGGAAAGTTTTTACGATAGGGTGCGGAACAAAGCCAGATGTTCAAAATAATTTTTCCGGGTATCCAGGGCCGGTTTCACTCCAGCAACATTCCTCAATTTTATTATTGTGGACTCTGCCATCATCATAATCTGGAAAACTTTTCAGGTTTCGGTGCGGAAAAAAACCAAATGTTCAAAAAAAAAATTTTCCTGGCGTCCAGGGCCGGTTTCACTCCAGCAATATTCCTTAACTTCCTTATTATGGACTCTGCCATCATCATAATCTAGGTAAGTTTTCAGAATAGGGTGCGGAAAAGAACCACATGTTCAAAATAATTTTTTCGGGTGTCCAGGGCCGGTTTAACTCCAGCAATATTACTCAACTTCCTTATTATGGACTCTGCCATCATCATCATCTAGGTAAGTTTTCAGGATAGGGTGCGGAAAACGTTCAAAATAATTTTTCCGGGAGTACAGGGCCGGTTTCACACCAGCAATATTCCACAACTTCCTTATTATGGACTCTGCCATCATCATAATCTAAAAAACTTTTTAGGTTTGGCTGTGGAAAAAACCACATGTTCAAAATAATTTTTCCTGGCGTCCAGGGCCGGTTTTACTCCAGCAATATTCCTCAACTTCATTTTTAGGAACTCTGCCATCATCATTATTTAGGTAAGTTTTCAGGATAGGGTGCGGAAAACAACCACATGTTCAAAATAGTTTTTCCGGGTGTCCAGGGCCATCATCATAATTTATGGAAGTTCTCACGAGGGTGCGGAAAAAAACACATCTTCAGAATAATTTTTCCGGGAGTCCAGGGCCGGTTTCACTCCAGCAATATTCCTCAACTTCCTTATTGTGAACTCTGCCATCATCACAATCTTGGAAAGTTTTCACTATAGGGTGCGGAAAAAAACCACATGTTCATAATATTTTTCTGGTCGTCCAGGGCTGGTTTCACTCCAGCAAAATTCCTCAACTTCCTTATTGTGGACTCTGCCATCGTTATAATCCAGAGAAGATTTCACGGTAGAGGGTGGAAACGAATCACGTGTTCAAAATAATTCTTCCGGGCGTCCAGGGCGGGTTTCACTCCAGAAATATTCTTCAACTTCCTTATTGTGGACTCTGCCATTATCATAATCTAGGGAAGTTTTCACGATAGGATGCAGAAAAAAACCACATGTTCAAAATAATTTTTCTGGGCGTCCAGGGCCGATTATTATGATGACAGTGTCCATAATTAGTGAATTGAGGAATTTTGCTAAAGTGAAACCGGCCCTGGACGCTTGGAAAAATAATTTTAAAAATGTGATTTTTTTACGTACCCTATCCTGAAAACTTTCCTGTATTAAGATGATGGCAGAGTCCACAATAAGGAATTTGATGAATATTGCTGTGTGAAACCAGCCCTGGACACCCGGAAAAATCATTTTGAACATCTAGTTATTTTCCGCATCCTATCGAGAGAACTTTCCTAGATTATGATGATGGCAGAGTCCACAATAAGGTAGTTGAGGAATATTGCTAGAGTGAAACCGGCCCTGGACGCCAGGAAAAATTATTTCGAACATGTGGTTATTTTCCACACCTTATCGTAAAAACTTTCTCAGATTATCATGATGGCAGAGTCCACAATAAGGAAGTTGAGGAAAATTGCTGGAGTTAAACCGGCCCTGGACGCCCGGAAAAATTATTGTGAACATGTGGTTATTTTCCGCACCCTATCGAGAAAACTTCCCTTGATTATGATGATGGCAGAGTCCATAATAAGGAAGTTGATAAATATTGCTAAAGTGAAACCGGCCCTGGACGCCCGGAAAAATTATTTCGAACATTTGGTTATTTACCGCACCCTATCGTGAAAACTTTTTCAGATTAGGATGATGGCAGAGTCCACAATAAGGAAGTTGAGGAATATTGCTGGAGTGAAACCGGCCCTGGACACCCGGAAATATTATTGTGAACATGTGGTTCGAGATGTGGTTTTTTCCGCACCCTATCGTGAACACTTTCTTAGATTATGATGATATTTTGAACATGTGGTTATGTTCCACACCCTATCGAGAAAACTTTCCTAGATTATGATGATGGCAGAGTCCACAATGAAAAAGTTGAGGAATATTGCTGAAGTGAAACCGGCCCTGGAGACCCGGAAAAATTATTTTGAACATGTGGTTATTTTCAGCACCCTAGTGAAACCGGCCCTGAACGCCCGGATATACTATTTTGAACATGTGGTTCGAAATGTGGTTTTTTCCGCACCCTATCGTGAAAACTTTCTTAGATTATGGTGATATTTTGAACATGTGATTATATTCCGCACCCTATCGAGAAAACTTTCCTATATTATGATGATGGCAGAGTCCACAATGAAAAAGTTGAGGAATATTGCTGAAGTGAAACCGGCCCTGGACACCCGGAAAAATTATTTTGAACATGTGGTCATTTTCAGCACCCTAGTGAAACCGGCCCTGAACGCCCGGACATACTATTTTGAACATGTGGTTCGAAATGTGGTTTTTCCGCACCCTATCGTGAAAACTTCCTTTGATTATGGTGATATTTTGAACATGTGATTATGTTCCGCACCCTATCGAGAAAACTTTCCTATATTATGATGATGGCAGAGTCCACAATGAAAAAGTTGAGGAATATTGCTGAAGTGAAACCGGCCCTGGACACCCGGAAAAATCATTTTGAACATGTGGTTATTTTCAGCACCCTAGTGAAACCGGCCCTGAACGCCCGGATATACTATTTTGAACATGTGGTTCGAAATGTGGTTTTTTCTCACCCTATCGTGAAAACTTCCTTAGATTATGGTGATATTTTGAATATGTGATTATGTTCCGCACCCTATCGAGAAAACTTTCCTAGATTACCATGATGGCAGAGTCCACAATGAGGAAGTTGAGGAATATTGCTGAAGTAAAACCAGCCCTGGACACCCGGAAAAATTATTTTAAACATGTGGTTATTTTCAGCACCCTATCGTGAACACTTCCACAATAAGGAAGTTGAGGAATATGGCTGAAGTGAAACCGGCTATGAACGCCCGGAAAAATTATTTTGAACATGTGGTTCGAGATGTGGTTTTCTTCCGCACCCTATCGTGAAAACTTTCTTAGATTATGATGATGACAGAGTCCACAATAAGGAAGTTGAGGAATATTGCTGGACTGAAACCGGCCCTGGACTCCCGGAAAAATTATTTTGGCCATGTGGTTCCTTCCTCAATTTATTCTGATTGACCCACATTCTGTTTTACAATTCGTATGAGAAAAAAAAAAGAAATGCAAATATTGTTGAACTTTATTGCTAAAACTAGGATTGGATTTGATGAGTTGTGGTTGGATCGAATTGGCTTTGTCGGAGTCTTGTGACCACCTTGTAGCTGACGAAGAATTTATAGCTCACTTGTTGATGGCTACTGTCTATAAAAAGTAACGGTTGGATTGCAATTAGCTGTGCTTTACTCATTCAGACAGCTATAGGACCTACTTGTGGTACCAGTCCTTCACCCAATTCAGGGCCTCCTCGATAGAATGTGAAGCAGACGGAAGCAGAATTAGTTAGAATATTTTGGGGACGCAAGGATTATTACAGTAGAAATCTTATGAAGAGAAAATACAGTCTACTCTGACCATGTTATTACTTTCCAGAAATCAGGAAATGATGATACTACTAATAATCGTTGATCAACTTTCAAATGTATACTTGAATATATTAGAAAAAAAAAATTAAAATCCATGAGAAGAATTATCAACAGTAGGTGTAATGTATCAAATAAGAATACGAAAAGAGTCGATCATAAATTGTCAACGTTTCATGAGGGTACTCACTCACACTCAGTTTCCAATAATTGCAAATAAACCTTTCAGAATACTTTATGAAAGGAGTGAGACAAGGTTGAGATAAGTGTGGCGAGTCCTTCTGGAGAGTTGGCCCATTGAGTCTTCTGGATTCATGAGGCAAGATAAGATAATGGTATCAGTTTGTCTAATTGTTCTCCGACCTGTATTGGTGGTTTTTCCTCGAAGTTCTCGGGTTTGGTTCATTTACTCGAGTTGGCAGAAGCCCAATTGTTCGATTTTTTTCTGGAGGCTTTCATTTTTTATAATATTGGCAAACCTGACAAGAATTCATCGATCTTTGTTCACAACATCGGGCCATCAAAATTACGTTTCGGCAGTATTCATCATTCTCAATACTTCCAGTGCTGAAATCTCCAGATTCTCCTACCAGTTTCGCCATGATGATTGTTTTTAGAAATATTCACCATGCTTCCTTCGAATTCCAGGTTTGTAACGGAATTGTGAACACTCTGTTAGTATCACATTTGGAAATAATAAGATCTTTATTAGTTTTGGTGTCTTTAAATCAATATAAAGAAATATTTTGTGGTCCGTTCAAACATGAAAAATGGAAACTGAATAACTGGAAGGAAAATATGGACCGCAGCTAACAAACTGTGCTACCGTTTCTTGGCATTCTGGGTCGAATTTCTCAACTGCCTGAAAGAAGTCTTTGTTCTATCATTAACAGATTTTGGCAGTGAACTTGGAGTTGCAAAAAGTTCATTTCGTGGAAAAATTATGGACTTCCATTTGGATCCTTGGGTGTATTTTTCAACCATAAGATTTTGAATAATAATTTCTGAAAGGAGACTATCGTTAACAGATTTCGCCAGTTGTGACGCCCCTCTACAACAGAAAATCAACTGCCTGAATCTGTTGATGTACGAACGAAGTTTTCTTTCAATACTGAATATTCAAAGTTATAGGATTGAAAAATCCACTCTATGGTCCCAAGGGAAGTCCATAATATTCCTACGAAATCACAAAATCAACTGCCAAAATCTGTTTAATCTAGAACCAAGTCTTCTTTCAGAAATTAATATTGAAATTTTATGGTAAAGAAATCCACCCAGAATAATTTCTTGACTGGATGGATTTCTTCGCAATACAGAATCGATTGCAAAAATTTGTTTTCGCTAGAACCATAACTTCTTTCAGGAATTTTTCTAAAATATCCATCCCAAGTTCCCAAGGAAAGTCGAAATATCTGCCAAATTCTGTTTATGCTAAAACAAAGTGCTCTTTCAGAAATTTCTATTGAAATTTGAGGGTTGGAAAATTTTACCCAGAATCCCGATGGAAGTCATCATCCATAAGTTTGTTGAATCTGTTCATATTAGATTCCAGTGATCTAAGAAAATTTTATTTTCTAAATATTCATCCCTAGTCCAGAAGCAAAAAAATCATTGCAATAACATAATTTAACGAAAGGCCTCCTTTGCTACAACTGAATCAATCATTAGATATTCGAATTAGAATTGATCGGCAGAAATCATCAACATTTCAATTTGTTGCTAGTTGAATTTGCTCATGCCAACATCAAGAAATCCAATTCGGAAAAAATTATGTTTGAGAAAGATTTCTAGAATATGAAGGTCACATGATTCCACACATTCAACCCATTCATTGGTGAAGTTATTCTAAAAGTCAATATTTAATCAAATTTACAGATATTCATTATTGATAATTATCATAATAGGCCCTTAAGAGAAAGTTGTACTAAACTATAAAACAGTGTATGCGCAAAGGTTTGGTGGTCCCTTACATTTTTGGTTCGTTCTTCACTTTGAGTGAATCAAAAAATAAGTGAATATTGGTAAAGATTTTCTCACTTTTTAAAATTTGATTTGTTTTTTTTCTGATAAATAACGCCAAAGTCTGAAAGATGATTCTCGAAACAAATCTAAACAAATCAAATTTCGGAAAAGTGAGGCAAAAGGATCATAGATTTGATCTTTACCGACACGTTCAAATTTTTTCATCCACTAATAATAATATCTAGGAATGGCAGTTGAATACCTTCTTCTCTTTCTGAAGAGAAAGTTGTTGTTGGTTCTTGTTTATTGATGTCATCCAAGAAAAGGTTCAAATTATCTCTTCTCAGATTCCTCTTGGCGAAAATATCATAAACATATCTCCACCATATCCTAGCTAGGACCATACTGGATAGTTTCAATGGAACATTGTTCAAATTCCATGAATATTTTTCACAAAATTTGCTATAAAGGAGAACTTATAACCATACCAAATTTCTGTTGATAGAATTTATTTTTGAACTGAAAGTATACTTTTTTCAAAACAGAGTTTTGATAGTTCTATTATCAATCCATCATTTATTGATTCAAAGTTAAATTTTCTGGAGAAAACTCGTTTCTTGATAAGGTTTTTGGATGTTTCAACCTCCCACTGACAGACGAAATACAATAACTGTATTCAAGACAACAATCTTGCAAACACAGTAACATAGAGGCAAATTGATTAATTTTCCCGCCTGTACTTTCATGGATTACCTTATATTCCCATTTTTCTCATTTTAATTGTGTGAAACCATTTGGAGAAACCAATTTTCACCACAAAATCAAACTTTTACTCAATATTTTACTTTGAAAAATTAGTATACTTCTCCACTATATCTCGAAATACTCAGATTTCTTGACCCTTTTGTTTGTCCATGTACGCGAAATTGAATGTATTTCCAGACCGATTCCGCCTAAAAAACCAACTGACACGAACCGGAGTTTATTTTAATGAAATTGACCCTTTCCACGTTTGTTGTCGAACTTAAAGATTTGATATTCGCTTTAATGAGGAATTATATTGGCTTTCTACGTTACGAAGCGAAAATAGAATTGCTCGGCTGGGAACTCTAAAAGCCCTCGCGTCGCCTTTTACCGCCCTTAGGATTTTGTCAATGTTGATGTAGCATTTTACAGGGGTAGTAAGTTATTATTCGTGTTCCTGGGGCATACGATGTCCAATACTGCATTCATCAACTTATGGATATTTTCAAGAAATGAAATGAAGCGGAACTCGAAAATACTAATCAGCTTGCTTCAACAATGACCCACCAAATTTCTACTTGTGCTATCAATTTTTTTTGTAGTATATAAACATGTAGAATAAATGAATAAATAAATAAATGAATGAATGAATGAACAATACAATATAAATCAATGAAAATACAAATAAAACTAAGTATGATATGATAGCAGCGATTTAGTGCTTTCCTGCTCAAAGAAGAAAACAGGCATTTCCGCTCATCAGGGATCTAGATGAAATTGGGCTCACATGTGAATCATTGAATTCATGCCACGTGCTCGCATAAGGATGTCTACAGTAGGCTGTGTAGTGTCCGCTATAAGTAGTCCCACTTTGATTGGATAATGCATATAGACTATATCGACAAGGGGTTACGTTTTCTGCAGTATAATGACTCATAGTAGTATACCTTTACTTGTTAAGTCGCCCTGTGAGTGAGCTCCTGTGAAACATCCTATATCTTTGGTCATACTCATCTTAAAAATATCTAGTTTTCACACAACTTTTGGGCTGGAGCTGGTGAGTAATTTCATTACTATTCTGTTACACAAAAGTAGTTGTGAGTGCGTAATCTATCAAAATATTGTTTCCTACAATAAATGGACTTCGAGTAAAAACGACACTCAAACAAAAAACTAAGCCATCTGAAGCCATCACAAAACATCTCGAACTATTTGTCTATTAGTACGGTCGGTTGGGAACCTCAAATGCCACTGAGTGATTCCACGAATGTAACCTTGATTGATCTCTACAATATATTGAAGAACCTGGATGCAAAGTCAGACAAAACACAAATGACATTGTCCGAAATTAAATCTGAATTATTAGCAGCAAACAATAAAATATCATCTCTCGAGGAAGAAAATGCCAATCTGAAGGAGAGATTCTCACAGTTAGATTCCAAATCACGTAGGAACAATATTCTTATATTTCGGTTGAAATCTGCTACTCCGGTAGAATTCAGAGATACCATGGAAATCGATCTGGATCTGAATGACATCAACAACATTTTCTTTTTTCCTGGGAAATCGAATAACAAAAAAGTATTGAAACTTGAACTAGTGTCATATTTGAAGAAAATTTAAATCCTCAAAAATCGTCATAAATTGAAAAATAAAAATTGGTATGTAGTCGATGATCTGAGTCCTGAGGATCAGAGCACAAACAAAGCCTTACGTCAGCACCTGAACCGAGCAAAGCAGAATGGGATACGAGCAACGATAAAACGCAATCATCTGATTGTGAACGATTCAAAATTTAGCCTTGAAGACGTAGAACTTCCATAACCACAGAAAAACCTGTATCTTCGGCGACATCAAGTGTCGCTGACGAAAATTCACACAAGAAACCACTTAAAGAAAACCGTCCTAGGGCTGCAAATCAGTTACGAATATTCTTCAGATTACTCATTTATTTTTTCTGATTAGTCTTAGATTAGTTATTTACATCATTTGAAACTTTTTTCATAATATATAATAAATAATGCATACTATCAAAATATGTCACATCATCACTAGATCTGTATTGAACGGGTACACAGAATTTAAACTGAGAATATATAATAATTATGACATCACCACCGTTTCCGAAACATGGCTATCAGTGAATATTCCCAAAGAAAATATTTGTCTCGCTGGCTATAAATTATTTCGTAAAGATAGGGGTAATGGAAGGGGGGGAGGTGTTGCAATTTATATTAAAAATATCTTTAAAGCCACTCTGATTGTCAATATTCCATCAGAAGCAGTCGAACAAGTATGGATCACATTCACTCTTACAGGAGTGAAATATGCCGTGGCCTCCATGTACAGGCCTCCAAATCTGACATTGCCAATTTTTTTATCGTCTTTCGAAGATAGTTTATCTGTCATTTGTCGAAAATTTGAAAATATTATTGTCGCAGGATATCTCAATATTGACTACGCAGATCCCACAAACAGCTCATGTGTTCAGCTGAACGAAATCATTGCTTCATTTGGAATAAATCAAATTGTAGATCAGCAAACTCGATATTCACCAATCAGCTGCAAAATAATAGATCTCATTATTTGTTCAGAAACACTGACTGCAACTGACTGTACTACGCTTGATTGTTCTTCTTTTTCAGATCATTTTCTTGTATCGTGCAAAGTAGGTTTGATAAAAACATTGAACGATAATTTCATATTCACCTTCCGAGATTTCAGAAAATTTAACCAGGAATTATTCCTCGAAGATTTGCATGCCATCAATTTTGATGTGTTTTATGACCTAGATGACATTGATGAGAAAGTTATTCTTATCACTAATTTAGCTCTCGCACTTTTTCATTAACATTCGCCTATAAAAACTGTAAAAATTACCAAGAAAAAAGTACCTTGGATAACAGACAATTTGAAACTCATGTTCAAGCTAAGATACAATGCTCTCTTAGGATTTAAAAGAACAAAAGCTCCACATCATTGGAATTATTATAAAGAAATAAGAAATCTCACAAATCGTACCGTGAACCTCGAAAAAAAGGCTTATCTAGATAATCGTTTCAGAAGAAGTAGGCAATTATGGAGAGAACTTGCTGATATGAACGTTTACAATAAAAAAGCACGAAAATCAATTCCAGAACACTTAATGAATGCTGAGTATATCAAATAATGACTCTGTACCTGATGATAAAACAATCCGCTTCTTCTCTGATAATACAATGAATAATGTTAATAATTTTTCTTTTCACGAAACTAATGATCATGAAGACTATACAAAGTATGAAATCGAACGCTGTTGGACACGATAAGGTAAGTATACAAATGTTACTACATTGCTGCCCTCTGATATTGCCATATATTTCCCATCTTTTCAATTTCTGCATGCAAAGAAATGTTTATCCAGCAAGTTGGAAACGTTCGCATATTCTTCCACTAGCTAAAATTACCAATGCAGAGAATATGAGTGACCTTCGCCCAATTAGTATTTTGTGTGCAATTTCAAAGGCTTTCGAAAAAATATTGAATACGTAGATACTTGAATGAATTTGATATATTGCCATCCTGCCTATCAGGGTTCAGATCTGACCATAGTTGTACAACGGCTCTTTTGAAAGTGATAGACGATATACATATCTCCATCGATAACAATGAACTGTGTCTACTAGTATTGCTCGACTATTCCAAGGCTCTTGACCGAATCAACCACAAACTTCTTTTAGCTATTCTGAATTACCTGGGGTTCACCAAGAATGCAGTATCCCTCTTCAAAAATTATCTTTTTAACCGCTCTCAAAGCGTTATTATAAACAACGAAAAATCTAAATCTCTTGAAATAAAAAATGGTGTTCCCCAGGGATCAATTTTAGGCCCACTTCTTTTTGTTCTCTACACTTCTCAGTTCTCAAAGTCCTTACGTCATGCTTCGATGCATTGCTATGCTGATGACACACAAATGTATTTGAATTTCGAGGAAAACTCCTTCAACTTAGCACTCGACCAAATCAATCATGATTTGAATAGTCTCATAACCGTATCAAACAAATATTTCCTCACTGTGAATGAATCCAAATCTTACGTAATGCTCTTTGGAAGGACACCAGCAAGAAATCGTTGCAAGAATTCATTAAATATACTTATCGATGGAGTCCGCCTACCCACTGCAGAAACAACGAAAAATTTGGGATTGTATCTGGATAATGCATCACGCTTTACTACATATGTATCTCATATTTTGAAACAAGGTTATATGAATCTCAGAATGATCTATTTGAAGAGAAATATTTTGAACAAACAAAGTAAAATCATACTTTGTGATGCATTAGTATTATCACATGGTTTACGGACCAGGACTGATGAGACTTCAAAAACTGCAAAATTCATGTGTGAGACTTATCACAGGCACAAGAAAACGGGAACATGTTACACAACATTTGAGAAATCTTAGTTGGCTGAACATGGAGGCTAGGCGTATACAACATTCCACTACGATTTTTCATAAAATAATAACAACTGGGAAACCACCCTATCTATTCAAGAAATTGACTTTCAGAACTGACATCCATAATCTCAACTTGAGATTTAGAAATAATTTGGCAGCACCTAATCATAAAACCTCCTATTTCCGCGGCTCATTCTCATATCAAATCGTTCATCTTTACAACCGGTTGCCCAGTGATTTCAAATTATTACCAATAAAAAGCTTCAAGAAAAAAAGTAAGCAATATTTATTTGATAAATCATTTCCTAATTTTATTGGTATGATCTTAACAATTATAATAACAACCTTGAATCATCACATCACCTTTTCTTCGCTTATTCGTGTTAAATTACATGTATTTTGATTATTATTCTCTTAGATACATCTTTTGTCGAAAAGTTTTTTTTGTATTCACATGGTGAATCTTTGATTTTTTTTTGGAAGCAGTTAAATTGCTTAACATATTCTATTATGTATTGTATGTGAATAGTATTTTTTTGTATTCATATGGTAAGTCTTTGATTATTTTTGGGAGCAGTAAAATTGCTTTATATGTTCTATTATGTATTGTATATGTATGTACTGCTGTATTATGTGTTACTGATCACAATATAATCAGTACGAGTTAATTTTACTGGTTGGATGGAAGAGCAATCCCTGCCATGAGTAATCATGTGCAGGAATTGAATCCTGCCTTTTGTTAGGACATACGCTCATTGCTGTACATTTTAGTGTAGTGTACCTTTCAATAAAAGCATTTGTTATTATTATTATTATTATATCCAATCCCTCTAACAGAAAATCTATGGTAACATTCAATTTTCCTCTTTCTTTTGAAGAAAACCGTTTCAAATGGATAACTAAAATTTTCAGGAATCTATGAATCGATAGGAATTTCGTGCACTTCCTTCTCTCTTTGCATTTCGCACATGTCGGCTTCTCGTCACCATCCAAAATTTCTTCTCTTCTGAATGAATACAAACATTGTGATAGTGTTAGCTGGCCTGCTCTTCGTGGTACTGAGAGAAAAAGAATCCAAAACAGATCGAAAGAGACTGAACAGTGACCACAATGAGTACTTTTCAATGTTGAATTCAACTGGCCAACGAAGTTGTCTACAATTTTAGAATTGTCAGTCCTTAAGTATCTTGACCATGACTCTTGAGCCTTATCACTGTCACTCAATTCCTCATCTGTCTCTCTCATCAATGGTATAGGCTTTTCTGTTACTCTATTGACGTCTTCATGTAGACCATCTTACAGGAATCGTAAGAACTCTTGAGCATCTTCCTGGGCAAAACCGATGAAACGTGGAGTGATTCTTTTGATTTGACTTTTCAAGGAGACTCATCATCTGACCAAAGTTCCTTGATAACCTGGGCAAATACTTTGATTAAAGCTCCCTTCCTAGATATGTTAGTGTTTATATCCCTTGTGTGGGCGGGTAAACGAAAAAAAATACCCGAAAAAAAAACCGGAAAAAACACCCTTCGGAAAAAATACTACCGAAAATAAAAGCCCCGGAAAAAAAAACGGAAAAAAACCCCACGAAGAAAAAACAAACCGGAAAGAAAACCCCCGGAAAAAATACCCCTATATGCGATAACAATGGCCAGTACACAAAAAGTGATGAAATTTTAACCGTGTATCATGTTAAAGAAACTAGACCATATTTGATTAATTTTACAATACCAATAAAAGTTTTAACCTATCCTGTTCCCTGTGATTTTTGATTCCTTACCTGTTCGATATTTATGCACTTTGTTGATAAAAGTTTTAATTAATCTGGCCTGTTTATCTGTACCCTGTAATTTTGGATTCCCTACCGATCGATATCACGTATACACATTATTTCACTAGGGCTTTGGTCATAACATACCTCAATTTTGGGATACCTGACTGATCTATATAAATATGGTAGCAAAGTAACGTTGAGTACGATTCGTTTGGTAAGATTCATTGAATGAGAAATATGGAAGTTTTGAAAACAGCTGGCGGTAAACCTAAACTTTGTTTGGATGGTTACACTTACACCATTCATAAAACTTGTGCTACCAGTGTGCGATGGAGATGCAGCAAATATAACTCATTTGAGGTAAGTAATTTTTAAAATTTGAAAATTTGAGGTAAAGTTGAGGTGAAGGCTTGCCTTTTGTGGTTATTGTTATGGTTTTGATTAGTACCGATATATATATTTATTTAAAAAATTATTGATTTACTAGATACTAACTTTATTTTTTTATTCAGTGCAGAGCTCTGATGATAACAGATTCGAGCTACGCTTTGGTAGAAATAAGAGCTGACCACAACTATCCGGCTGATCTAAAAAATGATGAAGTTGTAAAGGCAGTGTTCAATATGAAGGAACGGTGCAAAGATACACTATCCAAACCTTCCCAAATTTTTGCAGAGGGTGTATCAGCACTACCAAGAGATGTTAGGGGCCGAATGATAACGGAGGATAGCTTGAAAAGGACGTTTAGAAACATTAAGGCTGCTAACAATCATAGGGTTCCACTAGTTATTCCGACCTCATCACAGAAGGTATAATGATAAATGTTAATTTCAAATATAAATCTTTTTTGGAAAAATCTTATAAATGAAATATATTTGGATTGTTTCCAGATGGTATTTTTTTTAGAGTTATTCCCGGATAGATTTCTGTTAAAAGGATTCTCCCAGATTAAGAAAACCAATAGTTTTGTTTTAAAATTTGCAGAAGAATGGAAAACGACAGGAGATCCCGAAAATGCGAGATTTCTTTTGAATAACAATGGTGCAGACGACAAAGAAGGAATAATTATTTTTGCTGATGATCATTGTTTGAGATATTTAGCAGCAGCAACCACGTGGTACCTTGATGGGAACTTTTCACCGGCACCTCAAATTTTAAACAGCTCTACGTTATAAGAGTTCCTGTAGCACCTTCAGGCACCATCGTTAGAGCTGTTTACTGTTTGCTGGAAAGGAAGACCCAGCAAACTTATGAAAATATGCTTCAAAGTTTGCTCGACGAATGTGCCCACCCTGAGTTGTTTCGCGATCCAGCGGTTCTTTACAAGAACTTTGAGAAGGCAGCGATGCAGGCAGCAACTAGAATACTGGGAGCCCATATTTCTATAAGAGGCTGCTTTTACCACCTTTGCCAGAGCACTTTCAGAAAAATTCAAGAATTGGGCCTGCAAAATACATATATGGAAAATCCAAAATTGAATAGTTTTTGCGGAAAACTGGATGGGCTGGCTTTTCTTCCCGTGGATGACGTAGGCTAAGAGATGACATATCTTAAGACAACTCCGGAGGCGCAAGAATTTTCTGCTCTACTGAATTATTTTGATGCTACTTACGTTTCGGGATCATCCAGAAAAATAGGAAGTATTCCAAATATAAAGATCAGAAAAGTTGATCCTTTATTCGTCACGGAACTGTGGAATGTTCATAATTCCACCTTGTCAGATGAAGATACGACCAACAACGAAACAGAGGGAGGGAACAACAGATTTTCCAACCTTGTTGGTCAAGATCACTCATCTGTTTGGACGTTGATAAAAAAGATGAGGATGGAACTGGCTGTGGATTCAGCGAAGTTGCAGAATGCAGAATTACAGCCTGAGGTTAATAAAAAACGGGCCACACACCACGTGCCACATACCAGATACTACAAGAAAGATTAAACAATATAATGATCAGAAAAGAGCTATAGCAGGTTTTTTAGAAGCCGTATCGCATAATATAAGATTTAAATCTGTTTCTAGAATTTTGACAGTACCATGTCCTATGGGCAAGTTGGAGCTGAAGCTGTTTTAGCTGCGTCTGTCACTGCTATCGTCTTCGGAATCATCTATGATGTGCTGACTGCCCCTGTCACTTGATCGGTGTGATGAGGTATTAAAGTTAAGACTGTTGGATATTGAGTCGCTTGAAATGTAACACTGATTGATGTTATTTGGTATTGGGTTAGGTATAGGAAGGTGCTTTTTAGGCCGTGGTATGTTGAAAAATTCATCCAAATGACAATCGACAGGAACTGTTCCCAATACCGAAGTTGCATTTCCTCTTAGAATGGCTATACTGATGCGTTGAAGAAGAAAGCTGGTGGAACGGCTATCATTGGTCACCTGGAAAATTTTTCGACCAATATCTCTGACGAATTCCATTACTTGAGGACCAAATACTCTATAAGTTTCGATTGCAACAGGATAGTATAGATATAATTTTCCCAAGTTTTGGTATTTTTTTATCTTAACTTTTTCTCTAATTTCTGCAGCAGCACCCTGGCGAATTGAGGTGGAGTTTAAATGTAATGCGGCCATGATATCTATACAGGTGAAATCCCATACGACTGGTTTACCAAATTTCCAGGGAATCAATGACATTCCATCCGGTCGTTTACCGTCATCACACCTGATGGTTTTTATATTGCTGGATTTTTAGCAGTTATCAAAGCTCTCATTAACAAATCATTTACTGCATTATGTCGAGATCTTTGACCAGCGCTGAATTTGCAACTCAATCCATGGACACCAGATTCATCAACTTCAGTACCACATGTACATTAATGAGGGTCACAAATGGAAGAACATTGTCGAAGTCCAACAGAAATTGTGAATGTCTCATCTTCAAGAAGATTTCCCAAAGAATCAACTGGTACTATGAAATTATTCTTCCGAGCGCAACTTCATAGTCGCATAACTTTTTCATTTCTATAGATATGTCTATAATTCTTTCACATTTTTTATTCATTGTACTTAAATTTTCAGAATTGATCCATAATAAAAAAATTAAAACTAGTCCATTATTCAAAAAAAAAATTAGAATACATAATTACACTATGAAATCAATTTAATAATATCATTTTTATTCTTTTCTACAACTATTGAAAATATTGGGAAAATCATGATTCAGAGAGACCTGTTGTCGGTTATTCTCAATTTAAACAATGTAATATTATCACGAAAAGTATGAAGTCCCCGGTAAATAAAAGTTGGAAAATTCTAAGGCCACTTCTCCTATAATTAGGAATGCCGCACACCTACTCTACAAAATGTGTCTCGTAGAGCAAAAAAAAGCATCAGTGAGGTATTTTTAGATGTCACTGTATACCTTATCATCCACTAAAAGAGGCAAAAAGCGAATGATCTTAATCTTTTCATAAAAGCTTAATGGATGTTTATGGTCTGGAATATGCAAACCGATATCCTTCTTATGTACGTCGACTTTTCGCTGAAAATGCTCATTGGAAAAAAATATGCGTGGGAGAAATACTGGCGATATCATGGCATGTTCTGTAGATCAATAACTATATTTTCAAAGAAGATGTGAACATGAAAATATGGAATGAGTTAGGAAGCTAAAACATGAGCAATCCGAGGTAAAAGATTCGATAATCAATCAAATTCTAAATCATGCCAAAGGATGGTTCAGTCCCAACGAACTATATTTGAAAAAACACAAATGAAAGGACCACGCACGTTTCTTATGGAAAATGGCATTCCGTGAATCTGTCCGAATTTTTGGTATGGTGTAGATCTGGATGCACTGATCAAAAGTGTTCATTGCCAAAAACTTCAAATATGGACAGTTTTCGAGATATGGCGGGATTTTTTGCATTTTGCATTTTGACACATAATCAGTTCACTCTCATACTTAGGAAAAACCGAGTTTCAATGATTTCACTGCAGGAATCGATTGAAAAATAGTTCTTTTTTCGTTTCAGATACTGCAATTTGAAGAAATTATTATACACTGCTCGTCACTGACGATGTAACTGGACTATTATGTTCAATTTCTATAGTCTAGTTTTTGAAGAAACAAAAACTTCTGAATTGCTCAAGGTATCACAGAGTCACATGTATTCAACACCTTTCGATAGGGGCACTAGAAAAATAATATTAGATACACACTATGGGAACTGAATCTGAGATAATTTTTTTTAAAATAGTTTCCTAGTCGTCAAAGAAATAGTGGTAAATGCAAAATGAGCATATAGAAAATCGTTTATAATGTAGGCTGATGACATAAATACTCGTATCGAATGCAGTTTGTTTATACCGAGTGTAAAATATCAATAGAAACAAGGGAATACATACCCAATAATCATTTCTAATCGCTAATCGAACCGTTATGGCAAACGGATCCGTGAAAATGTCTGAATATTTGATATGATGTGGATTTCGATGCACTGATCAAGTGTCTATTGCTACAGACTACAAAAATGGACAGTTTCCAAGATATGGCCGTATCAATATCTGATTTTTTTCGTTTTCTAGATTGAGGCCCATAATCGCTTAGCTCTTATACCCAACAGGCCAACAAAAACGGAATTCTATCGATTTCTGCGCAGGAATTGACTGAAAAACAGTTGTATTTCATTTCAGATACATTCATTTGGAGAAATTAGCATACACTGCTCGTTACTGGCGATGTAGCTGGGCTATTATTTTCCGTGTTCGTAGAAATGAAAACTCTTGAATTGTTCTAGTTCTAACAAACATACTTATATCCAACACAATTCAATCGTGGCATTTGAAAAAATAATATGCTATACACACTCTTAATGTGATTTGAATTTTTTTTAAAATATTCTCCTGGCCATCAGGAAAATAGTGGAAAATGCAAAATGAGAAACTAGAAAATCGTATTTATAATGTACGCTGACGAGATGAATACTCGTATCGAATGCAGATTTTGTATACCTAGTGTTAAATGTACATACTGAAAAATCATTTCTAATTGTTAATTGAACCGATAACTGATGAGAAAATGTAGGCTTTCACGGCCGGAGTCAATATATTCAATGTTGTCTGGGCCTAGCGGCCAGATTTTTCTCAGCCGAAAGCCTATATGGACTTGAAAAACTGAGACCACCGGTGAGGAGTGCTGTGGTCTCAGATGTTTACCGTTCACGGCCATCAACTCTAGACAACATTTGAATTTGCCGTCAATTACCAGAGACATATTACAACATTTGCAAATACCATGCATAACCAAGAACCGTACCTATCAATATAATTTTTGTGAAGAATCAATATGTTTGATGAAGTGAACACGGTTAAGTAACTGTGGTTCAATCTGTCCATTAACAAATTGAATATTTTTCTTATGAAATGTCAACTATTGTTGACCTCCCACTCATAAATTGTTCAACTGAAAAAGCTGTTGCCTATACCGAATAAAAAATACAGACATTTTTACGAATGCGTTTGCCTTAACGGTTCAATTAACAATAACAGTAGTAATGATTTTTGGGTATGTATTTCCTTGGTGCTATTGATATTTAACAGTCGGTATAAACAAACTGCATACATTTCGTCAGCGTACATTATAAATACGATTTTCTAGTTTCTTATTTTGCATTTTCCACTATTTTCCTGATGGCCAGGAGAATATTTCAAAAGAAATTCAAATCATATTAAGAGTGTGTATCGCATATTATTTTTTCAAATGCCACAATTGAATTGTGTTGGATATAAGTATGTTTGTTAGAACTAGAACAATTCAAGAGTTTTTACTTCTAAGAACACGGAAATACAAAATTTGAAAATAATAGCCCAACTACATCGCCAGTAACGAGCAGTGTATGCTAATTTCTCCAAATGAATGTATCTGAAATGAAATACAACTGTTTTTCAGTCAATTCCTGCGCAGAAATCGATAGAATTCCGTTTTTGTCAGGTATAAGAGCTAAGCGATTATGGGCCACAATCTAGAAAACGAAAAAAATCAGATATTAATAGGGCCATATCTTAAAAACTGTCCATTTTTGTAGTCTGTAGCAATAGGCACTTGATCAGTGCATCGAAATCCACATCATATCAAATATTCAGACATTTTCACGGATCCGTTTGCCTTAACGGTTCGATTAGCAATTAGAAATGATTATTGGGTATGTATTCCCTTGTTTCTATTGATATTTTACACTCGGTATAAACAAACTGCATTCGATACGAGTATTTATGTCGTCAGCCTACATTATGAACGATTTTCTATATGCTTATTTTGCATTTACCACTATTTCTTTGACGACTAGGATACTATTTTAAAAAAAAAGTATATCAGATTCAGTTCCTATAGCGTGTATCGAATATTATTTTTCTAGTGCCCCTATCGAAAGATGTTGAATATATGTGACTCTGTGATACCTTGAGCAATTCAGAAGTTTTTGTTTCTACAAAAACTGGACTATAGAAATTGAAAATAATAGTCCAGTTACTTCGTCAGTGTCGAGCAGTGTATAATAATTTCTTCAAATAGCAGTATCTGAAACGAAGAAGGAATTATTTTTCAATCGATTTCTGCAGTGAAATCATTGAAACTCGGTTTTTCCTAAGTATGAGAGTGAACTGATTATGTGTCAAAATCCAAAAAATGCAAAAGAAATTACATTGATAGAGCCATATCTCGAAAACTGTCCATTTTTGGAGTTTTTGGCAATGGACACTTTTGATCAGTGCATCCAGATCTACACCATACCAAAAATTCGGACAAATTCACGGAAAGCCATTTTCCATAAGAAACGTGCGTGCTCCTTTCATTTGTGTTTTTTCAAATATAGTTCGTTGGGACTGAACCATCCTTTAGCATGATTTAGAATTTGATTGATTATCGAATCTTTTTCCTCGGATTGCTCATGTTTTAGCTGAGAAGTAAAATCAGTATCGTCTGTAAATATTATTGTTGTTATTTGTGAAACGTTATCAAATAGTTATTTTCCTAACAAGTGCGCAAAGTGTTACTTTTCCGCACGCAAATACAGTTAGGCTAACGACGCGCGGAGTTCGTATAAGTTTTTGCGTGCGGAAAAAGCAGTTTGCGCACGTGTTGAGAACAAAATTTTTCCTACGAGCTTCATATCAGATAGCAACAAATATAAAAAAATCATATTTAGTTTTTTTTTATGTTTCATTTGTATTTTATTTCGTTTTATTGTTTAAATGTTTTACTGTGGTTTTATAACCTATTGAATAATTTTTATTCAAACTTGATAGAACCATACATCAAACACATAACAATAAAAATTAAATTATTTGTTCGTAATATTTATTTTGTTTTAAGGTGAAATACATAAAAATATCGGGAAATACGATTGAAAAGTAAAGGGAAATACACTTGCAACGGCTTCTCATATTGCATAAAATAGTCTACAGCAACTGAAATAAATGTAAATTTTCCCTACGTGTGAGATTTTTGATTAGTTTTACTTTTCCGCACTCAGTGCAGAAATAGTATATTGTGCAACAAGTGCTGAAAAGTACTAATTTCTCACGAGTTTGAAAAAGTTGCGGCACGAGCGCAAGCGAGTGCTGCAATTCAAACGAGTGAGAAATTGCATTTCTGCTCGTGTTACACACTATACTTTTTCTACAACACCCTTTTTGCTAAAAATAATACTATGACTATAAGACGGAATGAAATGTCAGTGACTTATTCTTAGCTTTATGATGCCCAAGAGAAGCAAGGGAAGAGGGAGAGGATTTTAAGCCTCTCTCATTCTTGTTTTTTCTGATATTTCTAATATTAATAGTCGATTTTAGCATTGAATATATTGACCAGAGATTAGAGGCTTTTCTTGATTTGGATAGTTCTTCAAAATATGCCAAAATTATATTTTCAGAAACACTTTTAGTTTTGCATTTTTTCTTCCAATCCATAAACTGTTTTTATTCATTTTCATATTTTCCTCTTGAAGTTGAAGGTAGTAAATTCAATGACAATGAATTAACTTGTTCTCTTAGTTCTTGCGGAGTATTTTCAATTTCAGAACTGTCGCTATCTATTTTAGTTCAATCTCATTAAAAAATTACGGGACAAGAACATTTTACGAATATTTTATGCTTGACGTTTGTTGACATTCAAATGATTCGATAGATGTTGCTCCGTTGCCTAGCAATGGATAGTGTGTATGTGGGTATTTGAGACAGCAGTAGTGATGTCTATGATTTTTGTTCAGAATATTATGAATTAGTACGACAATTTCCCTCATATTACATAAACCAATAAATAGACTTTGTCTATTCATTCTTGAAGTTGCCTGATCGAATATCCCTTCGAAATGCAGAATTTTCAAAATATACTTTCACCTTGCTGTCACGAAAACTGTATTGCTTAGAAATTAGGTACTGAAATATTTTGGCACAGAAATGTCACTTTGTGGAACAGAAATGTTACTTTGCGGCACACTAATGTCAAATTTCAATTATTGTGAGAAATAATCATGTTTGCGAACGTAAAACCATGCAGAAAAGCATGTTTTGGAGTGTGGTTGTAGAAAAAATCTTATCCGCACAGGGTGCGGCAAAGTGTAACTTTACGCACGCAAATGCGTGCGGAAAAGTACTGTTTTACGCATGCTCGTCGGAAAAGTAATAATGTGATTTGGTTATTCATTTATGTAAAGAGGAAAGAGGAGAAGTTCAAGAATATTAATGACAGTCACTGTTTGTGGCGTGTGCTTCAAGTATGATTTTATCAAATTATTTGCCATTCCTTGTATGCCATATGAATTTAGTTTGTTTCGCAGAATGGAGTATTTGATGCATTCAAAGGCATTTGTCAAATCGGTGAATGTGGCTATGCAAAAATTTTTGTATTCATATTCTTTCTTTATTAGTATGACTGATCGTATACTAGCTACTTAGGTAAATATCAAAATATCCCGTTTGAGAAATTCCCATTTGTAAATGGGGAAGAGATTTTGTTGATGTGAACAGTCATCAAGAGACACCTCAAAATACTTCATCAATCTAGCGAGGTTTTGACTTATTCAGTAGACGACATATGATAAACCGTACCTAGTTATAGGACAGTTAAGGTTTTGTTCGATTTGAATGAATATCACCCACTTAATTTTTGACATACGGTTTGTATAATATGAAGTTAGCTTTATGCTTTCAATATCTATTGGTTCACTTTCAATCACCATTGAATAGGTTTTAATAAATACTGGAAAAACATCCAACAAATCAAAAAAATTAGTCATGGACACTTTCTTCAGATATTGGACATTTGAAAAAAAAAACGGTCAAATGAGTAGGTACTTATTACGTGTACCATTGTAGGTATAAATGAATAAAGAAGTGTCAAAGCTAAAAACATTTGATTACATAACTATGAAACACAGGAGAATAACTCAATGGACTAGTTTTAATTTTTTTATAATGGAATATTCCTAAAAATTCAAGTAAAATGAAACAAAAATGTGGAAGAATTATTGAAGTATCTCTAGAAATGAAAAAATTATGGGACTTTGAAGAATAATTTCAAAGTACGCAGCGCTCTAGTGTGTGACGTCACGCCACATGAACGAGGCGATTAGTTTTCGCAAAGTGCTTACAAATTTATCCGTGTACAATCACTTGCGGCCGTTCGTGTCGTGTATGCTTCATTACACGATGGCTGAAATTAAAAAAATATCCTACAAATATTGTATTGTGCCTATGTGTAAAAGCACGACAATTAAAAAACCCAATAAATTGTATTTTCATGTACCAAATGCCATGAATAAAAGGAAGAAGTGGTGCAAACTAATGAGGCGTGACTAGATTGGACCTAAAAGTACTACATATGTGTGTGAAGATCATTTTGATGTAAGTAACTATTAGTACTAGCTGCCTATTTCTAATCAATAAAAATACTGAGCGGTGACTAGGTTTGGAATGAGAGAGCCTAAAAAGTGTGACTCTTTTTATTTCAGCACTAACATAAGACGGATTTGAATATTTGAAGAAAAAAACTCCACTGTGAATATATATATTTTAGGCAAATTATCACTTCATCCTTTCACGAAGCCTTCTTCCATTATGGTGACATAAAAACTAGAGAAAAAACTACACTACAGCTACAAACGGTGCGAGAGCCTTGGCGCGGCTAACGATCCAATTTGTGGTTTAGCAATCTCAGACATGTGGCGTGACGTCACAGACGAGTAGGAGACCAAATAAGTTCCACGCAAAAATAAGTAAATTTGAATAATCTATATCTCAGTCATTTATTGATGGATTTAAAAAACACTGATTTACTAGTTCTGATCTATATTTCAATTCCATCGCGACAAATATAGTATTTGCAACATCACTAAACCATCAAGTCTATTGAACAATAATTTGAATCCCCGTCTATAATTATGGAACAGATCGTCGAATTCACTCAATAGACTTTTCCTTTCCTCTCTGTTTTTTCTATAAGAGCACGCTTTTCTTCACAATATTCTTGGTAATTTCTGGATGTTACTGCAAATCGACGCACTCTATATTCCGTTTATTTCTCCCTTCTGATTTTTCTGGTAAATCCAGATAGTCCTTTATACTGTTGGCGCTTGAAGTCGGAGGTAGTTCTTGTGTAGCTTTACTTGTTGAAGGCAAATTTGCATCCTGCTGAATGCTGAGTAGAAATTACTTTTTGATTTCGTTTCACACTGATGGTTCTTCTTGTGCTTCATCATTCTTCCTTTGGTTCTTCATTATTTTGTTTTGATGTTCTTTTATCTCCTTCAGTTTCTGCAGCATTCAATATACAGGGTGAGTCAACAAGATTCCCGTGGTCGATTGCTTAGTTGTGAATCACTATTTTGATTTCTTATATTTTTTTTGCCAAACGGACCATTTAAGACTATCTTCCAAATTATTCTTATTCATACAGGGTGCATCATTGAAGCGTGGCTGACCAAACTTAGTCTTTTTCAGATGAAACACCCAGTATATTTTCATATATTCCGATCCGCTGTTCCATTGGCTGCTCAACGAATCTTTCAATTTCGGATTCCGTTGCGGCGTTGCCGAGTTATCTAAAAAATATCTATTTTGCAGACTTCTTCTTGAAAAATCTCTTATTTCACGTTTCGAAATATTTAGTGGAGATAATTCGGGAATCGATAGTCGAAATGGTGAAGTTAATTGTGAATATGGTGAATATTGTATAAATTATACAGGATGTTCGTTACAACAATACAAACTTGGCCAATTTCAAACACCAATATTTTGATTTTTTCAAATGGAACACCCTGTATATTATCATTCATATGAACTCCTTTTTAATGACTCTTCAATTTTTATTCTCATTGTCATGTGCCTAAAACAACCCGTTTCCGAGTTATTGTGGTTTTAAATGGAATTTTTCAATGGCAATTCAACAATCTGGCATATTTTTCACCTACACGTTTCTTTACAGAAAACACTGACACTGAATGCCGTTTTAATTATTTTATCCTTCTTCAAGAGCATTCTTGAAAAATTATGAATAACTATCATAGCAAAAGAAATTTTGAAAAGTAACAATTTTTTCTAGTTTAGTTATCATGACTACCGCTGAAAAAAATGACTATCGGCATTTGTAAATAGAGGTAATTGTCGAACTACAAACTTTGGGGGAAAGTGCCGGTATCTGCTTACTGGTATCTAAATTATGCCAACAAAAGTTTCCTGAGAAAAGACACCCAGACATGCGAGCATTTCAAGCCTTCAAAACAAGATTTGAGGAAACCGGAACAGTATTTCACAAAAAATTTGAACGTGCCTGTCCTATAACGAATGATGAAAATACTCTGATATTGCATAACATATTACCAATAATCCCCATGTGAGTACACGTATTCTGAGTAGGGATTTGGGAATATCACAAAGTGGTGTTTCTCGAATGGTGAAAAAATGCAATTTCCATCCATACCATATGCAGTTGATGCAGGAGCTGACTGAAAGATATTTTCCGGTAAAGGTGAAGTTATCGGGCTCATTCTCCAAAAAAAAAAGAAAAAGTGAAACTTACGTAGTTTTGTCTCCTGAACACGAATCTGAAAGAATGTTGTGGGGGTCTCAATTACTTTAGGAGTTATAGCCATTTTAAAGTCGAAAATTGTAGATTTTCAGACACGAATTTTGCAGTCAAAATTTGCACAAAATGCCTCCTTCTTTTTGTTGACACTGACATTAAACACTAATCTATCCATATTTCACAAATACAAACACCAAAAATTTAAATTATACTCATAAACTTGAACTTCTTTTACTAGCGATTCTAACCCAACTTTTGTTTGGTTTTTAGTAATTTTCATGATTGCAGTAGGTTGGTTACCTGAGATTTGCGTCGCCAACTATTCAAAACATAAGAATGAAGGGGAAGTAATTGCTCATATTTGAATTCAAATAGTTGACGGCGCAGATTCAGTGATACCAACTTCTTATGAGTATGTAAATAACTAACAAATAGGTTAGAATCACTAGTAAAAGAAGTTCAATTTTTTGTGTGAAAAAATTAGTTTTTGTGTTTAAAAACGTGAAATATGGATAGATTAGTGTTTAATGACAGTGTCAACAAAAAGAAGGAGGCATTTTGTGCAAATTTTGACTGCAAAATTCGTGTCTGAAAATCTACAATTTTCGACTTTAAAATGGCTATAACTCCTAAAGTAATTGAGACCCCCACAAAATTCTTTCAGATTCGTGTTCAGGAGACAAAACTACGTAAGTTTCACTTTTTCTTCTTTTTTTTTGGAGAATGAGCCCGATAACTTTACCTTTAACTATTTTCCAAAGCGAATGCGGTTTTGCCTATGGGGTGTAAATAAAATCAGAGAAGAACATGATTTTTTTGAGTATGTTCTATTTTCGGACGAAGCCACGTTTCACAACAATGGCCATGTATCGGCATAATATGCACTATTATGCAGCTGAAAATCCCCATTTCGTCAATCACCAACAACGTTGGTCACTGAATGTTTGGGGAGGTATTATTGGACGGCAAGTGATAGTGCCATTTTTTTTTCAATGGTCATCTTAATGGAAGAGAATATCTAAGGTTTTTGCGACAGCTATACAATCTATTAGATGATCTGCCATTGGCAATAAGGCAGAGAATGTGGCTCCAACAAGATAGTGCGCCTGCACATTACCAGACTGATGTACGGGAATACATCAACAATACATTTCGTGGAACATGGATAGGTAGAGGAGGGCCAGTTCAGTGGCCTCCCAGGTCATCGAACCTCAAAAAAATAGAAATGGATTTCTTTCTATGGGGATACATTAAATGGGTGTTTATCAAACTCCGCCTACAACTCCTGGAAATATGAAAGCAAGAATTCGGACTGTTTTCAGGGATATTTCAGAAGACATGCTGGAACGTGCGGAGATTAGTTTCCAGAATAGATTGGGACTGTGTATTAGTGAAAATGGCAAGCACATTGAACATTTGCTGCATTAATTATTGTTTTTTTCTTTCTTCTGATATGATAATTTGTTCTATTATTGAGTTAATATAATTTATGAAGTTTGATTCCAAATATGATACAAAATACGTTTATTGTCAATTTTTTCTGTGGAAAGACCCCCATCTTTAGGATGTCGAATATCTCGGAAACGGGTTGTTTTAGGCACATGACATCGAGAATAAAAATTGAAGAGTCATTAAAAAGAAGTTGATATGAATGATAATATACAGGGTGTTCCATTTGAAAAAATCAAATTATTGATGTTTGAAATTGGCCAAGTTTGTATTGTTGTACCGAACATCCTGTATAATTTATACAATATTCACCATATTCACAATTAACTTCACCATTTCGACTATCGATTCCCGAGTTATCTCAACTGAATATTTCGAAACGTGAAATAGGAGATTTTTCAAAAAGAAGTCTGCAAAATAGATAGTTTTCAGATAACTCGGCAACGTTGCAACGGAATCCAAAATTGAAAAAATCGTTGATTAGCCAATGAAACAGCGGATCGGAATATATAAAAATATACTGGGTGTTTCATTTGAAAGGGACCAACTTGGTCAGCCACGCTTCAATGATGCACCCTGTATGAATAAGAATAATTTTGGAAGATAGTCTTAAATGGTCCGTTTGGCAAAAAAAATATAATAAATCGAAATCGACCACGGGAATCTTGTTGACTCACCCTGTAGATGCAGTCAGTTCAAGATCACTATTGTTTGTCGTTTCGTCGCCTCCTCTTTCAGTATCTTCGATTTCCTTTTGTTTTTCATTCATGTTCGTTCAGGACAGGTTTTCCAATAAACATCCGCATTTTATAAGGACAACAATTTTCCTCACCTACTATGGTATCGATCTCTTTATATTTTATCATTATTAATTAGTTCACTTCCAACTTATTGTAAAAAAATGGTCAAATCCATTATTGCGCACGTTCCGTTCACCACCTGAAAAAAATATTCATCTTTACGCTGATGACACTCAGCTGTATTACACCTGAAAAACCCCTAGAAATAGAAAATGCTTGTGCAGTTGTCAATGATGTTTTAGATTTATTCATTGATTATGCAACCGATCACTGTCTGCTCATCAACTCAACAAAATCTTAAGTCATATTATATGGTATTTTCGTATTTGATGTTAAATCATAGACAAATCTTGACTTTTGATATTAATATTAATTATGAAGAACTAGTAGTGGTAAATGGAGCAAAATATTCAGGAGTGATATTGAATTCTGACTTGAGATTTAAGAAAACCATCAATACATTGATGAAACGAGCTTATTGTAACATTTAGTTATTATATGGTAATCGGCATCTATTTCCAATTCGCGTTGAAGAGCTACTTTACGAAACTCTAGTCCTGTCATTGTTCAATTATGCAGATACCCTGTTGAGATCCAATTTAATCGAACAATTCAAAAATGAAATTCAGAACGTTCAGAATTCATGTCTACGTCTGATTTCTGGAATGCAAAGAAGACAAAGGATTTCGGGCAAATTGAGGAAAATTAGTTGGTTGAATATGGAGAACAGGAGAAAGCTGCATTTTACTGATGTATGTCATGCCGTAATTGTGAACAAAAAACCTCCATATTTGCATCGTAAAATCACTTATCGCTCTGATATCCACCACTAACATTAATATAAGAAATGAGGGGCTACTGACTGTTCCTTCAGGACAGAAATTTTCAGGCGTTCTTTTAGCTACCAAATATATCATCTATATAACTCAGTTCAGTTTCGGTCCTTGTGTTTTGTGCGTAGGTAGGTAAGCCGAAACGTATTTCTTAAGTTCAAACGCTGGATTATCAATGATTTTGACAGTTATTGTTTCAAATAATTCTTGCGTAACATCTCTGTTTCTGGGTTAAGCAAAAGAATATTTTTGGTTTTGTCTAGTACATGATCAAAATTAAACTTCGCCCTTATGGTCATTATGTTGAATCTATGTCACCAAGACCACATGCATGTAAACTTTAACTTGACTATAATGAAGACTCATTATTGTAATTACTTGATATAACATCCTAGTTACTGGGCACGTTGATATTTAGTAATTGGACAGTGTTCAATAACTAGCTGTAATTTAAATAGTGCAATGAAATCCATACTAACTGAAACAGCGAAAAATGCACTGCCAGATAATTTTTTGCAAATAAAGAAAAAATAATTGCCACCAGTTATTGGACGCTTGTCCGGTAACTAAAAAATAAGATAACAGCTGTTTAGTTATTGGACACTTCATAAATGTAACCTAACTTTCTCAATTTAAATTACTGATATAATAATAATAAATACATTTATTATGTACCCCCATAGGAATACAAAAAAAAAGTATACAAAACTTGGCAATAAGTGGTAGGCAGGTATATAAATGGCAGTATGGCTCAGAAACTAGAGGACCTCTGAGTCTGTTCTTCCACCAAAGCCAGTAATTTTCAATAATAATTTCAATTATGGACACCAGTGAACTTGAAACATACATCTTCATTATAATGGAAGAGAGAGATAGACATAGAGAGGGCAAGAGAGATGAAGAAGGTGGATAGTAAGGGGGAGAGAAAAAAATAAGAGAATAGAGAAGGGAATATGTCGAAATAACTTTCCTGAGCTTCCTATCTGATGTATTCAGTGCGATACAAACCTCTTATTTTGTTCACTTTTTCACACACAATTGATCATTATGTTGCTTAACAGATTATTGAGGAAACCACCCTCGATGAACAATGGATGAAAAAATGGTTGGTTTTGTTGCGTACTTGAAATTTTGCCAAATATAGCGATTAAAATAATACTAGTTAAGATACTACTCAACATACTAGTTAACATACTAGTTAACATACTAGTTAACGTGGTGGCCGTGCTGGAAGAACGTTCGCCTTTGTAGCGAAGGGTCGAGGGTTCAAAGCCTCGCATGGTCATCGGTCTCGTGCATGGCATCACACGTTAAAAGATAAGGGCTGCGTCTTCCCTAGCTCACACAAGTCTCTCGAAGACTTCCGAGGGTTGCGCGTAGGGGTACAATCGGTTGACGGAAATAACAATAAGAATAATACCGGCGCCATCTACGAAAAACTAGACTAGCTATCGTATACATTAATCTTATTTTGCTTCATCAAAGAGCAGCTGTTCAATAACTCTCAGCAACGAAATTATAGAAGAGATGACTGAAGCTGAATCAGGATTGGGGGTGAAGGGAAAAGTCATAGATATATTCATAATGCCTATATTGAAATCTGATGGAAAAGAATAAGTGGATAGTGAGGATGAAATTGGAACTGATGACAGGATTCTTGACGTTGAATATAAGGAATCGGACATGACGGTGAAAAATATAATTGAATGTGACACCAACGAGACAACTGCAACATAATCTCTAAACATGGTGAAATCCTATCCAACATTACCAACATAGCCAGTATCAAGGACTCATCGTTGAAAGGTTATATATGAAATGTTTATATAATTATACCAATAATAACCATCCAAAAATCAACATTGGGTTTGTGGACGGAATATCCAGCCGGATGCAATTAAATGGTAGAACTAGCAGTAGCTTTGGTGCAAGTATACCAACCCTGTGCATATTTGTATATTTATGAGAAGCTTTCGGTACTGTTTGTCACACGCAGCTACTGGAGGTATTGAAAGGAATTGGATTGAGAGGAATACCACATTCCCTAATGAGGAGCTACCTCAAGAACCAAAAACACTGTCTACGAATAGGAAAGGAGAGTATTGAATATTTGAATATGGTTTTCTATAGGGCTTGGTACTGTGGCCAATTCTTTTCAACGTATATTTGAATGATTTTGAAACAAAAAGTCACAGAGTTTTGTTAATGACACTTCCGTAGTCTATGAATCAAAAAAATGTACACTTCTGAAAGAAATAGTCGACAGTGTTTTTTCGCACATAATGAAATGCTTTGAGAGTAGACTACTGACAGTGAACCTAGATGAAACGTACTATGTAGCCTTCAGTACCTACTCTAAATATCTTCTGAACTACGACAATATTTCCATATCCGTAGATGGAATACCCAGGAACATCCATTCAGGGTCGAAAATGAAATATCCCGCACTTAATGTAGATTTTCATCTGAAATGGTTTATCGATGTGAATTTTGTTGAGGTAGAGTATATAAATGTCACGTCATGCACAAATATGTAATAATTCAACGCTATATATTGAAAACCATATGACACAAACCCATAGATACTATACTCAACAGACAAAATCTATGAACAAACAAAAATGTTTGAAGGCCTTTATGTTTTTGAGAACTATTATACAGCAACATAAAAATTAATCAGATTTGAAAAAGATTGACGGTGACCATAATACAAGACTTGACTCCAATTCTCAATTCAACTTTTGTCGCTATAATAATGATTAATTGGACATTGTGCTGTGAATATGTGCTCTTGTGTTTATGTATGTATTTGTTCATTTTGCATAAAGGGTGGCCCAGCGAAAACTAAACAAGGCCGATATTTCATATTTATCGTTCGCAGAAAAAAAAACGCTCGGACCCGTCGATTTTTATTGCGAGGGGGACATCTTCCTATCATAACCTCAACTGTTATACCTCTCCCCTCACCCCTTGGGCACTATCACCCAAACAATTTGAATAGGGAAAGTAGTAAGTGTGACACATCGTTGAATCTAATTTCATAAGGAATTTAGCCATGTCAATTTTTGCAACCTAACTTTTTATTTTGGCGCCCTCTTGCGGGAAAAATAACTGTTCAGTATTCCAAATTTTAATACTGCATTTGCAAGCTATTTTGACATAAATTCGGTGACAGTGCATTATGGAATTTTTCTAAGAGAAAAAACAAAATAGCGGCTCCAAAATGGCGGACATGATTTGCAATTATGGTCCGATTCAATTCAAAATTGATATGTGGTGGTTTTCAAGGTCAATGCAAAAAAACAAGATAGTGGCTCCAAGATGGCGGACGAAATTTGTAATTCAGGTCCGATTTGAATCAAAATTAGTATGTGAAGATTTGCAGGTATATTCAGGCGCGGTAAAATTCTGATTCTGCTACGCACAGAATAACCTACATCACACATTTAAATTAAATATTATATCCTCATTTGTATAAAATCTTTTTTTCATCAATTCAATTAATTCACTGTAGTCATACTGGAAATTTGTAAAACCTTCATATGCCAATTTTGAATCGAATCGAAGCACAATTACCAATTTCGTTCGCCATATTGGTTTTTTGCATCGACAAAAATATCATAATTTTTCACCCTGAAAATCCCCACATATCAATTTTGATTCTTATCGGACCAGAATAACAAATTATGTCCGCCACCATCTTGTTTTTTTGCATTGACGAACAAATCACAATTTCCGATCTTGAAAACCACCACATATCAATATTGAATCGAATCGGACCGAAATTGCAAATCATGTCCGCCATTTTGGAGCCGCCATTTTGTTTTTTCTCTTAGAAAAATTCCATTATGCACTGTCACCGAATTTATGTCAAAATAGCTTGCAAATGCAGTATTATAATTTGGAATACGGAACAGTTATTTTTTCCCGCAAGAGGGCGACAAAATAAAAAGTTAGGTTACAAAAATTGACATGGCTGAATTCCTTATGAAATCACCTTTTCAATGATGTGTCACACTTACTACTTTCCCTATTCAAATTGTTTGGGTGATAGTGCCCAAGGGGTGTGGAGAGAGGTATGGCAGTTGAGGTGATAGGAAGATGTCCCCCTCGCAATAAAAATCGACAGGTCCGAGCATTTTTTTCCTGCGAACGATAAATATGAAATATCGGCCTTGTTTCATTTTCGCCCTGTATATGCTATTACGTTGAAATTGTTATTCATATATATTTTTTATCTATGAAAAACGAACATTATACTCTCTCTTGGAATATTAAGTAAAGGATTGAAATAACAGTAATTCATGCTTGTATAACATTATTCCAAACGAAAAACTTCTGGAGGGTGGTAATAGGCAACGAAAAGACTCTCAGAGCTCACTGTCGGGCAAATGATTTCTCGCTCCCTAACATAGAGAGCTAATATCGCATCATTCAAACGGATTCCTGATCTTCAACATTGAAAACGAATGTGCGAAGGATCAACTCCATTCGAATAAACTCCAATTGGTGTCGTTTCCTTTCTTAATCGAAATTCGATCGAAAACTAAAGTTCAAAGAGAATTCCTTGACGAACGAATATGTCAAGAGCACACTATAGAATCATTGCCGGCATGGATCATTGCTAATTATCATTGTCGCATACAAAATAAGTAACATCAAAATCAGGAGTGAGACTATAATATCAATCTGAAGGGCAGGTCTGAGTTCAAACAAACATGAATTATTAAAAAATGTAAGTGCTATTTTTTCGCAGGTATTGATCACCAACTCAAAGTACTTATAATAGAGCAAGATCCCAGGGCTTTCAGATGTTACTTATTTTTAAACGAACGAAATGTGTACGATTGAGTAATGTTACTATGTACTATGTTCGCATACCTACCTGCTAGCTGGTCCAGATGACCATTCTTCAGATATTAGGGAATCAAGGTACGTAAAAACACTATTCACTTAGTTGAATTGCCAGTCTACAGAATTATTTCCATAACCCATGGTGGATCAGTGGACAGAGTATCTAGCTACCACCCCGGAGCTCCGAGTTCAAATCTCGTCTGCAACAATTTTTTTTATCCCAGCAGACGCATCACACTAGGGTTAGTCATCTCAGATGGAAACGGCTTCGACTCTGGGAGGATTTTTGTTCAAAAAGAAATTTAAAAGAAAACAGAATTTTGGTAAATAAAAGATTTTGTTAAGATTTCCTTATGAGCAAAATGCCATGGCATTCAGACATAACTTATTTTTGAAAAGATGAAGACTTAGGTTCTGAGTGGTGTCTCATGTACTTTTAATACCTGCGTGCTTGTGGAGTTCGCTCTGTGACACCTGGGCAGGTACCAGGTGAGAAAGGTAACTAAAAATAAGAGTTACCTAACTTAAATTTGTATGGCTGATTTTTATACAGTGCCAGTCAAAAGTCCCCTCCACCCCTCGTATCTTCTGAACGGTTATACCACTAGTGCGGTAAAGTAAAATACATTTGTTTCTCTTTTTAAATGTCGGTCTATTCAATGGAAAAGGATAACAAGAATTAATTCGAAGAAGACAGAAATCTTTGGGAGATCGTTTTGCTAACGAACAGTCGTTACCGACCGATGATGAACCCTTTACTCCCATAAACACCTAACTATGTAGGCTTATTATGGTAAGAACCTGTCAAAAAACAACTACTCCCCTGGCTAAGACCACGACGGGTATTGAATTAAATCTAACAGCTACTTGTGCAACGTTCCTCATAACACCAGAGGACGCAATTGCAAGTGCCCTCTATGACCAACCAGCAGAATTATGTTTTGATTTGGACGGGGTGACCACCTGCAGACTAGTTTCGAGGTTGTTGCCTCTCATCAGTGCAAGGGCAGGTCAACACAGACGGCACTGAAGCCATCTGTTCTAGCGAGCAGAGGAAGATACTCGCTAGATGGAGCGGCCTAGAAACTGCTTTCATCTCGTGAACCAGAATTGACTAATCAGCGGAGTGTGTATTGGTTTGGACGGGGAACAGATGGCTTCAGTGCCGTCTGTGTTGACTTGCCCTTGCACTGATGAGAGGCAACAACCTCGAAACTAGTCTGCAGGTGGTCACTCCGTCCAAATCGAAACATAATTCTGCCGGTTGGTCATAGAGGGCAATTGCGTCCTCTGATGTTTTGAGGAACGTTGCACAAGTAGCTGTTAGATTTAATTCAATACCCGTCGTGGTCTTAGCCAAGGGAGTAGTTGTTTTCTGACAGGTTCTTGCCATAATAAGCCTACATAGTTAGTTGTTTATGGGGAGTAAAGGGTTCATCATCGGTCGGTAACGACTGTTCGTTAAGAATTAATTCATTATAAATTTGAGGATCTATCCAGGGATTTATCAGTTAATAAGGTCTCAATTTTTTAATTTCCCAGCAAAATAAGCTGATAAAGTTTTCGTAGGAAATACCACAAGTGTATCGGTGATTATCGAAATAGCAATTCCTTTGAATTTGAGAATCAAATTATGTTGCTTGGCTAAAGCAACATAATTTCATTCGAAACCGAGAAGGAATTAATGATAATCGCAGATAACACGAGTTGTATTTGTTAAGATTATTTCATGAATAAAATCGAAACCATTTTTATTTATTTACTATTCAATTTAACTAGGAACATTAATCCCGCATTTAGTTCTGAATTTATGCAACTAACAAAACATTTAGTTGATATTTCAAACATCCCTCTATTTCAGTTACCAATGACAGAGCGCGTCATTCGTAGTTTCGTCATTGCATGTCTAGTCTACTTTTTCTCGCTCGAGGTTATGTTTTGATAACATTTTGATTTAGTGATTTGATTATTCAACGAGTATGCAAAATTTGTCGAAAATTGTGAAGTTGATATGAATTAATAGTGAGTGCTTATTTAGTTTTGGTCAAAGTTTGGTGTTGTGTCATTATAACAGCTTGCTAGTGGTAAGTTTGTGTGTTGATAATAACCAATGAGTAATCGAGCTACAAAATCGAAAACACATCATATACATATCCAGTAGCCAATCAAGAGCCGAACTACAAAATCGAAAACATGATGTTTTCATTTATCAACACAAAAATTTCAACCAATCATAACACGCTATTTTAGCATGGGTGAAATAATCTCCGATATATCACCTAACGGCCTCGTTTGACAAATTTCTCATCTCATTTCGTAATTTGAATCTTTACGACACTTATATCGTAAATATCTATTACCGCTCGATTTTACTGGCATAAAGTAAGACTTTATCGCCCTCGGCCCATTATGGCCCGCGGGCCGTAAAGTTGATAATGTTCTCAAATTGCCCAAATTCATACATCAATTCATGTAAGACCTACCACGTGTGATGGCCCTCGGCTAACGACATCGGGCTATCATCCACGCCGCAGGCCATAAACGCCTGCTTTACGCCCTTGATACATAAATAACTATTATGGCCTTCAGCGTGTAATGGCCCTCGGCTGACGCTATCAGGCCATTATTCACGCCTCAGGCCATAAACGCCTACTTTACGCCCTCAATACATAAATAACTAGTACGCACAGTTGATTTTGTACGCACTTGTGCTTAAAAGTATCTCTTCACGCATTGTAAACTGAGCGTTAATCTAAAGTTGACAAAATGTCGTAAAAAAAATCTTTGTTTTATGTATGTAGGTATCCAGAGATGTAGAAACTACCCAAACACCAAAACAACGTCAATTTCGCTCGACGCGTGAAGCTTTCTGATTGAAAATACTAACTTTGTGTATGAATACATGTTTTAACTACTTATCTTAATTGGATTTTGATTAATTTTATTCAACGTACACACTACCCCGCACGTAATCCAATCTACTACCCTAATTTGGATTTGATAACACAATATTCTAATGAATAACATTTGACGTCTGATGATATTCGTTAGTCATCATCGTTGGAAAAGGAGGGATTGAACTTTGAGAAAATGTTTTTGCTGAAGTCTCCATCTTTGAATAGGGGAAGTTCGGGTAGCTCCGGACGGCGGGTAGTACCGGACATTTCTATTACGAACAAATCAAGTACTCTTCAAAAACGTAACATCGCTTATAAGCATATAAAGCATAGAAATATATATTATATAGTTACTCTAGAATGCTAATCCACATGTCAATAGTGTTGTAAAAAGTTAAGGCTAGTCCGCAATGCGCAAGCGCGTCATTAGTGATTTTTGTAACAGGCCCGGCTTTAGTAAAATATTATGGTACTTGTGAAGATTAACAAACGTTAATTCTGAATCTCGGAGAATAAGGTTGGAAACCTCATTGTGCTTATACTTGTTATTTGTATTTAGCCGATTTGAATACATATTGTCACATATTTATGATCCCGAATATTCAGCAAAGGCCATCAGAAAGTAGAGTACGGTTATTATTATTATTTACCGCTCTGAAGCGACTGATTTTTGGTATCACATTCACTTTTCAGCTGTATTTAACCAACAGAAACCTACGGAACCACCCCAAATCGTCGGTGCGAATTTCAAAGAAGCACTGGATTGGAAAATTAATTGAAAGTACAAAAAACTATGAAAATTCATTTCAGCTAATATCATGAATAATTTCAACTCAAATTGGATTTAAAAAATTGGATGCTTGAAAGCTCGAGGTTTTTTTTAGAACGATTCAAGTCATAATACGCAACTGCATTTAATTTAAATCATTTCTACGAGTACTTCTGGTGGCCAGAAGTATTTTCCTTACCATCAAAGAAAAGCACTTCCATATTGACATTAATTTTCTGAGGCGATTCTGTGTATGTTTAGTAGAACTTTTTGTAGGAATCTAGAACTGATAATATAAGCGGTGTGGTAGAAAGTTATTGTATCACTCGCCATGCATGCTTATACGCAGACACAGTATTGGTACTGCACTAGGTTTCAAATTATTCTATTGTCGTTTTCACATGAATCTTCATGAGGAAAATGTCTGCCACAAATTACAATTTTCTCACTCAAATGATCTGCTGGGGTTTCTTCTTAAAAACAATAACCAAAAATCGTGCCTTTTTTGTCAAGCTAAAATATTATTCAAGCTATTTTGAGCAAAGCATATATAAAAAATTTCGTTATCTACCAAAAATTATTTATTTCAGGTATTTTTCCTTTACGCAACACTAATCAGTTCATTGTTTATTTTTACGAAGAAACGGCTTCATTAGAAATTGTCTTTAAAGGAACAGGATTATTGCAAATTCACGAAAAATGAAAGAATAACCAACGACAACAAACACCTCACAAAACGACAAGAGAAAATCTGAAATTCTAAAAACCGTCTCTATCTCTGACAAAAGTGACAGATCTTATTGACAAGTCTTCCTGTTGATAAAAAAGCACTGTAGCACGGTCATTATAATTACGGTAGCATTGGGGACATTATTGTTTAAAATAAGTTTCTTTCGCGCCAAAAATTCGGAATATTTATCTCTAAAAGGTTCTTTTCGGTTTTAAAAAGTCCTAAATACGCTGTCAAATTTCTCTCTTCCAAATGACATGTGTTTTATTACCTCACAACAAAAAACTCTGAATTGGAACACCAAATTATTTTCAAACTTGGCAACGATCTACCCAAACTACACTGATGACGTGCATGCGCACATCGTAAACGGGTCGCATACGCGGAATGCCTTTTGCCGTGGAAATTGGCGGGATTAGCATTCTAGAGTAAGTATATAATATATATATATTTCTATGATATAAAGACAGTGTACAAACAATAACAGTAAGTTGAGAACGAGTTACAGCTATTTGCACCGGTTCTCCTCAATAACAAACTCAGCTAAGTGGAGGATTAGCTTAAGGTACACCTTAAGGTGAAGATGGTTTGCACCTTTGATTCCTGAACTGAATCTTACATGAGTGTTGGAAATGTTTCGCAACAGCGCAAAAATGATGACGTTATTAACGACGAGACGTTAAACAACACAAAGTTTTAAAAAATATGCACATTGCGCAAGCGCTGTCAGTTCTGTCTAATTTGAAAGGCTGGCGGGAGTATGGCATGTAATTCGGAAAATTAGTCTCTACCGGGAAAACTAGCCACAATATGGCCAAGGGAGCTGCGTGTACATTAGTTAAAATGCGTAGTTTATTAGCCACCCTAACTTGACCTGAATTACCCTAGGTGAACAGAAAAGTATCCATCCAAAATGTTTACGACTTAAAGATGTGGTTAACAATTTTGGATGGATAATGGCCGTTTGCACGGGTTGACCTTAACCCTTGAGTAAACGGGTGAGAAATAGTCACACAAAAGAACGGCTTGGGTCTGAGATACACATTTTAATTTTTAATTTTTTTTGTTTTTAATTAGTGTAAACTTAAAATATTAAAATTGCAACCTCTTATTTATTCATTTTTTATTTGAACTAACATAAATATATTGTTCATTCGTTACTATTACATACAGGGTCTGACAAAAGATACAATGTCTGAAAAAACAAAAGGTTTTGCAGAATCAAGTTTTACAAAAACACAGAAAGTTAATTTTCTACACAATCTGGACAGGTATGTTTGGAATGCTCCATACATATCATTTTTTGCAAATATAACAAAAAAATCGTGTTTTCCGATTTCTGCAAAAGGCGCATCTTCGATATTGTCCATCTTGTGGTGTTTCGGGCTCATCTATATTTTGTCCACTAAACTCTGCTGCTTTTAGTCTTACATCCCTAGGAATATATGTTTGTTCGTAGCTCTAGTGTTTAGCTGTTCCATAACTAACTTCATCCCAAGTTCTTTCAGATACTCTCTTCTAGAAATTTTTGTAAATACTTTATCCGTATCATTGCTTTTATATATTATATACGAATTTATGGCACTAACATTCAGTAAAGAATAAAAAATGATCATTGGCCACCTTCTGGTGTTTCTTGAAACATTGTAGGAAGTTACCAATTGATCAACGCAATCTACCCCCCCCCCCCTTTTTGTCGAATTATACATGGTAATAATTTCTGGTTTGTTGTCTTCTCCCGTTGTTTCATCTGTCTCATCGTCATGATATAGAGTCGATAGTAAAACCACTGTTGTATTTTTCTTTGGTTTGTAAGCTACCAAAGTCATCTCTTTGGTAAAAGCGAACATACTGCTTTTAGCTGGTCTTTGTAAAGTAAGGAATTCTTGTGGGATTTCAGCTTTATTCTTGCGTAGAGTACCCACCATCGTCAATTTATAATTGTTTAGTAGCATTTGTGCTAATGGAATGGAGCTAATCCAGTTATCCATTGTGATATTTCTGGAAGAATTCTGAATTGGTTCTGTAATTCTCACAACAACATGAACACTTTGATTACTTCGTTGGTACGGTCCACCAGGTTGAGTTCCCGTGTACACTTCCATGTTCATCATATAGTTCATGCGAGCATCTACCAGTGAATAAACTTTTATGCCGTATCTAGCTGGCTCATTTGGTATGAACATGCGGAAGGCACACCGACCTCGAAACGATAATAACATTTCATCAACAGTTACAAATTCTCCTGGCCGGTAGTGTCTGTATTTTAGATTCACTTCTTCAAATAGTTCTCTAATAGGTTATCAGTTCTTTTGCGCTCCTCACGTGTATCCATATCATCAAAATGCAACAATCTTATGAGAAAACGAAATCTTCTTTTGGCCATTACTGCATGAAATATTTCTAGATCGGTGCCATCTGTGGCCCATAGTTCAAATATAGATGTCCGGCCACCTCGATGAAGGCCGGCTAAATATAATAAATCAATCAGTGCTTTGCTTTCTGCAATATCTGTTTTACTTACGTCGTATTTATCTTTGTACAAATGTGATATATTTTCAATATATTTATTTGTATAATCAACAATTTTCTGTAGTGTATCATTTGGAAAATATAATTCCCAAGTTTCTAGCACGCTCTTTGCATTTTTTGCAACGCCAATGACACCAGGTAATTTTTGATCAAATCTTGTTGCCTCGTTCTGACGTTTTTAGGAAAACAGAATTTATTCCATCGAAATGTGCCCTTTTAATAAAAGAGATGGCGCTGAGTACCCCGATGGGCATTTATATTTACGTCTTCACTATATATTTCTTCCTCTACAGATTCATTGTCTAACTCTTGTTCTGAATCTGTATTATGGTTACTAGTGATCTCTAAATCTGCATCCATCATCTCTGCATCACTGTTATCACTATCTCTTTCTAATTCATTTTCTTCATCAGTCATGATCTCGTGAAATATGCCCTGCAACCTTTGTATTTCCCTTTCATACGGATCCATTGTGACATCTATAAAATGCCCAAATTGTTAAATAATATTAAAAATAGTTGAATAACAAATACTTACAAAAAGGTACGGGTAGGGTCTAATATACACCAATCGTCTATAACTGCAAAACGCGAGCCGGCAATCGAACTTTATCTCATCACGTCTGTAGGTTTACTAATGCCAGGAAAGTACCGTATTGGGCATAAATTTACCAACTTGCATTCGGGAGGAGGGAGCCAAGATGGGATTGGTGGTGTATGTCAGACCCAACCCGTATACTCAAGGGTTAAAAGTATTCCTTAACTACGTTCCACTTATATTTGAGGTGCTCCGTAGAGTTGAATCTGTTTTTTCACTCCAACTTAACAAAAACTCAGCTAAGCCGCAATAAGATATGACAACGCCGACGAAAGCTAGTAACTTTTAGTGACTTTTCCATTTCAACTGTATTGAAGATTGAAGAGTGAAGGTTGAAGGTTATGTCAAATTACTCAAATTATTGCTGATATTTTGATCGACATAAAAATTATTAAAATAGGTATCACGGGAATACGAAATCTATAAGTTGAATTTACCTAATATAGTACTAGGAAAAGTACATGATGAGTGAGAACCCCAAGAAAAGAGCTCCTAACTTCTCAGTCAAAGAAAAAACAGCCCTCTTGAACATCATTAGTAATTTCAAGGCTGTTATAGAGAATAAAAAAACCGATGCGGTAACTTGGCGGCAGAAGGATGAAGCCTGAGATAAATTCACCTCTGCATTCAATTCACAATCGCCAGAAAATCACCCAAGGACAAAGGAATCTTTAAAAAAAACTTTATGACAACATAAAGAAAAACGTAAGAAAAGAGGTTGCAGATGAAAAGAAATCAATTGTCAGAACTGGGGGAGGGAGATCTGATTATAATCCTAAGGACACCACAACTGAATTAGTATTAGGATTAATTAACCAAAAGACGGTGTATGGACTTGATAATCTTTTTGATTCTGATTATAACATCATGGACGAACTATGTACCAGAGATAAGTCTAATACCATTGCAGAAGCAGAACAATCAAATGAAACATCACTGAATTACGAAATTATAGAAACAGATGGCTGCATCCAAGAACATTCGTATTCACAGATTACCCATGAAAAGGAGTATGAGTTACAAGCTGATATTAACGTTACTCAAACAATTCCAACTATCCACATTTTGGTAAGTTGTAACACATATAATTAATTATCCAATATATGGCATTCTTGGATGGGGTGGAGTAAAACAAAATTTAATGTATAATTTGGAAGTGATACAAAGACACATTTTGAAAATAATTTATAATCGAAATTTTATGTTTCCTTCTGATGTTCTTTATAAACTAAGTAGAAAATTTGATATTGTCCAGTTATTTGTATATAGAATGTTGATTTATATCTTCAAAAACAAAAATTGCATCAATTTTAGTAATCATTCATATAACACTAGATATAAAAATAATAAAACTTTAAAAAATAAACTCAATAAAAATAAATTTACCAGAAATTATAAAAATATTATAGGAAAAGTTTTCGATATAGTTCCAAAAGAGATTATAAAAACGAAATCTTTTTATTCATACAAAATTAAAGTAAAGGATTGTACATTTAAAAAAGATCGTAATTTTTTTACAACATGATAAATGTATGAAACTTTCAACTCAATAGTTTCATTTCAATCATTTTATTTGAATTGTTCAATTTAATGTTTTTATATTCATATATATGTATATTTCTCACCTCACTACAAGTTCCACTTCGTGAGGAAATTGTCTAGTTTATTCATACCTTACATATTGTATTATAAAAAAAAATGTAATCTATTATGAATAAACTTTATTATTATTATGGTATGATAAAGCAATTCTTTGTTTAATTGATGAAGTGTTTGCTCTATCTTTTTTATATGTACATTTCAAGATGAATGCCAGAATTTAACAACATATTAACATAACAAATTAATTGTGGATTACTTGTGTCACGGACGTCCATTGTCTTAAAATGGGTTGAATTTTTTTTACTTCTTTCACGTTTTCATCTTTCAATTGCTTGTATCAGCAATCACCCTCAGGTAAATACTGTATTCACCTGATGACGATTGCAGATACAAGCAATGTGAAAAAGCGAATGAAGTAAAAATCTTTCAACCCATTTTAAGACAAAGGAAGTCTGAAACATAAGTATCATGTTACTCCATCTTCTACAACCTCCAAATTAATTGTTAATGCATTTCAGACTGAATCAGGAAAACCAAAGCTCAATCCAAGAAAACTACCAAAGACACCAGCACACAAGACACCACAAAAAGTAAGTTCTGACATCTAATTGAATATTATACATATTTCCCTATGCCATGATGTTTAACAATATGATGAGGAAATAATAACTACTGGTTGAAAAAATAACTTGTTATTCAAATAATTCTATTTCGTACATGAGAAGTTGATAATTTTTTATATTTTTCTAGACAGACTGGGGAGACTTTTCTGCCAATAAATTAGGCCAACCCATAACTGACGAAATAAAACATAAATGGACAAAAAGAAGAAGACCAAACATACAACTACTCTCATCAAGCCAATTGGCTGAAGAATATTTAAAATTGGCTAGAATAAAAAATGAATTATATGAAGTTGAAAAAGAAAATATGAATCGACGAAATCAAAGAGAAGCGGAGATTTTTGATCTACAAAAACAGAAATTATTGCTAGATATAGAAATGAAAAAATCTGAAATAGAAAATTTGAAACTAGCTAGGAACTTCTCGAATTAATATTCACAAATTAATTTAAAAATTAACTGGGTTTGTCTGACAAATTTATTCCAAAATCTATATGATAAGTTGTTTTATTTAATGTGTTTAACAGAATGTTATTTATTTTTTCAGTTATATGCCCTGCTCTGGAGTAAATAAAAACATATTTTCATATTTTGATGTTTTATATGGGTATTTATTCATGTATTTAACAGATTATTCTAAATTTGAAAAATAATCATTGATGAAACTCCTCTGTGTCTGAAATGCAAGAGCAGCATGATGTTCTTGGTAAGGTGGAATATGTGGCACTTCATCGACCTCCATCACATTCACGAATAATTCTAAATCTTCTGGATCTGGAGGGTCACCTTCATTATTTTGTCTGCAAATATTATGCAGAACACCAGTAGCAATTATTATTTCCAAAGTTGTTTCAAGTTTCAAGCGACAGCCGTAAGCCAATATGGGGAATCTCCTTTTCCAAACTCCTATTTGCCTCTCTACAGTGTTGCGAGTCCTAATGATGGACTCATTATAAAGCTGTTCAGCAGGAGTATTTGGATTCAACAGTGGAGTCATGAGATAACGTTTAAGATAGTATCCACTGTCCTCTGCAAATAAATATAGAACAAGAAACGTAATTAAAAAGTCTTCAGAATTTATGTTCTTTGGTCAGTCTTGGAAAGTATTTTATATCACAACTCACCAAGTAGTACACTATTTGGAAATGAATTATTCTCGAATCTTTGCTTTAATCTGCTGTTGTTGAATATTGTACTATCATGTGTGGAGCCAGGCCATCTTACCACTAAATCTAGGATCTTTAAAGTTGCACTTGCTACAGTCTGGACATTTAATGAAAAGTACCCTTTTCGATTCCTGAAGATTTCTGCATCATCCCCTCCTACGATAAATCACATTAAAATGCATTTATCCACATTCATGTTTAGTTCAGGAACAGAAAGTTGATAAATCAATCTAAATAAGTTGAAGCAACAAAAAATGTTTCACCAAAAAAACCTGACATTCACACCTGGAGACTGAATTCTTATGTGAGTTCCATCCACTGTACCAATTACACGGGGGAAACGCGCTATCTCATAAAACTCCAACTGCCCTTGATTAATATCTTCCACCATTTCAGGCATTCGAATAAACTGTCTGCTTCTTCCTGCCAATGCTCTTCCCACCCTTTTTGTTATCCGTGATACAGTTGACAAATGGACACCCCCAAAGTCCCCAATAGAAGCTAAATGGTTTCCCGTAGCACATAATCGCAAAAATATCAATAGCTGATTCATTGGAGCTACACTGTTATTTCTGTAACCAGAAATAAGATTTTTACAGTTAATTGATAAGGTACCAATATGAATAGGTACTTACAAATCATAAGGATGCTCAATTTCAGCTTCAACTTCATTTAGTATAAATATTGCAGTTGGTTTTGTTACTCGAAATCTTGTGAAAAAGGTGAGGTCATCAAAACTATGGAAATATTCTGCACGATTATATATTCGTCTAGGAATTCCATGTATTATCATAATTATATCATCAAGATCATTGTCTTCATCGAAAATAACATTATTTTCCGGAAAAACAAAAACTTCCATCTTTTCTACATACCTAGGTGGAACTTATCCACTTAAACTGTGAAAATCCTGGGCTTAACTCAACAACAATTTAAGCTTACCTTATGTACTCATTTGATACCCCTGCAACGAAATATCTATAGTTAAGATTCACTTAAAGTTAAGCATCACCTTATTTAACTACAGGAGCACCCGTGCAAACGGCCATAAGAAAAATTGAAAAGACTCGCCATTCTATTCCTCCAGTAGACAACAACAGAATATTTTTGAGTTCGTAAGTAATGTAAATTAACGATATATCAATAGACATTTTGAAATAGGTACAGTGTTTAATCAGAAAATTATTTTCATACTTTCACATTATAGGGATATTCAATATCAGCCTCAATCAGGTTTAGTATTAAGAGAGCTGTAGGTTTGGTCACCATAAATAGAGGGAAAAATACAATCACATCAGCATATCCAGAAAAAGTGCTTGAAACATTTTGAACATCAAGAAAATAGAAAAATATTTCGTGTAGGAAAAGTGAGGTTAAGTAGTTAAGTGGGACCCTATACCCTGGAGAATCTGAGGCTTATCTTGACTGAGGCTTATGTTGTACTCAAATAGCGGTGCAAACCTAAATCGTAATGTAAGGTCCACTTAAGTCATAAGGTAACCTTGAGTTGAACCGGTGCAAATAGCAGTTAGATGTGACGGTGCGTTTTGTTTCCGCGTAATGTCCTCAGTACGATCTTGTATAACATCATTGAATGATATAAAAATCAAAATGTGAGTAAATCAACTTGATTGTGATATCGATCTATAGTAAATTCATCCAACTCCACTACGGTGAATTATTTATTTCATTCTTAGCATAGCTTGAATGCTATTGCTATGGATATTGTATGGTACCCAATCGGGTAGCCTCGGACACATGAATGTCGGGTATCCCCGGACACTTTTTGAAGTTCTATATTCAACAAAACTTAAAGTGAGTCATTATTTTTCAATTGGGTTATTTGCTCATTGATTGTTGTCAATTCACTACTGCCTAATGTTGCAGAAATAATTGAAAGAAAAGAACAACTGACAGAGGCAAAAGGGACGAAAACAATATTAAAGAAGCTATTTAGTATAAGAGGAGGCAAAGTTTCAATAAGACAGAAAGCAGAAAGAAATAATATCCACCAAAACTATTGACAAACAGGCTGATTTTGACAGCCTACCCCTGAACCAGTCTCCAAACTAGCATCCAATCGTCTCATATCAGAGCTGTGCCGAGCACTGACAAAAAGTGCTTTGAGTACTAAGCAAAGATGGAAGAAAAAGTGAATAAATCAAAGAAACAAGGAGAAAGAAAAAAGAGAAGAAAGGCCAAGAAGGTCTGAAGAAATATCCCAGAATGAGAACCAAACAATGACAACGAAGTTTAAAAAGGAGCGAACTATCGCAATGCAGAAGAATCATAGGTCCAGTTCATCGGTCACCGAAACAGAGGTAATAACGAAGCAAAGCGATGATTCAGAAATCGAGTTTGATAATTCAGATATTTACCCAATATGCAGCGGACATTTTTTGGACAAGAAAACACCAGCTTAAAGTATATCATTTTCAGCCTTTATTGTTATGCAATGAGGTTCTTTTATTCTTATCAATATTATATTGAAAATTAAAACTTATTTTAGTAATTTTGCAATTCTTCTTGAAAATATGGTTGTCCAAATTTTACATTATAAAATTATGTTGCTACATTACCCAATGCTACATGCAATAATACCCATGGGTACGGGTAATATGGCAAAAGCGTGTTATTCGACATTTCTGTGGGTAACATATTCGTCAGTGGAAATACGGCAACGAGCATATCACGTCACATAAAGATAAATACACTCTCTAAGATGACACCTTTGTCCAGCAGCTAACTCGCTTACTTGTTAGAATGTGAGCCTTCAAAATGTAAGTTGTCATATTCCTCCGTTTTACTCTATATGACATGATTTATAAGAAAAATTTTCAAATTCCCAAATTCTTGTGGGACCACCACAAATTATTTCTTTTAAAAAGTCACTGATTTGTGCTGTAATCGAGAACGAACAGGCGCTGTGATACCGATGTTCAACGAGTTCATTATCTCCCTTCCCACTCTTGATGAATATATGCCTTCAAACCTTATCTGGGCGTGGTGAGGAAGAAATTCGACTGTTCAGTGTGACGCGCTAATGTTGGCTCACAACCCATATTGGCGACCAAATTAATTTTTTCATGTTTTTCGAGAGTTTTGAAGAGAAAGTTGTATTAATTATTCTAAAAAATTATATTTTTTTCAATATTATAGTATTAAAAAAACACTGAAACTATATGGTATCCATAGGCGTTCGAAAACATTTTCATTACGAAGTTGACAAAAATACAAAATACTGTTGTTTCTTGTTTGAAATTGTTGTTATTGTCTTCAAATATGCCATAATGAACTGAAAAAAATATTGGGATCACAATGTGAATTTGCATAGATATTGACTGGAAAGTTTAAAGTCCCATAACTTTGAAAATAAATTGCCAACAATAACAAGAGTTTTTTAAAAAAACGCTGTTAAAAAAAGGATTTTTTCAGAAATATTGTGAAATTCCATATAACCTGTAAAAGATATGTCAGTAATAAAACATTTATTTTTGTAAGTTACTACACAAAATATAAAATCGTAATGTAAAATTACAAATACTTGCTGCTTTTTCAAAATGTATTGTATGTTCCCCATTTTTATGTGTTTGTACAGTCCACTATGTGAATTAACATTTTGAAAATACAACCAATTTACCCGCACTCTCACCACTCTTACCAATGAAATGGGAATTTGCATACTGATAACAATATCACGATGTGATATGACATTGATAAGAATATCACACTGTAAAATTACACTGATAATAATATCAATTATAATATTACATTGACAAGAATGCCACATTGTATTATTACAGTAGTGTTGAGATTTCTAAGTGTTTTCGTAGGATGTTACGAATGATATTTGCTCATCCATAATCATTTGCATCTTAGGCTATTTTTCTCAGCTGAAAAGTTCAGCTAGAAATCATAAATAAGGCGAAAACTTTCCATTTACTGTATAGACACACTTTCATACTCGGAAATGTAATGACTGATATAGATTAGAATTATATCCTAAATAATATTCAGTATACAGGGTGGGTCACGGTCGATGGTACCTTAGACGTTTACGGAGAACGGAACATAGGATCATTCTGAAAATTTGGTTTCTCAAGTAGTTGCTCTTGGTCTATCGATCTAAAATATTTTCAGCAATCAGCGTTGCCGCTTATACCAGAAAGTAGCAGCATCTTTGTTATTTCAAATGGGTCACCCTGTATATTACGGCATTTTTGAACTTGTCATTCCTTTCTGATTATTTCTGCCCCATACTCTCCTTTACCTATCTCTAACGGTTTTTGAGATATTGGTTATTTTCCATATTTTTTATCCAAAACATAGCTCTAATTGAATGTTTATTTCTGCGGTATTTAGATTCTCAGGAAGTTGCAATTGTGTGTTTGGTTCATAAAGATCATGTACATTGATTCTGTATAGAGAAGTTTGTTCTGCGTTATACAGGGTCGTTCAAAATTCATGATCTTACTGCTAGATACGAAAAGGGTTGAAAGTGCGTTTTTTCAAAGGGAACATCCTGTATATTATGAAATATCCTGAAAGATGACTAAATTCCCTTCCAATTTATAAATCATGTTCCTACACCTAAATAGCCAGAATTCCGAGATAATAGCAATTTTCACTTGTAATCTCCCGAGTGCTTGCATTATTGCCGGAAATTTTTCGAGTACATGCATTTTTTGAAAATTACCCGAGTCGCGAAGCGACGAGGGTAACTTTCTTTGAAAATTCATGAACGAGATAAATTTACGGCAATTAAAACAAGCACGAGGAGGATTCGGTATACATGACACCATCAGTACACAGTAGACAAGACCTGCGCTAACGAGTGATCAACTGCATTGAAGAGCTAGATGCCAGTGAAATAAGGAGTGCTACAACTTCATCTCCAAATACCCAGATTTTGAAATGTTTGGAAGCCAATGGTCTGCATTTTGAAAATTTATTGTGAACGTTTTCTAATTTTTGACAGATAATTAATGAAATTATGTTGTAATCGTACAAACTTCCTATTGTTCATTGGTTGTGAATCAGGGTACGTTTCATTGAATTTTCTGCACGTTGTTGCTATAATTCCCTCACATTTTCCATGAAGAATAAACAATTTCATCAGAACTTTGTTTGAATCGTTAAGAAACACACAACGGTATTATCAATAGTGCACTAATTGTAAAATTTTCATAATGTTATGTACCATCATGACATTTAATAGCCACCTTAGATGAATATGAGGAAAATGAATCGATTTTTTTTTTAAATTTCACACCTCACTTTTGTGGCCAATCAAAAAATTCGTTCTTGTTTAGATGCCATGACAACCCTAAAAATTTCCTGAAATTTTTATCCTCCTGGGTACCCTGGGCGAAATTAATAAGTGGAAATTTTTCTGTCAAACATTTGACATGTGACAAGTTGATATTTTGCTTTAATGTAAAAATGGAGGTCTAGTTTTCATATGAAAGGAGATAATTATGTATTGACTAGATATTTGGAATGTGTCTGAAAATATTTTCTTCACGATTATTGCAGAAATTGTCAATTCTGAAATCATATTTCAGAAAATGTTCAATAAACCATTTGTAACAAGTGTTTACCACAAGTCCCGTAGCTCAGCGGTAGTGTTGCGGCCTATGAGTCGCTAGGTCGATGGTTCAATCTACTATAAGAAAGAACACAACTTTTTTATTTTTTTTTGTTCCAAATTTAAACACATTTATTGATGAAAATTTTGTTACGTATTTTACATATCAATATTTCAGTGGTTATAAAAAATAGTTCAGGTGAAACCATCGTTAGTTAATTCTTATGAATTGTTGGATGATTTTCATTTCTCGGTGTGAAATTTTCTTACCGAATCCCCCTCGTGCTTGAATTAATTGCCGTAAATTTATCTCTTACATGAATTTTCTTTGATTTGATACTCGAAAAATTTCCGGCAATAATGCAAGCACTTGGGAGATTACAAGTGAAAATTGCTATTATCTCGGAATTCTGGCTATTTAGGTATAGGAATATGATATATCAATTCGAAGGGAATTTAATCATCTTTCAGGATGTTTCATAATATACAGGATGTTTCATTTAAAAAAACGTACTTTCAACCATTTTCGTATCTAGCAGTAAGATCATGAATTTTGAACGGCCCTGTATACCGCAGAACAAACTTCTCTATACAGAATCAATGAACATGATCTTGATGAACTAAACACGAAATTGCAACTTCCTAAGAATCCAAATACAGTAGAAATAAACATTCAATTCGAGCTATGTTTTGGATAAAAAATATGGAAAATAACCAATATCTCAAAAACCGTTAGAGATAGGTATAGGGGAGTATGAGGCAGAAATAATAAAAAAGAAATGGCAAGTACAAAAATGCGGTAATATAAAGGGTGACCCATTTGAATTAACAAAGATGCTGCTAGTTTCTGCTATAAGCGGCAACGCTGCATTGCTGAAAATATTTTAAATCGATAGATCAAGAGCAACCACTTGAGAAACCAAATTTTCAGAATGATCCTATGTCCCGTTCTCCGCAAACGTCTAAGGTACCATCGACCGTGACCCACCCTGTATAGTTTCGTGCCCATACATTTTCGGCTCTTCCACAGACATTGTTTCTCGTGCTTTTTGCTATAACTCCTTTCAATATTCAAATTCAATGTTATTTCGATATTATAAATAGTGAAAAGTTCTCTACGGCGATAATCCAAAAAAGTATTGATTTTAATCCCAGTATCATAATACGAGGTTAAACTCTTTTCATCTCAGATTCTGAATGTATCTAATATGTGAAATGATCATGATTCCGTTGGAAATCAGAATGCAATCACTTATACAGAAATATTATGAACTCATTACAGTTGCATTGAGAATTTCCGAAATTGCTTTATTTTCCGACTGAAGTGAGTTGATATCATATAGAAATGTCAATTCTGTCTTCTGCCATTTGACAATGTTTACATTTTCTATTTGTGAGTATCGTATGCAAACGCTTAGTAAATACGAACTGCTTATTATTTTTGTCTAAATGTATTGAAGTTTATTCAGTACACATTTATTTTTGGATCACAGTAATTGTGTTAGATGAAAAACCACGAAATTGATGAATGTTTCAATTCCTTCCACAGTTTTCGAGATACAAGTGAATTTCTAGTTTTTGCCGAAATATTATTAATCAATAAAATTTATTAGCGAAAAAGTCATTATCATTGAACAAAAAGGTTGAAAAACTTTTTTCATCTTTCTCCTGTGTTAGTATGGTTGAAATGAAATAATTATCATAGTTCAAATGGTGATTATAATAGTCTAAGAGGGCTACATGGCGAGCAATATGCCTCGGTGCAAGCAATATTTTTTTTGGAAAAGGTTCGATTGTTGTCGGCAAAGCGAGTGCCCGATTGTCAGAAGGCGCGCTGGAAGCTCAATGCGTGGGCGTGCGATGAAACGTGTAAATTTTCCGTCAAAAAAACTGTCTAGTGCAAGGCTGAAAATTTGCACAGGCATTGAAGATCATGAGAAAACGCAGGGACAAAAATGTCAGAAGCGCAAGTGGAAGCTAAAGGGTTGTCAGAAGTTGCCAAAGTTGCGAAAAATCTCGGAAAATGTACTTATAAGGAAAACTTCTGACAATTTACATTTGTATTCTTCACCTATAGAATAGATTACCTGCAAATCATCAGAAGCCAAAGTGGAAGAGATATTGAGAAATTCGAAGGCAAAGTGCAAGAGCGTCTTTCGCGCGCGGCGCAGTGCGCAGCGTACCGATCACTTTTCTCTAGATTTTCATACTGTACATATTTCAGTGCACTTCTAACAATTGATATGAATGTTTATGAAGGATTGAAGATACTATTGTCCAAATGTCAGAAGTAAATTAGAAAGAATTCAACCATTTAATTAACTATTAACGTTAGTAACTTTTTAATTCAATTTTGTATATTTAATAATGCAGGCATATTAATTTTGAAATATAAGGAAAAAATTAACTGGCAAAGTAATGATGTATCTACTTTTATAGGAAATAATAAATTATATTCAGTGTTACTCATACAGCGTCGTTAATGGCTATGATGTTCGAACGCAGAATCCAGATTATTTTTGTCTTTCGCACGAAGAGGCAAATAAAAATTGTTTATTATGCGTCTAAAATAAATTCAGATTGTAATGTTGTAGTGAAGTGCTCTGATACAGATATTGCTGCAATTATGTTAGGTAATTTTCCAAAAATTACAGCGAAAATATATATTGAATGTGGAGTTTCTAATAGTCGGCATGTTATAGTAGACTGGTGCCTATAATTTTTGTGAAAAAGAAACAAAATAACAGACAAGGACCAGATGGAAAATGTTGTTTAGGTTTCAACATCGGGGAAAAAAAATTAAACACGGAAACACTCAAAATGATGAAATGGGGATGCAGTTTAGAGATTGAAAACGATTTTTTGCAATTTGCCGCAAAACATGACCTTCTAGGAAAAAATGTTCAATAAAAAAGACGTAGATAATAAAAAAATCAGAAACTTTTGTATTCAATACTTTTCGACATAACCTCAATTTAGCCGTCAAAATGGCTAAAAACCGATTTTTCAGTATTTAATTTTTTCTCGCGTAGAAATCATTTAGTTTACTTGAAAATTTGTAATATGTCTTTTTAGGTGTTGAATGAGCATGATTTTTTCGCATTTCAGAAAACGACTAGTTTTCGAGCTATGTACATGTCACAGAACACTTACACCTAGAACGGAATCTGGTATAGGATGGCTTGGGCCACTGATTTTAGTTTCCGGAACTGACACTGCAGCGCTGAAGTCACCGTTCCTATGGTAAATCAAGATGGTGATAGAAATTGTTGTTTGAGGTTATGTCGTATCCCGTTGGACGATCAACAGTCAGTATCAATTTTGAATTGGAAGTTGAAGTTTGTTTGTGTTTCTCCGATAGCTGATACTTTTGCGTTGCTGGTCTTATATTACAGACTTATCCTAATTTGTGGTTATTTGTTATTGTGTTGTGTTTGTTTGTTATTGTGAACTATAATGGCAAATAGTACGTTCTATTATAAAAAGTGTTGCGTACCAAACTGTACAGATTCATGTAGTAAACGGCATAGGTTTCCAAGACCAGATCTCCAAATGGAACTATTCAATGTATGCAGGGCCGGCGTGTCCTATGAAACAATGAAACAGATGTTTCAGGGCGGCACTTTTTCAGGGGCGGCATTTTTAGGTCGACTCAGAAAAATAATTTATAAAAATAAAAAAATATATATAATCATTTCAAAATTCAAAATCACAATCACCATTCGAAATGAATCGGTAAGAAACGACTTTTTGAATCTACGCCACGAGTGAATATAAGGCGCTGATAACCAACAAACGGTGAGCGGTCGGGTGGACTTGACATCAGCGCGTTGCTTAGTTTCTTAAAATTCGCATAACAAAACAAACTGCAGTTCGAAATAAAAACTAAGAGTGCGCCAGTGCGCGTATAACTAACAGCTTATATGTGATTTACTGATTTATGATTTCTATTGTCTGTTGTAGCAAACAGGCGTAAGTATTATTGAAAAATAGTGTTAGGTATTCATTTAACCATTTCGTCCATTTCGTTAAAACTTAAGATACCTACCTATTGTCTGCTTTTGAATAGCAGTAATTAATGTATTATGCATGTTATTTTAATAGAGTTGCAAATACTATCGAATGAATACTGGAAGCCAAGTAAATGTTATTTAAATGGATATTTATTTAAATTTGGACCTAAATAAATCTGAGCTGAGCATGTATTTATAATATAAATATGATTTCAAACGTCATCCGTTCACCCTCATGCAGTTCAGACTAGTTAGTTAGTTGTGAAATCAGTTTTCAATGTTGCCAAATTTTTCGAAGAATCAATTTTCTAGTGAATTTCATCCACTTCAATGTACAATGTAATATGCAATTTTTGATTCTCAGTCTCGTGTTTCCCGCGAAAAAGCGTTTGCTGTAGGCTGTAGACGACTGATAACTGTTACTGTTATGTTGTAATTAAATTGAATGAATAGATATAGATATTTATTTCAGGATATTTCATTGCTTCAGTGGTGCGATGAGTGAAATTAAAAGGAAAAAACTCTCAGGCTATGCCTATAAACAAAAAAGACTATCGAAAGAAATCGAAAAAGGGAAGCTCAGTGGTGCAATTGAAAAATTTATTAAACCGTCTACTACAACCACTTTGGATTCGGATGAAGATATACAAAACGAAAAGAAACTTAATCTCAGTGATGCACTAGAAAATTTCGACTCACCATCAACATCCACCTCGTCTGAATATAAAAATGAGGCTGAAACGAAAGTACAGGAAATTAGCCAAACTATGGAAATACCGGTAAATACCGACGTTGGGAGTGGTTTGAATCCGAATAATCGAGAATTTGATGATCCAGCAACATGGAGAAATTTGAGCAGTTTCGAACATCAAATTATTGTTGAAAATGGTCCAATAGAAGTGAAACAATTCAATTTTCCAGTAGATGAACACGGCAGGCGTTTTTCAGAGACACTATATTATCGAAAAATTTCTAATGGTGAATTATTCAAAGAAACTGGTTATTATACTCGAAGAGTTCTGATGCATCATTTTGTTTTTGTTGCTTACTTTTTCAAAATTCTAAAATTGATTTTTCCAGTTGGTCTAAAGGGTACAAAGATTGGAGAAATATTTCACGTAGTCTAAAAGCTCACGAGACTTCTGAAAATCATATGCAATGTTTTCAGAAGTGGAAAGAAATGGATAAAAGATTGAAAGTTGAGCAAACGATAGACCGAGAGCAGCAGCGAATTCTGAACCTACAACGACAGTATTGGAGAGATGTAATGAAAAGAATTATTGCTGTTATACAGCTGTGTGCAACTCAAATGTTACCACTCAGAGGTACTTCAGATAAAGTTTTTCAACCTGACAACGGGAATTTTTTTAAAAATCATTGAGTGTTTAGCAAAATTTGATACAATCACCAGTGAACATCTGAAAAAAGCATCCTTACCCAATGAGAGCGTTCACTACTTGAGTAAAGATATTCAAAATAACATTATTTCTTTATTGGGACAGAGGGTTCGAAATGTTATCTTGGAAAAAATACGTGCAGCAAAATATTATTGCATTATTTTAGATTGTACTCCAGATATAAGTAAAATAGAACAGATGTCTTTAATTATCAGAATAGTTACTAAAGATGGTGGCTTGTATAATTGCCAAGAATATTTTATAGATTTTCTTAATGTACAGTCATCGACTGGTGAAAACCTTACTAAAGTATTATTGACCGAACTAGAGAATTTGAATTTAGAAGTTGGAAATATTCGTGGACAAGGATATGACAACGGGTCAAATATGAAGGGAATTCACGCAGGTGTCCAAAAACGAATTTTGGACATGAATCCTAAGGCGTTTTTTGTTCCATGCTCTTGTCACTCACTGAACCTAGTCGTAAATGATGCAGCCAAAACAACGGGTACGATTGCTAATTATTTTTCCATTGTGCAAGAGTTATATGTATTCTTCAGTGCTTCTACTCAAAGGTGGACGGTTTTGAATAAACACGTGACTTCACTCACATTAAAAAGTCTGAGTGATACAAGATGGGAACATAGGGAACATAGGGACACTGACACAAGAAACAAAAGTAAATCATTGGCCACTATAATATCTGATTTTAAATTCATTTGTAGTACAGTTGTCTGGTATGATATTTTATACAAAATCAATATTGTATCAAAATTATTACAGAGTCCCAATGCAGTTTTGGATGAAACAACAAAAATGTTGAAAAATATATTAGACTTTCTACAAGATTATCGTCAAATTGGTTTCAAACAAATTTTGATTACTGCTAAGGAAATTGCCGAAGATATGGAAATTCCCCCGGAGTTCTCTTCAGAGAGGCCTCTTAGGGTAAGAAGAAAACGAAAACTTTTTGACTACGAAAATGAAGATGAAACTGTTTCTGACCCTAAGAAGTTGTTTGAAGTAGAATTTTTCAATTCGCTTCTGGATACCTGCATAAATTCTATCGGAAAAAGATTCGAGCAGCTGGAGCAACATAATAAATACTTTAATTTTCTTTATGATTTCCCTGCCTTGAAGAATAAGGGTTCGGAAGAAATTTTGGAATGATGCCAAAATTTACATTCGCAATTGACCAACGATATAGATCCCTTTGAGCTCCACAATGATATTATGACCCTTTCGTTTTCGAACCTCAGTGAAATTGAGGATAAAAAAACCACTGGGAATACTGAATTATATAGAAAGATGCGGGTTGAGTGAAACCTTCCCAAATATTGCAGTAGCTTTAAGAATATTATTAACAATTCCGGTATCAGTGGCAAGCGGAGAACGATCGTTTTCAAAATTGAAAATAATAAAAAATTATTTAAGATCCACTATGTCACAACAGAGATTGACAGATTTGGCTATGTTGACTATTGAGAAAGACATTGCAAATAGCCTAGATTATGATGATATCATTGACAATTTTGCCAAAGAAAAATCCAGGAAAGTGGATATGTTTTAAGTTTTGAATTCATTTTATATTTTTTTTGCTTTAAACCAAATGTTCCTTTATTTGTTCCTATTTATCATATAATTTATTTTTATAGCGACTGATTCTAAGATTTCTCAATAGACTCAATTTATTATGTATTTTTTACGGAATGATATTTTAGTTTTTTAATATATTCAATTTGTTATGTATTAAGTAGATACTTTTAACTGAATGTTCCTTATGTTTTTTAATATATTCAACTTGTTATGTTTTAAACTGAATGTTCCTTGAGTTTATCAATATATTAAATTTGTTATTGATTTTTAACCGAATATTCCTTTAATTTTGAAAATATTTTTTCATTTATTTTGTAATTTTAAAATCAATATCTGATCTAATATATATTTTTCATGTGTTTCATGTGGTTGAATTACACTTCAGCCATAGGGGCGGCGAAAAAAAAATGTTTCAGGCGCCAAATACCCTAACGCCGGCCCTGAATGTATGGCTTGAGAACGTGAAAAATCCACTTCTACAAACAAAATCGGCTGAACAAATTCACAAATCTTATCTTGTATGTGATGCACATTTCAAAGATGAATTCAAGGTAGTTAGCCATAGGGGCCTTACCAAAGGCGCATTTCCTACATTATTACTGCCAGAAGAACCAGGTGAGTCTTAGTTTCAGATTTTTAATGGTTTTTCATAGTTCGTTATGAAGAATTCATGACTTAGCACTCTACACCAAGTATGAAACATTTTAACTGTTTTATAAGAGTGGCAATCAAATAAGAGAATGAATGATATTTCTCAGTATATAGAAGTGAAATTGATGGGATTACATTTCTTCAAAAGATGCATTCATAGAGAAAGGTTTAATAATGAAAAAATATTATACTGTCAATAAGAACTATGTTCTTCGATAATAAAGCATATTTGATTTGATATAAATCTGGTCCTCTTAAATGTGAGATTAACTTGATGATTTTTTCCAGAATCTTCCCTAAATTTCACCTGAGAACGCAAGAAACGATGGTGAGTTATGCATTTATATTCAATAATATTTATTGAAGGATATACTTGGAAATTCTGTTTATCCACATGTAATTATAGTTTTGAGAAAGGTATTCTGTTCAGAACATGAGTCAAGACTTTTGAAACTTTTGTGATGTAGGTGTTTATTGAGTTTTACATTTGCAGGTAATGCTGTACCAGGACCGAGTTCTGTGTTTCATGCAGTGGAAGGATCACCTGAGACATTTGCTTCTGGATCATCTGTATCTATGCAGCAATAACAGGCTGGCACCAAATGGGAAACCATTGAAGGGCGGAGTTAACAATAAATCCCATTTGGAATTTTGGAGAAATTCTATCATCACTATTGAAACCATGAAATATTTTTCCAAGAAAAAAACTGCCTGGTTATAGTACCTTCATTGAAAAATTTAATTTTCACAATTAAAGCGTTCATAAAATTAACAGAAACTCTCTTGTCTCAACATAAATTCAAATATATTTTGACGAGAGCAATCAATCAAGATCCATTGGAGAATTTTTTTGGTGCAATAAGAAGTCATGGGGTCAGACATGTGTCACCTGATGTATCTCACTTTAAAAATTCATTTAAAGCACTTTTAATTAATAATTTTATGTCCAGGCATTCTCCAAATGCCAACTGTAAGAGGGATTTTTCAGTAGGGGCACTAAATACCTTGAAATCATTTCTGAATGAAAGATCATCTTCAGCTGAGGTAGCCCCTCATGAAGGAACAGCCACTCCTCAAATACCATCTGATATTATATTGAATAGAAGAACTAAGGTGGCACAATGTACTTTGGTTTACATAAGTGGATATTTGGTGAAACGGCTTCTTAAAATTTTGAAATGTGTTGAATGTAGGCAACACTTGCAACTACACTATGAACAAGTTGATAATATGGATTTTATTGAGGCAAGGAAATATACAGAAACCTCTAAATTGGTAAAACCAGGCAGTTTCTTTTTCTTCCTAGTAGGTCAATGTTTTTCTCGTCTTAGCTATCTGATTCCCCGTTTATGCAATGTCAATAACATCAGTGTTATATTACAAGATATTTTAGAGCAACAAATCAACTTCAATCCAATAAATTGTCCGATTCATACATCCGGGGGAACAGCTTGTAAGTTGATGATTCGATGTTGCATCTACTTTTGGTGTAAGAAGGTGAATCGAATACTCAAAGGCAGAGATTCTAAATTCAGTCAGTTTGTACGGGGACATATTAACTCAACCAAAATAGATCCTATGAAACTTCTTGCACATAAGCGATTTTTGAAAAGTCGTAAGAAGAAATAAAGTTTTCTTTCAATTTCAGCTGAAACAGATTCTTAGAAATCTAACAACAACAATTATAGTGTAGTGGCCGCCATGAAGTACCGCACACTGTGGAAAACATTTTTATTTACTATGACTTTTCAGAAAATTTTATCCTTGATTAAAATCACTGCATCCATCAATATTTTCCCAATTTATGCATTCACTATTCTCCAAAATACAAGATTTTTCATTCCTGAGCTTAATTCATGTTTATTTGCCATGTGTTATACCTTTCATATTTTTCGAAAATTTATAGACACAATCCGAGTTTTGATGGAGTTTTTTATCAAGAATCAAATTTTCTTAAACTATTGTAATTAAAAAGTTTTCTATTTGTTGCTTAATTTAAAGTAGGTAAAGTATATTTGGCATGTTTTTATATTCACTGGTGGATCCACCAACTTCGCTCTTATGTTATAAAAACATAAGGACGAAGTTGGTGGATCCACCGGTGAATTCCAAAGGATGCCCAGAGAATAGAGTGGCTTATGAGATTTTTGAATATCCCGCCCTTTTCATATGGTCCTAACTTTTGCCACTAGATGGCTCCACCAAATACCGATAGTAGATTCCTACATTGGAAGAACCGAACGCCAGTAGTTCCCGGAACGGATATTGTGGCGCTAGAAACTGTGGCTCAGAGTTCAACACTGCAGATTCCGTTCTAAGTGTAAGTGTTCTGTGGTACATGTCTAAGAAAAAAAAAACTTCCACGAACAATAATTAATTGTCTTGGTGTTTTTTTTTTTTTGTATTTCGAAGGTATATAAGTGATTATTTCAATTGTTGAAAAATCTACTCTCAAATGGCCTACGTGATTTGATGGTTCATTGATCGTCGAACCGCTTAAAATTGAGAAGAGAAGTCTGTCTGAATCATGATTTTCTCAATAATTTCAATGATTTTCGACTCTCTTCATTATTTTGAAAACAAAAATTATTTTATATCAAATTATTTATAATATAATATTTGACTGCATAATTACACTAAAAAATTGATTTATTGATATCTTTTTATTATTGAAAATATTGAGAAAATTATGATCCAGAGTGACTTCTTAATTTTATGCGGTTTAAAGATCAATAAACCACCAAGTTACATAGAACATTTGGAAGTAGACATTCTAACAATTGGAATGATCCTTTTTAGACGTTCGAAATACAAAAAAACAACAAGATAATTGTTCCTGGAAGATACGGGTATTTATATCGAAAAATATTCAAGACGCGAAAACTAGTCGTCTTCTCTATTGCAAAAAAATATTGCTCATTCAACACCAAAATTATTACAAATTTTCGTGTAAACTAAATCATTTATACGAGAGAAAAAAATTAACTACTGAAAAATCGGTTTTTAGCCATTTTGACGGCTAATTTGAGGTTATGTCGAAAAGTATTGAATAAAAAAGTTTCTGATTTTTTTTATTATCTACGGCTTTTTCATCGAACATTTTCTCCTAGAAGGTCACGTTTTGCGGCAAATCGCATCCCTATTTCACCATTTTGAGTGTTTCCGTGTTTAATTTTTTTTTCCTCGATGTTGAAACCTCAACAACATTTTCCACCTGGTCCTTGTCTGTTATTTTGTTCCTTTTTCACAAAAATTATAGGCACCAGTCTACTATAACATGCCGACTATTAGAAACTCCACATTCAATATATATTTTAGCTGTTATTTTGGGCAAATTACCTAACATAATTACAACAATATCTGTATCAGAACACTTCACCACAACATTACAATCTGAATTTATTTTATACGAATGATAAACAATTTTAGTATTTGCATCGAGATTCTGCGTTCGAACATATGTCATTGGTTCGAACAACTTAACGATGCTGCATGAGTAACATTCATTCATTGCCAGGAAATTTTCCTCATATATTTCAACGTTAATACGCCTGCATTATTAAATATACAAAATTAAATTAAATTTTTACTGACGTTAAGATAAATAGTTAATTAAATAGATGAGTTCTTCCTTATTTACTTCTGACATTTGGACAATAGTATCTTCTATCCTTAATAAACATTCATATCAATTGTTAGAAAGTGCACTGAAATATGTACGGTATGAAAATCAGGAGAAAAGTGATCGGTCCGATGCGCACTGCGCCGCGCGCGAAAAGACGCTCTTGCACTTTGCCTTCGAATTTCTCAATATCTCCTCCACTTTGGCTTCTGATGATTTGCAAGTAATCTATTTCATAGGTAAACAATACAAATGTAAATTGTCCGAAGGTTTCCTTATAAGTAAATTTTCCGAGATTTTTCGCAACTTTGGCAACTTCTGACAACCCTTTAGCTTCCACTTGCGCTTCTGACATTTTTGTCCCTGCTTTTTCTCATGATCTTCAATACCTGTGCAAATTTTCAGCCTTGCACTAGACAGTTTTTTTTACGGAAAATTTACACGTTTCTTCGCCCGCCCACGTATTGAGCTTCCAGCGCGCCTTCTGACAATTGGGCACTCGCTTTGCCGGCAACAATCGAACCTTTTCCAGGAAAAATATTGCTTGCACCGAGGCATGTTGCTCTCCATGTAGCCAGCTCTCCGTCTATAAAGATGGTGTATCAGATTGTTCCAAAAAGATGACCATTGATAAAAGAAGAGAATGTCAGCCATGTAACCTCTCTTCGATTGTAGAAATGTAGCATGTGAAACAATATGAATATCAAATTCTAAAATATAGCAATTAATTTTCAGAACTCCACATGATTGAGCTTTTGTTGCTCTTGGGCAGAAATCTGGAAAACACAGGGATGTGAAAACACGTTATGGATACAAGACCAACGTGAATTCACAGAATCTGATGTTTCTTTGAAATTAATTAATGCAAGCTCCATGTATATTTACAATTGAATTGTAATTCATCACTGTGAATTTACAATTCAATCACAGGCTTCAGGTAATTTTACAATATCACATGAACTCACATCATTATTAGAATTTCGAGTTATGACTTAGCCATGAGAAATCCTGTATTGATGTGAGAAATACAATGTGAATTCGCCTTATTAAACCACATTCACAATTTAATTTCACATCACGTTTGCATAATTAGTGGGTATATTCACGAACATATTGTGAAAGTAACTTGTGAAATCACAATACTCTTCCAGTTGTACTGTGATTTATACATTGTCATTTCACAAGTTTCAAGTGATTTCACCACGTAGAAATACAAATAATCTTGATTTCACAAGTATTCTGGAGTCTGCTGACGCCGAAGCATTCTCTGTAATTTGGCAATGAATTTGTTGATTTTTAAATTTCCTTTTGAAGTTTCACAACTACGATAGTAATCAATTACAGTGAAAATCTAGTGCCAACAATAACCCATGATTCTAACTGTAATTTCACCAAACACTTTATTCAGTGTGCAGAACAAGTGTCATATTTCGTATGATAGGAAGCGAAACAGTTGATACAAATACCAACGTCACACTTTTGGCACCATTTACATCAATTTCCCGCACATCCACGTCTGTTACACAAGAGAAGAGAATGGTACATCCGATCGAATAGTATGTCGTACATATATATGACAACTTGTTCTCGAGAAGGAACGTTCCACAAGCGAAAAATCATCATCAATGAAAAAAAAACTTGCAGATATTGGAGAAAAAAAATACTAAAGAAGCAGTTACTTCCGGTGATACCGGAAGGGAAGCAGAATTCGCATGCAACCTGAAAAATCACATTTTAGTTCTTCAATAGCCTCCTGGATTTTTGTGATTTAAATCGGATTTTCTCTCTCAAAAATATATGTGCGCCATCTCTCAGACTCACCTGGTATAACTTAACACACAACAGACAGCAAATTAAAGATACATAGATCATAGACTTATTCCACAAATACCGCTGGAAGAATATAACAAGTAAATAATAGGCCAATAAACAGAGCAATTTTTCTCATAAAAGTTCAACTTAAATTGCTAGCCAATTTGATTTTTGCAATTCGGTCATCACGGAGGGTTGAATAATTAGCATTAAAGTTATCACCCCCTTGGGGGGGTGCAACCCCCCCAAAATCGTAGAAACATGTTTCGGGAAGGTATTTTCTTGACATTTCAGCCCTAGGCAATAAATATGAGTGAAAATCGGTATTAATAATGGGAGCGAATTATTTTTAACAATTATACCCCCTCCCGGGGCATCAACCCCTTCCCGAAATCGTGTTTTTTTGGGGTATTTTCTATGATTATGCGAAATTGTCAGTCCTGAGTAATGAAACTGAGCGAAAATTTGTAAAAATAGTAGGCATAAATTATTAGAAACGATTTTCCCGCCCCGCATTCGGGGCATATCCCTCGCATCGCGGAAACATTGGGGCGAGAGGGAAGGGGGAGAATATTTGAAAACACTGTCAAACTACTACTCTTAGATATAAATGTGGGTAAATAATCGTTGAGAAGTATTGTTATGAAAATTATTCGCAAATTCGAGAGAAGATCAACTTATTGTATAAATCAAACGCGGACCGGAGTTTACGAAATATGAGAGTGTTTTTCAATGATATCGAGAAAGGGTATGGAGAAATGAATCCACAAGTAATCACCATCAAGAAATGTATAGGAAAATATATTTATTCACTCATACAACTCATCATCTACTTCATCTTCATTCTCCTCGTCTTCATCTTCACAATCCGAAACAATCACTGCCAAGTTTCTACAGATATCTGACTTCGCGATATTTTGAAACAGAGCTGAGTTGAACATGAAACAAATATTTCAAAAATAAACTCACCATTTTCAGATAATCTGCAGTTTTATGTTTATCTTGGTTTATCGAGTTGTTCAGTGCATAGTTAGAACTTTAATCCTGGTTTGATTCCAGGTTTCGCTAAACCATCAAAATCGATGGATTAGGCACTCAATTTGATATAACTGACTAAAATAACATTAGAATATGAATATGAAATAGTATGGAAAAATAATCGGAAATCACTTTCACAAAACTGCTTATGATATAACATAACTGATTGGGATATTATTGAACTGATGAATATCCTAGCTCCTATTAGGGCACCTCATACTTATAGATTACGTGAAAATTATTTCGAGAAATGGTCATATGAAGAATTTGTATTAAGGTTTAGATTATCAAAATATATTGTGAGGATTATTGTGAAATGGTTTCTCATGAAATCGCTAATAAAACTAATTGGTAAGTGAATTATGTAATTTGATACTATTAGGTATTTTTGTGATGATTCCACTACTGAAAATAATTTTTCTGGTAGACATTACATACACCAAGATTACAATGGCACATCCCATTACAGGATTTTCCTTTTCGTGGGAACCAGCTGGGAATCCATCACATCGGATGGTTTGCTCATGAATTTGAATCTATTTTATTGTTTAAGACGCCTTCAATGATTCCGTTTTCCACCAAGCTTTCCAAAAAACCACAGGAAAGTAAGAATCTACTAGTGGAAAGTGTTTGGTTATATTTGACATGAATTAGTAAAATCTCCTTCACTGATGAGATCATGAGCGTAAGTGTTGAATTTTCATTCTCATTGAGGTACATGCGCTCGTTCTCATATCAGTATCTCCTCGTCTCCTCGGATGTTACTGTAGGGTTTTCTGTTTTTTTTCTGCAGTTGGAATAGAAAATTCGTCAACTTCCAATTGTTAAGTAGCCCCGGAGTGCATTTGGTGGTGGTTCTCTCCTTCGTCTGCACTTATGTTCAGATCGGGGAGACCATCACCATTATAGTACCATTATAATACATAAATATTTCCATTTACATTTTTATTTATGCTTGAAAAGCTTTGTCGATAAGTCGAAAAACTTCTGACATTAAAGTATATTTTGACCTCGACTTTGACTTTTCATGAAATAGTTCAGATGAACTGCAAAATCTTGGTTTTCATTATCCATGGTCGAATTTCTACTGAACAACACATTTGACGGTAATCTGGGATTCGACTCCAAACCAAGTTTGATAAATCTTTGGATTTAACCATGGACTGAACAACCGGCCCTTAGAGATGTTTCCTCGTCTCCGACTATCGATTTTATCCCACTATCCAGTGTTTTCTGCACAGGAACTTTTACATTATCTGACGTTTACATAGAGCAACGTTGACTGCTGCCCTCTGCGCACCGACTGAACCGCGCCGCTGTATACTATACTGCGGCGCGCTAGCTGCCGCATTGACAAGGTCACAAGCCGATATTTTTCAGGTTTTAGAATCTCAATGAGTTGAAAGCAGGTACACTTCGGGATAGTTTCCTTTGATGCACTGTCTTCCTCGGTCTCGAATCCCCATATTCCATCAAGGACTGATTTTATTTTTCTTTCCATAGCACAATAATGCGATCAAGATTGACTAGATTGCATTTAAAATTTGTACAAGTAACCAAATTTGTATAAATATTTTCAATAAGAGCAGGGTTTTTTCTGCAAACTGGCTTTCCATTCATGTTGATACGTGCTTTAATCTCTGAGATATTAGCATTTGAATTTATAAACTTCCTCAAGATTTTGTAACCTAAAATATGCGAAGAATTTAAAACACTTGTATTTAAAACCAACATTATTTGGACCGGTTAAACGTTATTGCAATTTGACAATGAAGTATTCCCCTACTCTTCATTTTACTTGCTACAAGTGATAAGACATTATATCAGTAATCACAAGCATTATTTCACGAAGTCAGGAACTTTAATATTATCAATCAATCAATCAAGATATACTTTATTGTCGGAAGAATCGAGTTCTTAAAGACAAAGCATGTGTAAGCAAGTAATGTATAGCTAAAAATAAAAATAGGATAAAAATAACAATATGACACAACTATATCTAAATAAATCTCTAAAATATGGTGTATTCACACATATAGGACATTCGAGAAAATACAAACAGTGGTAAATTAATAAAATAAAATGTTATTATGAACACAAAACAAGTAAAGTCTAGGTACATATAAAAACTAACAAATAATTTATTTTCTATATACAGTCATAACAAGTTCTGCAAGGGTTCCAAGATAATTCCTAAGCAAGGAGAACTGAGCATGTCATAGGTTCGTGGTAAAATAATCTTCTAATTCATAGAATGATTGCTGTACCAGGAGGTTTTTTGTATCCCTTGTGAATTGACTAATACATGTTGTATCCATAATGTTTATGGGCAGGTGATTATACATTTTGATGCCGTTGTATATTATTGAGTCTCGCGCAATATTGTTAGTTGGTCTAGGTAATCTTATTAAGTTACTTCGACGTGTGTTGTGGTGAAACTCATGGGTTTCAAGGAGATTTTTATATTTGTGTATTAGGCTAACGGATTCTAAAATATAAATAGATGTTACTGGGAGTATTTCATGATCCTTGAATAACTGTCTACATGAATCTCTTGGCCTTTTTTTGCAAATATACCTCTTTTATGGAGTACAAAGACATTTTTATGTAGGTAAGAGCTGCATGCACCCCAAAATGCAATCCCATACCTCAAATGTGACTCAATTAGAGCAAAATAGGCGGTTCTGGCTCCGGAGTAATCCAATTCTTTAGATATGATTCGAATTGCGTAGCATCCTGACGATAACTTGTGGCAGAGATTATTAATGTGAATATCAAATTTTAGTTTATTGTCGATATTTAATCCAAGGAATCTTGTTGTTGTTTTGTTGAGAATATTTTCATTGCCCATAGGTAAGTCTGGAATATTACAGCGAAATGTGATTATATTAGTTTTTTATGTTAATTGCCAGGAAATTCGAGTCGCACCATTGTTTTATTAGCACTAACTCTTTTTCAATCTTGTCAAGCAGATGATGCTCTGTTTTGTCATGTCAAAGGAAGGTTGTATCATCTGCAAAAAGAATGATCTTAGCAGAGATATTCGCTTGGATAATATCATTGATATAGAGCAAAAATAACATGGGGCCGAGTACTGAACCCTGTGGTACTCCAAATGCAATATCAGCAATATTTGAGTCAGTGTTACAGCGCACTATTTGACTGCGGTTACTCAAGTAGGATCTTATCCAGTCTAAGCTTGTATCTCTAAAACCATAACGTTCAAGTTTCTGCAGCAGCGTGTCATGATTAACGCAATCGAACGCTTTAGAGAAATCGCAGAATTTCGCAGCAGCGCACTCGCCTGCATCGATATTTCTGTATACTTCTGCCATGAAAGGAAATAAGGCATCATTGGTCCCTTTATTTGGCTGAAATCCGAATTGTTCAGTGAGTATTATATTATTCAAAAGTAAATAGTTTTGTAAGCGTTTCTTTACTAGTTTTTCTATTACTTTTGCAAAACTAGGGATCAGTGAAATGGGGCGGTAATTAGATGGATCACTTGCATTATCACCTTTATGTATTGGTATAACCACTGAAGTTTTCAGAAAGAATGATCTAAATGATATGTTAATTAGTTCTACAAAGGCCAATAATGCTATATTAGGAAGGTTAGGAATAATCTTGACTGATATGTCGTCAATCCCGGAGCAGTTTTTGTTTTTAATATTACTCAAAACCTCTTGGAGTTCAGTAAGGGTTGTGTCAGTAAGCTGGAATTCAATACCCGAATTGATATTTCCCATATAACTCAGAGGTGACCTGGAAACTGGAATATTTTCAGTAAGTTTACGTGCAATATTGCTGTAGTAAAAATTTAGTTTGTCAGGATCTATTGATATAGGCTAATGTGTTTTAGTTTTTCCTCTCAATTCATTCAGTATCTTCCAACATTCTTTATTCTTATTATTAGAATCCTCCAATCTATCTCTGTAATATATGTCTTTAGCTAGTCTAATAACGCTACGATAGATTTTCCTATATTTAAAATAAAAGTTGTGAAAAAAGGCTCATTCGTATATTTGCGACTGGTATGCAAAGATCTCATATTCACAGATGATGTTTTAATTCCAGTAGTTATCCAAGATTTTCAATAGCAATTTTGCAGCTGGCAACTATGCGTATAAATATAAATAATACCAGAATACAAAGCTGCGAGCTTTATCTTCAAAATTACTTAAGATTTATCCGAATTGAACATTTAGGTGAGGAGTTCTAGAACTTTACTTCACGCGCTGGTTGAAAAAATGCACGTTGGCGAGAGCCGGTGCAACACCTGCCCCATTGCGAAAGCATATAACTTCAACAATTTTTTTCAAGAATACCGTGCGATTTCTCAAAATTTTGGTTGGGACAGTTTTTTTGTAAAAATTTGTGCTCTTTCTGAGTTTCAATTTATTTTTTTGATTTAAAATAAAATTTTTGAGATATTTCGAAATTACCTAAAAAATAAATTTCAACGCGTTTTTTTGGGTGGTTCCACCCCCCATGGAAGTAATAATTTTTCTCAGAAGTAATATGCACACTGTGTTCTACAATTTGAAAAAAAATTATGATTGGCCTATAAATAATTAGTATTATTACACAGTATATCGAATGGAAGTTTTGGCCATAGTAATGAAAACTTTCTTTTTGGCAATTCTGAATATTCCATAATTCCGATTAGAAGTTACGACTTCCAAATTCTCCTTTAGTTCATCCTAATGGATTTCAATCGCACTGCCGACTCCGTTTATCTGCTTTCGTGCATGAGTCATTGAGCACATGAGATATGAGTCTCTTTCCGGAATGAAAATCACTATTGAATAATTTTCTAGAGGGATTGATAATGCAATCTGCTTTTCGAAAGTCTTGAGTTGAGATTTCATAGGTAAAATATACCAGGTGAGCACGAGGTGAGGTACGCCCTCCAATTTTTCCATAGTTTTGAACATACAGGTTTCAAATTTGGTTTGTCGCTATATTACTTGAATTTGCTAGTTTTGACTTCACAACTGAGAATTTCCCAGTTCCAGTTCATCAGAATGACCATAAACCTTTTGTTAGGTGACATTCTGTTTTTCAAAATTAAACATCAGTCGAAAAGTGGCGGAGATATAGTTAATTATTTATTTACACAAGGTTGGCCATCAAAATAAAACTAAAATCATCTCTACTGACTAATGGCATCGGCAGTTACCAGAGGATGCTTCGTGGTAAGTTCTCATCAAAAATTTGGGGTCATCATGGAATTGCATCTCCCATTAAAGAACCGCTTGCAACTGTCATTTCTCAATTAGCAGCCTCTTTGTATTTCGTCGTATTGAAAAATGACAAACCGAAGAAACAATGAGGTTCTGTTATGAGTGTTCCCAAAAATGAATGTTCCCAAAAATGAATGTTCTTCAACGAATGCGGCTTTGAATATAAGAAAGCTATACAAAATAGTATATTTCATCAGCAAAGTGAAAGTTCAATTTAGTCAAGAAATCAAAACATTCCGTTTGTTTCGCTTTTTATATTTGAAGCCGCCTTGGTTGAAGAACATATGGTATCATCGGTTGCTTCCAGAATTCTCCAAAACTCTTCACACGAGTAATTGGATAACCCATTCTTTTTTTATATGATGGGAGTTAAAAGAGCTTGTTATCATTTGAGAAATGGTCACTGTGAGCATTTTTTGGGTATTTTTCCGTTTTGAGGAAATGTTTTTTTTTGTACAACTGTCAAAAAAAAAGATAGACAATTTTTTGTTAAAAATCTCAATTTTGTTATTAAAACTATCTTCTTTAAATGCTTCTGCTACGGAGGCAGATTTCCAGCCATCCTGTCGTTTTATGGATGTAATGTTGCCCCCTGCATTGGCCAGAAGAGTTACAGAGCTTCTCCTGAAACATTAGCCATATTTTCTCGAAAGAGGATTTTGAAAGTATATCCAAACAGAATTTTGATAACTACGTCATCGTTTTTGTTGTCGCGAAAATGAATGTTTTTGAAAGAATTACGTCATTACTTCAAAGTTGTCAAGTAAAGCAATAACATAACCACAAACCACATTATGGACATGTTACTATTATTAACACAGCAGAAGGGTACTCGAATAACCCTTTTGATCAATGATCTAATTCAATAGTGGCATGAAGAAGATGAGGAATTCGTAATTATGTATTTTTACTTTTTAATCCCAGCCCAAGTAGTCCCATCAGGGACGAGAATTGGATTACAAATTTTACAGACTATGAATTTTTCATACATTTCCGGGTGTCAAAAAATACATTCAGAAAACTCCTGACTGAAATAAATAATCATGAATTAGGGGGGCTCAATTTAGAAAAACCCATTTACTGGAAGAGGAGAACCCATTTCCCCAGAGTGACAGTTGCTTTTAACAATTTCTTGGTTAGGACAAGGCCATACTTTATTATCTGTCTCAGATATAGTTGAAGTCTCCCCATCCACTGTATTGAAATATTCCGAGGTAATTTCGGATAAGATAATATTTTTGAAGAATAAATATATTGTGTGGCCAAATATGGAGGAGATGGCATATGTGGATATCCAGGTAAAATTAACTCCTAGAGAGTTGAGCATCTAATGAATGAATAATATAGGTAATGTAGCTGTAGTGTAAAAACTAAATATCACATTCCATTCTTTGTTACTACTGTATATTTTTCACCTGTAGGAGTTATTGGGGCCATTAATGGCACAAATGTGAAATTCAAAGCGCCTGCTTCTCAACAAGACAGCTACATAGACAAAAAAATGGATCACAGCATAAAACTACAAGCCATTGTAACGGCAAATAAATTATTCACCAACATTAACGTAGGTTTTTCCGGTTCAGTCTATGATGCTAGGGTAAATATATCCATCTGATTTTCAATTAGAATAACTCTTCATTTTCCACTCATTGATTACCTACTCTGGTATATGATAAACAAATGTTCATTTGAATGTTTCTTTAAATATAACATTGCAGAAGTGTATACTTACTTAGAATATTTTTTACTTGGTGGCAGGATAAATTGTTAAACGAATAGGTATTTTGTTAGTGGTGAGTATCGTAATGAATTATTGTTTTTTTTTGCAGGTTTTTACAAATTCCAGTTTGTACTTGGATATTGTTTCAAATGGAAACCTGAGAAAACATTTTCCTTCAGAGGAATACTATTTGGTCGGGGATAAAGCATATATTAAGCTGGTTGTTAACGCCTTATAAGTAAGTGCACAACAACTTTAACTCTTGCTGCATAATGAAGTTTCAGAAATTGATCTCTATTACTGCAGTTCAGTAAAACAATGACAGTGACACCATTTATTTCAAGAAAGGCATTTTTTGTTCATTAAACATTTCCTCAATTTTTTGCCCAGGTTATTCTGTGATTTTCAAACTTACAGGATTTATTCATAGGAACTATGGAACATTGACTAGGAGGCAAATAAACCATAATACTGCTAACAGCAAGACAAGGATAGCTGTTGAACATATCTTTGGATATTTGAAACCAAGATGGAAAATTTTGAAATACATTAATGTCAACAGTGTTGAAAAAGCAATCAAAGTGATAGCAGCATCCTGCGTTTTACATAATTTTTGTTACCTCAATAAATATTTTTATCCTGAATATGAAGAACCAGAGAAAAATGTTTTAGATGAAGATAATGCACCTGGATATAATATACAGGCTGATGAAGAAGGGGTCATAATGAGGGATAACATATCAAGGATATTTATATAACTGCTTGAAAAAAGTTGTACTTAATGAAATAAATGTATTTAAAAAAAGAAAATAAAAAACTTAACATTCAAGATTTTCCTTAATTAAACAACAAAATTAAAATTGTAATAAACTTAACAAATGTCTTTATAAGTACCAAACAAAAAATATCTAAGGAGTCTTGAAAATCAGCTCAAGTCAATATCAGTGTCCTCCCTTTTTCTTTTTCGATTTTTCTTTTTTGACATATTGTCGTGAATTGGGGTTGATTCACGACTAACTAGGTGGATACTGATCATTCATAGATTTAAAACACTTTAGAAAAATATAAAAACATTAATTTTACTATGTACAAATATGAGATTAAGACGATTGAAATTAATGAAGGAAATAATCAATAAAGAATTAATGAATTACAGAATTGAAGAATCTCTCCTAGTTATTGATTGGATAAATAATTTTAAAAAGATCTTTACTTACAATACATATCGGCATTTACATTTAAAAAATTGACTACCAGATCGAACTATCAGTGGCCTTTTTGAAAACTCTTGTTTATTTTCTCTTGAGGACAAGTTGTGTCTCAAAATAAAATATCTTCGCTCACGTACTGAATTGTAGAAGGTAAAAAGGTTACCCACGTATTGAATGATAATGAAATATTTTAATGTACAGGATGTTCCATATACTTTTGACAATATTATCAATAATGGCCATGGTTTCTTTATGCCGTTTTTCACTCTCTGTGTTGAGGAAATTTCAATTTCGCTGGACGATTCGAAAAATAAGTTATTTTATTTTCTGTTTTTGAACTCAACGTCGTCAAACTAAAAAATGACACCTGACGTGCGTCATACAGTTTGAAACATACTCTCGATGTGATTTTGAAATAATTTCAATATTTGACGTCATTGTTCGAAATAATTCCATCGAGAAAATAGAATGTTTTGAAATTATTTGAAATACTTTCACGAGAAACTATGGCTATTGACTTGTAGCCCTTATACTTGTCTTTTGCAAGCCATTTTCTAATCAAGCTAGGAATTTCTCCTATTTTATTCATCCCTACATGTTGGTTAATACATTTACCTCTTGAATATTTTGAAAATAATCCGTAACTTTTTGTGTGAGGCGGCTGTTCGTAGTGTTGTATCTATACTTGCGGTATATCTCAATATAATCAGAATTTGATACAGTAAACGTTCTTGTGCAATAGGTCTTCGTATCAGGTATTTAAACAATCAATATAAATCCAGCATTTTCAATGGCATCAATAGTTAAATGTAATAATTCTTCACGGCGTCAAGCACCGCTGATACCCAAAATTAGGACAACCTACAAATGAAAAATATTAAAGGCGGATTTAGCGGATTCACAATGCATAATTTAGTGCATATGCGTAATTTTAAGGCGACTTTTCCTGATTTAAAATGCGTAATTTTTCTGCATACTCCATAACAGTTCAACACAGGGCTATCTTTATAAATTGTGAAACGGGTAAATCATTTCAATCGAGTCCCTGTATTGAACTTTGATGGATTAGGTGTGAATTAAAATTACGCATATGCACTAAATTATGCATTGTGAATCCGCTAAATCCGCCTTAAAATTACCACTAATCCTACAAAACTATGATTAAATCTGTACCTTATAAAGTAAATTTGTATCGTTATCATCATTTTGAAAAAATTCATTTCCTCGGTACCCGACGCATTTGTTCGCGGGAACAATTTTGAAAACTTCCTTATATCAATATTCTCCTTAACATTCAATGTACTTTTAAACTTTGTGTAGACACTCCATAACGTAGGAGGTTTTATAGTTTTTTATTTTTCCTCAAAATAGCATATAAGCACATATTCAGAAACCTTTTTTACATGTTTCTTCACAGATAAAAAAGATTTCTTCAATCAAGAATATACATACTCTTGAATAGAATAATCTTCTGAAAAGAACCCAAGTAGCACACCTATATTGGTAAAATATAGGTATAATATTGTGAACATATTGGCGAAATATTTTAAATGCAATATTGGCGAGAAAAAAAATGTGAACATTCGGCGATATTGATCCAATATTACTTGAATAATATTGGCGCAATATTCTCTAAGCAATATTGGCCTCAAAATATTCAGCGATATTGGTAAAACATCGCTGGTACAACATTCTGACAATATTGGCAGAATATTCAAACGTTATATAATTGAGAAGTGAAATGTGAACATTTTGCGATATTGGTCGAATATTGTTTTGACATTTCAAAAATAGTATTGGTGGAATATTCTTGAAGCAATAATGGCCTCAAAATATTTATTGATATTGGTACAATATCATTTGGATATATTGGTGGAAGTGAATAAACCTTGGTTAATTATTAAATGCCTTTTAGTTGATCAAGGTAACACCGGTGTCCACCTTTTGATCGCCATAACCACTGAGTAAGCTGTCTTGAAAACAAGTTATGGGTGACAACTAAATGCGTGTGCACGGAGGTACGGAAATCGGAGATATCCACCTCATCCGGTGGGCTACTCTCCGCACACAGCATCGTCGCAATCCAGCAACTCCGGCACTCTTCTTACTGGATCAGGCAGGAACAGTACGAATTATTTTTAAATGTTGTTGGTGTTAACCAACGACGCTTCATCTATCTAAGCCAGGCCGTAGATTTCTAAAGGAAGCTATGACCTTGCCAGAAATACTAATGACACCAGAGCCATCCGGGCTACCACTCGGTAGGACAACCACGCGAAGGTATGTGGCTCCCGGACGACTGCCTAAAACAGCCGAAAAGGAGCTCTTAAATAGGTTTTGTGCACATTTACTTCGGCCAATGCCGAAGCAAAGTCACTGGTGGGCGGAGCCTATCGGAACTCCGCTCCGAGATATACTCTCCAAGTGAAAATTTTATTTTAGTATTTCTGGCCGAGGTTCACAACAACTCAATGCGTGTGCACGGAGGTACGGAAATCGGAGGTGAGTACCTCATCCGGTGGGCTACTCTCCGCACACAGCATCGTCGCAATTCAGCAACTCCGGAACACTTCTTACTGGATCAGGCAGGAACAGTACGAATTCTTTTTAAATGTTGTTGGTGTTAACCAACGACGCTTCATCTATCTAAGCCAGGCTGTAGATTTCTAAAGGAAGCTATGACCTGGCCAGAAATACTAATGACACCAGAGCCATCCGGGCTACCACTCGGTAGGACAACCACGCGAAGGTCTGTGGCTCCCGGACGACTGCCTAAAACAGCCGAAAAGGAGCTCTTAAATAGATAAGTTGTACATTTACTTCGGCCAATGCCGAAGCAAAGCCATGGTGGGCGGAGCCTATCGGAACTCCGCTCCGAGATATACTCTCAAAGTAAAATTTTTATTTTAGTATTTCTGGCCGAGGTTCACACTCCCCCCATAAAAGGAATCGCTTTGCGTAGGGATGAAACGTCGTTGGTTTGTCCTGAAAAGGACCCTTTCTTCTCTTTTTAGGCTCTTAGCCTTCTTATTTCCTATATTCACAATATATACATGCTGTAAGAGAGCCTAAAAAGAAGAGAAATGATTAGTATTGATGAAACGTCGTTTGGTACTGCTCCTGGCTGTCCAAACTCGTAGATGTTATGAAGTTTTCAACTTATCGTAGGGATTCCAGGATACTCCTTTACGAGACTTTCATGTAACGGAATGTTACATATTTCCACATACGCTCATCATCCAGCTTCTGCAAAGGTGCCACATACTTCGCCCTTGCTCACTGGCTAAGGACAACCAGCCGTTGGTGAGGCAACATTCGTTGAGTCGAATTACCCCAGCACTAGGCATGGCAACAACTGCCTGGCTGCGGGAATACGATGAACATCGAACCCACGAAGAAGTCGGGCATCTTCACTTCCACTGGTATTACTTGCTTCAGAATCGTCTCGAAAGTGCATCCAAGAAAACTTTCCAAAAAGTCCTTCCAAGTCCGGGTTACTGGAATTTTCGGGCCCTGCCTCCCACTGGAGTGCAACGCAAATGCATCCACAAATGCTAGGCCCCACGTTGGGCGCCATGACAACTAAATTCATGTGCACGGAGGTACGGAAATCGGAGGTGAGTACCTCATTTGGTGGGCTACTCTCCGCACGCAGCATCGTCGCAATCCAGCAACTCCGGAACTCTTCTTACTGGATCAGGCAGGAACAGTACGAATTCTTTTTAAATGTTGTTGGTGTTAACCAACGACGCTTCATCTATCTAGATTTCTAAAGGAAGCTATGACCTGGCCAGAAATACTAATGACACCAGAGCCATCCGGGCTACCACTCGGTAGGACAACTACGCGAAGGTATGTGGCTCCCGGACGACTGCCTAAAACACCACCACCATGCACCCCCTAAGGTTGAGGCCCGGAAGGATGAACTCCCCAGCACTCGTACGTACTCGAAAGCTCACCCCCCCTATCCACCACCCCTGCTTGTTAAAGCGGTTCCTCATCCTGATGACTGGCGATCAGCAGAATAAAATCTGACCGTTTGATATGGAGTGCCCAGCCAATTCTCGGCTTGAAGCTCCCTTATATCTGACATGAGTTGACTTTTTAAACAATGACTTTACTTTACTGTGCATGGTGCCCCCCTGAAACTGGCTGAAGGCCTGAAAAAACTCTCGGCTGAGGGCCGAGTGCTGTGTGCTGAGTTAATTGAAATTGAAATTATTACTTGGTCGGTTCTTCGTGGATCTGAAACATAAAAGCATGATTAATCGTGATTTGGTGCCTGTTGAAGTAGACGTTGGCGTCGCCGAAGGTCTCGCCTCCGCCGTACTTCTTCAGGGGTATCGTTGTCTCCTTGGTTTACTGGACGTCTGTATTTGTCTCTGTCTCTGTCGTCTTGCTCACGTCTGTTCTCGTGGAGCTCCGTGAGCAGCGGGTTCGTGTGGGTCTCTACTCTGTCTAGAGTAGTCCCCACATGTTGTCTGATCAGTCTGTCGATATAGTCCGGGTGGATGTCTAAGTCTCGATATATGAACCTGTTGGGCATATATTGTGGTGCGTCTGTTGCCGTCCTCAGACAGACGTTGAAGAAGGCCTGTATCTTCTGCCTATAACTGTTCGCGCACTGCCCCCAAGCAGTGGATGCGTACAATATGATAGGCAGAAGAATTGTCTTGATGAGGCGTAGTTTCAACTCGAGTGCCATGTTGCTCCTACGTCCGATGAGTGGGTACAGCTTATGCCTTGCGGCTTTCGCTATAGCTAATCTGTGGGAGACGTGCCTCTGAAACGTGAGTTTCTTGTCCAGGGTTACTCCTAGGTAAACGGCTTCGTCTACCCATGGAATTCTCTCGTCGTTCATAGTAACATGGCCCTCGGGTGTCCTACGTCGCCTCGTGAACAGTATGGCCTTGCTTTTGTCTGCATTGATTCCGATCTTCCAACGATTGAACCGCGGTTCCAGCTTGTTTATCTGAAGTTGCAGCTTCGATGTTACTCCTCTCTCATGAGATGACTCAGCAAAGATTGCCGTGTCATCTGCATAGAGAGCAAGTTTGGTCATGGGGTTGTCTGACATAGGCATCTCTGCAGTGTAGATCGAAAACAGGTGTGGCGACAGTACTGCTCCCTGTGGTACTCCTGCTTCTAGCCTCCTTCGTGAAGAGAGAGCATTTCCGACTTTGCATCGGTAATGTCTACTCCTTAGGAAGGAGTCTATCAGCTTGACCATTGGTATGGAGTATCCGGCATCAACCAGTTTTGCGATCAGCCCATCGTGCCAAACTCTATCGAAGGCCTTGGAGACGTCAAGGAAGACTGCTCCTGTAAGATGTCCTCTTCTCGTGCGGTTCCAGCTCTGGATGGTGGCGTCCACTATCCGGGTGACCTGGAGTTCTGTTGAGTGTTCCTGTCTGAAACCGAATTGCTCATCTGGTAGGATGTTCAATTCTTCAGACATTGTCTCAAGTCGAGTCCTGATCACCCTTTCTGCGACCTTACTCATGGCAGGTGTTAGGCTGATGGGGCGGTGGTTTTGCGGGAACGTGTGGTTCTTGTTGGGCTTCGGAATCATGATGACCGTAGCTTCTTTCCAGCTGGATGGAAAGTGTCTAAGTCTGAGTACAGCGTTTATGATGTTTGTCAGGGCTGCTAGTCCTTTCCTAGGTAAGGCTTTTAGTGCCCTGACTGGTATGTCGTCTGGGCCCGGTGCTTTCCTGGTCTTGGCGTGTCTAAGTATGGCCTTGATTTCCTCTGGAGATGTCGGCTCTAGGAGAATGTCTGAGTCGTCAGTCCTTCTGAGTCGTCGGATCGTCTGGTCTACGTGCGTTTCCGTGTCCTCGACCTCATCGGTGTAATCGACCTCGTTCTCACGGCACTGACGTTCGAAGGAGTCCGCAAAAGCTTCTGCCTTGTCCGTCTCCGTGAAAACGATGCCCATCTCACCATGAAGTGGGGGGCACGGTTTCCTTCGGCCGTGTCTGAGGACTTTCTGAGTCCTCCATAGGGAGTTGTCTTCGGCGTCGAGTTCGTCCAAACGTTCAGACCATTGTCGCTCTCTGAGTTGCTTCAGCTCTTCTCTCAACCGTCGAGACACGTGGTTGAGCTGTCGCTTGTCATCGGGCGTCAACGTTCTCTGGTAACGTTTTTTCTGACGTCGTCTTAGCCTGATCAACTCCCTGACCTCAGGTGGGATCCCTCCTTGAAAGTCGAAGTTTGTCGTCTGTATGTCTCTTGAGCACCGTTCCATTGCTGTCAGTATTCCTTGTCTGAGTTCGGTCACCGCCGCCTCTAGTTGTCGTGATGTGTCGATCCTGGGGATGTTAATTTCGTTGTGGACTGCCCTTTGGAATCGTGACCAGTCCACTATCCGCTTTGTCGTGTGCACGATTTCCGCTTCTCCCTCCCCTATTGTTAGTAGGATTGGATTGTGGTCTGATGATCCCTCGTCCAGTACAGAGATGTCCACCAGAGTTGGAATACTCTGTATGAGGGCTATGTCCAGAATGTCCGGGTGTTGGTCTTCCCTCCCAGGATAGTGAGTAGGTTCGTGTGTCGCCGTCACTGCAATGTCGTCAAAGTCTGGTAGTAAGTTGTCAGATAGGTCTCTGCCACGTGGGTTGGTGTTGCGGCAGTTCCAATCTCTAGATTTCGCGTTGAAATCTCCTATTGCCACCGTTGGGTGGTGGTCAGGAAAAAGTTTCTCCAAGTCCGTTTTCCTCAGGTTGGGGCCTGGAGGAATGTAGACTGAGGAGACTCTTAGGAGATTGATTCCGTCTACTTTCACTCTGATCGCTACCGATTCGCCGAGTGAGAGTTCCGGAAGCATGTCCTCGTTATATTCCAGGTCTGATTTTACCAGGAGGAGCGAGCCACCTGCTCGAGCTCTGGGTCCTGGTCTGTCATTCCTGTAGCATGTGTATCCTGGCATGCCAAATTCCTTGCTTGAGTTCAACCTGGTCTCTTGTAGTGCCACCACGTCTGCCGAGATTCTGGAGATAAGTTCCAAAAGTTCATTTTTGCGCTGGATTGCGCCCTTTGATGTTCCAAGAACATATCTGCAAGATCTTCGGAATCCGTGCTGGCATTATTGTCCCGAGGTTGTGGCCATGGCGCTGATAACCGCCAAGAGTTGGGTAAGTACCTGTGGGGGTACTTTTATCAGAGTTTCGAGAATAAGTGCCTGAGTTTTTGCGGCCTCAGTACTTTCATCTCGTCGTGGAGGGCCCCATTTTGGTAGTGCCGTTTGTGGTTGTGGACCATTTCTGGGCGCTGGTCCCTGCCTTGGGGCTGCTGGTCCCTGTCTCTGTTGAGTTGGTCCTTGCCTTTGAGGTTGTCGCGTTGCAACCCTTGGTTTGGGGAACTTTGGGCATCCCCGGTAGCTAGCTGGGTGGCTACCCCCACAGTTGGCGCACTTTGCCGGTTCCTCCCTGGCCTTAGTGCATGTGTGCGTGGCGTGGTCGCCTCCGCACTTCACACATCGGGCTTTTGAGTGGCAGCACTTTTGTGCATGCCCGAACCATTGGCAATTGTGGCATTGCGATACTTTTCCTTTTTGAGGGCGCTGAGCTTCGACTTTGACCTTGAGGTCAAGTACGTCCTTTAAATCGAAAATTTCTCGATTCGCTCTGGGAACTTTAACTAGGAACAGTGGGAGCACTGCTCTAGTTCTCCTTGAGGTCATTCTGTGGCATTCAATGACCTCGTAGTTCCTTGCCTCTAAGTCCTCCTTCACGTTCTCCGCCGTGATGGAGTCTGGAATACCTCTGATTACCACATGCAGAGGTATTTCTTTCTTCAGCTGGTATGTGAAGAATTCCAGCTTGATTTCTTCAAACAGCTTGGTGGCGCTTCTCCAGTCTGCTTCACTATTAGTGAACAGATGGATTCCATCTTGTCTCGCTTGGGCTTTGAAAAATCCAATTTTCCTATTCCTTAGGATTGTGGATATTTTCAGCCATTGGGACTTGTCCCTGATGATCACTGCAGGGGGTTTTTTGGGGCCCTTGTTGTCCGAATTTTCCGGGATGGTCTCCATGCCACTTGTGGTCCCATCTTCGGATGTCGTTTGGACGGTTGCCGGTGTTGGGGTGGGTGCCGGTGTTGGGGTGGGTGCCGGTGTTGGGGTGGGTGCCGCCTCCGTGTGTCGGATGGTTTTCTTCCTGTGGCTGACTACTACGAATCTGGCGTCGTCCTCTTCGTCAGATTTTTCGGAAGAGTCTCCGTGTTGTCTCTTCCTGTTTCCGGTGCCTACGGGGTTTGGCGGTTGGGGGATGTTTTCAATGACGTCCATGTCATTGGATGTTTGGGGGGTGGGGACAACTGCTGGAGTGCTCTCAGTTGCAAGTATTGCGGGCGAAGCAATACTACTTGCTTTGAGAGCGTTTATCTCCGCTTTCATCGCTAAGATGACCTCAACGAATCTCCTCCTCTCGTTCTCGGCCTTCTCTGCCTCTCTCTTGAAATGAGCTGCCTGCTCCTGGGCTACTAGGAGTTGTTGCCTCAGCAACGACTTCGTGTTCTCCTTCTTAGGAGTCGTCTCCTCATTGCTGCTGCTGGTCGACGGTTTTCGGAAATTCTCTCTGTCGAGAGACTCCGATTTCCGTCGGGATTTCCCCATCCTTCTTCACTAACTCTTCGTTTATTAGAACCGAATTCTTTCCATACGAAGAAGGCTCTAAAAAGAGCCTCTGGCCGAAGCCAGAGTTACGAAAAAGGGGGTACGCAAATCTCGCTTCGAAAAGCTGTGATTCTGCCAAGTGTTCCTATAAAAAAGGTTAATGATTAGTCATTACCACTTACCCAAATCACAGCCCTTCTTGGTATAGCCCTGGCTCGTTCAGGTATGACCCGTCCCTTGCCGTAACTATTTCGCTTCGTCTCGCTTAATGACTTCTCATTCGCAACACACAAACAATTTAATCAGGTAGTCTAGGGAGCTTCTGAATACACGTCTGCTCGCTTCGACTAATGATCGAACTATGCTGCTGCCGAAAAGGAGCTCTTAAATAGATAAGTTGTACATTTACTTCGGCCAATGCCGAAGCAAAGTCATGGTGGGTGGAGCCTATCGGAACTCCGCTCCGAGATATACTCTCAAAGTAAAATTTTTATTTTAGTATTTCTGGTCGAGGTTCACATGGGAAGTATTTTATATACTTCCGTAAGTTTTAGAGGACTTTCTATATGTAGAGCCACCTAGCGGATTTTTATCCAGGTTTGATCATGATATAATTTGAATATGTTTCATTGAATATTCGGCTAATATTCGAAATTCATCTTAATCTAGATGTAGGAAACAATATGTACACAATATTGTTTTAACGATGTCGGTAAATATTATTGAACCAATATTGACCAAATATTAATTAATAAGATTTGTTGAATATTGGCAAAATGATATTCAACCAATGTGTAACCACACTTGGATATACAATATAGTTCTTATTCCTAGAATCGATATGAGGGAAATAATGAGATTGCAATATTTATCCTAGATGTTGAAAACAATGTGAAGACAAAATTATTTTATCGATATTGGTGAATATCATTGAACCAATATTGACCCAATATGACTTATTACAATTTTTTGAATATAATTGAAATGATATTCAACCAATGTGCTATCAAACTTGGAAATACAATATAGTTTTTCATCCCTAGAATCGATATGGATATGGAATATTAGGATTGCAATATTTATTCTATATGTGAAAAACAATATATGGACAATATTATATTATCGATATTGGTAGAAATTATTCATCCAATATTGACCCAATCTTACATATGACAATCTACATTCAAAACAGGTTCAACCAATATTCCACCAATATTATTAATTCACCTAATATTGTTTTTTGAATATTCACCCATATTGGACCAATATTGTTTTTTCATTTACAATATATCCATATTGGCCCAATGTATAATGTGCTACCTGGGAATAATCATTTCTAATCAATGAATATACTCCCATTTCAAGCTGATTGAGATGTTTGGTTCTTTACATAAATTCTCTTGAAATGAATTTGCTTGCATTGAAAACATTATACTCTTCATCCTACAAAACATTCACATTAACTCATTGTGAAACATAATCCTCTTAACACAAGAATATAATTCCTTGGTAGATACCACTACCCGTGCCACGTGACACATTCAACCAATGAGCAATCAAAGCAGCTGGCGACACCGCGACCTGTGAATACGACTTCCATTTCGACCATTTCATCTAGTTTGACCATTTGGGTTGGAGGTTATGAGGCTATGCGTACGGATATGAATGTTAGTTTTGTGTCTAGTGGAAATTGTTTCTATATACAATAAAAATGCAATTTCGAAAATTGAATTATGCTCATTACGGGCCAGTTGTGAAAATGAGTGAAATATATTTTGGTCTTCTACAGTTTTGTGTCTAAAAGCGAGTGGCGTTGTTTATGTATTCAATCAAACTGCAATATGCGTCACTACTAACTGGTTTTATTGCGGATACAGTTATCAAACTTAAAACTATTCTAATATAAAACCATTATTTATACCTAATTTGTTCGTAATTGTGAATCTATGCTTTGTTCAATCTATTTAATGTTGCCAAAATGAAAATGGCTTCCATCTCAACCTCCAAGTTGATAGAAGAATAGTATTCAATATTGAAATTGCAATATTCTTGTCTCAACCTACTCCCATGATTCAACAAAAAAAAGTGCCCATTATTGAAGCTAAAATATTCTTGCCTCAACCAAACTATGAAGGAAGTGTTTATTTGTTTCAAAATATTTTACCTACGAGCGTGCGGAAAAGTAACTTTTCCGCACGATTCTTCGTTTTGGAAGTTCTACTTTTCCGCAAGATTTTTGATTTTACGCAAGATTTTCTCTTTAAAGCACAATATTTTATTCAAGATTAGTATATTGTACAATGAGCATGAAATGACATACATTTCCCACGAGTAGGTAGGTATATGAAATTTTCTAGTACGAGCGAATTATTTTTTTCATAACAGATTCTATCAAAAACGCTCATGTCGTCATTGAATATACAAATATTAAAAATATAACGAAAATTGAACAGAAAGTACTTTCATCGAATTCAAAACAAAAACAAAAAAAAGTAACTTCCCCAGGATTCGAACCACCTACCCAATTAACCATTAACCAGAGTAGAACGACTGCTCCCTTTCTTTGCCAACTGAGCTATTTCAGATATTAATTTAATTGCTATAATGTCATATTAAATCCTGTCAAATTTTAAATATCACTATTTATTTTGATGATATCTTAATTACTTTATATTTTGAAATTAATTTTATGAAAATTACGGAATATCGGAAAGATATTATCAAACAGTCGTTAATAGACTAGATTCGATCTCACATTATGAATCTGGCGGAAAGATAAAATCATGCGGAAAAGTAACTTTTTCTACATTCATGCAAAAAGCAAAACTTTATTGAACTATATTCAGTGGAAAAAGAAGTTCTTTATTGCACTAGTGCAATAAAGTTTTTATTGCACTCATCTGTCATTCTACTTCAACGTGCTGTCATCATGACAAACATATAAACGTTTAAACCTACTACATATTTAGCAGATATTCTGTGAGATTGGCAATAGGTACTTCACTACGAAATATTCATATTGAAAATTGCACCAATTGTTCATTCATTCACTTTCAAAATTGAGGTTAAAAATAAAGTTTGAGTTGAATTGTTCGTAACGTATTAGTTCCTGTTTCAATGCAAATCGATATTAATAATAAAGTATTCAAGTTGCGCTTTTCATTTTCCTACACCTAGTGCCGCACCTCAGTAAATAATTTTTTGCTTTTTGCATGAACGTAGAAAAAATGTTGTATGCAACTCGTGCAAAAATTGTTTATTGCACTCGACGTGTTGTCCAACTCGGCCTAACGGCCTCGTCGGACAATTTCACGTCGAGTGCAATAAACATTCACTTTTTGCACTTGTTGCATAAATAACTATTTTCTACAACCACACTCCAAAACATGCTTTTCTGCATAGTTTTACGTTCGCAAACATGATTATTTCTCACAATAATTGAAATTTGACATTAGTGTGCCGCAAAGTGACATTTCTGTGCCACAAAGTGACATTTCTGTGCCAAAAGTTTTCAGTACCTAATTTCTAAGCAATACAGTTTTCGTGACAGCAAGGTGAAAGTATATTTTGAAAATTCTGCATTTCGAAGGGATATTCGATCAAGCAACTTCAAGAATGAATAGACAAAGTCTATTGGTTTATATAATATGAGGGAAATTGTCAAGGGTTATATAACAAGACCTTGATAAATAGTCGACTATTTTTATTGCATCTAAATTTCGACTGTATTTTATAATAATTTAACGAGACATTATTTTGGCATTAATAATCTGATGAGAGCCCGAGAGCGAAGCTCGAGGGCTTTCATCTCTGATTATTAATGCTAAAATAATGTCGAGTAAAATTAATAAATACAAGAGAAATTTAGCAGCAATAAAATAGTCGACAATTAATCAAGGTCGTGTTATATTTGTGAAGATTATTTCTTGAATCTACTTCTTTATATCAGTCATATGAATGAATGAAAATTAAACAATTTGGAATAATTTATTCAAAATATCAAGAACAAAGCACAAAATCTAAACAAAAACAGCACCATCTTTATAATTTATCAATTGAAATTAAAAACACAATTATTGTATGTGACAGTATTAACCGTAGAAGGTCCACATTCATTTTCTTATACAGCTTCAACACGATTGATTTTATTTGACGTTTAATATGTATTTATTTAGAGTACTGTCAGATGCTCAGGCTCCTTGATATGAGTAACATGCTGAATAGTCGGTGACTATTGTGCATCGTGTAAATAGTCGCTAATAGAGCGTGTTGATTGGTCCTGTCAAACAGGAAACAAACGTATGATTGGTTGATGACTGATATTTAATAGACGAAGGAAATAATCGTACAAATTCATAATATTCTGAACAAAAATCATCGACATCACTACTGCTGTCTCAAATACCCACATACACACTATCCATTGCTAGGCAACGGAGCAACATCTATCGAATTATTTGAATGTCAACAAGCATAAAATATTCGTAAAGTATTCTTGTCCCGTCATTTTTTAATGAGATTGAACTAAAATGGATAGCGACAGTTCTTAAATTGAAAATACTCCGCCAGAACTAAGAGAACAAGTTAATTCATTGTCATTGAATTTACTACCTTCAACTTCAAGAGGAAAATATGAAAATGGATACAAACAGTTTATAGATTGGAAGGAAAAACACAAAACTAAAAGTGTTTCCGAAAATTTAATTTTGGCATATTTTGAAGAACTATCCAAATCAAGAAAAACCTCTACTCTCTGGTCAATATATTCAATGCTAAAATCGACTATTAATATAAGAAATATCAGAAAAAACACGAATGAGAGCGGCTTCAAATCCTCTCCCTCTTCCCTTGCTTCTCTTGGACATCATAAAGCTAAGAATGAGTCACTGACATTTCATTCCGTCTTATAGTATAGTATTATTTTTAGCAAAAAGGGTGTTGTAAAAAAAGTATAGAGCAGAAATGCAATTTCTCACTCGTTTGAATTGCAGCACTCGCTTGCGCTCGTGCCGCAACTTTTTCAAACTCGTGGATAATTAGCACTTTTCTGCACTTGTTGCACAATATACTATTTCCGCACTAGTGCTGAAAAGTAACTTTTCCACACGATTTTTATATTGTTGAAAATAAGGATATTTAGGACTAACTAAATGATCTATGTAACTATTCTGTCTTATGTGTCATTTTGTAGCATTATTATAAAATCTTGTTTTATAAAAACATTTTTTTTTTATAAATAAGGTGGACAAAAACACTCGTAGGAAAAACATTGTACCTAACTCTTGCGGAAAACGTCTTTTCCGCCCTTGACGGCTTGCCCGAACTCCGCGTCGTTCGTGCAACTGCCGTCGCGTGCGAAAAAGTACTACTTTCCGCACTTGTTAGATAAATAACTATATCTTGTAAGTGTGCAAGAGGATTTCGTCAAAAAATCAAACTAATATTTTGTTGGACCTATCTGTTTGAATCAACGCAATTATGCGTTGATGCAAAAACTCCTTTTATCAGTGTTGTCACACCATTCGTGAAATTGGTCATATGTTTTCTCATATATTAACTTGGATTTGGCCGGTAACATATTAGATAATATTGCATATGCTTTCTCAGATATATCTGATGGGATATCACTACCCAGGAAGCACGGTGACGTCAAAATGACGTCCTAATTTGCTCAAATAATTGACTAACTGACGTCATGAAGTGATGTCTCAAAGACTCTGAGAAGACGTCAAAATGTCACAGCCATTGAACGTCATTAGCAGGATGTCATTCTGACGTCTGAAAAGAAGACTATAAATGACGTCATTTTGAAGATCTACAAGACCATTTATAGACGTCAGTCAAATGACCAATAAATGACGTCTTATGAAGGACTTCCACAGTTCCTAGTTTCCATGTGGAAATTGATAGTTTTAGAGGAGTAGAATAAAATAAACTGAAGAACAATATTACATTTAGGAAATTTCAAATATAAAACATTACAGGATGTTGTAGTAAACTCACATTCAATATCAATTAACAGTGCATGAAATATGATAGATCATAGAAAATTGTCCATTTTTGTGAAAGAATTTCATCATATCCCAAAGACTTCAATTCATCAGCAATCCTGGGAGCTCCTACTCTATACCAAAATCGCAGTTTTTCGGTATTCTTCATGAATACTAACCTATTCCTTACAAATATAGACTGATTGAATGGAACTTCCAATCTTCTTCAGCCTGTACATCCGTGATGATAATTCATCGAAACTCCTTTGGTTTTTCAATGGCGGCCACAACACTTTCCGTTTTCTAAGCTTTAGCCACCTTTTGTCTTTCTCGGAAAACTCTACCAGTACGTAGAACATTATTTGTTGATTGGTCCAATTGAGTAACAGCAAAAAACACAAATATGTTAGCACCAAACCACCGAACAAACCAACACAGCAGCAAACCAGAAAAAAGATGTTTCTTCATGCTGAAGGCAATGACATTCGACGAGGTAAAACATAATCCAAAACCAGCAACTCGTACCGTACCGACGCGGCGGACCGAATCCAGCCGAGTCCGACCGACAACCCATGCTGCCGCGAAATAGTTGCCAGGTCCAGGTCAAAGAAACCATAATTTTATTTCATGAAATTATTTTAAGATGATCAATAACTTTTTCAGACTTGACCCATCGACAACATTTTTGTAATAAGAATTTAATTGACAGAATTAAACAAAAGACAAAACAAAAATAAAATGTTCTTGGGAACAAATGTATATCAATAGAACGTATGAGTATTTTTAGCCCATCCCAACTTTTTGATTTTCGAGAACATTTTTACACTTTCAGAAATATTACATGATTTATGACAATTTCTTATTTGACATTGGTAATTATGAAAATGACGACTCATCTCATTGGAATTTGTCATCTACTACTTACTAATTGTTGAAGGTACTCTGAAATTCTAGTCCAGAACTCTATCAGCCTATTTGCTCTTCATATTCCGTCATGAATTCAATAGGTTTGTTCTGTTCCTCTAATTGAAAGTTATCTTGAGTGTTTGATTCGTGAGAAATATTTTTCAGTATTTGCAACGCTGTCCGCTACCACGGCTTTCGGCCTGAGTGTTTTCAACAAGCGTCTACGTCTCCCAGCAACTCAGCGATTGGTCACTGTAATAGCGGGAAGTTTAAATGACAAGACAGCTCATGCACTAAGTTGAAAATGCGTTAATTACTAACCAACTTCACCTTACGAACCTTACGTAAACAGAATAACCATACAAAATTGTTACAATATAAGAATTATTTATCCATATTTCAGTCGGGACGTACCCGCAATGTATCGGAACGCTTCATTCAACCAACCCTGAATCATTTTTGGCGAAAAGCGCTAACAGGAGGGGTCCAGAATTTTATAATCATGATTTCTGAAATGATTCTCAGTTACGGACTCCCATGTCGATAATTTTCCAATAACGAATAGTTGACTTCGCAGGAACATCATCATGACCTCCACGAAATTCGTCAATTTGACGTCAAGAAATAAGACGTCATTCAGAGGTCTTATTGTGGTCGAGGACATCACGGACCTAAAGGGACTCCAATGAGACGTCAATAGGACGTCATTTCACTAACCTGTGCTATCTGGGTACATCTATCATAATCAACATCCATCATCTCGAAAATAACTTGAAATTGAAGCAACTACGAGCAAACACAGTCAAATAGTCAAACACGAGGCGTGCCGACAAACCATTTTTATAGTAACGACACAGAAATACCACTGGATGCTGTGAAATTGTATTGGAAGTATTGATAACATTGAAGATAACATGTACGGAAAAGAGAAGTATTATTTAGTTATTTTGAACTTATTTTTCAGACAGGAACAATTTTTGAAAATGATTTCACTGAAAACATTTAATGATATTTTCAAGGCAAGAGTCGTTTAAAAGCGGTAGCTTATCGAGAAGAAAAACAACGTCAAGATGTATTGAAGTATTTATCTTTAATATATTTCCGACGATATTAATTCACAATCGCAGTTGAACAAAAAGTGTTGTTCGTATTTCGTGTATAAAATTCGTGTTTTCATGGCAAATTCGAGAGAATTTTCGGCCAAAAATAAATACTCCCATGTGTCACTGAAAAAACAACCATTTAACGCACTTTACACCTACCAAAACAAATAGTATATTGTGCATCTAGTGCGTGAAGTATACTTTTTTACGCGAGTGTGGAAGTTTGTGGAACGAGCCGCAGGCGAGTTTCACAATCCGCACGAGCGTAAAAAAGTCTTCACGCACGTGGTGCACACTATACTTTTTCTACGACCTTTTACTTAGAGATTGAATTAAAGGAAAATTTGACTAATTTTCTTTATTACAATAATAATTATTATGAACAGTTATATTGCAATTTTGTAAATTGTCAAAATGTACATTTACTTTCTCTTTCTCTACAAAATTAGTGCTGCTTGTACTGTTGGTATTGACAACACAACTACGATTATTCTCAGTTGTTAACATTTTATTGCAGACATCTACCTTTTTAGTTAGGAATTCTTCCACGTAGGCTTCTGCCACTGAGGATGATTTCCAGCCGCCGTGTTGATGGGAGTACTTCAATGCTACCTAGACCAGCGACCGGTGTGTGAATTTGTATTTACTCTTATGGCACCGGTGCGTGAAATAAATCCCATAAGAAAAGCATGGCACTTCACACACCGATTCGTGAAATGAAGCTTTACACATTTTTATCGATGTGTGACGTTAGTAATTCACATACGGGAGTAGAATAACTATTTTACACGGATCGGAATTCACTATCGATTGTGGTCCCAAAATTGATCTCAAAATCACAATTCCACAACTTGTGGACGTTACAGACAGTACTTTCTGTAAACTGACCAGCAACTTTTTTTCTCCGGTTTTATATTTGGGATACTGTTCATATCATACATGCAGATGAAACATGCAGACAGTGGATGATTCCCTGACCCTCAATATATAACAGAATATATCGATTCAAATGAACTCTGACTCAATTTATCATATCCGCAAGGGCAGACCAGACCTGTCAGTTATGAACACCTTATTCAGCATTTTCCTTCCATTTTGCTAGACCTGTGTGAATTAATTATGATTATCAAAAGCATTTCGAATGTTTGCTCAGCTTGAAGAGAGTGAATCCAACAAAAAACAAGGCACGAATTAATTGAAAAAAGGTCTCACCTTGTATTTATTATTTAGGGGAAACGTTTTGCCCAAAGGCGAAGAAATAACGACGTTTTTGAACGACAGACTGAAACCTCTTATAATTCACATTTTGGAATATGATACGGGCTCTAGTGCTTTGGGTACCTTTTATGGCATTGATTCCGTCATTATATCGTTTCTACATTGGCAATCCGCTAGGTAAGTGAATATTATGTGGATTTTATGGGTGAACTACTGAAAGTTCAACTTTCTTCGGATGAACTGAATAATGGTATGAAGGATAGTAGAGTGTGGTTGGAATCCGTTTGAAAATCATTTATTGATATGATATAATGAAAATTGTATTTTATTTTCAATTTTATTGAATGATATTTGTTGTTTTCATTAGAAATGTAAAATTCTGTTTGTTGTGAATAATAATTTCGAAATTTCATTTGCGCAATCTTTTTCACATGTATTTCTCACTCTCTCTTTTACCTTCTTCTAGCTCAGATCGGGTCGCCAATGAACATGAATTATTCTACCTCTGCAGGTTGGTTCCAGTAAAGTCCTGTGCAGTTCCTTGATGTCAAAAATATGTTATAAAATAATCAATTGCAGTGGTACTCCAACTTTGGTACCAATTTGATTTCAATCTATTTCCTTTTTCAGATGTTGAACTTTGCAAAATTCAAATTATCAAATACCAATTATATAAACCAATCAATAGAGCATTTTTTGCTAAAAAAAATACTATTGGAAAACCGACTAAACCATCACATCGAAGTCAGTCCGAAGTTATATTCTGTTATAATTTTGACTCGCAACTGACATTTACTAATTTGTTATAAACATTTGAATAACAAAAAACGTGTTGTTTAAAATTGTTTTGCTTATAAAATGAAAACCAATGAAGCAATTTGGTTCCTCCAATGGAAAGAATTGTAGATAATTGAAATACGAACAAAACGGTATTTTCTACGACACTTCCAGATCATTAGTAACGGAGGAAAACCGGAAAAACCGGAAAATTTTACGATTTTTTTGAAAATTCATCACTCCGAATTTTTCAGGAGATAGGGCTAGCCCTTCTCTTGAAACTATAGAATCATGTGTACTGTGTGTGTGCACAAAACAGGCTCTGCAATTTGATTATTTTTGCACTATCTTGCAGCCTGCTTGAATGCTCTAGTGATAGGCCGATTTCAATTTCTAAAACAGATTTTGAAAGTTGAAGTATAGTACCACAAAATGTATATTCCCACTTTGCGCTAAAATGCTGCAAAATGGGTGAAAAATGCTTGCAAACATGACTGAAAATTGCCGAGCTGGTGAAAGCGGTCGAGTGGTAGGAGTGAACTGGTGATGAGGGGAAGCTTATTATCACGTAACCCGTTCATTAGAAGAATACCCCTCATCTCCAGGACTCTCCTATGGAAAGTCAGCGAAGAACTGATATTGTTTATGGAGGTTTCAAAATGTTATCAGGAAATTTGATTGCAATTTCGATTACATTAGTATTGTGGTTGCCGCTGATGTCTAGTCAGCACTTGAATGCCGTGTTAATTTCGTTTCATCAGCATAAAAATCTACCTCAGAATGAGATACTGCATTGTTGAAATTTTCAGTGTATAAAATGAGAAGTAGTGGTTTGAATATAGAGCCCTGTGGAACACCTCTTGAAATGTTCATGGGATCAGAGATATTATCGCCTATTTAAATTCTGTTTTCTGTGATTCAGGTAACTCCAGAAAAACTGCACTGCATCAAAATAGCAAACTCAATATTATGTTTGATAGTAACGAAGGCTTTTGAAAAATCTAGTAGCACAAAAGCTGTGGCTCTTTTGGTATCCATTTCCCTAAATATATCACCAGTGATCATAATTCTCTATTATTGCTACTCATGGGGTACATGGAAAATATCTCAACCAGAATCTGATGTTAGTTCAGTGATATGAAAATCCATGAAATGTTTTTCCCGATTTTCCACTTTTCAGTTGGTTATAGTGAGTAATGGAAAAGTGATACGTTTCAACTCTCTGCAGTAGTTATTCTGGAAATCCGCCGAGCATTATATTGAAGAATAATAGTTGATGATATTGCCACCTACACATAACACGGGGCATAGGATCATTCTGAAAATTTGGTTTCTCAAGTAGTTGCTCTTGGTCTATCGACCAAAAATATTTTCGACAATGCGGCGTTGCCGCTTATATCAGTAAGTAGCAGCATCTTTGTTATTTCGAAAGGGGCCACCCTGTATATTACCGCATTTTTGAACTTGTCATTTCTATCTGATTATTTCTGCCTCATACTCCCCTATACCTATCTCTAACGGTTTTTGAGATATTGGTTATTTTCCATATTTTTTATCCAAAATATAGCTCGAATTGAATGTTTATTTCTGCGGTATTTTTACACCTAGGAAGTTGCAATTTTGTGTTTAGTTCTGTATAGATAAGTTTGTTCTGCTTTATACAGGGTCGTTCAAAATTCATGATCTTACTGCTAGATACGAAAAGGTTGAAAGTGCGTTTTTTCAAATGGAACATCCTGTATATTATGGAATATCCTGAAATATGACTAAATTCCCTTCGAATTGATATATCATGTTCCTATACCTAAATAGCCAGAATTCCGAGATAATAGCAATTTTCACTTGTAATCTCCCAAGTGCTTGAATTATTGCCGGAAATTTTTCGAGTACATGAATTTTCTTTGAAAATTCATTTACGAGATAAATTTACTGCAATTAATTCAAGCACGAGGGAGATTCGGTAAGAAAATTTCACACCGAGAAATGAAAATCATCCAACAATTCATAAGAAATATAACTAACGATGGTTTCACCTGAACTATTTATTACCACTGAAATATTGATAATGTAAAATACTTGACAAAATTTTCATCAATAAATGTGTTTGGAACAAAAAAAATTAAAAAAGTTATGTTCTTTTCGTGGATTGAACCATCGACCTAGCGACTCATAGGCCGCAACACTACCGCTGAGCTACGGGACTTGTGATAAAATCTTGTGACAAATGGTGTATTGTACTTCTTCTGAAATATGATTTCAGAATTGAAAATTTCTGCAATAATCGTGGAGAAAATATTTTCAGACACATTCCAAATATCTAGTAAATACATAATTATCTCCTTTGATATGAAAACTAGACCTCCATTTGTACATTAAAGCAAAATATCAACTTGTCACATGTTAAATGTTTGACAGAAAAATTTCCACCTATTAATTTCGCCCAGGGTACCCAGGAGGATAAAAATTTCCGGAAATTATTAGGGTTGCCATGGTATCTGAGCAAGAACAAATTTTTTGATGGTCAATCCACGATAAGAACATAACTTTTTAATTTTGTTTTGTTCCAAATTTAAACACATTTATTGATGAAAATTTTGTTAAGTATTTTACATATCAATATTTCAGTGGTTATAAATAGTTCAGGTGAAACCATCGTTTGTTATTTCTTATGAATTGTTGGATGATTTTCATTTCTCGGTGTGAAATTTTCTTACCGAATCCCCCTCGTGCTTGAATTAATTGCCGTAAATTTATCTCGTACATGAATTTTCAATTTTCAAAGAAAATTCATGTACTCGAAAAATTTCCGGCAATAATTCAAGCACTTGGGAGATTACAAGTGAAAATTGCTATTATCTCGGAATTCTGGCTATTTAGATATAGGAACATGATAGATCAATTCGAAGGGAATTTAGTCATCTTCCAGGATATTTCATAATATACAGGATGTTCCATTTAAAAAAACGCACTTTCAACCCTTTTCGTATCTAGCAGTAATCTCATGAAATTTGAACGACCCTGTATAACGCAGAACAAACTTCTCTATACCGAATCAATGTACATGATCTTGATGAACTAAACACAGAATTGCAACTTCCTACGAATCCAAATACCGCAGAAATAAACATTCAATTCGAGCTATGTTTTGGATAAAAAATATGGAAAATAACCAATATCTCAAAAAATGTTAGAAATAGGTACAGGGGAGTATGAAGCAGAAATAATCAGAAAGGAATGACAAGTTCAAAAATGCGGTAATATACAGGGTGACCCATTTGAAATAACGAAGATGCTGCTACTTTCTGGTATAAGCGGCAACGCTGCATTACTGAAAATATTTTAGATCGATAGACCAAGAGCAACTACTTGAGAAACCAAATTTTCAGAATGATCCTATTTCTCGTTCTTCGTAAACGTCTAAGGTACCATCGACCGTGACCCACCCTGTATATGTTAATGATTTGAGCATCGCGATCTGTGGTTCTGAAGGGTTCCATACCATGATTGAGTATTATTTTGTTGGATTGAAAAGCCCCTAATATGATTTTCCCAATTTTTCACTATTCATCGGGTCATATGGAAAAGTGGTATTTGATTATTTTCAGCAGTATTAATTGAACATGTTTGGGCATTTTGTGATAACAAAAAAGAATTAGTAAATTTGATAGAAATCATGGATAAATAAGAGTAAGTATTGTCGTAAGCCACAGATAACTCATTGTACAGTGTGTCGACTTTGAGCAGCCACGCCCTCATATATCATTGAGAAAAAAATTATTTGAATTTTGTTTCTCATAGGATATTACTCAGGAATACCGACATATATGTTGATAAAACATTCGTATATCCATTTTCCACGGCTAACTATGACCAATCAAAAAGCGAAAAATGTTAGGGATTTTTTCACAATTCGCATCAAATTCTGTTTCAGAATACTCTTAAACCACTAGATCCCAATACTTGAATCAATTGTTTATACAGGGAGTCATTTGTACCTAGCAATGTGATTATCCCTTTTTCATCGGTAATATTTGTTTAATTTTCAAAATTTCTTCTTTTTTTACAAAATTCACAAAAATATCAAATTAATACTGAGAAAAATAAACAAATATTACTTTTCCATGGCAAACTGTGTGTGTAGTGAAAAATTGGGAAAAAATGTATTAAATATGTTATTAAAAAATAAACGCCTCGATTTGGAATGTCCCAGAACCCCAGAACTGAATGCTGAATCATTGAAATATACAGGATGTCATTCGTAGCTGGCAATTTCACCAGCTCTAATTTATCTATAATGCTCGGTTAACTTTAGAATGTCTTTTTTTGTCACAAAGTGACCAAATATTTTCCATTACTACTGTAGAAAGTAACCAAAAATCAATTTTCATGGCTAACTATGACCAACTGAGAATTGAAAATTTGGGAAAACATACTATGGAATCTGTCATCACTGAACTAACATCAGATTCTGAATCAGAACACTTTGAAACCCTTAGAATTCAATTCCTGAGAAATATATAGGGTGTCATCTGTATATGGCAAAAGTTCAACTCCTAAATTGACTTATATTGAAAATTATTGCACTTATCAATTCCTTCCTTTTCCGCAGCTGCAAATATTTATCATTTTTTGATATTGGTATTATTTGCAGATGACTCAGGGATTAAGATCTAAGAGTCTTATAGTATTTTTAACCCATTTCTGATGTTCAGTGATATATTTTCCCCAATTTTTCACTCTTTAGCTGATCATAGTTAGCCATGGAACAGTAAACTGCAGTATTAATGTAATATTTCTGGGCTCTTTGTCACAACAGAAGACATTTTCGAAATCATTCCGAGCATTATGTACGAATAAGAGTTGGTGATATCGCCAGTTTCATATGACACCCTGTTTATTTCAATGATTCAGCATCGGGTTCTGGGACATTTCAAAACCAGGAGTTAGAGTTAATTTTTCAAGAAAAGATCCTTAATATATTTTTGCCAATTTTTCACTATTCAAGTTGTCATAATGTGGAATAGTTGTGACTAAAATGATGATAGTCTCCCCGATGTGAATATGTGCAGACGAAAGGGAGTACCACCACAATACACGTTTCTTAACTCAACAAGTAAAAGGTGGCGTATTTGCTATTCCAACTGCAGGAAAAACACGGAAAACCCTACAGTACCAACTGAGGAGACGAGGAGTCACTGATGCGAGAACGAGCGCATGTACCTCAATGAGAATAAAAATTCAATACTACGATCATCATCACATCAGAAGATTTTACTAATTCATGTCAAATATAACCAAATATTTTCCATTCGTAGTTTCTCACTTTCCTGTAATTTTTTGGTAGAAAATGGAATCATTGAAGTCGCCTTTAAACATTAAAATAGATTGAAATTCATTAACTAACCATCCTGTGATGGATCTTTTAAGATGATGACTCGTTCAAGATAGATATTTGAATATGTGCTAGCTGGTTCCTATGGAAAGGAAAATGCTGTAACGGGATGTGCCATTGTAATCTTTCGTGTATGTAATGTCAACCAGAAAATGATTTTCAATAATTGAATCATCACACAAAAATACCTACTAGTATCAAATTACATAATGCACTTACCATTTAGTTTTATTAGCGATTTCATGAAAGACCATTTCACAATAATCCTCACAATATCTTTTGATAATCTGAACCTAAATACAAATTCGTCATGTGACTATTTTTCGAAATGATTTTCACGTAATCTATGAATACGAGGTGCCCTAATAGGTGCTAGGATATTCACCAATTCAATAATATCCTAATCATCAGTTATAGTTAGGGAGGCGAGGTAGCTAAATGGCGTAATTCAACGGCGCCGTCGAGACCTATCACAATCGAAAGATAAAATAATTTCGAAAAGAAAAGCTCGAATGGTAAAAACCATTTTAGCGGTGGGTTTCGCGTGTACGGTTTTTAAAAAATGTAAAAAAAAACCGTTACTTGGGCATTCTCGAGCGCGTCAGATATTCATACTACGTATGCCCCAAGTGCCTCTGATAACAACGGTATACTAATCTGCCGGTTTGCGTGGTGGGGGTAGGCATATAAAGTAGTCAAAAATGCAAAAAAAAAAAATTTACCCGAGCGCGTCAGATTTTCGGAAGGGGTGTTAAGTAGGCCCCAAGGAAGCTCCCTTTAAAAAAACTGACGATTTCGGCGTGACCATAAGTTACAATGAATTTTTGAAAATGCAAAAAAAAAAGTTTTTTTGAAATACTCGAGCGCGTCAGATTTTCATAGGGGAGGTTTATCTCGGTATCCTGAAAGCATATTTTCTTAATCTGACAAAAATGTTGGTGGGTTCTCTTAATCTGACCGGAAAGGTTTTTTGGTTTCTTTTTTTCTTTTCTTTCTCCTTGATAAAACGGGGAATTTAAGAATGACAAAGCGATAGTTATAACCAACGTAAATGAAGATGAAATGTAGTACGAATTGTGTTATTTATTGTTTGCTCAGTCTGTATTACATGTTTATGGCAAATTCTTCTTTTTTGCTTCAATTCTTCACTTCGTTTTGCTTACGGTACGTTCAAGAAACAATTTGAGGATCAACAGGCTATTGAATAATATACATACATGAAACTGTACATGTTAATAATACTTTTGTATACAGATACGCGTAACTTTTTCCGAGTCCACAAAAATTGTCGAGAAGCTTTAGAAAAAAAAAATTTTTTGAGATATAATAAAAGTCACATAATTTAATCATCGTTATTTCATATCCATTTTTTTTAACACCCTCAGTTTTCGAGATATACTCAAAAAACCGGGAGTTTGAGTTTTTATGATGCTTCAAGTCAAAAAGTTTTAACTTTGGACAAAAATGTAAGGAGACCTTTTTTGTGTAAAATAAAATTACCTTTTTTGTTTATTTAAACTTTTTTTTTGGAAAATGTATCGTTCGCGACTTATATGCCGCAACGCGTTTTTCGGAAGACGAAATGGCTCCTCCACACTTCCGGTCACGCGTAAACCGGCAGATTTTGTATTTTTAGTAAGTTCTAGATTATATTCTTCAAAAAAAAAAAAAAACGCGCTCGAGAATGCCGGATTAACGTTTTTTTTTTACAAGTTCGCGACCCTATAACTCGGTGGCGTCAATCACTTATCGTCAGATTAGTTAAATTTAGTCTTAAAACACTAAAATCAACCCCCAATATCTCAATCTGACGCGCTCGAGTATTTCAGACTATCGATTTTTTTTTAATAATCTGATCGTCTATCCTAGGCGCGCGTCACTACATATAGAGCTAAATACTTTACAAGGCTGTTCTATTAGGTCCAAGGTATCTCTCATATCTTAAACTGCCACGCTCGAGTATTACCGAAAATTCCCCTATTCGCCTCCCTAACTATTATGTTATATCATATTCCAGGAGCATTTTTGTGAAAGTAATTTCCGGTTATTCGTCCATACTATTTCATATTGCAGTTCTAATGTTGTTGTCAGTCAGTTATGTCAAATTGAATATTTAATCCATCGATTTTGATGGTTTAGCGAAACCTGGAATCAAACCAGGATTAAAGTTCTAACTATGCAGTGAACAACTCGATAAACCAAGATTCACATAAAACTGCAGATTATCTCTGACTGAACAACCGGCCCTAAGAGTCAAATGGCGATAAATCTGTGCATTTTATGTACGCTATACCTGGAACTTCATCCTCAACTTCTGAATAAAGAATCATTTCATTTAATTTCATGTACTGGAAATTTCAGTAATCCGTGTTGGCTTGAGAAAAGTTCATCCCTCATCCATAAGATACAATTGTATCAGAGAGCAGGCACAGATTATTGTCAGTCCCTAAAAAATTTATATTGAAGTCTGCTCTTATCACAATATTTTTGCCATTTTCGATGTGAGAATTTATGAACATTGTTAAACTGTCAAGAAACGTGTTTGAATTACTAACTGGCTGACTGTAAATAACGGCAATAATAAGATTTTTTAATAAGATTGCAAGTAGGCAACCTCTGATATTCAAGTTTGTGAAAATCAAGAAGTATCTGTGCCAGATGTATTGTTATTGAATCAATCCAATTCTTTGCTTCTTATCGTTAATTTCAATTCCAGTTCAAAAATACATACAAAAACAAATATTTAATCCACTAGAAACGAATTTTTCTTTCCATTCATTCCTATCATTTATATCAGCTTTGCTAAACAACACGTTCTTGTTCACAAATGGTGATGTTTTCAGAGTTTACATAATGAAGGTTTATAGTAGAAAATCACCGATTACAGATGTCCATGAGACGTTATTATCAGTCAGATACAGACGTCAATGAGTGTCTTGAAAAAGTGTCTTTAAGACGACACTTTGAATCACCATTTCAACGGCATGTCTTGAGTCAATATGTCGTTCCAGATGGTCTGCATTGACGTCAAAATAGCGTCAGTGTGATACCTGGGGTAAATCTCATAACTGAACAGACAAGATCAATATAATTTTCATTTTGTAACATTCATGCTCGAATGCTAGAATATACTTCATTATCATCGTTATTATAAGTGATCAAGGAAATTCTTTGACTCTTATTTTTTCTTTAGTGCTCTTGAACTCAGATAATTGTGGAATTTGAAGTTGGCAAGCTGCATTTTCTTTCAAATCCAACCACAAACAAAATTCAACTAGTTCAGTTTTGACAGACCTTCTACCCACCAACTTGTAATTTGTCGGTAATTTGCACAAAAGTTCTTGTAGTAACAATGGATTACATAAATGTTCCTGTTCTTCCAAAGATTGAGTAGTAGTTAAAAAAATGTTCACTTAATCCGAAAACTCTATCAGCATTTCGAATTTTTTCTTTTTGATCATTGGAAATTTCCTGAGTCGATCAAGTTATAATAGAACTATATGTTGAGGACGTCCAAATCAATTTCTCAACAACTCAATAACCTTATCCTCGTTTTGTGGAAGAATAGTAATGCTTGAGCTATTTTCTTTGCGTTTCCTTTTGGACATTTATGTAATCTACCCTGAGTTTTCTCTTTTGAGTAACCACACAAAGCACTAGAATTTCTGGAGTGGTAAATGAAATTAGGCCACTCTGTAGGGTCCCCACTGAAAATTTGAAGATCTTTGGGAACTCTTGTCTCGTTGAAATTTTTCGAATGTCATGATTGTCAATTTGATAGTGACTGTTATTAATTTTTTTTTCAAGTTTCTGTAATTCAAGATCATTTGAAATTTTCTTGTCGTTGAATTGACCATCATTACTCTCAACTTTTGGAGTAGGATTTATTTCCGATAGAGATAAGGGAGAAAAAGAACTACATACCCTGAAACAACATGGTTTGATGTATATTGTGTCCTTGTTTTCAGTAAAACTTAGCTGTTTGTCTACCCACGTTTGAATATCCAGACCACGAACACTGCTTATCACTGACCCTGATCCTGAATCATTTCCTTCAGCATCAGGAGAGGTCAAGCTAGCTGTAGATCTAACAGCTCTTGCTGTTTCTTCAATAACTCTTGTTTCAATTCTTCCTTCTAGATTTCCGCTTGTATCTTCAATTCTGTCTTGATTTTAGTGAAAGTGAGCTATATTACGTATCAATGGATTTTCCGTCTTCAGTGGAACTTTTCTGAATGTTTCTTCCTGCTGTCTGCGTTGAAGGACTTTGAGGTGAACTTCTAGTCGACACTATCATGTCCACCGTTTGATTCCTTGGAAGATGTATGTTGAGGTTCCATGTCATCTATCTTCTGATCTTTTACTTCTTTGGATGTCTGACATGTTTTCTATAGCCTGATTCAGTCAACGCTGCGAAGGATCAATATATAACTATATATCTCACATCGCCATTTTCCCTCCAACAAAGGCTGCAGCTCAGCAGCACTCATCGAGAAATGGGATGGATGAAGAACAGATATGGTCTCCAGCCCATCAACACCCTCGAGCCCCATGCACCAGGCAAACTGCTACAGTTCATTTCCTGCAAATGCAAGATGGACTGCAAGGGGCATTGTGGATGAGAGAAGGAAGGCCTTAATTCAATATTCACCTGTTTATATGAATCCGGATTCGATGAACGAAATTTTATTCCGTCAAAGTCAAATATATTTTTTCAATCAACAACAACAACTTAATTCATACATGGCACAGATATATATGATTAATAAAGGACAAAACAGAAATTGATACAGGATGAATAGTTCAGTAAAATCGTCTCCGGGGGTACCTGTTTCAGGAAAAAAATACAGTAGTTTGTTTGTCACTCGTTATATATGTTTTCTGGGGTGCAGAATCTGAATTTCAAATTTGGTACTTCGCACAGTTATGGCTTCACAACGAAAATCAGAAATATCCTTCAAATTTTTAACATTTCTTCAGTTTTTGGCCAAAAAGTCATGAAACTACAGAATTTCCATGGTAGACCATTCCATACAGAAATAAAGTACATTGAATTTCCTACAAAAAGTATTCATCAAACAAATTCTTCGTCGATCGCTTCGGCCGCTAGACCGAGCTGAATAATGGCCAACATTTCCTACTTTGTGGAAAATCCAGTTTACTGGTTAATTTTTCGCTTGTAACTCAAAAACTATGCTTGTTATCACAAAAAAAAACTCAGATTAGGATAGAACAACATTGAATTCCCTTCAAATTGTACAGCGTGTGAATGCAGTGAATTCAATACTGTATACCTCTTGCGTGGGCTGTAGACTCACTGGTGCGCTGTGAAGGCCCTGAAGTATGCAAGTCATCTGAAAAACAGGAAGGAAACATGTTGGCGGAAGCAGGGAAACTGCATGAGAATTCAATTAAATTAATAATAGAGATGTGGTAATTTTGAATGAGTTTTGCAATGAAAATTACCGTATTCTTTCGAAATGTGTTGGATTTGACGTGTGTCATCCAATCCTGTCCGCGAACTATTTTCTCATATTGCTGCAATTTCTTTCATAGTTTTGGCAAAGCCGGGAGCAATTAAGGCCTTCCTTCTCTCATCCACAATGCCCTTTGCAGTCCATCTTGCATTTGCAGGAAATGAACTGTAGCAGTTTGCCTGGTGCATGGGGCTCGAGGGTGGTGATGGGCTGGAGACCATATCTGTTCTTCATCCATCCCAACTCTCGATGAGTGCTGCTGAGCTGCAGCCTTTGTTGGAGGGAAAATGGCGATGTGAGATGTCACCTTGAACGCAGATATTATGAACAGTCCATGTGGTAATTTGTTTAAGGGGGTCATTTGTTTGCCAAACCCATAGAGAGCAAGGAGAAATGTTTCTCCCTCGCTCACAAGTGCCTTCAGATCAGCCGAGGGTCTTCAACTAGGTTGATGGTAGGTCCAAAATCTGTGTTCTTCTTAAACTTTTTTACTTACTTTATTTTTCCCTGGTTATACAGACCTGTTGTTGTATCACAACCGCTTATAGCGTATAAAAAAAACTTGGGTAGATGTGAATGTGTCGATGACACTTGGCGGGTTATAGATGGTATTGCATGTACTTCCTTTTTCTGGCTGCAGGAAGTATACTTAAAAAGGAGTACAGAGCCCAACCATTATGACAAGAAGGTCGATATCTTCTCCCACTAAAGCCACCGTGTTACACTCAGATGCAAGACTTATAGCTGTGACGATTATCGGTCTGTCTGCATCTTCATGTGCTTGGTTGCAGACAATATTCGCTTCATCAAATTTTGAGATGAGCATGTCTATGAATCGACTCTTGTTTTTAGAATTGGGAAGAAATTTCTCTTGTGAAACAGTGGTAACCATTATATCAGTGAACATAATTTCTGTGGTATTCTTTTTGATTGACCTTCTTATGCGTTCCACGTATTTCGTTCTCTTGTCACATTATGAGTTACCATCAAAAACTATTTGGGCACTTGTCTTGTATTTGTATAAAACATATGAAACAAATCTGTCACAAATACCTGAGAAGCTCACTCCAATTGGCCACACTACACGGTGCAATAAAAAACCACCATCAATGATAAATGTGCACTTTTCCAAAATTGTGTTTTCTATAGGTTTGAAGGCTTTGTAGAAAGATGACTTAGTTCCCTTTCTCACGCCACGCTCATCAAACAAAGATGATGGATAAGGACTCAGCTCGTACTTCAAAAATTCTTCCAATTCTTCTTTTGACACTTTGCCAATGGTCATTCTTTGAAACGGAGTGGTTGGGTTGATGAAACCGTTTGACTGAGAATGTTTACTCCGCACTTCATCATAGATAGATAGATAGACAGATAGATTTATTTAATCATGATATGTAAAACAATACATTTATGACAAGTCCAATGGTATAGAAATATTAGTAAATTATAGTAATAATATGTAAAAAATAAGTAAAAGTGTGGTTGAAAAGATAATGTATAGATAAAAATATTAAGCTCAAAAGGTAATGTATAGATAAAAAATGGTAAAAACTGGTACATAAAGACATAGTCACTCTTATAATAAAATAAGTAAATGGAAATATAACAAACATATCAAAAAGACCAAGAAAGTACAATTGACAATAAGAGTATAGATACTGAATGTACGAATCAAGTAGGCCCGGTAATTTGTTTTGATTCAGTGAGTATGCAGCACCCGGTACTCCTCATATAGTCAATATATTCCCCAAGGGAATAGAATGGATTTTCAGTCAGACATGTTTTGACTGTTTTTTTGAAATTGAACATGCTCATGTTTTTTATTTCAGGGGGAAGAATATTATAAAGGTGATAATTTAGTGAGTTGTTCTTAGATCTGGTGAGTCTGTGTCTAGGTATTTTGCTCCTCTGGTGTTGTGGTGATGAATATCAGACTGAGTAGTTATCATTGGAATTTTTTTGTGAATATCAATGATAGTGTTCCATATAAAGAGTGACGGGAGTGTCATTATTTTGAATTTTTTGAATAGTGGTCGACATGTTTCTCTAAATTTTGCATTGCCTAGGATTCGGGTAGCTTTTTTCTACTGTCGGAAGACAATCGAAGCTGCCGAAGAGTTACCCCAAAGTAAAATCCCGTAGTTAAGGTGGGACTAAATTAGTGAAAAATAAACTGTTCTAAGAGTAGTGGTGTTTATGATATATCTTAGTTGTATCATATTGAAAATTGAACTGGATAGTTTCAAATTCAATTGCCTTATGTGATTAGACCAATTGAGCTTTTCGTCTAGAGTAAGACCTAAAAGTGTTACTTTACCCTCCTCTTGTAAGGATGTGGTGGTGGTGACTATCAGTTTCTGTGATTTTTCCTGGTTCAATTTGAGCATGTTTGTAATAAACCAAAGATCAGCTTTTTCCTCTACCTCAGCGGATAGGAAAATCAGGGAGTCATAATCTTCATGGAAATATATCAATGTTGTGTCATCTGCGAATAGGACACTTTTATATGGAGATAGAGATGGACATAGGTCATTGATATAGATTATAAACAGTTGTTGCCCCAAAACAGAGCCTCGTGGGACACCAAATCTCACGTCTCTGTATTCAGATAATACGTTGTTGTAGTATACAGCTTGATAACGATCCGTTAGATATGATTCTATGAGTGTCAGAGTGACACCTCTGATCCCATAGTGGCTGAGTTTTTCAATAAGGATATCATGTGAGACACAGTCGAATGCCTTAGATAGGTCACAGAGGGTGATACCCATATGAAAACCCTGCCAGGCCCCCAACTATCTTTTCAATCACAGTTAAAGCTGCCATAGTAGTTGATCTGTTTTATCGGAAGCCAAATTGTGAATCTTTCAAGAAATTATTGTCTTCAAAGTACTTGATCAGTCTTAGTTTTAAAATAATCTCAATTATTTTTGAAAAAATACAGATTATAGAAATTGGACGATAATATCCAGCTTCAGTTTTATTTCCCTTCTTGAAGATCGGAATTATTTTGCAGTATTTAAATATATCGGGGAATTTACCTGTTACGAAAATTTAATTTATAAGGTCATTTAAATGCTGAACAATTGAATCAATTCCTGCCTTTATAATTTTACTATTCAGATCATGGATATCTAAACATGTAGAGTTTTTCACATGTTTTTCACATAGTGAGGGGATTCACTCAATCGCATCGTTTGAATTTCACAGATCTGAAATCATCTCCAACAATGCGATCCATGCCCTGGGTACCCACTTCCCTGGCCAAGTGACAGATGATCCTATCATTTCCAACAATCATTGTACTGATGGATATGAGTTCAGGATTTCTGGGAAAGGCGGGTGTTGCTCAAACCAATCCAACAGTTTGTTCATATCGTGACTGTCTCTTGTAATCCTTGAGTCCCTGCTATCAACATGTTCTGGAACATTCGCCCTCAGGTTCAAATTCCTAACTAGAAACACAGGGTTGCGTGAAGCTGGGGTCAACTTGTTTTGTTTCGCTTGATAGTTTGGAGGTATCTCAACCCCACACAAAAAGCAATTGTTTTGTAAGTCAAATATGGATCTTACCGTTTTACGTGCGATTCTTAGCACACAACAAAAACACACTCGGAAATTCGACATCGAGAGGCCAGTCCAAATTTATTTTTTATACTAGATCATCAAAATTCCACTAAATTCTGAAGATCACAAAAATATATGGTCATGAATAACTTCTATTTTATTTCGTGTTATGAAGACAAAATGAACAGTTTTTAATGAATAGATAGTGATAATATTGGTCAATACCGAATTTTTCGTGAAGGGCTAGTTCCGCATAACATGACATAAAATTATAATGCGATCTAGTGGCTACACGGTTTGGCCCAAATAAGAGATTATGGTGTGCATTTTGTTGAAAACTAATTGTCATTCTAGCAGAAGCTGAGCATTCTTGTAGTTACAACCATAGTTTTCGAGTGAAAAACTAACGAGAAAACTGGGTTTTTCACGAAGTAGGAAATTTTGGCATTTTTTCAGCGCACTCTCGTGGCATAACCGTTCAAACAAAACATACTTCTGATGGGTGTTTTTGTGGTGAATTTGATTCACTTCATTTTTGTATTGATTGGTCTACCTCGAAAATTGCGTAGTTTTATTACTTTTTGGCAAAAAACAGAAAAAAGGACGAAATTTTTTTTTTTTGGATTTTCGTTATAAAGCCATATCCAAGGAAAGTAGCAAAGTTGAAATTCAGATTCAGTACCCCAAAAAACATATAGATCAAATGAGAAAGCAGTTATATTTTTGTCCTGGCCGAAACACCGTTTGATTGGACTAGAACTAAACGATCATAAAATGTAAAATAAATATGTAACACCAACAGCTCCTGCTGAGAGTCCTCTAACTGCATCACTTCCGTCGCAGGATATACATCTGCCCACGCTGGACAGAGGTAACACGTTATTAGTTCTGAAGCGAGTCCTCAAGCAGTTTGTACGCTGCAACTAAAGTGACCGGAAGTGGCGATTCCAAAGCCGGGCAGCGTTCCGGGTGTCAAGTCGTTAAGCGCCATTGTTTTGATATGAATGGTCATTAAGGCAGTAACTTCGCCGTCGTCGCCTCACATTTTGATTGCGGGTTGAATACTTGAATCGGAATATCAGATTGAAGAGGAGGCCGTGCGGGTTGAATCGTTTCGAGAGGCTTTGTTGTTGGAATTTATGGTGATGGTGACCGTAATGGGCTAAGCTCGCTGCAGTTCTCTGTTCTTCCAGGCATGTTCGTAAACAATATTGAGCTTGTGGCGTTTGCATTATACGAGGCTCGAGTTGAAAGTCATGAGCTTTCCGAAAGATGGCGGTGCGATAGCAGAGATAATTATCATTGAAGAAGTAGCGTCATCTTTAGTAATGTATTTTAAATTTTCAGCTGGCCTGACAGAGTTTTTTGACATATTTCAAAGGTGAATACCAAATTTTTATTGCAGTTCTAGAAAAACTATTGTATAAAACACTCGAGTAGGGTTCTGAACCTGAAAGTTGTGTGTTTGCCCGTTTTTTGGAAAGACAGTCTGCTTCTCCGTTGCCTCTTATAACTCTGTGACCTAGCGCCCACATCAAAGTTGTTTTCTGCCAGGTGTCTCAGGAATTGTTTGCAGTCCCAAGTTACCCTAAATTCACAAGTGTGTGATTTCAGTGCTTCCAGTGCTGCTTGTCTACCTTACAGTTTGTAGATTTTTTGTCCTAAAGGTGTCCCTTTCGAGGCACTCTAGGGGCAAATATCTCTATAGCAATACACTTCTGCTTGAAAGATGGTTTGGGTGTTGCCAAGTGGTTTTGAGAACCTGAAACTTGGCCCTGTATCTTGGACTTGAATCTTCTCAGTGTACCACACTGATGCATCCTTGTCCAGTTGAGGCCCATTCTCTGTGCAGATTTGTCGATTGTTTATGAAACTGCATTTTATAGTCGTACCTAGGTTAAGTTAGGATTGAACGTGAGTGGGCCCGTATCAGGCCCTCCACTGCGTCCAATAGCATATTGTGGCTCATCCTATGGTTATTTTTCTCCCAGTTCATTCACTCTCTCAACAGAATTGAGGAATGTATTGAGAGAACAATTTATCAGGTTTTCTGGCCTCATTGTCGTATCGCCAAATGATGAAAATCTGGTTTTGGCCGCTGAACGGCATTTACACAGAATGTGTTTAGCCGTTTCATCATCCTCCACGCATAGCCGGCTCTCTGCATCTTGTGCAAGTCCGATTTCATGCATGTGATGTTTGAGTTTGCAGTGGCCACTAAGCAAACCTACTATAACTCTGAAATGCGCTCTACTGAGGTCTAGCAGTGTGTCAGAGTTCTGTTTTTTCCTGTACACGCAATAAATGCTTTGAAATGGGCTAGGCCCGGTAGACTACGCCAATACTCGAGTTTTTTATTGGCAGTGCTATTTGCTAAACCGATTACCGGTTCTGGTTCAGTGAACTTTGCTTCAGCCCCCACTTTCACCAAGGCGTCCGCTATTTCGTTTCCGTCTCGGCCTGTGTGACCTGGTATTCAGACTATGGTAACATTGTTGCGTTGTGCTAGTCAGTTTAAGGTGTCTCTGCAGTTACATACTGCTCTTGATTTGATAGTTGGGGAGGTAGCGTCAAATTTTCATGGGTGATTTTACTGAGAATATCAATTCGTTCATACCTTAGTGTTCTTCCTAAAAGTGAAGAAAAATTATGTCAGCTGACGCGACTCCGTGACCCAAGGTATGTAGGAGGCTGCGGATCTCGCGAAAAAATTGTGATTTTCGGAGTATTTTACTGAAGGTGATAATTTGCAGATAGTTGAATGATAGGATTATAATCGTAAAAAAACATGTTAGCTGCATAATTTCTGTGACCTAACATGTTAGCTGAATGAAATTTGACGCTACCTCCCCAACTATAAAGCAGTTAGATTCAAGCGCTTTCAGTTATGCTTGACTATCTGAAATTATTTTTATTGTTTTTCGTGTGTGGTGTCGTTTTTTCAGCTCCATTGCACACATTTCGATACCTCTGCCTGAAATATCGTAGCTAGTTCACCCATACAGGATGAGCGTTTCACTAATGGGTTCATCCCATATATTCCGGAACCAACGCATTCCAAAGTTTTGAAACCATAGGTGAACCAACGTTTATTTGCCCTACATAGGTCGATTTCATTACGAACCCAATCTTTTCTTTCAGGAAAAACCATTGTGTAGGACAGGTGAAGGTTGATAGTTTTAGGCATGATGTCTCAGGGCATTCCCAGAATGTTGTGAGCAATTATGCCCTCCATCATGCTGCCTCTCATGATACATGCCTGCGGTAGACTAATGGCTTGTTGCCCATCTTGCCTTTTTCTCCAGAACTATTAAGAGAGGAAGTAATCTGCCGTTGGCGTGGAGCAAATGCTTTCAGTAATCACCAGGCACGCTTGTCTCTGTAGTACGTTTAGTTTAGCAAGGGCTATTTTTGATGACCCTTGCTCCACCAGACTACAGAGCCATACGTGATCATTGGTCGTATGATGTTGACGTATAGCCAATATACGTGTTTTGGTGACATACCTACCCCATGTTTTACTAGATGATTTTTATCTAGGGTTATTCCCAGATATTTTGATTCACTCGCAAAAAGAATTGTCACACCATTGCTGAAAGGAGGTTTTAAATGTTTTTTTCCTGGTAAACGGTACTATGACCATTTTGTGAGGATTAATGGACATATCATCCCTCTTACAACATTTATACATGGTATCCATTTTGCCCTGAAGAACATAGGAGATCGTCTCTTCGGATTTATCGTTCATTTCAATGACCAGATGGTTCGTCACATCAACCTTCCAGAACGAGAAAATAGCCAGTAGATCATCCACCAGTAGTGACCGTAACACAGGAGAGAGGGCCCTCCCTGGGGACAGCCCCTGGCTGGCTCGAAGCTGACACTTTCCCCTTGTAGAGAGGTCGTTATAGTTCTGTTGTGAAGCATAGTTCTCATCGAGTCATTCCGTCTCACCTCAGGAATATAGATCACCCTAGTCGTGATCCAGTCAGATGGAATATGGTTTTGAGCTGGCTCTAAAGAGTCCTATAAGGATAAATATGATAGGTTCCAGTCCGATTTGTAACAGAACTGGAGCTATGCAATCCTCTCCTGTCGATTTATCTTCATCTTATCGCTTGTGGTGTATTTATTTTGTCGGCAACCACCCATTCATCTCTGTGAGGTTGTTTAATCCGGCCTATATTTGTGACTGGAGGTTGATTGGCCAGAATCAGGCTGCCTGGGAAGTGGTTATTAGCTAATAGCTTTAGTGTCTTTTTCCTGGAGGCCGTGAAGAAGCCGTCTGGGACGTTTTAGCGACTCCAGCTCGTATGTCGGCACTCTGGATAGAATCTTGTGGATTAGGGTTCCGCTTGATGTGTGGAACACATTTTCATATGATCGTTTCCATGATTCTCGTTTTGCTTTCCGGATGTCTTTGTTCTATGTGGTTAGGGCATGTTATATGTTGGTTAAGACATGTCTTCTAGGAAAGTATACTCCAAAATCTACTGATGTCTTATCAGATTTCCTGCTTTCAAGTTTACTGGCTGGCTCAATCTGAAGGCACTTTCTTCATTACACAATAAAGTTGCAATGGTGGAAGGTTCATTATTAACTTTGGTACTGCAGTAGGGCACGTAAATATCACCCCTAAGATTCCCAAACAAGCTATCCGCTGTAATTTCTGCAGCTAGACTTATGCCAAAGTTTGTCTTACCAAAAACTTTGCGGTATGTCCAGCTGTAGCCCTGGAAGGAATATTATTGATTTGGCTGTTTCATGTCAGTTTTTGGTAGATTATAGTAGTAAGTAACTAATGGCCAATGTATGCAACATATCATTATCAAAGTCATAATCACTATCACAGTCCTAGTCGTTGTCCTAGTCGTTGTCGTTGTCTTGAGACTTTTTCATATTTATGAATCACAGTCTTGTTATCCCAAAGAAGCGTATATTTTTCAATTATTTTAATAAGTGTACCCTCTTCCTGACTCGTTTTTTTTTTCGAAACACAATTAACAATAACAAATAACAAGGATAACAAGTCAAAACAAATAATTTTTTATGACATTGTCACATAGGTATCGACGCGCGTGCGCGTTATGCATTTCGTCCTAATCATAAGCATAAAAATTGAAATTTGCCAATTCTGAAAGTAGAATTCTCATGATTAAGATTGAGACTAAAATTGAAGAAATTGCCTAAATTTCATGATTGGGACAGTGACTGTAATTAGGACAATGGTAATGACAATGATGCATGAATTGGCCCTAATTACTACTATTCAGTTAATGTGACAGTTCACAATAGAAAATTATTAGTTATGAATATGATCAACTATAAAATGTAATATCAGCTACAAATATAATATAGATAGCAGCTGGGAATACAAATTTATAGAGGTGATGCAACCTAAGCAAGCTTGTGGTGTGGCATCACCCTAGTTGTCATTCTCATTATTTGCTTACAATGAAAAAATATTGGATATAGAAAATGTAGACGAATTCATGAACAAGAGTAAATATGTGTGGCCATCAAATATTTTACACTATGGCATTCAAGCAATCGAAGTTATTCTTTATTAAAAAATTTGACTCAATTTTTATGATATTGGTGATATTCTTAAAATCAGAAGGTAATTGATTGTACAGTTGGAGTCAAATATATGTTGAAAATATCTGATTATAACGAAATCTAACTGAAGGGACATCAATATTTGGTTCAAGTATCAACAGGTGTTATATAAGTGTGTTTCAAAAGTCAAAGTTAGACTCATCACATACAGGAGACATTGCTAAATGTAAAGTTTCTTTACATTGAAGACATCTGCTTCTCCATTCAATTTCGTACTGGATGGATCTTTCAATTATCATGCCCAGATATTTGCTTCCCTGGAAAATGTTAGCTGGGTTCCATTCAGAGTTAGGGCTTTGAGTTAGATCTCTCGCCTTCTTGTGAATGGAACCAACACTGTTCTGCTAGGATTTCCAGGTCGGAGGTTAACCTTGAATCGTACAAACAGCGCCGTCCAGCTTCACTATCAGGTTGTAAACAGCCGGTGACCACAGCAAAGGTGATATAACTCGCCTTTTGGGACAACAATATTTCCTGCTGCCATTTTGACTTTCTTGTCTCACACACACACAATGATTCTGCTCGTCAGCATTGATTTATTAATCTGATCAGTGAGGTGTTTCTTTCCGCTGGTGATCTGGTAAGGGAGGCATGAGAGGTGTTATCAAAAGCGTCTATAAAAGCACATAGAGCAATTCCTCCTCACTACTTTCAAACAGAAAATTTTAACACTTTCATGTCTTCTCATTCTAGATACAGTATGTCTCATACACAAAAAGTATAAAGACAAAGTAAAATCCAACTCAATATATAAAACACGATTATCACTACATATCCCACTTCCAACGCCTATTTCCTCCCTAACATAAAATTCACTAATCTACAGAAGCAGAAAATTATTCAATCTTCTTCCTAGCACCATAAAAGAAATACAAAATGGTACTCACTTCAGAAAAAAAGTAAAAAATCTCTTGGTTGTGAAAGCCCATTATACGTTGGATGAATTCTATCAGGACCCATTTACCTGATCTCAAACTAGAAATGTATATATGTGTGTGTATATGTATATTTAATATATATATATATATATATATATATATATATATATATATATATGTGTGTGTATAAATAACAAAAGGTTACTAATGACATCTACAGTTATAATATATATTTATCTAACCTCTTATCATAATGAATAAATGGGAACTCCTTAATAATTTTATTTTTTTGGTATATTTAGATATCATTATTATTCGTTGAAACTCCTCATAAACTTATTTATTTATTTGTAATGTTCAATTGACTTAGCCTTTGCTGTAATTAAGTTCTCATCTAGTATTTTTGTTAGATTTGGCAACTTATTCTTATTCTTTTTTGTATTGTATATATTCTTCAAAATTACCTATTGTAGTGATATCAAGGTTATATTCTTAAGCTTTGTCAACGAGAATTGTATTTCTTCCGATATTAAAGCATATTTTGATTGATTGATTGATTGACATTGTAGAGCATCGTGAATTTACCTGAATGATAAACAATATGTTTTCTGTTGACCATTGTCAACTGAAAGAGTTTGCTTCTCACATCACTATCTATTATTTTATCCATTGCATTTAGAGAAAAGCAGGTGGGACTGATCGTGCGGTAAGACTTTGGTTCGTACATGGGGCGTTTCCCAGTCTTCGGTATGAACGCCACCTCAGCCTCTCTCCAAGCTTGTGGTATGTACCCGTAGATGAAGCTGGCCTTGAATGGCCTTTACAAGAAGGGCTCTATTATTTCAAAGCCATGTTACAGTAAGGAGGAAAATAATTCGTCTTTCCTCGCGACTTGAATGGTTTGAATCATTTGATTATTTGACAGGTGAAGATGTTACCTGCTAGTGGTTGTGGACAACTCCTTCCAGGTGGACGATCTGCTGGTCATTCTCCACTACCGTTTCAGAACCATGAAAGTGTGTGCCTGCATGAGAATACTTGAACTTTCCTTAGGGTATATATCCTCCGTTCGGTATCTTAATCAGGTTAATGCAGTTGAAATGTTTTTTTGAGAAAATTTCTTGGAAATGTTGTGCTGTGGCCAGTAATCCCCTCTCACATTTGTCTCCATCTTCTTCTTTTCAATCTCCTGACTTCTTGATTTTACTCAGAAAGAACTGTTTTGTAGTCTTTCCAGAATCCCAGACTCCAAGCTGTATTGAAACGTCTCGTGACTTTTTACCGAAGTTTTGCTAGTTATTTCATCAAGCGATATGGTGATTCCTCTTTTTTTCCTAGGATAGCTGAGTTCATATGCTTTTGTTATAGCATTTTGAAGTTGTTTCGACGCTGTATCGTGTTCCTGAATTGATTCAATGGATAAATGTTGTTCCTCCTTTCTAAACATAGAACACATAGAAATATTCTTATGAGGAAAGTTGCGTTATTTCTTATCCTTTCTATGAGGAGTGTTTCCTATCAATATGTCACTTTCAAAATTACCCTGTATAGAATAACAATCATACCAGTGACATTACCCACAATAAACCATAATTAAATATGATGTTTTTTTCTACATTTTTAAATGCCCATTACACTCAAAACAGAGTTTCCGCAGGAACAGTTTCAGGAATCAAATAAACGGCAGGTGCAAGGTTTGCTAACTTTTTTCCAGAGCCGTAGAGACCTCTGAAGCGAGAACAATGTCATTTGAAATAACCGAAAAGTAAAAATGTCCCGACCATTTCCACGCACAGACTACGCAAAGTCATCACGTTAGTCCTGCTGTCGAGAACAGACCCCAGTAAATCGCCGCTTATAAAACAGAAAAGCAAATCGTTTGACGAGGCAGAGAATGGAGGCAAACTGGAGCAGATTGAGCTCGGCCTAAAACCGTGACGAGCCTTGTGAGGCATAGGTCAGGGTGTAGATCTTTCGATAAGTTCTTTTCGCACGTTCTCAGTGGCGCGCTGCGACCAACCCTCTGTTGATACTTTCTAGCTTTTGAAACTTCATTGGCGTAACCGAAAAACTCAGTTCTGAATGATCATAATTGGGAAGGAAATTGAAATTCCATTTATGGAGTAGTTTATTTCATAAAATTGAGACTTTCTGGTGAATAGTAGTGGTTGATTCTCTTCGGCCCGTTGACCTTATTGTTCTGAGCAACACATTGAAGTGTGCGCTATCATTAATACATTTAATTAACGCAAGCACATTATACTCAGTTATTACAAATTTTTCCAGTGGAGACGGTGACATATTCTTCAACAATATTCTTGATCCACTTGAATCTTATTCTGTTTGTGCTGATTTTGATTTCGTTCTCAATTATAACGAATATTTTGAATCATTGTGCTGGTGATGTCTTTTCATTGGTGGGTTGGACCATAAGAATCACAGACAAGCGTTGCACGATTATAGACCAGATTTTTTCAAACTATACTAACGACGTAACATGTTACGTTTTCGATAATGATAAATCTGACCATCGTGAAATACTTCTAGAATTGCAAAGAATAGAATAGAATAGAATATTTATTCGTCCTTTGTGATCAAATACATGATATAGGATAGGTCCCAATGGTCAGACAGAACTATACAAATGATATAACTATACAGGTGAGTTTACAATATATCCAAGTATAATGTTCGGAGGTTCAACAATAGTGAATCACATATATGCATTTATATACATTGTGGTCCACTTAGTGTGCAACAAATGGAAAACTTGTTTATTATCGATTGCTCAAAAAATTTTATTCCTGACAAAGGTTGGTGCATGTTCTAAAACTATACCAAGTGTACCTGAAATGGCTATATGACAAACACCATACAGGATAGGCCAACAAATATAAAGTTCGTTCAAGAGTAAAGTACCCTGATTTCAAAAAATATAGAAATATGTTAAAGAGAAGAGTTGCTTAGAATTAAAAGTTATGTTTAGATATGAAGTCATGGCCTGCTATTCGATTTTTTTTTCGATTAGAAAATATTGAATTACTCCCGTATGATACATATTTTTACTATTTTGATTTAATATGTATGTGAAGTAGCCACAATCAAATCAGGTTGGAGTATTATTTTTCAAATTATTTTTTAAATATCGTTGCAACAAACATGAAGTTGACGGTCACCTAAAAAAATACAAATCCAAGTAAATTTTACAAATACACTTTAACTTGATAAAAAATACTCCAACCTGATTTGATTGAGGCTACTTCACATACCTACATATTAAATCAAAATAGTAAAAATATGTATCATACGGGGGTAATTCAATATTTTCCAAACGAAAAAAAAAACGAATAGCAGGCCATGACTTCGTATCTAAACATAACTTTTAATTCTAAGCAACTTTTCTCTTCAACATATTTCTATATTTTTTGAAATAAGGGTACTTTACTCTTGAACGAACTTCATATTTTTTGGCCTATCCTGTATGGTGTTTGTCATAAAGCCATTTCAGGTACAACTGGTATAGTTTTGGAACATGCACCAACTTGTCAGAAATAAAATTTTCTGAGAAATCGATAATAAACAAGTTTCCCATTTGTTGCCCAAGTAGTGGACCACACTGTATATATATACATATACAAACACATATACATACAAACATATTATACACATAGGTATATGAAATCTATAAATATAACGGTACATCTTAGCGACATAGGAATACACATTAAAATATTAATAGAGGTTAAAAATATAGAAATACAAAAATCCAAACACACACAAAGTAAAATGATATCTGCAATTTTTAATTCACCTGAAATTGAGGTATTCAGTACTGGAATAGAAACAATTGTAAAAATAACCTGAGTTTTTTTGGAATAACTTTAAAGGCTGGATATCTTTAATGTCAGAAGGTAGGTGGTTGAAAAATGTTGCTCCTGTCAGAGAGAAGGGGTTTTTTCATATAAACTTGTGGAGTGTTTTTCAATTCTAATTAAATCACCGTATCTGGTTGGATATCGATGTATGTAGGAGTTCTTCGCTGATTCTCTCAAATTGCGTTTAATATGGCAAATGCAACCGTATATATACACACAGGGTACTGTTAAAATATGGTTTTCCCGAAAATAAGGTCTGCAGGAGTATAATTTCTTCATGTTGAATATAAGCCTCATTACTCTTATTTGAGCTTCAAATATTCTATTGATTTCTGAGGCGCCCCCTCCACGGAATTATACAGGCCGTTTCTTTTATCATGTGGTAACATTGCTATATTCTAAACCGTAACAGATACGAAGACGATTAAATGGGAGAAAAGGTAACTATTGTGGAGAACAGTACAATGGTCAAAGAAAATTTACAGGGAGTCTCGCCCTTCCCGAGTTATACAGGGAAAACTAAAAATGCTGTTATTTGTTTTTTACGAATAGAATTGTTATTTCCGAAAATATAAAAAAATGGAAAAGGAAAGTTTTAATGTATTCTAAATGTACTATAAAAATGTAACAATGAATCTTTGATTAAACATTTCGTGTCAACACGGCCACCATCAACATTTCTTTTCAAATACGGACCTGTCTGTTTTAGTACAAATATTGATAAAGCGATAAAATCACAATTCAGTGGTACATCACACTTGATATTTTTATAACGTTTCATTTAAAATAAATAACATCATGAGTGACAACAATTTTTAATTACGGTCCTGTCGTTAGGTCGTTTATGGATTCCACAAAACCTAACTCTCCGATATAAAAATTATCAGTGAGGCTTTGAATAAATGTATCTATTAAAATTGAATTTTTGAGTGAAAATAAAACCAATCCAGAAAATGAATTCTTCATGATAACCTACATTAAATGCTCGAATTGCCGACCTCTTTGTTGAATGCACATAAGTTGTCTGTCCATACAATTTCTGTGGCAATTTTCTAGCATGATGGGTGTAATGCTATTACATGCATCTCTTATTTTTTGTTTGAGATGGTCGATATATGTACTAGTTGTCGAAAAAACTGTATCCTTTATGTCTCCCAGACAAAAAAATCTAAAGGAGTCAGGTCTGGGGATCGAGCTGGCCAGGCAATTGGTCCATTGTTTCCAATCCATTTTCTTGGGAATATTGCATCTAAATGTTCCTTTACTATTGCTGCATTATGGGGAGGGGCACCGTCTTGTTGAAAATATTATATTTCACGGCGGATGTTCAGTGGCAATTCATCTTAGTAGCCATCAAACTCATTGGATAAAAAATGTAAATACATTCCACCATTCAAATGCTCGTCGTAAAAGAAAGGACCTGGTATGTTTGTTCCGAAAATTCCCAACCAAACATTTATTCCGATCCTTTCCTGGAAATTGGCTTCTCTATGTAAATGTTCATTTGTATTATTCCACCTATAATGGATGTTTCTGTTAAACCAACCATTGTTGGTGAATTTTGATTCGTCCGTCCATATTATTTTATTACAAATATTTCCAACTTCCCTATTTCTACGTCTCAACCACATCGCAAATCGTACTCTCCTTCCGTAATCCCTTTCATTGAGGTGATGAACTTTGCGTATCCTGTAGCATTTGAATTTGTTCTTTTTCAAAATATTTCTGGTAGATTTTACAGAAATCCCTAGTTCGTGGGCAATTTCTCGTAAAGAACAATCTTGATCAGAAATATTTTTGTAACTGACCAATCCTAAATTGAAAAAAAATATTTTCGTCACTTTGTTAATCTTTATGAAGTAAAATTTGCTTTCCTAAAACATTTATTTGGTTCCGCATACTTCCAGTAACAACACATTTTCAAGTTTTATTTCTATCAAATGCACCACAGTCTCTCAAATTTCTTTCTAATCGTCTAAACATTTGAATGTTTGGAATACGACGATTTGGGTATAGCTCACCATACATATTTTTTGCCAAAAGAGGATTTCTATTTGATTTTGCATAAGCAAATAGCATATCAGTCCTTTCGTCATTTGAATACATCTTTGATATGACTCAGTGTATAAACGACTGATAGTTCTTAACACGTATCAACAACTCATTTATTTGTCCTGCCATAGAAACCAAGCAAAGCCTACTTGTTTAAAAATGGTAAATGAAGTGAGATGCTATTTTATTGTACCATATCACACAATAGTCGTATTTTGACCAAAAACTAATATTTTCGTTACTTCCAGGATTGAGAATTATAGAAATATTCAGTATGATAATTGATTCAGAAGAAATCAGCCTTGAAACAAGGATTTCTGTATTACAAAAATGCCCAAGAATGAAAAATACGAATGTTCGTTGTGTTGGGGTATCTTCTTATCGAAATTATTGAGTGAAGTCTGAAGTATGCCAATAGTTGAATAGGTTTTGAAGAAATCAAACTAATTTACAAAAGAACTAACGACAGGACCGTAATTAAAAATTGTTGTCACTGAGGATGCTAGTTATTTTAAATGAAACGTTATAAAAATATCAAGTGTGATATACCAATGAATTGTGATTTTATCGCTTTATCAATATTTGTACTAAAATAGACAGGCACTAAGATGAAGAAGATTATAGATAATATTAGTATGATTACTCGCTTTTCCGACTTCCATCGTCTCAATGGTTGAAATATTTCTACTTCTTTCAATTTTTCACCATGTTCCAATTTCTTGAATCTGCAATCGTCTTAAGTTGAATACTGATGAATTGAGAATCTACATGATGTTATAGGTCTGCAGGTATGGTGTCATTAAGTTGTAATTACGCGCGGTCTTGTCGCGCGCGTATTTTTTGCGGTTTTTCTCTCTCCAAAACGGACCATTATCGGTCTCCATACGTTTGGCTGAAGGCACCATTGGCTTCGATACAGGCGGTTTCAATAAATTATATTAGTTTGTTGAATGGAATAGAATTTACAATGAAACTCATTAATCTCAGTAATTGTTGGGAGTTAATAAGTCCATTCAGCAGTCTGTGGAAGAAATTCGAATCTGATTCAACTTAACGACATTCTAAAGACTCAGATTTTATTGCGAATCATTATAATCATTATATTCATATTCCATTTTGTAAGCAGGATATGTAATGAATCATTTCTGAAATTTTTCAACCGTTCACATATCGTCTTTGAACTTGGATTACCATAATATTGAATTATATTTTAGGTTTGAGCAAACTATTGCACAATTTGATAGTTTTCATCGAATAATACAAGATCTTGATGTTCATCATATTATAAAACTCGATTTACTATAACTCAATTCTTGAAAATTCCACCAGAAAATTTTATTATATTAAATTTGAGTACATTTATATCACACCGTCTTATAAGGTGGTTTAGGTCATCTTGCAGTAACTCAGCTTCTTCATTGTTAACCACTATCCTCAATAATTTGAGATCATTTGCGAAAATTAAAAAGTAACTCCTTTGATATCATTTGAGATGATCAATAGAAGTGGGCCCAAATGTGATCCTTGGGGAACATCTGAATGAACCAATATATGAGGTCGGACTGAACCCGAACACCTGACACGCTGAGACCTGTTTTTTAGGTAGCTTCCAATTCTGGCGAGGGTAGTTCCATCTATCCCAAGTGACTTCAGTTTGGATATCAATAGTGTGTGATTAACACGACCGAAAGCTTTTGTGAATTCAAATAGAATAGACAATGCAAAAAAACAAAATGCGCGAAAATTGGTCTATACTAAACAATCCAAGGGGCAAAAGTACTCGTCTTCCCTCCCAAATGAACATTGAACCAAACAAACTCAATGAATGTTACTGTACAGCTAAATATTGACCAAGGATTACCAATGACTGACCCCTTGCATTATTGCACGCATATGATGGTTGAGTCTAAGAGCAATTAGCGATCAAATCGTGAAATTGAACTCTGCCATTTGAATGGCATATTTAGTCATGATGTAATGTTATGTACTTTTATGTCTATTCAATAAAATAATTTATTATCAGTATATATCCATATCAGATAGCTTTTATTTATACATCACTGACATTAAGGAACTCAAGTCCATCTTCAATAAATTGGTAATTAAAAATTTTTGTGGTTTATATGAAATACGGTGAATATTATGAAAATTGCCAGATGAGGCATTGCATGTGACAGGTAAATTCCCTACTTGCTCAAGAACTACAATTATTATAATTCACCTTCATAAAGATGCCTCAAACATTTAGACCCATCGCATCACTGTAAACTCTTTCGAAGATAATAATTGAGAAGTTAGTTAAGAGCCACAATAGGCCGTTGGCCGCAGTGGACGTCCTGATACGGACTCACTCACGTTCAAACCTAACCTAACCTAGTTAAGAAAAGGTTGAGAACGTTCATAAATCAACACAATATATTGTCGTCCTCGCAATTCGGGTTCCAAACTAATGAAAGTACCAATGATGCCATCTTCAACCTGTTGAAAAAAGTATTCACAGAGTTGAACTACGGTGAAGCTGTTGGAGCAGTGTTTAGTGATTTTTCCAAAGCATTTGATTGCGTAAATCATAGAATAGTACTTCAGAAGCTTAATTGTTATGGATTCAAAAAAGGTGTAGCAAGAAAGAGGTTGGCTGACCTGAGTCCAGATGGTTGAATTTAAAAATGAATTGTCAAATCCTTCTAATATTGATTATGGTGTTCCTCAAGGGTCGGTATTGGAACCAATTTTTTTTCTTAAAAATTCAAATGATCTTAGTAAAAAACATTTCCGGAAAATTCACTATGTTTGAGGACGACCCTATAATGTGACACGGAAATAATATAGATATTTCAAACGAAAATATTGCTTCTGACTCGGAAAAAGTCAAACGTTGGTGTGACTCTAACTTACTCTGCTTCAACATAGTTAAAACAAGCATAATAACCTCCGAATTCAACTATGATCACCTATATTTTAGACCAATCAATATAGCATTTTTTCCTAACAAAAATATTAGTAGAAAACCGACTGTACCATCACATGCAAGACAGTCCGTAGTTATATTCTGTTATGTTTCCGACTCGCAACTGTCATTTATTGATTTGTTATAAACATTTAAATAACAAAAAATGTGTTTTTCAAAATAGTTTTGATTATTAAATGAAAACTAATTGAGCAATTTGGTTGCTCTCATGGAAAGAATTGTAGATAAATGAAATACGAATAAAATGGTATTTTTACAGCCCTGTCGGAACATTAGTAACGGAGGAAAACCGAAAAAACCCAAAATTTCAACGAATTTTCAAAAATTCACAACTCCGACATTTTTCAAGAAATAGGGTTGGCCCTTCTCATGAAAGTATTGGATCATGAGTACTTTGTGTGTACACAAAACAGGCTCTGACGTATCATTAGTTTTGGCACAATTGCAATTTGCATTTTTTTTGCACTCCGAAATTTTTCAGAAGATAGGGCAAGCCCTTCTCTTGAAACTATAGAATCATGTGTACTGTGTGTGTGCACAAAACAGGCTCTGCAATTTGATTATTTTTGCACTATCTTGCAGCCTGCTTGAATGCTCTAGTGATAGGCCGATTTCAATTTCTAAAACAGATTTTGAAAGTTGAAGTATAGTACCACAAAATGTATATTCTTACTTTGCGCTAAAATGCTGCAAAATGGGTGAAAAATGCTTGCAAACATGACTGAAAATGGCCGAGCTGGTGAAAGCGGTCGAGTGGAAGGAGATACCGGAAGATGAGGGAAAGCGTATTATTAGGTAAGCCGTTCATTAGAAGAATACCCCTCATCTCCCGGACTCTCCTTCTACTCGGCAGCTGACGCGGGCTCGGCCGGTTTCAGTCATGTTTGCATGCATTTTTCACCCATTTCGCACCATTGTAGCGCAAAATGAGAATATACGTTTTGTAGTACTATACTTCTACTTTCATAATCTGTGTGATAAATTGAAATCGGGCTATCACTAGAGCATCCAGGCTCGCTGCAAGATAGTGCAAAAAAAAATTAAATTGCAATTGTGCCAAAACCAACGATCCAATAGCGCTTGTTCTGTGCACACATAAAGTACACATGATTCAATACATTCATGTGAAAGGCCAATCCTACTTCTTGAAAAATGGTGGGGTAATGAATTTTTCACAAAATCGCAAAATTTTCCAGTTTTTCCACTTTTTCTCCGTTACTAATGATCCGACAGGGTTGTGAATCATTCCATTTTATTTGTATTTCAATTATCTACAGTGCTTTCCAGATTGCTCTATCAGTTTTTATTTTATAAGCAAAATAATCTGAAAAAACACATTTTTTGTTATTTAAATGTTTATAAGAAATTAATAAATGACAGTTGCGAGTCGAAAACATAACATAATATAACTACGGTCTGTCTTCCATGTGATGACATAGTCGGTTTCTTACTAGTATTTTTGTTGGAAACTCACTCATTTCACGCTCTATTGCTTGGTGTATTTGGGCAACCATAGAGTAACTAGTCCACTCTCCAAATTTCTAGGTATTGTAACGTTATTTTTTTAATTATCAACTATTCAGGGCCTATCGAAATTTTTGATCATATTTTACTTGTATTTTACCACTATATGCCTTCTGCATTTATTTCATAATGTTCAAACACTAACAATACCTATATTGCTATCACAATGTTGCTTCTTCGAGAGTGTATTTATTCACTGGTAATCCATCCAACTATTTCTCGATTGAACATGGAAATAGGCGGCCCCATTGCATAATACTGCCAGGTATATCCATTTTACATTTACGTCATTGTGTTTTGGTATCGTCATATTTCAAGTTATCCCAAGGTTATTAATTGGCATTCGTGATTTAGTTGTTTACTTTTGGAACTCTGCCAACACTTTTCATTCCACGTCTGGGGTGTGCGCACTAAGTACGCCATAGACTTGTGGTTGTTGTGACTTCTGCATTCAGTTGGAGTAGTTGGACTTTTGTTGGTTTCATAACTGAATATGCGAAATGGGTTATGCCATGCAGTATTACTTAGGCGTGTTTCATTTGAGAATAGGGCTTCATAATATCTTTCTAGCTTGTGGAAAAAGAATAATAAATTGAGAGTGTAATACTCTTCGAGAAGTGTACTTGGCAACAATGCACATGGAATTGACATTTTGACCTGAAGTTTGAGAAGAAGAAGATTCATTAGTTTTGACTGTCGTCTGACACCAGTGTGATGGGCTTTTTCACTTTTGACATGATTGGGGAATAAGTAGTAAGAATTATATTTCTATTTGAATCGTCCGTAAAGGGATTATATCTTGCAACTACCAAAAGGTTTCAGTTTTCGTTTAGTCGATTGAATTGCTGTGTATGCATATTTCTGAACCTTACCCTTCGGGGGATTATATAAACCAATTATGTCTTGATCTGATTTGTTAGGCCTTTTGGTACTTGACTCTATGAGCCGCTGTTAACCCTTTGACCAAGATATTTTCATCTGACATCTGAAAGAGCCTACCGAAAGCATTTTCCACTGTGGGAGCACATAGGCCTATTCTGGACAGAGGGTTTATGTATAGGGCACTATAGTTCTGTCCCACTATGTTTCTTTCCTTCCTTACTATAGCCATTGAGTAGGGCATTCAGGTACTGGTAGTGTGACTGTCAAAGAAGCAGCATTGTAGTTAACATCAGCTTGGTGGTACCAGTCTAGTTGAACCGACGTTGCACTCCAAGTATCAGATAATAGCACTTAGTATCCTACTGATATTCTTTTTCATATCAAAATCTAATGCTAATGTGTAAACGCTACAAGGTAAGGTGCACCATGCTATTGCGGATTGGTTAAGACATATTATTTTCTCCTACCCTACAGCGGTAGATATATTTTGTGTTTAATATTGGATACGTTAACCTTGTCTACTTACTAGTGCTTGTATAATTTCACCTTAAAGGTTGGTTAATGTTTGAAAACATATTTGGTCATTGAACTGCACCTGTAGACCAATTGTAAGGTCAATTTTGATAATCAGTTATTTACATAGCTATTTAGTTTTTGTGTAAGAATGTACCCGTACAGCCAGTTCACTATAATTTTGATGTTTAATTAATAATTATACTTCTTCAAACAGTAAGCTGTTTATCATTCAGAGTGTGGTAACGTTAATTTTTAATACTATTCGTGTTATAAATAAATAATCTATAGGGTGAGCCTGCATCATATATCTGGCGCCCACATTCGTACTTCTCATCACAATTTATTTTGTATGAGCCACTCCCGTGTCCACTTGAGTTAGTGGCGAAACACCCTGTCACTCTGATAGCTTCGTTGCCATTATAAAAGCCGAAAGCTAAGTTAAACTTGTGGCAGTATATACCTAGATGTCAAACTGAGATTTGAAGCACACATAAGAAAACTGAGTGAAACAGCATCAGACAGTTATGCTGTCGGAGTATTCACCAAAGAACTTGATATGTAGTCTACTTGCAACTTGTTTCCGAAAGTTGAAAGTATAAAGTTTTCACAAGTTATGTGGTTTTGTTGACTTATGTGAAGTAAAACTTAATTTTCTACGAGATTATCACCCATAACCCCCATGTCAAGTTTTCGACGGGCAACCCTTTATAAACGTCGACCATTTTCCCTTTCACATATGACGACGTAACCTCAACTCAATAATCAATTGAGGAAGCTACTGTGATAGCGAAATGTCGTTGTTAAATAAAAGTTTGTGAAGATCAAATCGTCTCTTGTCCATACAATGAACTCGAAGAGACTAAACGTTATCAGACTGACTGGAAGAGTTTATTCCTCATGAGACGATGGTGACACTGATAGAAAGAGATGAAAGAACATTTGTGACGTAGATGGATATGTCATCGCTACCATTCTCTCTTGACAGTGACAGACTAGCACTCTGGTATCTGAGAGTTACAGGTGACAGTTTTGTTTCCTTGGTTCGAGTTTGACTCTGTAACCATTTCCATGTACGTCACTATGATGCATTGATGCTACAAGATTCTGATTGGCTGAAGCTTATTAGACTCTCCTGTTAGTGATCTCAACTAATTTATGAGTTCTGATCACTTCAGTAGGGATCTCAAAAAGAACATAACAATTATCCCTATTGAGATCACCAGGTGAGCTTTTCACATATTTCATAAAATAATTTGTAAATGGAACTGAATACATAATTGAATACCACAATATCATTGATCTGAAACACACAAAATACATTTTGGAAATAAACGGTATAAAAATCTAACAGAAGTTCACAAACCCGACTAAATTTTTTTTATCACTTGTCCTCAAAATAATCGTGATATTGGTGTTACACATAATATAGCTGATTTAGATTATGTCATTGATAAAATCGATAATAATAAGAGAAATCTATACAGATCCTAATTCAATTGTATAAATAAAAACTTTTTGCATAAAATTCATCGTAATTCGGATTTTCTGAATGAATTATAAGAAATACTCAGAAGAAAATCCTGAAATCATCATAACAGACAGCGATAAGGAAAATGCACATAAGAACAAAAAGCTAACAAAATTGTTTCAAATCTCAGATATTCTCATAAAAAGTATGCTTCTAGAGCTAAATATCTTACATAATTCTGTGTCTTCTCGTTTTTACGCACTTTCCAAAATTCATAAATCGACTCTGTCGATGAGACCAATGGTATATATAATTGATAGTCTGATAAGCAAAATTTCTGGATTCTTGACTGCCATGACAGAAATTCTTACCATATCCATGACTCCTCTACATTCAGTGAGTTCAATAATAATGTCCAAATTCCACAAAACCCAAGTCATTAACAGTCTTGATGTAATTTCAGATTTAGAATACTTTTTTGGCGTTTTTGACGTTGTATATCGGAACTGAAGAACCGAAACAGGTTTACAGTTGGTACTCCGGGTTGTATGGAAGCTGCTGTTAGCCTTCGGCTTCTTTAAGAAACATGGTGGATTTATACAGGATGATTCATTGGGAAATGCGCATACAGTTAGGGTAGATGGAAGACACCAAGGTCCTTCTAAATAACTATGGGTCTATCGTTGTTTATAACCAAGATACAGGGTGATTTATTGATTTTCCCCATTTTTTCAAATAATCATAACTTATGAACCACCCTATACATTTTTGTGATATTTGGTTCGTATGTTCTTTGTCCACATAAGTGTCGATTAACATATTAAAAAAGTCTTATTCCAGGTCCGGCCTTGAAAAAATTAATATGTAGGTTTCGAGTCGAAACAACATTCTGTATATCAATATTTTAAAATTTTATTTACAAATATGGAAAGAGCAGGAAAAAAAAAGTAAGACTAGAAGTATTTGGTATTTCCTCATACAACTATTTTACTTATTAACTTGAGTCAAATCTAGATGTTTCGATAATGAGGTGCCACAAAATTTGAAAAAATTGAATTTCTTCCCCAAATGGTACCTTTCCAGCTTCACTCCATGAAATCATCATCTATTTCTTATTCTCCTGATTCCTGGATCCCCAACCTTATTGAAAAACTAGAGGACATGTCCGTATTTGGGACAAATTATTATTATCAATGAAGAACTTTCAAACACCCTGTATGGTTAATAAAATTATCATAATATTTGTTCATTGCGCTACATTAAAAAATAAATAAAAAATGAGGAAAAATGCCCATTCCGAAAAAAGCATAACTTTATTTTAAACAAAAATAACGTTGCAACAAATCTACATTTCAAAGGTTAAACATAACAGAAAATCAAAAAACTAGAATTTTCTTTATACGCGTTTAATTACCTTTCAGCTAGAGCATGATCATTTCTCGACTCTTCTGATGCATTCTTGATAATAATAATATAATCAAGCAATATGTCGTTTTGTTTGATTTAGTGAATAATACACTTTACGTTTGATATCCCAAATTGTTTTAATTGCCAAGTTGGCTGATGTCAGAGTACAATTTTGACATAAGTTGATGACTTTGTACTTGTGTTGTTACGTTATCTGTTGATAACAGTTATTTCTTACTTAAAATGCCACACCAATTTGATAATAACGAATATGCAGACATGTTGTATGTATATGGATTTGGTGATGGTGATGGAAAAGCTACACGAAGAGAATATGCACGGCGATTTCCTGGCCGGCGGTTACTTAGTGACAAGACTTTTTCTAATGTGTTTAGTTACCTTAGAGAACACGGTAAATTTCCAACTGTAGCACAAAATGAAAGTTACGAAAGACGACATATCGATTTGGAGCAAGATATTCTTAATTTTGTACAAAATTATCCAAAAATTAGTTCGAGAAGAATCAGTCACGCCACTAGTGTTCCTCAGTCTACTGTTTGGCGAAGAATAAAAAAAAATCGTCTACATTCGTACCATTTACAGCAAGTTCAGAGGCTACAAGCAGGAGATAAATTGCTCGATTGGATTTTAGTAGATTGGTATTACAAAATAATAGGATCTTAGACAGATGTTTATTTAGCGATGAATCTCAATTTACCAGAGACGGTATCAATAATTTCAGGAATTCTCATGTGTAGGCCGAACAAAATCCTTTCGCCATAAAACATAAACATTTACAAATTAGGTTCTCCTTTAATGTTTGGTGTGGCGTTATTAACAACCGATTAATTGGACCCCATATCCTTCCACATTCCACATTGGAGTTCCTGCAAAATATTTTACCCATATTGCTAGATGATGCAGTAGTTGATGTTGGAGGCATGTACTTTCAACATGATGGGGCTTCACCTCATTTCAGAGTAATGGTGAGAGAGTTTTCAAATGACAACTTCCCAAATCATTGGATAGGCAGAGGAGGACCTCACAACTGGCCTGCAAGGGGGCCCGATTTTAATCCACTCGATTACCATGTTTGGGGTTATTTAAAATCAAAAGTTTATTTAACTGAAGTAAACACTAGAGCGGACCTTCTACGGAGAATTGAGGACGCTTGCGACGAACTGTGAAATGACCAAGCTATGATTAGAAAGTCAATTACAAATCTTACTTCAAGAGCATGAAAATGTATTGAGCTAAATGGATGCCACTTTGAACAACTGTTATAAGTTATGTTGTTTACATTTTTTGTGTCTATTTCTTTTCGTTTGACTTAATACAATTTGTTGCAACGTTATTTTTGTTTATAATAAAGTTATGCTTTTTTCGGAATGGGCATTTTTCCTCATTTTTATAATTTTTTTCTAAATGCAGCGCAATGAACAAATGTTATGATAATTTTTTCAACCATACAGGGTGTTCGAAAGGTCTTCATTGATAATAATAATTTTTCCCAAATACAGGAATGTCCTTTCGTTTTTCATTAAGGTTTGGGGATCCAGGAATCAGGAGAATAAGAAATAGATGATGATTTCATGGATTGAAGCTGGAAAAGTACCATTTGGAGAAGAAATTTAATTTTTTTAAATTATGTGGCACCTCATTTTCGAAACATCTAGATCTAGAGTTAATAAGTAAAAAATTTGTATGCGGAACACCAAATACTTTTAGTCTTACTTATTTTTTCCTGCTCTTTCCAATATTTATATACGGAATGTTGTTTCGACTCGAAACCTACTTATTAATTTTTTAAGGCCGGACCCATAATAGGACTTTTTCTTATTATGTTAATCGATACTACTGTGGACAAAGAACATACAAACCAAATATCACAAAATTATATAGTGTGGTTCATAAGTTATGATTAATTGAAAAAATGGGGAAAATCAACAAATCACCCTGTATCTTGGTTATAAAGAACGATAGACCCATAACATATAGGATATTTAGAAGGACCTTGGTGTCTTCCATCTACCCTAACTGTATGCGCATTTCCCAATGAATCACCCTGTATCAATGTCTGGTGAGGTGTTATCCAAAAGTGTAGTTGTTTCCAAGGAAGTTAAGATTTGTTGATGAATACTTTTGATTTTTGTTTCGAATCTGGAATAGAATATGCGTTTTGTTTATACAGGGTAACCCAGGGTTAAACCGCAAAACGTTCAGGGTCGGTTTTTCAGGAGAAATGAAACTTTTTGTTCCTATGAGAATGTGTTCTAACTTGCTTCGTTTTCGAAATACTGAGTGTTCAACCTCTTTAGGAAAAATAGGTTTCCTATAAATTATATGAAATTTTTTTTGCTGATTTTGATTAAAACTATCACGCTCATTTGCGGCCCTCATTAGAGGGCCTTCTTTTGAAGTAATTATAATGTACATTTTAATTACAGAGGCGTCCCAAAGTGTAAGATTTATTGATATGAGGACAGATTATTGTGATCCACTGTGTTTTTGTATGTTTAATTTTTTTAGGATTGAGCAATTAGAAATACAATTTTTTTATGTATGTTTAATTTTTTCGTATCTCACTTCATTTTTGAGAAGTAATTGATAGTAGGACAAAATTATTCATTTTATTTAAAAAAAAAACAAAATTTCTCAAAACTGCTAAAAATGACAACCATTTTTTTCAATGCACCTGCACCTGCGAACGACAGATTCTGCAGCTGCACGGTGTGATCTCTATCTGGTGCTGCTTGAACAATTCTCTCCCGGTAAGTTTCTTCGTCGTTGATGGGCTCAGCCTAAACTTCGGATATCATTGCACCATATATAAAAATTAATAGGGGTTGAGTCATGACAGCTCGCAGGTCAAGAAACTTTGACACCCTTTATCTCGAAAATGTAGCAAGTTAGGACACATGATTATAGGAAACAAAAATCTTATTTAAGTTTGAAAAATTAGTATTACAACATGATCCCACTTATTGGGTCAACTTGTCACAAAAAAAAATAAAATATGCTTGTATACAACACAGATACTCATACTTATACACGCCTACTACATCTATATGCGCACACAAACACACATTTATGCACCCATACACATCCTAAAAAATATTTGATAAATACAAAAAATACGTTAAACATACTAAAACATAATATGTAATCCAATCATAGCTAACTATTAAAAAGAACTAATCAAAATAAGGAAGTGGTTACTAGGCTTTTTAATGAAATATGATTTTAACCTCGTCATGAAGGATGTTAAGGGTGTTGAACGTTTGATCTCTTCTGGCAGATTATTATAGATAAGAAGCCCCTTTAAAAAAACGGAATTTTGTGTATGTGTTAATGTGACTTGTTGAATATGAAAGTCAGTTCTGGATCTTGTATTGTATCCCTGGATTTGGTCATTGTACATAACTTTTTCATGTAAATATGTTTATATTTTATTTCGACCAAAATCATTCTGTTTTTGTGAACATTACATGAGAAATAAATCAGTGTATCATCTACAAAGAGATGAACTGAGCTCTCACCTACCACCTCTGGCAAATCATTGATATACATCAAAAATAATACGGGCCCCAGCACACTTTCCTGTGGTACACCCTGATCATATTCTATATCATCTGATAATATATCATTTATCTCAAGCTTTTGTTTTCAGTTCTTCAAAAAGCTTTTCTACCATTTCAGGACTATTCTTGTGTATTGTCTCAAAAGCTCTTGGAAGATCCAAAAATACTGCAAGAGTAGTCACATTTTTTTCTATACCAATTTTCCAATCATCTAGTTCACACTGAACTGCTGTTTCACAACTATGTTCATTTCTCAACCCTGATCGGTATTTACTTAACAGTTCATTATTTTCCATATAATCTACTAATTATAGTTATAGACTTCCGTCAGTGATGATGAGTATACAATCTCACGCACTTCTCTGGAACTCTGCTGAAAGGTTGGCGATCTGTCTCTGTTTTACAGATATTTTCATGGACGATGCTCTTCTGAAATATCATCAATCGTTCCACCGGTAGCGGTCCCATCGAGACTGTCCCATCGAGGTCAATCGTCACATCCCTTTGTAGTCACTTTGGAGACATGCCAATCTTTCCCAAGGCTCGTTCTTACAACGAACGGCATAGCTTTGGATCTTTCTGCCTCGAGAGTTGTTTCCTGAGGCATGCAGCCCCTATAAATTCAAGAAGAACACCAATTCCTACTTACTCTTCCTCAGCTCTCACGAAAAAATAAAGAAAGTGTAATGTAATGTAACAAAATAATATAACATGACGAGTGCGGAAAGTGACAGTGAGTGGGAAATATTGCAGCACGAGGCACAAACCCACAAGAGTGAAATAGCTATTTGTGTATTTAGAGCGCCAATTGATTGATTGCCGCTCGACAAAGAGAGTTACCGCGCGACGCGAAGCGAAGCACGGTAATCTTTGGAGAGCGGCAATGACACTTTGTGCTCGAAATACACACATGATTTTTTCTACAAACGCAGCTCCTCAGACATAAAAACGATAGACACTTCGTTCAACATAGGCACATAATATCACCTATGAGAAAATTTATATTCAATAGTATTCCCAAATGTATATATAAGCTATCCAAATATCCATAGGCTAATCAATCTTAACTTAAATTGCTCGGTCAATATTTTTTTTTAAATTATAGAAAACAAACAGTGTGCGCATTACTTCTGAGAAAAATTATCACCTCCAAGGGGGGTGGAACCCCCCCAAAAACGCGTTGAAATTAATTTTTGAGGTAATTTTAAAATATCCCAAAAAATTTACTTCAAATCCAAAAAATAACTTGATATTCAAAAAGAGCACAAATTTTTACAAAAAACCTGACCCTACCAAAATATTGAGAAATCGCACGGTATTCTTGAAAAAAATTGTTGAAGCTGTATGCTTTCGCAATGGGGCAGGTGTTGCGCCGGCTTCCGCCAACGTGCATTTTTGCAACCAGTGCGTGAAGTAAAGTTCTATAACTCCTCACGTAAATGTTCAATTCGGATAAATCTTACGTCATTTTGAAGATGAAGATCGCAGCTTTCTATTCTGATATTATTTATATTTATACCCGCAGTTGCCAGATGCAAAATTGCAATTGAAAATCTTATAATATTAAAGTTCCTGACTTCGTGAAGTAATGCTTGTGATTACTGAAATAATGTCTTACCACTTGTAGCAAGTGAAATGAACAGTTGAGGAATACTTCATCGTCAAACTCAGAGATAAAAGCACGTTTCAACATGAAAGCAAAGCCAGTTTGCAGGAAAAACCCTTCTCTTATTGAACATATTTATACAAATTTGGTTACTTGTACAAATTTTAAAATAGAGGTTACTCGGCATTTGATCGCATTATTGTTCTATGGAAAGAAAAATAAATTCAGTTCTTGATGGAATATGCTGATTCGAGACCGAGGAAGACAGTGCACCAAAGGAAACTGTCCCGAAGTGTACCTCTTTTAAACTCATTGAGATTCTAAAACCTGAAAAATATCGGCTTGGGACCTTGTCAATGCGGCAGCTAGCGCGCCGCTGTATGGTATACAGCGGCGCGGTTCTATCGGTGCGCAGTGGGCAGCAGTCAACGTTGCTTTATGTAAACGTCAGATAATATGAAAGTTCCAGTGCAGGAAACACTGTATACTGGGAGACTGAAGATGAAGTAGATGATGAGTTGTATGAGTAAATAAATAAATTTTCCTATACATTTCTTGATGGTGATTACTTGTGGATTCATTTCTCCATACACTTTCTCGATATCATTGAAAAACACTCTCATGTTTCGTTACCTCCGGTCCGCGTTTGATTTATACAACAACTTGATCTTCTCTCGAATTTGCGAATAATTTTCAGGGGTAATATAATATGTGGTATGATTATTACCGATTATTTTTTGGAATATTAAAGAATTGTATTCCCGAAGCTAAAAATACAACGAGTCCGCAGGACGAGTTGTATTTTCTTGAATTGGGATAGCCAATGAATTGATATTCCAAAAAATTATAGGTTATTAATCATACCACGAATTATATTTAGGACGACAATATATCGATTCGAAATAATGAAAAATCGTGTCAACGTTTTAATTTGAAGTAATTCACGGAAATCAAAATCTAACAACGTGAACACTAAAGAGAAAAATTGGGGTCATATTACAGGAATAATCTTTCAAAATATCAGCCAGCTCCACAATTGTGGTATACGCATTGACAATATAACCCCTGTTTGTGCAAAAATTGTTGAATTGCCTGGTAATTGATGCTTTATTTCTGGCCGTATTCAATGGAATACTCTTTTCCACTGCTTCATCTATGATACCAGTAGCCATTTGTCCCCAACGATCGCTCATATTGATTAAGAAATATAACTAGTCAAAACACAAAGATTTGACGTTTATAATTTAAATCATTATTTTCACTTGACAGCTAGTAAAACAAAAACTAAGCAGGTTTATCACCGTGAAAATACAGCGACAAGCTATATTTTCACTGTAATTCCGATTCTATTGGCTGAATTTAAAAATTTGAAATAGACTGATTGGTTGTTAAGCAAGGAGATATATTGTCATAACAATATTTCTAAATAACGACAGTTCTCAACGATTATTTACCCACATTTATATCTAAGAGTAGTAGTTTGAGAGTTTTTTCAAATATTTTCTCTCTTCCCTCTCACCCCAATGTTTCCGCGATGCGGGAGATATGCGGGGGCAGGAATCCTATCGAATAATTTATACCTACTATTTTTTTTTTAATTTTCGCTCAATTTCATTACTCAGGACTGACAATTTTACATATTCATAGAAAATACCTCAATAAACACTATTTCGGGAAGGGGTTAATGCCCCGGGAGGGGTTTCAATTGTTGAAAATAATTCGCCCCCATTATTAATACCGATTTTCACTCATATTTATTGCCCAGAGCTGAAATGTCAAGAAAATACCTTCCAAAAAAAAGTTTTTACGATTTTGGGGAGGTTGCTGCAACCCACCAAAGGGGTGATAACTTTATTGCTAATTATTCAACCCTCCGTGACGACAGAATTTCAACAAAGAAATCTGCGGAGCAATTTAAGTTGATCTTTTATGAGAAAAATTGCTCTGTTTAATGGCCTACCAATAATTTACATTTCTAACAAAAGGAAAAACTCGAACTCACGCCGAGAACGCTAAATCAGTTTCGTACGAAGAATCTCTACCATTACACCACTGCAGTACCTTAGATTGCTATGAATTTCTTGTGTTCACTTTCCATCATGCAAGAATGGGTTTGTTTTCAACAAAAGCTAGGGAGATCGAACGTTTTTTCAATATTCTCGCTCTAGAGCGTGAAAGCTGTCACAAAATGACATTCCTCGGAAAACGTCAACTTTGCGTTGAGATCTGAAAGCGTCAAAGGCTACTTCAATGAGCGGTAGTAGAAAAAATAATTTTCGCACATGTAATGTGCACTATTTTTCCCACAACTACGAGATAATTCCTAGAAATCATGCATTTGACAGCTCATCCAAACAGCACGTGACTTTCCACTCGTGTGCGGCAAGTATTTTTGGCACAAATGTGGATATAAACTACTTTCCGTACTACACGAAAACTTATGACTATAGAAAAAGATATAATCGCTGTATTAAATTTTGTTTTTTTTGTCAACAATTCTACAAGTGATAACTTCGAGTTACCAATTATTCGACTGTTCAATCGACTGTGATCGTTAAAAACTATTCAAATGATATAACTTCGAAAGAAAGTTCCGAATGTAGTTTATATTTATACAAAACAAATAATGATATCACGTCAAATCTTCGAAATATCCCGAACTTGGAAAATATGGAAAATATTCCCGCTGCAGATCGGAGGGCTGCCTTTCCCAAACTAATTTTCAAGCGTGATTTATTCACAGAGGGTTTTTGTACACGTTCTCAAGGAAAGTATCACTTACTTATCTGTTGAATTATAGATGCCGTAGCGCACTGGGATTTTATTATTTTGTCCCTCACTGGTCGTTGTGAGATACTTATTTTTCATATCTTGAAGTGTTTTCCATGTATATAAACATTATAGTATGAAGCAACTTTTGAAATATGACGGATGCTGAATTTTATAAAAGGTCCAATGTATTGGTGATGTGCAGTCACCAGTAAAATTTCCTTGGAACGTTTTTTCATATGAATAGACCTTTCCACGACATATGAGAGAACACTGTAATAAGAAAGTGTATACGCTAATATCACTCGGGAATTTTTATTTATTTTTTCTGACTGCTAGTTTCTCTATAATCAGAAGAAAAGTGGTTTCTTGACGTCACGTTCATCAAAACTAGACTTGGCAACGTTGTGAAAGTTGTGCACCGTGGAATATCAAATTCTCATTTGAATACAATGTGTCGTATGACAGTTGTCATTTGATACCAGATGGGTTCGTTCGTCTGTTTCACGGAGCATCAATAAGAATCATTTGTCTCTGTTCAACTCGTTTGCCTACTTTAATATTCAATACAAGTAGAGCAGTTCCATCAAATATGTATGCTGCAAACGAACAGGCCCTACTTGATTTCTTTTTTGAGGTTAATGCGGTTTTCAGTTTTGAAATGTTTTTGTTGTTTGTGCACAAATTTTTTTTTCCTAATTCCTGTATCTGTATCCCTGCAATAACTGTGAACATGTAACATGTCAAAAAGGTGCTTCGTATCTGGTTGTCTGAACACCAGTGAATATTCTAGTAAGCAATTTTTTATGCTCCTAAATACCTATGAAGCGCATTGTAAAATGTGGTTCGAAGCAATGAATAAACCTCGTGTAAAAAGCGGAAATATAATTATGTTTTTGTGGAGAACATTTCCAACTGAATATTACTGTATTCAAGCAGCGTTCAAGGAACGATTTAAAATTTTAGTGATTGCACAGAATAAATTCATATTTGTTAAATAGAAAGTAAGAGTCAATCATCTCATAATCTACCCTCAGTAAATAATCCGAACTTCCCTTCACGAAGCCTTTCCTTTAATACACAAATAAATTCACACCAGATCGGTCATCATAACAGCTCGCTACAGTATTAATGAATGTATCAGTTAAACGTCGAATGTAAAAAAACAAACATAACCTCAAATCTCGAGATCAATTTTGTGGCATGAGAACTGTCAAAATGATTTGCGGTGTTGTCAATGCTCGTTCTTCATGGAAAGAATGGTCCGTTCAGGAAATTTAAAAGTAAAAAATACAATAAAAAATGGCTAATATGTGTATTTTTTTGTATGAGTTAGTCAAGTGACGAAGTTTCAATTATTTCTCAATGGCTTATACCAAGCTAGAATCTATATTTTTAAGGAGATCGGTATTGAATGTTTCGTAACATGGATTATGGTGGGGGTTGTTTCCGATGAACGTGACGTCAGCGGCACACTTTCAAATGAGATATTCTTTCAAAATGAAAAAAATATAGTGGAACTCTTTGTTAAATGCACGTTTCAGACTAGAATCTATCGATTCAAAAGAGTTTATTTTTCATAAATGTGAAGGTCCATTAGCTTTTTTCTTCGAGAATACAACTAAATTGCACAAGAGTATCAGAAAGCGAAGCAACCGTTTTGGCGGTAACAATTAAGTGGAAAAGTTATACGAATATTTTCAGAAAGAATTGTCAACTGTGCTTGGGATCGCACTTCAAGAGATGAGACCCTCGTTATTCCTAGCTTTTTTAAAGATTGCACGTAAGGATGGAATTTTATTCCTTTCACAATTTTTTCCGTTGTTGAGTTTTTACGTTTGAATCTGAACAAGTTTAGCTGGTTTTTAGGTTCTTCTGATGAAGTGTTAAAAAAAGTTCATTATTGGGACATTATATCGATTAAAAATGTACGTCAGCTATCTGCAAAACAGGGGAGAGATCGTTAGTTAGATCATACAGTTGGTTGTGCTGAACCAAGATAGAATGCGTAATCAACAACCAATAAATCCTGAGCTAACGGTCCTACCCCCAATGTCCTACCCAAAATGTAGATTATACTGTATAAGTTTCGTTGAACCTGATAAGATTTCAGAATTATTGTTTTTCTATTCAACTGTCAGATTAACGTCAGACAAGAGGGATGGGATTTTCAGATATTAAACAAAGAAGAAGAATAAACTTTCAATGTTGTGGTGTTATTTGTTGTCTTACATGACTGGTTTATCGGGCATCCATAATCTCAGTGGTTTGACTGTTTAAAAAGTAATTTTGACTGCAGTGGGAGTGTGGTGAGGCATCGGATACTTCGAAATTGTGGAATTACTTTTCGTAAATTGAACGAGATTTTTCGGGCAACAAATTATTCACAGCCGTTTGAACAATCACCCTCAATTCAGGAGGGTGAACCTTGAGTTTTCTTCATAAGTTATTTAAAAAAAAGTTATTTACTGGTATTTGCATTCAAATTTTGAATAATGTATGTAAACAAATGAATTACCTGACAGCTTCCTACAAATTTTAAATGTCTTATCAATGTTACCAACCGACATTTCTGACATTATTTATTGATATTAAATCCAATTTTTCCCAATATAAAACTACAAAAAAATGCCAAATACAAAAAATAGTATATAAAACGCGTTTTATAAGCCATATTGTCGTACTTGTTCTCTTGGAGCACTCCTCGCTTCGCTCATCGTACAACAAACAACGCGTGCGACAAAACCCAGGTAGCACATCATATCGGCTGAATCTTGGTTCCATATTGAGCCAATATAGATATATTGTAAATGTAAAATCAATATTGGTCCAATATGGATGAATATTCAAAAAACAATATTATATTAATAATATTGGTGGGATATTGGTTGAACTAGTTTTGAATGTAGATTATCACACGAAATATTGGGTCAATATTGGTTATATATTGTTTTCCACATCTAGAATAAATATTGCAATCCAAATATTCCAGTCATATCGATTATAGGGGAAAAAACTATATTGTATTTCAAAGTTTGTTAGAATATTGGTTGAATATCATTTCCACTTCATTTGACAAAATGTAATAACTCATATTGAGTCAATATTGGTTGACTGATATTCACCAATATCGATAAAACAATATTGTCTTCACATCGTTTTTAACATCTAGAATAAATATCGCAATCCCAATATTCCCCTAATATCGATCCTAGGAATAAAATTATATTGTATCTCCCAGTGTGATTACACATTGGTTGAATATCATTTCGCCAATATTCAACAAATCTTATTAATTAATATTGGGTCAATATTGGTTCAATAAAATTTATCGATATCGTTAAATCAATATTGTCTTCATATTGTTTCCTACATCTAGATTGAGATGAAATTTGAATATTGGCCGAATATTCATTAAAACATATATAAAATCATATCATGATCAAACCTAGATAAAAATCCGCTAGGTGGCTCTACATATGGAACGTCTTCTAAAACCTATGAAAGTATATTAAATACTTCTCAAAACTTGTTTCAAGACAGCTCACTCAGTGGTTATGGCGATGAAAAGGCAGACTCTAGTGTCACCTTCATCAACTAAAAGACATTTACCAAGGTATATTGACATCCACCAATATATCCAAATGATATTGTACCAATATCGATAAATATTTTGGGGCCATTATAGCTTCAAGAATATTTCACCAAAACTATTTCTAAAATATTCCAATAATATTCGACCAATATCGCAAAATGTTCACATTTTACTTCTCGACAATATAACTTTTGAATATTGTGCCAATATTGTCAGCGATATTGTACCAATATCGCCGAACATTTTGAGGCCAATATCAGTTCAAGGATATTTCGCCAATATTATTCAAGTAATATTGGACCAATATCGCCGAATGTTCACATTTTTTTTCTCGCCAATATTGCATTTCAAATATTTTGCCAATATGTTCACAATATTGTATCAATATTTTACCAATATAGGTGTGCTACTTGGGAATGATGTCTTGTAAAACTTGTATCATAATATACTATTCGTGTACTATACTATATTAGTAGCTCACGTCTAATTCCCCATAATTTTTTCAGCTGACTTTTTTATAAGTACTGTCATAATATAAACATTTGCTATTAAAATTTTTAAATGACCTGAAATAATTTTTAATTTTGATTTGATGACATAATTGACTCTTACCCATAACCAAGTCTACCACTACTCAGACAGCTGACGCTTTTTTCGATTGCTAATTTTATCTAGACTATCGTCCACTCACAAAATTCAGCGACCTGAAATCATCAGTACCGAAAATGCAACGCTGTCTTCCGGACTATTATTATGTTGAAATAATGTAAAGTAACAATAAGCACTTCCAATTAGGCCTTTCCAGAGGAACGTTGAACAAACATATGTCATATGTGTATACATATCTGCCATAGCAATACCCAGAGAAGTAGTTGTTATCTGTCAGATGTTTGCCTCATATTTTCCACTGATGAAAATATCATTCAATTTGTTTTCTACGGAAAATTATCGATCGTTTTTTGAATTCTCTGAACTCTAACTTTTGTTTTCTAGAGCTACAGTAGTCAGTCTATCCCAACAGCTGACGGCTGTTATTAAGTTCACATTTCCATGCTTGTGAAAGGATGTTGATCTCTAAGGACGACTTTCTGGGAGTTCATAAAACAACATCCTCAACTGTAAAGTTGGTACTATCCCTCTTTTGCTCTAGTTTTTCCATGGTTTAGATTTATTCACAAAATAACCATAAACAACGTGAAAAGCATGAAATATCACAAACTGATTTTCTTCATTGAAGTCACAAAACACGATTTGACCATAAAAAACACTTATTTAAGACAATTCACACCAAAACTTTCGTTAACTAACGTCTATATAGAGTTCAGTAGAAAATACAAATGAAAGTTACCAAACAGATAATTTTCAACACGTCACCGGTGCCTAACAGAGACTTGATCTACCCAATTAGGACACCTATAAATATTGAAAGAAGAATTTGAACGGTGATAAAATAAATTGAGAAAAAGATCAACATAATATTACATTCGGTTAGTGCACCCCATGGGTGGGGAGAGGTAGGGGGGTGTGAAACCGATATCAGCTTCCTATACCATATCGCCCCTACTCTTCCTTCAAATTCGTTCTCAACCCATCGAGGTAATTCCGATCTTAGCGTAATAATTTAAGAATCAGCAAAACCCATAACCGTTATATTTGAGACGACTCGTGAATTAGAGCAACAAAGTAGCCATTAATTACTATCAATATTTGATATTGTTCAGTCTATATGAGCCGAGAGGTATGAATTCCCACCAAACAGGGTGTTCCAAATTAAGTCGGCACCATTGCCAACTCCGTTATTATTGATGCAACGAATTCGGTTAAATGGGTAAACTAGTAGCATTTTTAATGGCCTTCTCTCGATGCCGAAAACAAAAAAAAATATTGGCAGTAGCGTTTTCAGAATATTTCATAAAATGAAATCGTTTTCAAAGGAACACCCTATATTTTTTCATGCATTTCGATTCGTAATAACATTCTCAACAACAAAGCTCATTGACTTTTTTTCGTAAAGTGGAAAATGAGCGCTTATGTGGAAATATTTATTTCTTTCACTAGTACAAAAAATGTCTTTGTTTTGGCGAATAAAACCTCATGATTGTCCAAACACACAATTTTGGTACTTATACGAATGACAATATTTTGTTACTAATAGCAAAATGAGACCCATTCTAGTCCGTCCCCACAACCCGCAAAGACGATTTAGATGTTTGGTGTGGTTTATTTAGAGGCAGAATTATCGGACCATATAGTTCTTTGAACAGACCCCGTTATATAAATGTATTAACAAGAGTGTTGGAAGAGTTTTTCGATGATCTTGATCTGGAGGCTCGTCAGATGATCTATTTTCAGCAGGATGGAGCACGAGCACATAATGTCAGTGGCGTAAAGAGAATGCTGCGAGGCTGTTTTGGAAACAGAAGGATTGCTACAAATAGTCCTGTCAAGTGGCCCCCTGGTTCACCAGACATGACACCTCTAGATTTTTATTTTTGGGGATTTCTGAAAAATGAGGTGTACAAAATAAAACATAATAATGTAGATGAACAGAAAAATTATATTGAAACTACAATTAATAGAATTGATGGCCGAACTGTGTTTGATGCCACACGTAGTGTCAATAGAAGGGCCCGAATATGTGTTCAACAAGAAGGCTCTGTTTTTGAACATTTACTCGATATTTTATAGCGCTTTATAAAATCCGTTTTTTATAAATGTTTCCTATTAATAAAACTGTCTTATTTTCACCTTTACGAAAAAAAGTTAAATGAGCTTTGTTGTTGAGAATGTTATTACGAATCGAAATGCATGAAGAAATATAGGGTGTTCCATTGAAAGTATTTTTTTTTTGTTTTCGGCATCGAGAAGTCCATTATAGTTAGGGAGGCGAATAGGGGAATTTTCGGTAATACTCGAGCGTGGCAGTTTAAGATATGAGAGATACCTTGGACCTAATAGAACAGCCTTGTAAAGTATTTAGCTCTATATGTAGTGACGCGCGCCTAGGATAGACGATCAGATTAGTAAAAAAAAAATCGATAGTCTGAAATACTCGAGCGCGTCAGATTAAGATATTGGGGGTTGATTTTAGTGTTTTAAGACTAAATTTAACTAATCTGACGATAAGTGATTGACGCCACCGAGTTATAGGGTCGCGAACTTGTAAAAAAAAAACGTTAATCCGGCATTCTCGAGCGCGTTTTTTTTTTTTGAAGAATATAATCTAAAACTTACTAAAAATACAAAATCTGCCGGTTTCCGTGTGACCGGAAGTGTGGAGGAGCCATTTCGTCTTCCGAAAAACGCGTTGCGGCATATAAGTCGCGAACGATACATTTTCCAAAAAAAAAGTTTAAATAAACAAAATAGGTAATTTTATTTTACACAAAAAGGGTCTCCTTACATTTTTGTCCAAAGTTAAAACTTTTTGACTTGAAGCATCATAAAAACTCAAACTCCCGGTTTTTTGAGTATATCTCGAAAACTGAGGGTGTTAAAAAAATGGATATGAAATAACGATGATTAAATTATGTGACTTTTATTATATCTCAAAAAAAAATTTTTTTCTAAAGCTTCTCGACAATTTTCGTGGACTCGGAAAAAGTTACGCGTATCTGTATACAAAAGTATTATTAACATGTACAGTTTCATGTATGTGTATTATTCAATAGCCTGTTGATCCTCAAATTGTTTTTTGAACGTACCGTAAGCAAAACGAAGTGAAGAATTGAAGCAAAAAAGAGGAATTTGCCATAAACATGTAATACAGACTGAGCAAACAATAAATAACACAATTCGTACTACATTTCATCTTCATTTACGTTGGTTATAACTATCGCTTTGTCATTCTTAAATTCCCCGTTTTATCAAGGAGAAAGAAAAGAAAAAAAGAAACCAAAAAACCTTTCCGGTCAGATTAAGAGAACCCACCAACATTTTTGTCAGATTAAGAAAATATGCTTTCAGGATACCGAGATAAACCTCCCCTATGAAAATCTGACGCGCTCGAGTATTTCAAAAAAACTTTTTTTTTTGCATTTTCAAAAATTCATTGTAACTTATGGTCACGCCGAAATCGTCAGTTTTTTTAAAGGGAGATTCCTTGGGGCCTACTCAACACCCCTTCCGAAAATCTGACGCGCTCGGGTAAATTTTTTTTTTTGCATTTTTGACTACTTTATATGCCTACCCCCACCACGCAAACCGGCAGATTAGTATACCGTTGTTATCAGAGGCACTTGGGGCATACGTAGTATGAATATCTGACGCGCTCGAGAATGCCCAAGTAACGGTTTTTTTTAACATTTTTGAAAAACCGTACACGCGAAACCCACCGCTAAAATGGTTTTTACCATACGAGCTTTTCTTTTCGAAATTATTTTATCTTTCGATTGTGATAGGTCTCGACGGCGCCGTTGAATTACGCCATTTAGCTACCTCGCCTCCCTAACTATTAAAAATGCTACTAGTTTGCCCTTTCAACCGAATTCGTAGCATCAATTATAACGGAGTAGGCAATGGTGCCGACTTAATTTGGAACACCCTGTAGATGTCTGGATGCAAGAAAAATATCCGTTAAATTAAACAAGAAATAAAAATATGAAATTCTTAACCTAGAGACCATCGTATACAGGTTATACCATGAATAAATAACAATACTCATTGTTACACCCCCCTTACCCCTCCACCCATAGTCCTAGCACTGTCAATAGTTCAAAAATCCGTATCTTACGCTCAAACAAAAAAGTCCTATTTCACGAAACCAAATAATCATTGTTTTTATCGAAGTATTCTTATAAATAGAATCCTTTTTGTCTTATGTAATCGTCGTTGTGTTGTGAGTCTATACCCTGAGAATTGTCCCGTGCAACAACTTGCTCTCTCTAGAGAACCACCCTGTACCGCTACGAAGTCTGTTCGTCTCTGAGCTTTAGCTTTCAGTTTCAGTACGCTCTGCGACTCCACACCGATGGTTACCCCGTAACCACCGAGTATAGAGGATCCACGGACGCCGCGCGAATACGAACTTGTTTGAAAGTTTTCGGAATTGTACGAAATGGAAATGAACTTTTGATGTATCTTGTGTCGCGTCTCCGGAGTTTCGACTTCGTTATGACGTAAGTGGACACCGTTTGGATTAGCTTTATTGGGTTATTGAAGATGGATTGATGCCATCGATGGAAATTGTAACGCGCAACGAGAGAGGTTGGAAACTTCTGAAACTTTTATGGAGTTATGATATAACGTTTTTGGTGATCAGTTAAAAAGTGGCGTTATAAGCTGGGGAAATGTTTTGATGACCTGAAGACTTTTGTGAGTTTGTCCATCATCAACTTCAGAAATTCAAGGTCATTTAACATTGATTCAACAGCTATAATTATATAGTGAGGAAGCGCAGATAAAACAGATTCATTTAAATCTCAAGGATTTGTTTTCAGGAAAAACACTCAGACACGTCGATTTTCATCCACAGCTGCGGTTTTTCTGATGGAAACTTTCTGTACAGAAGTTGACCCATAAATAAGTTACGACCATCAACTACATTTTTTCAAATGGACAAACTAATTTTTCATTTAGCTTTCAAATTTTACATTGAAAGCTAGTATAATTCATGTACCAAATTTACGGAAAATGTGTCATTCAACATATCGATAACTGAAACCGTTTCCTTTTTTTAATTTCTGTGGTCTGAAATGGACCAATACCTATATGGAAAAAAGACAGAACAACAAATTAAATTGAATGTTCAAACTATTGGCCATTAACTATTATCAATTAATTGTTGATAAATTTTGTACCAGGCACATTTCTCATTGTAATTCAACGGCTTCAATTATACAGTGAGAAAGCGTGGGTTGAAACAAATTATTTCAGAACTCGAGGGTTTGCTTTTTAGAAAAACACTGAGACCCGTCGATCATTATTGACGCATATGGTTTTCCTGATGGAAATTTCCTGTACACAAATTGACACATAAACAAGTTACTACCATCAACCATATTCTTTCTAATGAAAATACCAATTTTTAATTTCATTTTGGATAATTCTATTGGAATATAATAATTCAAGTCAAGAATTTACGGAAAATTTTTTTTTAAATTTCTGTGGTCTGAAATGGACCTACATATTAAAGAAAAATAGACCAACAAAATTAATTGAATTTTCAAACTGTTGATCAATAACTATTATTAATTATTTGTTAATAACTTTTTTGCCATTTCTTCAAATGGTCAATCAATAACTGAGACCATAATCCTTAAGTTTTTTGAAAAGTTCTGTGATCTAAAACGAACCGATATATTTGAAAATACAGAACAACGAATTGAGTGAAATTTTCAAACTGTTGACTACTGATAATTATTATTAACTAATTCCCAATAACTTTTGAGCCCGTTAAGTTCATCATTATAGTTCAACAGCTTTTATTGTAAAGAGAATAAGCGTGGATTGAAACAAATTCATTCAAAACTCAAGGGTTCCTTTTTTGGAAAAACACTGAGGCACGTCGATTTTCATTCACGGATGCGGTTTTTCTGAATGAAAATTCCTGTACACTTTGCCCAAAAATAAGTTACGATCGTCAACAACATTTTTTCTCAAGAATTTACGAAAATTATACGATTGAATATATCAATAGCTGAGATTGTTTCCTTCAAAATTCCTGTCGTCTGAAAAGGACCGATATATTAAAAAAACGACAAATAAAATTAAATGTTCAAACTGTTAACCATTAACTACTTATTATCGTTTGTTAGATTTTTTTATCTAGCAAAACACTCATTTTTGTACAACTGTCGAAAAAAATATTTTTTCTATGTCAAAATGATTCACAGAAAAAAATGAAGAATTTATTTTTGTAGAAGAAATTAACTCTAATGAAGAAATATCTTTTTGACTCAAAATCTAATACAAACTGAGTTCTTTCATGCTTTGATAATGGAGACGGATTAAGTCTCCAAAACATTAACGTTGTTTAGGAAAGAGAAGTAGGTATTATTTAGTTACTTTGAATTCACCGTTATTCAGACATAGAAATTTCAGAATACGATTTTACCCAAATTGAATGATTTTTTCCAATTCAATATTTTTTTAACCGCAGTAATTTGTGTCAAAAACTTTGTCAGTATATTTATTTATAACACAATTTAATCTAATAAATTTACATTATAAACTGTGAATACGACTAAGAATTTTACTTAGCTCCCTTCACACTGAAACTTTACGTCGAGTATTGATAACTTATTTCAAAAGTACGAAAATATCCGCATAATACTCTCCCAAACGGATGGATCTATCGGATGGCCAGCTATGTCTCCAGATTTCACCCCATCAGATTTTCATCTACCCATGAGGGGGGGGGTAATCTGAAATCTGAAGTTGACCCCAATAAACCGACAACTATTGATGGCATGGAGAATAGAATTAGAGCCGAACTACAAAAGATCCAGCCACAAACGTTAACTGAATTGTTACGAAAATTTGTAGTTCGACTTGCCTATTACGAGAAAGTGAATGGTCAACAGTATAAAAATTTAAAATAGTTTAAATATTTAAGTTGAATAGCTGTTCTGTTTTTTTAATAAGTCGGTTCTTTCAGACCACATATATTTCGAACGAAATGAAGGATACGGTCTTAGTTAGGGAAATATTCGTTCGACCTTATATGGGAAACTGGCTCTCAGTGTAACTTTTTGAATTTTTGATATGTTGTAGAATTGGTCATTCTGGATGAAATGTTTCAATGGGCGCAACACCATCCTACAACTAGTTTTGGAGATACAGTGTGTTGAATATGAGAAACATTTACTTTTCATCTCTCCGTATCTACCAAGTTTTGATTTAATTGGGATTTATCTTTTGTGGTATTATCATCACATTATTGTATGACAAATTCATGAGAAATTCATTTCCAAATCTTTTCGTAGCACAGGGTTATTTCACTTGATAATAATGCTTTTTTGAAACTCTCATAATCCTGTTGTTTTATAAAGAGAAAATGAGAAAAAAAGTAGAATCATCACTTAATATTATGAATTCATTTCATCTATCATCACAGTTGATACAATTCATATGAGGTGATTCAAGAATATGGAAAAATAAACGTTCCTTTGGTGTAAAAATTTGCCGAGAATTTGAATTACTATATACTCTATATTAACCGATAGAAATACTTACATACAAATGATGATTTTATTATGATTTATACTATGTGGTATTTTCCTTAGGTGACAAATTCATGGAAAATGCATGTCCAAATCTTTTTGTAGTAACAAATATAACATGACTTCTGAGAAATACTAATAATGAAAAAATAACTTCTCCATTGAATCGCCTACTAGATGATGCTGCAGATAGTAGTTCGAGTCATGGCTTCTTTTCGAGGGATACTGTACGTTATTGTACGGTATTATAACTGATCACCATTTTATTGAAAAATTAAAATCTCGAATAAAAGAGTACCGATTAGAAAGAACTATAGCAAAGCCGCCGAAAACTGGAGTGAAAATATAGCAATGGGGAAATGTACAGATCTTAGAATTTTTCACACATTTTTTGTCTTGTATAAGAAAAACCCGTCATAGGATTCCGATGAAAAGTTTCTACATAATGAATGAAAGTATTTCAAGCTCTCCCATGAAAAAATATCACTACCTTTTCGGACTTCCTCATGAGCTATAGGGTAATGAAAAAATCAAGGTTTTTATTCGTTGAGGTATAAGTAATTTTGAAAATTCACATCATCCGACTCTGTTTGCGATGAAACACATCATTTAACATTCTTCACGAGAATTTTGTCATTTCAGGTAGGTTTATTACTACAAGGAGTCCCAAAAACCAAAATTCGTTATTTTTCCATATTCGTGAATCTTGTATAAATAGTATCAACTGTGATGATAGATGAAATGAATTTATTATATAATGTGATAATTCTACCTTTTTTCGCATTTTCTCTTCATAAAACAACAGAATCATGAAAGTCTCAAAATAGCATTATTATCAAGTGAAATCGCCCTTACCACGAAAAGGTTTGGAAATGAATTTCTCATCAATTCGTCTTACAGGGATGTGATGATAATACCACAAAAGATAAATCCGAACTAAATCATAACTTGGGAGATACGGAGTGATGAAAAGTGAATATTTTTCATATTCAACACCCTGTATCTCGAAAACTATTCATAGGATCGCATTGCGCCAATTTAAACATTTCATCAGAATGATCAATTTTACAACATATCAAAATTTCAAGAAATTTGACGAAGAGCCATTTTCCCATATAAGATGTGCGGGGTCCTTTATCGAAAATTGTTGAGTTTGGGTATATTATTTTGTACATGAAACATAAGAACTCAAAATTCGAAAATGAAATAAGAAATGGGTGTTTCTATTTGAAAAAATAAGTTGTTGGCAGCAACTTATTTTGGGGCCACCCTGTGTACATGAATGCTTCGTTGTCACGCAAAATTATCAATATTTGGTAACAGAAAACCCACATTGAAGAATTGTGGGTTCATTGTTCATTGAGGGAACACTTGATTCTGAAAATGTTTATTCTTACTACAAACAAAGTACCCAGGATAATTGCAGGTAAACCAGAAGATTCGGTATGGTTCCGAAAGAATGAAGCGCATACAAACTATTCTTTTCCAAATTGATGAATACTTTTTTTCCAAATTGATGAATAGAAAGGTGCTTGAGTATATCGAATGGCCAGCTATTTCTCCAGATCTAACCCTATCACATTTTCATCAATGGGGTTACCTCCAAAGGCTACTTCAATAAAGCAGAAATACCACAAATACCTCTACAGATGCTAAATAAATTTTTACGATTATTTATAGTCGACTTGCTTATTTCCAGGCAGTGAATGGTCAAGAGATTGAACATTCAATTTGAGTTGTTCTGATTTTTCAGCGAGTCGGTCCTTTCAGATATAGATTCATCGATGACTGTTGAGTTTGGGTATAGGATATGGTACATACTCAAAACATTATAATTTGTATAAAGTGTATAATTTCTCAATATGCAAAGCGCTTTCGACTTTCGTCATCTTCAGTGCTTCCTGAAAGTAAATACTCTGGTTGTGAGGGATTCTTGAAATTGAATTTATTAAACTTGTAGGTTATGAAATTTGGAAAAATGTTTCAAAGTTAGATGAGTACTTACAAGTCAGGTAACAGGAAGAATTACAATTTTTGAAGTTATCTTATATGTATTTTATAACATTTCTGGCTTAATTCCAACGAAAATCATGTCAGAATTTGAAGGCCATGTGGGTATGTCAAGTACTTTGAAAGACAGACTTCATCTGTCAAAGTCAAAGACTAAAATATAATACCAACTTGTGTTAGTAGTAAATTGAAATATTTGGTTATAACCAAACATTTTAAAATCAAACATTTCAATTTACTACTAACACAAGTTGGTATTATATTTTAGTCTTTGACTTTGACAGATGAATGATTTTCGTTGGAACTAAGCCAGAAATTTTATGAAATACATATAACATGACTTCAAAAATTGTAATTCTTCCTGTTAACTGACTTGTAAGTACTCATCTAACTTTAAAACATATTTCCATATTTCATAACCTACTAATCAATAAATTCAATTTCAAGAATCTCTCACAACCAGAGTATTTACTTTCAGGAAGCACTGAAGATGACGAAAGTCGAAAGCGCTTTGCATATTTAGAAATTATACACTCTATACAAAAAACTCCCTCTTCATTTATTCTTCGCAAGTGTATTCAGCTTCCCAAATCAATTATAATTAGACGCAAAATTCGAAAGTGACATAAAAAATAAAAGTTTTCATTGAAAAGAATTGAGTGGATGGTAGTATTTTTGTATCACACTGTATACATAAATTTTACATCAGAAATACCGCAACCGTAAATGAAAATCGACATAACCGAGCTTTTCTGCAAGGAACAGAGCCCAGAATGGTACTTATTTTTATTCACCATCAACATGAAAAGTGTGTCTCAATATTGAAGGTAGGAGCAACGATGCGAGATATTTTCAATTGGAATTGTAATTTTTCAGATATTCGATACTATTCCCGTGAACAATATGAAACTGCATTTCATAAAATAACAGCAAACATTTTTGAAAGCCAACTGGGAGTTCCTAAAAGCAATATTGTGGATTCATCACAAATTTGGATGCTGCCGTTAACAAATTCTATCACAACAGCGCAAACTATCAGAGTGTTTTTCAATGACAGAAATATCCATCGATGTTTTTTATGCATAGCAACAGTCTGGGTTTTCATGCAAATGGAGTATATTTTCATCTTGAAATTTCCAGGAAATTGTACAACTTCGTTAAAGATTTTAAATACCTTTGAACTAAAATACAGCGTTCAAGTATAAGAGGGATCTTGAAAAATATTATGCGCTTTTATCCATAATAATTTGTGGCGATATTGGCATTTCATGCTAAGCATACGCACTCTGGTGGCTTTAATGTAAACTAGTTTCTGCGACATTGTTTTCTAACCACAGTTTCGTATCGTTTGTTTACCATTTATTTTTTATGAATATAGAGTCTTTCTTTAAACCGTTTTTATTTCATCTTAATTTAGTGATGAGAAATTGCCTTTTTACAAGTCAAGCGACCCTTCCGGTCTTATAATGGCGTCTTACAATGGTTATTGTTCTGTGCCACATTGCAATTCCTAGGCCAAAAGAAATTAACTTTTCAAAGATATCCCGAGGAAAATGACCCAAAGGTTCATTTCGAAACGGAGATGGGACGAGAATTAATCTCAAGAAGAAAAGCCTGGATATTAAAGGTTCGGATTGGCAAACCAATGAGCAAATTTATGAAAGTGTGTTCGCTCTATTTTAAGCAAGAAGATTATATTAACAAAGGTTTTAATTGACTTATTTACATATGCATAATTTTAATATAACCGTCTATAATTCTGAGTTCTCCACTCACTTGATGAGGCTCGGATTGCAGAGCGCTTATCTGGAGACAGAGGGCACACACTTTTGTTACTGAAGAGTTCCATTTGTTTTTTCCATATAATATTATATGGTCTGCATTGAGGACTTCTTCACCTTCTACTACACACCGAGAACTTTCGGTCCCTTCAACATACCTCAGAAATTCCAATAAACTTAATTTTAATTGGGCCATTTGTCTTTGTTTATAAGAAGACCATTGAAGTATTTTATCACTGGCTTTTTTCTAACAAGGTAACTATTAACACCTTAACACTAATCCTTACACCAACAATAATTTATTTAAATGAACATTAATAAAAGATAAAAATCATCGAAATCACAGTTTTAACAATGTTAAGAGGGCCTAAATCACGCTTCAAATACTCAATACACGAAATAAACAAAGTAAACAATGAAATCTATATGGAAGAAAAAGTAAGGTTATAAATCAATGTCGTAGAAAGTACTTCATCGTCCGCCGCCGGTAGCGCTACAATCTTAATTTGAATTCCCAATAGTGGTAATATTATGGAATAGACAGAAATAGAACCTTATTGATCCATAAAAACCACATACATGCTGTCGGATGAATCCCATTAAAACTAATGTTCTGGTTCAGGTACAGTATAATAAATATTGAATATTAAATTTTTCATAAACATGTAATACACACATTCGTATAGAGGGTATATCTTTACTAGTTATCGCTATCTGTATATGAGGAGAAAATTAAGAGTAATACGATCCTAAAAATCGTTGGATGGGTGAAGAACCAATGAAGAATTCAACGGAAATAATGTCCTTATTGTGTTTCGGTTTCACCGAAAGTGACGTCATCTTTGTTATTTTTGATGGCACACCCTGTATTTCACCTCATTTTTTATTCATCCTTATGATTACGATTCTAACTGAAGTATCTTACCCAAAATAAACCGGTTTTGAGTTGTTCAAGCTTTCTATGGAAAAATTGAAAGATGCAGCCTTACGAACACACGTAATTTTTATGTATATTAATATTTTGAAAAATACGCAGCGAGTTCATGAATACTGAAGAAGGAGCGGATCACGCACCATTGTCACAACTACTGAATAATTCACAGAGTGCTGAAAAATATTGGTCCAAGTGAGCCCTAGACAAAAATTGAAATTTTGGAGAGGTTCAGCAATACAAGCTATTTTTAAGGGAGGACTTACGATTGTACCCCTAATTTTGATCGATAAAATATTATAATTGCCTAATGATCATTGAGTATATCTTATGAAAAAATAATCACGTGTTCAGTACAAAAATAGTGATTGGAATAAACAATAGTTTCATTGCTGAACAAGAACGTATCACACTTTGTTGAACAATTCAAACACATTATCTTCAACTTATAAGCATTTTCCACATATCCGTATGACGTCTCCTAAGCTCGTCTTATGTCCGGTAGAATAGAGTTGAAAGCAGTACAAACTCTACTGACAATTTTCCTCATATCATATAAACCAATTAAATGCCATAATTTTTTTAATTCAACCCAATGAGAAAAGGACTTTTCGAAAACACTGTCTCCAGCCCCTGGTATTTTCAAATCGGTGTTTCGCTTCTTCCTTATTCATACGTTTCCATAGTTACAACAATCACTGTGAATACAGAAACGTCAGTTTGACGGTTCAACTCTTTAAATGACATCAATGACACAAAAGATGAACCGTTCCTGCAATATGCATTTAGTCCATAATAATATAATGTGTTCGTGAAATTGTCTGATCGAATATCCCTTCAAAATGTAGAATTTTCAGAATACTTTCACCTTACCAGTCGCTCAAACTGTGTTACTGTACAAAACACCACTCGAGCAAGCTCTCGTGGTATTTCTAAGCAATGCAGTTTTCGTGACAGCCAGGTGAAAGTATTTTTTGAAAATTCAACATTTTGTCGGGTTATTAATACTCATATTATGTAAACCATGGACGTATAATATCGTTTAAATACAGATGGACTCAGCATTGCCACACCTACGACACGGAGTGATTTGAAGTCGCTCTGTTTTTAGGCGCGCGGGCTGCGGGGAAGAGAGAAGGTAGCGATAGACTGTGACCTTCCCACAACAGACAGGAGCGCACGCATTTGCTGAAAATAGGGTTCAATCACATGAAAAAAATGCTGAATTTGAAATAATGATGAAAATATCAACGAAAGTGATAGAATATACATCCGATGGGACTTCGTGAGATAGAAAAACTCATATGACATACCTGATGTTATGCAATACTTCATTGACTGAGATAGTATCGATCCTTAGAAAATTAGGTTTACAAATTTTTCAACAGTGGACTGAAAAAAAAAGAATAAAAATGCATTTACTGAAAAACGGTAATTTATATATTCAATAAATACATGTTCTTTTACATATTAAAATAAATGAATATTGTGAAGAATAAATATTCCAAAGAAATTTTCAGCGCATATTATTCAAATTCAGAAATACCTAATTTTAATGTATTTACGACAATATGCAAACAAAATTCACAATACAGATTATAAAACTAACATTTTTTTTAGAAGATATCAAAAATCAAGTAAGTACAGAGTTTCACAGAAACAACAATGAAATGAAAATGAAGAATTTGTTTTCTATTCTGAAATGATTTGCTAATTTCTTGAGTTCCCTCCTCTTTTCCTTATTCAATTATGTCTCCCAAATTTACTAAACTAAACTGTCCATTCAAAGTAACTTTGGGCTACTACAGGGCTCTAATTCATCTCCTAAGAATATCATATATATTTTCGATGGGGTTCGTATCAGGACTTCTCGCGGGCAAGATCGCCCGGAAATACTGGCGGGCCGTGTGCTCTCGTATGGTCGTGCAATCATATGAATTCTTCACCAATGAATGGAGCAAAAGAACAGATAACATGGGGTTCAGGAATTTTGGATACATACTGTTGTCAAATTCACTTCATACATGACTACCAGTTTCATACGTGCCTCCAAATTCATACAACTCCAAATCATTACCGATCCTCCGCCAAAAGCAAAATAGATTTTGACAATAAATTCATGTTGCGGAAACGGCTAAAGCAGCATCGTTAAGTTTATTGCCAAAAAAATCAAAACTGCTTTATTCCAACAAGAGTGAGGTATACGGAAAAAAATTGTAATCAATTCTTATTTTAAAATGCGATTAATGATCTCTAAAATTATCGTGCTCGCTTCGCTAACTCGTTGAAATATCTCGACCATAAATCGCGTTCATTAATACACTAGTTGATTAAATAACTGTTCCATATTCTGCACTATTTTTACGGATTGTTTAGATTCAAACGTTTTCGTAACTTTTTTCAAGGAGTAAGGGAGTCAGAGCCACCGAATGACATTTTTTACTTCTTCATTTTCCAAAACCCTCTGATCTTTTTTTGAATCCTCATGGGTTCTCTACCTAGCCTCCAGGGGAGCAGGGTGGTAAAATTATTCCAATTCGAATTAATCGATAATTTGATGTTCATTACTATTTTCACGGATTGTTTCAATACATTTTCTCTTTTCTGCTACATTTTTTAAAAAGAAGAGGGGTTTCGAGGTCGTCCGACAGACATTTTTTATTCATCTTCATTTATATTTCGATGTACGTTTCCATCAGGAATTTTTTTCGAATTCACTTCCTTTATTTAGCCTTAAGGGGTGCAGGGGAGATTTTTTCGAATTATTGTATTTTCATTGGTACAAAAGTTCAGCGCAATCTTTTCCTATTTTTGAACCGGAGAAACACACAGGCTGATATACGAACAAAGCAAGATTTATAAAAACTTGAAATGAAAAAAGTTGTTTCCAACATTATCATTCAAACAATTTGTTAACTTATCGAACTTGCGTGCTCCAGCTTCTTCCAAAATAATTCTGCGCAAATCTTGCGCCTTCTTCAAACTATTTTCAATGTTTTTGGATAAGTATAGCTTTTTGGGAAATTTAACCTTCCAGAGTCTGAAAAACTATGAAATGGTATATCAAGTAATTCTGTAAAAGTGTAAAAGCAATATCATGATGCCCTCCACAAAACCTTACTTTCAATCAATGTTTTCAATTTTTACTAAGCGTTTTTTAGGCTCAAACTCTTTGTATTTACTCTTCAAAAATCTATTGGGCCTTCCCTACTCGTACGTATCAAAGTTTCTATGATTGGGAGAAGTAGGTGAGCCAGGCCAACAGTTTCATATACAGCATTAAAAACAGAAAATTCTCTTCTAGAGTAAATCCTAGATTTTGCGTTTTACGCTAATTCAGTAATATTTTGTGGAAGTGCAATGAATTTTCTTTATCAGTTTTCATTTCGGCGAGCTTTGTTTGTACTAGATTCAATGTAACAAGGATAAAAACTCTACAGAAACAAAACTAATTAGATTTTTGAAATAGTAAACCAAACATCTACGTGATAGTGCTATTCAAATATACGAGGTTTTATTTGAAAACGACATAGAAACAGTGTTGGATGAAATTTTGGATGATACGCTTGTATTATGTACGCGAAGTCACTTGATTAATTCTAATTATATGCAACATAATAAAGGACTACCATAAATAACTATTACATTTCCTGGTAAATGGTTGAACAATTAAACGCAAATGTGAATTATCGAATCACTACAAGTGAGAAGGATGGAATACGAAGTTCAATATTGACGATTTGATTTCCAGTGTTATAACTCTGGCAACGAGAGTGCTTAGTGATGATTTGTTTTTCTGAATCAAAATATAAGTGAAGATAAAGGTAAAGAAACTTCGAACAACAGTTTACAGGAATCTTTATAAATGTAACGCACAGCTTTTCTGTGGTACATAAATAGTTAATACGCCGGTTTATTTATAAATGATGTCATTTGATTGTAATCAGGTTATTCTTAGCTATATTGCAACTTCAGACGGTATTTCTAATAATTAGTTTTGGGGTTGACTCCCAAAAAAGCTTATGCTTACACTCCACCCCGTCTTCTCCACACCAATATTTTCTCTCATGAGTTAGTGTTGTCTGTCATTTCTAGATTCATAAATACATTCGTGTCTGAATTATTGGAAAAAGTTACCCAGCACCTTCGCCAAAAGTTATGCACTCCATGGAATTATCACTGAACGTTTATGTTAAAAAGTTAAATCAAATAACTTCAGTGCTGTTTATGATGGAGGAGCACTACATATTTATCCCGAAACCTAAACTACTCCAAATTTGATATTTTTTTATATTGGTATTGAAAAATTCTTCCGTTCTTTGTGTTTAAAAAATGGATGCTCACTTTTTCACATAATGATTTTTTTTTAATTGTTACCTATTAGCATTATTGTTGAAATAATCGAAAAACAATATCCAATGGCCTTGAACCTTGGACACTGTGAAGTAAAGCACTTTCGAAGACTAATGGATTATTCTAGAACAAGATAGAAGAGTGCTGGATATGAACAATTCAAATGATTTGATCAACGATAGTGTTAGCGATAGATGTTGTTATGTATGTTTCGGGATTATTATTTTTATCTTTCTGTAAACATCTGTATAATAACTGTTGTTATGATGTTGTTTGAAATTTTGACTTCCGATGACATAATTTTCTGATTGAAAGTAAATACGTCACATTTTCAAAGAAAAGTATTTTTATTTGAAAGTAACCAGCAGAAACTCGTGAAGGACATTCAAGAGTTGCAAATTGCAGACACAACTTCATTCAACCTCCTACAGTAGAGGTTAATAACAATTACCTTCCAGAACACAACTTGTTTTTTTGCTAATAACACGACTGACATTGAATTATATGAAACTAATACTTTCGCGACACTACTTCAAGTACTCCTTGTAACTAATTATCAGAATTTTTTGCTTACAGTTTCGAGGTTTTGTTGCTCATCAGTGCGAGTATAGGGCAATACATATATTAGTCCAAGATCCCAGGGCCGTCAGACATTACTTATTTTTAAACGAACGAAATGTGTACGATTGAGTAGTGTTAGTAATTACTATGCTCGCATGCCTACCTGCTAGCCTGTCCAGATGACCATTCTTCAGATATTAGTGAATCAAGGTACGTGAAAACATCACTTACTTTATTTAGATAGACATTATACAGAAATTTTTAATAGCGCTCGACGGGTCAGTGGACATGGTCACTGGTTACCACCCCGGTACTCCGAGTTCAAATCTGCTCCGACAACTTTTTTTTTTTTTTAACCCAGCCAAACGCGTCAAACTATTCAGCCATCTCGGCTGGAAGCGGCTCGACTCTGGGAGGATTTTTGGTTGAAAAGAAATTTGACTTGAAAATATTTTGGTAAATGAAAGATTTTATTAAGATTTCCTCATAAGATCCCAGAGCCATCAGATATAACTTATTTTTAAGAATATGAAGACTTACGTTCTGAGTAATTTCTCATGTACTTTCAATATCTGCGATCACACAAGTTTGTCGAAGACTTCTGAGGGTTGCGCGTAGGGGTGCAATCGGTTGACGGAAATAACAATTGTAACAATTTTTTTTAACAATTTATTTCATGTGGAGCTTCAAAGCGTCTGACAAGAGTTCTGGTCCATGGAAAGCATCTGACACTTTTGAAATTACTCAAGAGTGATATTCTACAAAATATATATAAAAATCAGCCATACAAATTTAAGTTAGGTAACTCTTATTTTCAGTTAACTTTCTCACCTGGTACCTGCCCAGGTGTCACAGAGCGAACTCCACAAGCTCGCAGGTATTGAGAGTACATGAGATACTACTCAGAACGTAAGTCCTCATCTTTTTAAAAATAAGTTATGTCTGAAGGCCCTGGGATCTTATGAGGAAATCTTAACAAAATCTGTTATTTACCAAAATTTTCAAGTCAAATATCTTTTCAAACAAAAATCCTCTCAGACAGTTTTCAACCAAGATAGCTGACTAGTTTGATGCGTTTGGCTGGATTTAAAAAAAAAAAAAAGATGTCGGAGCTGAGATTTGAACTCGGAGCGCCGGGGTGGTAACCAATTCAATTCAATTCAAAATGTTTATTTTATTAAATTCATTGTAAATATAAAAACAAGTACGTAGACAGGGTATAAATAAAAACACACCAGTGACCCTGTCCACTGACCCATCGAGCGTTATTAAAAATTTCTGTATAATGTGTATCTAAATAAAGTAAGTGATGTTTTCACGTACCTTGATTCCATAATTTCTGAAGAATGGTCATCTGGAAAAGCTAGCAGGTAGGCATACGAACATAGTACATACTAACACTACTCAATCTTACACATTTCGTTCGTTTAAAAATAAGTAATGTCTGACGGCCCTGGGATCTTGCTCTATATCTTTGGGATCATCTGTTTTCCATCTGCAACAATGGATATTTGCTTACTCTTGTCTCACTCAGATAAAACGGGGTCTTCGCTTCTCTGCGTTGCGAGTAGAGCAAGCAGAACAAGCAGAGCGAGAAGAGCAAGATGTGAAAGCAGAGCAGGCCCGGTGGAGAGTAAGGCCTCTGAACACTCGTAGAAATTTGCATTTTGTCGGTGATAGTCCGCTCACAGTCTTGCTCACTTCTCTGGAAAACCGTACGAAAGTTATCGATCTTTCTCTGTTTCATGCTCAAGTGAAAGAGAAATTTGTGTTCATCAATCAATGAAAATTTACTTCATTGTCCAAAAATCCATGTTGAATAATGAACGACATGACAGTTGGTTAACGGAAACAGCAATTTTAACAATTTTTTTAAACATGGTTTATGAGTTATAAAGCACAAGTGAACTATGACTTGTACCTCTCGTGCGGTAAGTAAGTCACCAAATGATGAATAGAGTTGTTCAGGTACTTGAAACAGGAATCCCATTCATCAACCCTAACATTCTCTGCGAGTTATCAAGGTATCATCTGCTACAACCATGCACTCAAACTATTTGGATACACATGTACTTTAAATCAGCCCTATACAATCACCTCGTAAAAAATGCATTTTATTCTGTTGAGGAATTTCTGCAATCTAAAAGACTTTAAAGTATTTATGCACAATTCTTGAATTTTATATTTTATATATATTTTAAACTGTTTGTGTTTGTACATATGTTGGTATTTTTGTCCTTGACTAGTCTGATAAAATTTTATAAATGTAGTAATACAGTTGTAGAATATTCAGTGATGAATAAATCCTATTCTATTCATTTACTGCACTTTCACGCAATTTTTCGAGGTATTCTGGAAGAAATGTATCTCTCCGCTTGTCTGGGTGGCAATCCCAACAGCAGATCGCGTTAGAGTTTACTGCCTCGCCCAGTGTTTACCATCGATGAGATATATCCAGACTCATAATGAAATTAGGTTAGGAGAACTAGTGTCACCAATTCACCCCAATCTCTCATTGGAGATGTAGAGCTATCGGACGAGTTTTCTTCATACCTAAAATGTCTGGGTATTACATTCTCTATGAAGCCTTTGCAACTGCAGAATCTTTTGGTTGGGAATTGGCACAACTTCAGACTAAATGGACTAAATTTACACTCGGGGTTGAAAGCCGTCGTTTGTTGGAATTACTTCCAAACGTTTCGCTAGCGCGAGTGGCTGCTTCTTCAGAGCCTTATACATCATGAATAATCTCAGATGACTGGAGATTCCCCCACCATGCACCCCCTAAGGTTGAGGCTCGTAAGGATGAACGCCCCAGCACTCGTACGTACTCGAAAGCTCACCCCCCCTATCCACCACCTCCGCTCGTTAAAGCGGTTCCTCATCCTGATGATTGGCGATCCGCAGAATAAAATCTGATCGTTTGATATGGAGTGCTCGGCCAATTCTCGGCCTGAAACTCTCTGGAGATTCCGTCTGCGGAGATTGTATTCATTCTGACTTAGGTAGTCTTGTGCACTAATTACCGTATCTGGATTTGGTACATTCTCACTAACCCTAATTGACCCTTTTCTACCTGCCGGCTTAATGTAGTTGATATCCTTTGTTATTTCAGAATTGCTTATTACCGTAAATGGGTTGGGCATATTTTCGATGCAGTCACCTCGACGACGTGTCTGGTCCAGTCTTCAACTGTTCTGAAGATTCCTGAATGGAATATCATCGTTTGCAATTGCAACCATGAAATATAATTTACTTGAACTAACCTAACTTCGCACTAAATTAACTCCGAACGCTTTAAACACTTTTAACACCATTCGTGTCAAGACTGAGCCCACAAACCTAGAATGTGCATAATATAAGGAAGCAATCAGTAGCTCTTGGGTGTGGGGGTTCCGCTGACCGTGTTTTATATTTTCAACAACATTCATAGATCCATAGCTGAGAAAAGGATAAGTGCTTAATATTCCCGAAAAGTGCTTTTTGGGATTACTAAGCATTAAGCCTTTTCGTTAAATGCTCGAAGCTCTAAGCACTGAATCGACAAAGTGCTCGGGAGCACAGTGCTTACGAGCACTAAAATGCTATGAGCACTTTCACGAGCACACACAGTGCTCTGGGACAGCTCTGTTCATCCGTCAGGGAGAAATGGGATAAAATTAGCCGAAATTCAAATATCAGACGGTGCGATGTTTTTCAATATTTTTGTGGATTATCCGTTTTTATATCAGCAAGTTTTCACTTCTTTTTTTGAAAAGAAGTGGGGTCTGAGCACCCCAAATGACATTTATTTATCGTCGTAATTTTCCACCTCTGAAACCGCCGGACACTTTTATGAATTTCTACGAGTTCTCTATTCACCCTTCAGGGGAGCAGAAGGGTAAAATTATTCAACGTTCTGGTATTTTTCCGATTTTTTACAATTTTACATTATCGAGTTAACTTTTTTGAAGATGCCCCCGAGTGACAATTTTTGACGTCGTAATTTTCCACGTTCAAAACTGCCAGAATTTTCTCCAAATTCCTACGCGTTCTCTATCTAGCCTTCAGGTGGGTAAGGTGGTGAAATGATTCCAAATCAAATTATTTGAATTTTCGATATTTATCACTACTTTCACGGATTATTTTGATTTCATTGTTGCAAGTTTTTGCAACTTTTGTTAAGAAGCAGGGGATCCAAGGCCCCCACTGGACATTTTTCATTCGACGTAATTTCCGACATTTCCGTCACAATTTTTTCCGAATACGCGTTCTCTATCTAACCTTTAGGGGAGCAGTGGGTTTTTTGAATTATTGTATTGTGATCGGTTCCTAAACGTGTTCAAAATTTCAGATCAATCGTTTGTCAGCAAGTGCTTGAAAAATGGTTTGCTAGTTTTGAACCAGAAAAACTGACAGAAATACAAACGAGAAAGCCAGTTAAATTAGGCCAATGGAGACTTTCACTCGGAATGGCTCCAGCTACAACATATAAAAAATACAGCAAAGGACCCCGCAACTTTTGTAGGTAAAATGGTTCTCGGTAAAATTGTCTGAATTTTCAGTATATTGTAGTATTTGATGTACTGATTGAACGTGAAGACTCACTAGGTACGTTGATGGATGGATGAAGTTAATAATCCGTAATTTTTATTTAATAATTTTCTCGGGATTTGAAAGTGACAACAGCATTTTTTTTGTTCTTATCATCATCGTACCTCCATATTACTGAATATCATTCAGATAGTGGAGATTATATCATAATGTACAGAGTGAAAAATATAAACATTTCAGTAATGTTTGAAACTTCGATGTAAAAATGAAATATTGATAAAATTATTTTGGCATGCAATATATTATTCTTATAACATCATAAATCACAATTCATACATTTCGTACATATTCTGTATATTCAAGTGAATTATCATTCTCTGAAGATAGCGATACCGTATAAACATGATTTCAATGAGATATATAGGTTGATCATGAAAATTTTCGATGGAAAAATTGACAAAATATCAACATTTCAGAAATCACCACGATAAACTCGGTGGAATTTCTTTATTATCATTTAATATAATCATCACGCTCTCCTCAACACTGTCCCAAAAATTCAGTTTCCTACTATGACTAGTTTCATAGATATTAATTGAGAAACTTATTACCATTTGCATGACGAGTTGAAGGAACTTGTTCACGCGTACATTCTACTAGTGGCCAAGATTTTTCACAAATAGTGAAACGTGAGAATGTGGAGATCAAAATAAACGTAACATTATATGCTGGGTGATGACCAATAATGGTCCATCCAATTCCATCTACCATTTAGGAACTGACTTGGATACTTTGACTCACCCTATCTTGAACACGCATTGGAAAAAAACGTCGCTGCTCAGATTCAAATTCTTTTATCAGAAATAAAAGCGTTCTATCAATCATTTCCACTTTTCTCAGACTGTTTGTTTTTTATTCCGACAAAGCTTGAACCAACAAAATTCACTTAACTATCTGTACCTTACTAAATTCATAAATCTGATCTGATTGTTATCTCTAATCTTCACCCTCTTTTACATTTATGTTGGTCTCCACATTCTCACGTATTACTATTTGTGAAAAATCTTGGCCACTAGTAGAATGTACGCGTGAACAAGTTTCTTCAAGTCATCATGCAAATGGTAATAAGTTTCTCAATTAATAACTATGAAACTAGTCAAAGCAGGATACTGTATTTTAGAGACAGTGTTGAGGAGAGAATGATGAATATATTAAATGATAATAAAAGAATTTCACCAAGTTGATCGTGAATTACAGGGTGATTTCTAAAACGTTGAAATTTTGTCATTTTTACCATCGAAAATGTTCATGATCACCCTTTATATCCCAACGATATCATGTTTATACGGTATCAGCTATCTTCGGAGGATGATAATTCACTTGAATATACAGAATATGTACGAAAGAACCGGCCATATATTTCACCAATTTTTCAAATCACCCTGTACGAAATGTATGAATTGTGATTAATGGTGGAATAAGAATAGTATATGCATGCCAAAATAATTTTATCAATATTTCGTTATTATATCGAATTTTCAGACATTACTAAAATGTTTTTATTTTTCACTCTGTACATAATGATATAATCTTCACCATCTGAATGATATTTAGTAATATGAAGGTACGTTGATGATAAGAACGAAAAAAAATGCAGTTGGCACTTTCTAATCCCGAGAAAATAATTTAATAAACATTTCTGATTTTTAACTTCAAAATCTATCCATCAACGAACTTTGCGATTCTCTAAGTTTAATCAGTACATCGAATACTACAATATACTAAAAACTCAGACAATTTCACAGAGAACCATTTTTCCTATAAAAAGTGCGGGGTCCTTTCAACGACTTTTTCCCATAAGACTTTTTCCCATAAGACTTTTTCCCATAAGATGTGTGCGTGGTCCTTTGACGTTTCTTCAATTCAATTATAGCTTCCGTCGGATGCAATTTTTTCTTCACTGGGTAATTCAACCTCAATAAATCGGTTTTTCAGAATTGGTACTTCAGATTTGAACAATAATAATAATGAATAATAATATTCCAAAACAATTGAATTTTAATTAATCAGTATCTTCAACAATTATCTAGCTCTCAACGAGTATACTAAAAAAAGTAGTATCAACAGGCAACTGCATTGATAAAAAGTCTTTCAATTGTTCATATCATCCCGTAACATAAGAGAATAAATACTATCATTTCCTAAGCTAAAACTGATGATAAGCGTCCAAGAATACTTACCCAGATATGGAGTCATTCAAAACTTTGGATAATAGACGAAAATTTGAATGAACTCCGCTGGATTCAGCGTCGTTAATAGTTGAAACTATTCACCATACGGCGCGTTGAATAAAAGTGTATAACTAAATATGCTGGAAAACTTTCAACGTTTTACCAGCGAAAAGTTTGGGAAAAGTTCCGATGAGAATGTCTGAATTACGCCGTTACAAAGATACAGGTTGTTAAAGAGTGGCGCAGTGATTTAATCTGGATTTTGGGTCAATTATTGAAGTAAGTTTGTTTTTTTAATGTTGTTACGAATTTAAGGTCACATTGAGTCAGAATAATCATATCTGTAATGAGTTCGATATCGTCATGTTTCGAGAACAGCTATCTCAGAATGAAAATAATTATGATTACTAATTGAAAAATTTATTTGAACCACCAACTATTATTCGTGGTAATGGTGAAATATTGGATCAGCCTATTCTAAACGTAGACAGTTACTTATAATATTTAGTCAATATTGGTTGAACAGTTTTGACTGGTATCTATGTCTTCCAACATCTAGGCTAAATGATGTAATCTCTATATTCCTTTACTGAGGTTGAATATCATGTCACCAATATTTAACGAATCATATCAACCTAATTTCGGTCAATATAGTTCGCATGATTTTTAACAATGAAACAGTATTGTTTCTAACATCTAGGAAAAATATTGTAATCCCAATATTTTTCCCAAATTGATTCTTAGGATGAAGAACAGTATTGTAAATCCATGTTTGATAGCAAATTGGTTGAAAAATTGCTTTAAAAATATTTAACCATATTAACCCAAATTGGGGCAATATTGGTTAAATATTTTTTACCAATATCGATGAAACAATATTGTTAACACGTTATATACAGCACCCAGAATGAATATTTCAATCCCAATATTTCTCTCACATCTATTCTATGGATAGGCCAGGGATAGGATAGGCAAGATTTTCACACCAAATAAAAGGCGTGAACGTCCTATACTACTTTTTATGAGATAGTTCGTAAAAGAAAACCCCGGTTTGCGCCGCAGAAAAATCGCTTTGTGGAATTTTTTAGAAATTGTGAAAAAAATTACTACTTTTTTGTACATTTTTTTGCGAATATCTCGAAAAGTATTGGAGGAATCGTTCTACAGACGATGAAACTTTTGTAGAGAATTATGAAACATACAAAATTGTTTTTTATACCACCAGATCGATGCATTTTTGACTGAGAAAATTCGGGAAAACCTTAAAAAATACAATTTTTCAAAAATTCATAATTTTTACAAATCTGAAGCAGGACAAACAAAATTGCGGAAACTGATAGATAATAACATGTGGTTCAACTGCGCGCAAAATATTTTCCGTCTGATGTGTAGTTTTTGCACAATCGTGTTATAAACAAACTTATCTTCCAATTAGGTAAATGGCATTTGGAATTAGAGATCAATATCTAAAAAAGTTTTAATTTAGATTTTCACCTGGTGGGAATTCAACTCGAATTAACTTCAGTGCGACTTCGGGTGGCGTCGGATGCACTTTGAAGCGTTTTAATCAACTTTCAGTGACATTTTTCAACTCTCATGTGAAAATCCGAAACATACAAATTGTAGATATTGATCTCTACTTCCAGATGCCGTTTACAGAATATGAATACGACGATTTTTCTCAAATCAGCATCTTTAAAGATGTGCCCTTAAATTGTTTATAACGCGATTATGTAAAAACTACACAACGGACAAAAAACATCTTGCGCACACCTGAACCGTATATCATTATCTATCAGTTTCTGCAATATCATATGTCCGGATTCAGATTTATAAAAATTATAAATTCTTGAAATATGGTCTCTTTTTCGGTTCGGTCGAATGAAAATCCATTTTGTAGGTTTTATAAATATCTAGAAAAGTTCTGAAAAATGATTTCTTGAATAATCTTTGAGATATTTTCAAAAAACCAAAAATGTTGTTATTTTTCTCACTATTGCTTGTTTAAAAATTCCACAAAGCGATTTTGCACGGGCGAAAACTGGAGTTTCCAGTTATGAACCATTTTATAGAACTTAGTAAAGACCATTTGCGTCTTTCATTTTTTGGGGGATAAAACCTCTTCAGCTTGGATAAAAAATAAATTTGATAGCACATATTAATGGATATTATTTCACCAATATTTAACGTATCATATCAACCTTTATGGCCGTGATGGTAGAGCTTTCGCTCCTCAATCATTAGGGCATGGATTCAAATCTTAGCATGGTCAGCAGTTACGGATCTTTTTGTTACTCGCACAAGCCCTCAAGAGTTTCTGAGGGGGTTTTCTCTGGAAACCTAGAAGATTCGTTACATAAAATTAGATCAATGTTGGTTGAAATTTCCTGTCCATTATCGATAGAATAACATTGTAGTCGTATTGCTTTCAACATCAGAGATGAATATTGGTATCCCTCTAATATCTATTCTAGAAATAAAATGAAATTGAATGTTCAAGTTTGATAACAACTTGTTTGAATATCATTTCACCAGTATTCAACAAATCGAATCAACTTTTATTGGGTCAATATTGGTTTAATTCATTTTACCATGAAACAATATCGTCTGAGTCATGTTGTTTCCATCATCTAGCAAAAATATTGCAATACCAATATTTATCCCATTTCATATCAACGGAATAATTTTATTTTGTCTTTCACAAAGCCAGAAGCAGTTACTTTGAGAATAATTATGAATATGTTAATAGATAAAATATAAAAATTGTATAGACAGTCACAAAATAAAAATTTTCACTTAAATAAATTCACGTGGGTATAAACAGAAAAATGGTATTGTTTGTCCAAGTTTGATAGCACGTTGATTTAATATCATTTTATAAGTATTCAACAAATTATATTAACGTATCTTATCAACCTATATTGATTAAATAGGTTTCACCAATATTGATGAAACAATATTGTCTACACGTTTGCATCTAGAATATTCCTCTTAGGATGAAAAATGTGTTAGATAGCATACTAATAGAATGTAATTTCATCAATATGCAACATATTATAACAACCTATACAAGATAGCACAAAAAAAACAATTTGGAATTGTGCCAAACAAATGGTTAAACAGCGGATGTTCTCTGCACACAAAAAGTACACATAATTCAATATTTCCATAAGGAGGACCAATCCTGAAACTTAAAAAATGGCGGAGTTATGAATTTTGTAAAATATTGCTAATTTCTGCGGTTTTTCCGGTTTTTCTCCATTGGGTACTAACAATTCGATCAGGTCATAAAAAAAAATTATTTTGTTTGTATTTTAATTCTCCACAATTATTCTTATCGAAGAAACCACATTTTTGTTATAGTTTTCATTTCATAAGCGAACTAAAAACACACCTTTCTTGTTTTTGATTGTTCAAAACAATTAAATAAATGACAGTTGCGAGTCTGAAACATAACATATGTGATGGCACAGTCGTTTTTCTGAAAAATCACTCATTTCATGCTCTATTAATTGATGTACTGTAGAAGTTCCCAGTTATTCGACATTATTTGAAAATGAATCACTAATTTTTTCAACGCAACATATTCACTTCAAATATTCTACCTGTATATCCAAATGAAATGGTACCAATATTTTGTAGCCAATATTGCTCAAAAAATATTCCACCAACATAATTTTAGTCTAGTTAGTACGTGGGGGTTTTTTGAATGCAAAAGGTGGGGTTGTAGCGATTTTTCAGTATGTTGTTAGGCTTGGAGCCCTAATTAAAAATTCATGTTTTCGACTTCGAAGCGCATGCTCTCGAGCCGCCATCTTGGAGTTTAGGTACAAACATTTTGTTTTTTGATAATAACTCAAAAACGGTGGGTTTCACAGAAAAAAAAAATGTAGCACACATATGTCAGGAGTTACTGCTATTTGAGAAAAAAAAGCGCAAACTTCATTTTGGTTGAGTTCTATTTTATTATTCTTAATATATCATTATATTTTCACATAATTATGAAAAAAAGGCACTTGAATATTATTTAACAGTATAATACTTTTCTTAAACAAAGTTAAAGGCGAAAAATATTCCGCATATTTTTGAATTAATGAGTAGTATACTATGATTTTAGAGCATTACAAAATAGTATATTAAAGTGAGTGGATGAAAAGTTCTTTCAAACACGCGCGAAAAAAACAGAGCAATTGTTTGAAAGACCAGTTATCCACGAATACTTCACGCAATTTTTTTCCATTGGTACACTTTAAAATCATAAACACTCGCAATAATCTAATTATGCGTATCAAAAAGACTATGACAAGTTCATCAAATGGATGGAAAAGCTAACCAGATATGAATGAACAAGTTGTGTTGTCTTGCATTAATATTTAATTTGACGTTACAAGGCACTCCAGTCAGATCAATAATCAAAGAATTGTCATTTAGACGTCTTCACGTTTCTCGAGTTGTTGATGTTGCCATGGAACCTTCAAAAAACGCGCGTTTTTGAAAATTCGATTTAAACACGCTGAGGCGTGCTCGGAGTAGGTAAAATGGAGCACCAATAATAAAAATTAATTTATATTACATTTTGGTACGTTTTGATGTTCCGAATTGGTTATTGTTGATGTCCTGGTCGTAGTTGTCTGTGTCATGGTCGTAGTTTAGGTCCGTAGCCCGAAAAATATCATCCTCATCCTCGCTTTCAATGCGGATTTTCGGCATATTTCTGCAAGATTATATGTGGCAGAAGCCACATAAAACCAAACATTTTAGTCCAGCCTTTCGGCAGCTGCGTGCCCCAACACACACTTTTTTGCTTTTACAAGATACCGATTTTAATAAGGAATCGGGAGCGGTTTGTTCGCCAATATTATGGGAATGAGCCCGTAAGTGCCATGCTTTCAACCCCAGTCTTCAGGATTTTTTTTATGCCTCTTCATTTCTGTACTTGGTGGTACGTCCTAAAAGCGTGGAATTGCGAAGAGGCAATATTTTAATTGGTTTTCAGTTAAGATTTGGCGAAGCATTGGAAACGATTCTCTTCCAAACCATCTTCATCCATGTTGCTACCACATAAAGCTACAAGAAAGCGTACTCCGGCATCGACAATCTCTTCTGGCGTGGCACCTTGTTGATTAAAATTTTTTATTATTTCATGAACCGCTCTGTTCTTTTTTATCAGCGTACAGAATTCAGTTTTTCCCTAATTGAATAAGTATGACGTAGTGTCACAACCACTGAAGGCATGCAAGAACAGAACGTGCTAGGTTGCTCCTACGTATTTGAGGCTACTTGCTGACTATATCCTGTCAGCAGTTTTTTCTCTTCCAGGTTTACGGAAGTAGATAGAACTTTCGGCTGGTGCAAAGGCTGTCAGAAGTACTGAAAGGTTAACGTCTTCCCCTACCACAAAAACAGCATCAAATAATGATTTACTACATAACGAAATTGCAGTGTTGAAAATTAGCACAACGGCTTGTTTAACTGTAAATACAGTTAGCTCAAATTCGTTTTTTAGCATCGATATGAGACTAACCTTAATTTTTTTCATTGGCTAAAAATTTCTCCTGTGAAACTTGCATCACCATTGTTTCATCAAAAAGGACATTGGCAGGCACGTGCTTTTTTGATCGCAACTCCACGGAGCTGTAACGTACGAGTGCTACAAAAAATGTATCACCATGCACAAAGAATGTAAGAAATTGTGTCCTCTTTAAGTTTTTATGGAGCATCTTTTGTCGTGAAAGCCATCGGTTTTGAGTTATTATCAAAAAAACAAATTTTTTCACCAAAAATCCAAGATGACGGCTCTAGCGCATGCGCCTCAAGGTCAAAAACTTGAATTTTTCATTAGGGCCTCAAGCCTAACAACATACTGAAAAATAGCTACTACCCCACCGTTTGCATTCAAACACCCCGTTTTGATACCCACGTACTGGACTATTTTTCAAATGTTCATGCTCCATTGGACCGATGTCGCCAATTCCACGTTTAAATATTTTGCCCATATTTTCATACGATAGTACCGATATCATCTCAATAAGAGTATTTTGGGGCGAATAATATTGTTTCAAGGATATTGCCCAATAATATTTTCAAAACATTGAACCAATATCGTGCTATTTATCGCCACTTCGATGATATGCCGAACTTGAAAGAATTTTCCATTTCATCGAGACAAAAACATTAAAAAATATATATTTCTTCATGATAGACATTGTCAATTCGCTGATTTCCTAAATTTCAAAATGTGTGTCATTGAAATCTTCATATCTCAAATATATCGAAAAATATATTTGTTTAATTTTCACATATCGTTTTTCGCCTGTATTTAGTTATGAAAATTCGGATTTCAGAAGTATTCTCCCACAGACATTCTACGTCACTGACACAATCCGACAACGTTGGAATCGTGGAGGCATTTGTCGATTGACCATTGTCAAGTCACTACTGTCTTTTAATGTATGATCTGTCAGAGCTCTTAAGGTCGATTCATAAACTTTTCGTTCCGTTCACTGTTACCGTTGCCGTCTGCGTTCACCGTTCCGTTACCAGTTCAGTACATTGGAATGCATAAAATCATTCATAAACTCCGTTGATCAATGCAGTCTACCGCTCGCATGAGTTTATGAATGATCTTATGCATTTCAATGTAGTGAACTGGTAACGGAACCGCGAACGCAGACGGTAACGGCGAACGGAACAGAAAGTTTATGAATCGACCTTTACTGTTGATCAAAAAGGCTGCTGATCTTGAATAGCCCTTCACCGATATGGGTCTCTTTTTATCGGTTCAACGGAGCAACCAGTATAAAAAAGTAGCAGCAAAATATACCAAAATGTATGTGAAACTTACCTTGGGGTGCTACACAACATTCAAGTCACAATTTTTTTTTTTTTTCATAACTGTTGTCAATCGTAATAGCTACAGCAAAGTATGGTTTGCTTAATAATAATAATAATGAGGGTCTGTATGGGTATGAAAAATACAACAAAATCTATAGTGGGACACCATAGTTTTTGTGCTTCGTACTTTGTTCTCAGGAACTATTCGGCACTTTTCAGCTGCATATAACTCACAACATCATCATCATAGCCTGATCAAGCAGCCGTATAAAGGATATTCATGCCATCAGAATGAATTCCGAATAAACAGAACTTTCTTCATCTTTTTCATACCTTTCATCTCCACTCTCGAATAGTTCGGATTGCGAGATAAAAATCATTATATAATTTACGGGTGGCAAATTTCCACTGCTAGTTTTAAAAAAGTTTTTCTCCATTTTCACAAGTTGTAAAAGTGATCTTCCAATAAAAATTTCACGACAAGAACAACATGAACAATGTCAGCGAATGTCAGTGGTTCCATTGTTGTCAGATTCATATCAGTACCAACAACTAAGGTCAACAAAAAAAGACTATAATCTAGTGAATACATGCTACGTCACAGGAGTACACATATTCTAATTTCTCCTATGTTTCAAAGGCTCTAATATTTTTATAACTGAATGTTGAGTTGAATCTTTCACAAGCTGGGGAGCTAATGCAAAATGGTTTCAAAAAATAACATTCATTTCGATTTTGGAGTTTTAGGAAAATAGCGAATTATAGCATGAGTCATGAAACAACAACAATAGCCAAAGCACACTAAAGATTTCTTCTACGCTCATGTCTGTAAACGTCAAAAATCGCACTGTCAACAATCCTTGTAAATGACATATAACAATAACAATGCGCGTAATGAGATCTCATAACATACACGTGCGCACAGTCCAATTTTTATTTAGGTAAGACTTTATTTGGTCTATTTACACAAATTTAGTCAGTTAAAAAACAAAAACTTTTAGCATTAGCGAGATATATTTAGGATTGAAAGAGTGATGCCCCTTAATGGAGACAGCACGTTATGCAATTTCTTTAAAAATAGGACAGGTTTTCTTTAGTAGCATGCTATGAAAATAAATGTCATGTCATTTATATTGTCAATTTCTTGAACAAAATATAATTGTATCCGAACATTTTCTCAACTTTATCTACTATGTCTGATAGTAGTGAAAGTGATGAAATTATGAGCACTCCACCGAAGATTTTATTAACAACTATTATAATGAATCTCTGGAAGAAGTCCATTTCGGCTCAAAGTGGAGTGGTATAGATGAAGCGGGAAGAAATATCACAAAATCATCTCCACAGCTTTAATTTGACAACATCAAACTAATGGGGGGGGGGGGTACATGTTTCGGATTCAGCAAGAATCCATCTTCAGCCTTATACAAGTTCTACAACAAATATGAAATGGCTACCTATACGTAGTTACTACAGAACAAGAGTTACTTACATGGAGAGGAAAAAATTCCTTTTAATATAATTATAACAAACAAAAGTTAAATGGGGGTATTTTGTCCAATGCCCTAGAATTGAGAGAGAAACATAGTAATTGTGAATATGATCTGTGTAACAACTCACCAAACGGCATGATAATAAATACGACAAAAATAAAAATATGTGAAAATATTTACGACATGGTCCGCCGACTCATGTCTGGAATGAGCGTTAGGGCAATTTGCCCTTCCAACACCAAATTATAAAAGGATTCATTTTTATGAAAATACAATGTGTTAGGAATTTTTGGGAAACAAAACTGAGGTTAAAGTGACAGATGAAAGCGTACTTGTCAGCTGTCAAGTCAACTTCATAGATCAGAACAATTTTTAGGGGACAGGACACAATACATATTTACATGTTCTATGGTGAGTTGGGGTGTGGGCAACTATGATAAACCGAATGTTCAGCGCAGTGAAGACAGACCAGATGGGAATATTAAAAGTTCAAGGAATTGAAGAATTTTATGCAGTCAAAATTTACCTGTTCATTCAAGGAGTTGACATTACCGTCTTTCAAAGAACGATTTATTTCAAAAATTTCAAGTAGATTTAACAAAGTACCCTTTTGACAGGTATGTAAAATTTCAAGGTCCTGATTAATGTTGAAATGGTGGTTAGAATTTAAAATGTGATTGGCAAAAGAACTTTTTGTGTTGTAAACATCAAGTTCAGAGTTTCTAGACTTGTCAATGATTTTTATATATTCCAGTGTCTAGTAGAGTACACATGTGTAAACAGTGGAAAGTAGGAATATCAGAATCAAATAGTAGTTGACGGACTAAAGAAATGCAATCCTCAGGTGGAAAAAGATTTACCACATCAAATGATAATAATATAGAATTAGGGGGAATAATAGTCTTTCATTTTGTCAGTGAGTTCAAAAGAATTTTTCGAAGAGTATGGATTGTTGAAATTAGTGATATTTTTAATAGTATAGTTTAACCAAGAAGCAAGTTTTGAAGCAGGTGAATTACAGTATGAGACGACTGGTCTAATAGGAGTTCCCTCCTTATGAATTTTTGGTAATCCATAAAGTAGGGGGGTTTAAGGATTCATTGGAGTCAATTTGTATTTTGAAGAATTGTAGAAAGCTATAGTGTCAAGGCAAATGTTAAAGGTTGATTTCATTCATTTATTATCATGCCGTTTGGTAAGTTGTTACACAGATCATATTCACAATTACTATCTCTCTCTCTCAATTCTAGGGCATTGGACATAGTGCCCCCATTTAACTTTTGTTTGTTATAATTATATTCAAAGGAATATTTTCCTCTCCATGTTAGTAACTCTTGTTCTGTAGTAACTACATATAGGTAGCCCTTTCATATTTGTTGTAGAACTTGTATAAGGCTGAAGATGGATTCTTGCTGAATTCGAAACATGTATCCCCCCCCCCCATTAGTTTGATGTTGTCAAATTAAAGTTGTGGAGATGATTTTGTGATATTTCTTCCCGCTTTATTATAATGAAGTTCGAATGATTGCGATGTTTTTATTCAATGGAAGAAATGGAATGGGCGTAGAAAAAGTATAGTACGTTACATGAGTTGTAACCCCATTATGCACTCATGAAATTTATGCACTCGCCGCTGTGCGGCTTCGTGCATTAACTTTTTCATTTCGTGCGTAATGGGTTACGTACAACTCTTGTTAGGTAATATACTATTGAAAATAGGTTATTGAAATCACATCATAATCAGTCTTTCTTTTTTAACGTTCCTAATTACATGAATGACTGTATGTGAACATGTATTACGCAGTACTTGGCATAATAATTCAAAGAATACTTTTTGAAACTTCATTGTACAATTTTTCAATTTCAATTCTGTTCTATTAGGCTGGTGCCAAATAGTTATTTACCTAACAAGTGCGGAAAGTAGTACTTTTCCGCACGCGACGGCAGTTGCACGAACGACGCGGAGCGGAGTTCGGGCAAGCCGTCAACGACGTTTTGCGAAAGAGTTAGGTACAATGTTTTTCCTACGAGTGTTTTTGTCCATCTTATTTATGAAAAAAAAAGGTTTTTATTAAACAAGATTTTATAATAATGCTACAAAATAACAAATAAGACAAAATAGTTACATAGATCAATTAGTCCTAAATATCCTCATTTTCAACAATATAAAAATCGTGCGGAAAAGTAACTTTTCCGCATGATTTTATCTTTCCGCGAGATTTATAATATGAGATCGAATCTAGTCTATTAACGACTGTTTGATAATAACTTTCCGATATTCCGTAATTTTCATAAAATTAATTTCAAAATATAAAATAATTAAGACATTATCAAAATAAATAGTGATATTTAAAATTTGACAGGATTTGATATGGTATTATAGCAATTTTATTAATATCTGAAATAGCTCAGTTGGCAAAGTAAGGGAGCAGTCGTTCTACGCTAGTTAATGTTTAAGAAGGGGTAGGTGTTTTTTTTTGCTTTTGTTTTGAAATCGATGAGAGTACTTACTGTTCAATTTTCGTTATATTTTTCAATATTTGTATATTCAGTGACGACATGAGTGTTTTTGATAGAATCCGTTATGAAAAAAATAATTCGATCGTACTACAAAATTTAATATACCTACCTACTCGTGGGAAATGTATGTCATTTCATGCTCATTGTACAATATACTAATCTTGAATTAAAATATTGTGCTTTAAAGAGAAAATCTTGCGTAAAAGTAAAAATCGTGCGGAAAAGTAAAAATCGTGCGGAAAAGTAGAAATTTCAAAACGAAAAATCGTGCGGAAAAGTAACTTTTCCGCACGAAAATGGGGATGCAGTTTATGGGGGTAAAAATGGTTTTTGCGATTTGCGGCGAAACGTACCAGTCCATGCGGAAAAGTTACTTTTCCGCACGAAAATGGGGATGCAGTTTATGGGGGTAAAAATGGTTTTTGCGATTTGCGGCGAAACGTACCAGTCCATGCGGAAAAGTTACTTTTCCGCACGAAAATGGGGATGCAGTTTATGGGGGTAAAAACGGTTTTTGCGATTTGCGGCGAAACGTGACCTCTTAGCGGAAAATGTTTAGGTGCAAAGTTGTAGAAAATAGAAAAAAAATTTTTTTACGACATTGCGTAAACGAAGCTTTTACGCACTGCTGACAATGCGTAAAGTAATACTTTTCAGCACAAGTGCGTAAAAAAGTTACCTATGCGTAAAATTATCAACTGTGCGTAAAGTAATTTTTCATACACTGTTCATACATTTATGCATTTTTTGAAAATACAGTATTTTGCGTCAAATATAACTCCGAAGTCTTTATTTGATTATTTCACTTATGCTAAAATAGCGTGTTATGATTGGTTGAAATTTTTGTGTTGATAAATGAAAACATCATGTTTTCGATTTTGTAGTTCGGCTCTTGAATGGCTACTGGATATGTATATGATGTGTTTTCGATTTTGTAGTTCGATTCCTGATTGGTTATTATCAAAACACAAACTTACCACTAGCAAGCTGCTGTAATGACACAACACCAAACTTTGACCAAAACTAAATAAGCACTCACTACTAATCACTTCACAATTTTCGACAAATTTTGCATAATCAAAATTTTATCAAAACATAACCTCGAGCGAGAAGGAGTAGACTAGACATGCAATGACGAAACTACGAATAACGCGCTCTGTCATTGGTAACTGAAATAGAGGGATGTTTGAAATATCAAGTAAAGATTTTGTTAGTTGCATACTTTCAGAACTAAATACGGGATTAATGTTCCTAGTTGAATTGAATAGTAAATAAATAAAAATGGTTTCGATTTTATTCATGAAATAATCTTAACAAATACAACTCGTGTTAGCGGCGATTATCGTTAATTCCTTCTCGGTTTCCAATCAAATTATGTTGCTTTAGGCAACCACACTCGCGCAAGCACTCGTGTGGTTGCCAAGCAACATAATTTGATTCTCAAATTCAAAGGAATTGCTATTTCGACAATCACTGATACACTTGTGGAATTACCTACGATAATACGACGACAGTTCATATCATTAAACATTCAAATTAATGATATAATTGCTACAATTTGGCAATATAATAACTGTCGAAGAAAAATCTTTGTATAAAACACTTTTGTAAAGGGCTTTTTTGTACTCGCGTATTTGTTGAACTCGGCTGCGCCTCATTCAACAAACTTCACGCTCATACAAAAAAGTCCTACTTTACGAACTAGTATCATAAATAGCTGCTATTTTTATCATTTTTCGACATAACCCCAAATAACCCGTCAAAATGGTGAAATAGTGATTTTTCTGGTATTAAATTTTTTTCTTTCATATTATTGATTCAATTCACATGAATATTTGTGAGCGTATGTCTTTTTTGGTGTCGAATGAGCATGATATTTATGCAATTCAAAAGACGACCAGTTTTCGAATTACGTAAGTTTTTCGAAAAAATACCCTTTTCTTCCGCGAACAATAATTGTCCTGGTGTTTTTTGTATATCAAAGGTCTATGAGTGATCCTTTCAAATGTTGTGTCTACTTTCAAATAGTCTATGTAACTAGGTAGTAAAAGAGTCGATAACTCAAAAACGGTTCGTCGTAACGATTTCAAACAAGGACAGGCTTCTAGAAGACGTTTGATTAGATGTACCTTCGTCTGCTGCAATACCTCAACATGCTTTCCTCAGATGATTGAGGTGGCTGCAATAGTATTTCTCTTCCATTGAAATTTTAAGCAATCTTTATCAAGACGAAATGAATTTATTATCAAAAGAATGGTAAAACGTTGATCTATGTGATCCATAATGATTTATTGAAATTATTTGTTTATCTACCCAAAAAATTGCTTCAAAGTAACTGCATTTTTGGGACATTTTTGAGATTTTTTTTTGTGAAAAAGTGAATTAAAATTTCAATTTCCATTACAGTACATACCTAGAATCGAAAATCCTCTAAAATCATGTCCTTGTTTGAAATCGATACGACGAACTATTTTTGAGTTATCAATTGAATCTTGTACCCTTAAAAGCGCCCCAAATATGATCGCGCTCATGGCCTCTTAAACCGCTTAAAAGCAGAGAAAAACCGACAACAAATCTCTATCTGAATCATAACTTCCTCAATATTTTCATTGATTTTCAATACTCTTAAAAGGAATGAAAATGATATAGATAAATTAATTTCGTAGTATAATTATTTGTTGAAATATTTTATTATAAAGAATAAATAAATAAATAATGAAAAAAGTCGAAAATCATTGAAAATATTGAGAATATTATGATTCAGAGAGACTTTTTTTCTCAATTCCAAGGAGTTTAACGATCAATAAACCACCAAGTTGCATAGACCATTTGAAAGTAGACATTTCAACAACTAAAATTATCTATTATAGATCTTTGAAATACAAAAACACACCAGAACAAATGTTTGCGGAAAATAAGGGACTTCTGACCTGCGAAAAAATGATGCTCATTCGACACCGATGAGAACATATGCTTACAAATTTTTATGTGAATTAATTCATTCATTCGCGAGAAAAAAATTAAATACTGAAAAATAGGTTTTTCGCCAATTTGACGGTTAATATGAGGCTTTTCTCGAAAAGTAATGTATACAAAATTATTCGTTATCTACAACTTGTTTATGGAATATTTTCTGCTTAAGGGTAATTTTTCGCAGCAATAGGTCATATGCATATTTTTTTTTAATTGTTCTAATCGATTATATAATGCATACAAATACTGGAAAAATAAGATAGATGCCAAAAATATGAATAATTAGTCAGAAAAAAATTATTAAAATTCGATACCACATATTGACAATTCAAACGGTCGGCCATTTGGCGGGTATATGTGACGTCAAAGTCCATGTAAACAAAGGTGATCCATTGTAAACATATTGGATTCTGTAGATTCTATATTGTATAACTTGTTAATTTCAATAAAGTAAAGATGGAAAGTAGTAGAAAATCAGTTTATAGATACTGTATAGTTCCAAAGTGCAACAATACGACGAAAACTACTCCTCAAAAAGTATTTTTTCTTGTGCCGAGGAATGCAAACATTCGATCAAAGTGGTGTAAAGCTATAAAAAGGGACGAATTTAAGAATCCGAAACTGTCTGCAACGAGCTGCTTATACTGTTGTGAAGATCACTTTGATGTAAGTATTTTTATATTTATATATTTAGTGTCATAACCTAAAATACTAATGAGTATATTGATCTGTCGAATATAAAACCTTTCTGACTGCTGTTATTCTTCATTTTCAGTTAGAAAAGGATACAGAGAACTTCATTCAGTACCAAATAATGTCTTAACAACAAGGGGTACCTGTTACTTTACGTCTATGTAAAGGTGTTTTGCCCCACAAATTTCAGTGTCAGAAAATAAATAAGCCAAAACCAGTGAGAGAGGCTGCTCTCAAGAGACAAAGACTTAGGTTGCTTCAAGAGACTCTATCAGAAGCTGCCACCAGAGAAGTTATTGAAGAAACCAGTGTATATGAAGATCCTGCCAAAACAGCAGATGAAACAATCACCACAGAAACAAATTATTCTGAAGCTGGCCCTAGTTCATCTTCACACGCAGATAATTCCATCACCAGAGAAAAATATTATTGTGAGGCTGGTCCTAGTTCTTCTCCTTGTAGTATTTCATGAGTTGACTTTCCATGTGACCAATGCTTTTGCTATGGTTTATTAGAGTTGGCAGAAGACTTTGACTACTACCAGATGATGAAGGTTTGGTTTTTGAACTACTTCCTAACTCTTTAGCTCTCATGTACTTAAGGGTTGTGCCTATCGTGGATAATTTGGACTTCTTCCAGTAACAGTCGATACTAGTAGAGGGAGGGTCTTCGCTACGCCTGTGCAGCCAAGCTATGAAAGCTATTGCATGCTTACATCCACCTGAAAATTAAAAATATATAATTAATTATATTTTCTGTATAAAACATGATCACATTTTGAAATCAGAGTCTTATTCATGAAACAAAATGTGTAGGTTGCAACAATTTGTTTTTCTACAAGTAAGCGCCCCCCAAATAATACTTTACCAATCACTTATATGTACCTAAATGTGCTGCGCAATCTTCACATTCTGCAGAGATAATGATCTGTTCAGCTTCATCACATACTGCTGTTACAGTGTAACACTTCTGTTTCACATTATGCTCGGGAGTAATACGAGCTTTCACTACACATATGTTTGCTTCCCTTTTTACTTGTACAAATCCAATAGCTGAATCTCCATAAGAATCTCTTTCGGACCTAGAAACACAAATATTATCAGGTGTTAGAATAAGAAGTGATTGTAAACGTATTCATGAACAAATGTTTCACTACATTTGAGGTTATGTATACTTTATCAATGTTAGTAAGCAAATAACTAGAAAACTGACGGAAAAACTGAAATTAAAGACACTAATACACAAATTTTATCAGGTGGAATAAGAAATGATTGTAAACGTTTTCTTGAACAAATTTTTCACTACATTTGAGGTTATGTACACTTTCACAATGTAGTAAGCAAATAATTAGGAAACTGACGGAAAATCTGAAATAAAATACACTATTTCACAATAATTATCCATTTACCTTGCAGCTTTTACGCCTCTAATCTCAGCTGAAGTGAAATCTGGATGATTTGCGAAAAAACATAAAGACATCTATTTTCGGCAAATTGTCGGATTGCGCCTTGAAAAATCCGGATTCAGTCATTGTCTTTATTTTCTGGAACGTTCACAGTAACTTATAACAAAAAGATGATAGCCAAATAACTGCTTGCAAAACTCTAATTAGACGGAAAAACAATATTAGCCCACGGAATGGCATGTAAATAAGTGTTAGTGACATGGACTTTGATCATAAGATCCGACCAATCGCTTTGCGTTTTACCTAATTTTAATTTGCCACGAAATTTTCACATTTTCAATTATGAACTTTTTAAAATTCATAAAGTATGTAGTCATATGAACCCATTTGTATTGATCTGGTATCAAAATAGATTATGAGAAAAATTAAAATGAGCTATTTTATGTTACATGCATATGACCTATTGCAAAAATCCGTTTTCAACCCCAAAACTGCATCCCCATTCCACCATTTTGTATGGTGTCGTGTTTCAATATTCTTTTTCCTCAAATTTCGAACCTCAACAACATCTACCACCTGTTCCTTGCCTGTTAATTTTTTTCACAAAAGTTATAGGCACCACTCTATATGGGTTAAGCCCGGTTTTTCTGATGAATTACTGTTCATTGCTATGGTTACGCAACATTATATTCCTCGAAGCTAGGGTTAACTGGATGTCAATACACCCCGATATATTTCGTGAAACATTTCTTAGACGAAAAGGACTGTGGAGAAACCAATGAACAACTTCTGTTGTCTACGTAAATATTTGAGAAGGATTAATGGTGTTCCCCAAGTAGTTCACAGTGAAGAATATAAATTATTTGCTTTCGGTTTGTTTTGCAGAAGACAAAACTACCACCCACGTTAGAGACAACTGAAAAGTGAGACATTTACCATTCCACTATAAATTATTACTCCGAAAGACAACTTTAAAGTTGTTATTGGGTCCTGAATAAAAAACGTCTAGTATTCACGAGAATTTCTAAAGTGGATGAATATTTCAGTCTTTTTTATTTGGATCAATAAGGCATAGCAGTAAATCAAACGTAACAATATGAAAGGATTAGTTGCGGCACATAAAACACTGTCATCTGCGAATTCCTGCAATGAAAATCTTCGGAAAACATTGTATAAGCTACAAATTTTCCGCTGCGTGACCATTTCATTTCGTTCATAACTCACTCTCGCCTTTCGGTTATGTATTGTTTGATGAAAATGGGTTTTTGTGAGTCCGAAACATATTTCAGATATGCACGTTCCGAATAAAAATCCATTACTATTGCCGAATGGGTATAAATTGAAACGGATTTATCGCTATATTTTTATGGGCTCATCTCTCAAATGAGTTGATGGAAATTTCATGCTATGAAATGGTCGGAATGTTCGTTTCATTTTAAATTTTCCTCTAATGGAAACTATTATACAGCCACTTCACTAATCTACCCATTGGAGCATGCTAAACGGATAAGATTTTCTATAGTTGGATTAAACTGAAAGGTGTGGCTCTAAAAAATTGATTAAAGTTCATCAAGTTTTATCATTATTTAATTTAATAATCCAGTCTTCCGCTTCAACCTATATAATAGGTACATCAGTCAACAAGTCTCCAGAAAAAAACAACTAGTGCCCCCTACGACCGTTGAATTATATCTGTTATATTCTTGGCCAAGTTTTCTACAAGAACTACTTTACAGTATACAGGCCGTTTTTTTAGCTGATCCCACTATTGCTATCTCGGATACGGAGAGACCTACAAGGTCGGTTGAATGGGAAAAATTTTTCCCATTTTGGGGAGCAATAATAAGCTTTTATCAGATTTTTTGAGATATTCGCCAAAAACTAAATTAGTCGAATTTCGTTTTTTGGCTCTACCGCCTCCATTTCGAATGATATAAAAAAAAATCAGGAGAACTTTCAATAATGTTTCATATTCTTTATAACCTGATATGAACCAATTTTCAATTCGACGTTTCGTTCATTAGATTCCATCATCAACTTCATTTTTGTAAATACGGACCTCTAGTTTTTTTCATCGATTTTTGTAGCCACTTTCATAACAAATTCAGCTATGTATTACGATACATGTATTACTCGATGTTTTACTCCGAAAAAACATCATCTATATTTGGTCATTCAATTCCCGTCAGTGTAGTCTCAAAAAAAGTCAGAGGAACTTTCAAAACTGTTTCATATTTGTTATAATCTTATATGAACTAATTTCCAAGGCGACGTTTCGTTCTTTAAATACCATAGTCAACTTTATTGTTTCAAATATGGGCCTCAAGTTTTTTTCATCAATTTTAGTAGCCACTGTTTTAACAAATTCAGCTATTAATTACAATACATTTCTCAACGTTTTTCTCCGACAAAACATCATCAATATTTGGTCAAACAATTTCCGTTAGTGTAGTCTGAAAAAGGTAGAAACCAAAATATTAGAACTCAAAAATACATCACCTCCACACATCTTTTGAAAATTTGCAAGTAGACGTGAACGCATTCCAAGATGTTTGTATGAATATGGAAGAACAGTTCAAAAGTCAATTTTTATGGAACATAATTGTTTGTTTCTGATGTTTTCTGGCAAACAGAAATCTTGGAGAAAAAATTCGGAGAGCACTGAAATGAATTGACTTTTTCAAAGTGAGCCATGAATTAACAGAATTATAAAGTGTCGAATCTATTGACAAGTACATAAATAATCATTTGATTCATGTATTTGTGAGGTGAAAACCATAAATATTTCTAATGACGAGAAAGTTGATAAGCTTTTCGTATACGCGAAATGTTTGAGAAATGCTACTAGATCTCTAGCTATTTATGGGGAATTGTACCCTGAGAGGCATCCGCCACCCGAAAGATATTTTCAACGCATTGAAAGGAGTTTACGGGATCATGGTTCATTTGAAAAACCTTTGAGTAAGAATTGTACAGTAGCTAACAGAGGTGGCGATACTGAAATTGGCGTTTTGGGTAAGTTCAGAAGACATTCTCGATACTAATATAGTGATATTTATTTGATTAAGGATTTGTGGAATACCGAAAAATTGAGACCAAAGAAGTATCATTGAGAGAGATTGCACACAATAATGCTATATCGACTAAGTCAATTCAAAAAATTTTAAGAAGAAATAAATTCAGATCATACAAAGTCAGAAAAATCCACCATTTGCATTTGACGGACTATGATAAGAGAAAAATATTTTGTAGATGGGTCAACATCGTCGGGACAATGAAATCTGTAATAAAATTTTATGCTGTGATGAGAGTAGATTAACAAATAATGGATGGTTTAACAGAAATATACATTTTCACTGGCGACAAGAAAATTAATTTCTACATAGAGCTACAACTTTTCAAGAGAGATTTGGAGTTAATGTTTGGCTTGGTGTTCTAGTCACCAAGATTATCGGCCCCTACTATTTTAAGACATCGTTGACGGGGGAATTATATTTAGAATTCTTGTCGGAGACTCTAGTTGAGTTGTTGGAAGATTTGCCTTCGAACATTCTGTGAAAATATCAGTTTTTCCAACATGATGGAGCTCCGCCACATCGCAGAAATATTTGCAGAGATTTCCTCAATACGACTATGCAAGGAGGATGGATAGGAAACAATGGTCCTTTCAAATGGCCACCACGTTCACCTGACCTGACCCTTTTGGACTTTTCATTGTGGGGTTTCATTAAAGACAAGGTATTCAGCTTTTGGAAATATTGACCAATTGAAAGAAACAATAAGTTGGGCTTGCATGGCTATAACTCAACAAATGCTGAAAACTTGCCATAAACATACTGTAGCAATAGCGAATATGTGTTCAAGAAACGATGGACTGCAATTCGAACATTTAATGAGATATCGTGAACGATGTTGACGGTTAGGAGTATTTTTACATTTTTTTCTATTTGTTACTTGGTATATTGCATTTGCTTTTGATATTGGAGTTTATGTATATCTTTGAGTCCTAGAATCAAAAAATATTGGTACTTACTTTTTTGAGGTAGCTCATCTGACCGGGAATTGTTTGACTATACACTGATCATGAGAAATCCGTCGAAAAATACATGTACTGTAATTAATAGCTGAATTTGTTAAAACAGTGGCTACTAAAATTGATGAAAAAAACTTGAGGCCCATATTTGAAACAATAAAGTTGACAATGGAATTTACTGAACGAAACGTCGCCTTTGAAATTAGTTCATATCAGATTATTACAAATATGAAACAGTTTTGAAAGTTCCTCTGACTTTTTTTGAGACTACACTGACGGGAATTGTATGACCAAATATTGATGATGTTTTTTCGGAGTAAAACGTAGAGAAACACATGTATTGTAATACATAGCTGAATTTGTTATGAAAGTGGCTACAAAAATCGATGAAAAAAACTAGAGGTCCGTCTTTACAAAAATAAAGTTGATGATGGAATCTAATGAACGAAACGTCGCATTGAAAATTGGTTCATATCAGATTATAAAAAATATGAAACATTATTGAAAGATCCCCTGACTTTTTCTTATATCGTTCGAAATGGAGGCGGTAGATCCAAAAAACGAAATTCGACTAAATCAGTTTTTGGCAAATATCCCAAAAACAACCATTGATATTTAAGATCTGAAAAAATCTTATTATTGTTTCCCTAAATAGGAAACTTTTTCCCATTTAACCGACCTTGTAGGTCTCTCCGTTTCCGAGATAGCAGTAGTGGGATCAGCTGAAAAAAACGGCCTGTATATACAATAGCTGAAATAATTTTTCGATTCAAGTGAGGGAACACCTCTGTATCGTTTTGATGGTTCTAGCCACTCAATGAAACAACAAAATTTGAATTTATCATATATGGAAATTTCAATGAGTGTAGAGAAACAGCTATGAGACAAATAGATCCATAATTTTCTATAGGTAGTGGGTTCCCCTTTTCATGGACTGGTACTGCTTTCAAAATTTTCATGTCTTTGGAAAAGTGACCTGAAGTATTCAAGAGGTTGGATGAGATCAGAAAGGTGAGGGCTGAGTTCATCTACGCATTCTTCCAGAAGTAATGCAGGAATAACATCTATTCTGGTTGAATACTTTTTTTTTATTCAAATTGAAGACAACCATTGATTCATGTAGTCGCTTACTTAGATCCAGTGACAGAGTCTTTGTGGGTGCGTCTGAATTAAAATTAATGGCAGAGCAAAAATTGATCTTCAGATTTTTGTGGATACTGTAAAAGTTAAATTAGTGTTGTTGACTTTTGGGATAGTCAGCCTACCAGAAACAGCTGCAGAATCAGAAAAACAGAAAGTAGAGGGAGAAACCAACCTAGTCCCAGAAAAGATATGTTGAGGCACCTCCACCCCGGGACAAGATATGGGAGATAAGGAGGGAGGACCAGCTGAGGACGGAACAGTTAGGGGTAAGCCACAGGGTACCCCAAGAAAGACTGTCACGGGCCAACCAGCCAAGTACTCCGAATGCTGTTATTGGCGTCATGGAGAGACATCAGACCATTAAAGGCCTGGTGAATACCACAGGCCTACTGCAGTCAATGGACGCCATCATTGATGGTTTGAGGAGTGCCCGGGACGACGGGGAGAAATTCATGGCCTTCTGGAGGGTCATGGACAATATCCAAAGCTACGGCTTATAGATGCCTATTCGGGTGTGCATGCTCAATGCGAATGGAACCAGAAACAAGCACCTACTTGTTTCAGATTTCATTCACAGGCATGAAATCGATTTAATGCTCCTATCCGAGACAAAGCTCCGACCAGAACACAAGCTGAAATTCAGGGGATTCACCACCATCAGGGTTGACAGACCTAAACACCGTAAGAGGGGGTGGAGTTGCGATCCTTGTGAAGAATACTATACCACATGCACCACTGCCACAGCGGCAATGTTTCATAGAGCATGCCGGCATACAGCTGGAGAGTGGCACGAGGATGTATGTTGTATATAATCCTCCTTGGAATAAGTTCACAGCCATAGATCTGGATAATCTCTGCAGCAGCGGACACAAGGTGCTTCTGGCGGGAGACTTCAACGCGTTGAGGCCCGAGTGGAACTGCAACCGTCGAACTACAAATGGAACGACGCTGTGGGAGTATTCTCAGAACAATGAAGTCATCATAGACTTCACAGACACCCCGACGTGCTACCCCTGGAACGGTGATACGCCTAACACACTCGACTCAGTGGTAAACAAGAATGTCACTGATATCTCGGAATTGCGAGCATTTTTTGAGTTAAATTCAGATCACGACCCAATGCTCTTTACAGTCAAGAGAGGACCAAGGCCAAAGGGGCAAAGAATTCTATATGATTATTCTACAACCGACTGAAAAGAGTACAGGGGAGTGATGAATGAAATTACATATATCACCCCCCACATACACGCACACAATATAGAGGGGGAGACTCAGAGGCTGATCGATAACATCCAAAAGGCAAGAGATTTTACCACTAAGAAGAAGAAAGTTAGAGAGGACTGGGATCCTCTTCCAAGTCACATTCTTGGCCTGATTGAGTTGAACAACCAAGAGCGTAAAAAATGGCAGACCAGCCGCAATCCCGTGCACAGCGAGAATATGCGACACTTGGGCCAAGAAATTAGTTCACTAATTCAGAGCCACAGAAATGCGACATGGAACAGGAAACTGTTAAACCTAAAAGACGGCGACAATTCCTTGTGGTGGATGAACCAAAACCTCCGAAGGAGTCGGACGGAACTCTCAGCCATAGGGAATGGTCAAAGACAAGCGATGACCGATCCAGGAAAGGCGAAGTTGTTCGGAGGAGTACTACCAGAGTACGTTCCGGGCAGGCGCTGATTCAATGTGAGAACATGAGTCAGTTTCTAGGGAAGCAAAAACATTCAGAGAAGCCCTGAAAGCGGCCTTAACTGGCATAGCCTTCTCGAAACTGATAACCAGCTGCGAGTAGGTTCAGAACACAATTAAAAGGCTCCCTAGAAACAAAGCGCCTGGTGTAGATAAGATAGATGCAGTCCTGCTCAAGAACCTCCCAATGAAGTCTCTCGTAATGCTAGTGTATATTATCACTGACACTATCAAATGGCAACAGTAACCGCTGTGCCTGAAGCAAGCGAAGATTATCCCGATTCTGAAACCAGGAAAACCGGATGCAAGGGTCGAGAGCTATCGTCTCATTTCATTGCTTAGAGCTGCCAAGGTGGTGGACAGAATCCTCCTCAAGAGAATTTGTGATTTCGAGAAAGAGCTCAAACTCATACCGGCGGAACAGTTCGGCTTCCGAAAAGATCATTCAACGACGTCCCAGGTGGCCAGAATTGTACACGATGTGAGGGAGGGCTTCAATCGAGAGTACAACACAGTAATGCGCCTGTTGGATATCCAAAAGGCCTTCATACCGTCTGGATAGAGGGCTTTATCATAAAGATGCTAAGGGCAGGTATGCCGGAATACATGGAAAATATTAAAGACTCGTACCTAGTCAACAGAACTTTCGAGGTTAGAGTAAATGACATAAACTCCGCGGGGTAGAAGGCCGAAGCAGGAGTGCCGCAGGGCTCAAGCTTGTCCCCACTTTTGTATTCGCTACATACTTATGACTTCCCCACGTTCCCAAACACGAACACGGCTATATATGCTGACGACACGGCAAAATACACCCAGTCAAAGTACAGTAATATAGCAGCAACAAAGCTGAAAACGCATCTGCAACACAAAGTCATACCGTATCTAGCGAAGAACAAAATTGTGGTGGTTCCTGATAAAACAGAGCTCAAGAATTTCACATAGAAAACGAAACGCTCCTACGTTCACATTCCTGGGGGATTCAGAGCTCTGGGTACTCAGATTGACGAGACCAAGACCCTGGGGGTACTACTGGTCAAAAAATTAACCCTTACTAAGCATATCAGCTTGGCAATCCAACGAGATGCGGGAGCTATAAAACGGACATACCCGTTGATAGCCAGGGACTCCAAGCTGTCCATGACTAACAATGTGTTGATATATAAGCAGTTCATAAAACCAACAATGACATATGCATGTCCAGTATTCTGCAGCATCCCCAAGACTCAAATGTTGAGACTGGAGAGGATGCAGAATAAGGTACTCCGAATCGTCACCAACAGTGACAGGTACATTCGGCTAACCGATCTCAGAGAACTAGTCGATATTCCATCCATCGAAGAATTTATCAAACACCAGTCTCATAAATTCTTCAGATACTTCATCCACGAAAGCTCGTTGACAAGAGGTATAACAGTAGTCAGAGCCCACCCTAACAGCCTCCAAAAGAGGCAGGTAGGGCTCATCTACCAGGCACTGGATATATTCCACGAAACCCCAGAAGAAGACGTGTAAGATACACACACAAAGACCACACCACCAAGTCTAAATCCGGATTTTCTTCCTTTTTTTCCCGGAAGCTCATCAAACACACCAAAGAGAAACGTCCAATGATCTGATGTCTTACCCGTAATAAGTATTAATTCCCCCTGCATCACTTGAAGGAGGCAGGGAAACCACAACACCATGCGACGTAACACCCACAACATTCGAACTACACAACATCGTAGAACCTGCCGTAAGGCAAGTACGATCTGGTTCGGCCCACCGTGTCGAACCCCACATCACAGTATTTCACTCCCTCCTTACCACTACCCTGTGGCCAAGCGATAGTTTTAAGATCTGTGTAACGTCCATATATTATATTTACATATTTATTTATTTATCTGTTCATATATCCGTTATATGTTGTGAGTGCTTATACATTTTTTTACTATTTAATTTAATAAATATTTTTTAATTTTGAATTTTGGGATAGTCGTTTTCTCACTTTCATATTATCATTTCAACTTCAAATGATACTTAGCGGTCAGATCGTTCACTACATGTTATTATCATAGAAAAATTATAAATTATCATAAAAAAAATCAGGATAGAATAAATATGAGTAACGTCGACTCATGGCACACTTTCCTGAATTTGAGACGCGACAGGATATCAATTATTGCATATATCAGAAAAATCGATGGCCCTACGATTGAACCTTGGGGTAAACCAGAAGTGACAATGTGGAATATTATGATCCTTGAAATATTTTCAGAACGTGTCAGACTTTACGGAACAACTACCAAGTAATCATTGTCATCGAAACAATCAAATTGAAAGAACAAAATGGGAACATCCTACGAAAGAAAACAGCTTTTGCCAATCGACAGCTGCTTTTAAATTTCCATTGCCCAAGCAATTTCCCCAGTCTACTGCCACGCAACTTTGTTGTTCGCGACTAAATAAAACACCATCTCATAGACATGTTTATGGTGAAGATAACAATATTTTTTAAATTCTCATCATTCCTTGGCATTCCTAAACGCACAACGACAATTTCCCAGACTATCTGAGAAGTTATTTATGGCAGTAGATGTAATTTGATATAAATCTTCTATTCTGAAAAAGAACACCTGCCAACACAGAACACAGTTGATAAAAAAAGGTGGAATTTTTTCATTATTGAAATGGAATTTCATTTGTTGATGGTGGAGTGGCGTGAACTTCATAGACAATTGGTATTTGAAGATGTGAAAAACACGATGAAATGGGATCACACAGAATGAATGTTACCAAATATTGCTGAGAATTTGTATTTTCGGATGTGCTCTAAATTTCACATTTAGATGATTGAATCGATCTGAAATGAATTAAACGCTATCTCATATATCTGTTTCAGAGAGAGAATAATCGTGAAAATTGATCACTTCTCTTTCATCACAAATAATCAAATGGAAATGGAAAAAACCTACGACAAAATTAAGTTACTTTTTACTCTCTGTACTGTTCGAATCTATATTAGGCCAATAAACAGAGCAATTTTTCTCATAAAAGTTCAACTTAAATTACTTCGCCGATTTCTTTTTTGCAATTCGGTCGTCACGGAGGGTTGAATAACTAGCAGTAGAGTTATCACCTCCTGGGGGGGTGCAACCCACCCAAAATCCAAAGAACTCTCAAACTACTACTCTTAGATATAAATGTGGGTAAATAATCGTTGAGAACTGTCGTTATTGAGATATAGAAGTATTGTTAAGAAAATTATTCGCAAATTCGAGAGAAGATCAAATTATTGTATAAATCAAACGCGGACCGGGGGTAACGAAATATGAGAGTCTTTTTCAATGATATCGAAAAAGGGTATGGAGAAATGAATCCATAAGTAATCACCATCAAGAAATGTATAGGAAAATATATTTATTCACTCATACAACTCATCATCTACTTCATCTCCAGTCTCCTCGTCTCCATCTTCATAATCCGGAACAATCACTGCCAAGTTTCTACAGATATCTGACATTGCTATATTTTGAAACAGAGCTGAGTTGAACACGAAACAAATATTAAAAAAATAAATTCACCAATTTCAATTAATAACAGTGACAAAGCACTAATGGCCGTTTTCACCAACTGATTCCTAAATTTAGGAAATACCTAAATCGAATTTAGGAACGCCCAAGTGCAATTTGCGTTTCACCAAGCGTTAAAGTAATGATTAAAAGTGATAGAAAATACCAAACGTAGGTATTTCCTATCATTCTTAAGCATTACTTAACGTGTGGTGAAACGCAAATTGCACTTGGGCGTTCCTATATTCTATTTAGGTATTTCCTAACTTTGGGAATCAGTTGGTGAAAACGACCATAAGAGATGTTTCCTCGTCTCCGACTATCGATGATATCCCAGTATCCAGTGTTTTCTGGACAGGAACTTTTATGTTATCTGACGTTCACATAGAGCAACGTTGACTGCTGCCCACTGCGCACCGATAGAACCGCACCGCTGTATACTATACAGCGGCGCGCTAGATGCCGCATTGACAAGGTCCCAAGCCGATATTTTTCAGGTTTGAGAATCTCAATGAGTTTAAAGTAGGTACACTTCGGGACAGTTTCCTTTGGTGCACTGTCTTCCTCGGTCTCGAATCCCCAATTCCACCAAGGACTGATTTAATTTTTCTTTCCATAGAACAATAATGCGATCAAATGCCAAGTAACCTCTATTTTATGTACTTAAAAGATTGACTGGATTGCATTTAAAATTTGTAAAAATAACCAAATTTTTAAATATTTTCAATAAGAGCAGGGTTTTTCCTGCAAACTGGCTTTTCATTCATGTTGATACGTGCTTTTATCTCTGAGTTATTAGCATTTGAATTTATAAACCTCAAAATTTTGTAACCTAAAATATGCGAAGAATTGAAAACACTCGTATTTAGAACCAACATTATTTGGACCGGTTAAACGTTATGCAATTTGACAAAGAAGTATTCCTCAACTGTTCATTTCACTTGCTACAAGTGATAAGACATTATTTCAGTAATCACAAGAATTATTTCACGAATACAGGAACTTTAATATTATAAGATTTTCAATTGCAATTTTGCAGCTTGCAACTGCGCGTATAACTATAAATAATATTGAGGAGCTGCGAGCTTTATCTTCAAAACGACGTAAGATTTATCCGAATTGAACATTTATGTGAGGAGTTATAGAACTTTACTTCACGCGCTGGTTGAAAAAATGCACGTTGGCGGGAGCCGGCGCAACACCTGCCCCATAGCGAAAGCATATAACTTCAACAATTTTTTTCAATAATACCTTGCGATTTCTCAAAATTTTGGTAGGGACAGTTTTTTTGTAAAAATTTGTGCTCTTTCTGAATATCACGTAATTTTTTTGATTTAAAGTAAATTTTTTGAGATATTTCGAAATTACCTCTAAAATTAATTTCAACGCGTTTTTTGGGGGAGGTTCCACCCCCCTGGAGGTGATAATTTTTCTCAGAAGTAATTTGCACACTGTGTTCTACAATTTAAAAAAAATATATATCTGCGGAGCAATTTAAGTTGAGGTTGATAGCCCTGTTTATTGGCCTATATTGTCCTTCCACTAGAAACTGATTTTCTTTGTTTATCACCTACTGTGATAATTAAATCAAATAAGCCTTCGTCCGTTAGCTTTATGCTTATTTATTGTATAATTCATGACTGTTCAAAATGTATTCAGTTAATGGTAACTTCAAACTATGTCTGTTACGCTCAAGCGATGCTTTCCTGACATTTTACGTTTATCTATAATAATAATAATAATATTTATTCTTCCAAGCATAATCAAATATAATACACATAATATAATACATAGATAGAATAAATAGCGGTCCCACTAAGGGTATATCCCTGTGCGTGGGTGGATTATAGAGTTGAATACAATTTTACGGTTTTTTTTTTAATATGAAGTAAATAAGTGATGTAGAGACGCTCTTTAAAAGATACCTTGTGCACATGGCGACTATACAACGTTTAAATATTCATTATTAGTGATTTGTAATAAAATATGTAGGTATTCATTCTCAGAGCTGATAGGAACAATAGGAACAAGTAAGATAAGACTACTCACAAAGGCGGGGCCTGTTGTAATTGAGACACTGAAATTTTGCTTAACTATCTCAAAAGTTATTTGAAATTTATACAATTAAATTATAGTTAAAATATAAAATTTATTACTGAGTACAGAAACATACATTGTATCAGTAACTGAAACTTAAACTAACTAAACTAAGCGAACAAACAAATAAAGTCCACCCAAACAGGCTGAGCCTGTACGCGATACACTAATGGAAAGCTTACCTAACTAAAAATTTGTTAAAAATTTAAATTGTAATCAAAATATATGATATAATATTAAGTATAATAGAGAATACGATATGGGATCAGTGAATTTTTGAACGAGAAAAATAAAATCAAATGTATTTGAGGGCTGTCGGGAACTCGAGAGAAATATGTTTTTAATTATTATTTTCATTTATTTTTGAGGTCAATGAGGTCATGTATGAGTTTCCGTGGCTGTTCCAATATCCATTTTTTCAGTTTACTTTTAAATAGAGTACGTGAGTTCAGTTGTCTGATAGAGATTGGCAGATTATTAAATATACTCGGTCCCAAGAAAAGGTGATTTCTCTGTCCTATTGTTTTGTTCATTTTGGGCACTTTCAGTTTTTCTGTTTTATGTCGCGTTTCAAAGGGGTGAGTATATTTCTGGTTATCACCAATGTTCTTTTTGGTATACATCGAAAGTTGTAAACAGTATATCTGTCGGATGTCCATTAATTTTGATTCTTCGTAGAGTTCATCACTTGAAAATGTATAATTTTTCCCAAAAATTATTTTTATCACCCATTTTTGCATTGTTTCCACTTTCCTGGCATGGTTATTAGTTACTCCACCCCAAGCAACAATTGCATACATAAGATGTGAGTGGATGAGTGCGTGATAAGCCATTTTCAGGTGTGAGATGTCTAGAATATCTTTGATAAACTTAAATTTCATGATAAGTCCCCGAATTTTCCGGGTTAAATTCGACATATGGGCATCCCATTTAAGATGCTTATCTGAGACGATTCCCAGGTACTTTACATTGTCTGTCGATTGTATCCTAAGAATTTTGCCGTTTAGAAAGAATTGTAACTCATTATACGTTGGAAGATTGCAGGAGTAACTAGTTAACGGTATTCTATAACCATGGGGAAATCTAATTCCACAATGTTTTTTAGTGCTTCCCAGTATTTGGCACTATAAAAGATTGCAGTGTCATCTGCGAAGCTTGTAATGTCTCCCTGTATCGGTAGTGTGAATAAGTCATTCACATATAAATTTAATAAAATTGGTCCTAAGACTGTTCCTTGGGGAACACCGTATTCGATTGTTCTGAAGGAACTGATCTGGTTATTTATCGAAACACATGTAATCACTTTTATCTAATATATTCAGTAATCAACTAATATTGATATACTTCCTGAATGAAAACTGAATAAGTACAACTTATCAATACAGATTCCGTAAAAATTTATCAGTTAAATTCGCTTGGATAGATCTAATACAACACATACAAGGAAATATTGATCAAAACAAATATGTTGTAGGATTATTCTTCGACACCATCGACCCTACTTTCCGGACATAAAATTGAAAGCGATGGGTATACGCGGTCCCATAAAAGCCACTGGAAGAACGGTCAAAGTTAAAATTGATAACGACTGCTAGGATGTATTCGCCCTTAGGTTGGTGGGTACTCCCCAGGGGGGAATTATAGGACCCTTATTGTTCCTACTATACATCAACGATCTACCCCAATCAATGCATGATGGCAAAATGATCATTTCTGCCGATGACACCACGATAATTGTTTTTGCGGTGAATCTGCAAGAACTTGAGGACAAGGTTCTATCTGTGATAGAAAATTTTACTTCGTAGTGTGGAAATAATCATCCAATCAATAATTAAGAAAAAAAAATGGTATTTGTAGAATTCACAAGCAAAAGAAAAACTCCGAATTCTTCAACATTCGAAATCAACAACACCAAATTAGAGACAATTAATTTTACCAAGTTCGCAGGAACTGCTGTGCCTTGTTATTTAGATATACAAATTGAATCAATCTGCAAAAAACTAGAAAAACTATATTATCTATTCCTAACACTTGAAACAAAACTTGAACATATAGTTAACATTTACTACGTCCGCACTCATATGGGATCGTGCCGCTGACTTTTTTAGTGTCTGCTAATACATAAACGATTCTTTCGCTTGATATTTGATCTCGGTTTCAATAAGTCAGTGCTCTGGCCTCCAAGACATGTAACTTCAGTGATCTTGCCTCCATGTCTTGTCGTTATTTGTTTGAAACCATGTTACAGCATTAAAATCAGGGTTCCTTGAAGAACCGTGGATTTAAGTGACATCAAATATTCATGTTTGTAAATAATCATTCACGCTAGATGACACTTGCGTTTGGGTCCAATACTCCGAGCAGAGAAATGTATAGAGGTGATATTTCTATATGCACAACATGGACACATTTGTTATGAAAGCTTTGTTATAGATTGTCCCAAGTAGCAAACCTATATTGGTAGAATATTGGTACATTATTGTGAACATATTGGCAAAATATTTGAAATACAATATTGGCGTGAAAAAAATGTGAACATTCGGCGAAATTGGTCCAATATTACTTGAATAATATTGGCGAAATATTCTCGAAGCAATATTGGCCTCAAAATATTCAGCGATATTGGTTCACTATCGCTAGTACAATATTCTGAAAATATTGGCAGAATATTCAAACGCTATATTGTCGAGAAGTAAAAAATAAACATATTGCGATATTGGTCAGATATTTTCCAAACATTCCAAAATTAATGTTGGTGAAATATTCTTAAAGCAATAATGGCCTCAAAACATATCATTTGGATATATTGGTGGAAGTGAATATGTCTTGGTGAATTATCAAATGTCTTTTAGTTGATCACGGTGACACCAGATTCTGCCTATCGGTCGCCATAACCACTAAGTAAGCTACCTTGAAAACATGTTATTAGAAGTATTCAATATATCTTCGTAGGTGTGAGAAGACGTTCTATATGTAGAGCCACCTAGCAGATTTTTATCCAGGTTTGATCATAATATAATTTTAATATCGTTCATTTGATATTCTGCCAATATTTAAAACTCATCCTAGTCTAGATGTTGGGAACAATATGGTGACAATATTGTCTTATCGATATCGGTAAATGTTATTGAACCAATATTGACCCAATATAAGTTAATAAGATTTGTTAAATATTTGCGAAATAATATTCAACCAATGTGCAATCACACTTGGATATATTAATATACAATATAGTTTTCATTTCTGGAAAATAAATTATAGGAATATTGGGATTGCAATATTTATTGTAGATGTTGAAAACAATATGTAGACAATATTGTATTATCGATACTGGTAAAAATTATTCAGCCAATATTCAGTACAAGTTCAACCAATATTCGACCAACATTATTAATATAATATTGTTTTTTGAACATTCACCCATATTGAACCAGTATTATTCTTTTATTTTCAATATATCCATATTGGCCCAATACGAAACCAAGATAAGGCCGATATGATGTGCTACCTGGGGTGGGTGAGAGGTAACTTCCGAGTTCAAACGGAAAGATTTGTTATTGTTATGATATCCGGATGATAGCTTAGAACCAATGGCATGTTGATAAATTTTCCTTGTGTTATATTTTCAATTGAAAATATGTATAATTAGACACAGAAAAGTCTGTTCTCACATGTATCGTTATCGATAGACGACCACATGCCTAGTGGGAAAGCAAGTGTTGTCATAAGATGTCAATCTTGACGTCTCATGCTTGGAATGCGCACCAACTACCGGCGGAAGTGCTATAGGTTTCCCTACAGTTGAAAAGTGAACGCGCTACCAATAATTACTGAGTCGCTCCGGAGCGCTACTGCAAATAATAGCCACCATGTGCTTACCCGCACAGACTATTATGTAGGTACATGACGTGTAAATTACCAAAACGACCCATGTACTTACATAGCATACACAATGTTTTCTACCATCACTGAAAAAATGGAACTTTTATTGGTCAATTGTGAATGCAGAAAGGTAATTATTACTGCGCGTGGCAATAGAAATTGATATACTCTAAAACAATGAACACTCACTTTTGATAAGAGTTGTACCATTCAAAAATATTTCATTGTGCAAAGAATTAGATTCTTCCTGATGGTAAAGTATAGAATGAGGTCATAAATACTGAAACAATAAATGAAGTGCTGAAGTAAGAAAGTCAAAATATACAAATCGTTGAATCATATTAGTAAACTATACACTGTCACAGATTAAGTTCTCTGTGACACTGTTTAATAAACGCTACACATGAACTATAATGCACATAAGAATATAGACAAAAACTCCGATACACATAAGAGATAACATTCATTTTTATGTTTAAACTGTATAATTGAAATACACATCCAAAGTGTAGTGAGTCAGATCATAGATATCCTGAGGCAGATGATTGAATTTTTGTTCTGTCTGGTAGGAAAACAAGAATTTTTCATATAGTTATTATTTAACTTCATCAGACTGTCTCTAGTATGAATATTGAGGTTAGAGTCATTATCAGGTATAACTTAAATAGGGGCTGCCGACACGCATCTCCGAAGCCAGCTCTGAACACATACCAAACAGCTCTAGTTTGGTAAAGTGTTGATTTGCTCACAGGATGGAGCGGCGACTTGCTTATTGTAAATCGTCTGTGCAGCTCGAGACAGTAAAATTTTGGATTGCACACACACATAACTGTCAAATCATTGAATTGTTGTAATGGTTGCTGAACAGTGAACTTAATCCATGACCAACAAATTCAAACTAAAGAAATATCACTAGACTTTGTGTACTCGAAAGATATTCCAACAAGACTTCACAATTATTTGGAATAACTAGGCACAATATTGTCAATAGAATAGCTCGGATACACTCCTATACAGTCCTATCCAGTGACCTGCAATTCATTTATACAGATAGGAAAACCTATACCTATTTGGAATTCCTCAGAAAATGTTATTCTTCATAAAACTTTCTGCATTTTCCCAAACTCGAAATGTACTGTGCTTATCTCATTTGTCAACAATACATAAACATTTTTTTGGAAAAATGAATTATATTAAAGAAAACGGAAATCATAACCTTCTATGATGAAGTCTATAACTATGATACTAGATCCAGAAGTGATTTCTACATTCTACAATTTCAGAAAAAATATACTCGAAATTCCATTTTCATTTGAGGATTGAAGATATTCAATGAGGTATCTACCGAAATTACGAGTATGGGCCCCATCAAAAGATTGAAAGTAATACTAAACCCATTGATAAGATTTTAAACTTGCGATGATTTTCAGTGTTCTATTTACAGCCAAGAAGTTTATGTTCACGTCCGGTTTAACCGGAAGCGATACGCCACTAACAACACTCCAGATCGATTATATTATTCATATTGATATACAGGGTGTAATCAAACCTCTTGCAGTCCCGTGAAAGACGGGTGTATGATGCCATGTTAGAACGAATGGCAGGTGTGAAAAATGCGAAAAAAATTGTGTAAATTTCACAATTTGTTGAAAAATTCGTTAACATTTTGGGAACGGCTGTCCGCCGAACTTCAGCTGACCAGAACAAAGCCATAAGAAAGGCATCGGTTGTATTCCGTTCAGCTGAAGTTTAGCGGACAGCGGTTCCCAAAATGCTGACGAATTTTTCAACAAATTATAAAATGTACACAATTTTTTTCGCAGTTTTCACACCTGCTGTTCGATAAAACATGGTATTATACATACGTCCTTCACGGGAGCGAGAGGTAATATTACACCCCTTATGTTTAAAAACATTCATTCAAATGGGAAACTAGCCATTAGAAATAGCTAGTAGTTTATGATTTGAATTTGGTTACTTACTTACTCACTTACTTGCTTACTTACTCAGTTACTCACTTTTCAGTGTACCTACACTGCAACAAGTTTTCTCCTAATTATTGATAGGTAATCATTTTTAAAGTCGACTTACATAGTGACAAAAAATGTTTACAGCTAATTCTCCAAATAGTGTATTTTTAACATGGTGGTTATTCGGGTTGTAAGGCCGACGTATGTTCAGAGAAGATCTCGACGTTTCGCCAGCACGAGTGGTTAGCATTTTCAAGAGATATTTTTAAAGTTTCTGGTTTCTTAAGTCGCTGTCAAATGCTTGACATTTGTTATACGTTGTCTCAATAAATACCTGTGATTTGACGTTCTTACATCTGATTGGTCCATAGCGTTAGCTGACATCATAGAATCGTTCGTTCCGTTATTTTGTGGGTAGGGAGCTAATTGAGAATTTTTGAGAACTGGAAGCCAAACCTTGTCCAATGTAGTCCTTCTTCGGTTCTGTTGAAGTTGATGTGGTGTTTCTGAATTTCAATTGCTTCCCGAAAGAGTCTTGGGTAATAGGCAGATGTTAAAGAGATGACTTGGTTTTCTTCAAATTTCAAAACGTATTGGTCGTATTTTACGAAAATATGAGATTAAAACCGTTTATAAACCTTCAAAAAAACTAGAAGATCACTTTAGATCAGCGAAGGACAAACGAGACGTACTATGCTCTTCTGGGGTTTATCGCATTCCATGTTCCTGTGGCAGCGTTTATATCGGAACCACGAAACGCTCCGTTAAAACTAGAATCAAAGAGCACAAGGCTTGCTGTCGGTTAGGGCAAACACAGAAATCCGCTGTCACAGAACATACTCTCAACAACGATAACAATAGAGTGAAATTTGAAGAAGCCGAAGTCATGACTTCAACATCTGCCGATTACCCAAGACTCTTCCGGGAAGCAATTGAAATTCAGAAACATCACATCAATTTCAACATAACCGATGAAGGACTACAATTGAACAAGGTTTGGCTTCCAGTTCTCAAAAATTCTCAATCAGCTCCCTACCCACAAAATAACGGTACGAACGATTCTACGATGTCAGCTAACGCTATGGACCAATCAGAAGTAAGAAAGTCAAATAACAGGTATTTATTGAGACAACGTATAACAAATGTCAAGCATTTGACAGCGACTTAAAAACCAGAAACTTTGAATATATCTCCTGAAAATGCTAACCACTCGTGTTGGCGAAACGTCGAGATCTTCTCTAAACATACTTCGGCCCTACAACCAGAACAACCACCATGTAAGTGACCATGCTGCGACGCCTATGGTTTTATTTGACAAGACGATAAATAAGTCGTAAATGGACGAAAACAAACGTGATCGCCAAAATAAGAGTGATTATAATACTTAATTCCAACCCGATTACCGAGTGTATACGGATTCATTCGACAATGCCCTTTTTAACATGATACGGGCTGTGATATTTGTAAACAACGTCCGGTATGTTGCTTTCAAGAAAGGGCCAGAAAAGCTTTATATCTTTCATTGCTCGGAGGTCAAATACTGATTCCACAGGCATTGACTAACTATCTTACTTCTATTAAAATAATAATATTATCTTCTCGTTCGAAGTGGAAAACAAGCATATCTCGAATGTACCTCATTACTTCATAGATTGCTTAAAAAAACAAATTCATCGTTCACAAATGGAGTCGCGATAATGTACAAGGCTTCCTTTTTCGAATATCAATCAAGACAATTTTCGAAATCAAATTCTCTCTTCTCTAAATGAGGACAGTTTTTGATTCATAATAAATTTATTTAATTATTATTATCCGCTGTATTTGTTTGAGATAATTTGTTTTGTGATCAAAACAATTGAAGCAAAATCAATCACTTCGTTCAGTACAACATAATGTTTCAGTTTTATTATCCATTTAGCTCCGGTGTAAATGACAGATATCATTTATTGCAACAATTCCAGAGGAAAATTGCTGTTTGGTATATGTAGCTGATAGTCAGTCTGTTCGAGTGACAAACTGTTCCAGCCTTCATTAACGATAACAACTACTGTTACTAATCCAAGGGTATCTATCGAATTTAATCGAATTTATGAATGCTCATAGTCAGGTCAAACACATCAATTCTAATGGAGAGTACCCCGCACATTCCTTATAGGAAAATAGCTCTTTGTGAATCTGACTGAGTTTTTGATATACTGGGTATTTATTAAGTCAAGAAAGAAACAAGGTGTCCTGCCTTATCAGGACGGTGCTCAATGCCATATACCATATAACGGCCACGTCAATCCAAAAAAAAATAATTCCATACAATAGGAAAAATTGGGTCAAAAATCCATCAGAAAACAACTACTCTCCTGGCTTATACCACAACGAACTTTGAATTACATCCAATGAATTTCCGTGCAGATTTCCTACAAGGCTATTTCTGCAATTGCTAGTTGCATGGAAATGTTAATTGAAACATTTGAACCACCTATAAATCGATTTCGGGGTATTGTTTCTTATCAGTATAGGGTAGGTCTCTGCAGACAATAACTGATGTCTGCAACAAATGGTTCAATTAACAATACATCTCGAAACAAAAGCTGAGAGAGGCTGAGAGGATGAAGAAAGTAGCTTTTGTTTTGACATGGATTATTAATTGAACCATTTGTTGCAGACATTATTTATTATCTGCAGAGACCTACTCTATACTGATGAGGGGCAATACCCCAAAATCAATCTATGGGTGGTCCAAATGTTTTAATTAATACTTCCATGCAACTAGCAATTGCAAAGATTGCCTTGTAGGAACTCTGCACAGAAATTCATTGGATGTAATTCAACGTTTGTCGTGGTATTAGCCAGGAAAGTAGTTGTTGTCTGCTGGATTTTTGACCCAATTTCTGCTATTGTGTAGGATTATGGCAACGAGCACCGTTTTGGTAGGGCAGAACACTTCGTTTCTTTCTTGATAAGCGCTCATTGTGAACAATGCAGATTTCTTTATTTGTTCATTAAGTACTTGTACAAATTCCAAACGTTAAATCTTTTATTAATTTTAGATAAAAAATATGTGTCCGCGAATGTTTCGTAGCAGACATACGGGGTGTTGGAATTGATTTATTATTTTTGATAATTTTGTAACAAAAGCTGATTTTTGACTGAATATAATTTTATCACAACTGATTTGACCGAGCGAAGTCGTTAAAACATACTTGAGAGCACGTTGGGCTCTAATTATCTATTAACTGGGAATGTTCAAGATATAACGTGTTTCAATGGTTATATCTCACTTCAACTATTGCGACAGTCTATGGTCCATTTCTTCATGAGATAGGTGCAGATCGGATACAAAAAGCTCGAGTCTCTTGACTGCTCCTAATCCATGGCCTGGGAAGGGGAAATAAGATATTTTATAAACTGAAAAAAAAAAAATGATCTGGTTCAACATGGTCAACAGTCTCAAACTTCATTCACGTTGTCTTTTTTTAAAAATACTCAATACTTAAGCACTATCTATACAGGAGGGTCACACATAGAACTGATATTCACAATTTGAATTTGATATTTGATCGACATTCCCAAACATAATGAAGAAATGTACAAATCCTTTCTCTTACATCAGGTTGCATCAGACAGTAATTTATTGGACATACCAACATTCTCACTATACCGAAATTCCTCTGAAAGAAGGCAAAAAATAGAATTACTAACACAACACTGATATCAGTTCACTGTATTATATCTCCTAATTTCAAATATACTGACTAGAGTGTTTCCATTTATTGTTTGATTTTCATAATGTCCATCTATTTAGAAATATTGTAGTGGGTCAGGTTCTAGAGTACTTAGTAATAATAATGATGCGTTTATTATTTACCACAAATAACAAAATAACCTTTTTATCTATAAACAGTGAACTAGGTGAATAAAAGGTGAGAGTTCAGTCCTCTGTCAACACCAAGTAGAAAAAACTTATACCGTTACTAAAACCAAACTTGAAGCTAATAATACCACTACTGGCTAGTATACAGTGAACGAAAATAAAAAAATAAAAGAGAGAGCAGAGCAGGAGAAAGAAGGAGAGAGAAAGAGAGAAAAGATAGAAAAGAGAGAGAGAGAGAAAGAGAGAAAAGATAGAAAAGAGAGAGAGAGAGAAAGAGAGAAAAGATAGAAAAGAGAGAGAGAGAACAATCTTCATGTTAGTTCACTTTACGAGGGCAGTGATTCCTTTAGGTTGTGAATGCGCCCGTTTGTGTAAGAATCTCATTCATTAGGTGGTTTTTGCTCTGAGTTGGGTGAAATTTTTTATTTTGTAGTTCACGCAAATATTCAACCATTGACTTTTCTAAGGAGAATCAAGACCTTCTGTAGTCGGGTATCTTGAAGGTACCAATTCATGTAACTGGCAATATTATATAAAAAACTTCGTTGGAAAATTTCTTTTCTATGTCGAAGAATTGTGATCGAAATAGTTTGTCGAATATTTATATCATGTATATCTCTTTCAAATATGACTTTATCTTAAAAAATAGTTGGTGAAAGTTGCAGAGGATATGTAGTTCTCGCCTGTTGTGCATATTTCTACTTCTTTAATTTTTTGAGAAATTCTCTTTCTTCTTTTTATACCAAAAATAAGTCTCAAACAACAGTTCTGAACTTTCTGAATACGCTGACTATCCACGCAATCTAAATGAGGTACATAAACGATGTCGCAGTTGTTGAATTGGGAAAGAACCAACGAATCACACAGCATTTGTTTTACATCTTGGCCCAAATAGTGTCTGTGTGGGTAAATCATCTCTTCAACATAATATTGCCTTGTTGTTATAATCTTAATTTTTGATCCAGCATCAATCCCATATTTTTTGCACTCTCACTGTGTTATTTTCCTTCCTCAATTCAAGATTATAACATATCTCGTTCGTGACATTATAATTACAGAACAAAATAGCACAAGACTGTTGAGGATTTATTTTGATTGCTCATCACATATGTCTGTTACAGATGGCAAATCGATATTCATTTCTCCGTTTATTTGAATGACGTTATTGAGTTCAAAGGTTTTATATATCTGTGTGTCATCAGCATACATGTGTTAGTTGAAGTGTTGCAGAGCCTCATGGAATGTTACAGTGAACAAGTTGAACAGTAACGGGCCCAAAATACTACCATGGGGAACTCCCCATGAAACATGAGCAAAGGGTAACACTTTGAAGTCTATTCGATGAGTATGAAGTAACAATAAGTTTGCAAGCATTTTGGTCAAACATTAAGTAGTGAAGTTAAGATAGGAGAATTCTGTGATTCATCAAATCAAATCCTTCCAAAAAGTCCAGTAGGATGGGTACAGTTGCCGTGTTCCTATTAATACCTTTGATAATGTCATCTGTTATATTTTCAAATGCACTAACACAGCTCTACCCGGATTGCTTGTGTGGTAGAATTTTATACTATTAAACAAAGATTCGTATTTGTATTTTCATAATTTTTTCTAGTACTTTACCCAAGTAGTAAAATCATTGCTTAATGGAACTGATGTATTTTATAAGTATATTATAATGTCGAATTAAAGGAGTATATTATCACTCAGTGAGTTTGAATGCGACATTTTTGTGTTTATGGAAAAATGTTTTTATATCATTGTCGAATAAATATTCATACAACCAGCATTGAAAAATTGAAGCTTGCTTTTGGCTTTAAATAGTTTTGAAACGCACTATATGACCGATTTAAAAGCGTTTGAAAGAGTGTTTTAAGTGCTCTATAATGATTATATTGTTTCTGTATAACACCTTCAAGTTCAGCGGTAAAAAAATAGTTTTGTAATAGTAATTCACAAGCTGTATAAAAGCTTTATACTGTGATAAATGAAACAGTTTTTTAGGATAGAGACAATTGCTTTATAAAATAAGTATAATTTTTTTATAGTCTACCCATAAAGACGTCTCTTTTTCAGTTATAAACAGTTTAGAGATCAGAATAGTAGTATTTGGAACAAAAACGTTACAGTGTGTGCGCAATGAATGAATACCAAATACAACATTTTCATAATAACCGTTTAGTGCCCAAGTTTGCCCAATCAGACAATGGAAATGTATCATGTGAAAAAGCATTAAAATTCTTTCAGTGCCTTTTACTTGATCACCAACCATTTCAGTGAAGTTCTCTCCCCACATTATGTCAACGTTATTCGATATAATAATTTTAAATTGCATCTCTGAAGAAATTAAATATAATAATAATAATAATAATATTAATAATAAAATTTCACTTTTGTTCATCTACAGCACGCTGACCAGACAGCAATATATCATTTTTTATGTTAGTAAAGCTATGCTTGAAATAGTTTTAATCCGCTTTATGGGATCCCTAAGAAATATATAATAATAATAATAATAATAATAATAATAATAATAATAATCGTCTTTATTATAGCCAAGTAAGAAATAGATTCAACATATTGACCATAAAGGGCGAAGTTTATTTTTGATCATATACTAGACATAACCAAAAATATTCTTCCACTTAACCCAAATTTTTATAAAAAAAATTTATAATGGTTGTGGACCGCATATTTGGATAGGCTGTATAAATAATCTAATAGACATACTTGTGAAATAGTTTTTTAACTATCACATAGAGACATTTTATTGAGAGGATTTAATTAGTTGTAAGCTATATGTCAAAGATCCGAAATATTTCATAATTTGGGCCTTTTTTGGTTGTGTACATACTGTATTATAGCTGCAAAGGGCGTTAAAGAATATTTGTGGTTTTATTAGATTTGTTATATAGCAGTTCATGGAACTCTTATGAAATAGATTTTGCTATTTGGGTAGACAATGCATATGAAGAATACTGATTGATCTTGAATGATTGAAATCGTTTGGTTGGTTCACCTTGGATAACGGAACTATGTTCCCAATTTTCCAGGAGGAGGGAAAATGAGACTTCAAAAATAATAATTCATCATACAGGGTGACCCAGGGGTGTGTGTATGGTTCATAACTTTTTTTCTATGCAAGCAATCGATTTGATTTTTTTTTTCAGTCGATAGGTTCAGCGATGAGTACATTCTGAAAACATTTTCATTAATATACAAGATGTTTCAAAATAAAATACACAACTACGTTAAATGTTTTTAAATAGCAACCGTCCTTTTTTATTCCATTTTCGGATTCGCCACTAAATTGTCAACATAACGCACCCTGGTTTCATATACCTATCTGCAATAGTTTTTGACTTATGCCAATTTATGTGTCAAAATCGCGTCGTGCATGGACCCACAGAAAAATTCATAACTTCAGAACCTCTCAAGATAACTCAACCTACTTTTTCCCAGACTATTCCTCAAGCTTCAGAGCATCTTTTGAAATGCTGGCGCACTTGAAGTCAATGTTCCATCGCCTACTACGATTTTTTTCAAATGACGGTTTACAAATGGCAATAACTCGATTTTTTCAAATGCAACACCCAGTATTTTATTACACCATTACATGGCATTTTCTAAGAGCTTTTCAGTAGTAATACCACAAGTGATTGAATTTTCGCGATAAGTCTGTCGATTCATTTCTGAACGAAACTGAATTGCTTCGAGAAAACACCACGAGTCCGCAGGACGAGTGGTGTTTTCTCGATACAATTCAGTTGAGTTCAGAAATAAAAGACAGACTTATGAGATAAATTCAATCACGAGTGGTATTTTATTAGACTATTTCACGAAGCATTAAAAGTATTATTATAAACATGAACAATCAATTCATCATAGCCACTCCTTCGATTTCCTTGTATTTTTCGGTACATTTTCATCGATTTTTTCGTTGATTGATTCGATAGAATTCATCCCAAATCTACTCATTTTTGAATGCGTGCACAGCGTAATCACTTATATTTGACGTTTAACTGTCACATGCACTGTAAACAAATCTGAAAACACCGAACTTGATAGGCCAATCAGAGTCAAGAGTCAAGTTTGGTATTATCGGTAAGCCGAACTTGACTAGAGCTTCTGATTGGTTCATTTCGTAGGTGAGTGAAATAGTCGTCAATATAGCATTTGTGGGGTCTACTTTGTGTAGTTTGCGAAATATGTTGAAAATAAGAAATGTGGGTGATTTTTGAGGAATCTAGTAGGCTGCTTTCGTAAAATTTGACATCCTTGTACTGTCAATAATTGTACACGTAAAATTGTTGAAAATGAATTTCACTCGCGAAGAATTAGTGAATATGGTCCACTGTATTGGAGAAGCTGACAGAAATCCTTTATTAGCAAGCAGAATCTAGCATGAAAAATATCCGGAAGCAAGAACTCCACGGGTGTCTTCATTCCAAAAGTTAAGAGATCGGTAGTGTGTCTTACTCAAAAGGAAATTGTTGGTGGTCGAATTGATGAGGAAAATGAGTTGCAAGTTTTATTGATGCTACAGGAAAATCCTCACGTAAGCACTAGGGAAATAGCAGCGGAAACGGATATTTCACAAAGTAGTGTGAACAGAATAATATTGAAATATAAGTTCCACCCTTTTCATCTGAACTTACATCTAGAATTGTATGGTGATGATTTTGCCAATAGAGTTGCGTTCTGTATTCAAATGAATGGCATGATTGATGAGGTTTATAATACTTTGAACAAAATTCTTTTTTCTGATGAAGCAACTTTCAAGAACAACGGTTCGGACAACAAACACAACATGCATTCTTATACAATCGAAAATCCTCACTGGTTGAGGACCCTTGACCACCAACAGCGATGGTCGCTTAATGTTTGGGGAGGAATTATTGGAAAACACAATATTGGTCCCTACTTCTTCGACAATGTGCTAAATGGTGAAAGATATTTACGTTTCCTTCGCGAACATCTTCTAGGAATGTTAGAAGAAGTGGATTTGAATACCCGAAGACCATGTGGTTGCAGCACGATGGTGCGCCGGTGCATAACCATAGTATAGTTCGAGAATTTTTAGATCAATCCTATCCTAATCGTTGGATAGGCCGAGGAGGTACTATTTCTTGGCCCGCGCGATCCCCAGAACGCATCTAGATTTCTTTCTTTGGGGGTACGTGAAAGAAAGGGTTTTCATAGATCGTCCGACAACTGCAGATGATATGAAAAATAGGATCACGGAAGCCTCCCGTTCAACTTATGGAGCAATGCTTGCTAGAGTTCTGGACTCATTCACAAGAAGACTAGCAGCTTGTGTGGAACATGATGGGGACCTATTTGAGCATTTATAAGAAGCCTTTCCCAAAAATTATTACATGGTTTATTGTTAAGCACTCTTTCCTGTTATTGTAACTATTACTAGAATTATTTTCTTTATATTACAATTTCAAAAACAAATTCTCTCCATAATTTTAAGAATGTGTCAAATTTTACAAAAGCAGTCTACTAGATTCCTCAAAAATCATCCACATTTCTTATTTTCAACATATTTCGCAAACTACACAAAGTAGACCCCACAAATGCTATATTGACGAAAAGCTCTTAGAAAATACCATGTAATGGTGTAATAAAATACAGGGTGTTGCATTTGAAAAAATCGAGTTATTGCCATTTGTAAACCGTTATTTTAAAAAAATCGTAGTAGGCAGTGGAACATTGACTTCAAGTTCGCCAGCATTTCAAAAGATGCTCTGAAGCTTGAGGAATAGTCTAGGAAAAAGTAGGTTGAGTTATCTTGAAAGGTTCTGAAGTTATGAATTTTTCTGTGGGTCCATGCACGACGCGATTTTGACACATAAATTGGCATAAGTCAAAAACTATTGCAGATAGGTACATGAAACCAGGGTGCGTTATGTTGACAATTTAGTGGCGAATCCAAAAATGGAATAAAAAAAGGAGGGTTGCCATTTAAAAAAATTGAACGTAGTCGTGTATTTTATTTTGAAACATCTTGTATATCGATGAACATATTTTCAGAAAGTGCTCATTGTTGAACCTATCGATTGAAAAAAAATATCAAGTCGATTGCTTGCATAGAAAAAAAGTTATGAACCATGCACACACCCCTGGGTCACCCTGTATATGTTATATAAGGTATATAAGGTATGACAGCGTGTACAAATGTGATGTTTATTTGATCAGTGCCAAAAGCTTTCGAGCTGATATTGTGAATCACATTCGAACGAGAAATTGCCATTGATGTCATCTTTCATGTGTTCAGAAGAGAAATCAAGCAAAGTTATGTTATCTTGGTGAAACATTCTCACATTCTTGACCTGAATCCGCTATTAAATCTAGCCAGATAATTATTTACGATTGGTATCTGCTGAATTCAAATAATGTATCACTAACACTAACAAATGAAACACCGCCAATCACTGGTCTGTAACAGGTCATTACAGGAATTATTATCCGCACCTTTCTTCTTTTATTGCCGCTCTCGAAATGGGGCAATCGTTACGAAACGCTTAACTTTTTTGCGAGTTTCCAATTCGTTGACAAAGGTGAGCTCAAAGAGTAACGTCGCAAAAAATGTACAACTCCTCGAGTTGTTTCATATAAAGAGTTTTTTGTCGAACCCTTTGCTGAATATTCGCCGGTTTATCAGATTATTCACTCCCAGCGGAATTGATTTCTTTCGCTACCTTTTCATCCATATTTCAAAGCAAAGCGACGAAATGATGAGACCAGGAGTTTCCGTTTGGGAAATTTTGCGGTTTCTTGTATCGATAAATAATGAAGGGGAAATGATTTTTTGTGATACTTTCGCGTAGAAAAGTGGTTTGGCAGGTAATAGAACTAACGAATTAATACAGGGTTTTACAGAGTGTTTCCATATTGCAGCTATGATATCGTGGCTCTATATGGGTCAAAATTGGTATACAGGGTCTTTCAAGATGAGCTTTCGTCAGGAATACAGGGTGTTTCATAATAAATGCGCAGGACTTCCGGATGTGATAGCTAGTTTAAAAATATGATAAAAAATTTCTAATAACTTACCCTATAAAATTCAATAATTTCGAGATACAGGGTGTTGAAATTAAAAAAAAAATTATAGTTTTTTGCGAAAATCTCTGGAAACGTTTATCGCACGAAAAACAGATTTTGAATGCATTTTCTACTCATAATAAGCTATGTTTTGTGCGTATTTTTTATTTTTTCAAATTCATAATTGGTGAAAATTTTGAAGGGGTAGTGGGTGTTTTTTCTCCAACTTCTACGCCACTGGAAAAAGTATGATTTTGAGCCACCTACTTGAACCGCCAATTTTTTCTACACAAGAAAGGTACTCTTGGTCATAAGCTCTAAAGTTGACCGTTCAAGAACCGTTCAAGAAAAATCAACTTTCATGTTGAATAACATGGTAAATTTTTTTAAATAATTTTTTTTCTAATTATACAAAATTAATTTAAACATTAGAACAAGTAATCAAACCAAACGTTGACTTCCTAATTGCAAAAAAAGCAATAGCAATCATACTCAGTTGAATTGTTGGTAATGTCCGCCATTAGCTTCAATGCACGCAGCAATTTTTCGAGGAAAAAACATTATTTAAACAACATGAAAGTTGATATTTCTTGAAAACGGTCAACTTCAGAGCTCATGACCAAGAATACCTTTTTTGTGGCGGTTCATATAGGAGGCTCAAAACTGCACTTTTTCCAGTGTTGGAGAAAAAAACACCCACTACCCCTCAAAATTTTCACCAATTGTGAATTTGAAAAAATAAAAATCCACACAAAACATAGCTTATTATGAGTAGAAAATGCATTTTAGAGGGTAAGTTATTAAAGAATTTTTTTTCATATTTTTGGACGAGCTATGACATCCTGAAGTCCTGCGCATTTATTATGAAACACCCTGTATATGGAGAACCATTCAAAATTTTGTGGTAGTGAGTTTTAGAATATGGGCTTCTCAACTAAAATATTATCAACTTCAGGTCTCTTTCCGGTTTACCGAAAGTATAGGCAACTTCCTTATTTCAAATAGAAAACCCTGTATTCCATTACATTTTAGAATTATTTCCTAGTAAATTTCAGGCCCAGTTTGTGTAATGATGCCTATACCCAAAGGATCACGCACACATCTTATGGAAAACAGTATTTAGATGAAAATTGCCGGATTTTTTATATGTTGTAGCTGCAGCCATCCTGAGTAAAAGTCTTCATTGGCCCAACACGATCGTATGATCAGATTCGGCGCTAGAGTACGGCAAATAATTCATTTTGTGATTTTTGGAGAAATTCAGCTGAATAAAAAAATATCATTATCTCATTATTATTCAGCATTGTGTGCGACTAGATATTTCTTACGTTGGTGAGAAATACTCTTTTACTACACGGAAAAAAACACCACTGTTTCTCTACAGGGTATAGTCAACAACATACTCAACTCTTCAGTCAATGAATTCGCCTACTGGATTATAACTTGATTGAGTTTATCATTGAGGATCAGTCACAATGGTTTGTTGATCGACCAAAATATAATGAAGCTATGAATACAGAGTGTTTGCATTAGGGACGGGTCCATATTATATACAGGGTGGCTCGTTAGTGTGAGGAAGTACAGTATCTCGTTTATCATGAGGAGTTTGAACAAATATTTCAGATAATAGTGATATGGTTTACTTTGTTGCTTGTTCCAAGAATATTTTGAAATATACAGAGTATTTTTTCAAAGCAGGGCAACACAAAACATCAATTGTTTTTAATGGATCACCCTGTAAATTTTCCTACAATTGAACTGAGCTAAACGTTATACATAAGGACGTATTTTCTTTTTTCGCAAATTTTGCGGCGTTTTCTAGTTATTGCTATGAATGTATAAATTGAATTAGAGCAAAAACTTTTGTGGCAAAAACATTCGTGACATGCACAAATTATGAACAAAATACGTTTTTATAGGTTCTTTAATCGAGGGCTAGTTTAATAAGTCCGTGCCTATGATTTTATTCTCGTTGAATTCAGATGGGTAAACTGAGTTCATTCAGTTCAAATATATAGTCGACGGAAATATACTCAATATCCTCAGAACATCAGATAAGTATATTTCTTTGGGTGACTCACAAAATATATTCATATTTTATAGCTTGCTAAATCCCACAATAAAACAAAATTAATTATTTGGCGCTCTCTATCGACGAACGACGTAGTTAGGTTGATAGGAGATGACTTTAGCTCTCTGTTGAGGACGAAGTCATGATTGAATCCTCGAGAAGAGTAATTACTTATTCAAATTCAATGGAGCCTAGCTTACTTGTGTGAAACACTATGTATTTTCATTTGAATTTGTTTTGAGAGATCAACTTCCATTCAGATCGATCATCAATAATGATTAACTTATTCAACTCATAGTTTCGAAGGCGAATTGTTTCACCTAAATATTGATTATATTGAAAACTACCCTGTAGAAAATTTTTTTTATGTTTTATAGAAGAATCATTCGTTAACTTGGTAACGCCCAGTTGAACAAAAGTTGAATATTGATTACAAATAATATTTAAATATTTTTCATTTATCTGAATACACTCAAAAATAATAAAATTTGTGATTTGGAGTAATCACATGTATATTTGTTATAATATCGAACCCCCAACGAACAAGGAAGTAACTCGAAGTACGTCCTTGTTCGAATGTTACTGTATGTTGATCAGGGACGCACGAGTAATTGAACAGTATAAACGACGTAAGTCCACGAGTTATACATCCAGAGATACCGAAGTGGAATAAAGACGTAATACTAATAATTTTTTCAGTTTCGTCCGTGATAACAGTGTAGGTAATTTAAAATGCGTCTTTTTTCATCACTTCTGAAAAAAGTCCTCAACAGCTACAAAGAATTACTTCGACATACAGACGTATGTCGAAGTAATTCTTTGCATACCCTACCAAACTAGACTTGAGATGAGTTTGAGAACGTATATTTGCTTACGTCTGTGTTATTACTGAAAAAATATGTTGCGAAATTCCTAGCCTGCCTTTGACGGTTGATATCGGAGGGCATATTCATTGCTCTTCTAACGATACAACACCTTCTATTGTTTTCTGTTTAGATTTGAGACGCAATTGGTTTTTTAGGACGCTGTGCAATTTAAAGAATAAGTATTGAAAATGTGGTTGTTCTTTGTCTATTGTGACTACATTCCCGAAATGAATCGGGGTCGTAAAATGCTTAATAGGATGCTAACAAAAAATAGTAAAACTGTTTCAGTAAATACTGATAATATACCTTCTGGTAAGGAAACATAAACCCCATTTTTTCAATTATGATTGTTCAAATATATTTCTGATCAATTGATTTGACGTTTTTGATACCTTTTGTAGATTTTGAAAATGTTCAACCAGAGGAAAACAGTGATAGAAATTATATAAACTTAAAACCTGTAAATTAGAAAATTTTCCACTGGATATTACTGAAAATGACAAGCAATCAACTTCCACAGATGGAAACTTTTTCGTTGAAAATGGTAAGACGAATTTAGGTATTTTTTTTCATTCCATACCCATTATTTATAATTATATATAATGTATTAGAAATTTGCATTTATACATCATTCTAGGTGATGAACTACTCAAGTTTAAAAGGAAAATGGGGGGTGATATACCAAACTATGAGATATCTATGACAAGTAGGGAAGAACCTTATTCTCCGGATATTTCCGAATATCTTCCTTCTGAACATGGAGAAGGTTTGTAGTATTTCATTTTTCATGGTTACTAGACAAACTTCTCATAACGATCAGTCGAAGTTATCTACTTTGTTTTATAGAATTTTGCAGCGTCTAATTTTTCGTTGATAAACAAAGATTCCAATGTATATTTATAGGTACCATTTGTATTTGCATTACAGTTAATGGTCCCTCTAGAATAATTATATTAGTTATTTACGTTTTAAGTCCAGTAAATATATTTGTACAGTATGCGTAAGATGTTTCCGAACGAGGCGATTAGCCCAGTCTGGAATTTCAAAACGAGTACCTACTGTAAAAGTTTACTGGACGTTGACGTACAGCATATTTTTTCATTACCAAATTGTTAACGTTTTGAAGATGTTACGTTGCAAAAACCTGTCGGGTCCAGAAAAATAAATTTTTGACTTACAAAAACAGTTATTGACGCCATTGTCTGAAGTATCAATATTTCACTACAAACGAAAATTAGGAGTGTACAATTTATCAGTTTTTGACATCTTGTCTAAGGAAGGTTATTATTACATGTGGGATGATACAATGGGAAAAAAGGCAGTAACGAAGTAAGTAGTGCATTAGTACTATTAATTGAAAAAAAAGTAAATCAAGGATATCGTGAGTTTCATTTCTACTCTGATAATTGTAGCGGTCAGAATAGAAACAGAATCGTTTTTGCAATGTATATTTATACATCTAAGAAGTACGGAATCGATATACATCACACATTTTTTGAGGTTGGTCATAGCTAAAACTAAGGCGACTCTGTACATGCATTAATCGAGAGGCGAAAGAAAAAATAAAACCATATACATTCCTGAGCAATGGATGACATTGGTACGATGTGCCAAATCTTCTGACAAACCCTATGAAGTAACTGAATTTAATTTCACAAACATAAGAGATTTCAAAGCCTACATGAATAGACAAAAAAACTTTGACTTGGACTGTAACAAACAAAAAGTAAAGTGGAGTAAAGTTAGACACCTCAAAGTCATGAAGGAAGAACCAAATATCATAAAATTATGGTATGACTTTCTGAGTGAGGAAAAATTTGATGTAATCAATACCGAGACACGGCCTGTTCGTCGTAGAGGTCAGAGAGAATGCAACAGTTTGGAAGGAAACATCAGTGAGGTGAACTTAGCATATGACAGTCGTTTACCAATTTTAAAAGCAAAATCCGATGACTTACTGAGTCTTTGTACATCTGGAGCCATTCCACACAATTACCATAATTTTTACAAATCACTGCCACATACAATAAGTGGACAAAGATCAGACTCCGAATAATACATTTTTAAGTTACGTTGAATTAATAACTACCCAAAATTTGTTCTGATAATAATAAATAAATGTAATACGATATATACCTACCTAGTTTCATTTTACTGATGTTCTCCCAAAGCATTATTTTTTCCACGAAAGAGACATATATTTTTTCATTACCCGAGTTACGTCCGTGTTACTGTTTAAATTTCATATTAGATAATGTTCACGTATTTGTATTTTGAAATACGTCATTATTCTAGTCCAATGTAGTTTTTTTGATGGTCATAACTGGACCTATTTCAGAAAGTATTCACTTCCATGTTGAACAACCATCAGAAATGAAAAGTATACACTTCATTATGTAGAAATCGAATCAAACATCCGAAATATAGCAGCAAATTTTAATGTTAATATAGTTCCAAAATGAAAATTTTACTTTTTGCGCTCTCCTGAAAAGTACGCTCAAATGAGTTACGTCGTTGTTCGTTGGGAGTGTCGATATGTACCATTCCTTATTCCAAACACTCTGTATTCATAGCTTCATTATATTTTTGTCGATTAACAAACCATTCTGGTTGATCCTCAATGATGAACTCAATCAACTTATAATCTAGTAGGCGAATTCATTCACTGAAGAATTGAGTATATTGTTGACAACCCGCGGTAGAAAAACAGTGGCTTTTTAAAATTCTGTATTATGGAAAAATATTCCAAATTTTAGTATTGTTCAGTAGCACAGAATATTGAATATAAGTGAGATATTGATATTTTTTTATTCAGCTGAATTTCTCCAAAAATCATAAAATTCAGGATTTGGCTCCCTTTAGCGTCGAATCTAGTCATACGATTGAGTTGGGCCAATAGATACTTCTACTCAGAATGGCTCCATCTACAACATATAAAAAATCCAGCCATTTTCACCGAAATACTTTTGCCCATTAGTTGTGTTCGTGGTCATTTGGTATTTATCGAGATATCTGTTTTGTGAAAATTTTTACTGTAACTTCAAAAAAATCATAACTCATAGACAGTAACAGACACAGGTTCATCGAAATTTAAAAAGTAATTCACAATGTGACATAGCCCGGGTAGTGAACGAGTTAAACCAATATAAGGCAGAAGGACCTGACGGAATTTTTTTGGAAATGCTGGAAAGGGGCCTGGAACATCTCACTCCAAACTTGGGAAGGATATTCCAGTCCAGTATCGTGCTGTGGTACGTTCCAAAGGTCTGAAAGACAGCGAAAGTAGTCTTCATCCCCAAGGCAGCAAAAAAAGACTACACAATAGCAAAGTCCTTCAGACCCATCAGGCTCACACCATTCCTGCTTGAATCGCTGGAATAGAGTGAGCACCTTCCACAGAAATCAATATGCTTACAGAAGGGGAAGGTCGACTGAATCGGTCCTCCACACTGTAGTGCGAAGGATATGAAGATTCAAAGAGGTAACATTGGAAGTGTTTTTCGACGTGGAAGGCGCATTCGAGAAGGCGAAGACAGTAACTATACCGGGTGTTTCACAGTGGATGGAACGTTAGAACTATCTGGAGAACAGAAAAACAGATCATTTCGAAAATTTGTTGGCGTGGATAATCAAACTTGCTCTATGCGTCTAAAATATTTTTATCAATACAGTGTTGCCGCTTGTATCGGAAAGTAGTAGCTACTTTGTTATTTCAAATGGAACACCTCGTATTTTATATAATTTTTGGAATCCTTATGAGATTACTTACAACTTTTCCACATAATTCTCTATACCTATCTATGACGATTTCCGAGATAAAAATTATTTTGTCCAATTTTTGTGCAAAACCTGACCATTAAAAAATATCAATTTTTTTCCAATGCAAATTTACAAAATATTGCAATTTGAGTTATAGCTGCATAAGACCATAAAGTAGTCTGTCGATGGACTAAATCTCAGTTTCAGCATACAGGGAGGCTCAGAAGTGAGTTTCTTCCGGAGACTCATGAAAATGACTGAAACTCCGTTTTTTTTAAATGAAACACCTTGTATATTAATACTTATTTGAAAAGCTGTAACATTTTTCAATTTGAATGAGTATACTTTCCCTATACCTATCTCGTACAGTTTGTTAGTTATAAGCACTTATGTTATGAATTCGTCTTCAATAAAATAAATATTTGATAGTGATTTAGATAGTAGGATATGAACTTCATTCTGACAGATAACTAACATGTTATTCCTTCATTGTCATCCTGTATTCAAGTTGCATGGGTGTGAAAGTACTATGGCAGAAAATAATTACTCAAATGTGGTTTTGATGGATTTATTCATCATTTATGGTCAATGTAACAAAAATGTCAGCAGAACATACAGAGAGTTTAATGAAAAGTATGCTGATTTACCTCGAATGAATTCGAGAAAATTTATTATATTGAGTAGAAATTTTAAAATGTTTGTATCATCATGAAAAGCTGAAAGTATCAAAGTCTAACATGTGTATTAATAAATCTAGAAAGATTTAGCGGTTCTGAATCATTTCAATAAATGTTCAAAATGTTTACCTTCCGTTTCCAAACACTTTCTTATGCGAACATCAACGGCATCTATTGTGGCTCTTTGAATTTCATTTGGATCTAATTGCTGGAACGCTAGGGTCATTCGATGTTCTAATTCTTCCCTTGTGTTGACCGGTGATATGTATATTCTTTGCTTGATAGTGCCCCACAAATAAAAGTCTAGGGGTGTAAGATCAGGTGATCTAGGGAGCCAGTTCCATGGACTCAAACGTCTAATCCATCGATCGTCAAATATACGGTCCAATTCCAACTTGACTTCTGCAGTGCAATGAGCAGAAGCTCCATCAAGTTGATACCAACATGATCGATATTGTTTTAGTGTCAGTTCTTCAATGAAATCCCCAACCGTTGTTCTCAAGATATTCAAATATTTTCTAGAATCACGGTTTTCATCATAAATCAAAAAGCGCAGTTGATTGTACATAATTAAACAGAAAACGTTGAAACTAAATTTTTCTTGAAATCCTATTTCTCTTGTGACATGCGGATTTTCGGTTGCCCAGTAATGAAGGTTGAAAATACCTTCCCTTGAAAATTTTTATTCATCAGTCCATATTATCTTCTTGATAAAATCTTCGTCTACTTGTGTACGCACTATCAACATTTCACATATTTCGATCCTTTGCTGAGCGTCTTGTGGCTTGAGAGCTTGAACCTTATGAAATTTGTAGTCATGCATTCCGTTTTGCTTCAGAATCCTATGTACTGATGAAAGTTTTACACCTAAATCGTGAACCGCACTACGAATGGAAGCTGGAGGATTCCCGTGGAAGTCTGCAAAAACATTTATTGCGTTATCCTCATTACCTGTTACAAGTCTAGGCAAGTTTCTTGTTACTTACAAAGAATATCCAAACATTTCAAAATTTCTCTTCAATCTAATTAATTTTCTCAAATTTATTCGAGGTAAATCAGCATACTTTTCATTAAACTCTCTGCATGTTCTACTAATATTCTTGTTACATTGACCACAAATGACAGGATGACAATGAAGGCATAACATGTTAGTTCTCTGTCAGAATGAAGTTCATATCCTACTATCTAAATCACTATCCAATATTTATTGCATTGAAGACGAATTTATAACATAAGTGATCATAACTACCCTAATAGCACCATGAAGTCCGATAGTAATCCATAGGACATCCTATCAGGACATTCGCGACGTCCTTAGGATGTACAAAATTGGTACCCCGGACGTCCATTGGACATCCGTGGGAAGCACCAATGTCTCGACTTCTCACCAAAATTGGACGTTCTATAAGGATATCCAATGAACATCCACCTGGGATGTTAATCGGACGTCCCCGAATTACATCAATCGAAAGTACATCTTGGACGTCCTTAGGACGTGCAATATTGGTACGTCCTTAGGACGTGCAGTATTGGTACCGCGGACGTCCATTGGACATCCGTGGGAAGCACCAATGTCTCGACTTCTCACCAAAATTGGACGTTCTATAAGGATATCCAATGGACATCCACCTGGAATGTTAATCGGACGTCCCCGAATTACATCAATCGAAAGTACATCTTGGACGTCCTTAGGACGTGCAATATTGGTACGTCCTTAGGACGTGCAGTATTGGTACCGCGGACGTCCATTGGACATCCGTGGGAAGTACCAATGTTTCGACTTCTCACCAAAATTGGACGATCTATGAGGATATTCAATCGACATCCACCTGGGATGTTCATTGGACGTCCCCGAATTACATCAATCGAAAGTACATCTGGGACGTCCTTAGGATGTGGAGAATTATCACATGTGTTTGTTCCTACATATCTTTCAGGACTAAGATTATGATATTGATGTGGATTACTGGAGATAACAATTTGGATGGAACCAGATTTACTTACTAGGTAAGCTCAGCACTCTCCCAGAGTCATTCAATTCGGTTTTGTAGATGTTTAAAGGATACACACAACTCTACTTGTCTTACGGAAACATCTTTTTCAAAACAGTGTTGAATAGGTTAGTAATAACTATTGAATAGTATAACAAAACTTTTATTTTCATTTAAAGATATAACTACACTGAATGAACACAAAATAACTTACAGAACAGTCACTAAACTAATCAATCACAAAAGACGATAGAAAAGCCGCCATAGCTGGTAAATACTCAACAATTGTCTGTCAATTCGTCAACACTTCACTAGAACACAGAACACAAAACACAGAAAACAACTTTATGCACAGAATCCATACATAGAGGAATTGTTCGGTTTCAATCCGTATACGAACTAGAGAGACAAACATAATTTTTTTATTTTCATTGTTGTGAAACAGTGAATCTTATTGGCCTAAGCACAAACTCGAGAATATGGCCCCTGATTACCTCAATGATAGTGAAAAGGGTTTTATTTCAGATGGGTTGTTTCCGCTGTAATGTTTAGCCCTATTGTAAATATGCGATCCATTTTATACCTCTTCTGTAAAACCACTAGCTGGGATGTATTCTTTGGATGGATGCACCTAGGAAACATTCCGAAAAATGTTCAATCCAGGACATCCCAAGGAAGTCCTCGCTGGGACATTTTCTGAAATTCACTGATTGGGATGACGTCCGATGTAGATCCATCAAGGACGTTCCAGAATGTACTCGTACCAGGACCACCATAGGAAGTCCTTTCGAAGACATGCCAAATACATGCCAACCAGGACATCCAATGGATATTCTAGAAAATTCTACAAAATATATCCGAACTAGGACATCCCAAGGAAGTCCTCGCAGGGAGATATTCTAAGATTAACCAATTGGGACGTCCAATATTCATTCATGCGGGATGTTCCTAAATGTCCCGTACCAGGACAACCATGGGACGTCCTTTCAAAGACATGCCAGAATACTTACTAACAAGGACGTCCGATGGATGTCCTAGTAAACATTACAAAATATATCCGACCCAGGATATCCCAAAGACGTCCTCGCAGAGACGTTTTATACGATGTACCGATTGGGACATCCATAGGAAGTCCTTTGGGGAAATTCATGAAAATGCACTGAATCGGACGTCCCATGGACAATGATTTCAAGTCCCGGACATTCGGACATGATTTGTACCAAATAGGGACGTCCCTGGGACATAGTGTGCTATTAGGGTAACAAACTGTACGAGATAGGTATAGGGAGAGTATACTCAATTGAATTGAAAAATGTTACAGCTTTTCAAATTAGTAGTAAAGAACAAGGTGTTTCATTTAAAAAAAAATCGGAGTTTCAGTCATTTTCATGAGTCCCCGGAAGGAACTCACTTCTGAGCCTCCCTGTATGCTGAAACTGAGATCCAGTTCATCGACAGAATACTTAATGGTCTTATGCAGCTATAACCCTAATTGCAATATTTTGTAAATTTGCATTGGGAAAAAATTGATATTTTTCAATGGTCAGGTTTTGCACAAAAATTGGACAAAATAATTTTTATCTCGGAAATCGTCATGGATGGGTATAAAGAATTATGTAAAAAAGTTTTGAGGAATCTTATAGGGATTCCAAAAATGATATAATAAACGAGGTGTTTCATTTGAAATAACAAAGTAGCTACTACTTTCTGATACAAGCAGCAACACTGTATTGAAGAAAATATTTCAGACGCATAGAGCAAGTTTGATTATCCACGCCCACAAATTTTCGAAATGATCTGTCTTTCTGTTCTCCAGATACTTCTAATGTTCCATCCACTGTGAAACACCCGGTATAGAGGCAACACTGATGGTCAGAGGAACGCCTCACTTGATTGTCAGCTGGGTTGTATCATCGCTTACGAGAGAAAGGTAGTGGTATCCCGAGTGGACATCAGACTGGAATCCGAGATGGAGGCGGGGTTGCTCGAAAGGAAGCTGTCTCTTTCCCAATCTATGGTGCTTAGTCATAGACGAACTCCTATGTAAACTCACAGATGATGGGTTCGAGGAACAGGCACATGCGGACGATAGAGTTGTTCTAATCAGCGGACGATTCATCGCAGTCGGTTGCGACTGTGTGTAGACAGCCTGTAGAGTAATTGAAAGTTGGTGCGGTGAAGCAGGTCTCTCAGTGAATCCGACAAAAACAGAGATGATCCTGTTCACGAAACAAAGGAAAAAAGACCAATTCAGGCCACCTATCATGTTTGATCCAGCAGGTCGAATACATGGGGTGGTCCTGGATTCCAAACTTTCATGAAAGCTGCATGTGGATAGAATTAAGGTCGGTAGCAAACATATGGCAACTCTACCAACTCTAGAGATCATACGACGGCTGTAAACGGCAGTCGAAGGACTAAAGATCCATCATGGGTCAGCCTTGTGGTGGCCAGGTGTACAGAACATCACAATAGGCTGAAGACTTAGCAGAGTGCAGAGGTTGGCCTGTTTGATGACGGGCGCAATGAGAACGACTCCGACCGCATTGTTCGAGGTACTGCCGAGACTGCCACCGATTCCAGTTTGGATCAAGAGGAAAGCAATGGCAGCCCATTTGAGAATGCGGAACCCGAAAGTCTGGGTGAACAAAAAAGCGATGATTGGTCACGTGGAAATCGCGAAGTGGGCAGAGCAAGAGATCCCAATTTCTGACCTCAAAGTGAAAAGCTCACATGATAGACTGCGATGGAATAGAGAGTTTAGTTTCACCATTGTTCCAATAGAACTGAGATAGTAAGCCTTTCTTATGGGATTAATATTGGATTCGAATGGATGCGGCATGTAGATGGCAACAGTGATTTCGCATCCAAGTCAAGTTGTAACTTCAGTGATCTGGCCTCCGAGTAAAATCTTCATAAGAAAAAGTTTTGTACAAGAACTACTTTGAAGTGCTATTTAAATACCATATTACCATATTACTTTTTGATTGAATTGAAATAACACCTCCGTACCGGTTTCATGGTTCTTGCCAATCATTAACGAAGACTGGTTCTCTCAATTAAACCGAAAGACCATTTCAGCATTTGTTGGAAGTTCCTGAAATGAACACTGGAGTATGAATTCAGCGCCATATCTAGGTTCCAAAGAGCACTTCGACTTTAGCATTCACTCCTTCCGAAGTGCAATTTGCATGTTTGGAACTTATCACGCTAGATGACACTCGAGTTTGGGTCTAATGCCGATTCCACAGGCATTAACTGACTATCTTACTTTTATTTGAACAATATTCCAAGCAGAGAATAATGGGAAAGATAAACGGTGGAGTTTCGCACAGGCTTCGGGAGTAGGCATCAACGTGGATGGAAGTGATGTACGACAAAGCTTTGCTTTGGGTAGATACACAGCAGTTGTTTGAGCTGAAGTGTTTATCATTTCAGCCGTAGCTACGAGGCAAGAGGTGAACGAAGGGTCTGAGCAGATAATTTATGTCTGTTTGGATAGTCAGGCAGTGCTCAGAGCCATCTGCCATCCCAAACCAAGTTGAGCACTTGTATAGGAATTCGGAGATACTCTTGAGAAACTAGCTGGAACGATGAAAGTTCAGCTGGTATGGTTCCCGGGTCGCAAGAAGACAAATCTTTTGTGGGCGGAAGAAGATCTGAATAAACTTTGGAGGAATGATACTGGCTGCAGTCAGTCGAATGATCTTGTGGCCGGTTTCAGTAGATCATGTTTGTATCAGCCTAAGATAAAACAGAGTCAGTCGAAAACCAACCTTGTGTATCACGAGTGCTATGAATAGCACTCCAACCGCTGCTATGGAAATTTTCCTAAACCTCTAACCTTTAGACATCACAGTCATGGGTGAGGCGAGGATGAGTGAATACAGACTTGAACAAACAGGTAATTGGATAACCCAACCACAAACTGGTCTCACCAAAATTATTCATGAAGTCAACAGTACCGAACTGGAAATGATATCAAACCATTCAAAACGTAGTTCAAGTGGAATGAATGGGACTCGGGAGTAGAATCACTATGATCACATGATCCGGTACGCAGATGGTTCTAAAACAAATGAAGGAACAGGAGCAGTAATATACGGGATGAGGCCAAAAAGGAACGTAATAGAGCAAGATCCCAGGGCCGTCATACATTACTTATTTTTAAACGAACGAAATGTGTACGGCGTATTGGAGGCTGAGATTTGGAATCTTCGAAGTTAAGAATCTCCAACAAGGGAAACTGACTGACTTGGAGTAGACGGACAAACTGACGTTAACCAGGTGGTCACTAAGGTTCAAAAAGGAAGATAGGGTAGGAATGTAGGTTGGTAGAAAACTGGGGTGGCAAAAAGTTTCCATGAGAGCCTATTTGCCTGGTTGCGATAGCAGCTTCCCCAAGAACTACCACTACTGTAGGGTGGTCAAAATTTTTATCTAACACATAACATCGAGGAAATGATGAAACACGATTTGTTTATGGAATCCATACACTATTCTATAATTTCTGAGTACAACGTAAACATAGGTAGCCAAGTGATTAAAGCGTCGATCTTTCAAACACTCTGGCTGCCAGTCGAAGGTTCAAACCCTAGCAGCTACAGACTTTTACCTGATGGCTCGAGGAAGTGCTAGGAATCTCACGTAAAAAGTTAAGACCTCGTTAATCCTTCGATCACACAAGTTTTGACTTCTGAGGGCTGCCGTTCGTAAGAGGACGACAGCTAAATGAAGGAAAAGAACCAAAACAAATATCGATTTTATAACAACCGACCAACAACGGCAGCAGTACTATATGCAGTGGATCCATCCATCTGATACCATAACTTGGAAAGGTATTGCTCAGAAATATGCCTTATGGATTCATATACCACATTCATAATTATACGCAGCGATACAAATGATTGAGACATTCATTGACTGATTGGCGAATAATACACATGACTTATCCCGGAAATAGCCCTCTTGCTTTCGAATAGGAGATCAAAGTATTCGAACTCTTGGTGATACGAGGATATATTGAATGATTCTCAGCCTACTATAGAACCAAACAAAATTTCAATGTCAACATATTTTATTGCTCAACATATTCTCCTCTCAATTGGTTACATTTATTACAGCGAATCTGCAACGTCTCTAGACCTTTCAAAAAAAAATGTTTCTTCTTGCTCTGCAAACCAGACCTCCACAGCTTTTATTACCTCCTCGTTGGAAGAAAATTTACGACCTTTTAAACTTTTTGTCAGTTGAGGAAAGAGATGATAGTCGGACGGAGCCAAATCTGTTGAATAAGGGGGGTGTTCTAGTACATGAGATTTGTGTGCAGGGGCGTTGTACTGCAAAAACAAAACACCTTTGGATAGCTTTCCGCGTCTTTTCTCTTCAATTTTTTTCCATAGAGTGGTCAGTAATGTCGAATAGTAATTTCCAGTTATTGTTCTACCCTTATCTAAAAAATCAATCATGATCACTCCATGGCAATCCCAAAAAACTGAAGCATGAACTTTTCCAGCAGATTTTTGGACACGAAACTTCTTAGGTCTTGGAGAACCGGAGTTTCGCCATTCCATCGATTGTTGCTTTGTTTCTGGATCGTAGAAATATACCCAAGTCTCATCCATAGTAACGATTCGGTTTAAGAAGTCTACATCGTTTTCAAATCGAGCACAGATCAAACGCGATGCTACTACCCTTGCACGCTTTTGGTCAACATTCAAACATTTGGGGATCCATTTTGCAGCAATTTTTCTCATGTCCAAATTGACGAGAACTATGTGATGAACGCGTTCATATGAAATATTCAGTGCTTCAGATATCCGTTTTGGCCCAATTCGACGGTCTGTTAAAATCATGTCATGAACTGCATTGATACTTTCGGGGACTAACACAGAAACTGGCCTTCCCGATCGGTCATCATCTTCAATGGAAAATTCACCCCTTTTGAAGCTTGCAGTCCAATTTTTCACGGTCGCATACGAAGGACATTGATCACCAAGGGTATTAAGCATATCTTCGTAAACCTGCTTACCTCTTAACCGTTTTGAATACAGGTACTTGATGATGGCTCGATACTCCAATTTTTCGATTTTCATAATTTCGGTGGACATATTTTTTATTTTAATTTATTGCGTAACTCTGGTTAACTTCTTCGACGTCAATTTTCACACCGACACTTCTAATAAGTTATTGTTCGTTGCTATGGTAACGCATTATTTTGTTTATGCAGGGAACTGGTCTACGCTAACTAGATATCAATACATCCTCGTATTTTTGTAGTGAACTTTACCCTGAAACCTTTTCGAAAGAAATGACTCTGAACTGAAGTTGGAAAGTCCGAAAAATATCGTTCCTACATTTTTTATCGTATTTTTTTTGCCACAAAGCGAAACCATTTCATTTCATTAATTGCTCCCTAATTGTGAATTGGATAGGTAATGAGTTTCGTGGTGTTTTCATTCGATATAAAGGCAATTAATTTCAAGAAAGCGAGTCTGATTGCTAAATAACTGAGACATTTATTCAATGGACCCTTTGGGTCGAGAACATTCTAATTGGCAATTGAAAGAGACACGGTCACTATTGGAAAAAGAATCACAGAAGCATGACATTATTTGGTGATCAGAAAAACCACTGATATTTATTTATTGAAAGTTCAATTCTGTGGACATTCCCTACTCGAAATGGCCTTCTGGGTGTTTTAACCGTACAGAGCTTGAAAATAAAAAATATTTAATTTCAAGAGGTCTGTATTACTGTTGAAATGTTGAAATAATCAATGTTATCCATTCATTTATTTGATCCATACAAACTTATCGAGTTTTATTACATGGATTATTATTATTAAGATTATATAATGTGAATGTAACTTAAAAAATAAATGTTTTATTTCTACAAATACTATCAGAACTGTTGGGCTACAGATTTAGGTGCATATATTTTTACGAAGATATATTCAGTATTGAGTTATAGAATTTGGAATGTGGCAAAGTGCAATCAATATCTGTTATTTTATTGAATTCATTAGCTGATATCAACATGGTTGCAAGAGGTGCTCTAGTTGTAGATATCGATACAGAAATATCAAACATAGTTGTATATCGATTAAGGCGCGAAGGAACATGAAACGGAATCATCTGTAGGATTTCGGAGGAATCAATACGATTATTTATTATTTTATAAATGAATATAAGGGATGTCAAATTGCGACTTTGTTCTAATGTTAACATTTTGAATTCATTTCTTAACCGAGTTGTTCGTATTGAATTGTGATCAGGCCATTTATAAAAATTTTTAAAATGAAGATAGCGAAAAAACATCTTTTGAATCTTTTCGATTTCTTTTGAAGTAGTTTTGTATTCTCCTGTCCAAATTATTAAAGCAAAGTCCAGTTTCGGTCTAACTAGAGTATAGTGGAGTAGTTTGATTGTATTTATATCATTGAATTTACGCGTTTGTCTCATTAAATATCGCAACATACGATTTGCAGATTTCACTAACGACATTTTATGATTAGTGAAGGAAAAAGTACTATTATATGCAAATTCTTTCTTGAAAACATTACCAAGTAATAAAAATTCTTTCTTCTTTTTTCCTGTTTGCAAAGATGAGGTCCTTGATGCGATTGACTCTTTGAAAAACACCAGCTGCTATGACTTCCACAATTTGAACAGTCCTATCATAAAAAACATAAAAGATATTATTGCTGAACCACTCACACATTTATTCAATTTGTGCTTTTGTAAGGGGGTTTTTCCTGATGTTTTCAAAAAAAGCAAATTAATATCGATCTTCAAAAAAGGCAACATTGATCTACCAGAAAATCATCGACCAATCTCAATAATTCCAGTTATAGGCAAGACTTTTGAAATTATCATTAAAACAAGATTGGCATCGTATTTTGACAGTAACAATTACATAAACGATCAACAATTTGGATTCCGAAAAAACCGCCCCACAATTCAAGCTGTTCGTAAACTGGTGACTGACGTAGTCGAGGACTTTGAAAGTAGTAAACAAACTGCAGTGACGCTATGTGACCTCAGCAAAGCCTTCGACTGTGTCCCTCACCGAGGGTTACTTGATAAGCTGGAACTCTATGGTGTAAGAGGGTCAGCCTATTCATTCCTCGACTCATATATATCGGGAAGAACTCAATACGTATTACACAATAACAATACGTCGATGTGTAAATCTATATCTTCGTGAGTGCCCCAAGGATCAGTTCTTGGGCCACTTCTGTTCATAATATTCATTAACAATATATTTTATCACATAAAACCAACCCAGTGTGTCTTGTTCGCAGACGACATAACTTTTTACAATTCCGCGTCGAATACAACAGAGCTCAATCAGATGAATGTTGAAGCATCTAACAGAATCAGTGAGTGGCTCACCCCTAACAACCTCGTTCAAAATGAAACCAAAACGCAATCTATCATATTTTCTTCCAACACCCTCCTTTCAACAGACGTCCCAGATAAACTGTTGGGCATCACCCTAGATAACAAACTTAAATGGGCAGAACACATTGACATTCTATGTAGGAAGTTGTCAACCCAAATCTTCATTCTTAGGCGATTGCGGAACACTGTTAACGCAAACGTACCAAGAATGACGTACTTTTCACTTTTTCACTCTCATCTGAGTTATGGCATAATTTTATGGGGTAACTCTAGCTACGCAAATCGAGCCTTCACACAGCAAAAAAAACAGTCAGGATAATCGCCAAAGCTACCTACAGATAATCCTGTAGACCGTTATTCAGAGAATTAGAAATATTGACAATTCCTGTACTATATGTTTATTATTGTTTGATTGAGATACATAACCACATCCATTGCTATAACAGACACAAAGATTTGCACAGCTATTCTACCAGAAATAACTGTCAGCTCATCAATCCTAGATTTCGTCTGAGAACATCATTAAAAAACACAATCAATTTGAATATATACATAAGGTACCCGAATCAATCAAAAAGCTCAGCTCATATAAATATAAACTAGCTGTCAAACAGCTCCTACTAAAACACAGCTTTTACTCGGTGGATGAATTTTTGTCAAGTGATTTAACCGAATAAAATAAGTATTAATGTAAATACCATCACCATGATATATATATGGAAAACATTCATTTTATTTTTATTTTCACATCATAATTTATAGTGTTGCTTTTTATATACACAACACATTGCTTTTATTTGTGATGTTCCTATATATTTATAATTAGATATTTGTACCCACGGACATGTTCCAAACTTGCTGACTTGTGTAATGAAAGAAATATTGAAAAACACCAATAAAATTCTATTCTATTCTATTCTATTCTAATACCTAAGTCTTTCACCTCAGTTTTTCTACCCAGGACCTCTTCTTCCATATGATATTCAAAGATGATTAAACCTTTCAAGCGAGATATTGTTAACGTATAACATTTTATTTTTATATTGAAGAATAAGTTATTAGTCCAATTCACGATGTTATTGATGTCTTTTTGCAGTGATACGAAGTGTCTAACAGTTTGAATACGTTTAAAAATTCTGAGATCATCTGCAAAGACAATGTGAATGATGTACGACCGAAGGTAAATCATTAATGAATAATAAGAATAGAAGAGGTCGTAGAATCGATCCCTGAGGAACACCGGAATAGTGAAATTTTCCCAAAAAAGTATTTCCATTATGTTTAGAAATGAAAATTCTATTTCTTAAGGGTTTTCAATTGAACTGTATCTAATTGAGATTTATTTTGTAAAGTTTCGAAAGTATGATTGCTAAATATAAATAAATTATTATTTACAAAAAGTCATGCTGTTCAGGAGCTATGTATTCATTAGCGAATTTATACAGATTGGGATATATAATTTGCTCCAATAGCTTAGAGGAAGAGCACAATTTCTATTTTATTCCCCGATTTGAATAAAGGTATGGTAATTGACGTTTTGCAAAATTCAGTAAAAATATTTGACCTAGCTATTAAATTGAAGATATAAAGTAGTGGACCTCTTAACCATTCATTGCAGCCCTTCAAGAGGAGGGATGCCATCTATTCCTGCAGCTTTTTGGGGTTTCAGTTTTTTGACAGCTTGATATAGTCAGATTCAGTTATTGAATGTATTTGAAAAGAATCATTTGTAGTACTAGAATTATTAAAGTTAAGATTATATGAGGCTTTTTGTTCACAGTAAACAGATGACTAAAAATTTGAAAACAATTCTGCGGTAACCTCATCTGCCACCATTTCTTCATTATTAGTAAAGCTGCCCAAGTATGTTTTATTATCCCGATAAGTAAATGCTGTTAGAAAACTTTGCTGGAGACATTGAGGAGAGAAAGTACAACTGGCTTTGTTATCTCCTTCTGCGGTGAACCAGTGGCATGGTGTTTGAGAAAACAGCCGATTGTAGCTTTGTCAACAATCGAAGCTGAATATATTGCCGCAGCATATCGTAACAAAGAGTTGGTATACTTGAAATCATTGATTCAAGAGTTGATAGATCGGTATGTTGAGGTGGAGTTGAAAGTAGATAATCAGAGTTTAATCAAACTTGTGAAGAATAGACAGTTCAATTGCAGAAGTGAACACGTCGACGTGAGATATCAGTTTATCAACGAGAAAGTCAGCGAAGGTAATATCGACATCAAAAATTGCTGTTCTGAAAATCAGATATTTTTACGAAGTCTCTTGGGAACCTAAAATCCTTCAAGCACAAGAGGTCTCTTATTTATTTATGGGAGAATTTCTCAAAACAAGTATAAAAAACACTTATTTAGTACTCAATTATTCACCTGTATGTTCTCATTTATATTTTCCTCAGGTGAATAAATATTACTATTATTTTATTATTATTCAATAGTTTTGAGTATGGTTCATTGTGAAAATGTATTAATTAGAAGAAGGCGTTAGGAATAACTGATACATTTTAATTTAAAATCCTGTATAATATAACATTTGAACACCTACCTATTCATATTTATTTCAGTTTTAGACCGGGATCCCACGCCTATTTTCAAATATGATTCATAACAGGCTGAATCTTCCTGAGTAGCTTCACTTTGCCGAGACGCCCAACTTTTTCCTCTACGAAAATTACCGATAGTGGTAGCTAATAAAATGCGCAAGCGTCAATCATGTCAATTTGGTGAGTGCAAAAAACAGTTAGTTTTTCAGTCAACCTCCAGATAATTCGATACAGTACTCGAAAAAACTTTTGTCCTACAAAATGGATGGTAAGACTGAAGAGTCCCAACATGTACCAAAGACGTGGTCATAAACATCCAATAATAACCAGCGGATTTTTTTACCGTTGCTTGAATAATATTTGTATAATTCAATGGTCATATTGTCCTACAAATTGAATGATAGGTGTTCCCAGTCCTACGCTCCGAAATTGTCAATTCAATGGTAAAAAAAAAAAAATTATTAATAACAGGCTGAATCTTCGTAAGTAGGTTCTTTCTATTGAGACGCCCAACTTTTTCCTTTATGAAAATTTTCGAAATTGGTAGCTAATAAAATGCGCAGGCGTCAATAATGTCGATTTGGTGAGTACAAAAAAGTCATTAATATCAGTCAGTTTTTCAGCTGAACCTCGAGATAATTCGATGGAATTCTCGAAAAAAAATGTGTCCTACAAAATGGTTGGTAGGACTGAAGATTCCCCTACTCCCAACATGTACCAATGACGTGGTCATAAAAAATCATCAATAACCAGCGGTTTTTTTACCGTTGCTTTGTTAATATTTGTATAATTGAATGGTCATATTGTCCTACAAATTGAGTGATGGTGTTCCCAGTCTTGATATTAGTAGCTAATGAACTGCGAATGCAAAAGTCATGTTGATTTGGTGAGCGCAAAAATTGTATGGCTAACTATTAGTTTTACCCAAATCTAAAGCTCATAGCTCATTGTGAAACAAACCAATTGAATTAACTCCATTTCAAGGCAGTAAAATCAATCTATTTGACCGTAGCCACGGGCTTAACTAGCCTTCAGATATTTCGACCATACCTTTTGAAATAAAAAATGATCAAAATGTTTTGTAAGTAGGCACATTTATCCTCATTTTCGATATATTTTTTTGATCCTATCATCCTCATTACGTTGTCCAGTTCACAGATCGATCCTATGGCCAGTTTTCGAGCTACATGGTGTCAAAAATTCCATTACTGCTATTTTGCGAATTATGAATCGATTTGATTTCTTTGCTTTAATTTGAAATCGATTTTTTTTAGAAATAAACATAAAAGTCCCTTCATTCGAATGATAAATTATATTTCACAAAGGGTGTTGCATTAGATAGCATGACAAGACACTGTTCAAAGAAATAGATGAATATCAAAACCATTTTTATTTTTATTTTACAAATTCTTCGGAAACGAATGGGTCTTCATCAATTACATGAGGATTCATATTATGATTGCTAGTTCAACAGTATATAGTTTTCCATGTACACAGTGACAATTTGAATGCTTAAAAAGGCTATATCTCAGGAACAAATTAAATAATTATTACGAATTGTCCATATCATGAAATAATCCCCCCATCAACTCCCCTTATTTCCAGCAAGTCCCGTCACTCTCTGATTTACAGCCACCCGCATCCAAATAAAACTTGTGAGAGCAAAGGGTTAATGAATTCTTACTTTTTACGTGCTATTCCACTTTCTCGGGCCATCAGAGAGATATGAGCAGTCTTCGAAACCACGACCGGCGACCAGAGTGGATAAAGACTACTTGTCCACTTGACCCCCGTAAAATATAATATCTCTTTCGAACTGGACTTTTTGAGGCCTCTGAAGATACTATACATCCTATTTTACCGTAGAGCAGATTTTCTCAATTCGTCTGCCTCTTGAAAATTTTCAATTATAAATTTCAGCTCTTGAGACGACGATGTGGTGTTGCAGGATTTTCCGGGTTTCCCTGCATCTGTTAAAGCGAATGCGACATCATTTAAGCCGCCCCGGAAGGCAGATTCAATGTTTTTACTTTGTTATTGTTGTATTCAATATGTTTATAAATATTATGAAAGCTAAACAAAATTTCCCACTTTTCTTATCATTATACATTGAAAGTAACATTAGGTACTTCACGAATAAAAGTGTATTAAATTAGCTAAACCACAATTTCAAAATAATTCGTTATTTTGAATAATTTTTGTAGGACTAGCGATACATACCCGTTTTTTTGTAGGACACTGTATTAGATCTCACAGAAAAAATACAAATGTTTATGAGCGGGTGGTTACTTGGGCTAATAAAAATCACTTAGCATTGAACATTTCCAAAACCAAACTGATGAAATTTTCATTGAACAATGTCCCTAAAGACTTCATTATTTTTGAGAATGAGGAGTTAAATGTTGAAAATTGCTCAACAACAATGATGTTAGGTCTCACGCTGGACTATAAACTCACATGGACTCCTCACATTGAAACTCTCTGCATTAAATTGAGAAAAAATTGTTACGCATTGAGGTTCATGTCTAGACATTGTAGTAAAGACCTGTACTACGGAACTATCCACTGTCATCTACGGTATGGAATACTGAACTGGGGTACAGGGTCAACTGCAGAGAGGGGTTTTCATTCTACAAAAGGAGGCTATCAGAATCATTGCTGAAATCGGGTGCAGGCAATCATGCAGAAAATCATTCAAAGAACTCCGAATACTAACGGTTGCCAGTATCTATATCTATAAACTATGCATATATATTTATAAGAACAGGCCGAACTTCACATCTAATCAGCAATAATACTCGACTCGCTCTAAAAACTTGTTAATACCCAACATGCACCGAACCACCCTTTACCAAAAAAGTTTTCTCTTTCTTGGACCAAAGTTTTTCAATAAGCTAGATGAATCGGTTAAGAACTCACCAAATCTAACAATTTTCAAATCGAGATTGAAAACATTTCTTATCCAAAAAAATTGCTACACCCTTGATGAATTCTAGGTTTATATAGTCCCATTTTACTAGTAGTTTTAGTAGACTGTGAAGTTGTTTTAGTTATTCTTGCCTTTGCATACATCTTTTTTTATGTCTAACATATCTTCGTTTTAGAAATATGTATGTATCTGTTGTGTATGTATATATACATTTATATTTAGCATTGTGACGTTTTCCTTGTTATTGTACCTTTGACGTCATCTTCTATTTTGTACTTTTCAACAAGAGAAATAAACATATTATTATTATTATTATTATTATTATTTAGGTGAAGAATACACTAACCTTTCATGTGTTATCATTGTCCTACAGTTAAAAAAATCCGCTGGTTGATAATGAATTTTTATGACCACGTCATTGGTACATGTTGGGAGTGGGGGACTGACTCTTCAGTCCTACCATCCATTTTGTAGGACAAAAGGTTTTTCGAGTACTTTATCGAATTATCTCGAGTTTCAATTGAAAAAGTAATTATTATGCACTCACCAAATCGACATGATTGACGCCTGCGCATTCTATTAGCTACCACTATCGAGAATTTTCGTAGACGAAAAAGTTGGGCGTCTCGGCAAAATGAAGCTACTTATGAAGATTCAGCCTGTTATCAATCATTTTTGAAAATAGGCGTGGGATCCCGGTCTATTTGTTGACAAGATTGGAAATGAAAAAGTGTCAGTGGATCTTCTTAATACTATTGAAGTAATTAATACTCCGAAACCATATATTCTTTCAGTGAAATAATGATTTCGGGCAATGAATCCACTATTTACAGTGACCTCTTGGGATATCCTAAAATCCACTTGCTCCATTATACTCCGCATTTTCCCTGTTTCTGCCTTACGCCATCTGTCTGATATGAAAATACAATAATTCACACAAGAGCGCGAAAGAAAACAGCTCAAGTGGAAGTTTCATTCCTTGAGAGCTATAACAAATAAATGAAATGATGAATAATATTTCTTGCCGTGGCAGCTTTATCGAACCACAGAAACATTCATGCCAATGCAGGTTTGAATAAGTGATACCAGAGCGTTCTCACAGCCTCTCTATTCCTCCAACCGATATTCCGATGATTTATAAATATTGCGCTGGGACATTATGTTACTTTTCTCCCAATATTGTTGGCTATTACAATCGTAGACTCTTACTCTTCTTGCATGTCTGTCACGTACAAAATCGATAATCCATTGATAAAGAAATAACATCCGGAGAATTGAGCGGCTTTTTCAGCTTCTCGAGAGCTTTCAATAATGATAGAAACCATAATAGAAGATTCGAAAAGAAGACTGACAGCCTCTCGATCTTTCATGAATGTTAGTTGAGATGCTGTCCAGACGAACAAATGATTTAAAGTTATGAACTCTTTATTCAGAATGACAGATTGTCATTGTATCAGTGATTGAGTACTGACTTCATTCGATTTACTTCTGAAACAGTTCTTTGATAAAAGATAGAAGATGAATTATTACATTTTCATGACCAGAGCGTATTTTATAACGACTGAAAATGACGCGTTTTTGTCACAAATTGTCTTCATTCAAAAATATATTTTTATCTCCACAAAACTTTAGAGATTTCTGGAGATATTTTGTGATTTTGGTGCGTTAGTCACATAGGTGTATGTATAATTTCGTTATAAGTACTGTAATTAAAATAACCTTAACTTGGTTTTACTAATTCATTTTCACATCCAATATATCGCTAATTTACGAAGATATACTGAAAAATTCTTAGCCTACTGTAGAACCAAATAAAACTTCAATGTCAAAATATTTTATTACTCAACATATTCTCCTCTTAATTGGATACATGTATTACAGTGAACCTGCAACGTCTCTAGACTTTTCAAGAAAAATATTTTTTCTTGCTCTGCGAACCAGACCTCCACAGCTTTTATTACCTCCTTGTTGAAACAACATTTACGACCTTTTAAACTTTTTTTCAGTTGAGGAAATAGAAGATAGTCGGACAGAACATAATCTGGTGAATAAGGGGGGTGTTCTAGTAATTCAAGTAATGGCAACATGTGATTTGTGTGCAGGGGCGTTGTCCTGCAAAAAACAAAACACCTTTGGATAGCTTTCCGCGTCTTTTCTCTTTATTTTTTTCCTGTAGAGTGGCCAGTAATGTCGAATAGTAATCTCCAGTTATTGTTCTACACTTATCCAAAAAATCAATCATAATTACTCCATGGCAATCCCAAAAAACTGAAGCCAGAACTTTTCCAGCAGATTTTTGGACACGAAACTTCTTAGACTTGGTGAACCGGAGTGTCGCCATTCCATCGATTGTTGCTTTGCTTCTGGATCGTAGAAATGTACCCAGTCTCATCCATAGTAACAATTCGGTTTAAGAAGTCTACATCGTTTTCAAATCGAGCACAGATCGAACGCGATGCTACTACCCTTGCACGCTTTTGGTCAACATTCAAACATTTGGTGATCCGTTTTGCAGCAATTTTCCTCATGTCCAAATTGACGTGAACTATATGATGAACGCGTTCGTATGAAATTTCAGTGCTTCAGATATCCGTTTTAGCCCAATTCGACGGTCTGTTAAAATCATGTCATGAACTGCATCGATATTTTCGTGGACTGACACAGAAACTGACCTTCCCGATCGGTCATCATCTTCAATGGAAAATTTACCTCTTTTGAAGCTTACAGTCCAATTTATCACGGTCGCATACGAAGGACATTGATCACCAAGGGTATTAAGCATATCTTCGTAAATCTGCTTACCTCTTAACCCTTTCAAATACAAGTACTTGGTGATGGCTCGATACTCCAATTTTTCGATTTTCACAATTTCGGTGGACAAATATTTTTTTTTTAATTTACGTTGTCATGTTCACCTTTTTTATATACAGGTATTATTTTGGATAATTCAAGTTCTTCTGGGAAACAGCCATTCTCTATTACATTATTTATTAGTTGGACTAATTTTGTTCCTATAATGTCTATGAGTGTTTTTATGTCTTTTTTGTTATTCAATTTATTCCTGGTGCAGAGTGGTTTTTCATATCTTTTATTATTTCCTTCAATTCTGTCAGGTCAGTCTTATTTAAAGTTATACTGTGTTCCACTTCATCTTCTTTGTACTTCATTCCAGGGGTTTGTTTAATTTTTGATGCTAATGTATGCCCAATTGATGCAAAGTGTTCATTCATTTTTCCTGCAATTTCTTTGTCATTTTCAAATGGGTTTCCATCTTGGTCAACAATTTTATGTATTTCTTTATTTTTCTTGGAGTTTTTACTGCATAGTTCGTTAATTATCTTCCAAGTTTTTCTGCTGTCTCCTTGTGTTTCTATATATTTTGTTTCGGCATGTGTTTTCTGTAATTTCATTCTTAATTTATTCAACTCATTTTTTGCATGTTTTAATTCTCTTCCCGTAATCTCATTTTGTATCTTTTTCCATCTCACATGAAGTTTGTTTCTTTGTTTCATCTTTTGTATATATTCATTTGTTTTCCAGGTGTTCTTATTCTGAAGCAGGTGGTTTTATTTGTACATAATTCTTTTGTTTCGTTTATTAGTTGCGTAAGTTGTTTAAGAATTTAGATGGAAAGTGAAAGAGGTTATGGAGAAGGAGCGAATCCCTCTAAAAAACATCAACACTGGAGAACAGAAGGTCCTGAGAACCCTGCAAATGGACTCCACCATTAAAATTCTCCCTGCAGACAAAGGAAATGCCACAGTCATCATGGACACCCAGACGTATGATGACAAGTTAGAAGCAGTACTCGAAACAGGAAACTACAAACTGTTACAGAAAGATCCACCATCTTCGATAGAAAGGAAAATCTACAGTACTCTGTCAAAGTACAAAACCTTTATTCCAGACAAAGAACGGACACATTTGACGCCACATTACAGTAAACCTCCTCATCTCTACGGTCTTCCGAAAATTCACAAACCCGACATGCCATTAAGACCAATCACCAGCTCCCGTAACTCACCGACCTATAACCTGGCGAAATACGTCCTACCGATACTACAACCCTTACAGGGTACTAGCAGTTCGTTCGTCAAGAATTCTAAACACTTCGTGGACATTATCAAAGATGTTGAACTAGGGCCTGAAGATCGTTTCATCAGCTTTGACGTGGAGAGCCTTTACACCAATGTCCCCATAGAAGAATCCCTTAACATCATCAAAATGAAACTGGAAGAAGACATCCAGCTTCATGAAAGGACTGACCTCCCCGGGCAAGCGATATTGGAACTACTGCAGTGCTGCCTACACAACTCATACTTTCAAGAAAAGAGCCGTTTCTTCTCCCAAGTTGATGGACTGCCGATGGGATCTTCTCTCTCTCCAGTAATCGCCAACATATACATGGAGTGGTTCGAGGAATTGGCTATCAGAGAGGCAGAATACAAACCAAAACTATGGCTAAGATACGTAGACGACACCTTTATCATTTGGAACCATGGAGATGAACACCTTGGGGAATTCTTCGCCAGAATGAATAACAAGAGGGATTCAATCAAATTCACAATGGAAAAGGAAACTAACAGTACCCTATCGTTTCTCGATGTGAAAGCTGAAAGAACAGACACTGGAATCCTCACCTCTGTTTACAGGAAAAAGACACACACAGGACAGTACCTCAACTACGGCTCTAATCACCCAAACTCCACAAAGAGGGGAATCGTAAGAACGTTGGTGGAGAGAGCAATGTCTATTTGCAACAACCAGGAGTCATTGGAGGCGGAAATTAACCACATCAAAAAGGACCTACGCCGAAACAGATACTCCGAGAAGCTCATAGGAGAAGTTCGGAAACAACTCAAAAAGACCAAGACAACCGAAGAAAGACCACAAAACCCCGTTCTCATTCTTCCCTATATCAGGGGTATCTCCGAGAAGATCAGAAGGATCGGAAATAAATACAACATCAAGAGTTGCTTTCAATCCGGCAGTACCTTACGAAGCTTCCTCACCAAGAAGAAACCAGAGAACACAACAGAATCCAGTAAAAACTGTATTTACAAAGTCCCATGTGAATGTGGAGATTCCTATATCGGAGAGACCAAGAGTTATCAGTAAGAATAGCCGAACACAAAAAGTGGACTCAACGAGGAGAAACTTCAAAATCGGGAAATGCTGACCACGCCTGGACAAAACACCACCGAATTCTCTGGGACGAAGCTAGTGTTCTTCATAGAGAGGAACATTGGTTCAAACGGAAATTTATGGAAACCACCTACATAGAAGCCAATGGTGCCTTCAGTCAACCAAGCGTGGAAATTAAAAACGTATGGAAACCGCTCATGGACCGTTTTGGAGGGAGAAAAAGCGCGAAACCACGCGCGCAACAAGACCGCGCGTAATTACACTTTAATTATAGACCTATAAACGGTCGCGTAGCATCTGATTTTGTCACTATTCACCAGAAGACGATTGCGGATTCAAGCAATTGAAACGTTGTGAAAAAATTTGAAAGAGATAGAAATCTTCCAACCATTAAGATGATGGACGTCCGAAATATAAGTAATCTTGTTTAAATGTGTTTACTTCATTTTTATCTAGTTCCTCCTTCGTTATATTTTGAGATGCTGTTTTATCGAGATAAGTTTTTGTGATTTCTTGTTTGATATTTTTTATCCTGATTTTTTTATGTCTATATCTATAATTTTGTGGGCTGATACATTGTGATCTTCTAACTTCATAGTGCATATTATAGTCTTGTTTGTGATTACGTGATCTAATATAGACGTACTATTGTTCGTGTTCGGGTGCAATTTTTTTGGTTGAGTGTGTTTTGTACATGGAATTCGTTCATTGCAATAATTTGTTTATTGTTCGTTAATGGTTTGTGAGCTTTTTAGCAGTTCCAGATTTATATCCCCTACAAAAATGCACTGTCCTTTTCGATATTCAAATAGTTGATCTATTTCTGGTAAGAAGACATTGCATTTGTTTTTTGGTGGTCGATAGACTGAATATATTGTTAGTTTTTCTTGAAGTAAGTAAACAGAGACTATGTTACAATCGTCTGCAGATATTTTGTCTTTGGTGTTTAGTACATAGTTTATTCCATCTCTTACATATATGCTTGTTTCCCCTCCTTTAGGTATAATGATATTCTGTTAAAGAGCCCACTATTATTAAAATGCCAAAATATTTCATGAGATACTTCAATCCGGACCTGGGAACCTTTAGAGGGACACTCACTTTCATGGCTTATCTGTATTCCGAACAATGGGTGATAATAAAGGTCGTCGGCTAATAATGATTTACGACCTCATTAGATTGTTGGTTCCACTATATACAGTTAACTTGTGATCAAAAGACAACTGAGTTTCTGTTATTGAACAGCGAGCTCCCAGTGGATTAGCAAACAGTTCCTTGATATTGGTCAGATAGTTGACTGTAATTGAGAAGATTATTTATGGAAAACTGTCAGTTGTTCTAAAAAATTCAGTATATGCACTTTGAAACTATTCTCATATAAAACCATTATTCATACCTAAATTGTTTGTAGTTGTAAATCTATGCTTTGTAATCCATTCAATGTTGCCAAAATGACAGTGGCTTCCATTTTATATTTTATAACCAAGTGCAAAGTGCAGATTGGAACTCAACCTCCAAGTTGATAGAAGAATAGTATTCATCATTGAAATTGCAATATTCTTTTCTCAACCTACTCCCATGATTCAACATAAAAAGTGCTCATTATTGAAGCTAAAATATTCTTGCCTCAACCAACTTATGGAACAAGTGTTCACTTGTTTCAAAATATTTTCCTTTTGAGTGGCCAAGAGGAATCCGTCAAATAATCAAACTAATATTTGGTTGAACCTATTCAGGAATCCAATCTCTTTGATTCAACGCAATTATGCGTTGATGCAGAAATTTATTTTACCAGTGTCCTTGAAAACTGTTTTTCGAAGTAAGTGGATAGGAAAAGAGGACTGATCGAATGGCCACCAAGGTCTCTGGATTTGACTTCGTATTTTTTTATGGGGTTACTTAAAGAGCAAACATTACCAAAATCGACCAAATGAGTCAGAAGAGTTGAAGGAACGCATCAGAATGGAGACTGCACAAATAACCCCCAAAGTTCTCGAAATCGTTGAAGAGGAATTCGCTGCCCGGCTGTCACATTGCATCGTTGCTGAAGGTCATCAATTTGAACATTCATTACAATTTTATTGTCTTTTAATGAATAAAAAGTTTTGGTTTCCCTGTATAAACGAGTATTGAAATAATTATACCGTCAAATAGACGATTAGTGGACGTTTTGAATAAGCAGGTGCCACATGACCCCTGTTTGCTATTAGAAAAATCGTATATATCGTCATCATGCCAAAACCGATGACGTAACGTCTCTCACATGTATCATGAGTGTTGTTTTATTAGTAAAAAGAACAGTATTTTATATTGAAATAACGTTTAATTCAAGTTGACGGAACAGACAGTTTGCATAATATATGTAACTATATCAACATAAACAAAAGTATATCGCAGCCAATCTTGATATCCAACAATGAGATGGGCCGTTAAAAATTAAAATTGCGTGTTTTTGGATTTCTTCCAAAAGACGCCTACTCTTTAATTATCGAATTTACTCCATACTGTATATTATATTGAATGTGAATGAAGTATTATTTCAAAAAAGTAATAAATATATTCAGATTAACTCCAAACCAGCTTGTTCACCAGATTTAAACCAGTTCAACCCCATTATAGAAACCTCATTCCTCTCATCGTTCTCGATACAAGCAGTAAACCTTCAACACCTCTTAAATTCTAATTTTGTTAGCACAGTATCGGAATTTCGGTACAGCATTGCAAACAGTCGACCGGAGTTACGATATTACTTCAAAAATTGAATCAGATTATTTTAATGAAATTACGAGAATGAATGTACACCGCAGACGGTTGAAATGCGATTACCTCCATTACTAGTAATTTAAGTTCGCCGAGGACGAGATTTATCCTCTGTTATAATCATATGTTGGTACGAACATTAAACTAGGTTACATTCGGAGCACCGCAAATTGAATGAGGAATCCCCTTGGATTACTGCTGTTATTTTGTGTTGCTAATCTCTTGAGAGTGTAGATCTTAACAGGTAGATTTTCTCCCTGTGTTGTCAGCTCAACAGAGAGTAACTTCCCAAGAAACCTAACAGAATTCAGGAGCTCTGAGATTGTTGACTATTGCTGTTATTTTGCGTTACTAATCTATTAAGAATGTGTAGTTATTCGTAGGTAAATTGTTCCTCTGTGAGACAACTGAAATTTTGTTCGAAAAATCGTATAGAATACAAGAGTTTATGCACAGGTCTTTCTTCCAGGTTTTACAGTTGAGTAATAATGAATCACACGCGAAATAAAAACGATTCTAACACACAAAAGAAAACAATTATCGTCATGTCAAAGTATTCCATTCCTGATTTCATTGAAAATATGAACAGGATGTTCATAAAGTCAGTTGTGGAATCATCTGCGACTGAAAGTTGGAATTTAGTCGCTGTTTTCCATTGTACAAGATAACCTTTCATGGAAGGGATTTATGTTTCAAAGAGAAACATTCTCAATTGAAAATTGAATCAATACATGACTCCTCTGGAAATGGAAAAAACCTACGATGAAATTGAAGTTACTATTTTGTAATATCTAACAGAAAACAACTACTTCCCCGGCAAAAGCCACGCTGGACATTGAACTATATCTGATAGACATTGAGAAATACCCTATATAACTTGAGAGAAAAAATCTGAAAGTGAATATTTGCATTTTCATTCAGATAGTTGATTATTTATTAAATGTCCAGTTTCCATTGGAGATTCTCATCCATGAATGAGATAAGGGAGACTGTTATTCAGAAGTATCACTCACAGAAAATCACTCATTTCATTGGTGTGTGGATTGCATCTCTTTCGCTAGGCCTCCAATACATTTTGGTTGACAAAAATCTATTTCACTCTTCTAAGATCATCAGGGAGGTCGGAAGAATTGGAAAACATACTCTTCAGAAGCAATTTCACACTGTAATGAGGAATTGTTGTAATATTTCTTGTGCGGTGAAACTTTGAAAATATTTTTCTGATATAAAACCTGTCATGGGTATGGCATGTTGATTTCATTGAAAATATGAACAGGATGTTCATAAAGTCAGTTGTGCAACCATCAGCGACTAAATTCCAACTTTCTGTCGCAGATGATTCCACAACTGACTTTAAGAAACATCCTGTTCATATTTTCAATGAAATCAACATGCCATACCCATGACAGGTTTTATGTCAGAAAAATATTTTCAAAGTTTCACCGCACAAGAAATAGTCCAACAATTCCTCATCACAGTGTGAAATTGCTTCTGAAGAGTATCTTTTCCAATTCTTTCGACCTCCCTAATGATCTTAGAAGAGTGAAATAGATTTTTGTCGACCAAAATGTATTGGAGGCCTAGCGAAAGAGATGCAATCCACGCATCAATGAAATGAGCGATTTTCTGTCAGTGATACTTCTGAATAACATTCTCCCTTATCTCATTCATAGATGAGAATCTCCAATGGAAACTGGTCATTTAATAAATAATCAACTATCTGAAAGAAAATGCAAATTTTCACTTTCAGATTTTTTTTCTCCCAAGTTATATAGGGTCTTTCTCAATAACTATCAGATGTAGTTAAATGTCCAGCGTGGCTTTTGCCGGGGAAGTAGTTGTTTTCTGTTAGATATTACAAAAAGTAACTTCAATTTTAACGTAGGGTTTTTTCCATTTCCAGAGGAGTCATGTATTGATTTAATTTTCAATTGAGAATGTTTCTCTTTGAAACATGAATCCCTTCCAATAGAGGTTATCTTGTACGATGGAAAACAGCGACTAAATTCCAACTTTCTGTCGCAGATGATTCCACAACTGACTTTATGAACATTCTGTTCATATGTCAAAGTTTCACCGCACAAGAAATAGTCCAACAATTCCTCATAACAGTGTGAAATTGCTTCTGAAGAGTATGTGTTCCAATTCTTCTGACCTCCCTAATGATCTTAGAAGAGTGAAATAGATTTTTGTCTACCAAAATGTGTTGGAGGCCTAGCGAAAGAGATGCAATCCACGCATCAATGAAATGAGCGATTTTCTTTCAGTGATACTTCTGAATAACATTCTCCCTTATCTCATTCATAGATGAGAATCTCCAATGGAAACTGGACATTTAATAAATAATCAACTATCTGAATGAAAATGCAAATTTTCACTTTCAGATTTTTTTTCTCTCAAGTTATATAGGGTCTTTCTCAATATCTATCAGATGTAGTTCAATGTCAAGCGTGTCTTTTGCCGGGGAAGTAGTTGTTTTCTGTTAGATATTACAAAAAAGTAACTTCAATTTTATCGTAGGGTTTTTTCCATTCCCAGAGGAGCCATGTATTGATTCAATTTTCAATTGAGAATGTTTCTCTTTAAAACATGAATCCCTTCCAAGAGAGGTTATCTTGTACGATGGAAAACAGCGACTAAATTCCAACTTTCTGTCGCAGATGATTCCACAACTGACTTTATGAACATTCTGTTCATATGTCAAAGTTTCACCGCACAAGAAATAGTCCAACAATTCCTCATTACAGTGTGGAATTGCTTCTGAAGAGTATGTGTTCCAATTCTTCTGACCTCCCTAATGATCTTAGAAGAGTGAAATAGATTTTTGTCTACCAAAATGTGTTGGAGGCCTAGCGAAAGAGATGCAATCCACGCATCAATGAAATGAGCGATTTTCTTTCAGTGATACTTCTGAATAACATTCTCCCTTATCTCATTCATAGATGAGAATCTCCAATGGAAACTGGACATTTAATAAATAATCAACTATCTGAATGAAAATGCAAATTTTCACTTTCTGATTTTTTCTCTCAAGTGCTATAGGGTCTTTCTCAATATCTATCAGATGTAGTTCAATGTCCAGCGTGGCTTTTGCCGGGGAAGTAGTTGTTTTCTGTTAGATAGGTATTACAAAAAAGAAACTTCAATTTTATCGTAGGGTTTTTCCATTTCCAGAGGAGTCATGTATTGATTCAATTTTCAATTGAGAATATTTCTCTTTAAAAAATATTCAATTCCTATTTACTCATTTATGAAGCTATTAGCGAACAAACTAGTGACAAAAGATTATTATTGCGGATTATTCTGCAAATATTTAATGATACTCTGAGGATGAAGTTTGGATTATGTGATATCTTTACGAAAATTCATTGGAAGAAAAAGCTTCAAATGTAATATAAAAAATGAGAATGGCCCCAATGACTTTGAAATTCTAGCGATTTGATCAGAAATTGCATAAACTGGGACTTTAAATAATGTAAATAACAAATACCAGGCGTCACATGCATATAATTAAATCGGAATATCTGAAAGACAGTATAGTTCTATGAATAAAATTATGCTTGTCTAATGTTTACAAAGTAAAATTAAAACCTTTTTCCACTCCGAAGGGCAAGAAAACGGATATTTTAGGTCTTGCCGAGGCTTGACCTTACGTAGATTACCCTGTTACCCTTTACCCCACAATATGTCAACATCCACCTTGTCATGTCGCGAAAGCTACCTAAGGTCTGGAAATGCCCCTTATTATCACTCCTTAGTTCCTCTAGCCAGCTAGGAGCGTTGCTAGGCACTGCAAAACCGCTCTTTCCTCAGTACCTTCTCCCCAAATGGCGGCAGGGCCTTACTCAGGTCAAGCTTCGGCAAGACCTAAAATATCCGTTTTCTTGCCCGTCGGGGTGGAAAACGGTTCTATTTCAGGCCTGTGCCTTCGGCTTGACCTTACGGAGGAGTGTCTATCACCTGCCGGCATCAGCGTACTGTGACCACTACTGCAGTGAAATGCCGAAATATCCAGCCTTCAGGAAACATGAATGATTCAAAATCAGAACACAATGGTTCAAAAAAAATCCATCATTCACCGCTGCGAATTCTCCATAAATTGGTGCGCAAAGAAAATCTTTCCATATACAGTGTCCGCCAAAATGTTGGAACCATATGGGAAACTTTTTTATTAACGGTTTCTCAAAAAATTGTTTTCTTCATGAAAGTAGTGCATTCAATTAAACTAAGTACGCCTATATCGATTATTGCCAGTGGCGTGCGACTACGCGGGAAACGGCCGATATTCTAAATTCACCATTTAGTAAAGTGACGTCAATATGCAAAATATCGAAAAGATTTATTGAATAAAGTTGTTTGCAATTGAATGATATTACTATTTATTCAGTTTAATATACCAATGATCAATTTTGTTTTTGTCCTGGCTATAATTCATTATCTTTCCACTATTGTTTTTTTGACTCATATTCAAGATTTCGTTAAATCAGGTAATCACTTTGATAATTTATGCTAATTCAGTAACTAATAATTTATGCTCAAAAATTATTGTCGATAATTCCCATTAAAGATTGAGGCCAACTCTTCAAGTAGTTGTCAAAATTAGCAATTGGTGGACTAAACTAAATAACTGGGAATATCATTCAATTGCAATCAACTTGTTTCGACAACATTTTTCGAAATTTTGCATATTAACGTCACTTTACTCAATAGTGAATTTAGAATATCGGCCGTTTCCCGCTCAGCCGGACGCCACTGGCAATAATCGATATGCGCGTACGTAGTTTAATTGAATGCACCAACTTTCACCAGCAATAAGATTTTCTGAGAAACTGCTGATGAAAAAGTTTCTCATATAGCTCCAACATTTTGGCGGACACTGTGTAAATAATTGTTGTTATTATTATTTTTAATGAAAATTAAATAAAATGCTATCAAAAAGTTTTACAGGACTGAACAAATGACCTCTACCATGGCTCGAAATACAAATCCTCAGTACTAATGATTGCACGGCCTCGAAATACTCTCAAAGAAGCGCATATGTGTTTGCTTGGTTTTTGAACGGTCTTACAATGATGCTCATAGAAATTGTCGGAACCGGGCCAGTTACCTTTTTGGAAAATGGAGTCCAATGGAACAATGTTTTGTAAATCAAATGATGCTACCGCTGAATGGATAAATCCGGGGCAAAAACAACAAGACATTTTGGAAAGAGTTGAAAAACCTGAATGTTCATTAAAAAAAAACTCATAACACAATTCCAGAAAAAATCTTTCATGCATCTACCTAAGATACCTAATCCTGATGATATTAAATTTCTACGCCCCATAAGCATTCTTTGAACGCTTTCTAAAGCATTCGAAGAAATTATTACTAGGGGCTAATCATAGATTTATACCTATTGTCTTAGAAAGAATTTCACCTAAATATTTCATTAAATGAATTTCTTGAAGCTTCACTTAGAAACTCAGAGCATTTTTCCATCCCAACAGTCCGGCTTCAGAACTGACCATAGTTGCATCACGGCACGTTTGAAAGTAACCAACGATATATATTCCGCTTTGGACAAAAAACAACTAACTCTTCTGGTCTTACTCGATTACTCTTAAGGCTTTCGACACAATTAAGCATGAGTTGCTGCTGGCCATTCTGCATTATATTGGATTTTCAGAAGAATTCATTTCTCTTTAGACTACAGGCTGTGACCATAGGTGATATTACTTCCGATTATATGGCAGTGCGAAATGGAGTTCCCCAGGGATCCATTTTAGGTCCCACACTCTTTATTATCTACACTCACGAATTTCATAAATATTTAAAGTTAACGGAATGTCATTTTTACACTCAGATATACATTTCCTCTTCTGGGACTGATCTTATAACTGCCACAGATTGACTCAATACCGACCTTGATGCTTTGGACGAAGTGTCAAACAAATTCTGCCTTTCATTTAACCTTATAAATTCCAAAGTAATTCTGTTTGGCAGCAAGAAAGCTCGAAATCAATGCGTTGATCAAGTAAAATGGTCAAAATAAATAATGAAACACTCGAAATCGTAGATAGTTCAAAGAATTTGGGATTGATTATGGATTCTTCACTTCGTTATACACTGCATGTCAACTTGATCACTAAAAGAGCATTTTGTAATTTGAAGCTCATATATTCCAACCGTGGAATTTTTGGATAACTCTATGTGAAGCATTAGTCCTATTACACCTGAACTACGCTGATATCTTATTTGGTCATGCTTAGTGTCATTCTGACAAACGGCGTCCTCAACTCATACAGAATTCTTGCTGAGGTTGGTTGGCTGAATATTAAAAACAGACAACTTACACGCTTGCATATTATTCCACAAAATGAGACAGTCATATAAACCTCCATATCTCTATAGGACCATAACATTGATGTTCACCATATCAATGTCCATTTCAAGTCAAGACTAACCTCACCTCTACATAAAACAGCTCTATTTCGATCGTCTGTCTCTTACCAGATAACTTGGCTGTACAACACGGTTCCCGATGAAATGGAGACCTTAACAATTCATTCATTTAAAAAAAAGTAACAGAAGCTTTTGTTCAATGAAGAAATGATTTTTAACTAGTTTTTCATCTATTCACGCTTTTTTTTCATGTTTCTAATTTCTGAGTCGAACAATGAGATGGTATTTCATAGTAATATATTCATATTCTATTTTTTACTAGTATTTATAGGAAGCTCACAATGAAATTCAGTCCTAAATTCGATTAATTTACTTTAATTTTCATGTGTACGGTTAAGTCTAATCTGTCCTAGACGAGTAAGCGCTAACTCTGCCTTTTGATAGTTTTTGTAACCTGTCCTACTATAAATAAAAGCATTGATTTTTATTATCAATACCCAGGTCCTTAAACGGCTCTTTTAACCATCCTACTATTGTGGTCCGTGAGGCCGCCCTTACTTCCCCCCTAATAGTGATAAAAACTGATGACAGATTTTTTCGAGCTGTCCTCCCGGGTGTTGATACCTTGATCCCATCGCGAACCCATTTAACCAGGTCCAACAGACAATCTCCTGAACTCCTAAGCTCCCAACTAGATTGGCCAATCTTATTATTGTCAGTCTTGGACCCAAACCTAGGCCAAAAGGTAATGACCGAGTCTGACAAATGGCAGTGGTTTTGTCTGAGCTAATGAGCACCAAGTCATGAAATCCACGGCGCGAGACTTGAAAATACTATCGGGGTCTGGAGGATGAGACTTTAGCTAACTAACTAGATCCAGGACATTCCAGATATGCGACCTTGGCGTAGACGAGGCTGATGTTTTGAGGTTTATTGCTTTCAACATTGACTTAATCAAGGGGTGAGCTGAAAGGCGCTCACCATCTTCCGGTGAGGACAAGGAAACCACTTCTGACTAATGCACCGGAATTGTCGGGAATGCCAGCTTCCTCACCCTGAACAAGAATGAAGAATAAGAACAAATCTCTGAGGCAGAGTTATAGGTTCTCAAAGTCGACTTCCACCAGGCAGATTGCAAATGGTCAACGAACTTTGATAACAAACCCGCGATATTAACGGAGTCCACCCCGTACCTTCCAGACCTGCAAATGAATATCCTCCACTTTGGGTGGCGGTACGCTTGTGGACAGATCGATAAGACACCTGGATAAGTTCCGAAGAAGAATCGGGCCATTCAAGGCTCTGTTCCTCAGGTCTGCTCTCCAGAACACATTCTCCCAGCGAGGGGCTACCAAAATAAAGACTGGCGATTCGTTTAGATGTTACAGAACTCTGGGAATGAGAGGAGGTGGCGGAAACACCCACGCCCGCTTGACGTCCAAGTTCTGCTGAACGTGTTTATGAACGTTGCCTGAAAATCCTTTGTATCTATCGACACATAACTAAGGACGACTTTCAACTGGTTCGATGCAAACATGTCGACCTGTGGGATTCCCCACTTGGAAAAAACCATCGAGGTTGCTTCTGTCTCCAGATGCCAGTCGTGAAGGGACATATTTCTGGACAGTCGATCCGCCAGCGTATCGGAATGGCCGGGGAGGTTATAGGGAAAAAGAGAAATTCCTTATTGGTTGGTCAGCAAGATAATCTCTCTTGTTGCATCCAAAGGGATCTTTGATTTCGTTCCCCCTTGAGATCTCAGGTAGGCTACCACCGTTCTGTTGTCCGACTGTATCATCAGGGACTTTCCTTTCAATTTTTTTTCAATTTCTTCACAGCTATCAATACGGTGAAATTCTCTTTCCTGTTGATATGCCAACTTTTCTGCATCTGAGTCCACACACCGAATTGCCGGATCTCGCCCATCTGAAAACCCCAACCGGTGTCCGACGCATCTGTCGACAAGAATGATTTTGATTCGGGCAGTAATTTTTTTCTGGGGACTGATACATTTTCTTTCCACCACAGACAATCCGCTCGAGCATCTTTTGGTAACGGTAATTTCTTCCTGGGATGAACCTCCGGCAACCACCTGCTTGCTGGCTGAAGACGTTTCGATAATGGAGTCACCAACGATGCAAAACCCAATCTGCCTATCAGTGACTTTGCTGATTTCCAGCTCCATCTGCCTTTGCTGATGAGATATGAATTTTCTTGCTGGGGTGACTCATCTCATTTCTTCTGGTATCCCATACAATGCCTTATTTATTTCTCGTTTTAACCATTTGATATTGTTTAGATTTGGTTGGAACGGAATTAACCAAATGCTCTTGACATTCAAGTATAAGTACGGATCTGAATGGTATCCTTATCGCGATAAATCTGAAAGGTTTGATTTAAAGCAATAGGACAAAAACGCTTTGAATGATATTACTGATACTACTTTTTGAGAGAAGATACATTGCAATTTCTCGACAGAAGGAGCTGCAGGCACATGAACTTGAAGATTTCGAAAGGCAAAGCGATCAAAATTGTGGATTTAAATACAATCGAAAATCAAAAAAATTATATGGTTGAAAAGATAAACTAATTCTCTCTTCAGTGATGTATAATTCCACCCCACATGCCATTCAAAATTTTTAAATTGTTCTGCCCTCCGCGCCCTTTATCGGACAATCGTAATATTTTTCATTGCAAAAAGAAGTATCGGTGATACCATTCCAAGTGGTTTTGGTTCAATGTCTGTACGTCAAACCACTCGAAAGGTAACAGAGGGGGGCTAAAGAAAACCACACTATATAATCCAATTTTCATTATTAAATGAAAGTTTGTTTTTAGATAGATTTATTTCGTCTTCTTCATTTTTATCATTGTCATTATGTTAGCAGTTATAAAACACCGGTATTCTTGTTGATTTCATTGAAAATATGAACAAGATATTCATAAAGTAAGTTGTGGAATCATCTGTGACTGAAAGTTGGAATTAAGTCGCTGTTTTCCATCGTACAAGATAACCTCTCTTGGAAGGGATTCATGTTTTAAAGAGAAACATTCTCAATTGAAAATTGAATCAATACATGACTCCTCTGGAAATGGAAAAACCCTACGATAAAATAGAAGTAACTTTTTTGTAATATCTAACAAAAAACAACTACTTCCCCGGCAAAAGCCACGCTGGACATTGAACTACATCTGATAGATATTGAGAAAGGCCCTATATAACTTGAGAGAAAAAATCTGAAAGTGAGTGATACTTCTGAATAACATTCTCCCTTATCTCATCCATAGATAAGAATCTCCAATGGAAACTGGACATTTAATAAATAATCAACTATCTGAATGAAAATTCAAATTTTCACTTCCAGATTTTTTCTCTCAAGTTATATAGGGCCTTTCTCAATATTTATCAGATGTAGTTCAATGTCCAGCGTGGCTTTTGCCGGGGAAGTAGTTGTTTTCTGTTAGATATTACAAAAAAGTAACTTCAATTTTATCGTAGGGTTTTTCCATTTCCAGAGGAGTCATGTATTGATTCAATTTTCAATTGAGAATGTTTCTCTTTAAAACCGGTATTCTTGTTGAACCCAGAATATCATTTCATCTTAAATTGTTCAAAACTGAATTCAACGAAAGTTATTCTTGAAACGTTATTCCATCCTTCCTTTCTGTAGACCTTCTCCGAATCACCGTATACGAGCCAGGTCGGAAAAATGCCTCGGACTATTTGTTTTCTTGAATTACAAACTGTCACTCAAACATAAAAAGAACTCATCTCGTTTTGCAGGATCCGGCTGCCATCCTAAGACTGTCGAGAACATAAACCATAACGGAATGGAAAACGTCTACAAAATTGGCATGGAAAAACCTTAGGACGTGCCGAACAAAGTCGAAGTGCGGGAAAAAATGGAGTGGAATGAGACCCTTAACGCGTTTTTCATTTACAACGTCACGCACCCGAATACAGAGGGCGAGAATGTCACCGCGAAAAGAGGCGGAGGCGGCGGCGGAAATGTGCTGCCGTGGTACGAAGCCGGACGCGTCCAGATCCCGTTGTACACCCTCATATTCATGCTGGCAGTCATCGGAAATACGCTCGTTATTCTAACGCTGGTAAGTGGCAAGCAAGCTTGATGCATCCGTAAACATATTTGGGATAATTTCCTGCCAGGTGTTGAATATATTGTCGTGAATTTGAGTTTTTTACACGACTAACTTGGTAGATACTAATCTCATATAGATTTGAAACAGTTTGGAAAAAATATAAAAACAATGTTTATTTTACTTTGTGCAAATATGAGAAAAAATAATGAGACTAATTGAGTAATCTCTCCTAGACTAGTTCCTGTTCAATTATGTTATTCTTAAAATATCCATACTTACAATACATACTGGCATGAACATTTCAGTAACGTCTTCCATTTATCTAAACTTTACTTTTCCAAACTTCCCCCATTGTCCTAACTAGCTATGGACACGGCAGAACGCTAACTACCTGATCAAACTGTCAGTGGTCTTTTTGAAAACTCTTGTATTCTGTTCATGATAAAGTTTGTTTCAAAATATAATGACTTCGCACACGTACTGAATTGTAATGTAACAAGGTTACCCACGTAATGAATTTTAAGGTTCATGTAAACCCATGAAAAATTTAACGGCAAATTTAAAAATTCTAAAAAAAATTCAAGTTATTTCGGCATTCAAATTGAATAATTAAAGAGATGAAGAAGAAAATCTGATAAACAGTTTTTGAGAAAAAAAATAAAAACCTAATTTTTAGAGGTTTTTTTGAGTTTTCCCAAAAACCATCAATCAGATTTCATTTCAAATATCATGACATATCAATGTCAAGGTAAAAGATAATCACGATTTTTTTCAGAATTTTTACCAACAACGTTCTCTCACAATTAAAAAAAATTCTGAAAATCTTGTTATAAAATCAAAGACAGTTGAGAAGAATCGCTTTTGCAAGTGATATTTATATTAAATTTAGAAGACTGGACATTGAGGAACTATTCATACTATTTTTCAGACATAAAACCAAACGACTTATATTTTTAATAGTAATTTTTAAAATCTCGGACAAAAAACGGTAAATCGCTCCAGTAAGTGATTCCTCTGTATTACATGAACGGAAATACAAAAATAGTTGTGCTACTGTCCACAAGGTATTGCACAAAATTATTGTCACTGTCATGTTTACTGTACAGCGTTGCCAATAGTTCTATACAGCGGTAACCGATGTACTTTGTTTAACTTTTCGAAAATGAAAGTTACGTCGATAGGGGTTTGTCAGTTCATCAGTTGGATATTGGATTGGTCCGCCTAAAGCCTTGAAGTCCTTGGACACAATTGAAGAAGTATGTAAGTGATGAGTTTTATGTTTTGGGATTTGAAATATCAGTTCTGGAAATGAAGCAGGAAGCAAAATAGAATTGAAAAATAATAATAATAATCGTAATAGCGTCTTTATTGTCCATTCCAGTTGTTTTTGAGTAACATTATAATATACATAAAAAATAACGGCATAATAGGCGGAGTTCAGCTTACAAATATGAAAAATATTGATAAAAATAAATTATAGTGAGTTGTTCATATTACCTGTTCTTTGTGAATTTCACCAACAATATTGTTGTTTGTGCTAAAAGTAAATCTAATCTAAGCAAGATCAAGGACGGACTGACTATATCTATAACAAACCCATGGGCACTGCAACCCCGAATATCAGAAAAACCAACGAAATGAATACAATAAATAATATTCAGGTGAACCGGAAAAAAGCGGCAATACCAAAGATTCTTAAGATCTCCTCCCACAGGAAAACCGACGGCACAAGAATCATCAGTAAACCAAAATCTAAGAAAAAGAATGAACCAGCTTTAAAAAAAAATGGTCCCCACCTTTGAAAACACTAAAAACGATTGAAAAGATAACAAAAGGAAGTCTCTATCCATGGTTAACCTGGATGTTCTGCAAATCAACCAAAATTTGCAAATAAGATAAATACATCACTGTTTCTGAAAAATGTGGTGTACGCACCCATTTCAAAACTGAAGACTCCGCAAATTTTCCGAAACTTGCAAACATGATTCGGCAAGGGGGTTAAGTTCGAAAAACGAGGTCTCCACCCAATACAAATATGAGGGCGCTGCAAATTTCCTGAAATTTTCAGACAGGACACAGCAAGGAACGCTGAATTCGAATAATGAAGTCTCCGAGGTCTCCACCCAACAAAAACCAGAGGCACTACAACTCTCACCAAATTCACCAGATGGTGCGATCTTTTTTCATTTTTAGATGTGAAAGTCTGAATGATTGAGGCTCGTGTCGGTTGGGAATAATCATCCACGATTCACTGTTGCATTAAAAATTAACAGTGCTGCTCCTAAAGTGGCGTATGGAGTTGGTAACAAGGTTTATCCAGAACACTTGGCTAATGACCGTAGCAGTCGATGCCAAAACACCAAGAAAAAAATCCTGTGAGCTATTTCGCAGTACTCCGAATAATGTTGAGATTTGGCAATATTGCATTGCAGAAAACTGTAATTTATATGGAAATATTATAAAAGATCGCTGTAACTATGGTATGAAAAACATATCTTGTCAGTGCCATCTTGCAGTTCAGAAACGCGAAATATTTGACTTTACATGAACCTTAATATAAAATTTCAATATATAGTAGTATATTCAATATATGTGTGACAATACTCCCCCCCACGTTCAAAATCGCGCGCCTCAAGTGATATATTACAAACCAAATTCAATACATTTTCACATAAACCACAAAATAAATGCTATGTGAATATAACAGGTCAATATCCGTAGAAGACGTCACTATCTCCATTCAAATTTTTCTCCACCTTTGATTGGCTCATTTCGGTAGCACTCAATTTCTTCTACTATGATTCAACGTTGCCTGGGAACAATTAGTTTGACGTGGACCTACTCTGCTGGTTTAGTCAGGTTTGAGTTGGCTTGGCTGGACCAGATACGGTATGACCCAAACATACTGAACAAACTGTATTTGGCATAGATCTGCCAGCAGGGACTTGGCATGGCTTGGTCCAGTTGGACTTCAGTTTGGCTCTGCTTTCCTGTATTTAGCATATATCTGGACTTGGCATGGATTTACGGGACACTGGCATTGCCTCAGCTTTACTAGACAACAAGGAGCTTGGTATGGTAGAACTTGGATTTGCGTGGTACGGTTGGACTGCATTTTTCTTGGTCTGACTAGACATCACCGAGCTTGGCATGGCAGGACTTGACTTGATTCTGTCTTATTGCATGTGAAAAAGCCCAACACGACCTGGCTGTGGAAACGATTCACCCAGGGATTTTCTTGGAATGGTACAAGATTGACGACTCTTCTGCGTTCCTTACAAAAAGTACAGTTCCTATAATACAAAACGTACTGGGTTGACTGAATGCTCTGTTAGCTTGGATATAAATAGCTTCTTCAAATTTCCTTCTGAACCAGTGTTCTGCTCTATGTAGTACTCCCGCAATCTTCCATTCAATTTAGTGATGTTATCTCCATATGTGCTCCGCGATACCGGATTTTGACGTCTCACTTCGCTGCGTAAAGCGTTTGTGTTCCTCTAGTCTCACCGCCAGTGGTCTCTTGGTCTCACCGATATACGAAGAACCGCATTCGCATGGGACCTCGTAACAATAATTCTTGTTCTAGGTGGTGTGATTTTCTGGTTTGGTTTCTGTGAGAAAACCCCTTAACGTAATTCCGGATCTGAAGGAGCCTTCAATATTGTACTGGTTCCTGATCCTTCCAACATTTTCAGAAATTCCTTTTATGTACGAAAGGTGGACTACTAGTCCCGGTTGTACTTCTTCAGTTGGGTTGGAGTTAGTGGCTTGTCTTCCAACATTTTCTCCGGATATCCTTCCATGTAAATGTTGACAACGACTGGGGATAGGGAGAACCTCATCAGAAGTCCGTCCATTTGGTCGAAGAAGCGGCCTTTCTCCTGGAAATAGGCATTATGGAGACAGATTTCTAGCAGTTCTGATATTGCTCGGATTGGTGAATCAGCTCTCTCGTGTAGTTGGTGGTCACCCTCTTATTTCTTCTTGATCATTTCGACAGATTCCTTTATGGGCACGTTAGTGTATAGGCTTTCTACATCAGAGCTGATGAAACGATCCTCAGGTTGTTAGTTGATGTCTTCAATGATGTTTACAAAATATCCAGAGTTCTTCACGTAGGAGAAACTTTTTCCTTGTAAGGGGTCCAGAATGGGCAGGAGCAATTTGGCCAAATTGTAGGTTGGCGAGTGTCTGGAACTGGCATAATTTGTAGATAATGTATGTATAACTTCTTCTAAATAGGTTTGTATTTTAAGGTGGCAGCAAAATATAACCTTTGTGGCGTAGGTTCAGGTTATTAATATCAACTACAATGTACAGTGTACAATGAACATGAAACGTTCTACCAATTTTTATATACCTACTTATGGAAAATGTATGTCATTTCATGATCTCTGTACAGTATGCTATTGTACAACTTGCGAACTGTTTCTGGTTACTGGGAGTGTAGAAAATTGTTAGCAATCAAAAACTTATTGAACTATTATTTTTTGTGTAGATCCGTTCTTGAAGAAACCCTTTCCGCACTAAAAATATAATTATCCAGATGTAAAGCTTGAGAGAGATTTTAGTTTGTGTTTCTCAGTGGATGAAAAAAAATTATCTAATCCTACAATCCTAAAATTCCTTCCCTTCCGCTGAATGATACGACCATGGAAAAAGAGATTATCAGGAGGCTCGTATAATTGATGGAACAGTTTTATGATTGAAGCGCGGCATTAATTTTATAGGCTCCAGATTTCATCTGATTTCTTTGATAGCATTAATTTGTGAAGATGTCAAAAAGCTCAGGCGCGAGATAATCTGAATGGAGACTTAAATTTGATCATTGACTCGTACATGGAAGGTTTCTATAGAGTAAGTAAACCGTACATGATTAAATGTTAAATATTTCATTTATACTAATGTGTAGCACGATACCAAACTAGATTTGAGGAATCGCTGCCTTGAAAAATAATATAACTGGAACCGACTGAAACAAGGAATTCCTACGCCATACTCAGCTATGATAATTTATCAATACATTGATTATCACAACACAACTGGAGAAAACTGTAGTAGATAGAGCTGTCCCAAAGCACAGTGCTTAGTGATCGTGACTGCACTATTGTGCTGATAAGCACTGTGCTCCCAAGCACTTTTTTGGCCCAGTGCTTAGTGCATCGAAACATTCAACGAAAAAGCTTACTGCTTAATAATCCCTTAAATGGCTCAAGATCACTGAGCACAAAGCTTTTGAATAAAAATTAATCTTGTCGAAACATGAAGTCGCGGCACATGATACCAGGCGGAAATTTGTCGCGATGAGTAACTGCGTTTGGAAAATTATTGTTTTGAAAATAATATCCAATTTTGGATGTGAACAAGTCTATCTAAAAAAATAACTGAATTATACTTCTCGTTTTCAAACTACATTGACGTTTTGGAGACCAAATCTGCATCCGTTAACAAAATCTTCAATTTTTTTTAACCTATCGAGTCAAATAGGTATTTCTTCAACGAAAGTCAAAAGAAATCTTTCAAAATTTTCGTTATAGACCGTCAGATAACGATAGATTTTGCTGACTCATTTTCTCTCTTCTGGGATTTTAACCACTGGAAATTATGTCAGTGTTGAGCCCAAAAATTGAAAATTTAGCGATCGGACGTGTGCTAGGCATATAGATTAGTATATTGTGCAACAAGTGAGAAAAGTGCTAATTTCTCACGAGTTTGAAAAAGTTGCGGCACGAGCGCAAGCGAGTGCTGCAATTCAAACGAGTGTGAAATTGTATTTCTGCTCGTGTTACACACTATACTTTTTCTAAAACACCCTTTTTGCTAAAAATATTACTATACTAAAAGACGGAATGAAATGTCAGTGACTCATTCTTATATTTTCCTCTTGAAGTTGAAGGTAGTAAATTCAATGACAATGAATTAACTTGTTCTCTTAGTTCTGGCGGAGCATTTTCAATTTCAGAACTGTCGCTATCCATTTTAGTTCAATCTCATTAAAAAATGACGGGTCAAGAATATTTTACGAATATTTTATGCTTGACGTTTGTTGACATTCAAATGATTCGATAGATGTTGCTCCGTTGCCTAGCAATGGATATTGTGTATGTGGGTATTTGAGACAGCAGTAGTGATGTCTATGATTTTTGCTCAGAATATTATGAATTTGTACAATTTCCCTCATATTATATAAACCAATGGACTTTGTCTATTCATTCTTGAAGTTGCCTGATCGAATATCCCTTCGAAATACAGAATTTTCAAAATATAATTTCACCTTGCTGTCACGAAAACTGTATTGCTTAGAAATTAGGTACTGAAAAATTTTGTCACAGAAATGTCACTTTGTGGCACAGAAATGTCACTTTGCGGCACATTAATGTCAAGTTTCAATTATTGTGAGAAATAATCATGTTTGCGAAAGTAAAACTAAGCAGAAAAGCATGTTTTGGAGTGTGGTTGTAGAAAAAATTCATTTTCCTTTTGCAGAAAAATTTTTTTTTTTTTTTATTTTCTCGTTTATGGCATTTCAACACATGAATAGGTATAACAATTTAATAGTGAAGAACCAACCGTAAGATTTGCACGTGCTTAAAGGGTTGAAATAGGGGCGCGAACTTGTGAAAAAATTGTTTGTTGCTGATGCATTTTCTCGCTTATGGCAATCAACAGAATGAAATTTAATATCGTTAGGAACCCGAAAAATGTTTCCCATAAACCGGTCAGCTGTTGAAGTATTTTTTCCGGACGGAAAATTTTGTGAAAATTTATTTCGTTTTCCGGCAAACTTTCTCGTGAACGAAATAATGTGCAATAGAAATTTATTAATGTAAAAGTCTGTTATATAAAAAGCCATAAGTCTAGTTCGTGTTTATCATACTATATGAAACTGGAAAACTTGCAGAAAAACACAGGAAATTTTGTTCTTTTTCTCGTTTATGGAAATTGGCATGTAGGAAGAAAAACTGATTTCAAGACTAGAAAAAAAAGTCGAAAACATGATTAGGATGTTTTATACAGTGAGGTCCTGAAGTAACGGATACATTAATTTTCTACGTTATCATTTTTTAAGAAAAATGTCGAGAGACACTCTGTGATATAAAAAATCACCCCTCCTGCACCCCTCTCAAGGAGACAGTCATTCACCCAAGTTTATTAATGGAGCAGGGGGTCTGTTGAAAACCCTTGAGATTCACCAATCCATTGAAGAACAGAATTTTTTGGGGTTTCAAATATTTTCAGAAATTCCAAGGAACCTATGTTATGGGTAGTTTTTAGAGAAACCGAAAATGATAATCAGAAGATCAGCCCATCTTAGGTCACAACGGTACTTGCAGTCCAGTGCTAGGACATGAGAGACTTGTGCACACATATCCAGTGTGATATGGTTCCTAGGATACGCAGGAACCAACATATTACATTTCCTTCTGTTCACCATTTGAATTGTACCGAAGACACTGCAATTCGATTTCAACCTATGGTCCAGAACTGCTTCTAATCTGGAAAAGAGTTCGATTTTTCATTTAGACATAGAAGCAATTTATTATTCTGGAACTTTCACTTCTAAAAGGTGAACTTGGCCTGAAGGACAGGCCACTATGAAAAAAAACGCGCCGGAAGCTCTGCATCTAAGGTGGTGGGGAAACGAACTAGTGTTTATTATATTCCTGCGCACACTGGCTTGCTGTGTTTACTTTCTTGTGAACTTTGATTCGCCACATCGTGTCACATAGTCACAATAAACAGGTAAAGGGCATAATCACATTATTTCAAAAATCTGATGTTCCGTCTTCAAATTCGAATGATCATCCGATTATGACACAGCAAGCCAGTAGGCGTGGGGGAATTACGCAGTTAAGATTTTTAACTTATAGAGGTTGACGCCAAATTGATTCAATTGTCTTTACAACCCCTATCACTTTGTCACAATAATGCCCATAACTATTTCTTTTCACTCTATAAAAAATTATTTAAAAAATTAATTATTTAGTTCCAATATTACTATCATACTTTCTACTTTTTTTATGTCCTAAGAATGAAGTTTGCAATGCATATGCCAAATCTCATGGCTAATTTCTCGCAGCAGAATTTTCAAATAGTTGTATTTATTTATGCAGTGTGACCCATTTAAAATGGAAGCACTCATATCAAACTTTAATTTTTCAACCGATTGGAACGATTTTTTTTTCAATAGGTAGACATTCAAAAGGTCCATCACGACACCAAATTTAATGAGTAATTCTTCATTTTCTGGGCCAACTGTTCTCATTTCTCAAGGTTAAAAATCTATTAGTATTTTTTTAGAAGAAATCTCACCAATCCACTGGATTCGCGACATTTTTAAATAGTTCTTGTTAAAAAATTGTTGAAACTCGTCCATCAATAAGAAAGTTATAAAAAATAAAAAAAAATTTAAAAATATGCCGGTTAATTAACCCACCAATTCAATTTCAGAACTCTTATCAAAATTTGGAATACACCAAGAAGTCTCGAAATATTACTGGTCAGAATTTCATCAACATCTATTCATAAATAAGAAAATTACATGATAACAAAATTTGAAAAATATGTCGATGGATTTTCATGAAAGTATCATTTTATTTAATGCTTTTTCATTATTATTTATCAATAGATTTTGATGAAATTCTGATCAGTGATATTTTGAGACTCCCTGAATCCAGTGGTGTATTCTGAATTTTGGATAAGAGTAGAAATTGAAATGGTGGGTTGATTAAACGGCATATTTTTTAAATTTAATTCTCCCATAAATTTTTTATCGATAGACTAATTTTAACAAAATTCCAAAATTTACCATTTGAAAATGTCACAATTCCAGTGGTGTAGTCTGATTTCTTCTCAAAAAATTGCTAATAAATTTTTCAGTTTTTTACCTGGAAATAAAAAAGAATAGTTGGCCCTGAAAATGAAGATTCATTCATGAAATTTGGTGTCCCAGTGGACTTTTTGATTATTTACCTAATGAAAAAAAATCATTCCAATCGGTTGAAAAAAGTATGATTTATAAGGGTGCTTCCATTTTAAATGGGCCACACTGTATAAAACATCGATATCATGTTTCCGACTTTTGGATTTTTTTTCTGGTCTTGAAATACTATTTTCTTCTCACATGCCAATTCCCATCAACGAGAAAATGAAAAAATTTCCACAAATTTTCCTACAACTTTACAACTTATGGCTTTTCTTGAGGAACATGCAAAGCTTATGGGAATTTTATTATGATGTTAATCCATCAACAGAATCATATGGTTTAAATGCCATAAACGAGAAAGTTTGCAGGAAAACAAAAAAAAATTCACAAAATTTTCCTTCCGGAAAATATACTTCAACAGCTGACCGGCTTATGGGAATTTTTTTTCGGTTTCCTATATTAAATTTCATTCTGTTGATTGCCATAAGCGAGAAAATGCATCAGCAACCAACTATTTTTTCACAAGATCGCGCCCCTATTTCAACCCTTTAAGCACGTGCAAACCTTCCTTATGGCTTTGGTTTTTCACTATTAGATTGTTATACCTATTCATGTGTTAAAATGCCATAAACGAGAAAAGGAAAAAAAAACTATTTTTTTCTGCAAAAGGAAAATGAATTTTCTATATGCCTAGCACACCTCCGATCGCTGAATTTTCATTTTTTGGGCTCAACACTGACATAATTTCCAGTGGTTATAATCCCAGAAGAGAGAAACTGAGTCAGCAAAATCTGTCGTTATCTGACGGTCTATTAGGTTGACATTATTTGTAAGTTCAGTACAGAGGATGTGTGGCGTATCAACCACCATTCTGTTATTCCTCACTTCTTCTCTATGCAGAGGTATCTACGTGCGGCCCATTCAGACGCAAAAAAATTATGTCAAGAATACCGCAAAATCAAACATCAAATGAATTCAATTCAATTTATTTATTTATATTTCTTACATTACAGGCATGACTACAATAGAATACCAAAAAGTAGATGATTATGTTGGGTTTACCTAAGCTAAGGAAAGCTTAAGTTTTATTTTCATCATAATTCGTTATATTTAATTGCCTAAAAACTGATATCTCAATTCTCTTATAAATGGTAGCCTGTGATTTTATTCCAGCATGTCTTTTAATTTTTTTTTATTCATATGCGTCTGTATACATATACCCTCAATGAGAGAATTTGATGGTGACGACTTTTGAGTAAGTGAAAGGAGGTTTATTTTCACTTATTATTCCACGAGAGGTTTGTATTTTATCGGGTAAATTTGGGTTGTTCAATGAGGAACTGTTGCCTAGCAATTAGACGACAAAAACTCTCAACTATTAAAAACGCAACACCGAAGGTGGGGCGTTCTTAGGTTGACAGTTTTTCGAGTCAAATTGCTAAATAAAACAGTTTAGAATTTGAACAAAACAAATTTACCTGATTTCAATACAAACATCGAATGTATTCGGTAGGACAATTTTTTTAATAAGAATTTCAGAAACATTTCAATGCAAACTTTATTAATGAAACATTAAAATAATTCGAACGCTAAAATGTGATATAATTTCTTTTGAAGACCTTCCGGTTCATTTTTGTCATATAATCTGGCCATTGCAAATACTTCAGATTTATTGACAGCTGATGAACAAGATTTTATCTTTTCGGGTTGTGCTTGTAGGATTTCACGTTCAGCATTACGTGCAGCTCGTGATGAATCAAACTGAACGTCGGTGAAAGGGTCAAATACAATATTGAATTTGTTATAATATTTACTTTTAAGCATTTGAGTCTTCTCCATTACCATTTTGCATTTTAAATGACCGATCTTGCAATATTACATTAAATTTTTCGATGGAAGTATTTTATATCTTTTTGCATCGCAAAACGTAGAAAATTGTGTCCAGATTGATGATTGCGTAGCAACTGTATTAGTAGGCACACAGGAATTAACAATTTGACTATTTTCGGCGTTCGTAGATTCACCGAATCGACTCATTGTAAGTGCTTAGAAATTCAATAAGTTGTTGACAAACATTTCAAACTATTTATTTTGGCAATCATCACCGCTATAATTGATCAACAAATGATTAGGTGAGAAAACCACTATTGTCCAAGATCCCAGGGCTGTCAGACATTAATTATTTTTAAACGAATGAAATGTGTACGATTGAGTAGTGTTAGTATGTACTATGTTCGCATGCCTACCTGCTAGCTTGACCAGATGACCATTCTTCAGATATTAGGAAATCAAGGTACGTAAAAACACTACTCACTTAGTTGAATTATCAGTCTACAGATATATTTCTTTAACCCATGGTGGGTTAGTGGACAGAGTAACTAGCTACCACCCCGGAACTCCGAGTTCAAATCTCGTCTACATCAATTTATTTATTTTTTACCCAGCAGACGCATCACACTAGGGTTAGCCATCTCGGTTGGAAACGGCATCGACTCTGGGAGGATTTTTGTTCCAGAAGAAATTTAAAAGAAAATAGAATTTTGATAAATAAAAGATTTTGTTAAGATTTCCTTATAAGTAAAATCCCAGGGCATTCAGACATAAGTTATTTTTGAAGAGATGAAGACTTAAGGTTCCGTCAAACCAAAGCGGGAACGCGGGAGCGGGAACGGAACTTTGGAACCGTGCGAATTGCTAAAAAAACAGTACACGTAGTAAACCATATATATTTCGTTGCTTGTATGCTTTTCGGAATACGAATAATCACACCGGTATGTCCCACTATATAATTTAGTCTCGGATTCATCTCGTTCCCGCGTTGGGTTGAGAAAACCTTTAGATTCTGAGTGGTGTCTCATGTACTTTAAATACCTGCGTGCTTGTGGAGTTCGCTCTGCGATACCTGGGCAGCTACCAGGTGAGAAAGGTAACTAAAAATAAGAGTTACTTAACTTAAATTTGTATGGCTGATTTTTATATGTATTTTGTAGAATATCACTCTGAAGCAATTTCAAAAGTGTCAGACGCTTTCCATAGACCAGAACTTTTGTCAGACGCTTTAAAGCTCCACAAATTACTTCAGAGTGCTATTTTACAAAATATACATAAAAATCAGCAACATAAATTTAAGTTAAGTAACTCTTATTTTTAGTAACCTTTCTCACCTAATACCTGTCCAGGTGTCACAGAGCGAACTCCACAAGCACGCAGGTATTAAAAGTACATGAGACACCACTCAGAACCTAAGTCTTCATCTTTTTAAAAATAAGTTATGTCTGAAGGCCCTGGGATTTTACTTATAAGGAAACCTTAACAAAATCTTTTATTTACCAAAATTCTGTTTTCTTTTTTATTCGTCTGCTGCTTTTTGTTTTTCGAAAAAAAAATTGGTGGAATCGAGATTTGATCTCGGAGCTCCGGGGTGGTAGCTAGTTACTCTGTTCACTAACCCACCATGGGTTACAGAAATAAATCTGTAGGCTGGCAATTCCACTAAGTGCGTAGTGTTTTTGCGTACCTTGATTCCCTAATATCTGAAGAATGGTCATCTGGACAAGCTAGCAGGTAGGCATGCAAACATAGTACATACTAACACTACTCAATCGTACATATTTCGTTCATTTAAAAATAAGTAACGTCTGATGGCCCTGGGATCTTGCTCTACTAGTGCATTTGTCGCTGTAAAAGTGGCGGCTTACTTTTGCCGCTGTCAAAGTGACATTGCACTGTGGCAGATACGATTTTTTATAAATTGTCTGTGAAATATTGTTAGGAATATATTCATATTTGTGATCACCAGGTTTTTTTACTCCTCTTTTAAGGCGTTTCATATTAAATTTAAACTTGAGTGAACTTGGGAGCATTTTAAATAATATAGGGCAATAGAGAAATATTTCATTATGTGTGTGAGTTTTTTTTAAATGGAATATCAAGTTCTATTAGATTCATGGTGTTTCTGAAGTGACAAGCTACTCCAAATAAGAAATATCGAATTCAGTCTACATTTTGTATTTACGTGTGGAAAAATCACGTTTTATGTTGGTCTGTTATCTGAATCTCATGAAAGTCAAGATTTGAATGTTTCCAATAATATTTCACTCTTTCGTCTCGAATTTAACATAAACTTGACGTGTCTTTCCGATTTTTCTGGAACAGAGATATCAATGATGGAAAGTTTCTAAATCGACACCCTGTATATTATTTTAAATATGATTCTCCAGATTTGATTCTGTATTCAGAGCCAATCAGTGCTTCTACTTGCGACATTTCTGTGGTTGTTCTTATGCCAACGGTTACATTGTAACATTTTTTTATCTACAAAAATTGGGTGAATGACCCTTCTTTGTCAGTTTTGCTTAGTCGTGTTCATCATTTGTCGAATTCACGGTAGCCAATGCTTCATTAGAGTACATAAACTTCTATTTGATGAGATTTTCAGACAAAAAATTGAGTATACTAGCGAAAAATATGTTTTATGTATCTAATGATGAAACCCGACCACATAATAGTAATCTTTTCTTTCGCTTCTTAAGATCCCAAAAGATGAACCAATAATCGGTTTTGAACGTTGCTAACGTTATTAATCTGATTAGTTTCTCGAAGATACAATCAGTTTTCGGGTGAGGCAGGGAATTGCGTTCCAATCCTGGATACAGGATGGCCACTTACAACACGGAGGAAAGAATCACTCTTCCCAAGCGACTGTTTGATTATGACTTGTAAAATCTTTTATACTGTATGGGACAATTCTCCAACTAACTCACCACAAATAAAATGATCTTGTTACAATTAGTTATCAGTTACTTTCAGTTACTTAGTGACTAGCTTGCCTTGAATTGATGATTAGCTTATGGTAAGTTAGTGACCCCTAAGTAATAGTATTCAACTAACTTATGACCAAAGGACAACTGAGTTCTATTAGTGAACAGTGAGCTCCCAGTAGATTAGCAAATATTCCCATGGAAGTGGTAGTGAGTCAGTGATGTAATTGAATAGATTATTTATGAAAAGGTATCAGATATCCCACAGCAAAATGGAAATATATTTTTGACCATTGAATGACTAGATTTGGGTAATGATCTGAAATGTCTAGATAGCTTTCAGTGAGTACCAAATGTCTCAAAACTATTACACAAAATGAGTGAAAGAAGAGTATTTTTTGATTTGATTTCGAGATATCCAACATCCTTTGACAGCTGTTTCTGAAAAAGTAAACTTTTTAATTGTTTTATTCACGATGTTATTTTGTTCACCTTATATATGTTGTGGATATAGGAATTCAATTACTTTTATGTATTGTATTGACACTGTCATTCAAATGTTTTTTCTCGAAAGTTTTTATTCAGTTCTTGGGCTTGAATTAATCATTTCTCAAGTTGTTTCAATTGGTTGAGCCCAGATCATTGCTAAGAAAGTGGAAGGAGACTCTAGAAAAACTACGAAACGTCAGAAATTGGGCGGAATGGAAATTCCAGATTAAGGTGATCCTGAAAGCTTCAGATATCTTCGAGGTCGTAATAGGAGAAATCCAGAAACCTGTCAAATAGAGAAGGAGTTTCAGAGCAGCAGGAGAGAGAGAGAGAGAGCGGCACCAGAGAGAGCTGACAAAATGGAACAAATCCGAATCCAAAGCAAAGAAAGTTATAGTAACATCTATAGAGAATAGTATATTCTGAAACAAGGTTAGAATGAAAATTCGATGCGAGTGGAAAGTCCCGAGCGCGAGCCGAAGGCGAGCGTGAGGAACAACGAGCATCACGAATTTTCATTCTAACCGAGTAGCAGGCTATAATCCACGATCAAAGATAGGAAACGTGACAGCAATAATTTTGACTCTTACTCAAATTTTGCCACTACGATGACAATCAACTGCGTCAAGGCTAATGTTATTATTGCTAACCAGTGTGAGAATATTATTCTATCACAAGAGAGAGAGAATGTAAATACACTTAAATTGCATGGGGGCAGAGGTGTTGCAGAATATTTCTTCAATCTCAAGAGAGAGAATTCCAGCATTCTGTAATCAAATTTGATTTCAGAATTGGAAAATTCTGTGAAGATCGTGGAGAAACAAGTATTACAACACATCGTATGCTGCGAAACATCCAAAGACATGTGGGACAAGTTACATAGAGTATTTGAACAAAAATCCGAGGCTAGTCTGCATTTGGTTCAGAAGCAATTCTACAGTTATTCAAAATCTGAAGAAGACGATATGGCCACACACAAATCTAAGTTAAAATCGCTCCGAGATCAATTAAAACATCTGGGAGAACCTCTACCTGAATCCATGATGATGACAAAAGTATTGATGACGCTACCACCGGAGCAATTCACGTTGGCATACATTTATACAACAATCTACCTGAAAGAATAAAGAAAATATACAGGGTGGGTCAAGGTCGATGGTATCTTGGACGTTTACGGAGAACGGGAGATAGGATCATTCTGAAAATTTGGTTTCTCAAGTAGTTTCTCTTGGTCTATCGATCTAAAATATTATCAGCAATGCAGCGTTGCCGCTCATACCAGAAAGTAGCAGCATCTTTGTTATTTCAAATGGGTCACCCTGTATATTACCCCATTTTTGAACTTGTCATTCCTTTCTGATTATTTCTGCCCATACTCCCCTATATCTATCTCTAACGGTTTTTGTGATATTGGTTATTTTCCATATTTTTTATCCAAAACATAGCTCGAATTGAATGTTTATTTCTGCGGTATTTGAATTCTTAGGAAGTGGCAATTTTGTGTTTAGTTCATCAGGATCATGTACATTGATTCTGTATAGAGAAGTTTGTTCTGCGTTATACAGGGTCGTTCAAAATTCATGATCTTACTGCTAGATACGAAAAGGGTTGAAAGTGCGTTTTTTTTTAAAGGAACATCCTGTATATTATGAAATATCCTGAAAGATGACTGAATTCCCTCCGAATTGATATATCATGTTCCTATACCTAAATAGCCAGAATTCCGAGATAATAACAATTTTCACTTGTAATCTCCCAAGTGCTTGAATTATTGCCGAAAATTTTTCGAGTACATGAATTTTCTTTGAAATATATATAAATTTACGGCAATTTATTCAAACACGAGGGGATTCGGTAAGAAAATTTCACACTGAGAAATGAAAATCATCCAACAATTCATAAGAAATAACTAACGATGGTTTCACCTGAACTATTTATATCCACTGAAATATTGATATGTAAAATACTTAACAAAATTTTCATCAATAAATGTTTGACATGTGACATGTGACATTTGACATGTGACAAGTTGATATTTTGCTTTAATGTACAAATGGAGGTCTAGTTTTCATATGAAAGGAGATAATTATGTATTTACTAGATATTTGGAATGTGTCTCAAAATATTTTCTCCACGATTATTGCGGCCTATGAGTCGCTAGGTCGATGGTTCAATCCACGATAGGAACATAACTTTTTTATTTTTATTGTTCCAAATTTAAACACATTTATTGATAAAAATTTTGTTAAGTATTTTACATACCAATATTTCAGTGGTTATAAATAGTTCAGGTGAAACCATCGTTAGTTATTTCTAATGAATTGTTGGATGATTTTCATTTCTCGGTGTGAAATTTTCTTACCGAATCCCCCTCGTGCTTGAATTATTTGCCGTAAATTTATGGCCGTAAATTTATGGCCGTATTTTCTTTGAAAATTCATGTACCTACCCCAAAAATTTCCTGCAATAATTCAAGCACTTGGGAGATTACAAGTGATAATTGCTATTATCTCGGAATTCTGGCTATTTAAGTATAGGAACATGATATATCAATTCGAAGGGAATTTAGTCATCTTTCAGGATATTTCATAATATACAGGATGTTCCATTTAAAAAAACGTTTTTGTATCTAGCAGTAAGATCATGAATTTTGAACGACCCTGTATAACGCAGAACAAACTTCTCTATACAGAATCAATGTACATGATCTTGATGGACTAAACAAAAAATTGCAACTTCCTAAGAATCCAAATACCGCAGAAATAAACATTCAATTCGAGCTATGTTTTGGATAAAAAATATGGAAAATAACCAATATCTCAAAAACCGTTGGAGATAGGTATAGGGAAGTATGAGACAGAAATAATCAGAAAAGAATGACAAGTTCAAAAATGCAGTAATATACAGGGTGACCCATTCGAAATAACAGAGATGCTGCTACTTTCTGGCATAAGCGGCAACGCTGCATTGCTGAAAATATTTTAGATCGATAGACCAAGAGCAACTACTTGAGAAACCAAATTTTCAGAATGATTCTCTGTACCGTTCTCCGTAAACGTCTAAGGTGCCATCGACCGTGACCCACCCTGTATAGTCCAAAAAAATTCAATAGCAAAATTAAGAAATATGTCATGGCCAATGAATTTTCGAAGTAATAATCTGTTCATCTCTTAACAACAATTAAATATTCATTTTATATTGATTTAGATATTGTTTTGAGCTCAGCTACAATTTTTTTTGTAAAATTTGTATTTACGAAACTCCCAGGTTCTCGAAGAAAACCCCTCAAAAGCAGAGCTTGTGCGAGCAAGGGAAATCCGGGACCTACAGTTTAAATAAAAGTGGATTCCGAACCACTTCAGCTCAGTGACACACGACCGGGGATCGAACCTGGGTGGAAGCCAAACGCTCTAACACCTCGACCACTTCGCTGTATTCCTTAATTGTTCAATTTCGACAAATTTTTATAATTATTTTAGCTAACATCCTGGCCGTCATGCACAAACCATTTGTTTTTTCAACAGTATTTACTATCATGTTGTTAATATGTATGAAATATAATTGAATAAAGAATTGAAAAAATTGAAAATAGGTATGACATCTCATCTGAGTCTTGAGACCATCTTGACACCACTATCAATTTGAGTGAAATTGAATTTATTACTAAATTTTTCTTTATTCTCATTTCTTTGCTTACAATCTTCCATGTATCTTTGGCATTGTTTTCGGACTCATTTCATATTTTTTTTTGCTCTCATAATATCGATTTGTACTTTCCTGAAAGAATGAATCCACCTCGAGTTTCACTCTGTCTAATTGCTGGAACATGATCAACTCAATGGGAACTATTCCAACGGTCGAAAGAAAATATATCAAATCAGTCCCAAGAGAAATCATAAGGGATATGTCACTCATTTCAGATCGACAAGTCAAACAAAGTTTTTCCGTTGCGGATTCTCAGATTGTGGTCAACAGTGTAGAATTGGTCTGGCACAGAGCCAACAGTTTGCCCACAAACTACGGTATTAGGACCTCCTGAAAAAAAGATTGATTACGTGGAAATACAAATACAATTGTGGAATCCCGCCAAGTCGACGAGATTCCTGCAACTGATTTATGAACCAGTTAAACATGAGGGTCAACTCTTGAAGTCACAAAAACGAATATTCCGTGGCTTCTTATGATATTCACTTTCAGTATCTGTAGTAAATTACTAAAATTCGTGAACTCATTCTCAGTGGGATAGATCTTAGTGGCTAGTTGAAAATAAGGATTTGCTAAGCTGTCAAAAACGGGAGGATGAATGTTGAGAATAATATTCCGCAATAATCATTGGGAAAACAAGATTGTGTTCACGAATACCGACAGTGATGACCTAAGCTGCACTTCAAAGTATAGTTTCAGATATTTTATAGTCACTGGTTCAATAGTGATTGCTGTTATTGGCATGTTATTTTTGGGATTTCAACCTTCCACATTCTGTAAATGAAAAAAAGAGTTAAATCAAGTAACTATATGGAAACATAGGAATACCTAATAATTTGCTCTGATAAGTTTTTGCGATCTTAACACTGTCTAGACTCCCCACATTTGTACGGCTTACCAATATTATACAAACCAGCACATAATTTGAGACCTATTGAGAGTTGAGTACATAGGTTCATCTAAGAGAAAAAAGAACTCCATTTCAAATAGGCAAGCCAAATATGAACATAATTCATAATTTTCTTTAATTTTTGGAATAATTTTCTTTAAAATTTTAGTTTTTGGTATTTTGGATCGGGTGGCATTAGCGGGTGAAGGAACTACTGAAGTAATAAATAACTGTGAATCATCGGCAAGAAGTCCTTTAGATGTCTCTTCTAAATGTACCGGAGAATCTAACGTGGATGTTCTTATTGCTGTCGGGTTAACTTTCGGTTCAAAAAATATATTTTCTTTCTCTGAATCATTCTCGTCTGACCATATGCTTAAATTTTCAATGGAAGATGGGAGAGAGGGTGCTGAAGAAGTATCATCATCTAAAATTTTATGAGATTAAGCTAATATTTCACCATCTGATGATACATTCTTCGTCCTCTGACTTTTTGTTCGCTTCTGGAACCAAAGCTAATATTTTTCTTCCCCTACAGCCGATATCTGAATCACGAGTCTGGAAAAAGACAAAATATATTAGAAATCCTATTCCGACTTTGTAGAAATCTCGAATTGCAGCACTCATAGCAATGTATCTCCTCAGATACAAACATTTGACAACATCGAAATACACTGACATTGGCAATGAGTTCAGAGAGATACGTGTACATATATAGACGTGTTATTACAACAAAAACTGAATTTGATAATTGAATAAGCCACTATCATACTGTAAATGACTATCACACAATAAAAACATGCAGTATTTTCATTTATAATAGCAAAAAACGACAAGACTTACCGCATTCTCACCAGCTGTATCCACACGTTGCGCCATTTTTATTTGCGTGACGAACAGTCTTGCCAATTTAACTTTATATGTACTAGGGTTTGTGTAGGAAGGTTTCTTCTTAGTGTTTCTGTTGAATACGACCGAGTTATTTCGTTGAAACTGGAACCGCGAAATTTTGATTCTATATGTATCTGTGTAGATACTTTGTCAAGAAAAGGGTTAATATACTTTATATACACATCCATTATACAAAAATTCCTACTTAAAATTGACTATTTGACCAAAATGACAGAAAAACTACTTCACACATATTTTATTTAGGATAGAAATTAACTGTTACATTCTAACAAAGCCTTATATTTATTAATATATTTCAAATCTAAATTAGTTTCAGTAATGGTTTATTTCAACTCATCGTTATGAAAATTTCAAATTTCTCTTGAACAAACAAAGAGTAGATGAATTTTTTATATTATCTGGCATTTTATTGAAACTATCGAGACCTTTGAAGAATAAAGAGTACATATTATTGCTACGTGACTTTTGTCCTTGCGATGTCGAAATTAGTATTCAACCTGGTATTATGATGATGTACTTCAGTATTTGTAATTGAAAGGTTATCAAAATGTGTTGGTTGCAATTTATTCATTATTTTGAATCTATGATATTGCCATAGTTGGATAAAAATTCATTTAGGAAACGCAAGCCATCACTATCTGCAAAGCATATCTTGTATAGATGTCATTCTGTTGCAGCGTCGTATTGTTCTCATTCCATGAGTCTGCATTTTTTGTAATTTGATCAATTTGTTCTGACTAAGGAGATATTGCAACTATAGCACGTTATTCTTGCACATATTGATAATGAAGATGACACTCCATTTGAAATATACGGTTTCTTTGACATTTTGCTTATAACATAGTCAGCATGTTCATGTAATAAAATTGTATTATCTATAACAAAGCCTAGATACTGATTTTTCAGACAATTTCTAGAGCATTTTCACTAATTTTGATTGGACTCTCTTCAATATTATCTTGTTTCTGTTCTGTCATGGTGATATTTAGTTTCAGTTCATTTGTATAAGCAAGATAAATTCAATATTTCTCAATGAGTAATTCATTTTTCCAACAGTCACTTGCAAGGTTCCATCGAAGGTATTGTTATGATATTGTTTTGTATAATTTAGTGTCACAAAAGATTTATGAGAAGTTGGAACTGAAGGAAATATAAAAAATGAACAAAATACCTGAATAGATACTTTACCTGAACTGGAACATTTTATTTAACATCCTGTACAGTCAAAACATCAGTACAATATACAAAAAGGGTAGCAGGAATGGTCTTGGTTAAATTTCACAGCGTTCCGAGTAATTGAAATCATCCCACGATGAAAAACCTGTGAGAGGATGAGAATAGAATTATTAACCCATACCAATAGTATTTGAAAGCAGTTTAGAAATTACAAGTTAGAAAAAAGTATCAAAATTTAAGATTATTAGGAAGAGTAAATTATAAACAATAAATACATCCTGTATAAGGAAACTTCAAACAGGAAATGATTTTGAATGATGACAGATGGGAAGAAAGATTTAAAAATGCATAGAAAAGGATAAGAAAAACTATTTTGAAAGTAATAATACAACAAGGAAATTTTATCAACAGTATAAATAGTTAAATAAGGAATTGTAAATAAATTTTCAATGTCATAGTTATTAGGGTGTAAAGTAGAATGTAAGAATTGGTATCTAGAAGTTTGTGCGCGATTGGAAAATGCTGATTGGAAGAGGTAATTGGACAGTAACGGTTGTTGATTAGAAAAATTGAGAAAAAAAAAAGAAACATTTTTGAGAAGAGAAGAGATACGAATTTTGAAACGGGAAGAATAATAGTTTTAAGTAAAGTGCGCTAAAGAAAAAGTAGCCTAAGCAGAAAGAACGAGTATAATTGCCAATTGAAAGAAAAGAGAAGTAACTTACCTGCACAAATAATAATATCCAGAAGAGAAGACCAACTGTGAACATCCACCAAAACAAGGTACCATCCATTTAATGTAGTCATTTGAGACAAATTTCCAAATCAAAAACAATATCAGTGATTGAAATTATTTCCAAAACAAGTTTACCATAACCTAACCTCGAACCATAGACAATGAAATTCATCCTTTGCTGACATCATAGAACATTTTGAAAGAAATTGAGTACGTTATTTGAATAAAATAGTAATAGATTATAGTTTTGTGTTAAGAGGGTATTACATTAATTTTAAGGTAGGTTTCTCCTAGCATCAGGGTATATTTAGCATAAAAAAAATTAGAAATTTTCTTGTTGTGGTCCGATTTCGGATTTTACATTTCATTATCAGACGTTATCATATTTTTGTCATTTTCATTTTGAAGAGTTTCACATATTTGAATAAAAGAAGATTTGAGAATTTAAAATCCACATAGTATATTTTTATTTATTTTGAATTTGCATACAAAGTTATAACAAAATTGACATCAAGAAGTAGCCCAAACTGGAATCCTCCTGAGACTGAGATCATCTCATGTTCCTGGAACCGACTGAGCTACAAAATAAACAGGTTAATAGTATATATCAATTTATCATCTGCAATCTCCATGTACATTATCATTATTATTTGAATGAATTAAAAGAAGTAAGGGTCCCTATACTGCCTTGCGGTACCCCAAGATCAGTTTCTATCACTTGTGAGTAGCATGAATCAATTTTTGTTATTTGACTTTCAAAACTGAGCTAGTTTTTCCCCAATTCAACACTTAATCACCAATAACATAATATTTGAGTTTTGGATTCACACATTTCTATCGATTGTTTCGAAACCCCTCTTCAAATCCAAGAATGTACCAACAATATAATCATCATCATCAATTGTCTGTTTCCAGTTTGTTATCGTATACTGTAGGGCAGATTCACAAGAATGTTTTTTCTGAAGCCTGACTGACAACCTGAGAAGATTCATCGAAGTATTTGATGACTTGCTGCTATATTGCTAATTCCAATTATTTTTTGATGCAGTGCACTGCACCAAAAATCAATCAAAACTTCCTACATTCCTTATGTGTTGTCCTACTCGGAAAAAAATTAATAGTAGCAAGTAAAATTTGCATACCACCGAGTGAAAATTTGCATACTATATGGGACAAGTACACGCTTTATTAGCCATTAGAAAAATTAGATTCCTGAATTTGATCTCTTGCTGTTATTGATGTAATTTTAGGAACGCAATGAACCTAACGATATTAAACTCTTTACTAGAAGCAAAATTTTTATTTTATAAGCCTCAATTTACGTTTTATTTGCAGTAGGTGCTCAGTTTGATAAATACTAGTGACAAGTAGATTTACCATTGATGAAGAATGATTTACTCTCAAATAACTCATATACTTAGATCTACTAAAAAATATATTAGTTGCTACTATACAGTATTCTACTGCAGCAACATTTTCAGACTATAACAGTAATTTAAGTTTACTTGGCCTTATCAAATGACTCACTTGTGGGTAGTTTATTATTGTCTTACCTTTAATAGCTTTCATTCCATCTTTGGTATCAGGATACAACGGACTCATTTGAAATATCCACTTGCCCTCAGTATAGAGTTATTAATTCTTCAAAGAAGGATCATTTGTTTTTTATAAAGCCTTATTTTCAACACATTCGTTTCATTCTTGAATTTGAAATGATATGAAAGGTTCGGTTGCAACAAGGTAGCAATGATTCAGTTTAAACTATGAAAAAACGTACTTGCATGGCAAATACAGGCTAGCAAAATACACTACTCAAGCAAAACTGGAGAAAGAGATTACAGTTCCATGACATTTTTTCGTGAACTATGAGTCCATGTGGAAAGAAGTATAAAACATTTTGACGGTTCTTTTTAACAAATCATCGCCTCTGGCCATACCCTTACTGGATCACCCACTACAGCCTGTTTCTTAATTAAAAATTTCGGAACTTTGTTGAATTTGTTTGTATTCAACACTATGAATGCTAATGCTAATGTCTTTCCTTATTATGATCATAACAAACCCAAGTTATGCATAACATGATGTAGATTTAGAACGTTCTGAAAATTGGAAATAAAAGATGCCTAATGAAGAAATGAAATAAAAATATGTACATTTTTAATATTTTTATTGAAACAAAACTGTTGTTCAGTTTTTTGGGAAAATTATCCTGATTCTATTATACATAAAATTTCTATATTCTAGAAATGTTAGGTAATAATCCACATTCTACATACCAACAAGTAAAATACATAAATCAAACTAACACTATTCACACAACTCACAACAGTAATAATAGTATAATTCCGGCACACGAAGTAACACGCCCACATACAACTACTAACTCAAATGCTGGAATTGGAATGAGGCCAGTTTTGCGAAAACGTTGATGATCAGTGCAACGGTTACTACCGATTGATCCCGAACTGGTCGCATATCAACAAGTAGGTGAACAGTTTCATTATCGTAGGAACACCTAGCTCTATTGCAAATAAACTCTTGTATTATGCCTGTAACATGAGTATCTGTTGTTATGATATACATTTCAGAAATACAAAGTAGATAAACATGAATATACACTTTTCCAGCGCTAGTAAAATATTGACCTGCCATTATACAAAGTGAATTATCTAATGTTCAAAGCACTTGCCAAATTCGAATTGAAATATTGTAATTCAACATGGCGGGGTGTTTAGGTGACAAAACAAGAACTGAATTGAAAATGCGTGGATTTGTTTTTCTGCTCGAAATTGATACGCAAACCTAACGTGAGCAGCTAACCTAGCTTGCGAGACACGAAGATGCGTGAATTAGTTTTTCGCTCGCAATTTACACACAAACCTAACCTGAGCAAGCTAACCTACCCAAACGAACAGCTGCATACAAACCGAGCTGAGAATGCGTAAATTACTAGCCAACCATATCTGACTTGACTAGCACCTTACCTAGGCATAATAACAATAAAATAATGTTATAATATAACGACTATTTACCAAAAATTAAGAGGGATCAGCTGTGGAGCAGCCATATTTTTTCATAGTTGGAATCTAATGAACATGCTTAGTAGATTCCAATAAAGAAACAAACTCAAGAAAGAAGAAATAACCTCACTTTTCTGTTTGCTTCCGTGCCTTTTGTGAATGAGGAGCGTTTTTCGGAGTTTTTCCTATTTCTGCCAAGTTTTTACTAATTTTGTTGTGCAAGAGTGACAGATCTTAGTGACACATTATTAATAAAAAAGCACTGTTGCATTGTCATTATAATTACAGTAAGATATTGGAATATTATTGTATTAAATACATTTCTTTCGCTCCTGAAATTCGGAGGAATCTACTCTAAAAGTTCTTTCGGTTTAAAAAGGTCCTGAATGTGATGACAAATTTTTCTTGGGTGAATTGGAACACCAAATGATTTTCTAACTTGGCAACGATCTACCCAAACTACACTGATGACGATCATGCGCACAATCGTAAACGGGTCACATACGCGGCATGCTTTTCGCCGAGAAAATTGGCAGGATTAGCATTCTAGAGTAAGTATATAATATACAGTGCTACGCTAAATTATGGAACAAATTCATTATTTCTGAATATAAAGATATATCGGAAAAATCCTCGGACAGGTCGATTTTCTTTTCCGATGGGCCAATTTTTTAACATCACTCAAAATATATAGGGTTATCCGCATTTGAGGAAAAGCGACTTTGGTGATATGTTTGAATGAGACACCCAGTATATTTGTCCATATTTGGTTAGGGATCGTCATTACAAATCCAGTGATACCAAGTTTGATGGGATTATGTCAAACAGCTGCGGAGATATGGCCAAAAAACTTCTCCATATACCCAATGAGTGCGACAGAGACTTTTCACCTTCTGCATCGTGTGGAGTCTCGCAGTCATACTCATTAGACATACGAGGAAGTTTTTTGGCCATATCTCTTCAGCCGTTTGACATAATCCTATCAAACTTGGTATCACTGGATTTGTAATGACGATCCCCAACCAAATATGGAAAAATATACTGGGTGTCCATTTTAAAAATATCACTAAAATCATTTTTACTCAATTGCGAATAACCCTATATGTTTTGGGTGGGGTTCAAAAATTGGTCCATCGGAAATGAAAATCGACCTGTCCGAGGATTTTTCCGAAATATCTTTACATTCAGAAATAATGAATTTGTTCCATAATTTAGCGTCGCACTGTATATTTCTATGGTATTATATTATGTCGTGTTTGATTGCAAATTCAAAAGTGGAAAACACAAACAATTGATTTGAATAACCAATAACGACACTTCGCGATTTTACGAATATGTACAAAATTGATTTCTATCTCGATTCACCTAATACCGACGATATAAATGCATATAGGGAGAGCTATACACACAATAATTTCGAATAACTCATCGAACTTTGATGCCGCATAAGAGAAAACTCGTTCAACTGTAGCCCGTATATAAAACTCCAGACAATACAGTCAAATATTTGCCGACCTGATTAAATGTAAAACACGCCGTTTCTCCTTTGTTTTCGAAATATCAGTAATCTGTATTGATTAGTGCGTGGAGCAAGTTCGGTGGCAAATGAAAAGTTATTCGACAGTTGTTAATAAAATGATTCGTATGCTACGTATCGAAAAGTGATGGCCTATGAGAGTTCTCAGACTCCGAAATGAGCCTTTTCGGTTTCATTCCCCTTTTTTTTGTTCATTGAAAGTGGCTGAATCCTCGATAAATCTCCATTTGTAGGCATTTCTATGAGACTGGTTCATGCCCAACAATTCTCTCGTGTTAGCGGCACCGTTTCGAAATCGTTGTTGACATTTTGATTAGGGTTGTTTTCGATTCTGTACAGGATTTATTTTTTCAGCGATACAGGGTTGATTGAAACAGACTGAAGTTGGGTACCTATGCATATGGACAGATTAGAAATCACTTCAATTGGAACTTGGAATTTTGTAGGTACAAATTTTCTACTTTTTCTGTCATGTCGCCGAAATGAAGAAAATAACCTTATACTTTCATAACGTAGCTGACTTTTTCACAATATGATTATATATCTACGTTTCTGAAACTCAAAAAACCCTACCTATGCCAGTAAGGGTGGATTTAGTCAACTTTAGCACAAGCATTAACATAAACATAACGGTAACATCACAGGTTTTTAGCATAAACTTAACATTGTTGTATAAATGGCGCCATTTGATATAACAGATTCAACTTTTGCTTTTAACATATATTTAACTACAATTTTAAAATGATGTTGACTAAATGCACCTTAAGATGGTGTTGAAGAGAAACCATGCATTTTGAAAAGGCAGAATTTAGGACCCCGCACGGTTCTTATGGAAAACGGGTCCCAGTCAAATTGGCTGAAAATTCAGTATAATGTGGTTTATGATATCCTGATCGAATGTCTCTATGGACACAACGAGATCTAATAAACAGTTTTTGAGATACAGGGTGTCGAACATGAAGAGGAAGCGTTGTTTAGAAAATCAATAATGTGGAGATTATTTTGTAACAAACAGTTGGGGATGATGATTGCAATCTCAATATTGTCGACATGAGTTATGATGAATTGTTCTAAGACTCTGTATACAGAGTTATGAATGATTACGTAATGTTTGTGTAATTCTTTGAACAAAATCAGTCAAACGCAAAAGCTCGTAGACCTGTAATATAGATGAATATTATTTGATTTTGATATTGGGTGATCTGAGGGTCACCATAATTTTCCATTTTAAATGTATTTTTTTAATTTTTTCAGTACCATGTACAAAGGTATCGACACTTCCGGGCACCAGAATTACAAGTGGATAAATATCGATCTAGTGCATTTTATTATTCAGTAAGCGTTTATAATATGTATTCAAATTAATTGTCACTCAAACTACTCTCGTTGTATATTCTCGTCAGATTTATTGCTACATCTTTGTAAGAATGACAAGATTCCTCATCTTGTGATCGGTCAATGTTATGTTAACCAATTATTATTATTTAATGGACGGTTCTAAAATATATCCTTTCCTATCTGAATGATGTGCACATGATTTGATCCTTTCGGGAATGTAGCTCCATATTCGACAGATAATAAAGATCTTCATCGCCGGTACATACCATGTGAGTCACTAATTATTAGTCATTTTGGGCATTTGTTCCATCTTGTACAGCATTCACTCATCCTGAGCCTTTTAGCTGATGTAACACTTTCAATATTATTATTTTAAACTTCAACAGTTTGCTTTAGATAATTGCCAAAATTCCAAATCAGCATAAATGTACAGGGAGTTTTACTATAATAAATAAATTTTATTTGTCTTGTAATTGCCTGTATGTATAATCTGAATGAATATTTATATTCAATATATTGAGTTTGAAGGTGAATATATTATAATTATTCGATTTAACTTTTTTTATACTTTAACTTTTATTATACTTGATAATAAAGCCGGTCGTCACATTCAATGAATCACCATGTATTCGAATCAATGTATCGCCGGTGTCCAGCCTTGATTCAATACTCTTCACAGAAAATGAGAATATGAAGCGCACGGTGTTACCAGGTGCGGTTTTACTACATTTGATCGAATCTAAGACATCCTGTATAATAGTAACCTTAGATCACCCTATATCAAAATTGAATGATATATACATAGTCTGCAAATTTACGAGCTCTTGCGTTTGACTGATTTTGTTCAAAGAATTACATAAAAAATATTATTAATTCCCCTCCCTGCATACGGAGTCTTAGAACTTTTCGTTATAACCCGTGTCGACAATATTAAGATTGCAATTATTATCCTTAAATGTTTGTAGTGAAATAATCGCCACATTATTGATTTTCCTTAGTCAAGTAACAACGCTGCTTCTTAATGTTTGACACCCTGTATCCTAAAAACTGTCCATTAGATCTCATTGTGCCCATAAAGACATTTGATCAGGACTTCATAAACCGCATTGTACTGAATTTTCAGCTAATTCGACTTGGACCCATTTTCCATAAGAACCGTGCTGGGTACTTTATGTGACTCATTTCTTCGAAATAACCGCGAAATTTTTCACGGTATTGCGCTAGCGCCCACCTTTTGAGCAATTCTTTGATCATTCTAGTAAGGGGTCAAGTGATGCACTGAGTGATATAGTAGGCCTAAAAACTTTGTAATTTCAAACACTAGGTTCCTCTACCAGCAGAGCTAGTCAAATCTATGGACCCTCCCATTTCTTAGTTAAGAGAGATACCAAAAAAAGTTCGATTGAAAGTTGAACTTTGCACCATTTTGTGAATTCGAATATGTTTTGAATGTGCCACAGGTGAAGATTGGAGAAGTAACGTCATCGGCATTTTTTTCAAATGGAACCATATGTCATATTTACTATCGCTGGAAAGCTTGTTTTTTTCTCATTTCAGTAGTACTAATATTATTTCATCTCTCTCGATAGGTACAGCGTTGTTTCGTATTTTGGTGTCCACCTCTGCAATTCATTTATCAATTGTTTAGTTAGTTAAAAACAATTCTCAATCGGTAAATATGGCCAGGTAGATATTTCAATTATTTGCTACATTGACAGTTATTTCATTAAAAAATCTCATAATTTCATTGGATTTATTTCAATTTTTAATACTTAAAATTATCACAAGCATCGTAAGTGAATTTTTTTAATGAAACAGCTGTCGTGTGTAACAGATCTCAAGCCAATCCCCTGTAGAATCATTCAATCATTCAATTAGATGCAAGATAACGTCAATCTGATTTTGGTATTCCAGATGCACAGAAGATTTCAATTGATTAGTCACCAAATGTCAGCTGGCAAGCCAGATGGAAATTATGATTGTCTCAGTAATTTATAGACTATAAAAGTCATTAGGATATATCTTTAGGTGTAATAATAGTATATTCTGTAACAAGGTTAGAATGAAAATTCGATGCGAGTGGAAAGTTCCGAGCGCGAGCCGAAGGCGAGCGTGAGGAACCACGAGCATCACGAATTTTCATTCTAACCGAGTAGCAGACTATAATTTATCCACGATCAAAGATAGGAAACGTGACAGCAATAATTTTGACACTTACTCAAATTTTGCCACTACGATGACAATCAACTGCGTCAAGGCTAATGTTATTATTGCTAACCAGTGTGAGAATATCATTCTATCACAAAAGAGAGAATGTGATCACATTTAAATTGCATGGAGGCAGAGGTGTTGCAGAATATTTCTTCAATCTCAAGAGAGAGAATTCCAGCATTCTGTAATCAAATTTGATTTCAGAATTGGCAATTCTGTGATGATCGTGGAGAAATATAATTACAATACGCGCTTCTTGACACATAACGATAATGAAACTCGATGTGAGCTCATTCAAATCAACGTGGAACCGATTAACATCATGAAATATATGATAAAACGACTATTAGAGTGTTATTAATAGCCGTAAACAATGTCGCCATTGTTCAAGTTTATGGCTCATCAATATAAGATATACAGCTACTCGAAAATATAAAATGACCGGTCGCGATGGTCAATTCTCAGTTCGCAACTCAGATTCTACAGTTCGCGATGTTCAATTCTTAGTTGCGGTTAAGAATCAACCATTCATAGAGTTTGTGGCACTTATCCAAAGTTCGTCATGTTTAGTCCCGAGTAAGAGAGTTTTTAGTTAAAGTTCAGGAACAACAATCAGAATCGACAGTTCGTGATATCCATTTTCGTGTGTCTAATTAAAAGTAGCAGTGTGCTAGTCGTTAAGAGACAGACTCAGTATTGCCAAATATTCGTTGGGAAGTCTGCTACGAATCAGCAATTGTAGTTGAATCCACTAGTTTTTCGAGCAAGTAAATACTCCATTTTCATCAAGACTCGAAAGTACGTTTCAAAAGTCATGATGATAGTTCCCGAATTCTCGGTTATGCCATGAATTTCCCTTGCCTGTCATTGAAAACCAATGTGTATCTTCGTTTTCCAACAAGTATAAGATTCCTCCTTGCCACGCGTCGGTATTAACAGATGAAAGAGGGCATTAACCTCAAGATGTTTCTCTTATGTAAGTGATATTCCATAAATTACCCTCTCAATTCAGTTGACATTCTGGTCTGCCGTAGAAATTTCAAAGTTATGTTACCCTTGTGTTGAACAGTTTTTTTTGTCACATTGTTTTACGGTTCAATGAATCAATTATGTATTCGTTCTTGAACACTTTTGAGAACTATAACTGAAGATTTTTTTTATTAGTGAAGAAAAGCAGAATTTAGACCACAATATTTTCTTATGTCACTATAATGTACTGGGTTGTGCGAAACGAATTTTCAGTCAAACAGTTGTCGATTTATTTTTAGAATCAATAAGAAATTTACTTGATTATTGTTCATCAATTATATACATTTGATGTTTTGAGTCTCGCATATTATTTCAGAAAACTTATAAATTAATACAGTGTATTGTGAACCTTAATTTATAGCTGATGCAGCTAATTTTTTTCTTATTCCAAATGAATTTAATTATGGCTTACTGTGGTCAAAAATCGTATATGTCCATTTTTTTAGATCGAATTGAATTAATACTAAGTATAGATTTTCTGAGTTTTTTTACTGTCCTGAATTACCAAGCATTATAAACGTGAGTACCTTACAATCTATTGAATCATTACTTAGCCGCTCGGGTATTGGTTCTGATGCTGAGACTTTGTCAGTGCTTTCATTTTGACATCAGGGCAGCCTCTTGGCGAAATAAATGTGCGCTGTTCCGTCTTAGTATCGTTAGGTATGTCGTGCTCTACAGGGTGCTACAGATGTAGCACATGAAAATGTTTCTATAAAAACTTACTCCAGTGTCTGAATCAAATTACCGTATCGCTTGAAATATCCAACTGGCTACGTTCCCCGGTTAAGAAATTTGAACAAATTACGCAATACGCAAGTGAATTACAGAGGTGGAGACAAAAATACGAAACACGCTGTACCTATCGAGAGAGTTGAAATAATATTAGTACTGCTGAAATGTGAAAAACTTCTTTTATTGCGATACTAAACATGACATATGATTCCATTTAAAAGAAATGCCGATGACGTAACTTCTCCACCAATGGCAGATCTAAATTTCATGGAAAGGTACAAAGTGGAATACTCTTCAACTTTCATCCGAACTTTTTTTCGACAACCCTTATATTAACTGAGAAAAATAGCCGGGTCCATATATTTACCTAATGCCTAAGGGGCACCCTCAAACTAGAAGTGATAGTAGGTAGATCTTCACAAATAATGCCAGTTGTAGTTTCTCAGAACGTAGTCTTTAATCCAATGCCTTGGTGAGAACAGGTGTGCACAGTGGGCAGACACAATCAAACTAAGAACGTAGTCGCAAAGAACAGAAAGTGGAAAGCTGGGACTAATAACAGAACAGCTCAACGTAGTGGATTTGGTAAAATGCAGATATCCAAGCAAACGGATAGGAAAAGAGAGGAGGAACACCGTAGAATAAACAGTACGACACCTGATTACATCAGTGGGGCCCAGTACCAATACTAACCTCTATCAAGTGGGAGGGTTCTTGTGGAAACCTTGGTGGTCTGTTTGCTGTCTGATAGCTAGTTCCAGCGGTTTCACCCATAAATATTATGGCATTATAAGCCCTGAAATACCTAACGAAAAAGGCCTGAGCATCATGAAGGAATGATCACACTGATGTGATTATCTGAACTTCGAAAAATTCTTTCGACAGCAGAAGAAAATTTCTTCCGAAATATACAGCGTCAATAATCGCAGAGAATATGAGTAGATATCTAGATATGAATTTTCACAAGAACCATCGATGATGAACAAAATAAATTCAAAGGAGTAGATTCAAATGAGGTCAGTTGCCAAAATGTCTCTTCAAAATCAAATTTGAACCGTAGTGTCACTCAGACACCCGTTAAAGTCAATCAGGTGACAGAACATACGGAACATCTGACGCGATCAGTAATGTCATGACTTCATGAATGCAGATGTCTTGGGATATATTTGATGAGAATCTGCGAAAAGCTGTTTCACACAATAAGCGAGAGAAAATGTAACGGTTCTGTATTCTAACCACAGAGCAATTAAGTTTCGGCCAAAAGTGTTTTTACCAAATAACGCTGTCATGGTGCAAAATACAAATTTTGCTGCAGTTTATTTTTCAATGATTTGGCATTGTCGTTGAGTTTATTGAGTAATTATCTGTTTTTTGAACAAGTTTCCTGTGAATTTCTTCATACCTAGAATATCAAAATTATGTGGGAGCGAAGCTATCAGCATTGTCTCGAAGATTCCCCCTCTATAGTGGTTGCACCGATTCCATTTTATCATCGACACTAAAGTGAGAGTGAAAAGCCAGGAAAATCCAATCGATTTGTGATCCTCTCTGAACTTGTTTAGTATTCGTTGGAAATTAAATGTTTCTAGGTAATTAACTTTGGCCGGGCCGCGACAATTCCCAACTTGGAATGGAAGTTAGTGACCCGAATAATTTTCTTTTCGACTTTCGATTTCAAATGTGACGTGATTGAATTCGATGAAAGTTGCCCCGGCATTTCCAAAGTCCACTGGGTGTTACGGATGAACAGAAGATGAGGAACAAGAGACACGAGTGCTATTAGTGACTTTGCATTATAATATTGTTTACTGCCACTTTGAAATTTCTTTTTGCTTATTTGAAACCGTGTGGGGAAGAGGTACTGGACTTTTGAATATTGGACTATTGAATATTAGTCCTCGGATCCGGTACCTATGAAAAAATATTATAACCTAACCGCTGAGATTTCGTATATCTGTTCTGTCAATTCAGACAAGTTTTTATTGTTGAGGAAATTACCGGTAGCTGGGCATTTTATTTTTAGAAGTCCCGCTAACTTACTATTCTTTTTTTTTATTTTTGAACAAATATATTGGGTATTTAGGCTCGTTCGACACCCCGAATTTGGAATAGCTTTGAAAACATGAAATGTATTATCTCGCAGCTAACTTTTACAGAATCGTTCAATGAAAATGCAGAAAATTCACTGGTGACATGGCCTGAAAAAATTGTTGGGGTATTTTAAGTGTCGAACGTCTTGCAGTCAAGGGTTTCGTGCAACCTCTAAATTCACTACCCCACATGCGATTTGAAATTTGTTCCCTGTATAACAATGTTCACAGCAGGTTTAACTATATTACCAACATTAATAATACGTATTTCTGGAAAAAAAAAGAAAAAACATGTAGCATCTTGAAAGTGTCTTGCATTCATTGATTATTTCTTAGTATCAAAAATTAATTAAATGGATGTAGATTTATTGGAATGAATTTTGGCATAAATTAATTAACATAGAATGGGAGTGCGAATTATGCAGAAACCATCCTGAAGAAATCTACCTCACCTCAATAAATCTGGATAAATAACATTTATTGACTTGAAATAGGAATCCTAATACACATGGTAAATAATTTACAATCTAACAACAATTTGCTTAAAAACCTTACAGGGCTGAAGTACATTAAGTACATATAAAAATAATATATGAATATATACAAGGAAATATACACTAATGGTGATATAAATTAACACAAATGACGATACATATAAATGAAATTACATTAAATCAAATCAAGCCCCTTTATGGGTATATTTTAGTAATTCTTTCCTGAACGTTTCAAATAATGAAATCGATTTCAATGAATTGGGCAAATCATTAAATTGGACAAAGCCCTTGAAAAATATGGTGCTCATTGAACTTCTGTAGTTTATTCTAATTATATGAAGATTGTTGCTGTTTCGAGTCGAATAATTATGGATATCTTCATTGAAGGTAATTGTAGATTGCAGATGTGTTGGGGTCATTGAATTTAGCATTTTATAAATAAAAATCATAGAAAAGTAGTAAAATCTTTGAGATACTGAAAGCCAATGTAGAGTGAATAACATTGTAGAAATCGAAATAGACCTACTACATTTCAAAATTATCCTCATTCCTTGGTTCTGCAATTTTTGCAATTGCAGAACTGTTGAAGGAGAATAAAATGAAAGCACAGTGTTCAAAGTGCGGTTGAAGAAGGGTTCTGTAAACAGTGATTTTCGTATCAGTGGAAAAGTTATTGGATATTCTTGTGAAGAAATTGTTTTTTTTTAATATTTTATTTTTTATATATTCAAAATGATCATCAATGATCAGTTGAAAGCCAAGATATTCAACTGATGTAACTATTTCGATACGTTCATTTTCTACTATTATATTTATGTCTGTATTTATTTTATTGAATTTGAATTTACTGGTTATGATCATAGCTTTAGTTGTTGTTACATTCAATTTCATTTTATCAGTTTCGAGATATAATTCAACATCATGCAATACTCTATTAATTTTTTCAATTTCTTGTTCTAAATCAGTTCCATTGCAGGTCAGTAAAGTATCATCTGCAAATAGGTTGATGAACTCACAATCAATGTACAAATTGATAAATACAATATAAATAAAAAGGGACCAAGAACACTTCCTTGAGGTACCCCTGTATCATTTCTTGATAAGACGAAAAATATTCGTTTATCCGTACTTTTTGTTTTCTGTTTGACAAGTAATCATTGAACCACTCATAAACTTTTTCTTCGATTCCATACCTCCAAAGTTTTTGTAGCAAAATATTTCTATACATACGTAGTTTCAAAGGCCCGTTTCATATCTAAAAATACAACTACAACATATTTATTTTGGCCTATAGGTATCATTAGTAAATTTATTCATCGAAAACTGTAATGCTGTTTTGCATGGATGCTTCTTTCTAAATCCAGATTGAATAACAAATAAGATGTGTTTTTTCTACGAATTGAATTAACTGGTTGTATACTAATAATTCTAGAACTTTATCGGTGGTAGGGTATTTATCGGCCTAAATTCACATGCCTTAATAGTGTTTGTTAATTTTTGTATAGGGATAACTGTACCTTTTTTAAGTGATTCCGGTAATTGACCTTCTTGGAGCGAAGTATTGATTAAATTAAGAATTGCGTGACCTGCTGTCTCAAATACATTTTTTAAGATTTTTGAGTTTAAAATTAATATTAATATTTAAATGAATTGGTTGTCGAATATTATATCACTAATATTCAAGAAAGTATATTAATCTTCGTTGGAGCAATATCGGTTGAGTAATTGTCACCAATTTCAATTAAACAATATTTTCTACGTATTGTTTCCAACATCTAGAATGAATCTTGCAATTTCAATATTCCCCTCATATCGATTCTAGGGATAAAACACAATACTGCAATTCAAAGATTGATATCACGTTGGTTGAATATTATTTCACTCATGTTAGAGAAATCATATCAACTTGCATTGGATCAATATAAGTTGAATAATTTTCAATAAATCATATATAAAATAATATGTTGTTTCCAATATCTACAATTAATTTCGAATTTCACAATATTCCTCTCATGTCAATTCTAGGACGAGAAACCAAAATTATATATCCAAGTTAGATAACACATTGGTTAAATTTTATTTCACTAATATTCCAGAAATTATATCAACCTATATTGGATAAAAAAAATTCCAAATTTTTTCAAAAATATCGATAAAACAATATTGTCTGTATATTTTTTCCATCTTCTAAAATAGATGATGAAATCGCAATTTTCTTCTTACATGGATTCTAGTGCTTAGAATCAATATTGCATATCCTAGTTTGGTAGTGAATTGTTTGGGTATTATTTATCCAATTTTCAACAAATCATATCAACCTTCATTGTTTGAAATTGGCACGACAACCTCAGGCCAATATTGATGAGATAATATTAATACAATATTCGAAGAAAAAAAAACTACCATAATTAATGAAATTTGAGTAGATGCCGAATGTTCATGAACAATATTGAAATAAGTTATGATCAAAACTTGGTAAGAAACCGCCAGGTGGATATACAGAATTCAGTTGGAACATAAGGAACTGTATCAAATGCTTCTTGTTTTTGAAACATTTTACCCAGTGGTTAGGATGACCAAATGGTGACACCTTGATTGAAGGAGAACTGTGGTTGTAAAGGTAGAAATATTTTCAATTTGAATATTCTACCACTATGATATTGAAGCAATATTACAAAATATTATTCATATTATTCATGTTCAGGCGATATTGAGATGTTCACATTTTTTTTACCAACATAACATTTGAATATTTGAATATTTTGCTAATATTTTCATGATATTGTACCAATATTATTTCAATATGAGTGTGCCACTGCGATATACCAATATCGAATAATGTTTCAAGGCCAATACTGCTTCGAGAATATTTCGACATTATTATTTCAAAAATGTACAAGTTTTTACAAAATATCATACCAATATTCAAGAAATGTAGGTGTGCTACTAGGAAAGCAAAACATCCCCAGGAAGTCCAGATTCGACACCCTTATTTTTTCTGCTCCTGTTCTTTGGCTGGGACCCCACATTGTTTTGCATATATAGTAGTTTATATCGTCAATTGATCTCAAAGTGAGATCAAGGAGTAAGCAAATCAAAACACTGACATCTCTCCAGATGTCGACAACCCTCTTGAGAATCGCTACAAACCAGCATTCAAAGAGTCGATTCACAAATTTCCAACTCAGTTCAACTCATGAACTCAATGATTTTCGTACTTGCTGCCACCGCGGAAATCTTTTGAACATATACATAACAAAGCGGTAACTTGAATAACTCCAAACTGAACAATGCAGCTCTCTTTAGTATTCATTCTTCAGATGTGGGAGATGAAGTATTCAGAAATAACTCCATGGTAATTAAAGTTTTTTGAAGATCTATTAGTGTAATGAGAGTAGCTCAACAATCAGGTAATTTATTTTCGTTTCTTCAAATTTTCATGTCTGTTTAGTTTTTCAGATCTCAATTGTTTGACTAGTATTTTACTGTGGAAGAATATACATATGATGCTGATGATCAGGACGACGATTTAGATATTCAATATCAAGATTGGATGATGAATTGTCTAATTCCAACGACGATGACAATGAAGATTATAAGCCAAAATAATCAGAAACTATTGAGAAATCCATATTTTTCAAATAATTTTATAGGATTAATTCTCAAGAAATAATTGATAGAAGAAATTGCTGTCATTTAATTAATTTATTGATGCTTTATCGAGATTTTGACATTTTATTCAAAAAATTGAAGTTTACTTGAGTTTATTAAAACAGCTTGTTTTTCTTAAGTTGATCTGTAATTATTTTCCTGATTTTTTTTATTTTCTGCTGATTTTTGTTCTTAACTATTAATTATTAAATGATATGAGTGAACTGTGAGAGAAATAAAGGTCAATATAATACTGATACACGTCTCACTCACTCCCATGCGCGTGGATAGTGCCCTTGTGCTCCTACCCACAGGGACATTGAAATTGGGTTTAGGGGATGATTGGCACCTTGGATCGGTCTGCCTTCTTATAAAACGTTTAAAAATAGTTGTCTGGCTAACATACATGAAAATAGAGCTTCAAAATTTACGTGAGATTGAATAATTATTTTGAGAGCTTTAAAGCGTCTGCAAAGTAATACCGCCTATGAAAAGTGTCTGGGAGTTTTCAAGACTTATTTTTATCACATATGTAAAAATCAGCTAGGAGAATTCAAGTAGGTTTAGTAATGTTTTTACGTACCTTGATCACCTGATACCTGGAAAATGGCCGTCTGGCCAAGCTAGCAGGTAGATCATAGTACATACTAAGATTACTCAATCGTACACATTTCGTTCGTCTCGGGCCCTGGGATCTTGGACTATAGTATTATTTGGTTGAACTGTCGAAGTGCTCTTCTCGACGTAGCAACTGAAACTTCAGTTAGACTTTATCCAGACCGCTGAAGATAACTGCCGCAGATGGAGTCGAAATGTTTGGATATCTTTTGAGACTACGACAAAACCAAGAAACCAATCCAGACATTGACGCCAGCCGTGGAATGTTTCGCTTTTCTAGTGGCACACCTGCATCAGTAGAATATTGGTATAATATTGTGAAAACATTGGCAAAATAATTGAACGTAATATTGGTGGGAAAAATAATGTTAACATTTCGCAATATTCGTCGAAGCAGTATTGGCCTTAAAACATTAATCGATATTGGAAGAATATCGCAGTAGCACACTCATATTGAAATAATATTGGTACAATGTTATGAAAATATTGTCAAAATATTCAAACATTATATTGGGGAGTACAAAAAAAGTGAACATCTCAATATCGTTTCATCATTTTATAAACAATACAGTTTGAATATTCTTGAAGCAATATTTACCACAACACACTTGGTGATATCGCTTCAATATCTTTGGTTATATGGGTGGAATATTCAAAATGAAAATGTTGCTCGAAATGTTTGGTGAAATATTCGAAGAATTGTAAACTTCTACAATCACAGTCCTCCTTCATTTGAGGTGTCACCATTTGGTCATCCTAACCAAGGGTAAAATATTTCGAAAATAAGTTTTGAGGAGCATTTGATATATTTTCTCGTGTTTCAGCTGAGTTCTGTTTGTAAACCACCGAGTGGTGTCTTACCAAGTTTATTTATTTCAATATTGTTCATTGTTCTTTACTCAAATTTCAATAATTATAAAAGATGTTCCTTCTAGTATTGTATCAATATTATCAGTAGTAATACCACAAGTGATTGAATTTTCGCGATAAGTCTGTCGATTCAGTTCTGAACGAAACTGAATTGCTTCGAGAAAACACCACGGACGAGTGGTATTTTCTAGATACATTTCAGTTGAGTTCAGAAATAAAGAGATGAATTCAATCACGAGTGGAATTTTATTAGACTATTTAACGAAGCATTGAAAGTATTATTATAAACATAAACAATCAATTCATCATAACCATAATCAATCAAATATAACCACAAAAAATGTATTATAACTTATCACCGTACTCTTTGCTCAATTCAACATTATTATTATTATGAAGAATCGATTCACAAATCTCCAACGCAGTGCAACTCATGAACTTAATGTTTTTCGTACTTGCTCCCACCGCGGAAATCTTTCGAACAGATACATAACAGTAACTAAAATAACTCCAAACTGAACAATGCAGCTCCTTTTATTAGAGCTACTCTCATTACACTAATAGATCTTCGAAAAACTTTAATTACCATGGAGTTATTTCTCAAAACTTCATCTCCCACAGCTGAAGTATTCATACATTACAACGTGTGCTGAAGTATGCAACCCCATTAATATCACTCAACCTATAATTGGACATGACTCGGAGGAAGTGTGGAATTTCCAGTTTGAGAAACATCATTCAAGAACAAGAACAGCAGTTGCATTACCATTATTGAAAGTACAATGGAATAACAACATTATTTTTGAAGTTCCTCAAGCAGTGACAGATCTGCCTTTTCCGAATATTGAATCCAATAAGAAGAATTTTTAATTTCTCAGTTTTATTTATTATATAAAAAATCATTGTTTTTTTTTTTTCATAAAACCGTAAAACTATTTTTTTCCCAAATGAGGTTCCACTTAATGAATGATATCATAAAAACTGAACAGCACGTTGTTCACGAAAGAGTAAATTTAATTATGTCAAATTTTGTTTCCAAATAAACGTATTATTTTAAAAAAATAGCATGTTTGTACTGTTTGATGAAACTTGGTATATATTCATGGAATTGCAAAAGAAATAAATAGCAATTTTTACTGGAAACGACAGACAGGTGACAAATGTTTATCCCATTTTTCATTTAATTAACTCAAAAGCGTTATATAGTAACGCTCGTGGTGCATTCAAGATTTTATTTTTTACGAAAAAATTATCTTAAACGACGTTGTTTACTTCATAAATTTCTTCTCATAGTATTTACTGCGTTCTGATCGGCAACTGAGCACAAGTGAGCTTTTATGCAATTGCCATGGAAACAAAGAAGAGGTTGCTAAGGGTTGTTTATTTGATAAAATGACGCTGCATTTTTGTAAGAATTGACAAACTTGTTACTGGAGGAAACTTAAAATTGTTGTGTTCATAATGATTATGGAGATCCCACAGAATGTGGCGCTCGAAGCTGAAGAAGCGTTAGGAAATTTACTGCCTGTGATATCCAAACACTTATACGAGGAGTATGACCATTTTTTGAAATGTAAAGATAAAACAGAGTGAATACCGTAAATGGAAGTGTCTTAATGGCATACTTCCAGGAACTGGTGAGTTTACCTCATGAAAACTATTAATATTTTTCATTTGTTTTACATTATTTCAGTCTGAAATATACCGGGTGACCACGGGGTGAGGTACGCCCCCCAATTTTTCTATAGTTTTGAAGATACAGGTTTCAAATTTGGCACGTCGATATATTACTCAAATACGCATATTTTGACTCCATAACCGAAAATTCACCACTTCCGGTTTAACCGGAAGTGACCCCAAACTTTTTTTTTCAAATGACACCCTGTACAATTTTTTTCATTATCAGGAAGAACACGCAATTTGTGATAACACTGTTCTCCAAAATTGAAAATCGGTTGAAAAATGGCGGAGATACAGTTGATTGTTCAATCGAACAAAGTTGGCCATGAACATCAAACTCAAATCATCACAACTGACGAACGGCGTCAGCATTTACGAGAGGAAGGTTCGAGGTAAGATACAGCTGAAAATTGAGCTTCCCATGTAATTGCAGCAACCATATTTCCCATCAATTATCAAACATTTCCTCAAAACGGATTAGTACCCATAAAGAAAGGCTCACAACTGCCATTTCTCAAATAGCAACATACTCTTTTCACATTGTTATGTTGAAAGATGATGAATTATCAGATTACTCGAATGAAAAGATTTGAAGAATTCCGAAAGGAACCAGAAATACAATATAAGTGTTCCCAAAATTGAATGTTCTTCAACGAAGGCGGCTTTGAACATAAGAAAGCTAAACAAAAAAGCATATTTTGTCAACAAAGTGACAATTTGTTCTACTCATTCAATACAAGAGAATTGTAACTTGTTGAAAAACATTCCGATGGAGCGAAAATTTACTAGAAATGAAAAAGTAGATTTACTGCTAATTTATGGCGAGTGTAGAAAAAATGCAACTGCGGCTTGCATTCTTTACAGTGAACGATTCCCTCTCAGACAACGCCAACCAAGTAGAAACTATTTCGCACGTTTGGAAAGGCAATTCAGGATAGAACCAGATGACAATGTACATGATCAGGATAGTTTTATTATTGATGAAGAGACGGAAACTAATGCTTTGGCTGTTGTTTATGTAGATCCCACCATATCACTTCGACAAATCGAACATGAATTACCAGTTGGACGAGAATCAGCTCGAAAAATTCTAAAAAAACATGGGTTTAAGCCGTATAAATATCAGATACATCAGCGCCTTTACGAAAATGATCATCAAAGAAGGGTCCAATATTGCAATTGGCTACTTGAGAACCACATAAGGAACCCGAATATGACGAGAAACATTATATTTTCCGACGAATCAAGATTTACGAATCAAGATTTACGAATCTTGGTATGTTCAATAGAAACAACACCAGATACTGGGCAACTGAAAATCCCAGGCTCATAAGACAAGGGAATTTTCAGGAACGCTTTGGATTCAACGTGTGGATAGGTCTGATAGGAACTCGAATCATTGGGCCCATAATATTTGATGGTATGTTGAATGGGCAACGCTATTTGGGATTTCTACGAAACGAAATAGAAGGATTCATGGAGAATTTACCTCTCGACGTCTACCAAAATATGTATTTCCAGCAGGATGGTGCACCTCCCCATAATTCCCGAATAGTAACCAGTTACCTAGATGAAACATTCCCAAATCGATGGATTGGCACGAATGGTCCTACAAGATGGCCTCCGAGGTCACCGGACCTCACGCCACTGGATTTTTTCATATGGGGTTACCTGAAGAACAAGGTTTACTCTTCTAGTCCTACATCAAGGGAGGATTTGGAACATCGCCTTAGAGAAGCAATTGCAAGTATTACTCAAGCTCAGTTAAATGGAGTTATGGAAGCAATAGTGAGACGTGCAATTTTGTGCAGAGAACATAATGGAGAACATTTTGAACAGTACTTGTAAATCATTTTTTCATTACTTTGATTTCTGTTAGTGTAGTAAGTGACCAGAACCAATAAACAATTTACTTCATACCTTTTTTTTCGTTCAGAAATTAGTTGTATCAAATGTTAGAAATTGGAATAAATATCTAATACATTTTTTTTACTCTGCAGGTATATTCTTATGGTGGATTTATACAGCAGTTCCAATTCATGAGTTTTTAGTCACTAGTAAGAAGTCATAAGAATGTTCGTTAATTGAATATTTATTCCAACAACGATTTTAAAACTGCTGTATGAATCCACCATCAATTACGATTAGCATACGAGTAATGAGAAAAAAGTTCGCTCCATCGCCGTAGAATGTTTTTTCGACAACTCACAATGTTCCATTATTCAGAATGTACCTCAAATTTTCACTATTTTTTTTTTAAATATGAATTTTTGTTTAGCTTTCGTAGGTTCAAGCCGCCTCTGTTTAAGAATAGTCAATTTTGAGAACACTCATAATGAAACATCCCGTATCTTCGATTCCTTTCGGAATTCTTCAAATCTTTTCATTCGAATAATCTGATAATTCATCATCTTTCAACATAACAATGTGAAAAGAGTATGTTGCTATTTGAGAAATGGCAGTTGTGAGCCTTTCTTTATGGGTACTAATCCGTTTTGAGGAAATGTTTGATAATTGATGGGAAATATGGTTGCTGCAATTACATGGGAAGCTCAATTTTCAGCTGTATCTTACCTCGAACCTTCCTCTCGTAAATGCTGACGCCGTTCGTCAGTTGTGATGATTTGAGTTTGATGTTCATGGCCAACTTTGTTCGATTGAACAATCAACTGTATCTCCGCCATTTTTCAACCGATTTTCAATTTTGGAGAACAGTGTTATCACAAATTGCGTGTTCTTCCTGATAATGAAAAAAATTGTACAGGGTGTCATTTGAAAAAAAAAGTTTGGGGTCACTTCCGGTTAAACCGGAAGTGATGAATTCTCGGTTATGGAGTCAAAATATGCGTATTTGAGTAATATATCGACCTGCCAAATTTGAAACCTGTATCTTCAAAACTATAGAAAAATTGGGGGGCGTACCTCACCTCGTGGTCACCCGGTATAGTGCGAATAGTCTATGGACCAAATACTCACAGCTGAAATCAACATTGATTATTACAGAAAACATTAATATATCAGCATTCAGTCAACTGATAGCCTTTCTGAAAGTTAAATCAATTCCTAAGAAATCAAAGTTGTTGGAAGGTGGACAAGTATTACTTTTTATAAGAAAAGCTCCAGATGATACTTTTCTGCTACACAGTTGTTCTGGTAATGGGCGTATTTGGAGGCTTAGGACGTGATGAAATGGTCAAGATGACAATTGATGACATTGAAGACAGAGGAGCCGTTTTACTGATCAAGGTACCAAAAACCAAGACCTGCACCTCAAAAAGTTTCACCATTGTTGAAGAAAGCGAAATAGGAGCCTTGAACTTGGTTAAGAAGTTTATTGCTCTACGATCAGAAGGATGTAATCAACGTAGGTTTTTTGAACCTACAGAAATAAAAAATGCATCGAGTTACATGTAGGTAAAAATACTATAGAAAGTGTTACTTCTATCTATCATAGCGGAATACCTTACCTTGTTCAAGGTGGTGCTTCCTTTGAAACACTAAAATTACATGGGAAATGGAGTAGTATACGGTAGCGAAGAGCTATATTGAAGAAAGTATCTCCACGAAGAACAAAATTGCTACAATGATAGCCCAATCCGTTTCCGTTTCCGAAAAAATAAATGTTAACGTTCCGAACGAAACCGAACGCACATTGAGGAGTTCATCATCTTTCAACTCACAGAACTTCAAACTTGGTACTAATTTTTCAGGAACATTTGAAATTTGCAATTTCTTTTTGAGAGAAAATAATGAGTCCATTTTAATGTACAGTTATAAATAAAACTTTTCCGACTAAGTAATTTATTGAATTATAGAAAAAAATATTTAGCGGACGTTATGAATCATAATGCTCTCCATAACGCCATGGCGTGATATAGATTAAAACTAATCGTTCATTTATTAAATGTTTTAGATCCCACAAGATTTAAAACAGCGTTTTATTTACCACTTTAAATCCAATAACTCTCGCAGGAGTCTGTTTACATTTTCTTTTGGAACCAATATGATTCAATATGTTCAACCTCGTGACCATATTGATTTAAAGTGGTCGAATGGAATCCTAACCTCACAAATTCTGCCGGTTTTGTGGGTGAAGCGTGTAGTGCATGTCCATCTTTATTTGAATATGTAGGGTATATGTATAATCAGTTTTAATGAAGTTGTCCAAAGACCAAAAGTTATTTCTTCCAACCAAATTTACTAAATTCAAACCTTTAAACTTCATAATACTCTTAATGAACTCATTGAAAGGTAAAAATTATATGTTTGAATTTAATCTGGTATTATATTGAATGTATAGTCTTATGATAAAATAGTTTTTCTGACAGGTTTTAAAGAATACATCAAGGGTACTCCGTGAAACTGCATTGAAACTATTTTTCCCAGAACTGATTGTTTTAAAACCAACTTGCTATTTAATTCTAAAAGATTGCAAATTAGTTTTGAAATAACCAATGTTAAGAGTAACATAAAACCGGTATATGATCAATAGGACATTGAGAGCAAATATTCTTTTTATTTTGATTTAAGAGTTCTTCAAATTCTTTGTTTAAGAATAAATGGTCTTCAAAAACTTTTATTTATAACCATATATGTAATGCTGTCATTACTAACGTCACTGAAGGATGGAAACTGTCACATTACACACCTCTACTTCCTGACCTCACTTCCCGCCCTCACTTCCCGCCCCCATTTCCCGCCCTCATTTCATCTATTCTGGATAAATATTTTTTATATTTGAAAAATAGCACATTTTTTGACATATTTTATAATACCTATTTAATGGCAAACAATAAAAAACAACAATTAACCAAATTACAACATTATTCGCGAATTCAATATCCGACTTTATCTGACATTTATTGACTTTATCTGACATTTTTTATATTGGTGACAGTTGTATACTCCGTAGTCACGGTAACAATATATCTACTTGATTATTCTGAGAAAACCGCGTTCTTGGTAATTTGTCGTCAAATGTATGTTAAAGGTATGTTCAGAAAGAAACAGAGATTTATTAATTTTGATCAAAATATGATGGTTGTAAATAAAATATTATACAAACCTCGGTAGGAAGTTTCATTCCTGTCTCGAGATCATAGCTAACCTCGACGCTTTGCGTCTCGGTTAACTAACTAATCTCACGACAGGAATGAATCTCTTTCCACCTAGGTGTGTAATATACTATCAGTTAATCTTGAGGTTTCTTCAAATTCGAAGACGATTTATTGAACATAATTGATACCTACCTAAATGAATAGAAACTGTCTTAACCCAATAAACACACACACGTATCATATGGGTTTAAATATGGTAGTTGACGTTGAGGAAACGTGACTTTCGTAACCCAAATTCAACCAAACGTTGATTCTACCCATAAAGAACGTATATGATTCAACGCGTAACTTTTGCCACCACTATCAAACATGTCCTTATCGTGCTTTCACAACGTGTATTCAATTAGAACTGAAGACACATTACATAAACGTTGAATATGACACTATCAAATAACCCGAGGCTTTGGGAAACCTGTATTCTACGTTATGAAATTACGTATTTGATGCGTTGGATAAAGCATTCAATAACAACTTCATCTTTCACGTAACTTCGAGGCAACTATTTTGATTGCTTATTTTCCACCGTTGTTTCAACTGATAGAAAACATCCATCAGATGCGTTGAAAATCAATTGCTTCGTTTACTCTATGTCAACAGAACAAGTCTTCTTTGGACAACTTCAATGTTTATTCAACTAGACATATACATCGTAGCAAATACGTCACTGTAGCCACTAATATGAAACTTGTTCTTTTCGTGGTTTCTCAACGTTTATTCTACAAAACCGAGAAACGTTTCTTAGCGTTGATCATGACATTATTCAACAACCTGAAGCTTTGAGCAACCTATTTGTTACGTTTCAGTAACTCTGTTTTTCTACGTTTATTGAACGTTATTACTTTACGTGTTTGAACAGTTGAAAGAGGTATTTAATAACAACGTAACTTACGTAACTTCGAGACAACCATATAGATTAATTATTTTTCAACGTTGTTCCAACTGATAGAAAACATCCATCAGATACGTTGAAAATAAATTGCTTCGTTTACTTCATTTCTGCAGAATTAGTCTTCTTTGAACAACTTCAACGTTTATTCAACTATACATATACATTGTAACAAATACGTCACTGTAGCCACCATTATGAGCATTTGAGCAACCTATTTTTTACGTTTCAGTAACTCTGTTTTTCTACGTCAATTGAACGTTATGACTTTACGTGTTTGATCTGTTGAAGGAAGTATTTAATAACAACGTAACTTCGAGACAACCATTTTGATTGCTTATTTTTCAACGTTGTTTCAACTTATAGAAGACATCCATAATTTACATTGAAAATCAATTGCTTCGTTCTCTTGATTTCTGCAAAAATAGTCTTCTTTGGGGACCACGTCAACGTTTATTCAACTGGATGCACATCGCAACAAATATGGTACTGTAAACTCCATAATGAAATTTGTTCTCATCGTGGTTTTTCAACGTTTATTCAACAGAACTAAGAAACAATTCGTAAACGTTGAATGTGACACTATTCAACAACCCGAAGATTTTAGAAAATTATTTTCTACTTTTCAGTTTCCCTTTTGGTATGGAATTACGTGTTTGATATGTTGAAAGAAACATGAAATAACAACGTAACTTCGCGTAACATCGAGAAAACCATTTTGATTGTCTATTTTTCTAAGTTGTTTCAACTAATAGAATATTATATCCATGAGATACGTTGAAAATCAATAGCTTTGTTTACTTAATTTCCGCAAAACTATGGTCTTCTTTGGACCACTTCAACGTTAATTCAAGTGGATGCATCCATCGTAACAAATAGAACTAAGAAACTTTGCATAAACGTTAAAAAGGTCACTATTCAACAAACCGAAGTAACGCATACTATCTACTTTCATCTCCCATTTATTATTTGTCGTTGAAGATTCGAGGCCTATGATTTGAACTTTTTTTTGAACAAATAATATCTTACTCATCAGTCATTGAAAAACTTAATGAGTATTCTCGATTATTTCATAATTAACCACTCATTGGCAACGCTGTACGATGCACCGTCAGATGGCGTGATCACGTTGACGCTGAACGTTGATTGATGAACAGTTAGTTCTACCGCAGCCGCCATCGATAGTGTCCCGGCATTTCTTCTTTCTTAGGGTTATGTGTGCATGTGTCCGATTCAACCAGAGGATAATTTGGTAAGTACCTACCTACCTTGTTGATGAATTGTATATTGCACAAACTTCAAATGTTTCCTTATAATCTGTAATATTATATTTGGCACAGTCGTCTTAAGAAGGTTGTAAAGTCTGCATGGTTCTTTACAGCAATTAGTATCAGCGATTTATCTGATACAGTATCAATTCTGATGGTATAGAACTATGGAACCTCCCATACGTTATTCCAATTTGCTCAAATCTATATGTAGTAATTATATTTCAAAGCCGTAATTTGTAGTCGATAAATCTAATTGAGATACGTTGATAAAACGTGTATAAAAGGTAGATAATTAAACACGTTGGAAATAGGTGGATGAATAAACGTTGAGTTCAGGAAACGTTGATAAATGGTAGATATCAAACTAGTTGAACATGGACCTGGTGGACACAAGTATGTCGTGCATTCGAATAGATACTAGTTTGGTATGCAGATAAAATGACGTTCATCAGTGTATATAATATTTATATATTTATTATTTGTTAGGTCACAAGATTGAAGTCAATTGGTGGCACTTCTCCTGAAGATCACAGTAGAAGAATTTCTATATTCATTTCAACGAATGAGCTGGCTTGCCTCTACAACTGGAACGACAGATAAGAAGGCTTTCAAGGATATACATGTGATCCAACTCATTTATGGTGAGGTTATCACTCATGTGCCATATTCCATAATGATTATATTGAATGATTTTTGCAGTTGCTGTCAAGAAAGAGTTTGAAGCAACAGATCACATCCAAATAGCAGATACTACAAAAGACTGGTTATATTTTGCGAAGAAACATATGGATGACGCCATCAACTCTAAACAAAAAAATTATATTTTATTTATATTAATATATATTTCCTTCGATACATCCGATAAGCATAGGACATTTTGAATCTCGTGATGAAGTGATCTTTGAGTTACCCTCTGTCTGAATTTATACCAAAATAAAATAACAGTTATTACAAAAAAGTATGTTTTCAGCATTTCCAGTAAAAAAAGTTCATACGAAGAAAACCCAATATTTTTTTGGGAACCATGTTTTTTCTCTAATTGATCTAGAAGCAATGGATCACCCTGTATAGAGATTGAATACTGGTAACGTTTATTGAACGTACAGTAATTGCATTTTGTAACGTTTGTATAACGTTTCAGGGTGGTGATGACAAAGGTTGATTCATAGTAAAAATACTTACGTTGTTTCACCCCAGTTCAATTTACGTTGTTGTAACGTTTAAAATTGGTGGTAATATTGATTAAAAGATATTAATATTTCTCGTTGATTCAACCAAGAATATCAACGTTACCTAATTACTGGAAATCTACGTTTGATTTTGGTGGAATTCTATGATCATCATCAACGTTTAGAATTCGTATCTCAGCAACGTGACTTCGAAACGAAGATATATCGTTATGCTGCAGTAGAATATAACTGGATAAAAAACGTTGAAACCCCGTGAAAAGGCATAGTTACGTTGTAACCGAATTATAACGTTATATTTCAGTGGAATTTTCATTACAGTAAGAACGTGTAAATATCCTTGAATCAACGTGAAGAGGTAACGTTACTATAAAACCTGAATGAAACGTATTGCTTAACTACATTTTGCCGTTTTTTCAACGATGAATAATTGTAGCGTTACTTGAAAAATTCAACGTTTTATTCACGTATCTGTGTTTATCGGGAAAATTGTTACTTGGGTTCTAAACACTTATTCTCATATTGATTGACGTTCTTTTCGTCGTTTCCATGACTTACTGCAATACATTCCATGTGGTTTTCAATTATTTCCTCTAGCTGAAGCTGAACTGAAATAGTCCATTTTTACAATACATGGAATGTTAGCCACATCGATTTTCAATCTATTAACCATGTCACTGACAAGAGGCTCAAACTTTTCATCAATCACTCTGTTGTGGCATGTCATAAACTGTTTCACATGAATGGAAATTCCACCGAATCGCGTATTTTTCAATGGAAGTCAGGAGTTACGCCGATGTCTTTGATTTTTCCGAGGTTTCTGAGAACACGTAAGCCTCTGTCACAAGCTCTTGAGAACTGAGTGAAAGCTATGAATTATGTCATAAATAACTATTATGATACACGTTCGTAAAGCAGGACTCTTTTGTATGAGCGTGAAGTTTGTGGAATGAAGCAAGTTCAACAGAATACGCGAGTACAAAAAAACTCTTTATGAAAATGTATCTACGACAGTTATAATATAGACGTATTGTAGCAATTGTTTAATGTGAGTGAAATAGGACGAAAAATACTTTCTTTAAGAATAAAAGTGCGAATAAAAAACTTTTCGCATAGTTGATGATTTCACGTACAGGCTCTTGTTCTAAAAACTATAACTTAACGCGCTGTGAGCACCTTGGTTCACGCACAATAAAACGATTCAATGATAACAGGAGTGTTCTAGAGGGCTGATCAAAATCTTATGTTGTACAGAACTTCAAGAGGTGAAAGAGACATGTTTCCTTCATGTCTCTTCGTGATTATGTAAATACAAATTGCTTGTTTTTTTAAATATTTCGACTAGCTAGATATAGAGCAATTTCATGAATACTGAACATCCAATTAGGAACCACTTTGAATCCAAAAAAAAGAAAGACAAATCCCATTATCACAACTTTAACTATCCTCAATTCTCCATGGGAAATATCAATAATTAACATAATCGATATTAGATGGAATTGTAATATACAATGAGCTGCTACAAATCAAATATTTCGTAACGAGAATCAGTGTCCACACAGGGTTGTACATCAAAAGCGAAACAGGAGTTTTCTGTTAGTGAACAGTCTTTTCTTTTTTCTTCTGGATAAGAAACGCCTGCTTCAGTTTTGAGGAGGACATCTCCTGCATTCAATTTCACTTGCAAGAAGCTTCACCCATTTGCGTTGTGGTCACAACCCCTGACATTCTAAATGTCATGATAAGGCAAGTGCTACCTCATTCGGAAGGTCTTGTCGCTTTCCTGGCAAAAAATGGCACTGAACTGGCCAGCCAGATCTCCAGATTTGACTTCCTTGGATTTTTCCTGTGGGGCTATTTAACTACATTCCAGAACCAGGGTATCTGCAAGAGTTGCGACATCGAGTCATTTGGAACAAAATTTGTGTTCGTGTATGGAAGTTAATGGTGAAGATTTCGAGTACTAATTTTTGAGAAATAATAATACTTTGTTTTAGTGTTTTATATGCTGTTCTATTAAATGAATTGAATAATTTCGACGACCATAAATTTCCCTTCTTTGCATAAATTGTGGTAGTTGGAGTTTATGCTGGTGTAGAAGGCGGCGCTTGGAAAAGTCACCTTCATATTTTCATGACAGGTTTGATATGCTTCATGCTTTTTCCAAAAATAATTAAGTTTGACTTATAGCATTGATTTTCAGTTAGAGTAGGCAAACCTGCTAATCCAAATCTTCGATTATTTATTGCTTGTCGTGCAAACAACAACCAAATATCAAGACTGAATGAGTAATATAGCTGTGTATCAGTAGTGTTAGTTTTTTTGCATTTGTTGCCCTCAAGATATCGTTAACAATGTTGAGTAGAGCTGAAGTGCAACTATCACTAGATTTAAACCCGAATGTTTAGTTTTTACTAAGTATAGAATATTGTTGAAGGTGGAGGTAATGGTAATGGGTGGGGGACGCAAGCGTCACCGACTAGGACCCACTGGGCCCTTTTCGCAATCCCCGGCATCTTCACTCATCCTATGTCGGATACTTGCTCGAACCTCTTCGACCTTCTTATGACAGTCGAAATGTCATTTCATTGCAATAAGTGCAATTCGGGCAATAGTGGCAGCTCCGAAGACGTTTTTTCTGAGCCTGCCATAAATACCACATTCGCATAGGAGGTGAAAGGAGTCCCTCCTCCCCACATTCCGTGCATAGTGGGTCTGCCTCAACTCTGATGAGAGCCAGGTGCCTCGTGAGGCCGCAGTGGCCGGTTAGAACTAAAACCAACAGTCGGAGTTCTTTGCGGCGTAGCTTCAGTATTTTGGCCGTCCTTGTCCTGTCGGGCACCGATATCATCTGCTTTGACTGCCTGCATCCGTGTATCTCTCTCCACTCTTTTCCTAATGTATCAACGGTCCACTCATTCAGTGCCGTTGTTACTTGTCTTCTTGTTATGCCAAGTGCGGGTTCGGGCCCGTAGTAGGGTTGTCCGGCTCCTTGCTTGGCTAGCTTGTCCGCCTGCTCGTTGCCTCCAATACGTGCATGTGTCTCGGGACCCACATCAGTGTTATTTCCTTTTCAGTCGCAAGACTCTCCAGGGCATCTCAGCACTCCTGAACCAGTATTGATCTGGTTCTGGTTGCATTTAGAGCTCTGATGGCGGCCTGACTATCCGAGCAGACATATACATGTCTCCCTGGGCCGGACCCCACCTCTTCCATTCTGGTTGTCTCCAGGATGGCATACACCTCTGCTTGGAAAACTGTTGTGAGAGAACTTAGCGCATAGGCTCTTTTCTCTCCGTTTTCCAAGAAAACTCCTGCTCCGGCTTGTCCTCCTTTCAGTTTGGACCCGTCTGTAAAGCAGACCAGGCTTTCTGGGGGAAATATCATCTTCTCCTCTTCCCACTCTCTCCTGTCAGGGATCTCTAGCCGGATCGTCCTTTTCCACCTAATTTTATTCTCTGCCTGTTTCATGATAGCGGATAGTGGGATTGCTTCTTCCGCTACCACAGCGATTTCGGTATGCCCTGTGTATCCCTCTCCTCGCCAGTTCTAGATGGAGACTTGTCTGATTGTTCATAATTTTCTCAATTTTGTAAGACAAACATGCTGATAAACCACTGACCTGAGGTCGTTGTGACTCAATGCATCACTTCCTTTAGAAACTTTCTAGCTATTGTCGTGAATTGGGGTTTCTTCACGACTCACTAGGTAGATACTGATTATTTATAGATTTAAAACACTTTAGAAAAATATAAAAACATTTATTTTACTATGTACAAATATAAGATTAAGACGATTGACATTAATGAAGGAAATAATGAATTGAATAATTAATAAATTAATGAATCTCTCCTGAACTAGTTATGGATTGAATAAATTATTTTAAAAAAAGATCCATACTCACAATACATATTGGCATTTACATTTAAGGAACATTTTCCATCAATCTAAAATCGAATCTTCCAAACTCCCCCCCATTGCCCTCACTAGCTGTGGGTACGGCAGAACTCTAAACTCGACTACCAGGTCGAACTATCAGTGGCCTTTTTGAAAACTCTTGTTTATGTTATGTTGAGGACAAGTTGTGTTTCAAAATAAAATATCTTCGCTCACGTACTGAATTGTAAAAAGGTTACCCACGTATTGAAATATAAAATATTTTAATGTACAGGATGTTCCATATATTTTTGACAATACCCCCCCGTTCAAAATCGCGCGCCTCGAGCGATTATATCAAAACCAACTGACAATTCGATACAGGTTTACAAAAACTATGAAATTAATACCACGTAAATATAAATATACAAATAAATATGCGAAGACGAAGTCAGCTTGCACCATCTCCATTTGATTTTTTCTCCCCCTTGCTGTCTCTTCCATCTTTGATTGGCTCAATTCGTTTCCATTCAATGATTCAACGTTACCTGGGTACAATGGGATTAGCGTAGACCCACTCTTTCGGTTTATTCAGACTTGGGTTGGCTTGGCTGGACTCATCATACTGGACAACTTGTATTTGGCATGGATCTGCCTGCCGGGACTTGACATGGCTTTAGTGGACTTGGCATGGATTTGCCTGCCGGGACTTGGCATGGCTTTATCCGGTTGGACACCATTTTGGCTCTGCTTCCCTGTATTTGACATGTATCTACCTGCCGGGACTAGGCATGGCTTTACTGGACATTGGTACTGCTTGGTCCGGTTGGATACCCTATTCTGGCTCAGCTTTACTAGACAACGGAGCTTGACGTGGTAGAACTTGTCTCTGCTCTATCTCATTGAATGTGAGAAGGCTCATCTCGACATGGCTGTGGAAACTGTGGCTTCATCACGATTCACCTGGGGATTCTCTTGGAGTGGTACAAGGTTGAAGACTCTTCCGTACATCAGGAAGTACAGTTCCTATAATACAAAATACAAAGTTTAAACGTACTGCTATCATCTCATTCAGTAACAAATACCATGCCCCAAAATATATCAAATACCAATCAACCTCATTCTTATTGAAACATTATACAAGTATATGCCACCAATTCAATTTCAAAATAGTTTTTCAAATTTTTCGACATCAATATATAATTATTACACCATACTCATACTTTCATTTTCGAAGTATATCAATTTTCACATTATCCATTTATCCTTGCTATTCTTATTCTCTTTTACAACAAATAAAAATACCACCATCTCTCATATAACGAGGCTAATTTTGTGATGCGATACCCTGAAATTATTTGCCTAGGATTGAATACAGACTATCACAAAACAATTTCACACTCGCTTTTCACAATCAACAATTTCTATTTCATTCTGTTCAACTTCATTCATCACTCATTACCCACTAAACCACTGTGCACAATTTTATCATTAGTCAGTTTCATACTCCACCCTGTAATTGTTGGCCATTGCCTTCACCATCATGTCGTTTTCCTACGAACTCTTCTTTTTCTTCTAGTTCCAAATCTAGTTCTAGTTCCAAATCACTCTGATTGTGTGCACACTTCTCTCATCAAAGATATTCCTACAACATAAAATAAATTATCATAATACGCTCACTCAATACGACTTCCAATCCCGATTTCATTGTCAAATTTTCTGACAAAACCGTGTATTTAGAATACACCAAGGTTTCAACAAATTCCTTTCTCACGATTCTGACCATTGGTATTCTGCATCTATTGGGTAAACTCCAAAATAATATTTTCTCAAATCATCTGTCCATGCTTTCTCTGAAGCTCATCTCTTATGGTTCTAAACTTCTCTCATTATAGGTATTCGGTATTCTCAATACGACTTCCAATAGCGACTTAATTGTCAAATTATCTGACAAAACCGTGTATTTAGAATACACCAAGGATTCAACAAATTCCTTTCTCACGATTGTGACCAGTGGCATACTGCACCTATTGGGTACACTCCAAAATGAGAATGCATCTGTCTATGCATTCTCTGAAGCACATCTATTATTTTCCTTAAAAAAAAATCCCAAGAGCAATTTTTCAGAGTGCTAAAAATGCTGGAAAGGAAGCGGACATTCCTCTCTTTTTTGCATCTGCCAACGTCCTATTCTCTGCAAGGGGCCAGGGGGAAGAATACATTTACATTTAAGGAAATTTTCCATCTATCTAAAATCGAATCTTCCAAACTCCACCCATAGCCCTGACTAGCTGTGGGCACGGCAGAACTCTAAACTCGACTACCAGATCGAACTATCAGTGGCCTTTTTGAAAACTCTTGTTTATGTTATGTTGAGGACAAGTTGTGTTTCAAAATAAAATATCTTCGCTCACGTACTGAATTGTAAAAAGGTTACCCACTTATTGAAATATAAAATATTTTAATGTACAGGATGTTCCATATATTTTTGACACTATCAGAAAACACATTTTCTAGTATTTATAGAAATTGGAAGTTAGTCATTTTCATTGCGGATTAGTTAATTGAGAGATCTCTGTTCTTCTTGGAGCCGAAAAACGTAACTGTAGACTTTTTTAGATTGAGTTCATGTCCAGAAAAAATGTCGAAGATGATTTAAAGATTGAGTTTTGGCCAAGTGTAGATTGCGAATGGGAAATAAAGAAATAGGTCTCTGGGTGTCGTCGGCATAGTGATGTGTAGTGAAAGTGTTAACAAAATGAAGGAAGTCAGATATATACAAACTGAAAGCTTTGGAATTTTTAGAGCAACAAGCTTTGACAACAGGCCTATCCAACACAATTCCCAAACTAACAACTAAATAGAATAAAAACCTACTCAGATGTCTACCGATACAATCCATCTCAAAATCCAGTTGTATCAACATTCATGTAAACCATTCGATTCTAAGCGGTGAACTTGAACTTCAGAAAGCCCATCGATCAACCCCTGTAATCGGCGATTCCAAACAGCAATATATCAAAATCCTGCAGAAATTCAACTCTGTCTGGAATTTGATGAATGTTACCGGCTGAATCGGCTCAAGATCTGTTAATTTATTTCACGGAACCTGATGTCGATTCCGAGAGCTATTACGCGATTGGAAATTGATTATTTGCGCTCCACGTTTGTCGAGTCAGGAGTTGAATTTGTTCATTTGATACTCGACGAATATAAATCAACCGAACAAATGAATTCGTAGGTTCCTCAGCGATCCAGATTGTGCAAACAAAGAGTAATGAGTACGACTTTGAATTCATTGAAAGACGCAAGGTTGCTCAAATTGTATTAAAGTTGAACAATTTTGGGTGATAATAGAACTAAAAAACAATTGTGCCGAATAATTTCATTTGCCCACGACTATTGTATAAAATATTCATAATGCATATGTTTCTTCGAGAATTACGATATCCAATAATTACTAGTGAATAATGAAATCATTATTCATTTTTGAAATTTTTGAAATTTTTTTGACCAGCATTTCGATTTTGTACGTATGTATAGATAAATACGATGTTAATAGTGTGTGTACGCTATGAAACGTTAAGTCGGATCGAATTTAACTTGAAACGTCAACAATTTGTTGGTTCGACTTGTTTCAGCAGTGAAGTTTTTAAGTACCAACGTAATGAAATGGAGACAGATAGTGAAAATGAAAAAAATGTCTTGTACACCTACAGAAATACAAGAAGCGGCAAAAATTGCATAGTTGAACTTATTACCCGAAAAATCAAGAAAACTTTATTTATCTGCATATGAATATTTTGTACAAAGGAGAATTGCCAAGAAAATCGAGTGTTTCTCAGAATCCGTCTTGTTGGTATATTTCACAGAGTTATCCACAAAGTACAAACCATCAACATTATCGACAACCTAGTCAATGCTGAGAAGCACAATCAACTTGACTTATGGTATCAACATTGAAAGTTATAGCAAATCGCGAACATTGTTGAAAACAAAATCTGAAAAATTTTGCCTAAAAAAGCCAATACGTTTTCTCCAAAAGATATAAATGATTTCCTGACGAAGTAATCTGACGATAAATATCTTGACAAAATCCTCAAGGCTTTCGCTGTCAAAGTTTTCATTGTTACAATTTTCACTAGGGTTTGAAGGCCGTCGTTTTTTGGAATTTTTTCCTAACGTTTTGCTAGCGCGAGTGGCTAGCTACTTCAGAGGCTTATACATCATGAATAATATCAGATGACTGGAGATTCCGTCTGCGGGGATAGTATTTATTCTGACTGAGGTAGTCTTGTGCGTTGACCCCTTTCTACCTGCTGGTTTAATGTCGTTGATATCCTCTGCTATTTCAGTCAAGGCTCTGTGGGCTTCCTAGGGTACATAAAGCAAACATACCACTGAGACGAATGGTCAGTGCCCCAGGCTCGCCAACGTATCACCTGGTGAAACATTTAGCCTCGCTTCTCCAGTCTCATGTGGAAAAAAAGGAGTCCTACGTCAAGGATTCAACAGACTTCGTTGGGAAAATTGAAGGCATAACGTTGGAGCCGAGCGATAGTTGCACGTGCGTATCTTCCATATATTCCTGAGGTCACAGACAGAATTAAAAAACTATCGGGGCAACACAACACAAAAACGGTATTCAAACCCATCAAGAAAATACAACAAAGCCTTAGGTCGGTAGAAGACAAAAGAGACCCACTATCTGCAGCGGGGGTATATCGCATACCATGCACTTGCGGAAAGATATATATCGGAACCACAAAAAGATCGATGGGAACAAGGATGAAGGAATTGCAGATTAGGCCAAACGGACGAGTCGGCAGTGGCAGAACACGCGCTCAATAAAGGAAACCACAAGATTCTGTTTGAGGACGTAAAACTTCTTGCCCCTAACCAGGGATACCATAGCCGACTTGTAAGGGAAACAATAGAGATCCACAAACACAAAAGAAAACTACGGACAGCAGGAAAGAAGGTGTCAATCAATGTTATCTAAAATATTCCAGTTACTTTATTGAGCAATTCTGAAATACCAACGACATCAAACCGGCAGGTAGAAAGGGGACAATTAGGATGAGTGAGAATGTACCAAATCAAGATACGGTAATTAACGCCCAAGACTACCCAAGTCAGAATAAATACAATATCCCCAGACGGAATCTCCATTCACCTGAGATTATTCATGATGTACGAGTATGAGCTTCTGAAGACGCTAAGCCACTCGCGCTAGCGAAACGTTAGGAAGAAATTTTTAACGGCCATACTGCTTCACGTATAAGTATTTGGATATCACAGGCAGGAAATTTCCTAACGCTTTTTTAGCTCCGAGCGTCACATTCTGAGAGATCTCCATAATTATATGAACACAACCCTTTTTATTCTCCTCTACTAATAATCTTGTCAATTCTTACAAAAATGCAGCGTCATCTTATTAAATAAACAACCCTTAGCAACCTCTTCAATGATTCCATGGCAATTGCATAGATGCTCACTTATGCTCGGTTGTCAGTAAATACTATAAGAAGAAATGTATGGAGTAAACAACGTCGTTTATGATGATTTTTTCGTGAAAAATAAATTATTTTATGCACCACGAGCGTTACTTAAAGGTGCTTATGGAAAATAATAACGGGCCAAGTATCGTACCTTGAGCCACACCTGTTTTGACTTTCAGTTATTTTGAGTTACGCTCCTCTACACTAACCTTCTCTTGTGTATCTTCGAGATAGTTATCCATCAGTGGTAATGCATCTGCAGTAAAACTGATCTAACTCAGAACACCTATCAATAAATTATGATTGATAGTATCGAAGGTCCGACAAATACAAAAAACTAATACAGTACATTCATTTTCATCTGTAGCTGTCATCACGTCATCCACAATATGAAAAAAAGCTGTTGTGCACGCACCAGATTGAAAAGAAGGCAACAAGAAAGAGTTCCAAAGATGGTCATTTATTTGAACCTCCATCACTCTCTCGAGGATTTTCGACAATTCAGGCAAAATACCCATTTCCTCAATTCTTATAATGAATACATGATCAGTATTGTATCAATGGAACTGGTAAAATATTAGGCCAGTACATATAGAGACAATTTTTCCAAAATTCAATGGTAATAACAAAAGTTTCAAAACTCCAGTGGAATGAAGAATACATTCAAATGATATGAAGTTTGATTTTGCAACCCTTTTTTCTGAATGGAAGTTGTTGAAAATCAGGATTCAATGAATTTTCGATAAATTAACAACCACCGAAACAAAACGGAAATGCTCTTTTATACACATTTTTCGGAAAAGATCCAAAAGTTCTGCAAACTCGAAAAAATAGCTTGAGAAGTGTTTTAATTTGAAACCCTTTGTGCCAAATGGCGAATAAGCATATTTTTTCATTAATCTGTTTTTTATTATTGAAATGAATCCTAAAAAATCATAATGAACATTAATCGATATGAGATTAAGTTCTCACCGATAGGACATTCCTATGAAACAAGAAGCAGAGCTAATATTACCGTACCGATTTCGTGGGTCCTAAAATAGTCAATATTTCACCAAATGATATAAAAACAGCAACCAATTTTAGTATTTCCAAACTGGGAATTACAAAGTGATTTTTGAATTCGAATATGAAATCAAACATATATTCTACTTTGATTCAGAATAATAATATTTACTTTCATATATATTTGTCCTACTCAACTTAATTTATAATTTTATCTTCACGAAATTTTGAAACTGTGATATTTTAAATTCATTATGTTATTTTCCATTTGATTTGCCATTTATGAAGCAACCAAAATTATCCGCATGAATGTAAGTTCATCAAGGTACCAAGTAGAATTAATTCGAATTGAATCCACTGCTGGAATTGGTAAATTAGCTTTGAACTCACGTTTATGAGATCAATTCCGTATGAAAGTGTATTATTACCATCATGTGTACCATTACCCGAATGAGACGATCCCGATTATGACCTAACTTCCTGAATTTGAAACACTTTCCTAATTTTAACATAATTCATCTTATTATGAGTAACAAACTGCAAACCAATTTCAAACCACGTACAAAGTGTATTTGCAATACAGCCTTTGTGCTTCTCCTTGTTCAATGCAAGTATTTCTTATTTCTGTAAATGAATTTTTTCATGTAATAATCATCATTTTATTCTCTTATTATTTATTTATCAAACCAAAAAAAATCAATACGACGAAACTGTTTTAAATTTGGATAAAATCATTAAGAAAAATGCAGAAACGTATTTTTATCTGTGCCCAGAAAGAATACAATCAGCAACCTCATTATTTGAAAAGCTAGGTGGAAACCTTAGGGACTATTTTAGAATGGATGACGCGCTCCGGCGTTGGTTTTTTATGTTACAATATTACATCACAATTCCTTTATCTGTCTCTTCCAGTTGTTTCCAGCAGAAAACATCTATTTCATTACTGGGAAACATTGGTTAATGAACTCTATTCACTATTAAATTCGGTCCGGTGAATTTTCTGCAGAAAATGAATAGGAAATGTTGCATATCCTCGGCTTGGTGCAGAATCTCAGATGTGAACAGTAATGAGTAAATGGAATTGGTGGAAAATTCGAGTACTCGCCAAAATTCTAATGAATCAAATTTACTCATTCTCGTTGAACATGTTCAGGGATATTCACTACGAATTACCCTCCCCCTATTATCGGTTTTATTGCAAATAGAAGAACAAAGTCAAATGCTAAAGTGGTGTGGTTATGACTGGAGTTTTTGAGTAATTATGCGAGGATGTATTGATGTCTAGCTAGCCTAGACCAGTTCCCTGCATAAACAAACTATTGCGTTACTATAGCAATGAACAATAACTTATTAGAAGTGTCAGTGTGAAGTTTGACGTCAAAGAAGTAAACCAGAGTTACACAATATATTAAAAGAAAAAATTGTCCACCAAAATTGTGAAAATCGAAAAATTGGAGTATCGAGCCATCATCAAGTACCAGTATTTAAAACGGTTAAGAGGTAAGCAGATTTACGAAGATATGCTTTATACCCTTGGTGATCAATGTCCTTCGTATGAGCGTGAAAAATTGGACTGCAAGCTTCAAAAGAGGTAAATTTTCCATTGAAGATGATGACCGATCGGAAAGGCCAGTTTCTGTGTCAGCCCCCGAAAATATCGATGCAGTTCATGACATGATTTTAACAGACCGTCGAATTGGGCTAAAACGGATATCTGAAGCACTGAGTATTTCATACGAACGCGTTCATCATATAGTTCGTCAATTTGGACATGAGAAAAATTGCTGTAAAATGGATCCCCAAATGTTTGAATGTTGACCAAAAGCGTGCAAGGGTATTGCATCGCGTTCGATCTGTGTTCGATTTGAAAACGATGTAGACTTCTTAAACCGAATTGTTACTATAAATAAGACTTGGGTACATTTCTACGATCCAGAAACAAAGCAACAATCGATGGAATGGCGACACTCCGGTTCTCCAAGACCTAAGAAGTTTCGTGTCCAAAAATTTGCGGAAAAAGTTCTTGCTTCAGTTTTTTGAGATTGCCACAATAACTGGAGATTACTATTCGACATTACTGACCACTCTACTGGAAAAAATTAAAGAGAAAAGACGCGGAAAGCTATCCAAAGGTGTTTTGTTTTAGCAGGACAACGCCCCTGCACACAAATCTCATGTTGCCATGCAAAAAATTCGTGATTTCTGGTTTGAATTACTAGAACACCTTATTCGCCAGATTTGGCTCCGTCCGACTACCATCTCTTTCCTCAACTGAAAAAAAGTTTGAAAGGTCGTAAATTTTCTTCCAACGAGGAGGTAATAAAAGCTGTGGAGGTCTGGTTTGCAGAGCAAGAAAAAACATTTTTTTTGAAAGGTCTAGAGACGATGCAGGTTCGCTGAAATAAACGTATCCAATTAAGAGGAGAATATGTTGAGTAATAAAATATTTTGACATTGAAATTTAGTTTGGTTCTATAGTAGGCTGAGAATTTTTCAATATATCCTCGCACATCGAATAACCTAGGCTAGGTTTTACTATAGATGAATCAAAAACTGTATTGATTAATTCTAATAATTTGAAATGACGATGTTGAAAAAATATACTTATCAATGATGTACACGAAGAAAATGGAAATCAGATGTCTGCCTGTGAAAAAGCTGAGTAGTTTAACTTCTTTAAATCGGTATGATCCTTACTATCCAAAATTGGATATGCCAATTTTGAGAACACATTTGATTTGATTATTGGTATCATAACAAATATTTTTGTTTAGGTCATTTTCATTTTCGCTCTGTCATCCGTGAATGTGGTGAAATTTCCTGTTATCTCAACAGTTGTTGAATCATTTATGAGAAAAAAAATATATTGGGCTAAACAGCGATTCATGTGGAACTCTGCTGTTTTAACAATTTGTTTTCGTTCATGTATATGAAGTTTCATTTATTCCACAGTGAAACTGTTTTTGCAGCAGTATTTTATGCTTCACACAGTTAAAGGCTTCAGATAAATGACAAATCTGTCATATCACCCTTGTATAGAGAGATAACCACAGACTTGATTAGAAAGTCAGGAAAGATGCTATTTTCGAATAATAAATGTATTATGAAGGTTGATAAATTATCAAGAGTTGCAATAATAATATTAATAATAATAAAGGTCTTTAATGTCGGGGCGTGGCGCAGTGGTTAGAGCGTCCGACTCTGAGTCGAAAGGTCCGGAGTTCGAACCCTGGTTGGGCTGGGATTTTTTAATTTAATTTGACCGATTAAATTATTAAAATCTCGCGGCTCGAGTAGGGTGAGTCCTGCACGATTCACTGTTGCATTCCAATTAACAGTGCTGCTCCTAAGGTGGCGTACGGAGTTAGTAACAAGGCCTATTCAAAACACGTGGCTAGTGGCTAATGAAATAGTCGTTATTCATAAGTTTAACAATTTTCGTAACAAATAATCGTATGGTAGGGTGAGGTTCAATTCATGCAGCCGCGAGACTGCACGTCTGTTCTTCCACCTAACCCTGTGTTTTACAAAAATTGTATTAATATTTCGTCAATTCCTAATGCACATTTATTTTCAATGGTTCCCAGTCTCTATCAGTTCATATTAATTTGTTTCATTTGTTTCAAAGTTTTCAATAAATAAGGTGCATATTCTCAAAATATTTTTCGATTCAGGAAGTCATTATCCATAAAAAATTATGTTAAAGGACCCCGCAAACTCCTTATGGAATTTGGGTCCAGGTGGATTTTTTTAATTTTTGGTATGATGTAGTCCATGTAATTCTTAACCAATGTTACCATTGCGCCAACCCAAAAAAATCAGCAGTTTTGCAGCTAGGGGGCGTTGAAATCACCCCTTGCGCAGATTAGACTATTTATTTTTGAGCCCAGTAACAATATTTTCACTTATTTCATTATTGCTAATGTTGCACAATATTGTGCTGTTTTATAAAAAAAATTCTTAACCCTTCCCCTTTTTCCCCCAACTGCTATTACGGAACGCAAAAAAATATTTCTCGAGTTCCTTCAAATGTATCGTCGAAAATTTAAATATGCCTACATAAGGAAAATAGCAGTTTTTTATGATTATCCCCCCACCCCCCAAATGACACAAAACGAAAAAAGTTTGGTGGATTTTTCTAAATTTTTGATATGATGCAGTTCAATTTATTTTGAATAGAAATAACTCGGGTGACAAACCCCAAAAATGAACAGTTTTGATGCTACGGGGCGTTGAAATCATACCTTGCTCAGAATAGACTATTCATTATTATAGGCGGAAACAATATTTCTACGTATTTTCAACAACAACAATTGTGTAAACTTTCATGAATTGAAAAGCTAAAACCTCCCCCTTACCCCCAACCCCTATTTCAAAACACGAAAAAAAAATAATTCAGGCACCACCTCAAATTCAAATTGTCTAATTTTTATTTATTTTCAAGATATTCGCCCAATTGATTGATATTCAAAAATCATGAACTACGCCCTACTAATAAGTCAGCAAACTCCATCAATATTTTTCTGAAGGGAGGGAAAGGTGATATTAAATAACAGTACGATTTCCGCAATTTGAGCTGATTAAAACATTTATTTTGATAAAGCATTTACAATAAGTAGTCGGGAATACATTTTTTCGTGTTTTAAATTAAGGGTAGGGGATAAGGGAGAGGTTTTAGATTTTCATTTCATGAAAAATTACAGAATTGATCAGCATAATCTAAACTAAAATACGTAGAGCTATTATTTCCGCCTATAATAATGAATAGTCCATTCTGAGCAAGGTAGGATTTCAACGCCCCCTAGCATCAAAACTATTCATTTTTGAAGTTTGTCACCCAATTTATTTCTATTCAAAATAACTTGAACTGCATCATATCAAAAATTCAGAAAAATCTACCGAAATTTTTTCGTTTTGTGTCATTTGGGGGGTGGGGGGATAATCATAAAAAACTGCTATTTCCCTTATTTAGGCATATTCAAACATTCGACGATACATTTGAAGGCATTCGAGAAATATTTTTTTTTGCTTTCCGTAATAGGAGTTGGGGGTAAAAGGGGAGGGGGTAAATTTTTTTTTATAAAACAGTACAATATTGTGCAACATTAGCAACAATGAAAAAAGTGAAAATATTGTTACCGGGTTCAAAAATAAATAGTCTAATCTGCGCAAGGGGTGATTTCAGCGCCCCCTAGCAGCAAAACTGTTCATTCTTTTGGGTTGGCGCAATGGTAACCTTGGTTGAGAATTACATGGACTACATCATACCAAAAATTCAAAAAAATCCACTGGGACCCAAATTCCATAAGGAGTTTGCGGGGAAATTTTTCAGTAGTATACGAGTAGTGTCAAAAAATATGGATTTGGTACAAGAATAAAGTATTTTCATTTGTGACAATATTAAAAATTTGTGTTAAGAAAAGTTGTTCAGAATGGAAAGTCACATCTCTGCTGAAAATAAATCAAAGCAGTGATTGAATTAGGTCACTAATTTCAACATAGCTGTAATTGGTATTCTGAATGAGGAGGCTGCAACAAAGATTTTGAGCAAACGCGTTTCGGTACATAAAAAGACATTTTTTTTTAATCCTCATTACTGAAACTATATTAAACCACGAAACCTGATAGAATTATTCTTTCTTCCATTGCTACAATTTCAAATACTGTTCCTCAATAAGTAGTTAGTACACTATTGCTACGAAAGTGGTATTCAACAGAAGTATTGTCAATAAATCCAGAAACAGAGTGTAACATTCGAAAACCTTCGAAGAAGTAGAAATAAACATCTACAAACACTGATCCCTGCTAGTTTACGAATATTCTTATTGTGGTCTGAATATTCCTAGTTGTTCTGAAGCACTTACAAGAAACAATTTGTGAGATTTCACAGTAGAATGATGAATTGATTTAGACAATAGAAATGTTTGAACTGTCAGTGTTCTACAGTGTTGTCAAATTTATTATTACCACTTATTACAACTCAAAAACATATGATGAGAAGCCAAATGAAACCAAGTATAGCGGAAATAAGAAACCAAATGGAAACAAGAAAAAAAGAAGAAGAATTCCAATAACTCGAAATGGTAAGAAAAAAAGATTGTGAACATGGACGTCAGAGGAGTCCGGGGAGTCAGCAGAAGGACTAAAAACGTTGAAAATTACCTGTCCAAGATAACTGAATGGGTGGCACGAGATGTGGACATATTAAAGAAGTAGTGGATAAGATCAAGAAGAGATGCTAAAAAAGGACACCTTCCACATGAGCTGGCATCCACTGAAGAAATCTCCTCTACCTGTGAAATACCATTTTCGCAGATATCCCAAGACATACACACAAGTAAAAATTTTGAAACCGCCAAAATTTTATGGGAAATCTTTGTAGACTATGTATTGACTTCATTTTGAAGCAGTAGTATGATGGATCTAGGCAGGAACAAGGTGATCCTCCGCTGGGTGCCAGGGCACGTTGGAGTGGAGGGCAATGAACAAGCAGATACTCTAGCACAAAAAGGCGCATCAACGCCATTGAGCGGGCAAGAACCATTCTGCGGACTTGGAAAATCTTACTTTCAACAAGAAATCAATAAAACTGAAGGAGCAATGGGGACAACATACTGGCAAAGACTTCCAGGGCTAAGGCAGGCCAAATATCTCTTCGGCAATTCCAACCAAGCAAGATCGAAGACACTGATTAACCTCAGCAAAACTAGTCTGAAGACAATCACGGGATTTCTGCAATAAAAGTATATTAAATTAGCCAAATCACAATTTCAAAATAATTCGTTATTTTTGATAATTTTTGTAGGACTAGCGATACATACCCGTTTTTTCTTGTAAGACACTGTATTATTTAGGTGAAGAATACGCAAACCTTCTATGTGTTATCACTGTCCTACAGTAATTAATAATTTATTTTTCCGCCGACCTCGTATTAACATGTCTGTTTAATATGTTTCAACGCGAACGAAATGGACCATTAATGACCCCTATTAATACTCAATTTGTCATTAATGATCGATTTCTCTGTAAATGCATGATTTTGCACGTTGCATGGCAACCAGACATCAACGGATTCAGATTTTATGTGCGCTGTAAAATTTTGACATATAATTTTCCAATTTAAATAATTAATATTGAAGAAAATTTCACGTTGACACCGCCAGATGTTGCGGAAACCGCTAAAGTGGCAGCTTTAAGTTCATTGCCTGATAAAAGCAGAAAAATCTATGAAAAATTAATTATTTTCATTATTATGTATAGCAAGTAATTTTGGAAAATGGTAGCAAATACTCAACTCATCAAAACGCGACATTTTATACATGGGCTCCGTAGCGCAGAGGTGAAATGCGAGTGAACGAAGACAATCCGGATGTATAGATTGGGGGTTCGAATCCTGAACCACAAAATTTCTCAACTTTTTTTTTTAAATTTCTTTCATATTATCATTAGGTCGACGGAAAAGTATTGAAATCAACTCCTATATTAAAATGCGATTAATGATCTCGAACTTTAACGCGCTCGCCTTCATTAATACCCTAGTTGATTAACTATTTGGATTCTTGCAGATGTTCGTACATTGTGGATTTTTTGTCGAAACAGACGTGTTCACGGAGCCTTACGTCAAAATTTCTACCGGTCTGGCCTGTATATACTGCAGAGCATTCCCCACATTCTAATCTATAGATATATTAGAATTGGGGAATGTGGGGGGAATGTGGGGAATGCTCTGCAGTATATACAGGCCAGACCGGTAGAAATTTTGATGTAAGGCTCCGTGGACACGTCTGTTTCGACAAAAAATCCACAATGTACGAACATCTGCAAGAATCCAAACACAAGATAAATAAAGATAATCTCAAAATCCTACACACATGTAATAAAGGAAAGAAAATGGATCTGTTGGAAGCCATGGAAATCAATAAATCAATTAAAATCCCGAAATATAGAACCCTCAACGAGCAACTCGATTTATGTAGGTCTCCACTTTTGAATTTGTGATTTTGACAACCCAGGTAAATTCCATAACCTCCAGTATTGAATTTATATCGTTTCACCCATGTTCATTTGATTTCATTTATTTTCATTTAATTACCTCTCCATCCAGTTTACCTGCAAACTCCCTATATAACTAGGTTTGAGAGTACAATTGTATTAGTTAGTTTTTATACTTGATAATGGGATAAATTCCGAAACCGGTCGTAAATATAAAAAACTAGTGGAAATAAGACAAAATTGTGTTTCTTTCGTTTCATTAAAGTGATCATGAATTTCCACAAAATAAACAAGTCATCAATTACACAAATCGATTTCTTATGACCACGTCATTGGTACATGTTGAGAGTGGGAGACTCTTCAGTCCTACCATCAATTTTGTAAGACAAAAGTTTTTTCGATTACTTTATCGAATTATCTTGAGGTTCAACTAAAGAACTAACTGTTCTTAATGACTTTTTTGCACTCACCAAACCGACATGATTGACGCCTGCGCAGTTTATTAGCTACCACTATCGAGCATTTTCGTAGAGAAAAAGGTTGGGCGTCTCGGCAAAATGAAGCTACTCAGGCAGATTCAGCCTGTTATTAATCATTTTTGAAAATGAGCGAGAGATCTTGTTCTAATAAATACAGCTATCCAGTACAAGAAGTGTGTCTCTTATTAGATCCCAAAAGAGTTACATTATAATCAGGCTTTCGCATCCAGTCAGAGAAGTTTGTCTCACGCAGAGTTTTCAGAGTTTCACCCAAATTGCATAAAAAATCGAGATCCATCCAACTCCACTAGTTTTGTTGGCCAAATTTGCATCTTGCAAGTTCCCGTTCAAACTTCCGAGTTAATTTCAGTCTGTGTTTCAGGTACAGAACCAGAGAATGAGGACGATAACTAATCTATTTCTTCTCAACTTGGCGGTGTCGGATCTTTTGCTCGGAGTTCTCTGCATGCCTTTCACACTCATCGGAGCGCTGCTGCGGGACTTTGTTTTTGGAGAAGTTATGTGCAAATTGCTTCCGTTTTTACAAGGTTAGTCTCGATGGCGTTTCTCTGGCATGCGAAGTGTTGTGATGTTTTTCTATAGGGTGATTTTCAGACGGGAGATTACTATGAGGCGCCGTTTGGGTAAAAAGTATATATACAATTTTGTGTCAATTTATCGCGATGAATACGGAAGCCAATATCAAAGCTAAATTTATTTTGTGTGTTATCGGTCTCCCGCGCCCTATAGTGATCAAATCTAGTGCGCGTATAGGTCTCCTGGGCCCGATATATTGAAACACACTGAAGAGACATCTTAACTGGAATACATGAAAGAAGTCTGTGTTTTTTGTACAGGAGTCAATTTATTAGTCCACAGAATTATTATTGATAGTTTTTATTCAAATTCTTTTCATTCATACCAAATTTTCTTAATTTTGTTATCACTAAAAACATTACAGTACATATGTATATCTTACAAACGTCAATTTTCTGATTAAAAATGGAAATCGTAGAATACAATTACATGGAATACCGAAATTTTACATAAAAAACTCAATTTTGCTATTACTTCGTCATAATCTTAATGGACGACCTTTTTCCGGCGAAATCAATTGGTGACAACTGATAAGGATATACAAAAGATATCTTGTTTCACTTATGTACATTTATGTACATTTTATATAACGTGGCCAAAAAAATTTTAGAATTTTTTTTATAATATGTATATCTCACATTTTTCTGAATGAAAAACCAATTTTTTTCATTGGCATAAATTTGCACATATTTCGTAGAATAAAAAATGTTTTTGGAGAAGTTTTGTGCAAACTTCTTCTGTTTTCCCCAAATTAGTTTGGATGGAGTTTCTCAGGCATGCGGATTGTTATTATGTTTTTCTATAGGGTGATTTCCAAATGGGTGATAACTGGCAATTTCTAAACTTCACAATAAAATAGAATAGAAACAGAACAGTTCATCTGATATTACAATTATCTGACGATACAAACACAGAGAAATATATCATATTAAGTTTTCACCTGTTGACAGGGCCGTGTTGTAGATTTTTTCCGTATAGTAGTGTTAATAATTATAAGTAATATTTATTCTCACGAGTAATCTGAAAATGCATAAACACAAAATATGGAATAAATAGAGAGGTTAACCACAAAACGAGACGCATGAATGTTGCTTTCTCCACTAATTCAAATAAGTTCACAGTGTTGCAATAATTTAATTTTTTTTATTCTCAAAACCATAATAGAAATATTGTCAAAAGTTGGTGCCCGTGGGTACAACTGCGGCACCCCCAGCAACCGGAGGCATAATGTCACCCATCTATTTTACATGGATGACCTCAAATTGTATGCCTCTGGAGAAAGGGACCTACATCAGTCCCTTAGGGTGGTGGAAGAATATACGCATGCTATCGGTATGGAATTTGGGATCGACAAATGTGCCACGGTTCATCTCAAAAGAGGACGATGCGAGGAATACGGAGAGGATGTCCAGCTCGTAGACGGAAGCATCCTACATCATCTGGATGCCGGAGAGACTTATACCTACCTTGGGGTGGAACAACGCCGCTCCCAAGAGGTATTTGCAGTTAAAAACTCTCTCCGCGGCAAGTATCAGCATAAACTCCGACAGATCTGGTCATCAGAACTGTCGGGGAAGAACAAAGTTGCTGCAACTAATATGCTTGCCGTTCCGATCCTTCTTTACTCTTTCGGAGTGATGAAGTGGACTAAGGAAGAGCTGCGACAACTTGACGTTAAGACTCGCAAAATGATGCATCTCAATAGGAGCTTGCATCCTAAATCGTCCGTTCCACGGTTATACTTTTCCAGACAACGGGGAGGCCGTGGACTTTTGAGTTTGGAGTGTCTGCATAACAGAATGGTTCTGGATGGGGCCTGTAAAGTCATCAGGAGTTCAGATCCCCTTCTCTACATGGTCCGCGACCATGAGAAAGCAGGGATTGGAGCATTCCTTTTTAAGGCAGCTACCCGTGCGGCCGATGAACTCGGTCTCGTTTTCGACACTGAACGGGCTAACCCAAACTCTGTCACCGAGTTGGGACCCGTTCAGCAAAAAGCTCAGATAAAAGCTGCGGAGACAGAGGTCCTGCTACAGCTACATATGGATAAGCCAATGCATGGTGTCTTCTTTCATAACATCGAAGACCTTGGCTTATCCAAAAGCTTGACCTTTGCCTTCCTCAGGTCGAGTGAGCTAAAGTCGGAGACCGAGGGATTCATAATGGCCTGCCAGGATGGTGTCTTCAACACCCTTGTCTACCGTAGTCGCGTGATGGGTATAGACGTCCCTGACACCCGATGCAGGGCATGTCGTGGGGCACCTGAGACCGTAATGCATTTGCTATCAGCATGCCCATCTTATGCGGTCTCAGCCTATATCCACAGGCATAACGCGGCGCTACGAGTGTTGTACTACCACCTACGACACTCGTACGGTATAGACGAGACACCGGTGTTGCCTTATGCTCCGGGGGATATTGAGTCCGTGGTGGAGAATGAGAGATGCCGAATCTATTGGAACTACTCATTCCCCACCCTCAGGCAAATACAAGCCAATAAGCCTGATGTTGTCCTCCTCGACCACCAAAGTAGAACGATATTCGTCATGGAGTTTTCCGCTTCAGGCGAAATTAATATCGTTCGAAAAGAGGAGGAAAAACGGACTAAATATCGAGATCTTCTCTTTGAACTCCGCAGGTTATATCCGGACCATTCTGTCAAAATGGTGGTTCTGATCATAGGAGTCCTTGGTGGAATGATGGACACACTGCTTTCCAATTTGAAAATAATACCTGCTTGCCGTAATATGGCAGAAATCTTAGCAGCAAGAATGCAGAAGGCCGTTATACTTGGTTCGCTTCGTCTACTCAGGGCACACGATTCTCGGACCCAATAATCACTCACCCTACGGATGTAGGGAGTGGTTATTGGGGTTAACGACACCAGCGCGCCCTCCGGATGGGTCGGAGCACCGGAGACATGGCCTGACTGGTACACTCCTAAGGATAATAATAATAATAATAATAATAATAATAATAATAATAATAATAATAATAATAATAATAATAATAATAATAATAATAATAATAATAATAATAATAATAATAATAATAATAATAATAATAATAATAATAATAATAATAATAATAATAATAATAATAATAATAATAATAATAATAATAATAATAATAATAATAATAATAATAATAATAATAATAATAATAATAATAATAATAATAATAATAATAATAATAATAATTTCGTTTATTTTTTATAGGTACATGGTAAAATGATGATAACAATTCATGTGATTTTCAAAACTTATGCAAAAAAGGAGCTAAAAACAATTTAAAAAAAGATCTGTTTCAGCCCCTTCAAATTCTATAACTAAACAAAAATTAGAATGCGTCCGATTATGAGAAAAATAAATCGAGGAAAAAAAAACAATCATTTTCATCTATACTGATAATAATAATTTATGTACCTTAAGGAAGTAATAGGAGAGAGATATTAGAACTATTACATTATTTATAAATTTGCAGTATATATATTTGCAGGTCTAAGACAAGTTAAACAGTTCCTTTTTCAATTTTGATTTGAAAACAGTAAGCTTGGCGGATTTCAATGGCACCGACAGTTGGTTATATAGATAGAATATATTATAAGAAAAACATCGACGAAAAACTGTGGTTCTATGTGGTAGTGGTGAGATGCCCTAAATCTTAAATGAAATTATGAACATCGGTGCGATACTGAATTTTATTAGTTAAATATGCAGGACATTTATTAGTGATAATCTTATGATACAAGACCAAGGAATGAAACTTGCGCCTTTCCTGCATGTTGAGCCATCTGGAATCTTTCAACTTGTGTGAGACGGGATCAAACTTCCTAATGCCATAAATGAAACGTAAGCATGACTTTTGCATTTTTTCAATGCGGTTTATCTCAATGTTGTCAAGACACGGGCCATATAAAACATCACAGTAACTGAGATGACTAAGAACCAGAGTCTACGTGAGCTTCATTTTGAGATTTTTCGAAAGTAGGGAACGTTGAGAATACAGCATTTTAAGTGATGCATAACCTCTACGTAGGCATTGACTAACATGGTTTTTAAAACGTAGGTCGGCATCCAACACAAGTCCAAGATTTTTTACACTATTTGTGCAAGTCAGATTTTTATTACCAACTTTTATACAAATATTTTGTTATATATGTATTCTTTCCTTATCAAATATCATGATAGATGATTTTAATGGATTGATACGCAAATTGTGACGCTCTGATTCCTACATCAATCTGTCGAGATCTTCATTAATAATCTTCTCGGCATTGTTACAAGTATCAGGATAAAAAGAAAAATATATTTGTGTATCATCTGCATACAGATGTGAGTTGCAATGTGTGAGACATGTTGTTATGTTATTTGTATAGATACCTAACTATAGTGGCCCCAAAATAGATCCTTGTGGCACGCCACAACATATATTTTCCTTAGAAGATTGACCTATAGATGTTTCAACGAATTAATATCTTTTATCCAAATAACTAGCAATGAGAGCAATCGCTTGATTAGAAAACCCTACAAAGTGTAAGATACTGCATAACAGATCATGACCAATAGTGTCAAAAGCTTTCGAGTAATCCAGAAGAATAAGAGTGGTAGTTTTTCCGGAATCAGTGGCCTTGATTATATCATCTGTTATGTTCAATAAAGCAGTGGTGCAACTGAATCCGGGTCTGAAACCCGATTGGTTAATTGGCATAATTGAATATTTTTCCAAATGAAGGCGTATTTGTTTGTTCATAATTTTTTCTAAGATTTTTGATAGACACGGCAAAATACTTATAGGGCGCAAGTCATTGAAACTGGTGATTTCATTCTTTTTTGGCAAGGGAGTCACTCGTGCTACTTTCCAACTATCCGTAAAAATACTAGCTAACAGACAGGAATTCAAAATATTTGTTAAATAAGGCGCAATTGTAGGACATCATAAGAGAATCATTTCTAAGTTGAGCAAGTCTGAACCTACTGCCAAAGATTTTATTTTTAAATTATGTTATTTCACCTCTTCAGTATCAACTGTAGTAAAATGAAATGATTCAGATAATCGTGCTTTCTGATTTTGATTATAGTACTGTAATAAATTTTCATCTATTGGTACTTCATCTGCAGAGAACTGTAAGAAAAACTTGTTAATTTCGGATGGTTTATTAAGAAAATCAGGCAGGGTTTTGTTTTTTCCTCTGTTCAAAATATTTAATTGATTCAACCTTTTCCAGATTAGTTTACTATCTCCATTAGCACAAAACTCGATGTATCTTTTTCATTCATTATTAATAGAAATATTCGTATGGTTTCTAATTTGTTTATAATAATTCCAATGGTCATCATTTTTAGTTCTTTCAAACCTTTCAAATGCTTTTTCTTTCATCTTCATCATTATTTTTATCGTATCAGTCAGCCACGGCGGCTTTTGGTCTTTGATCAAGATCGATTTGAGTGGAGCCAATGTATCAAAAATATGTATCAATAAACTCTTTATGAAAGTAACTTTTTTGTTGATATCTTGTATATAAATCACATTCTGAAATGGGGTATTTAATAAAATATCTTGGATACTAATTATATAGCATGCAACTAATGTACCTGCTATGAAGGTAACTATGATTTTCGTGGGGTCTCTCTGGGGTCATCAATGGTGAATAATGTGATACAACGGCCTCTTTTGGTGAGTGTTATTATTAATGACCGATCGGTCAACTGACTAGAAACCAACTTTACTGCTTGATCACAATGTAGTTCATTGACTACATCGTGCAACCCTTAATTAGGGGTGCGTACAAAGGACCACGCATGTTTCTTATGGAAAATGGCTTTCCGTGAATTTGTCCGAATTTTTGGTATGGTGTAGATCTGGATGCACCGATCAAAAGTGTCCATTGCCCAAAACTCCAAAAATGGACAGTTTTCGAGATATGGCTCTATCAATGTATTTTTTTTTGCATTTTTTGGATTTTGAGACACAATAAGTTCACTCTCATACTTAGGAAAAACCGAGTTTCAATTATTTCACTGCAGGAATCGATTGAAAAATAATTCTTTCTTCGTTTCGGATACTGCCATTTGAAGAAATTATTATACACTGCTCGTCACTGACGATGTAACTGGACTATTATTTTCAATTTCTATAGTCCAGTTTTGTAGAAACAAAAACTTCTGAACTGAATTGAAGGTATCACAGAGTCACATATATTCAACACCTTTTGATAGGGGCACTAGAAAAATAATATACGATACACACTATAGGAACTGAATCTGAGATATTTTTTTTTTTAATAGTTTCCTAGTCGTCAAAGAAATAATGGTAAATGCAAAATGAGCATACAGAAAATCGTTCATAATGTAGGCTGACGACATAAATACTCGTATCGAATGCAGTTTATTTATACCGAGTGTTAAATATCAATAGAAACAAGGGAATACATGCCCAATAATCATTTCTAATCGCTAATCGAACCGTTAAGGCAAACGGATTCGTGAAAATATCTGATTATTTGATATGATGTGGATTTAGATGCACTGATCAAGTGCCTATTGCTACAGACTACAAAAATTGACAGTTTTCAAGATATGGCCGTATCAATATCTGATTTTTTTCGTTTTCTAGATTGTGGCCCACAATCGCTTAGCTCTTATAACCAACAAAAACGGAATTCTATTTCTATTTCTGAGAAGAATTGACTAAGAAAACAGTTGCGTATCAATCCATTAAATCATCTATCATGATATTTGATAAGGAAAGAATACATATATAACAAAATATTTGTATAAAAGTTGGTAATAAAAATCTGACTTGCACAAATAGTGTAAAAAATCTTGGACTTGTGTTGGATGCCGACCTACGTTTTAAAAACCATGTTAGTCAATGCCTACGTAGAGGTTATGCATCACTTAAAATGCTGTATTCTCAACGTTCCCTACTTTCGAAAAATCTCAAAATGAAGCTCACGTAGACTCTGGTTCTTAGTCATCTCAGTTACTGTGATGTTTTATATGGCCCGTGTCTTGACAACATTGAGATAAACCGCATTGAAAAAATGCAAAAGTCATGCTTACGTTTCATTTATGGCATTAGGAAGTTTGATCCCGTCTCACACAAGTTGAAAGATTCCAGATGGCTCAACATGCAGGAAAGGCGCAAGTTTCATTCCTTGGTCTTGTATCATAAGATTATCACTAATAAATGTCCTGCATATTTAACTAATAAAATTCAGTATCGCACCGATGTTCATAATTTCATTTAAGATTTAGGGCATCTCACCACTACCACATAGAACCACAGTTTTTCGTCGATGTTTTTCTTATAATATATTCTATCTATATAACCAACTGTCGGTGCCATTGAAATCCGCCAAGCTTACTGTTTTCAAATCAAAATTGAAAAAGGAACTGTTTAACTTGTCTTAGACCTGCAAATATATATACTGCAAATTTATAAATAATGTAATAGTTCTAATATCTCTCTCCTATTACTTCCTTAAGGTACATAAATTATTATTATCAGTATAGATGAAAATGATTGTTTTTTTTTCCTCGATTTATTTTTCTCATAATCGGACGCATTCTAATTTTTGTTTAGTTATAGAATTTGAAGGGGCTGAAACAGATCTTTTTTTAAATTGTTTTTAGCTCCTTTTTTGCATAAGTTTTGAAAATCACATGAATTGTTATCATCATTTTACCATGTACCTATAAAAAATAAACGAAATTATTATTATTATTATTATTATTATTATTATTATTATTATTATTATTATTATTATTATTATTATTATTATTATTATTATTATTATTATTATTATTATTATTATTATTATTATTATTATTATTATTATTATTATTATTATTATTATTATTATTATTATTATTATTATTATTATTATTATTATTATTATTATTATTATCCTTAGGAGTGTACCAGTCAGGCCATGTCTCCGGTGCTCCGACCCATCCGGAGGGCGCGCTGGTGTCGTTAACCCCAATAACCACTCCCTACATCCGTAGGGTGAGTGATTATTGGGTCCGAGAATCGTGTGCCCTGAGTAGACGAAGCGAACCAAGTATAACGGCCTTCTGCATTCTTGCTGCTAAGATTTCTGCCATATTACGGCAAGCAGGTATTATTTTCAAATTGGAAAGCAGTGTGTCCATCATTCCACCAAGGACTCCTATGATCAGAACCACCATTTTGACAGAATGGTCCGGATATAACCTGCGGAGTTCAAAGAGAAGATCTCGATATTTAGTCCGTTTTTCCTCCTCTTTTCGAACGATATTAATTTCGCCTGAAGCGGAAAACTCCATGACGAATATCGTTCTACTTTGGTGGTCGAGGAGGACAACATCAGGCTTATTGGCTTGTATTTGCCTGAGGGTGGGGAATGAGTAGTTCCAATAGATTCGGCATCTCTCATTCTCCACCACGGACTCAATATCCCCCGGAGCATAAGGCAACACCGGTGTCTCGTCTATACCGTACGAGTGTCGTAGGTGGTAGTACAACACTCGTAGCGCCGCGTTATGCCTGTGGATATAGGCTGAGACCGCATAAGATGGGCATGCTGATAGCAAATGCATTACGGTCTCAGGTGCCCCACGACATGCCCTGCATCGGGTGTCAGGGACGTCTATACCCATCACGCGACTACGGTAGACAAGGGTGTTGAAGACACCATCCTGGCAGGCCATTATGAATCCCTCGGTCTCCGACTTTAGCTCACTCGACCTGAGGAAGGCAAAGGTCAAGCTTTTGGATAAGCCAAGGTCTTCGATGTTATGAAAGAAGACACCATGCATTGGCTTATCCATATGTAGCTGTAGCAGGACCTCTGTCTCCGCAGCTTTTATCTGAGCTTTTTGCTGAACGGGTCCCAACTCGGTGACAGAGTTTGGGTTAGCCCGTTCAGTGTCGAAAACGAGACCGAGTTCATCGGCCGCACGGGTAGCTGCCTTAAAAAGGAATGCTCCAATCCCTGCTTTCTCATGGTCGCGGACCATGTAGAGAAGGGGATCTGAACTCCTGATGACTTTACAGGCCCCATCCAGAACCATTCTGTTATGCAGACACTCCAAACTCAAAAGTCCACGGCCTCCCCGTTGTCTGGAAAAGTATAACCGTGGAACGGACGATTTAGGATGCAAGCTCCTATTGAGATGCATCATTTTGCGAGTCTTAACGTCAAGTTGTCGCAGCTCTTCCTTAGTCCACTTCATCACTCCGAAAGAGTAAAGAAGGATCGGAACGGCAAGCATATTAGTTGCAGCAACTTTGTTCTTCCCCGACAGTTCTGATGACCAGATCTGTCGGAGTTTATGCTGATACTTGCCGCGGAGAGAGTTTTTAACTGCAAATACCTCTTGGGAGCGGCGTTGTTCCACCCCAAGGTAGGTATAAGTCTCTCCGGCATCCAGATGATGTAGGATGCTTCCGTCTACGAGCTGGACATCCTCTCCGTATTCCTCGCATCGTCCTCTTTTGAGATGAACCGTGGCACATTTGTCGATCCCAAATTCCATACCGATAGCATGCGTATATTCTTCCACCACCCTAAGGGACTGATGTAGGTCCCTTTCTCCAGAGGCATACAATTTGAGGTCATCCATGTAAAATAGATGGGTGACATTATGCCTCCGGTTGCTGGGGGTGCCGCAGTTGTACCCACGGGTATTCCTGAGCGCAACGGACAATGGCAATAGTGAGATGCAGAAGAGAAGAGGGCTAAGGGAGTCTCCCTGAAACACACCTCTTCTAATGATGACCTGCTATGTTTGGACTATGTCTCTACCAGATCTTATGGTGAAGCGAGTCCTCCAGAGCGGCATCAGTTGTCCAATGCATCCCACTATTTGACCGGGTACCTCAAGGCATCTGAGCAAATGCATGATTAACTCATGTGATGTTGTATCAAATGCCTTGCGGTAATCGATCCAGGCCATCGAAAGGTTACGCTTATACTGCACGGAGTCCTGCGTGATACATCTATCGATGAGCAGGTTCTCCTTGCACCCGGCGACCCCTTTCTTTGACCCTCTTTGCTCATTTATCCGTTCATACACCGGATCAACTGCGGAGAGAATGCGCGTGTATAAGATGCGCGTAAACACCTTATAACACGCATTCAAGCATGTTATCGGCCTGTAATTCTTTGGATCAGACAAATCTCCGTTTTTGGGGATGAGCACGGTTCGCCCCTCGACAAACCACTCCGGAATCTGCTGCTCCCCATCTAGCCATGAGTTGAAAACTCTGGCCAGATGGCGGTGGGTTGTTGGAAACTTTTTCCACCAATAGTTATTCAACCCATCAGGGCCTGGAGCAGCGAAATTCTTAGAGCCTTTTAGGGCCCCTCGTACTTCTTCCGTGTTTATCGGAATGCGCAGATCATTGAGCTCAGGCTGCCGAAGCCTCCTGCAAAATGCTTCGAACTGCGCTAGGGCTGGAGTATCTACATTGAGTGGTTGCGGATACTCATAGATATTCTTCCAGAATGTTTCCACCCGATCTGCAGCCGGCGGGTTATCGACAACACGTGGAGGCTCTTGGAATAAGCGAGAAGGTTTATCGCGGAACTTTATGTTTTCCGCGATACCTCTCGCCCGCCTCACTAGTGACTTCTTTGCAGCCACTAGCATTCGTATCCTATCAAGGCAGTGCTGTTTGATGGTGAACAGCACACCTTGATTTAATGTGTGGTGAGCTCGTCTCAGTTTTGCGGCAATTCGCCGCACTGCGGGCGTGAAAGGCCTATTGGCCGCCACGAAGTCCACCACACACTGGATACGAGACGCGTGTTGTCTCGCCGACTTGATCTTGGCTTCCATCTTGTGTACACGTCGTTCATGCCTCCCTAACAGAGCGGTGGTGTCCCTCCTCTCCGTTTGGGATAGAGCATGAGCGGCGTCGTACACGACAGAATTGATCTGCCAGATGTCAGCCTCTTCTGGAAGAACATCGCCAATCTCCGCATCCACCCGTGCCAGTTCTTGCGGCTTCAGGGGCTTCATATTGTGAAGCGCCCTGCGGGTTCTGATATCCTCCATCAGTGGAACAATGCGATTCTCCTCCACAGCCAAACCGACACGTGGCATATCTGCCACTTCGATAACTGGCTGAGGAGGAGCTCTAACGTAGCCTCGAGCCCGAAGATGGGATACATAATCCCTGAGATTTTGTGCGGAAAACGCTGCATGCTCTGGGTGTCTCTCACACCACAGAGCATGCATTCTCGCCATGTATCCTCTCCGGGCGGGCTCACTGCTCTCGTAGCAATGCAGAAGTCCGTCCCTTAATTCGTCCGTCCACTCAATGAGTCCGTTGTTATCGCGGTCGTCATCGTTTGGCAAATCGTCGTTGGCCCCACTACCTTGCCTATGACCCCTAATCCGAGGGGGTCGGTTGTGGGGGCCTCTTCCTCGATCGTTTGGAACCGAGTAGTAGAGTTTACTGGGGGGTTAACCCAGTAAACCCACGGCCGACACCGGAGGGAAAGATGCTTTTTCCCTCCCGGATGCGCATGAGCTGCCGGTCCGATTTTGCATCCTTTGCTCGGGTATGTGGTGTCGCTACTCACCAGGGCCTTAGGTGTTGGTTGACCCCCCTGCCTTTTATTATTATTATTATTATTATTATTATTATTATTATTATTATTATTATTATTATTATTATTATTATTATTATTATTATTATTATTATTATTATTATTATTATTATTATTATTATTATTATTATTATTATTATTATTATTATTATTATTATTATTATTATTATTATTATTATTATTATTATTATTATTATTATTATTATTATTATTATTATTATTATTATTATTATTATTATTATTATTATTATTATTATTATTATTATTATTATTATTATTATTATTATTATTATTATTATTATTATTATTATTATTATTATTATTATTATTATTATTATTATTATTATTATTATTATTATTATTATTATTATTATTATTATTATTATTATTATTATTATTATTACTATTATTATTATTATTATTTTTTTTTTCTCCTAGGAGTGTACCAGTCAGGCCCTGTCTCCGGTGCTCCGACCCATCCGGAGGGCGCGCTGGTGTCGTTAACCCCAATAAACACTCCCTACGTCCGTAGGGTGAGTGATTATTGGGTCCGAGAATCGTGTGCCCTGAGTAGACGGAGCGAACCAAGTATAACGGCCCTCTGCATTCTTGCTGCTAAGATTTCTGCCATATTTCGGCAAGCTGGTATTATCTTCAAGTTAGAGAGCAGTGTGTCCATCATTCCACCAAGGACTCCTATAATCAGAACCACCATTTTGACAGAATGGTCCGGATATAACCTGCGGAGTTCAAAGAGAATATCTCGATATTTAGTCCGTTTTTCCTCCTCTTTTCGAACGATATTCATTTCGCCTGGAGCGGAAAACTCCATGACGAATATCGTTCTACTTTGGTGGTAGAGGAGGACAACTTCAGGCTTATTGGCTTGTATTTGCCTGAGGGTGGGGAATGAGTAGTTCCAATAGATTCGGCATCTCTCATTCTCCACCACGGACTCAATATCCCCCGGAGCATAAGGCAACTCCGGTGTCTCGTCTATGCCGTACGAGTGTCGTAGGTGGTAGTACAACACTCGTAGCGCCGCGTTATGCCTGTGGATATAGGCTGAGACCGCATAAGATGGGCATGCTGATAGCAAATGCATTACGGTCTCAGGTGACCCACGACATGCCCTGCATCGGGTGTCAGGGACGTCTATACCCATAACGCGACTACGGTAGACAAGGGTGTTGAAGACACCATCCTGGCAGGCCATTATGAATCCCTCGGTCTCCGACTTTAGCTCACTTGACCTGAGGAAGGCAAAGGTCATGCTTTTGGATAAGCCAAGGTCTTCGATGTTGTGAAAGAAGACACCATGCATTGGCTTATCCATATGTAGCTGTAGCAGGACCTCTGTCTCCGCAGCTTTTATGTGAGCTTTTTGCTGAACGGGTCCCAACTCGGTGACAGAGTTTGGGTTAGCCCGTTCAGTGTCGAAAACGAGACCGAGTTCATCGGCCGCACGGGTAGCTGCCTTAAAAAGGAATGCTCCAATCCCTGCTTTCTCATGGTCGCGGACCATGCAGAGAATGGGATCTGAACTCCTGATGACTTTACAGGCCCCATCCAGAACCATTCTGTTATGCAGACACTCCAAACTCAAAAGTCCACGGCCTCCCCGTTGTCTGGGAAAGTATAACCGTGGAACGGACGATTTAGGATGCAAGCTCCTATTGAGATGCATCATTTTGCGAGTCTTAACGTCAAGTTGTCGCAGCTCTTCCTTAGTCCACTTCATCACTCCGAAAGAGTAAAGAAGGATCGGAACGGCAAGCATATTAGTTGCAGCAACTTTGTTCTTCCCCGACAGTTCTGATGACCAGATCTGTCGGAGTTTATGCTGATACTTGCCGCGGAGAGAGTTTTTAACTGCGAATACCTCTTGGGAGCGGCGTTGTTCCACCCCAAGGTAGGTATAAGTCTCTCCGGCATCCAGATGATGTAGGATGCTTCCGTCTACAAGCTGGACATCCTCTCCGTATTCCTCGCATCGTCCTCTTTTGAGATGAACCGTGGCACATTTGTCGATCCCAAATTCCATACCGATAGCATGCGTATATTCTTCCACCACCCTAAGGGACTGATGTAGGTCCCTTTCTCCAGAGGCATATAATTTGAGGTCATCCATGTAAAATAGATGGGTGACATTATGCCTCCGGTTGCTGGGGGTGCCGCAGTTGTACCCACGGGTATTCCTGAGTGCAACGGACAATGGCAATAGTGAGATGCAGAAGAGAAGAGGGCTAAGGGAGTCTCCCTGAAACACGCCTCTTCTAATGATGACTATGTCTCTACCAGATCTTATGGTGAAACGAGTCCTCCAGAGTGGCATCAGTTGTCCAATGCATCCCACTATTTGACCGGGTACCTCAAGGCATCTGAGCAAATGCATGATTAACTCATGTGATGTTGTATCAAATGCCTTGCGGTAATCGATCCAGGCCATCGAAAGGTTACGCTTATACTGCACGGAGTCCTGCGTGATACATCTATCGATGAGCAGGTTCTCCTTGCACCCGGCGACCCCTTTCTTTGACCCTCTTTGCTCATTTATCCGTTCATACACCGGATCAACTGCGGAGAGAATGCGCGTGTATAAGATGCGCGTAAACACCTTATAACACGCATTCAAGCAAGTTATCGGCCTGTAATTCTTTGGATCAGACAAATCTCCATTTTTGGGGATGAGTACGGTTCGCCCCTCGACAAACCACTCCGGAATCTGCTGCTCCCCATCTAGCCATGAGTTGAAAACTCTGGCCAGATGGCGGTGGGTTGTTGGAAACTTTTTCCACCAATAGTTATTCAACCCATCAGGGCCTGGAGCAGCGAAATTCTTAGAGCCTTTTAGGGCCCCTCGTACTTCTTCCGTGGTTATCGGAATGCGCAGATCATAGAGCTCAGGCTGCCGAAGCCTCCTGCAAAATGCTTCGAACTGCGCTAGGGCTGGAGTATCTACGTTGAGTGGTTGCGGATACTCATAGATATTCTTCCAGTATGTTTCCACCCGATCTGCAGCCGGCGGGTTATCGACGACACGTGGAGGCTCTTGGAATAAGCGAGAAGGTTTATCGCGGAACTTTATGTTTTCCGCGATACTTCTCGCCCGCCTCACTAGTGACTTCTTTGCAGCCACTAGCATTCAAATCCTATCAAGGCAGTGCTGTTTGATGGTAAACAGCACACCTTGATTTAATGTGTGGTGAGCTCGTCTCAATTTTGCGGCAATTCGCCGCACTGCGGGCGTGAAAGGCCTATTGGCCGCCACGAAGTCCACCACACACTGGATACGAGACGCGTGTTGTCTCGCCGACTTGATCTTGGCTTCCATCTTGTGTACACATCGCTCATGCCTCCCTACCAGAGCGGTGGTGTCCCTCCTCTCTGTTTGGGATAGAGCATGAGCGGCGTCGTACACGACAGAATTGATCTGCCAGATGTCAGCCTCTTCTGGAAGAACATCGCCAATCTCCGCATCCACCCGTGCCAGTTCTTGCGGTTTCAGGGGCTTCATTTTGTGAAGCGCCCTGCGGGTTCTGATATCCTCCATCAGTGGAACAATGCGATTCTCCTCCACAGCCAAACCGACACGTGGCATATCTGCCACTTCGATAACCGGCTGAGGAGGAGCTCTAACGTAGCCTCGAGCCCGAAGGTGGGATACATAATCCCTGAGATTTTGTGCGGAAAACGCTGCATGCTCTGGGTGTCTCTCACACCACAGAGCATGCATTCTCGCCATGTATCCTCTCCGGGCGGGCTCACTGCTCTCGTAGCAATGCAGAAGTCCGTCCCTTTATTATTATTATTATTATTATTATTATTATTATTATTATTATTATTATTATTATTATTATTATTATTATTATTATTATTATTATTATTATTATTATTATTATTATTATTATTATTATTATCATCATTATTATTATTATTATTATTATTATTATTATTATTATTATTATTATTATTATTATTATTATTATTATTATTATTATTATTATTATTATTATTATTATTATTATTATTATTATTATTATTATTATTATTATTATTATTATTATTATTATTATTATTATTATTATTATTATTATTATTATTATTATTATTATTTTTTTTTCTCCTTAGGAGTGTACCAGTCAGGCCCTGTCTCCGGTGCTCCGACCCATCCGGAGGGCGCGCTGGTGTCGTTAACCCCAATAACCACTCCCTACATCCGTAGGGTGAGTGATTATTGGGTCCGAGAATCGTGTGCCCTGAGTAGACGAAGCGAACCAAGTATAACGGCCTTCTGCATTCTTGCTGCTAAGATTTCTGCCATATTACGGCAAGCAGGTATTATTTTCAAATTGGAGAGTAGTGTGTCCATCATTCCACCAAGGACTCCTATGATCAGAACCACCATTTTGACAGAATGGTCCGGATATAACCTGCGGAGTTCAAAGAGAAGATCTCGATATTTAGTCCGTTTTTCCTCCTCTTTTCGAACGATATTAATTTCGCCTGGAGCGGAAAACTCCATGACGAATATCGTTCTACTTTGGTGGTCGAGGAGGACAACATCAGGCTTATTGGCTTGTATTTGCCTGAGGGTGGGGAATGAGTAGTTCCAATAGATTCGGCATCTCTCATTCTCCACCACGGACTCAATATCCCCCGGAGCATAAGGCAACACCGGTGTCTCGTCTATACCGTACGAGTGTCGTAGGTGGTAGTACAACACTCGTAGCGCCGCGTTATGCCTGTGGATATAGGCTGAGACCGCATAAGATGGGCATGCTGATAGCAAATGCATTACGGTCTCAGGTGCCCCACGACATGCCCTGCATCGGGTGTCAGGGACGTCTATACCCACCACGCGACTACGGTAGACAAGGGTGTTGAAGACACCATCCTGGCAGGCCATTATGAATCCCTCGGTCTCCGACTTTAGCTCACTCGACCTGAGGAAGGCAAAGGTCAAGCTTTTGGATAAGCCAAGGTCTTCGATGTTATGAAAGAAGACACCATGCATTGGCTTATCCATATGTAGCTGTAGTAGGACCTCTGTCTCCGCAGCTTTTATCTGAGCTTTTTGCTGAACGGGTCCCAACTCGGTGACAGAGTTTGGGTTAGCCCGTTCAGTGTCGAAAACGAGACCGAGTTCATCGGCCGCACGGGTAGCTGCCTTAAAAAGGAATGCTCCAATCCCTGCTTTCTCATGGTCGCGGACCATGCAGAGAAGGGGATCTGAACTCCTGATGACTTTACAGGCCCCATCCAGAACCATTCTGTTATGCAGACACTCCAAACTCAAAAGTCCACGGCCTCCCCGTTGCCTGGAAAAGTATAACCGTGGAACGGACGATTTAGGATGCAAGCTCCTATTGAGATGCATCATTTTGCGAGTCTTAACGTCAAGTTGTCGCAGCTCTTCCTTAGTCCACTTCATCACTCCGAAAGAGTAAAGAAGGATCGGAACGGCAAGCATATTAGTTGCAGCAACTTTGTTCTTCCCCGACAGTTCTGATGACCAGATCTGTCGGAGTTTTTGCTGATACTTGCCGCGGAGAGAGTTTTTAACTGCAAATACCTCTTGGGAGCGGCGTTGTTCCACCCCAAGGTAGGTATAAGTCTCTCCGGCATCCAGATGATGTAGGATGCTTCCGTCTACGAGCTGGACATCCTCTCCGTATTCCTCGCATCGTCCTCTTTTGAGATGAACCGTGGCACATTTGTCGATCCCAAATTCCATACCGATAGCATGCGTATATTCTTCCACCACCCTAAGGGACTGATGTAGGTCCCTTTCTCCAGAGGCATACAATTTGAGGTCATCCATGTAAAATAGATGGGTGACATTATGCCTCCGGTTGCTGGGGGTGCCGCAGTTGTACCCACGGGTATTCCTGAGCGCAACGGACAATGGCAATAGTGAGATGCAGAAGAGAAGAGGGCTAAGGGAGTCTCCCTGAAACACACCTCTTCTAATGATGACCTGCTCTGTTTGGACTATGTCTCTACCAGATCTTATGGTGAAGCGAGTCCTCCAGAGCGGCATCAGTTGTCCAATGCATCCCACTATTTGACCGGGTACCTCAAGGCATCTGAGCAAATGCATGATTAACTCATGTGATGTTGTATCAAATGCCTTGCGGTAATCGATCCAGGCCATCGAAAGGTTACGCTTATACTGCACGGAGTCCTGCGTGATACATCTATCGATGAGCAGGTTCTCCTTGCACCCGGCGACCCCTTTCTTTGACCCTCTTTGCTCATTTATCCGTTCATACACCGGATCAACTGCGGAGAGAATGCGCGTGTATAAGATGCGCTTATTATTATTATTATTATTATTATTATTATTATTATTATTATTATTATTATTATTATTATTATTATTATTATTATTATTATTATTATTATTATTATTATTATTATTATTATTATTATTATTATTATTATTATTATTATTATTATTATTATTATTATTATATCTTGTCGCATTCACACACTTGATAACGACAGTAGATGTTAACTGTTGAAACGTCGTGACTCAAACACATGCAAAGAATTTATTTTCTTTGTTTATAGACAATGGAAGTCCAGAAGAATTCTACTAACACTAATACATTGTCAACCACTTTCAAACAAACGTGTGTAAAAGTGTTTGTCATTTAATGACCAGTGTGTTGATTGTGTATCAGACATGTGTTTTCTCCAATCCTGTCGACGTTACAGAATCTGAATTTGAACATAAATTAAAATTTTCAAATAGAGGCATGTGCACTCATACCACAGACAATCTTTGACTCTGTGGTTTTCTGTTTATTTGTGAAAACATTGTTATCGCCATCATTCAAATTGAATTTCAATCGACCAATGTTTTCTACCAGTAAACTCATTATTATTATATTATCATTCCGGCCTCTGTAACAGCCTTACAGATAACTGCAAACACGTCTTCCTCTTTCTGTTATACGATTGCAATGGTTACTGCCTTTATAAAGATGAATACGTGAAAATTTCAAATGCAAGGAACTGCTCTGAAATATGCCCAGTTCTAAATTGCATTTTCTATGGTGCGCAGTATAAATTCCTTTCAATGTTAGTAACAATCGTTTCACTTCGGAAGCAATGTGTATATCACCCTAAGCTAACGGGAGATATATTCTGAAGAATATTTTCGGAACGAAGTTGCTGCAATAAACGATAAATATTCCAAAAATAGTTTCCAAAGACCGTTCACACCCATACGCGATATATTCAGCATGAAGTACTGCTTATGGCCAGAAGAAAGTGTGGCCTCACGAATTCCATGAATATTTGCTGGCGAAAATTCGGAGTGAAAAATAACCCAAGCAAATTCAATCCGGCAATAACGTGAAAAGAAGTCGAGTTTGAGCATAGAAATTCAATCGTCTCACCAGTTCCTATTTCTTATATCATATTTTGTGCTTATTCTAAGGGCTGGTTGTTCAACCCTTAGTAAAATCCAAAGATTTATCAAACATTGATTGGAATCTAATCTTAGATTACCGTCAAATGTTTTGTTCGGTAGAAATTCGACCATGGATAATAAAAACCAAGATTCTGCAGTTCATCTGAACTATTTCATTGGAAAGAAAATTTTACTAATTCATGTCAAATATAACCAAACATTTTCCTTTCGTAGTTTCCTACTTTCCTGTAATTTTTTGAAAATCATGGAAAAAATGGAACCAATGAAGGCACCTCAAACAATAATAAAAGATGTGATGATTCTTTCAACGTAGATATGATGATTCGTTCCAGATAGATTTGGAAATATGTTTTTTTTAATGTCCTGGTTCCCACGATAACGACAATCCTGTTATGGGGTGTGCCATTATAATCTTACCAGAAAACTACTCTCAGTAATGATCACAAGAATACCTGATAGTATCAAATTGCATAATGCACATACCAACTAGTTTTATTTATCAATTTCAAGAGAAACCATGATCACAATAATCCTCACAATATCTTTTTTCTGAAATCGTTCAAGAATGCCCACTCTCTCGGAGCAACTGCAGGCCTCAAAATACGCTAATCCAGTATTTTAGTCCGTTGCTAAGCAACGAACTTTCCCGGACCGTTTAATACTTTCCCGTATCGAAAACGATCCGGGAAAGTACTTAGCCAGCCTAGGCCGTCAAAATCGGTCTTTGATTTATAGTTGTCACTTTGACGTTTCAAAAAAGCACGTAATTTCGAATACTCAATTTATGATAATGCTGATTGCGATTTCAGAAAAAATAGTATGTTTACCTCGTATTAAAAGCACATTCCCAGACTTCAATGCTTGTTGGCCTCGGCTTCGCATAGGCCAACAATTTACATTGCCGTCCGGGAATGTATTGCTCTTACTACTGGATACACAATATACTATTGATGATCTGAACCTGAAAACAAATTAATTGTGGCATTTTCTCGAAATGATTTTCACGTAATCTATAAGTACGAGGTGCCCTATACAGGGAATTCAAATTCGAACCCCACCATTGGGATCTCCTAAATTACAGGAGATACGTCAAAGCTTAAATTGGGGCAAAGTTGGGGAATCTGGTGCTCAACAAATTACTGTTTAGAAACTGGAAACATTCCGAGAATTTCCGGAAATATCGGGAAAAAACTGAAATTCGGAATTTTCGTTTTTTATTTTTTTCTATCGTTATTTGACAACGTAGCTCGAAACCAAAAGTACATTTTCATTGATACTTTTTTTCAGCTACACGTTTTCATGTTCACGTTTACTATCCGACGTTTCGTCTTCTGGCATTCATCATCAACTTTTTTTTCTGTTATGGGCGCCATATTGTTTTTTATACAGAAAAATAGTGATTCTCATTCTAATTTCATTGATGTATAATTTGTTATGATTTGCACTTCTGAAACCACAGATAATAAAAAAAAACAACTTCAACTGAGATGGTCATGACTCCATCGAAAAATTTTGTTTAATAAACACTAGTTGTCAGAACTCATTAAACATCATAAGTTTGCACAAATACTTCAGTCGAAATGTCCTCATTCTCAGATGAAGAAAAACGAGATTTGTTGAAACTTTATTATAAATTTGATAGGAATAGTACGAAAACAACACAAACTTATTTTGAATTATATCCGGAAAGACAACAGCCGTATAGAACATTATTCGGAATTTTGGGCAAACACTTGGCTGAGTACGGCGCGTTTCAAAAAACAAGAATGAAATAATGAGCTTGTAAAAAATGCACAAAAAGTATTACAACAAGTGTTCGAAATGATGGCCTTCGTCTTGAATACATAACCGAGCACGCCGTCTCAAATTAAGAACAGCCCCTTACAATATCCCTTCTTCTGATAGACCTAAATTGCGTGATGATATTGTCTCTAAGTTCATCTACTGTGTCATATTTTTGCTCTCCATAGATTCTGTTCTTTAAAGTGCCCCACAAGAAAGTATCCAAAACTGTAAGGTCAGGTGACCTTGCCGGCCACCTCACTGGTCCAGAATTTCCTAACCACCTATTAGGAAATCTTTGGTGTAAATATTCGTAAACTGCTCTTTAATTGTGTGGAGGTGCCCCTTCATGATGAAACCAGCAGCTGTTATAATTAGCAAGGGGAAACGTATCCATATATTCTTCGAATTCGTTTCTTAAGAACCAAAGATAGGTTTCCCCATTCAAAGTATCAGAGAAGAAATGAGGTCCAAGTATTCGGTCGTCATAAATTCCAGCCCACACATTCAAACGAAACCGAACTTGTGGTATGACTTCTCTGAAGTGTCGGTGATTATTTTTAATCCAAATGTGCTCAATATTTCTATTAAAAACACCACAGTTCGAAAAAGTACTTTCGTTGGTCCATATAATGTTTTTCAAGAAGTTTGTAGGGTCACCCTATTCGAGAGCCAGCTACAAAATTCCATCCTTCTCTCAGGATCACCTGGATGTAATTTTTGTGAAATATGTATCTTATAATATTTCAAACCACTTTTTTTTTCAAATTCCCACCAAATGCTCGTCTGTGGCGCATCCATTTCTGCCGAGACTTGATGTGTTGATTTGGAAGGATCTGTATTTATCTAAAATAGTACCAAAAATCATTATACTTTTCCGAATATGGAATGAACAATTATTTTACCTCGACTAATAAGTTACGTCTAATATTTTGTTCCATTCTGCTTCCATATTCCATTCTTGGTTTTTGAAACGCACCGTACTCAGCCAAGTGTTGTCCAAAATTCCGAATAATGTTCTATCCGGCTGTTGTCTTTCCGGATATAATTCAAAATAAATTTGTGCTGTTTTCGTACTACTCCTATCAAATTTATAATAAAGTTTCAACATATCTCGTTTTTCTTCATTTGAGAATGAGGACATTTCGACTGAAGTATTTGTGCAAACTTATGATGTTTAATGAGTTCTGACAACTAGTGTTTATTAAACAAAATTTTTCGATTGAGTCATGACCATCTCAGATGAAGTTGTTTTTTTTTTTAATATCTGTGGTTTCAGAAGTGCAAATCATAACAAATTATACATCAATGAAATCAGAATGGGAATCACTATTTTTCTATAAAAAACAATATGGCGCATATAATAGAGAAAAAAAGTTGATGATGAATGCCAGAAGACGAAACGTCGGATAGTAAATCTGAACATGAAAACGTGTAGCTGAAAAAAAGTATCAATGAAAATGTACTTTTGGTTTTGAGCTATGTTGTCAAATAACGATAGAAAAAAATAAAAACGAAAATTCCAATTTTCAGTTTTTTCCCGATATTTCCGGAAATACTCGGAATTTCCCAAGTTTAAAAACAGTACATTGTTAAGCACCAGAGTACGCAACTTTGCCCCAATTTAAGCTTCGACGTATCTCCTGTAGTTTAGGAGATCCCAATCCAATGGTGAGGGTCGAATTTGAATTGCCCTGTATACGAGCTAGGACATTCACGAATTCAATGATATCTTTATCAGTTATTTCATTTTCATGAGCATTTTTGTGGAGTGATTTCTGATTATTCTTCCAAACTATTTCATTTGGCAGTTCTGAAGTTGTTATGTCATTTAGTTATGTCAAACCTTTGTTTAGTGGTTAATCCACCGATTTTGATGGTTTAGCGTAACCTGGAATCAAACCAGGATTCAACTTCTGATTATGCAGTGAACAACTCGATAAACCAAGATTCACTTGAAACTGCAGATTATCTCTGACTGAACAATCTGATATTGTCAATCACGTCTCACACATTGATTTATTGGTGGGCTGATTGAAGGCTGACGAGCAAGATACCGGTTTTACCCTTGGGTTTTCCTTAACACTAAGACCTGCTCGGGCCTATTGTATCGTTCTGTCGTCAGTGTTTTCGTTCAATCCTTCTGAATTTCCGTTCGTTCATTGTTGGTAAAGGACCCCGCACGGTTCTAATGGAAAATGGGTCCCAGTTGAATTGGCTGAAAATTTAGTATAATGTAGTTTATGATGTCCAGATCAAATGTCTCCATGGGCACAATGAGATCTAATGGACAGTTTTTAGGATACAGGGTGTCAAACATGAAGAGGCAGCGTTGTTACTTGCCTCTAGAAAATCAACAATGTGGCAATTATTTTATACAAACATTTAAGGATAATAATTGAAATTTTAATATTGTCGACACGAGTTATGATGAAAAGTTCTTTGAACAAAATCAGTCAAATGCAAAAGCTCGTAGACCTGCAAAATAGGTAAATATCATTTGATTTTGATAATGGGTGATCTGAGATTACTATTATACATGGTCACCCAAAATTTTCCTTTTCTTATGTATTCTTTAAATTTTTTTAGGAACATGTGTGTTACATAAAAATGGTCAATATTTATTTCTATTTGTTGCATCTTATACGGATCCTGGTCAACAGCATGATGATGCAGCTTTAGCTGTCACACGGGAGACTACTGCATTAAAAATGTTGATGCATACCACAAGAAGCATACGAAATTATCGTTATGTGGAAGGTATCGACACTTCCGAGCACCAGATTTACAAGTGGAGTAATAGGGCATTCTATTATTCATTAAGCATTTATAATATGTGTATAAACATTCAAATTTATTGTCACTCAAACTACTCTCGTGGTATATTCTCGTCAGATTTATTGCTATATATTTGTAAGAATGACAAGATTTCTCATCTTATGATCGGTTAATGTTGTTATCCAATAATCATTACCCAATGGACGGTTCTAAAATATATCCTTGCCTATCTAAATGATATGCACATGATTTGATCCTTTCGGAAATATAGCCCCATATTCGACAGATAATGAAGATCGTCATCGCCGATACATATCGTGTGAGTCACTTATTATTAGTCATCGTCCCATTTCTGTTATCCCGAGCCTTTTATCTGATGTAACAGTTTCAATATTATTATTTTAATCTTCAAGAGTTTGTTTTAGACAATTGCCAAAATTCCAAATCAGCATAAATGTACAGGAAGTCATACTATAATAAACAAATTCTGTTTGTTTTGTGATTGCCTGTATGTGTAATCTGAATTCATATTTGAATTGAATATATTGAGTTTGAAGGTGAATATGTTATAATTATTTGATTTAACTATTTTTTGATAACTTTTATTATATCTGATATTAAAGCCAGTCCTCACATTTAATGATTCACCCTGTATATTACAACGAATCAATGTATCGCCGGTGTCCAGCCTCAATTCAATATCCTTTACAAATAATGAAAATATAAAACGCACGGTGTTACTAGGTGCGATGTTACTACATTCGATTGAATCAAAGATAATAGTAACCTCAGATCAACCAATATCAAAATCAAATAATATGTACATATTCTGCAAGTCTACGAGCTTTTGCGTTTGACTGATTTTGTTCAAAGAATTACATAAAAATTATGTAATCATTAATAACCCTGTATACGAAGTCTTAGAACTTTTCACTATAACTCGTGTCGACAATATTGCAATTGAAAAAACATTGTTGAAATTGTTTTTCCGTTAACCTGCTGTCGCCCCCTCACGAACGGCAGCCCTCAGAAGTCGAAACTTGTGCGAGCCAAGGATTACCGAGGTCTTAACCTTTTTACGTGCGATTCCTAGCACTTTCTCGGGCCATCAGAAAAAGTTCTGCAGTCGCTAGGGTTTGAATCTTTGACTGGCAGCCAAAAGTAATTGAAACAATGTCGCTTTAACCACTCGGCTACTAGGCCCCTTAAATGTTTGTATTAAAATAATCGCCACATTATTGGTTTTCTAGAGGCAAGTAACAACGCTGCCTCTTCATGTTTGACACCCTGTATCTCAAAAACTGTCAATTAGATCCCGTTGTGCCCATGAAGACATTTGATCACGACATCATAAACTACATTATACCAAATTTTCAACCAATTCGACTGGGAGTCATTTTCCTTAAGAACCGTGTGGGGTCCTTTGGATATAAATCATTAAACCTTCTACAGGTCCAGTGAATTTTGTAATATTATCTCTTGTGTCGAATTAATTAAATCAATTTCATTTTTCATTCTTTAAACTGCCAACATAACCATATTTATCGTACACCCAGTATGAAGGAAAGTTCATGTATTCAATTACACCTTTTTCAAAAAAGATGAAGGTGTTATTTGTTATTCTATAGATTTTCCACAATTTATACTTGCACAACTCAAAAATCATTAAGTCATCAATATCTCATAAACCGTAGGAGATAGGTATGGGACATAATCGATGAAACTCATTCAAACTGGTTAGTAGTATTAAAGAATTACATAGTATACAGGGTGTTCTATTTGAAAAAACTGAGTTTTAATCATTTTAATGAGTCCCCGAAAGGAACTTACTTCTGTGCCTCTCTGTATGCTGAAACTGAGATCCAGTTTTTCGTCAGAATACTTGATGGTGTTATGCAGCTATGACCCAAACTGAAATATTTTTTTAATTTGCCTTGTTGAAAAAAAAGTAATTTTTCAATGGTCAGGTTTTACACAAGAATTTTACAAAATAATTTGTATTTCGAAAACCGTCACATATAGGTATAGGGAGTTATCTCGAAAAGTTGTGAGGAATCTTATGAGGATTCCAAAAATTATATAATATGTGGGGTGTTCTATTCAAAATAAAGGGTTTCTACTACTTTCTGATACAAGTGGCAACACTGTATCGACGAAAAGATTTAAGACGGGTAAAGCATGTTCAATTATCCATGCCCACATATTTTTGAAATGATCCATAGTTCCGTTCTCCAGAGACGTGTAATGGGCCATCGAATGTGGAATACCCTGTATATTCAATGAGAGGCATCCAGGTAAGAATCTCTATCAAGCAACGATGGCAAAAATTGTAAACAATTTGAAGAGTTTGGATCATTTGAGTACAAACATAACACACCAAGGAAATGTTACTGTAGATGAAGACGTTACTCCTGAATATTGTTCTATCTGATGTATACGAGAATTCCGTTATCTTGAAGGCAAACAAATATTGACTTCTACGAACGGTCAATTGAAAGAGTCTTGAACGCAAACAAATTTAGGTCATACAAACCAAAATAAAAAAGTGAAAGTCTTTGATGCACGTTTGAATTTTTCTTTCTGGTTTTAAGGCAAAGTTGAAGGAGATTATAGTCTAAGATCCGAACCTAAATCGACCTTCACCGAGCTGATGATAGAATCAAACTTATTTCATGATAAATTTCGTATATTACAAAATATATTAAAAATGGGTTGTCTAAAAAATCCTGGATAGAATATTTTTAATTTTATTTTGAAAAACAATTTTTCATAAAATTTTGCAACATCAAGATAAAGAGAGAATTTTGTACTGTACTCAAAGTATAAAACATGTAGAATGTGCAGACATAGGGTTGTCTATTATTAACCTGGACGAACTATTGGGTTGCCAGGTATAAACAGGTATGTCGATACCAGTTACTTTCACTTGATGTGATAATAGAAAAAAATGTATATCAGCATAAGAGCTGTTTTATTGGTTTTTTTAAAAGGTTGTCTGCGAGAAATTTGGTCCTGATAAAGGTTTGCGAGTTTCAAAGATTAAAATTTCAACGCGTGTGAAAATGACTGACGGAGAGATCCGAGGTAAGTATACCGTGTAGTAATGAAGGACCGAACATCGTAGCTATGTCTGATGGGACCCTGAATGTAAGAATACCATACAAAAATATTGAACTTCAGTTAGTTCAGCTCCATGATATTTAAACTTCTTTTTTACGAAAAGCTAGCTTTAACGATACATTTTTCATTTTTCATCAGTGAATTCACTTAAAGAGTCGCCCGAACTACACAAAAAACACTTTTTGTGTGGTGTGATCATTCGACGATATTGATCCAATATTACTTGAATGATATTGGTGAAATATTCTCGAAGTAATATTGGCCACAAAATATTTGGCGATATTGGTACAATATTGCTGGTACAATATTCTGACAATATTGGAAATATATTCAAACGTTATATTGTCGAGAAGTAAAATTTGAACATTTTGCGTTATTGGTCGAATACTGTTTAGACATTTCAAAAATTGAATTAGTGAAATATTCTTGAAGCAATAAAGGCCTCAAAACAAGTATCCATATTGGTACAATATCATTTGGATATATTGGTGGGACTAAAAATACCTCGGTTAATTATTAAATGCCGTCTAGTTGATCAAAGTGACACCAGAGTTGCCATAACCACTTAGGAAGCTGTCTTGAAAACAAGTTATGGGAAGTATTTAATATATTTAAGTAGGTTTTAGAAGACGTTCTATATGTAGAACCACCTAGCGGATTTTTATCCAGGTTTGATCATGATATAATTTTGAAATGTTTCATTGAATATTCGGCCAATATCCGAAATTCATCTTTATCTAGATGTAGGGAAGAATGGAGACAATATTGTTTCAACAATATCGAAAAATATTATTGAACCAATATTGACCCAATGCCAATTAATAAGATTTGTTGAATATTGGCGAAATAATATTGAACTAATGTGTATTCACACAATATAGTTTTCATTCCTAGTATCGATATGAGAGGAATATTGGGATTGCAACATTTATTCTAGATGTTGGAAACAATATGAAGACAATATTGTTTTATCGACATTCGTGAATATCATCGAGCCAATATTGACCCAATATGAGTTTTAACAATTTGTCTAATGAGGTTAAAACGATATTCAACCAATGTTCTATCAAACTTGGAAATAGTATTTTATCCCTAGAAATGTTGGGATTGCAATATTTCTTCTAGATGTGGAAAACAATATATAGACAATATTGTATTGCCGATGTTGGTAGAAATTATTCAACCAATAATGACCCAACATTACATGTGACAATCCACATTTAAAACAGGTTCACCCATATTGAACCAATATTATTTTTGCATTTACAATATATCTATATTGGCCTAATATGAAACCAAAATTCAGTCGATATGCTAGGATACCTTGAGGAGAAAGTCTATAGACAATAGCCATTTGGAGACTTTGAGCATTTGGAGGATACAAAAGGAACTTGTTGTCTACTGATAACCCCGCAAATGCTAAGAAACGTACAAAACGAAATTCATAAGAGAACCATGAATACGGTGCATTGTAAATGTAAAAATAATTTTGATCCAAAATAGGTGAATATTGAAAAAACATTGAATCAATAATATTGGCGAAATGTTGGTTCAACCTACTCTGAATGTAGATTGTTATAATATTTGGTAAATATTGATTGAATAATTTTCACCAATATCGATGAGACAATATTGTCTTCATATTGTTTCCAACATCTAGAATAAATATTGCTATCTCAATATTCTACTCATATCGATTCTGGAGATGAAAAACTATATTGTTTGACAGCAAAATGGTTGTATATTATTTGAATAATATTTAACAAATTGTGTTAACTCATATTGAGTCCATATTGGATTCATGACGTTCATCAATATCGATAAAACATTATTGTATTCATATTGTTTCCAACATCTAGACTAAATACAGCAATGCCAACATTGTTCTAATATCTATTCTAGGAAAAAAAAACTATTGGAAACCCAAGTTTTATTCTTCATTGGTTGCATATTATTTCGCCACTAATCAACATATCGTATTTTTATATTGGAACAATATTGGTTCAATAATTTATTCACCAATATCAATAAATGAATATTGTCATCATGTTTTTTCCAACATCTAGAATACATATTGCTGTCTCAATATTCCTCTCATACTGATTCTGGGGATAAAAAACTATATTGTACGTCCAAGTTTGTTAGTACATTGGTTGAATATTATTTCACCAATATTTAACATATCATTATTTACTCATATTGGGTGGTATTGGTTCAATAATACTTACAAATATCGATGAAACAGTATAGACTAAATATTGCTTCCAACATCCATAATGGATATTGCATAACGTTTCTAGTTATGGAAAGCAATTTTATATATCCTAGTTTGAAAGCACATCCCAAGTAGCACACCTATATTGGTAAAATATTGGTACAAGATTGTGAACATATTGGCGAAATATTTGAAATGCAATATTGGCGAGAAAAAAAAATGTGAACATTCGGCGATATTGGTCCAATATTACTTGAGTAATATTGGCGCAATATTCTCGAAGCAATATTGGCTTCAAAATATTCCGCGATATTGGTACAATATCGCTGGTAAAAAATTGGCAAAATATTCAAACGTTATATTGTCGAGAAGTAAAATGTGAACCTTTTGCGATATTGGTCGAATATTGTTTAGATATTTCAAAAATAGTATTGGTGAAATATTTTTGAAGCAATAATGGCCTCAAAACATTTCTCGATATTGGTACAATAACATTTGGATATATTGGTGAAAGTGAATATACCTTGGTAAATTATTGAATGTCTTTTAGTTGATCAGAGTCTGTCTTTTGATCGCCAAAACCACTGAGTAAGCTGTCTTGAAAATTTATTATAGAAAGTATTTAATATATCTTCGTAAGTTTTAGAAGACGTTCTATATGTAGAGACACCTAGCGGATTTTTATCAAGGTTTGATCATGATATAATTTTAATATGTTACATTGAATAATCGGCTAATATTCAAAATCAATCTCAATCTAGATGTGGGAAACAATATGGAAACAATATCGTTTTAACGATATCGGTGAATATTATTGAACCAATATTGACCCAACATTGATTAATAAGATTTGTGGAATATTGGCGAAATAATATTCAACCAATGTGTAAACACATTTGGATAAACAATATAGTTTTTATTCCTATAATCGATATGAGAGGAATATTGGGATGTTGAAAAAAATATGAAGGCAATATTGTTTTATCGATATTGGTAAATATCATTGAACCAATATTGACCCAATATTACATGTGACAATCTACATTCAAAACAGGTTCAATCAATATTCCTCCAATATTACTCTTGTAATATTGTTTTTTGAATATTGACCCATATTGGACCAATATAATTTTTTCAATATATCTATATTTTTTACAATATATCTATATTGTCCCAATATGGAACCAAGATTCAGCCGATATGATGTGCTACCTGAGATTGGTTGAATAATATTTCACTCACCAGACGCTTAAATTGAAATAATATTATTTCAAAGAATAACTATTACCATTACTGAATTTTCAATATTGGTCGAATATTCAATAAACCATTTTGAAACGTGTTATAATCATACTTTGATATGGAACCACTAGGTGGCTCAACATATAGGAAAGTATATTAGATACTTCTCACAACTTGTTTTCATCACAGTTTACCCAGTGGTAAAGACAACCAAACTGTAGACTCTGGTGTCGCTTCGACTAATTGAAGGAGAAATGTTATTGTAGAAATTCTGAGTTAGTCGACATTCAATAATTTAACAAGGCACATATTATCTGGATAATCATCAAATATATCCAAATGATATTCTACCAATATCGCCGAAATATTTGCTTCAAGAATATTTCACCAACACAATTAGGCCAATAAACAGAGCAATTTTTCTAATAAAAGTTCAACTTCAATTGCTCCGCCGATTCCTTTTCTGCAATTCGGTCGTGACGGAGGGTTGAATAATTAGCAATGAAGTTATCACCCCCTGGGGGGTGCAATCCCCCCAAAATCGTAAAAACTTTTTTCTGGAAGTTATTTTCTCAGCCCTGGGCAATAAATATGAGTGAAAATCGGTATTAATAATGGGGGCGAATTATTTTCAACAATTAAACCCCCTCTCGGGGCATCAACCCCTTCCCGAAATCTTGTTTTTTTGGGTATTTTCTATGGATATGTAAAATTGTCAGTCCTGAGTATTGAAACTGAGCGAAAATTTGTAAAAATAATAGGTATAAATTATTATGAACGATTTTACCGCCCCCGCATTAGGGGCATATCCCGCGCATCGCGAAAACATTGGGGTGAGAGGGAAGGTGGAAAATATTTGGAAAAACTCTCAAACTACTACTCTTAGATATAAGTGTGGGTAAATAATCGTTGAGAACTGTCGTTATTGAGATTTAGAAGTACTGTTATGAGAATTATTCACAAATTCGATAGAAGATCAACTTATAGTATAAATCGAACGCGGACCGGAGGTACCGAAATATGATAGTATTTTTCAATGATATCGAGAAAGGGTATGAAGAAATGAATCCACAAGTAATCACCATCAAGAAATGTATAGGAAAATATATTCATTTACTCATACAACTCATCATCTAATTCATCTTCAGTCTCCTCGTCTTCATCTTCACAATCCGGAACAATCACTGCCAAGTGTCTACAGATATCTGTGGTACATTTATTACAAACATTGGTACATATAGCACATAAAAATCAAAGCGGGTACACTTATGGGAGTGTTGGGCAAGTTTGATTCACAAAAATGTCAATATCAAATTGGTAGTTAGTTTCCCCTGAAATTTTGAGTAACATCATTGCCAAGTTCTGAAACAACACTAACACTGGGCACTTTCCGTTGAATAGAAAAAACTTGGTCAACTAGGCAAACATTTATATTCTGCAGGTAAATTTTTGAATGAGCGTATAAAATCCTAAGCATTTATGCATTTTAAGCAAGTTCCATTCAATAAAATGTTAATAATAAACTGGCATTTTCTCCTGAATTCCTTGGTAGACCTTTAGAATTTTGGAAATTTAAGATATATCTTACATTGCGATATTTTGAAACAGAGCTGAGTTGAACATGAAACAAATGTTTCGAAAATAAACTCACCATTTTCAATTAATAACAGTGACAAAGCACTAAGAGATGTTTCCTCGTCTCCGACTATCGATGTTATCCCAGTATCCAGTGTTTACTGCACAGGAACTTTTATATTATCTGACGTTTACATAGAGCAACGTTGACTGCTGCCACTGCGCACTGACAGAACCGCGCCCGCCGCTGTATACTATACAGCGGCGCGCTAGCTAGCGCGGTCCCAGGCCAATATTTTCAGGTTTTAGAATCTCGATGAGTTTAAAGCAGGTACACTTCGGGTCAGTTTCCTTTGGTGCACTGTCTTCCTCGGTATCGAATCCTCATATTCCATCAAGGACTGATTTTATTTTTCTTTCCATAGAGCAATAATGCGATCAAATGCCGGGTAACCTCTATTCAATTCAATTCAATTCAATTCTTTATTGTCCTTTCGCTATTAGTTACAATAGATAAGACGTGTCAGAAAAGTACACACATACGAGTATACAAACAGAAATACAAAAAAAGTGTATAGCATTTACAATTACAAAGGTAACAACAGATGTTTTTCATACATAATGTCATATTTGCCACGGCATCATAATTAAGAGAATAATAATTTGAAGGAATGTTACTATAAAATATGTGACAGATACCTTTCAAATTCGTTAAGATTATAAAAACATTGATCTACGAGTATTGCTTTTAACCTTTTTTTGAACATATCACTAGATGTACTTTCCTTGAGAGACAGAGGTAACTTGTTAAAAAAACGAATGCCAGCCCTAACTGGAGACTTTTGACAAAAGGTGTGATTTACTTTATTTAGTAAAAAATCATTTTTATGCCTAGTGTCATGTCATGCCTAGTGTCGGTGAACTGCCTGTCGGTGAATTGCCCTGGGTAATATTCATCATCCTCTCGGAGAATCATCCAGTCGGTTGTTGTGGGGGAATTGCCCGTCGGTGAATTGTTGTCGGGGAATTATCTGGTTTCCGGGCCCACTGACACTTTTGTTACTATGTCGGGTACGACAACATACCAAAGTTTCAGAAAATTTGACCGGTTGCCACTTTGCATAAGAAAAGTATGGGGTCCTTTCTCAAAAACGCTTGTATCTAGCTTTGATGAACAGGTATACCATTTTGTTTAGAAAAGTTGTAGAAATAAGATATAAATATAAAAAATTCCAAAAGTTTACTGTAAAAAAATTTAGGGCAAATTAAAATAAATAATGATAGCGTACGCAGCGCCCTCTAAGCGCCCTCTCATCAAAAAAAACCCGTTTATCAAATTTTGTGCAAAAAATTTTGGTTTCAAACAAACTTACGTTAAAAACTTTAAGGCCGATTCAGATACGTGGATGCCCATGCAGGGTTTTTGACCCTGCATGAGAAATGCATGCCTGTCGACGTTCACTCTGCCTGCCGGCTTGCATCAAAAACGCGGGGTGATTATATGCACATGATCTAGTGATTGCGTTTTTGATGAAATATCCCTAGCTTTCCGTTGTTGGCAATAATGAAGTTGACAAAGTAATAAAGATTAAAAATGTTAATAAATAATAAAAAAATTATTAATTTTACAACTGTATCCTGAACTGCAATTAGTAATTTATTTATAAATTCTCCTTCTATTGTTCAGAATTCCAAAGGCATTTGGAATTCACAACTACTCTTTTATTCTTTACAATATACTTTTGGTTAGAATATATGTAGGTTAATAATTTTAACAGGTAGATGGATGTGACAGTGAGGATTTTCTTTCGTTTAAGTTTTAAGTACTTAAAAGATTTACTGGATTGCATTTCAAATTTGTACAACCAAATTTGTATGAATATTTTCAATAAGAGCAGGGTTTTTTCTGCAAACTGGTTTTTCATTCATGTTGATACGTGCTTTTATCTCTGAGATATTAGCATTGGAATTTATAAACTCTCTCAAGATTTTGTAACCTAAAATATGCGAAGAATTGAAAACACTCGTATTTAAAACCAACATTATTTGGACCGGTTAAACGTTATGCAATTTGACAATGAATTATTCCTCAACTGTTCATTTTACTTGCTACAAGTGATAAGACATTATTTCAGAAATCACAAGCATTATTTCACGAAGTCAGGAACTTTAATATTATAAGATTTTCAATTGCAATTTTGCACCTGGCAACTGCGCGTATAATTATTAATAATATCAGAATACAAAGCTGCGATCTTTATCTTCATCAGATTCATCCGAATTGAACATTTATGTGAGGAGTTATAGAACTTTACTTCACGCGCTGGTTGAAAAAATGCACTTTGGCGAGAGCCGGCGCAACACCTGCCCCATTGAGAAAGCATATAACTTCAACAATTTTTTTCAAGAATACCGTGCGATTTCTCAAAATTTTGTTAGCGACAGTTTTTTTGTAAAAATTTGTGCTCTTTCTGGATATCATGTTATTTTTTTGATTTAAATTAAATTTTTTGAGATATTTCGAAATTACCTCAAAAATTAAATTCAACGCGGTTTTTGGGGGGGTTCCACCCCCCCCCTGGAGGTGATAATTTTTCTCAGAAGTAATGTGCCCACTGTGTTCTACAATTAAAAAAAAAAATTTCGGCGGAGCAATTTAACACGTTCGCGGACAGTAGGTGGAAAAGGGGGGCTCAAAAAAAGCTACTACCAAATATATAAAAATTGAAAATATTTGGTGATCAAAAAGTCCCCGGCACCAACCACAGGCTATTTTTGCTTATTTTTTTGCAAACAAAACTTGAGCGGAATATACCGTCATGTCCATATAAAAATGTTTTTAGATTTGCTGGGACAGTGACGTTAAATGCCGTCAAGGAAAATTCATTCATCATTATTTATTACAAATTCATTGAACTGAAGTACAAAATGGATTTTGAAACATAGAAAAATATGTAAGAGTACTACTTTTTGTGAAATTCTTCTGCAGCGCTCGATACACAGGACTGTTTTTTCCGGGCATGTTTTACATAGGTATTTAGTTTCTTTGCAAATTTTATTTTCCGTGCATTGCCTGCACCTTATGTGGTGGCTCTTGCCAGGATCATTTTCTGACATAAAATTAGGATTCGCAATATCATCATCCGTATTGAAAGCTTCTGATTTGAAAGATTCTTTCGTGGTGGGGAGGATACTTCATCCATAATTTGCTCGAGCCTCCCAATTTCTTTCTGATCCATTCATTTATCCTGTGAATAAAAACTCAACTTATTTATCAGATTATCAAATACAAACGATATGCTTATAATTTGTGTTTGTGCTGGGACAGTATCCATAAAAACAATTCAAAGTTGTCGGCATACGCCGCGTGGAGTCGTCGTCACAACTTTGTTACAAACAAATGAAAAAAATTTGCACAACGCGATTATAAAAAATATCGAAAGTCTACCTACTTCTACTAGCTACTTACTTTTGCCTATAAACCACTTTTTGTAGTATTTGAAACACTTATCACACTCCACAGAACACAAACACAGATACACAGCAAATACACCTGTCGAACAGTATTTTGAAGTTTGGCTTACCAAAACTTATGCATGGACATTTCACGAAATTTTATGTTTTCTCCTGGGACAGTAAGCGTCCGTCACATAGAAATCATACGTAGTGCTGTCGGCAACTGCCGCGGTGAACCCAGAGTAAAATTAGATATTGGTCGGCATATTCCGTCTTGTCCCTGCTCATAGCGCGGGATATGCCGCTCTGTCTGTGAACGTGTTAAAGTGATAGCCCTGTTAACTGGCCTACCAAACAATATTGAACCAATATCGCAAAATGTGCACATTTTATTTCTCGTCAACATAACGCCAATATTGTCATAATATTGTACTAGCAATATTGCACCAAAATCGTTGAATATTTTCAGGACAATATTGCTGCGAGAAAATTTCTCCCTACAACAAGTCACCCTACCCTGTAAGCTGGAACTGCTTTGACATTCTGAGAAAGCACTCCACCATTGCACTTCGTCGGACACCATTCAACCCCTGTTGTTTTGTTGCTATTACTGTTGCTGCGAAACAGACTTTATTTTCAACGAATGGGACAACTATAACGGCCAACCAGAGCGATTCTGTTTTATTCCCACGTCAAAAGAAACCAGAATACGTGAGCCTAATTCCGATATCGTGGACTCCCTGCGCCAGACAAAAGAATAAATTAGGGCTTCGTAAAGTACGAAATCCTCAGAAAATAACTTTCTCCGGGGCGATGGAAGTGTTTTTTGAATATTTTCTGTATTTATCAGCTCGGCCTTCGGGATAATATTTCATATGTGGAATAAATTAGGGGTTTATTTACTGGAGTACGCAAAAAGTAAAGTGGGAACTTTGCGCGATAAGTTTTTTGGCGCGCGGAGCGCGTTCTGATGACCAATTGCAGTTACGGAGGATAATAGTCTGATGTCTCTTTGGGTCTGAGAGCACTTTTCATTCTCCATTTGCATTGAAATATCCCCTCGGTCATTGACTACCTCAAGAGTTTGATGGCTCAACCCCAATAAAGGAAGCAATTATCATTCAATTGGTTGGTTTTTCAACATTTACGGATCAGGTAGCACATCATACTGGCTGAATCTTGGTTTCATATTGAGTCAATATAGCTATATTGTGAATAGAAAAATAGTATTGACCCTATATGATTGTTACATATAATATTTGTTCAATAATGGTTGAATAATTTCTACCAATATCGATGATGTAATATTGTCTACATATTGTTTTCAACATCTAGAAAAATTATTGCAATCCCAATATTCTCATTTAATTTAATTTCTAGGGATAGAAAACTATATTGTTCATTCAAGTTTGATATCAAATTGTTTGAATATTATTTCAAATATATTCAACAAATTGTATCAACTTATACTTACCTATTAATTGTATAGGGTTGGGGCAGAAGTCTGGATTGCTCAATCCATTTTTATTATTAACTTATATTGGGTCAATATTGGTTCAATAATGTTTACCAATATCGGTAAAACAATATTGTTTTCATATTGTTTTCCATATCTAGAACAGATATTGCATTACCAATATTTCTCTCATATATACAGTGTGACGCTAAATTATGGAACAAATTCATTATATCTGAATATAAAGATAAATCGGAAAAATCCTCGGACAGGTCGATTTTCTTTTCCGATGGGCCAATTTTTGAACCTCACCCAAAATATATAGGGTTATCCGCATTTGAGGAAAGGCGACTTTGGTGATATTTTTAAATGGGACACCCAGTATGTTTGTCCATATTTGGTTAGGGATCGTCATTACAAATCCAGTAATACCAAGTTTGATGGGATTATGTCAAACGACTGCGGAGATATAGCCAAAAAACTTCTCCATTTACCCAATGAGTGTGACAGAGACTTTTAACCTTCTGAATCGTGTGGAGTCTCGCAGTCATACTCATTAGACATACTAGGAAGTTTTTTGGCCATATCTTTGCAGCCGTTTGACATAATCCAATCAAACTTTGTATCACTGGATTCGTAATGACGATCCCTAACCAAATATGGAAAAATATACTGAGTGTCCAATTTTAAAAATATCAACAAAGTCATTTTTACTCAATTGCGGATAACCCTATATATTTTGGGTGGAGTTCAAAAATTGGCCTATCGGAAAAGAAAATCGACCTGTCCGAGGATTTTTTCGAAATATCTTTAAACTCATAAATAATGAATTTGTTCCATAATTTAGCGTCGCACTGTATATATACAAGGTGTCCGGTAAACCTTGTACAATATTGAAACTGGTGATAGACCAGGTCATGACTGTTCAGAATATCGGAATTTCACCTCAGCAAAAATATCACCGTTTCCGAGATAAAGAGCTTTTTTAAATTTCTGGAATATCACTACCTAACCTTGGATTTGTAAGTGCCATGTCTACAAATCGAGACCAAATCAAATATCTTTACTGCTGAAGATTACTGATGAGTGATGCTTTAAGACGTACAAAATAGTTTTTCAGTAAACGATACAATTTTTCAAGAAATGAGGGTAAAATGCCAGATTTGAGTTTCACCAATTTTTTTAATAACAAGTTGACATTATTGTATGAAAAAAAACATAACCAAGTGGAAGTGGATATTCATTACAAAACAATGCCCATTTTGTTCAGACTCTCCCATGGTATAAAACAAACGATAATTATTTTTGGAAGGAATAAAATTTCGATTATATTAAAGTGTGATGTTATTCTGAGCTAAAATCAACTCTATTAGACTTTGTCAGTAATGTCTTCTATTTTTATTCTATCAGGATGAAATGATTGAATAAATATGAGTAATAACGAATCAACTGCTTAGAAGCATTGAATGAGATGTAAAGAAGTAAATACTAATTCAAAGTTTATTTGAATTAACAAACAATATAAACCATAATAACAATTATTCAACATCACATTGAATAATATTACAAAAATGATATTTTCCATCAACTCGTACGCAGAGACATCTTTTCACGAAGGACCTTTTCAATAGCATTATAGCCCCCAAATCAGCGATTCTCTGAGCGGCATTGTGCAATCGGATATCGTACTGCATAAAGCGCTACTGCAGCAGTAGCACTACCTCCACATTCACCATGACAAATAATTGAATACCACTGAATGAAACAAGCGGAATAATTTCAAAAAACTACGACAGAAGTCACAAGTTGTTCAAACAAAATGTGACAGCCACCTACTAGATTTTTTCAATTCTATTTACAGAAGATCCGTTCATGCACAATGCTGTATTATATTTTTTCATTGGGATACTATTGCTTCTACGGACACAATACAGAAATTAGAAAAGTAATTTTCGACAAGGATTCACCCCATAAAAATTTTTGCACTTATTTGGTTACACCCTATATATCTGTCGGCCTCAAACTTCGTTGGAATCTGGATGTTGGACAATTGCGGCATTTATCACAAGAATTCGTATTAATCGGTGCCATGTCGGATAATCGACATTTCGTTTCGATAATTTTATTATGAAATATTAATTTTATTGACATACTATTTAATGCTACCAAACAGTCTATTCTTTACTATTCATAATCATTTCCACATTCTATCTTGATAAAACCAAAATAAATAATTTTTGAGCGTAAGTATAAAAGTTGATGGAAGTCTAGAATAAAACCACGTCTAATTCAATGGAAATCACTTTCTCCAAAAATAATTATAGTTTGTTTTATACCATGGTAGAGTCTGAACAAAATGAGCATTCTTTTGAAATGGATGTCAGCTTCCAATTGGTTATGTTTCTTTCAGAAAATAATGTCAAACTTAAAAAAAAAAATTGATGAAACTAAAATCTGTCATTTTACCCTCATTTCTTGAATTTTTTTCTCCTTCTGAAAAACTGTTCTGTAAGTCATTACTCATCAGTAATCTTCCGCATCAAAGATATTTGGATTCGTCTCAATTTGTATACATGACACTCAAAAATCCAAAGTTAGGTAGCGATTTTCCAGAAATTCTTAAAATGCTCATTATCTCGAAAACGGTAATATTTTTACTGAGGTGAAATTCCGATATTCTGAACAGTCATGACCTGGTCTATCACTAGTTTTAATATTGTACAAGGTTTACCGGAAACCCTGTATATAGAGGTAAAAATTCGTGACTGGCTGTATATTAGTTTGTAGTATTTGTGGGGTTGCAGTCAGGGTTGCGGGGTATTTCAAAGAAAACTCTTTGATACTGTCAAGCTTTCGGTATATTTTAATACCTTCTTCAGGACAACTGAAAATACGCATTGTACAATAAATGTAGGAAAGAATAATTGGAGTACTTACTAACGTGAGAATGAATGATGAAATCGGCAAAAAACGAAAACAGAATATACATGAAGTGAAATGAAATGACTGATGTAGGAATGACAGTGACTTAATTTATTTTAGTAATCAAGTTGGAAGATTTAAGTAGATACGTATAAATTAAATTAATAATGAAGAACAGTCGATGAACAAAAGAACTAACCTGAGTAATCTCAGCAAAATTCTACTCAATCTTGAGAAACATAGGATAAAATCACCCTCTAATCAGAATCTTCCAACTTGATTACTAAAATAAATTAAGTCACTGTCATTCCTACATCCGTCATTTCATTTCACTTCATGTATTATTCTGTTTTCGTTTTTTGCCATTTCATCATTCATTCTCACGTTAGTAAGTACTCCATCTGTTTTTTCCTACATTTATTGTACAATGCGTATTTGCAGTTATCCTGAGGAAGGTATTAAAATATACCGAAAGCTTGACAGTATCAAAGAGTTTTCTTCGAAATAGCCCGTAACCCTGACTGCAACCCCACAAATACTACAAACTATATATATACAGGGTGACCCAGGGGTGTGTGCATGGTCCATTACTTTTTTTCTATACAAGCAATCGACTTGATTTTTTTTTCAATCGATAGGTTCAACAATGCGTACATTCTGAAAATATTTTCATTAATATACAAGATGTTTCAAAATAAAATACACAACTACGATAAATTTTTTTAAATGACAACCCTCCTTTTTTATTCCATTTTTGGATTCGCCACTAAATTGTCAACATAACGCATCCTGGTTTCATATACCTATCTGCAATAGTTTTTGACTTATGCCAATTTATGTGTCAAAATCGCGTCGTGCATGGACCCACAGAAAAATTCATAACTTGAGAACCTTTCAAGATAACTCAACCTTCTTTCTCCCAGACTATTCCTCAAGCTTCAGAGCATCTTTTGAAATGCTGGCGAACTTGAGGTCAATGTTCTATTGCCTACTACGATTTTTTTCAAATGACGGTTTACAAATGGCAATAACTCGATTTTTTCAAATGCAACACCCTGTATTTTATTACACCATTACATGGCATTTTCTAAGAGCTTTTCGTCAATATAGCATTCGTGGGGTCTACTTTTTGTAGTTTGCGAAATATGTTGAAAATAAGAAATGTGGATGATTTTTGAGGAATCTAGTAGGCTGCTTTCGTAAAATTTGACATCCTTGTACTGTCAATAATTGTACACGTAAAATTGTTGAAAATGAAGTTCACTCGCGAAGAATTAGTGAATATGGTCTACTGTATTGGCGAAGCTGACAGAAATCCTTTATTAGCAAGCAGAATCTACCATGAAAAATATCCGGAAGCAAAAGAACTTCACGGGTGTCTTCATTCCAAAGGTTAAGAGATCGGTTTGTACTCAGTGGTAGTGTGTCTTATACTCAAAAGGAAATTGTTGGTGGTCGAATTGATGAGGAAAATGAGTTGCAAGTTTTATTGATGCTACAGGAAAATCCTCACGTAAGCACTAAAGAAATAGCAGCGGAAACGGATATTTGACAAAGTAGTGTGAACAGAATAATATTGAAACATAAGTTCCACCCTTTTCATCTGAACCTACATCAAGAATTGTAAGGTGATGATTTTGCCAATAGAGTTGCGTTCTGTATTCAAATGAATGACATGATTGATGGGGATTATAATACTTTAAACAAAATTATGTTTTCTAATGAAGCAACTTTCAAGAACAACGGTTCGGTCAACAAACACAACATGCATTATTATGCAGTCGAAAATCCTCACTGGTTGAGGACCCTTGACCACCAACAGCGATGGTCGCTTAATGTTTGGGGAGGAATTATTGGAAATCATATTATTGTTCCCTACTTCTTCGACAATGTGCTAAATGATGAAAGATATTTACGTTTCCTTCGCGAACATCTACCGAGAATGTTAGAAGTGGATTTGAATACCCGAAGAACCATGTGGTTGCAGCACGATAGTGCGCCGGTGCATAACCATAGTATAGTTCGAGAATTTTTAGATCAATCCTATCCTAATCGTTGGATAGGCTGAGGAGGTTTTCAGACCTTACGCCTCTAGATTTCTTTCTAAGGGGGTACGTGAAAGAAAGGGTTTTCAGAGATCGTCCGACAACTGCAGATGATATGAAAAATAAGCCTTCTAAGCCAACTAATGGAGCAATGCTTGCTAGAGTTCGGGACTCATTCACAAGAAGACTAGCAGCTTGGCCGTGGTGGTCGGCTGGTAAAAGCGTACGCCTCGCAAGCGTGGGGTCGTGGGTTCGATACACCGATTCACCGGTCTCGTGCATGGCATCACACGTTAAAAGGTGAGGGCTGCGTCTTCTCTAGCTCACACAAGTCTCTCGAAGACTTGTTGCGCGTAGGGGTGTCGAGGGTTGCGCGTAGGGGTGCAATCGGTTGACGGAATTAACAACAACAATTTTTAACATGATGGGTACCTATTTGAGCATTCATAAGTGGCATCTCCCCAAAATTTTTACATGGTTTATTGTTAATCACTCTTACCTGTTATTGTAACTATTACTAGAATTATTTTCTTTGTAATGTACTCCTGTTTAAATTACAATTTCAAAAACATATTCTTTCCATAATTTTAAGAATGTGTCAAATTTTACGAAAGCCTACTAGATTCCTCAAAAATCATCCACATTTCTTATTTTCAACATATTTCGCAAACTACATAAAGTAGACCCCACAAATCCTATATTGACGAAAAGCTCTTAGAAAATGCCATGTAATGGTGTAATAAAATACAGGGTGTTGCAATTGAAAAAATCGAATTATTGCCATTTGTAAACCGTCATTTGAAAAAAATCATAGTAGGCGATGGAACATTGACTTCAAGTTCGCCAGCATTTCAAAATATGCTCTGAAGCTTGAGGAATAGTCTGGAAAAAAGTAGGTTGAGTTATCTTGAAAGGTTCTGAAGTTATGAATTTTTCTGTGGGTCCATGCACGACGCGATTTTGACACATAAATTGGCATAAGTCAAAAACTATTGCAGATAGGTATATGAATTCGGGTGCGTTATGTTGACAATTTAGTGGCGAATCCAAAAATGGAATAAAAAAAGGAGGGTTGCTATTTAAAAAAATTTAACGAAGTCGTGTATTTTATTTTGAAACATCTTGTATATCGATGAACATATTTTCATAATGTGCTCATTGTTGAACCTATCGATTGAAAAAAAAAAATCAAGTTGATTGCTTGCATAGAAAAAAAGTTATGGACCATGCACACACCCCTGGGTCGCCCTGTTTATTTATATTTACCAATGATGAAAAGATAGTATCTATATATTGTTTCCAACATCTAGAATGGATATTGCAATCTCAATATTTCTTTAATTTCAATTCTGGAAATGAAGAAATTTGATAGCAGATTGGTTGAGTATTATTTCACCAATATTCAACGAATCATGTTAGCTTTAATTGGGTCAAAACATATTCACATATTACTTCCAATATCTGAAATAAACATTGCAATTCCAATATTGGTCTTATATCGTTTCTAGGCGTAAAAAGCGAAGTTATATTCCTGAGTTTTATGGCACATTGATTGAATATTATTTCACGACTAGTCAACCCATATTGACAACATTATTACGACAACCTCTTCCTAATATTAAAATAATAATATTGATACAATATTACAAAGAATACCTATTACCATTATTAAATTTTGAATATTGGCCAAATATTTAATAAACCATATTGAAATATATTAGATCAAACCTGGTGGGTCTACGTAATGAACGTCTCCTGAAACATGAGAAAATATATTAAATACTTCTCACAACTTGTTTTTGAAACTCTGTAGTTGAGTAACTGAATGAGAATTATAATTGTAGAAGATCAAAGTTATTCGACATTTGATAATTCACCAAGGCATATTCACTATGAATATTCTACCAATATATCTGAATGATATTTATTCAATATCACTGGATGTTTTGAGGCCATTATTGCTTCAAGATAATATCATCGATAATATTTTTAAAATATCCAAACAATATTTGACCAATATCCACAAAAAGTTCACATTTCATTCCTCGCCAATATGACGTTTGAATATTATCGTTTTCATAATATTGTACCAGCAATATTGTACCAATGTTTTGAACTGCTTCGAGAATATTTAGCTCATATTTTAATTAAGTAATATTGTATCAATGTTCTCATTTTTTTTCTCGCTAATATTGCATTTCAAATATTTTGCAAATATGTTCACAATACTGTAACAATATTCTATCAATATGGGTGAGCAGCTTGGGGGTATGCGATATCAGGCATAACTTACAAAGCTGTAAATCAATCAATCCAAACTGTGCTTGATTGTTCATAACATATCCACTTGTTAAGTATTTCACGTTCTTAACACACAAGTAACAATGTAAATTTCATTCGGATTCATCCTAGTTTTATGAAAGTATCATGAATGTTAGGTAACAGCCAATTTGATTCATGCAGTTCATAAATTGTCTCTACGACCCCAGAGCAAGTAGATCAAAAAATCGGTTTCAAAATACTCCTGAAGGCTATAGAATGGAACCTATAGCATTTGAGTATATCTGTATTCATGAAGTTTCTACAATGGCTGTGTGCACAAACACGATCAATTTTTTTGGTGTTTGAATAATTCATATAGTAACTTAGTTTTGTAATGACTTTATAGCACCCCTCAAGTCCATGCCATGGTTCTATAATAAAACTTGAAATGAGGTTTTATCAGAGTTCTAAGATGTACTCCCGCGAACGGCTATAAAACCAAATCATAAAACTGTTTCTTCTTGAATAGCAGTATCTCCCTCTAAACGGTAATAAATAAACCAAAACAGAGGCAAAATTTTTATGAGATCATTAGAATATTTGAATTACCTTTTATACGGCCATCATAAAACTTAACGGAAGTAAACACTTGAACACAAGATCGCGAAGGTATAGAGAACCAAGATCAAGAGATCAATATTCAAAAGTGTTTATTTATCTTTATATAAGTATATACATTTGTCCATTCCTGCCTAGTCACTTGAAAATATTTCTCCTTTCTTCTTCTAGGACAACCATTTGTATACCATCTCTCCATTTCAACGCCAAGTCAATTCCTGACCCCCCTTGCGAAAGACTCTTGAAACCAATGACATATTACCGATAGACTCCGTAATTTACATTTCGAGCTGCGGTCAACACAGACTCGCATTCTATGCACAATTTTCACTGCCGCTTATATCGCGGCTATTATCTGCTTATATACATTGTATATAATCAGGATAATTCAGCAGAAACTCAGCTTTGCCGACATTTCGGTTGACTGGCAATTATTTTTTGCGAAATGAGCGACAATAAAAATTGTGCTTAGAATGTGACAGCAGCTCGTAACGTTAATAACGAAGTCTATCTATACAATGTCATTGCTTGCTCGTGACTACTTAGGGAATGGGTGGATATTCACGCCTCCTGCAGGCCTTATGCATGACTTCTGAGTGTATTCAAAACAGATAATGGATGTCCTTGATCGTTGCAGAGGTTAGTGGGTAGAGAATCCCTGAAAAAGTTCACTGCAAAAAAACAGGGTTTAAAATTGGTTTTATTGAACATTTTGGCTGCCCTTTTCGGGCCCGGTTCTTCATAACGCTCCTGGAAAATGTCAAGAGCTTGATTGATAAGGCCCCAGTGTTTGCGGGGGGCGTTATCATATTCCCTAATGCGAGTGAGATTTCTCGTCAATGTGATTTTGGGTGGGAAATATTTATAGAAGTTGTACGACAATCTTCCAATATAAGTCAGAACAGAGTCGAGGCCGCACATCTCCCTGAGAGAATCCAAGCGAGTGTATCTGTTACTGTTTGTAACTATACGAAGTACTTTATTCTGCATCCTATCCAGTCTCGCAAGAGGCGAGGGTTTCAGGCTGCAGTGAACTGGTCAAGCATATAATATTTTGGGTCTAATTACTTGCTGGTACATGAGTATTTGATAGTCCATACCAAGCTTGGAATTTCTGGCTATCAGAGGGTAGGTACGCCCAACGGCAGCTCCCGCCCTCTGGAGCTTTGAAAAGCATCGCCTCTTCGTGAAGTTGACGACGTCAGTTTTTTCTACGTTGACCATGGTATTATTTCTCTGCATATAAGGCACGTCATCCCAATCCAAATGAATTAGAATCTTTTGAGCAGTGATCATCCTGGAGAATCAATGTGTGTATAGTGCGGTGTCGTCCGCGTGTATAGTGCGGTGTCGTCCGCTTATATCGCCGAATTCACTATCTCGGATCGTGAGAAACCGTGAGTATATAATGAGTATAAGTGGAGAGAGATTCTCGAGACATGCGGAACACGTGCTTCGACCTGGTGAATATTGCTATTTACCTTTACCGCAAACAACCGACCCGTGAGATACGAGTTGATCAATCTCACTGAGTTCAAAAGCATGCTTGCCCGTAGCATCTTGCTGACCAGACGTTCGATCCGTACGGTATCGAAGGCGTTTTTCATATTCAACAGAGCCATGATTGTGTTGAGACGTTGGTTGAAGGCCTCCTTCACCCCGTGTACAATCCGGACTACCTGTGAGGTCGTGTTATGACCTCTGCGGAATCCGAACTGCACGTCCAGGCTTCTAAGGATGATTTTGTCTACCACTTTTGCAATCACTCTAAGCAGAAATCGATAGGTAGCTCGTAAGCTGGTGCTTCTCCTTGTCGTGTTTCAATATTGGGATTAACACAGCTTGCTTCAGACAATCTGGATGGCGTTGTGTAACAGCTGGACCTGGGACTTACTCAGAAGGTTTTTGAGCAGAATTGCGTCAATTTCATCCTGCCCAGACACCTCTTGAGTTGGAAGTCGTTGTATGACCTCCAACAGGTCCTCACTGCTTGCGATTACAAGTTGAGGATTCATTTGAAGGTTAAGAAACTGTTTTGGAAATTGGATAAAATTTTACTGACATATTATTTCAAAATGGCATATTTTGAGATATAATGATTTCATGACGGTGATATGTGCAACTATTCCGAATGAAGTTTGGGTAGTCATATTCAACAGGGGTCAGTTAGCTGAGTCGTAAAAGCGCCGATGTTTTCAATCACTATCGCTGCCAGTCGAAGGTTCAAACCCCAGCGACTGCAGAAAGAACCCAGCACCATTCTAATGGAAAATGGGTCCTAGTGAAATTCGATGAATTTTTGATATGATGTAGTTCAAGTCAAGCTGATTAAAAGTGTCCATGGGCCCAACTCAATCCTATGGCTAGTTTTCGAGATACAGGGCGTCAAAGTTGGTAAGTGGCCATTTCTTTAAAGTAGTATTGCTTTCAGGAAAACATCTAAAATAAAAATGTATTTCGCGACAGATATTGCTTGCCCATACAGCAATACTTTTAGACTGGTTTTTGATAACAAATATTGTTGGATACAGGATGAGTCCAGCATTATTCAAAATGAAATTCTCAATCAACACTACGAAGTGAAGATGTGACCAAACCAAGTATCACACTGATATGCTCATCATTTGAATATGTCAAAATTGATAAATTCAACATTTTGTACAGGGTGAGTCAAGATATGACAATTTTTATGGTGACGTTTTGTATATTTTTATTTTATATTTTGAGCTTTAGGGATACCTGACCGCCAACCATTCAACATATTTCTTGAACAAAATTGATATACAGTATGAGACAAACACTAGGTGATGACAAAAATTGCGAAAAGGAGATTTTTTTATAACTCATCCTGTATTTGATTTGCTGAATTTTTGATATGATGAAGTTCAAGTCAAGCTGATCAATAGTGTTCATGGGCCCAACCTTGAAAAATAAACAGTTTTTTCTCTACCAGGTGTTGAAGGTTTAGAGATAAGACTAACTCAGTTATCCACATATTCCACCGAGCTTATAATCATATTTTTTGTTTTCAATTCTCACTTCAAGAGTTTGGTAAAGAATGTTCATTATATACAGGGTGAATCATTTTCAATGACTAATGTTGAAATAACGACGAAAACCAGACACAATTATTGAACTGATCCATCTAAAATAATATTCTGTGATAATTATACTTACTTACCGACTGACCCTTCGATCATTACCAATTGAAAAAAAGATGTACAAAGAATATCAAAAAATCTGATATATTTTAAGCATTTATACTGATATTTCAATTCAGAAATAATTTAAGAAAAAATATTGTCATAAGTTATTCTCGTATTGTTGGTTTCCTCCTATTATTACTATTCTATGGGTATTTACCCGGACGTTGCTAATATTATTATTGATAATAATACTCCCTCATGAACACTCGTAGAGCGTACCCTGATCGGGCAGAGGACGGTTATTATTATTATTATTTTAGCCGTGGCGCTCCAGGAAGGAAAACCCGGAAAACCTACAGCTCCACCTCGGGTGGTCGGTGTGCACTCCAAGCTAGCACTACACGGAAATGGCATCTAGACAACTCACACCACTTGATTTCTAACGAGGCATGTGGTCGTCTATCGATAGTTTCGTTGCGATAACATGAAAAATACACTTTTCCCACCACTTTGTTGGAAGTCTGAAGACCCACAGTACCACCCCACCCTCTCACCCTCTCACCCTCTCACCCTCTCACCCTCTCACCCTCTCACCCTCTCACCCTCTCAACCCTCTCTCTCTCTTTCTCTTTTCTTTTCTCTCGCTCTCGCCCTCTCTTATATTTTATTTGTTTTTGAACTGAACAACCCAGCATTCGAGTTCTTTACCGAAATATTTGTTCCCTGAGAATTAAAATGTTCAAAAATTAAAACTCAATAAGATTTTTATTTTATTCGCACGATGTTCCATGGACGTAACAGGAATTTTCCTTTTGTGAGAAGCTGGAAATGAAAAATTTAAAAATATTTTAATATAAATGAAACGAATCGACAAATATAGATCAAAGTGTTTGAAACGGTACCCTTCAACACCTTCAACACTGTTTATTTTGCAAGGCCCATGAACCCTATTGATCAGCTTGACTTGAACTTCATCATATCAAATATTCAGCAAATCAATTACAGGATGAGTTATAAAAAAATCTCCTTTTCGCAATTATTGTCATCACCTAGTGTTTGTCTCATACTGTATATCAATTTTGTTCAAGAAATATGTTGAATGGTTGGTGGTCAAGTATCCCTAAAGCTCAAAATATAAAATAAAAATATACAAAATGTCACCATGAAAACTGTCACATCTTGACTCACCCTATAGAAAATGTTGAATTTATCAATTTTGACATATTCAAATGATGAGCATATCAGTGTGATACTTGATTTGTCACATCTTCACTTCGTAGGGTTGATTGAGAATTTCATTTTAAATAATGCTGGACTCATCCTGTATCCAACAATATTTTTTATCAAAAACCAGTCTAGAGGTATTGCTGTATGGGTAAGCAATATCTGTCGCAAAATACACTTTTATTTTATATGTTTTCCTGAAAGCAATACTACTTTAAAGAAATGGCCACTTACCAACTTTGACGCCCTGTATCTCGAAAATTAGCCATAGGATTGAGTTGGGCCCATGGACACTTTTGATCAGCTTGACTTGAACCATATCATATCAAAAATTCATCGAATTTCACCGGGACCCATTTTCTATAAGAATGGTGCGGGGTTCTTTCTGACGGCCCGAGAAAGTGCTTGGAATCACACGTAAAAAGGAAAGACTTCGTTAATCATTGGCTCGCACAAGTTTCGACTGAGGGCTGCCGTTCGTGATGGGACGACAGCTGGTTGATGAAAAAAACAATTTTGACTAATGATTTTCGCAATGTATTCTTACGTAATGGAACATCTGTGGTGTGACCGACCTTTAATCGCAAGCGTTATTCTCCTTCTTGATTCAACTAAATCTGATGGTTTTGTTTTCTATACCATACTTCTCATATATTCTCATAAGAACAGATCCATTTGTGTAAGGTCAGGTGATCGAGCTGGCCATCCAATCCATCCTCGCCTCCATATCCACCGATATGGATATATTCAGTGTAGGTACTGCCGGGCATTGTTTTGGTAATATGGCAGTGCTCCATCTTGTTGGAATCATATAATTTTCGCTGGAATTTGTGGGTTTGCTGAGTCAGGATATAAGTTTGTCAAAGTTGGTGTTCTTGCGTGTATTATATAAGTGTATTTCATTTTGAAACTGCAAATTTGTATAAAAATATTCTGGCAACATCTTATTTATAAGTTTGTGAATAAAAATGATGGTGCCAAATTAGATACAAATTATAACTGACATTAAATTTGATTTTATTTTCACTCTGTTTATATTTCCATATCTGTTTGTATTTGGGAATAATCTCATAAATCTATTGTGCAGAATCTGTAGTTTATTCATATCTGACTCATTACACATGAAACATTTTACAGATAAATGAATATTTAGTGTACTATCATATTGATTGTCTAGTGTATTGAGTTACTATTTTTCTAATCCTGTATGCAAAACCAAAAAAAATGTAAAAAAAAAATGTTAAAAAAAAAGTTATTTCCGTCCTTTTTTAAGATAATCAATATGCTCACTGGAAGTCATGACCACACATGAAAATTTGTTACGGCTGACTTGTTAGCGACTATTTGCATGTTCGATAATCACCGACTATTTAGCATGGTAGCATGATAATCATATCAAGTAGCATGTGCACCTGACAATACAATTAATAATTATCTACATCTCAAACGTCAAATTGCTAATGGAACCATTTCAAGCGTGCGAATTCAAAAGTTCCCGAGAAGCACGTAATGCCAAATAACTAGAGTTCAACGGCCTTACGTATATAAAAAACGTTTTCTATTATGGACATTTTCATGAAAAAACTCAAATGGAAGTATATTTTCCATCTTGAATCCTGTTGTACCTACAGAGTGAGCCAAATTGGAATATTTTGAAGGGTTAATCCTGTTTCCAAAGTACATAGAAGAAAACTGATGTCTGTGGGTCAATTTTTATTACAAACTCAATGGTGAAAATCGCATGTAGATATCTATCATCGTTTCTGAGTTACAGCATGTATGAAAATGTGCATTTTCGAGAAGTTGCTGTAACTTTTTTCCTGTATTCTTTGTTTCTATGAAAACAAACATTTAGCACTTTTTATGCAGAATCTGATGGTGTGAGTCATTTATTTTTTCAAATAATAGGTATGTCACTCTAGTTATTGATGTATTTTTTTTTATAAGACCACCAGTATATTCCTGCATATTTCAATAAAACTTGAAATTATCATTCCAAAAATGATGATCTTTTGCTAAATTCATCTCTGATATGTAGAGCATTTAGGTTTTCTTCATGTAGACTTTCAAACGCACACTTTTGTGAACAAGTAGGCTTTGGACGACGCGGCAATGAAACATAAAGATGTTCACAGCAGTGATTAAAAGTCATATTTTCAGTAACAAATTATATACTACATTTACTACTGATAAATAAAACTCCGACAATAATAATAATGAAGATCAAATAAGAACATGAACTATCTGTAGAGGAGATGTTCGAAATGTCTATCAGCTTCTCTTGCACACATACGGCACCTTTTCTGAACATTTCTTGCCGAATTATTCAGTCCAATGGAAGTGAGAGAAGCAAAAGATGTTTATCACTGCCGCTTCCAATTCATGTCTAGAGTTAGTCAAAGTAAGATCTTTCAACCATTCCCAGATGAAAAAGTGTATAGATGTTAGATCCGGAGATATTTAGCCGGATATTTTTTGTGGTTGTTTTCGAATACTTACTTTCATTGGCAATTTAACGAGAGCTGTTCTGACAAAATCTCACGAATCGAGTTAAATTACCTACATGAAAGTAAGTATGAGAAAACCACCGGAAAAAATATCCTGTTAGGTCAAAAGATATAAAAATTGTACAAAAGTATTCTCTTATTGCACTCTTATTCCAGAAAATTCAGCAAAATGTTCCTGAGAAAAGTTGATTACAATTGGAAGTTATGCCTGAATACCAAAACATGGCCTCCTAAGAGATGTTTTTAATTTTTTTCAAACATCGAGGAATAATATTATTCAAGAATGGAAAATTAATGTAACCGAATTGTCATAATGTTTACTTCCAACCCTCATTCGTTTTGTTCCATTGGTTTCCGCGATTATTTCAGTAGGATTTGATGTACAGTTCAATTTGTACAGTTTTTCTATAAAAAAATATACGCAATTGATTTGATGTTCATTGAATCATGAAAGTGTTCAGGCTGAATATAAAAAAATTAAAAAACATTGGAAAATTATTGGAGTTTGAAAAAAAAACATTTCTTAGGAGGCCATGCTACGGTATACGGTATTCGGGCATAACTTTTTATTGCAAACAACTTTCCATTTGTCATTTTGCTAAATTTTCTGAAATAAGGGTACTTTACTCTTGTGAAATTTCTATATTTTTTGACCTACCCTGTTATCTGTATGCTGTTTGACTTGCAACGATTCAAAGTGCACCCAATACGATTATCGAACATGCATCAACTCTTGGCAATATCTGTATTTTGGTTACGAATTTGGGGTCAATTTCAAAATTATAACGTAATCTTTGAAAACTTTCATTTTTCAATTCATCACTGGTAACAGGGTGGCGCAGAAAAATATGTGAGAGAGTTTTACCCTATACCCTCTATGTAATAATATCTCGTATCCAAGTAAACCTTTGTCTTAAATGTTTAACCAAATGATTAATTAATGGCCTTTATATGGCTCCACCTCATTGTTAACTACGCCTAGGCTTCATACAAGTTTTCGAACAACATCCAACTATTGTCTGGTGCTTATCAGTAGAACGACTAATTTTCGTGGACAAAATTGTTTAATTGCCCTTAAACCCACCGAAATACATTGGGATAAGGGTGGTAAAAGGCACCGCAATGGATATCAGGGTCACGAATCGCAATATACGTTTCTGTGTCACAGGGTGATCGAGAGAAAGTGCTCAAATATTTTGGATTGACCTCATTGAATAAATGTTCAATATTATATACTTTGGCTCGATTTTAGTTGTGATATTTGCAGCCAACTAAAATCTCCCACAGAGCTACACATTAACAAAAGAAACTATTGCAGGATAGTGTAATGAAATATGAATATATAAATATCAAGATCATGATATCCCGTCCAATTTCAGACTGATTTTCTAGTTATTAATGTGTTTTCGGGTTTTAAATAAGTGATACGCCACCCTACAACTGCATCTACGAAGATGTATTGATATCTAGTTAGCCTAGACCAGTTCCCTGCATTGACAAAATATTGCGTTACCATTGCAACGAATAATAACTAATTAGAAAAGTCAGTGTAACGTTTGACGTCAAAAAAATAAACCAGAGTTATGCAATAAATTAAAAGAAAAAATATGTCCATCGAAATTGCGAATATCGAAAAATTGGAATATCGAGCCATCATCAAGTACCTGTATTGAAAAGGGTTAAGAGGTAAGCAGATTTACGAAGATATGCTTAATACGCTTGGTGATCAATGTCCTTCGTATGCGACCGTGAAAAATTGGACTGCAAGCTTCAAAAGCGGTTAATTTTCCATTGAAGATGATGTCCGATCGGGAAGGCCAGTTTCTGTGTCAGTCCCCGAAAATATCGATGAAGTTCATAACATGATTTTAACAGACCGTCGAATTGGGCTAAAACGTATATCTGAAGCAATGAATATTTCATACGAACGCGTTCATCATATAATTCACGTCAATTTGGACATGAGAAAAATTGCTGCAAAATGGATCTCCAAATGTTTGAATTGGGTACATTTCTACGATCCAGAAACAAAGCAACAATCAATGGAATGGCGACACTCCGGTTCTCCAAGACCTAAGAAGTTTCGTGTCCATGGTTTGCCATGGAGTAATCATGATTGATTTTTTGGATAAGGGTAGAACAATAACTAGAGATTACTATTCGACGTCAAACTTTACACTGACACTTCCAATAAGTTATTGTTCGTTGCTATGGTAACGCAATATTTTGTTTATGCTGGGAACTGGTCTAGGATAACTAGATATCAATACATCCTCGTATATCTATATTGGCCCAATATGAAACCAAGATTCAGCCGATATGATGTGCTACCTGGGCTTGGACCAGCCGTATGCATTTACTGCTTCTTCAAATTGACGTCAATACGTAGACCACGTAGATTGCTCATCAAATGTTGGAGGCTTCAAAATTTCCAGTTGTACAAGCCTTGTGGATGTCAGTAGAAATGGCCTTTTACTGTTACGGAAGATTCACTCGGAGAGTGCCTGGTTGTGTGGAAAGTGTATCGTTTCCAGCCTCTCTTTGATGTTATCCACTTTTCTTCGTTAATATTGCCTTTCTTTAATGCCACCCGTTCATCTATTTTGTCCACCTGTTGTGCCACCCGTTTATCTATCTTGGACCTTTCATTTTACACATCTTGGACCTTTTTGCTGACTCCCTGGACTATGCTTCTGACTTCTTTAACTTCATCTGTAACCTCCTGGACTTCTCCCTTGACTTCGTGTACTATTTCTATGATTCCGTTCTGGAAACAGTATTGGCTTTGACAGATTCGTTGTAAAAGGTCACCATACAAGTTGTTCTTGGAATTGTTGGAAAAGTTCTACTTGTCATTATTTTCTCCTGATAACTTGTTTCTGTTGTTTCTATTTTTATTTTTGTTCCTCTTGGTATTTTTTCTCTGCATCTCGAATTATTGGAGAAGATTTTGTACTTGCTGTTTTCACTCGATTTCGTGTTCCTATTGTTCTTGTTTTTTTTTGGCTTCTTGTTCCTCTTTTCCTTTTTCTCACTTGGCTTCTTGTTCCTGTTTCTGTTTGTCTCCTTGTTCTTTCAAAAACTGAATTAAAATAAAAGGCGAGGTGTTATTTCCAGGTATACTTTATATACAAATTTCTTGCACATAAAATTTTACAAATTTCCTTTATTCATCAAATTACTAATTATCACTATACACCAACAAAATATTGTTATTTTCAGAATGGAAATCAGATTGAATAATAATTCAGTCTTCAACTTTAATCTGTACAATAATAATAATAATAATTTTTATTTGTCTTGAGAAACATGAAGTTTGTAGACACGTCAGTAAAAGTTCATATAAAAACATACATTAAAATACAATAAAAAATAGCACAAACATTCTGTTTTACAATTCTTACGTTAGCTTACATTAAAATTTCAGTTAAAAGATAAAAAATTAAGCAAATGCAATCTGCGGTAACCGATAAAATATCAATATAATATATAAATATCAAAAGACATCACTTCGGGAGCATCATATAGGGGGTTCATACCTGAAATTTGCTTAATTGAGGTTTTGTATTTTTGTAGTGGCATAGTGCGTAGTTCGAGTGGCAATATATTATAGAGTTTTATACACATGTCTTTCGTCTTAGATGTGATTTTGATGCATTACCCCAATTTAATATTCCATATTTGATAACCGAATGAAACAGTGAATGATATGTGGTTAGTGCAGCACCTTGGCTGACAATGTTTCTTACTCTTCAGATGGCAAATACTGACCTGCTCAACTTGCCACTGATATTATTTATATGTTCGATCTATGTTAGATTTGAATCTATTTGAACCCCTAAAAATCTAACAGTATTACTTTCCATTTCATTCGTATTTTTCAATTGAAAGATTAATGATTCCGTTTTCTGTTCATTTAGAAGCAACTGATTGGGATTAAACCATGAACGTGCCTTCTCTAATATTACTTTTAGGGTTTGTTGAGGATTATCGATTGTTGAAATTATTTTGCTAAGAGTTGCGTCATCTGCATACATTGTAGTTTTGATACCCACTGAATCCATCGAATGGGGTAGATCATTTATATAAATGATAAATAATAGTGGGCCTAATATTAATCCTTGAGGTACTCCTCGTAAAAGTTGTAGGAATATTCGTCTGCGAGTCTCCAACAACAAATAACTACTGCCCCTTACGACCGTTGAATTAGTTCTGTTAGATTCTTGGCAAACAGTTCTACAAGGACTACTTTACAGTACTCTGTAAATAGCATAGCTGAAATAATTTTTAGATTCAAATGGGGGATCACCAACCTACCGGCTTGATGGTTCCTGCCAGGAAAAGGAGTTATTGTAGTAAACTTTGCCATATAGCTGACAGGTATAATTCAACATTTGTAGGGAACACTGTTTTTATGTTGGAGATTTGTCGACGAATACACCTGTAGTGTAGGTTGAAATGGAACACTGGATTATTGTTTGATCCATTTTTCATTATAAGCTTAATGTTCTGCGGCTTCATATCAAGAATGTCTTTTTATGATATTGTTAATATTAATTTCATAACATGCGTAACAGAATTATAAAGGAATCTTTCCGTAGGACTAAATAGCAACCCAAAACTGATTAGTTTTTTTGTTCGGTGTTTTCCTCAAAGTATTATGTTCATAATCGTGAAAATCCAATAATAGAATCGAGCTGGTGCGGCTTATTTTCTCCATTAATTGAATTTCGATTGGCCAATTCTTCACGGCCCAGCGATTGTCTAAGGAGTCTTTATTATTCCTGGCTTTGTATCTCTTTCTAGTGTATCCTAGAAGCTGCCTGGTAACTGACAACCTGACTGATCAATTTATTAATGAATGCAAGCTGGAATAGTTACTCCAAGAATGCTCATATTCGTTTAATTTCTATCGTTGAAGTTTTATAATTCGATGATGATACCATGGACTTATTCAATATTTTTACTTCAGAATATCCCAATAATCTAATGAATTGGAAATGACCCAGTTATGAAGAGGCGGAACTATCAACTGAGATGTATTTGCAATTGATTTTTGATGAGTTCGTTATGTAGAGAAAACATTGTATTCGAAAATCGTACTGCAATAAAAATCCCCTTAACGATTTCACTGAATTCATTTCCACTACTTGAATCGATAATATCTTCCTTCCAGTAAACAATATGAGTAATCGAAAAAACAGGTCAATTTTATTGTCAAGGGGGACACTTTCACGGACTGTTTGTAGCCCTCGTGGTTCAACCCCCTAGGAGGGGTAGATGTTACCCTTAGAATTTTAAATGGGAAGGGGGGTCAAGTGGCACATCATTTTGATGGGCGTTCAATTCTTGTTCCAATGGTACCCTGACTTATTATTTTGTGATGAGCATTTTCCAAAAAATTGCGTTCTAAACTAACAGAAGTAATTATTAGAACGCCTATACTGAGATGCATTATTGTATTGACTCCCTTTAATAAAAATGGTTAGAAGAGTAGGTGGCACCGCTCCAACCCTTGAATGACAGGAATAAATTTATTACGCATGGGATTTTTTATTTGGTGGTTATTTTCCTTCTACACAATAAAATTTAATTTGCGAGAAAGACATTTCCAACATAAAATCTACTTACGCTGTTCGAAATGTTGTCCATTTTGCTCTAAACAGTAATACAGTCTGTTTTCGAACTCCCCTCTAACATTACGGAAAACTTCACTAGGAATTGACCGGCATGCTGCTGTAATTCGTCTTTTAAGTTCGTCAATATCAGAAGGTTGTGTTTTATAAACAACGGATTTAAGATGCCCCCAAAGAAAGAAATCTAAGGGTGTTAAATCCGGTGATCTCGGAGGCCATTCAACTGCTCCCCTTCTGCCAATCCATCTACCCGGAAATCTCTCGTTTAACCACTGTCGGACGGGAAGAAAATAATGAGGTGGAGCACCGTCCTGCTGGAAATGTAACAGATCCTCCTGCAAAAGTTCATTACCTTCTGCATCAATTTGAGTTTCTAGCTCGTGAGTTATAAGAGGATCGATAGTCTCTTCAAGCATATCAAGGTACAGATTGCCAGTCAAGTTTTCTTCCAGAAATAATGGACCAAGAATGGCATTTCCAAGAATACCAGCCCAAACATTAACTTTTTGTGGGTGTTGTGTATGCCCTTCCCGAAAAATATGTGGGTTTTCGTCACTCCAATAGCGACAATTTTGTCTATTAACATTGCCATTCAGAAAAAATGAACACTCATCGCTGAAACAGATGTTTAACAGAAGATTAGGGATGGTATTGACTCGATGAGACATGATTTCACAAAACTCTATTCTTCTATCATAATCATCCTCGTGGAGCTCTTGAAGAATCTGCATTTTATATGGATGAAATTTATGCATTTTCAATGCTTTTCTTATAGTCTCGCGTGACATTTCCGTCTGTTCTGATACTGATCGTAAGGAGCTCGTGGGCTCTGCAGCAAATGTTCCCAAAACTTCAATTTGAGCTGCTTCATTTAGTACTCTGGGGTTATTTCTTTTTTTATTTGTCACTGAACCAGTTTCGTAAAACTTATTCACCAAATCAAGCACATACCGGTGACTTACATTACAATTTGGATGTCTTTCGTTAAAAAGACATGCCGCCCTTCGTGCGCACTTTCCAACTTCGCCATAATTTACAATCATTTCAATTCTGTCTTGAAGAATGTAAACCATTTTTACACTTTTATACACTTATTAAAGTAATTCCTAAACAGCCCAACAGGTACAACGGTATTCACAATACTACCACATAGTTCAAATTTGCTAACCAATTTTTTGCCGGAAAACAGAAACTTTTTACAGCAGAAGTAGCAAAAAAGGAAGGCTATCTGTACAATTTCTGCGATGACACTTAAAAATTGAGCATTTAATAAACACAACTTTACTACCATCTACGTTTTACTATTAGACTACTTTTTTATGTAAAGTGTTTGGAGCTAATGGCTAATGTTACCCCTAATAAAGGGTTGGAACGGTACCACCTAATATTCTAACCAGTTCTGGCCAAACCATGCATCTCAGTATAGTATAGTTCTAATAATTACTTCTGTTAGTTTAGAACGCAATTTTTCGGAAAATGCTCATCAAAAAATAATAAGTCAGGGTACCATTGAAACAAGAATTGAACGCCCATCAAAATGATGTGCCACTTGACCCCCCTTCCCATTTAAAATTCTAAGGGTAACATCTACCCCTCCTAGGGGGTTGAACCACGAGGGCTACAAATAGTCCTTGAATGTGTCCCCGTTGACAATAAAATTGACCTGTTTTTTCGATTACTCATATTGTTTACTAGAAGGAAGATATTAAGGGTGGGAAGTTTTCAAATTGACACCCTGTATACAACTGATATGCAATAAATACTACTCACAAAATCATAATAATATTATAATCTCGTTTGGTGGAAGGTACAATAACAAAGAATACCTTTAGGATATAAAATTGATGAAGATTGAATTAAAAACAAAAAATATCTGTAGGGATATTCATCGAGTGAACAGATACAATTCAGATTTTATACACAAATTATTTGGGTAGATATTCTTATTCATCAGATGGGTTTTAAATGATTTCTTGATTATACTTATATTGGGGGCATTTTCAATATTCTGATCCAACATATTGGAGACTTTGCAGCCAGAAATATATAAAGACCTGCCACAGTTAAAATGTTCGAGAATTTGAAAGTGTCTCCACATAAAACCCTCCACCATAGACCTTCCACTACCCTAATTGCCATTTTTTGTAAAACAAAACTCTTTCCCATGATGCAAATGAACCCCAGTTGGGTATTCCTTACCTTGAATGGCAATTGATGTTGGCATAATATAGACTCAACAATAAAGGTTTGCATCAGTGATTGGCCATAAATCTCAATGCATAACAATTCTTATAAAATTTTACACAGAGTTCATCAATAAGTGTTTCGCAGATCCATCTACTATTAATATTGACCCTAAGAGGTTCAGTTGTTTCTAATGCATCCACTCATAAATCATCATTTTCGGTTTGATTACCTACTCAGGAGAAAATTCATCAACAAAATACTGTTTTTTGTACATTCAAAGTTGGGCGTTTTTTTTTTCAATCATGAAATAACTTTTTTGAATGCGGTTTCAGTTGATTTCACAAGACTTCCGATAACCTTTTGTGATACTATAATATTTGTGTCATCAGCGTACGTTATCACCTGGTTGGTTGACAGATTCTGTGAGAAGTGAATCAGATCATTTGTATTTACGAGAAATTGAAGGGGAACTTTGAGGCACACCCTGTTGAAGGAGTAGGGGAGGCCTTGTTGTACTTTGCATAACAGCACTTTGATGTGTATTTTTTAAATGAGAGCTCATCAACTTCAAGGCCACTCATCTTATTCCATACCTTTCCATCTGAGCTAACGATGAATCATCTACTCTTCGTTATTCGACTCATACTGCCTCTCTGGTCACTGGTCTGTATATTTAAATCTTCGTAGATTTTTTTAAGATCGACCATGGCTCTCCAAAGAAGACGATATGCTGATCGTACCGTTATCTTTTGGCATGGGCATGAGACGGGCACACTCAGAATTCTCAATTCATTTTTGAATTAACAATGAAAGTGCTTTTTTGATTGAAATCAACTCTTTTTAATTTTCTGATTTCATTCGATGATGAATTGTCAATCATTATACTATCATGAATAATTATTTTTTTACTTGTTTCCTCATCTTGTTTCATGATTATGTATGTTATTCACTTACATAAAATTGATATTTTCAGTTCTTGCTGTTTATATAAGGTGCACAGAGAGAAATAAATGTATGTTCTCTACACAATTGTGAATAATTTCAGCACAATTTGTTTCTAAAAAGTTGACAGCACCACTTTGTTCATTTTTCTTCTATAATATTGTATTAGAGATATTGTGTATGAACGATACACTTCAGTGTTGTATTATTCTGAATAGTTTTGTTTTAATTTTATACACAAAATAGACATAATTAATCGGTGTGTTGTGCGACGTATGTCAACAACTTGTGTACTGTTTATGCATATATTGTAATGAATGGCAACAATTTGTCTACCTGGTTTCTACAAATTGTGTAAGTATTTTAAATATGGGATGCAAAAAATGTCATAAAATTGTGTACTCCGCACACAAGAATTGTGTAGGTATATTGTACATATTTGTGTACAGAGCAAGGCCAATTTATATAGGCACCATTTATAATTTTAAGAAAGGATACATTTGAGGCACATAACATCCAAACGGAATAAGATAAGAATAAGCATCAGTTTCAACCTGCTCGCTTCTTCATATCTTATTCTGTTCAGAAATTATAAGCTTCATTTTCCAGAAGGTTGAAATAAAATTAAATGTCATTCAAATAATGTTTATTTCATCACAAAGAACTGATAACAAAAATAACTGAACTATGAACTCTAATTACAAATAAAATAATAGAAACACAAAATACCAAACAGAACATAAATAACCATACATTTTGTTATTTTGGGACACGTTGAATAATAATAAAGTTTAAAGTAATCTTCGTGTCAAACTATATTTATTCAAGTAGGAAATAGGTACGAGGATGCACCTTTCAAACCGTTAAAAATGAAGGAAATGAGTCAGTTTGTAGGTTCCATGTTATAACAAAATATAGCAATACTAACCTTCAAATATTGGTATCAGTTTGGAAATATTCTAACACTTCCATTTGACACAAAACCACATACACATGAACAAATAATAAATAATAACCAGCTTCGCCCTTTGATCAGCATAAAACAATCAAACAATGATGGACTGGATATTTGGAATGCAGCGCATGCGTATTTAGTTGGGTGAGACGACGCCTTGGTCAATTTGTGGCAAATTACACAATTGTGTTGAAATAGTATACAATTTGTGCATATCTACTAGAAAGTGCACAACGGGTGTAAGATGAGTTCAATGCGTTGTAGATGTTTTCCATATAAATTGTGTTATGGTAGATGTGTATATTTTTGTGTATTTTTAGGCAATGTGGAAGTGCATGAATACTATACAAATTGACTTGCACAAATATTTATTGAATTTCACAAAAGGCGTATGATGAAAGAATGGACAATTGTGTAAAATATCTACACAACTGTGTCTTACACAACGTTGTGCATGAACCTGCTGCAGTCTTTTCTCTCTGTGTGGGGTAGGTAAATACGCTCTCGACACAATTAAGATAGGTGAATGCATATTACAGAAAATGTGTAACTTCCAATAGGTCCTTTTCTATGAAGACATCATTGAAAATTTTATATAGGTATCGTTTTTCTTCAGAAAACAATTTTATACCATATAATTTGATTCGATACCCAGGTTAAAGTAATACAGTTTTTTCGATTTTTTTGTGATATTTCAAGTTTTAAGATTCAGGAAATGAATCAAAAATGATTGCAGGGAACCGATACCTACTTATCAAAACAAAATTTAGTCAGAATCTCATGTGTTATAACTCACATTTTCATCTACAACTGATTACGTTATTCTTTCTTTCAAATTATTCAATAGAATTCGCAATTGGTTCCACTCTCCTGTTACGTTTGAGGAACTGTCATGCATTTTATGTTCTTGTCCATATTTCTACTTTCTTCTTGATGGATATGCTGTCTGTCTTTCGCATTCCATGATTGTTTTTGTTGTTGTTAAAATTAATATTTCCGTCAACCGATTGCACCCCTACACGCAACCCTCGGAAGTCTTCGAGAGACTTGTGTGAGCTAGGTAAGACGCAGCCCTTACCTATTAACGTGTGATGTCATGCACGAGACCGGTGAATCATGGACGAACCCACGACCCCACGCATGCGAGGCGAACGCACTACCAGCCGACCACCACGGAACAGACACATTCCCATATCTGTGGAAAAAGTAAAAAGAAGGATAGGTTCCTATACTTACGCATCGAAATAATTTCACTAAAAGCCGTCTCTAATATTTTACTGCTATAAATGTTGTATTATTGGCTTTCCTTTATCATTTTTTGACGTAGAAGTCTCACTGTCCCACTATTCTTTATCACAGAGGAAGAATATAATCGAATAAAAAATACAAATGTCGCAGCTTTCAAATGGAAACATAATTTAACCTAACCTACAAATATCATATATCAGACATGAAACGAGAAAAATAGTGCTGTTATCACATCATTTTTCTGATTAGTGAATGAGACTGTTTAATATATTTAATGCACTAGCGGGCGGTAAAGTACACTTTACCGCCCGGTTCGCCGGGCGTAAAGTGGCACTTTACCGCCCGTGGGCGCATTATGGCCCGGCGGGTCGTAAAGTAGACAAAATTCTCAAATTGTCTATACTCACACATCATTTCATGCAGTTCCCAACACGAATTATAATCATTTCAGTTCAATAGAGCAATACTCTTTCTAACATTTGTTCATAATCGTTGCCAATTTTTTCGGTGAAGATCTATTTATTTGAAATAGATTCTCCAATATAGCACTCAGCTACTATAGTTTCACATTCCTCATATTATGTTACCATTAATTATTGAATGCATAACGTATGAAACGTGTAGACCATTTCAATTCAAGTCAGTATTTGTGATTCGCGCTATAAAACCGCTAGTGCATAAAATTTTGTATGTATCACGTGCGTAAATTGCGTTTAAGGCCTTCGGCGTGTGATGCCTACTTTACGCCCTTGATACATAAATAACTATAACACATCTGATAACCAATGTAACATCAAAGGACCCCTCAAACTCCTTATGGAATTTGGGTCCCGGTGGATTTTTTTAAATTTTTGGTATGATGTAGTCCATGTAATTCTCAACCAATGTTACCATTGCGCCAACCTAAAAAAATGAATAGTTTTGCTGCTAGGGGGCGTTGAAATCAGCCCTTGCGCAGATTAGACTATTTATTTTTGAACCCGGCAACAATATTTTCACTTGTTTCATTGTTGCTAGTGTTGCACAATATTGGGCTGTTTTATAAACAAAATTCTTACCCCCTCCCCTTTTCCCCCCAACTCCTATTACGAAACGCAAAAAAATAAATTTCGAGTGCCTTCAAATGTATCGTCGAATGTTTAAATATGCCTACATAAGGGAAATTACAGTTTTTTATGATTATCCCCCCACCCTCCAAATGACATAAAACGAAAAAATTTCGGTGAATTTGTCTGAATTTTTGATATGATGCATTTCAAGTTATTTTGAATAGAAATAAATCGGGTGATAAACCCCAAAAATGAATAGTTTTGATGCTAGGGGGCGTCGAAATCATACCTTGCTCAGAATGGACGTTTCTTTATTATACGCGGAAACAATATAACTCTACGTATTTTTGTTTTATTTTATGCCGAAAAATTATTGTTTAAATTTTTATAAATTGAAAATCTGAAACCTCCCCCTTACCGCCAACCCCTCCTTCAAAACACGAAAAAAAATTAATTCAATCACCACCTCAAATTCAAATTGTGGATGTCTAATTTTTATATATTTTCAAGATATTCGCCCAATTAATTGATATTCAAAAATCATGAACTACGCCCTACTAAGAAGTCAGCGAACTCCACCAATATTTTTCTGTAGGAAGGGAAAGGTGAAATTAAACAACTGTACGATTCCCTCAATTTCAGCTGATTAAAACATTTATTTTGATAAAGCATTTACAAGTAGTCGGGAATTAATTTTTTTCATGTTTCAAAATAAGGGTAGGGGGTAAGGAGGAGGTTTTAGATTTTCAATTTATAAAAAATTACACAATTGATCAGCATAATCTAAACTAAAATACGTAGAGCTATTATTTCCGCCATGGTCAAGGTATGATTTCAACGCCCCCTAGCATCAAAACTAATCATTTTTTGGGTTTGTCACCCAATTCATTTCTATTCAAAATAACTTGAACTGCATCATATCAAAAATTTAGAAAAATCCACCGAAATTTTTTCGGTTTGTGTCATTTGGGTGGTGGGGGGATAATCATAAAAATTGCTATTTCCCTTATTTAGACATATTTGAACATTCGACGATTCCTTTAAAGGCACTCGAGAAATATTTGTTTGCGTTTCGTAATAGGAGTTGGGGGAAAAAGGGGAGGGGGTAAGAATTTTTTTTTATAAAACAGCACAATATTGTGCAACATTAGCAACAATGAAACAAGTGAAAATATTGTTACCGGGTTCAAAAATAAATAGTCTAATCTGCGCAAAGGGTAATTTCAACGCCCCCTAGCAGCGAAACTGTTCATTTTTTTTGTGTTGGCGCAATGGTAACATTGGTTGAGAATTACATGGACTACATCATACCAAAAATTCAGAAAAATCCACCGGGACCCAAATTCCATAAGATGTTTGCGGGGTCCTTTGATGTGACGTTAGTTAATCAGATGATTACATCTTCTATATGCAACTGTCCCTAATTATAACAGAAGGATCAATTAACAACGTACTGTGAAGTCCAGATATAATTGGAATTGCAAAACTCCGTTTCACATTTTCTCTCAACAAATTATACTCGTTCCAATTATTGGGTTTTCGTAATGGATTTTGACAGTCGAACTGATAATCCAATTTGTTTTAATCCCTTTATGGTCGGGATCCCACTTTTTATCTCCGTGTTTTTTCGTGAGTTTACACGTGTCCATGCGTACAGAGCGGTTTGATTCGACCGGTAATTTCTTTCACTTTTTAATTACATGGTAAGGATATGAAGAGTTGGAATTCGGCAAAAATCCACATTTCGAGTATGTACTGAAGTAGTGAGAGAATACCATAGAAATATATTTTATATACTTACTCTAGAATGCTAATCCCTCCAATTTTTACGGCGAAAAGCATGCCGCGTATGCGACCTGTTTACGATGTGCGCATGCGCGTCATCAGTGTAGTTTGGGTAGATCGTTGCCAAGGTTGAAAATAATTTGGTGTTCCAATTCAGTGATTTCTGTTATGAGGCAATTAAACACATGTCATTTGAAAGAGAGAAATTTGACAGCGCATTTAGGACTTTTTAAAACCGAAAAGAACCTTTTATAGATAGATTACTCCGAATTTTAGGCGCGAAAGAAACTTAGTTAAAATAATAATGCACCCTATGCTACTGTAATTATAATGACCGTGCAACAATGCTTTTTCATCAACAGGAGACTTGTTTGTCACTAAGATCTGTCACTTTTGTCGTTTTGTGAGGTGTTTGTTGTCGTTGGTTATTCTTTCATCATTCGTGAATTTGCATTAATCTTGTTCCTTTAAAGACAATTTATAATAAAGCCGTTTCTTCCTACGAATAAACCATGAACTGTTTAGTGTTGTGTAAAGGAAATATACCTGAAATAAATCATTTTTGGTAGATAATGAAAATTTTTATGTACCTATAAACATGCTTTGCTCAAAATAGCTTGAATATTATTTTCGCTTGACAAAAAAGGCATGCTTTTTGGTTATTGTTCTTGAGAAGTTACCCCAGCAGAACATTTGAGTGAGAAAATTGTAATTTATGGCAGACATTTTCCTCATGCAGATTCATGTGAAAACGACAATAGAATTATTTGAAACCAATACTGTGTCTGCGTAAGCATGCATGGCGAGTGATACAACTTTCTGCCACACCGCTTATATTATGAGTTCTGGATTCCTACAAAAAGTAATAAACATACATAGAATCGTCTCAGAAAATTAATGTCAATATGGAAGTGCTTTTCTTTAATGGTAAGGAAAATGATTCTGGCCTCACTTTTTCATGCACCCCCATTGTGGAAATTGCACGTAGAAATAGCATGTTAATCTCTTCAAATGATTTAAATTAAATGCAGTTGCATATTTTGTAATGAATCGTTCTTGAAAAAAAAACCTCGAGCTTCCAAGCATCCAATTTTATAAATCCAATTTGAGTTGAAATTATTCATGATATTAGCTGAAATTATTTTCATAGGTTTTTGTACTTTCAATTTATTTTCAAATCCAGTGCTTCCTTGAAATTCGCACCGACGATTTAGGGTGGTTCCGTAGATTTTTGTTGGTTAACTACAGCTGAAAAGTGAATGTGATACCAAAAATCAGTGGCTTCAGAGCGATAAATAATAATAATAACCGTACTCTACTTTCTGATGGCCTTTGCTAAATATATGGGATCATAAATATGTGAAAATATGTATTCAAATCGGCTAAATACAAATAACAGGTATAAGTTCAATGAGGTTTCCAACCTTATTCTCCGAGATTCGGAATTAACATTTGTTAATCTTCACAAGCACCATAATATTTTACTAAAACCGGGCCTGTTACAAAAATCACTAATGACGCGCATGCGTATTACGAACTATAGCCTGATCTTTTTACAACACATTTGACATGGGGATTAGCATTCTAGAGTAAGTATACAGGGTGTTTGTTAAGTACGTGTAGAAACTTCAGGAGCATGTTGCTGATGTCGAAATAAGAAAAAAAGTTCCCATAAACACATGTCCGCAAGTTATTCGTTTCTAAGATAGATACAGAGTGTCAAAGTTTAATTCTTATATTTGTTTTTTGTGAATAAATTCCAAAATATTTGTGATATTCGAGTAAAGTTTGGTACCTGGGATGATTTTTCAATGAAAAAATCAAATTTTATGTTAATTGTGAAAAAGCTAATTTCTAATTGAATTTATTTTAAATTTGAAAATCTTGTCATTCAAAATCACTTGCATCGATTGATTCAAATCTCAATAACTCGAAAACAGTTGCTCGCAAGAATATATTTTTTCACAAACTAAATAATAAATATTCCTAGATACCAAACTTTACCCAAATATCAAATCTATTTTGAAATTATTCACATAAAATAAAAATAAGAATTCAACTTTGACACTCTGTATCAAAAACGAATAACTTGCTGACATATGTTTATGGGAACTTTTCTTCTTATTTTGATGTCAGCAACACGCTCCTGAATTTTCTACACGTACTTAAGAAACACCCTGTATGCTATATGTATATTTCTATGGAGAAATACAAAGAACTTCTTTTTTCCTATGAAATGTGCCCAAGATAAGGAACAACAGCATGGGCATCTCGGTGATAGTTAATAGGCCTGTTAGTTTAGCACTTAAAATAAAAAATGGCGAGAATATAGCAAAACAATACAAACTTTTTCAAAAGTTCTAAGTTCTAGTTTGGTGAGCAATAAAACTATAACAATTTTCCACCTCGTACGAGGTTGGCAACATTATCTTAAATGTGGCTATTCGAATTGTTTGGGAACGTACTTTCCGAAAAAACATACAAAATTTTCCACAACTACACATTTTGGAAACTTCTTCAAATTTTAAGATAATGAAAAAAAATGTTAAATTGCTGATTTTTCTTTTTTTTTTTTAATTTGATAAAGTTCTCGAAATCTGTGGTGGTGGCAAATTTTATATGTTTTCAAGGAAACTACTACATACCTCCGTTTCTGACCAACTCAAAAAACTTTTGCATAATCTCCATGACCAATTCAGGTTGCAAACAAAATTTGGTGTAAAATTAACAATAAAAAATATGTTGCAGTCATCGGCGGACGTAGCAAAGTTTCGGCAAGGTTTATAACATAGAGAGGAACGTTTATTTGCGTTATCACTCTTATAAATTTTTTTTGGATGAGTTACCTATTAACAAAAGTATGAATAAATAATTTATTTACTGCGATGCCATACTTGGAAATCGCAAAATTAGGGAACGATAAGAGATGATATTTTCTTGCGACTCTTCTGAATTTTATTTCTTCAAAATTAACAGAACGGTTTATAAATTACATTTTCAACAATGTTTGCCGACTTTGTAGGAAGTGGAAAGTTTCTATAGTTTCATTATAATAATAATAATAATAATGTTTTTATTCCTGGAAATGATCATTTTACAATGATATAGGAAACGTCAAGTAAAAGAAACATATATAGTATGGAGTTAATAAAAAATATATCATACACATTATAAACATTGAACACAGTTACTTGGAAGTATACAAAAAAAAATTCATTGATAGAATAAAAGCATCCCTCTAAAATGAATTCTTTAAGTTTCCTTTTGAAAGTAGATATTATTGAGATACTGTTTATTTCTGAAGGCAGACAATTGAATAGCTTGGAAGCTGCTAGAGAGGGCGATTTTTGAAATAGTCTTGTACGATGTTGTTGCAGTTTAATTAGGTTTCCGTTTCTTGTTGGGTAGTTGTGACACTTCAAATTCGTTTCGAACTCAGACTCCCGTGTTTTTACAAAAAGCAAACAATTATAAATGTATATCGATGGTAGTGTTAAAATTTTTCTTTCCCTAAAAATTGGCCTACAGGAGTCAGTGTGTCGAAGACCATACATCATACGTACAATCCTTTTTTGAGAGATGAAAGCTCGGCTAATATTGATTTCTTCTCCCCACAAAAGCACATTGTAAGAAAGTACTGAATAAACCATTGCATAGTAAATGTTCAACAAATGCTCTTCATTCATAACCTTTTTGGTTGTACCAATGCGTAAAAACTGGTGTTAATTCTCTTGCAAACTTGATTTATGTGAACTTTCCAACTCAACCCAGAATCTATATGAAGTCCTAAAAATTTTGAGGATTCCGACGGATAGATAGTCACATTATTGATATCAACCTGTATAGGTTGCTCCAAGTATCTTCGGTTGAAAAATTGAACTAATACCGTTTTATCGGCATTAATTATGAGTTTGTTTGTGTAACACCATTTCGAAAATTCGCGACTTATTGTGTTCAGCTTCAACTGGAGTTCCGCAGGACTATCAGCTTCTTCTGCAATTGCAGTATCGTCGGTAAAAAGTGACACTGACTTTGTACCTAAATGTTGTGGTAAGTCATTGATATAAATCAGAAAAATCAACGGTCCCAAAACTGAGCCCTGTGGAACTCCAATGTCTACGTTGAACATATCACTGTTCGTGTCATCCCATCTCATGTATATTTTCCTTACATTCACATACGATATTACCCATGCAAGAAATTTCCCTCGAACACCTATGACATATAATTTGTTAGCAAGTATGTCAAAATCTATGGAGTCCAATGCGTTGGACAAGTCAAAGAAAAGCGCAGCCACAAATTTACCTTTGTCGATACCACTATAAATATGCTCCAGGAAAGTTGAAGCTGCTTTTCTTGTCGACTTACCAGGGCAATACCCATATTGATAACTGCTGATTATATTGTGTTTCACCAAAAAGGATATAATTTGTTACTGATACATTTTTCAATTACTTTAGCAAACACACTGGGAATGGTTACTGGTCTATAATTATCAATTATCATTTTTCTTGTATAGGGGAATTATTTTTCCAATTTTTAGTAGGTCTGGGAAAGCTTCGTCCTCAACAGATTTGTTGATGATGAATGCCAGTGGTTCACAGATGAATTCCGATATAGATTTAATTATGTTTTTCTACATTCATGCAAAAAGCAAAACTTTATTGAACTATATTCAGTGGAAAAAGAAGTTCTTTATTGCACTAGTGCAATAAAGTTTTTATTGCACTCATCTGTCATTCTACTGCAACGTGCTGTTATCATGACAAACATAAACGTTTAAACCTACTACATATTTAGCAGATATTCTGTGAGATTGGCAATAGGTACTTCACTACGAAATATCCATATTGAAAATTGCACCAATTGTTCATTCACCTTCAACATTGAGGGTAAAAATAAAGTTTGAGTTAAATTGTTCGTAACGTATTAGTTCCTGTTTCAATGCAAATCGATATTAATAATAAAGTATTCAAGTTGCGCTTTTCATTTTCCTACACCTAGTGCCGCACCTCAATAAATCATTTTTTGCTTTTTGCATGAACGTAGAAAAAATGTTGTATGCAACTCGTGCAAAAATTGTTTATTGCACTCGACGTGTTGTCCAACTCGGCCTAACGGCCTCGTCGGACAATTTCACGTCAAGTGCAATAAACATTCATTTTTTGCACTTGTTACATAAATAACCATTGTAGAAATGCAGCCCATTCCGGTAGAATTTTTATTCATAAGTTCAGTAATGACATTGAAGACTTCAGTGGATGTAACAGGATTGAAGTAAAAGCTACGCATGTTAACGTTTAAATCCGTTGTACCTAGGAAAGTTTAATTTTTGAATTGCTGTAGTAGATTATTTGGAACCATGGTTGCATAATATTCAGCAAAAGACTCAGCAATTATTTTTTTATTTTCTACCAATTTATTTTGAATATACATTTCTTGTGGGCATTCAATCAACTTTCGTTTTCCGGTCAATGTATTAACAGTTTTCCATATTTGTTATTGTTAATTCTGAATACTGTCTGATGCAACTATTTTGTTTTGATAATATAAACGTTTACATTCTTTAATGTTTTTACCATGTTGTTTTTTCATCGTACTATACAAATTTAGCACATTATGATCGTGGCCATCTTTGGTCAAACAATAAATTTTCCTGAGTTGTCTGCCTTCAGCCTTGAGTTCTTCTGTTATCCATTCGTTTCTTGTGGATTGTTTATTAATTTTTATTTTATCGAAGGACATGTGAGGTCTAAAGCGTAGCGTAATATGTTGGAAAAATTTGAGTATACTTCGTTTATTTGCAAGCCACTTTCATAAACAGATTGGTAGTTTTCATTACTTAAAAATTCTCCTAATTTCAATGAGTTCTCCTGACACGTATTTCGTTTCGTATATTCTTTCAATACTCTTTTATTTTTTTGAAAATAATCCACCCTTAATTGAAATATCAAACCATAGTGGTCACTGAGATCTATTTTCTCAACTTCTTCATCGTATATTGTCTTATCAATATTTGAAGCAAAATAGTCAATTTGCGACGATGAAGTATCGCCATTTTTATTTGTATAAACTCTAGTAGGTTTATCATTTTTAAAGTACAATTGATAGCTTTCAAGAACATCAAAAAATTGGTCTTTTTCTTTTTTCGCACAGTTTAACAAATTCAAGTTATCTATATTCATGTCGCCACATGTGATAATATTCCTGTAACGTCTACTAAACTGATTCAGAATTTGGGACAATCTCTCTATGAAAGTGTCAGGTGACCCCCCGGAGGGTCTATATAAATAGAGTAAACAATAATTTTCGTTACCAATAGAGAAACTAACACCACAATGCTCTATGTGCATTTCATCATCTTTAGACCTAACGCTCTTCAAATCTTTGAAAATAATATCATTTCTAACATAAATCATCACACCACCATGAATATGTTTTTGCCTGTTGCCATTGCGCACTGAAACAGAACTTTTTTGAATGTTTGCATAGTCTTGCTATTTTTCAGTGTCAGAGTTGCAATACGATCGGGACGACCAACAATTCCTTACGACAAAAAAAATAATAATAGCAGAAATGGTGGTTAACCCTACTCATTCTACAACACAATTTGCATCCACCTGTGAATTCAGTCAGAGGAAAGTGCACAGCGTGTTGAGAATATACACTATAAAATGAAAACTTTCAGATAACAATTCCGTCCGAAGAGAGGAATTCTGTAAAAATATGACCTCTGGAATTTTCCAAGAGATAAAATTTCTGAAAACGAATCGTTTATAGTGACGAAAGTACTCTTTATCCCAATCGAAATATAAACACTCTGACATACTGGTGTGACATAAATCCTCACATTTTTTGTGAAAATATACTCAGTTTCAATCAGGCAATCACATTTTCGAGCATTCATTTCTTAATGCCAACTCAACCGTTGAAGTGTACCAGAATATGGAAAAGAGACTGCTATTCTGAAGTCAATACTCGAAATTCTGGAAGACAGTCTAGACTAATTTAGTAACATTTCAACACAACGGAGCTCCTCGTCAGTATTATGCTTTATTTGGATGAGGAATATCGTGGTAGATGGATTGGACGACTTCGTGCGATGAAATGGCCGGCTCGATCACCAGACCTCATTAGTTTAGATTGGTGTATAGTTTCGTGTATATCGAGACACCAGATGATTCACCTCTTCAAGAGAATTCATTACATGAAAATAGACACATACTCCTTTCGAACATGTAAACAAAAAAAAGGTACTGAACTAGAGTAGATATGGAGCATGTATGCAAGGTTAACTGAGAACCAACTAGAATTATGTTTGTTACACAGGTATTGTACAGAGATATAATGATGAACTGCTGCTGGAAAAAAGGATTACTATATGTTCTGAGTCTAAGTCATGGAAGGAAATGCTATACCCCTCTTAACTAGATTATAATATGTACGTCATATAACTGGATCTGCATTTCCATCAGTAAAATGAGGAAATTTGTGGAAAAATTGCTTTACCACATTTCTCGTCCCCAACTTCTATTCGCTTATTTCAGCTACTGAAAATCACCCCGGATCATGACACCTACCCCTCTGTTATCTCCGAAACAAAACATCGTCGACCATATTTCCAGCCTAATTTTGTGGTGGGGTATTACCATTTAAATTGAAAATTCGCACACAAAAAATATGAACGCTTTAAATTATCTGAAAACACAACCTGAAGTCGATCTTCTCCGACAGGGCCGGTTTCAGGATATCTTTCATTTGGTGCCGAAACCAACATGATATTCAGTTACAACTCGTATAGACTACAAGCCCAGGCCATTTTTGGAGGAGTCAAGTGACCCAGCATGAATTATACTCAGAATTATAGTACCATACGAAACAACTCCATTACGCACTGGGCTGTTAGTTGTGAGCGGTGCAGGTGAGTACATGGGTGAAAGAAATTTTTCATCTAGGGAAGATATTTTTCGACAATAGATTATTTTACGGCATTTCTCAAGATGATAGATCATTAAAGAACAATTAATTAGAACCTATTGCCGTACAAAAACAACGGTACTGAAAACCAGGTTTTTTTTCTATAATTTAATTTTTACTACGTAGAATCATTTTTCAGCAACATCGTACTTACTGGGTATTTCAAATTCGATCCTCACAATTGGGGTCTCAGAAACCATGAGAGATACGGAGATGGTTGAATTGGGGCACAGTTGCACTTTTACCTGATTGACAATATGCCGTTGAGAAATTTCTGAAATTCCGAGTATATCCGGAGATATCCGAAAAAAACGAAATTTCAGAAAATGGTTTTTATTTTTTTCTGGCTTCAATTTTTGAAGGATTCAAAAATAAATTGCACTTCCATATTGCAACGTTTTTCCTGCTACATAATGGTGTTTTCATATTTGCTGTCCGACGTTTCGTCTTCCGGTCACCATCATCAACTTTATGTTTTCTCATAAGCTCTACATTGAATTCTTTCTGTTTTGAATAGAACCAGATTTTACCCTTTCAATGATGTATCTATCATAAATCATCATTCTTTTTCAAAAAATTGGAGATATTGAAGAAAATTAATTCTTATCATAATAGGCTTTGACTTTGATGTTTCTAAATTTGACTCTCAATTAGTTACATTCCATGACATTTTGTTATTGAACCAGTCATTGAATTTTTGGCGAAAAATGGCTTTCACCAATTGATAAAAAAGAGATATGATTACAAATTTATTACAAATACCATAGAAACAATGTTAGAATATCGGAAATGATAGAAATCAAAATGCCATACCCATGAAAGGTTAAATGTCAGAAAAATATTTTCAAAGTTTCACCGCACCAGAAATAGTCCAACAATTCCTCATTACAATGTGAAATTGCTTCTGAAGAGTATGTTTTCCAATTCTTCTACGCAACGAACTTTCCCGGACCGTTTTCGGACCTATACGGTACGGGAAAGTACTTTTTCTGAAATCGTTCAAGAATGCCCACTTTCTCGGAGCAACTTCTGGCCTCAAAATATGCTAATATAGTATTTTAGTCCGTTGCTAAGCAACGAACTTTCCCGGACCGTTTTCGGACCTAAACGGTACGGGAATAGTAATTTACGTAACAAATCCGGAAAATACTGTTTTTTTGAACAAGTAGACCAAATTCTAGGACGAGCGCTAGCGAGTCCTGGAAGTCTACGAGTCCAAAAAAACTATTTTCGGACGTGTTGCGTACACTATTTTTTCGGCAATCATGTAAAATAACAAATCAATGAGACGCATTTAGTCTAAGAGACGAAGAGAGGTCGACTTTCACCCATCTGTTAATCGGATGAAACGATTCCAAATTTGAATATTTCGAACATTTCAGTTCTTATTTGTATTATATATTGAAATTCGAACAGAAGATAGGTACCAACAGAAACATTCTAATTCGTATTTATATTAGTATTTGTATTAAAATTCGAGCACTTCCGGGAAGTACGTACTTCCCGGACTAGGCCAGGAAGTGCTACATTCCCAAAGAAAAAGTGTCCGGGAAGTGAACACTTCCCGGATGGTGGCCGAAAAATTACTTTTCCGTATCGAAAACGATACGAGAAAATTTTTGTTGGCTTGTTTACATTTTAGACAGTTATTGAATTCACGCAAACAATATGTAGAATTCCTTAGTTTTTGATAATGCTGATTGCGATTTCAGAAAAAATAGTATGTGTACCTCGTAGTAAAAGCACATTCCCAGACTTCAATGCTTGTTGGCCTCGGCCTAACGCCTCGACCAACAATTTACATTGTCGTCCGGGAATGTATTGCTTTTACTACTAGATACACAATATACTATTCCTGTATCGAAAACAATACGGGAAAATTTTTGCCGGCTTGTTTACATTTTAGACAGTTATTGAATTCACGCAAACAATATGTAGAATTCCTTAGTTTTTGATAATGCTGAATGCGATTTCAGAAAAAATAGTATGTGTACTTCGTAGTAAAAGCACGTTGTCGTCCGGGAATGTATTGCTTTCACTTCTAGATACACAATATACTATTCCCGTATCAAAAACAATACGGGAAATTTTTTGCCGGCTTGTTTACATTTTAGACAGTTATTGAATTCACGCAAACAATATGTAGAATTCCTTAGTTTTTGATAATGCTGATCGCAATTTCAGAAAAAATAATATGTATACCTCGTAGTAAAAGCACGTTGTCGTCCGGGAATGTATTGCTTTCACTACTGGATACACAATATACTATTCCCGTATCAAAAACAATACGGGAAATTTTTTGCCGGCTTGTTTACATTTTAGACAGTTATTGAATTCACGCAAGCAATATGTAGAATTCCTTAGTTTTTGATAATGCTGATTGCGATTTCAGAAAAAATAGTATGTGTACCTCGTAGTAAAAGCATGTTGTCGTCCGGAAATGTATTGCTTTCACTACTAGATACACAATATACTATTCCCGTATCAAAAACAATACGGGACATTTTTTGCCGGCTTGTTTACATTTAAGACAGTTATTGAATTCACGCAAACAATATGTAAAATTCCTTAGTTTTTGATAATGCTGAATGCAATTTCAGAAAAAATAGTATGTGTACCTCGTAGTACAAGCACATTCCCAGACTTCAATGCTTGTTGGCCTCGGCTTAACGCCTCGGCCAACAATGTACATTGTCGTCCGGGAATGTATTGCTTTTACTACTAGATACACAATATACTATTTTCTTCATTCGTGAAATCCATTTCTCGCCAGAAATTCAATGACTTGTACAATAACAAAACGTCATTGAGTGAAACAAATTGAAAGTCAAATTTAGAAACATCAAAGTCAAAGCCTATTATGGTAAGAGTTATTTTTTTTCAATGTCTACAATTTTTCGAAAATGAATAATAAGTTATGATACATCATTGAAAAGGGAAAATCTGGTTCTATTCAAAACAAAAATGATCCAATGTAGCGCCCATAAGAAAAAATTAGGTTGATGATGGTGGCCGTAAGACGATACGTCAGATAGCAAATCTGAAAACACCATTATCTAGCAAGAATAAAGTGGGAATGTCGAAGTTTGATTAATCCTTCAAAAAATAAATCCAGAAAATAAAACATTTTCCGAAATTTCTGTTGTTTCCGGATATTTCCGGATATACTCGGAATTGCAAAACTTTCTCAACGGCTTATTGTTAGTCAGGTAAATGCGCAACTCTGTCCCAATTTAACTTCGTATCTCTTATAGTTCTCAAGATCCCAATGGTGAGGATCGAATATGAAACAGCCTGTATTTGCCGGTACAGGTGATGATAATTTGTTTTGCAATCGATTCCAAAGATGGCTTAGAACTGTATGACAACGCAATATTTTGATATAATTGAATAATAATGATCATAATAATACCCTGGGGAGGCTAAGTAAAACTCGAAGTCGTCTCCACAATGTATATTTGATCCCTAAGGTAGGGTACGCCTCCATGCCATGTGAGTATCCATTTTGGTTTACAAGTCCATTCAAATTTTTCATAAATTCATTTTCAAAATTGTAATTTTTATATTTGCTATTTCAGTTTGACCTGTAACCTGTAATTTCAACTGATGATGAGCATTTCTATGCTCGAAAACATGTTTTTGATGGTATCATGTTGATACAACCACACTTTTGACAATTTTTTGCTGAAGCTGTGTTGACAACAGCCCCCCCTTTCCCTACCTTAGGGGTCAAATATACATTATGGAGACGACTTCGAGTTTTACTTAGCCTCTATATACTGAAACTCCACTTCGAAGATGGACTACTTCCTTTACATACCCTGGGGATGTGGGGAGTGGGTATTGGGGTAAACGACACCAGAGCGCCCTTTGGATATGTCGGAGCTCCAGAGACAGGGCCATGCTGAGACATTTCTAACGGAAAAAAATATTTTTTCTACAATCATGCAAAAAGCAAAACTTTATTGAACTATATTCAGTGGAAAAAGAAGTTCTTTATTGCACTAGTGCAATAAAGTTTTTATTGCACTCATCTGTCATTCTACTTCAACGTGCTGTCATCATGACAAACATAAACGTTTAAACCTACTACATATTTAGCAGATATTCTGTGAGATTGGCAATAGGTACTTCACTACGAAATATTCATATTGAAAATTGCACCAATTGTTCATTCACTTTCAACATTGAGGGTAAAAATAAAGTTTGAGTTAAATTGTTCGTAACGTATTAGTTCCTGTTTCAATGCAAATCGATATTAATAATAAAGTACTCAAGTTGCGCTTTTCATTTTCCTACACCTAGTGCCGCACCTCAATAAATCATTTTTTGTTTTTTGCATGAACGTACAAAAAATGTTGTATGCAACTCGTGCAAAAATTGTTTATTGCACTCGACGTGTTGTCCAACTCGGCCTAACGGCCTCGTCGGACAATTTCACGTCGAGTGCAATAAACATTCACTTTTTGCACTTGCAGGATGACGATGCAACATTATTGCATAATATTTTAGAATAATTTATCAATAATAATGATGATGTCCATCAGTTCGGTACAAATTTTGCAATTGATTTCAAACCAACTTTGGATAGAGCTCAGAACTAGGCAACAATGCGTAATTATTGCATAATATGTTTATAATGAAAACATCATAATGCTAATGTTTTTGAAAAATGTATACAGTCCCAAAATTAATTGGGGGGACTACACCTTTCCAAGTAGTGAATTAGAAACGGTAATGTTAATTTCAGAAAGCGTAAATTGTAATTCAGATTGGTGATTTGTATTTCAGAAAGTAAAAATTGAATTCAGAATAGCAAAGTAAATTTCAGAATGCGTGAATTGTAATTCAGAAAGGTGAATTGAATTTCAGAGTGTGTTTATTGAAATTCAGAATAGTGAATTGTAACGTGATTTGTAATTAAGAAACAGTAATTTGTAAAACAGAAAACATCATTTGGATTTCAACAATATATGATTTGCTAATCTTTTAAATGTATGTAGTGAAATTATCCATTAAAATTTGAAGTTATAATACACGAACATCTATAACACTTGACGAAGCTATCTTTCAGTAGAAAGTTTTTCACAGAAGATTTTTTATAGGTACGTCAACCCTCCACCAAGTAATGAACTTTATCCACAATCACCTTATAATTGAAGTTTTATTCACACTTATGAACCGTATAAGTACCACTTTATCCACTAGTGGAATAATTAAATTACTTTATTCCACTAGTGGAATAATGAAAAATACAATCTTGAATATTAATCACATTTTACTTATTTTCACCAACTTCACAAATTTTTACAAATGGAGTCGATAAACAATCGAAAATACATAGCAACCATTCAACACCTCCCGATATTTTTGTATGTTATTTCAATGATTTTTGAGGAGGTGACAGCCGCTGTCAGAGCAAAACGTCAAATCATTTTGTGATGAAAAATTTCCGCGATTCTGATTCTAAATGAATGTGATTGTGAATAAAACGTTGTATTGCATGCGTGTTTTAGATACATTTTATTTGCTTAAGAAATTTAAATGCTCGAGCTTCGCTCTCGCGTTTGAACGTTCTTACGCAAATAAAATGATATCTAAAACACTTATACAATAAATAACTATTATTTAATTCAAATGGATATCTCAATAAAAAATATAATTGTGAAAAATTAGCTTGCTACTTCCATATCGTGCAATGCTATAATAGCAGCTGCATGAAATGTCGTATGCTTGCGCAATCTCCTCCAACTTTTCTATTCTTTATCTTTTCAAGATATACAAGCCTTTGTTAACCAACTCCAATAGATGTAACTTAGGCATACGGAACAACGTGATATTTGACCACAATTCAAAAGAATCCATCTTTGCAAATGAATGAATACATATCGGTGCGGATAGGCATACTTCAATTGAAAATTCGATGGAAAATTTTTGGGCTCATAATTACCCACTTTCATCTCAACTCATGGATTGGCAATATTCACCATGTCGATGAAGTTTTTTATGTATATAACTTACAAATTGCCACCTCTGGTTCACAAGTTACACTTTCTGAAAATCAATTCACATATACAAAAACACTTTGAAAAATTTATAAATATATGTAACAATACAAACTGGGATGATTTCATGCATCACAATGATGACCTATTGAAAAGGTTCCATGAAAAAATTTCAAATGCATTCAATAGTGCGTTTCCTCTTAAAAAAATAAAAATAAAAGTAAAAAAGCCATGGATTACGAAAGGCATAAAAATATCAGCAGAAAATTTATGATCCCTACATTCAATTCGTAAATATTCTGGTAACAATGCAGCTTTTAACTCCTCTTACAATAGGTATAGAAGTATTTATAGAAATACTATAAAGACTGCAAAACCTAAGTTTGTATTTTACTTATTCTTCTTTAAATTTGTTTATTTTTTATTTATTTTTTGAGATTTTTGAGAACTTTATTAAAGCGAAAGAATTGAAAGGTCTGCAAACAAACAAAAAAGAGCTGGGCAATTATTAACGACCTCATGGGGAAAAACAAAACTGCTCCATTGAAAACTGATCTGAACTCTGATTATATAAATAACTATTATTGTTCTGTAGCATATAACTTATCCAGAGAAATTAAATCTAATATTCATCCATTGAATTTTCTCAAGGACAAGTCCATATCAGAGACAATTTTTTTCATGCCTACAGATGCTACTTAAATAAAGCAAATCTTTAAAGAAATTAAAAATACACACCCTTCCGGTTGGGATGACATGACCATAAAGCTATTCACCAATTTACCGCTCTCCCTGATCTGGTGGAAGCTATACAGGGTGGGTCACGGTCGATGGTTCCTTAGACGTTTACGAAAAACGATAAATGGAATCATTCTGAAAATGTGGTTTCTCAAGTAGTTGCTCTTGGTCTATCGATCTAAAATATTTTCAGTAATGCAGCGTCGCCGCTTATACCAGAAAATAGCAGCATATTTGTTATTTCAAATAGGTCAACCTGTATATTACCGCATTTTTGAACTTGCCATTCCTTTCTAATTATTTCTGCCTCATACTCCCCTATACCTATCTCTAACGGTTTTAGAGATATTGGTTATTTTTCATATTTTTTTCCAATTGAATTGAATGTTTATTTCCGCGGTATTTGGATTCTTAGGAAGTTGCAATTTTGTGTTTAGTTCATCAAGATCATGTGCATTGATTCTGTATAGAGAAGCTTGTTCTGCGTCATACAGGGTCGTTCAAAATTCATGATCTTACTGCTAGATACGAAAAGGGTTGAAAGTGCGTTTTTTTAAGTGGAACATCCTGTATATTATGAAATATCCTGAAAGATGACTAAATTCCCTTCGAATTGATATATCATCGTCCTATACCTAAATAGCCAGAATTCCGAGATAATAGCAAATTTCACTTGTAATCTCCCAAGTGCTTGAATTATTGCCGGAAATTTTTCGAGAATATGAATTTTCCTTGAAATCGTACAAACTTCCATTTGTTCATTGGTTGTAAATCAGGGTACATTTCATTGAATTTTCTGCAAGTTCTTGCTATAGTTCCCTCACATTTTTCATGAAGAATAAACAATTCTTCGTTTGAATAGTTATTTCCCTCCATTTCAATAATTTTTGAGTCACTTTCGTTAAGAAACACACAACGGTATTATTAATAGTGCACTAATTGTCAAATTTCATAATGTCATGTACCATCATGACATTTAATAGCCTCCTTAGATGAATATGAGAAAAATAAATCGATTTTTTTTTTTAAATTTCACACCTCACTTTTGTAGCCAATCAAAAAATTCGTTCTTGTTTAGATACCATATCAACCCTAAAAATTTCTGGAAATTTTTATTGTCCTGGGTACCCTCGGCGAAATTAATAAGTGGAAATTTTTCTGTCAAACATTTGACATGTGACAAGTTTATATTTTGCTTTAATGTACAAATGAAGGTCTAGTTTTCATATGAAAGGAGATAATTATGTATTTACTAGATATTTGGAATGTGTCTGAAAATATTTTCTCCACGATTATTGCAGAAATTGTCAATTCTGAAATCATATTTCAGAAGAAGTTCAATACACCATTTGTCACAAGTTTATATCACAAGTCCCGTAGCTCAGCGGTAGTGTTGCGACCTATGAGTCGCTAGGTCGATGGTTCACCACGATAAGAACATAACTTTTTAATTTTTTTTTTGTTCAAAAATTTAAACACATTTATTGATGAAAATTTTGTTAAGTATTTTAAATATCAATATTTCAGTGGTTATAAATAGTTCAAGTGAAACCATCGTTAGTTATTTCTTATGAATTGTTGGATGATTTTCATTTCTCGGTGTGACATTTTCTTACCGAATCCCCCTCGTGCTTGAATTAATTGCCGTAAATTTATCTCATACATGAATTTTCAAAGAAAACATTTTCGAAAAATTCATGTACTCGAAAAATTTCCGGCAATAATTCAAGCACTTGGGAGATTACAAGTGAAAATTGCTATTATCTCGGAATTCTAGCTCACACAAGTCTCTAGAAGACTTCCGAGGGTTACGCGTAGGGGTGCAATCGGTTGACGGAAATAATGACAACAACAATAACAACAAAACAATTTAGATTTTTTGTGATTGTGATGCTATATGTATATTCTTTTAACAAAAAACACCTTTACCTTCAAGTACTCGCTTTGTCAAACAAAAATAAATTTTTTCCGACAATAAAGCAAATTCATTATCATTATTCTGGATATGACACTAACAGCTATTTGCACCGGTTCTTCTTAATAACAAACTCAGCTAAGTGGAGGATCAGCTTAAGATACACCTTAAGGTAAAGATAGTGTGCACCGTTGACTCCTGGCCTGAACCTTACCTGAGTATTGGAAATGTTTGGCAACAGCGCAAAAATGATCACACAACCAACAACGAGACGTTAAACAACGCAGTTTTAAAAAATATGCACATTGCGCAAGCGCTGTCAGTTCTGTCTAATTTGAAAGGCTGGCGGGAGTATGGCATTTAATTTGGAAAATTTGTCTCTACCGAAAAAACTAGCCACAATTTCTAGTCTAGTTTAGAAGCCACCCTAACCTGACCTGACTTACCATAGGTAAACAGAAAAGTATCCATCCAAAATGTTTACGACGAAAAATTGAAAAGACTCGCCATTCCATTTCTCCAGTACAAAGCAACAGAATATTTTTAAGTTCGTAAGTAATGTAAATTAACAATATATCAATAGACATTTGGCATTAAGAAATAGGTAGGTAGGTTTAGTATATAGTTTAGTATATAGAGAGCCCTAAATAGAGGGAAAAATACAATCACATCAGCAAAATCCAGAAAAATTGCTCAGAATACTTTGAACATCAGGAAAATATTCCGCATAGGAAAAGTGAGGTTGAGTATTTAAGTGGAACCTAAGCCTGGAGTATCTGAGGCTTATCTTGACTGAGGCTTATGTTGTCTTAACGTAACCTCAAGTTGAACCGGTGCAAATAGCTGTAAGGTAAACACGATTAAATTTCCACAGATTTATTGTCTACGCGACATGTTTCGATACACAGTATCTTTCTCAAGCGAATGTAATACATTAAATTATTCTACGTTGAACATTACTTAAATATAAAAGGGTAATATAATTTAATGTATTACATACGCTTGAGAAAGATACTGTGTATCAAAACATGTCGCGCAGACAATAAATCTGTGTAAATTTAATCGTGTTCACCTTAGTGCTATATAATATGAATTTCCATCAAGTAACGGCCACGTCAATCAAAAGAATTATTCTGGATGTCTATTCACAGTTCTGAATTCCAATCTGTACATTCTGAGACTCAATTTACCTTTCTGAATTACAATTTACGCATTCTGGAGTTCAACTAACTATTCGGAATTTCAATTTACACATTCTGAAATTCAATTTACCTTTCTGAATGGAAATGAACACATTCTGACATTCAACATACTATTCTGAATTTTGATGTATATATTCTGAGATTCAATTCACTATTCTGAATTTTAGTTCACACATTCTGATTTACCTCTTGTATAGTTACGTGCGTATACTGTATGAGAAAGTTGTGTATATCGCACAATAGCTATTTGTGTATTAAGAGCGCAAAGTGATATATTGTCGCTTGACAAAGAGAGTTACCGCGCGACGCGAAGCGGAGCGCGGTAATCTTTGGAGAGCGACAATGACACTTTGTGCTCGAAATACACACAACATTTTTTCTACAAACGCAGTTTTCAGAAAAAGAAACACCAGATGTTTTATTCAACAAAAGTACATCACATTATAACAAACTTTCATAATGTATATGCTAACTAAATTGCACTAAATTCATAAAATACTAATCGCTTCTCAAACTACTAAAAGCATGAAATATTAAAATTTACCTTTTTTAGTAGATATTCACCATCGGGCGCTTCTTGTAAAAATTTGTGAATATCTTCAGTGGTGAATGTTTTGACTGGCACCAAGTCATGAATTTACCGTATTGTAATTCATATTTCTTCCTTGATTTCTATGGTAGGAGATTCAAAGTAACAATTTTTGCACTTTCTGCTACATCAGGAGGAGTGTTTGATAATTCGCTGTCACTATCATCAATCATCATGCAGAAATACGTTGGAGAAGCGAGCGTTTTCGAAATATTTCCGCTCTAGAGCGCAAATGCTGTCACAAAATGACATTTCACGGAAAACGTCAACTTTGCGTCGGAACCTGAAAGCGTCAAAGGCTACTTTGTTAAGCGTTTGTAGAAAAATGATGTTATGTTCTTAGAAAACAATACAATATGCATTACAAAACACTAATCAAATCTGCAGAAAGTAAGGTTCAGATAATGGAATTTCAATCGATGCATTCCAATATTATCCCGGGCATTGGCTAGGATAACAGTTGTTTACTCTCCGATATTTGTAACTGCCAATGGCGTGGATTTTAATCCTGTTCTCATCTTTTCAAACTATTCCTTGGGATATTTTTCCAGTTTCATTATAGTAATCATCCACTTCATTGGCGACAAGACAAAAAATAGAGTAAACAACAACATTTCAGGAGGATTGGAGAATTCAAACAACTCCTTTTCTGCAGATATCAAAATTCGCTTTCGCGGTTCGCATGTGGCGGATTAGTAGGAACGTATATTTATATGGATATTATGTATACCCTCAGAAAGGTGTGAATGTAGTGCATGAAGTGGTTTCATTGTTGTTCTGCTCGAAGCAGACGATGTTTTACTGTGAAAATCGTTTGAAAAGCCTACCCTTGAAAATTCATACAATATAGAGATGGTGGTTGAAATTGGCTTTCGTCGTAGACTACCATTTCTGCTATTTTTTTAAAGCACAATGATCCATGGCAATAATGGACTAGTTCAGTTGAAAATACTATACAGTGTGGAAAGTCTAACTGGAACAAATTCTGTAACTTGATAAATGAAGGTTTATCGCAAAATTCCTGAAACACGTCAAGTTTTATTTTTAATGGGCATATTACAAAGAGATGTGTTCATCTTTTTAATTATCTGGGGGGTTGCAACCACCCCCAACTTTTTTTTTAATGGAAGGGTAGGTTTATTGATTTTTATTGGAAAGCTTGTTCAATTGCAAATACAACTCCATGTTTGTTTGTTACGTTTTATAAGCAATGTGTCGGAAAAAAATGAAATAAGGAAATAGTTACTGAAATTACTTTAATGCAAGAAATGTTCAAACTGCTCTCCACCTTGTTGCTGACAATATCCCAATCGATAATAAATAGCATTCAGCACATTTTGTAACACTTCCGGCGTTACTTGCCTAATTTCATCCCTGATTCTTTGTTGAAGCTCGGCGATGTCGTTAGGTTTAGTGGCATACACCTTGCTCTTTAGATATCCCCCATAAAAAATCTAATGGAGTCAGATCGGGTGATCTGGCTGGCCACTCAATTGGGCCCCTTCGTCCAAATAGCTCGCGTTCATGGTGTCAGTCACACAAGCATTTTAAAAATTCTGAAAGCAGCCAAAAAGCACCCATATAAGATGCAAACCCTGCACGAGTTTAACGAAGATGATCCTGATCGTAGACTCGAATTTTGCGAACGAATGATGGCTGCTATCGATGGTGGACAAATTGCTGTGGAATGGGTGCTGTTTTCTGATGAGTCTATGTTCACATTACATGGGCACGTCAATCGACAGAACTGCCGTTATTGGGCTGACGAAAATCCCCGTTGGATGCGTGAATGCCATACCCAAAGGCCTCAAAAAACATTCCTCTGGGCTGGAATTATTGGGGATCGCATAGTAGGTCCTTTTTTTTCAATGGAAATGTAACCGGCGAAATATACCTGCATATGCTCCAAGACGTTAGTAAATTTATTCCCCAATCCTTTGGATCCCAACTTATGTGACCAACGGCTGTGGTTTCAACAAGATGGGGCACCACCACATTTTGCTCAAAATGTACGAACCTATCTTCACGAAGTGTTTCCAAATTCCACCTATTTGGAAACACTTCGTGAAGATAGGTAGACTCATCAAAAAACAGCACCCATTCCACAGCAATGTGTCCACCATCGATAGCAGCCATCATTCGTTCGCAAAAATTCGAGTCTACGATCAGGATCATCTTCGTTAAGCTCGTGCAGGGTTTGCATCTTATATGGGTGCTTTCTGGCTGCTTTCAGAATTTTTAAAACGCTTGTGTGACTGACACCATGAACGCGAGCTATTTGCCTAGCTGGAGTAACAGGATTTTCTTCAACTTCCAACAATATGTTCAACTATGCGTTTTCGTCAACTTTTAAACGCTTTTGTCGAGGAGCATCCCTTGCGTGGCCCAACCCGATATCGCTTTTCAATTTTGCTAATCGTACTTCGAGTAATTGCAGGTAATTCTGGATGAACTTCAGTAAACAAATGAGCGACTTCAGCCTGTGTTCGACTTCTGTCCCCATATCCGATCATCGTTAAAATTTCGATCTGATGCGTCTCGGTTAAATAGGGCATTGTCTTATTTTTCTGTTGTAAGTTACACGTTGGACTGCAAACACACCAACAAATCAATCACATCTAGTTCAAATTGACCAAAAACCTATCGAGCAGGTTTTTGCTTGAGCTTTTCCGGTAAGAAACAGTGTACCTATACACAGCAAAAAATCTTATACTGTACACGTCGTAGTCAGGTGCGTACGCGGACCGTATAATTTCAGTAACTATTTCCTTCTTTCATTTTTTTCCGACACATCGCTTATAAAAACTAACGAACAAACATGCTCTTGTATTTGCAATTGAACAAGCTTTCCAATAAAAACTTAATAAACCTACCCTTGCAAATATTTCCAAATCTCGACATACTTTTTGGAATTGTTATATGCTGTTTAATTCTTTCTGTTTTTGACATTTATAATTGTCAAATTAACGTACATTGCTTGGTAAACAGACAGTACCTAAATGCTAGGGTTGCTACGGTAACGTTATTTATCCGATATTTTTATCCACTTGCAAACTCTCTTCCTTCCTATTTAGCCGACAGCAAACTACGATTTTTGTATTCACAAATGGGAATTATTATACATGAATGGGATTGTCACCGATAAAAACGCCTGTTCCTCTTTAGCGTCTACATCTAGTATGCTTACGTCACTTCAATGTCTGCCCTGTCAGTTATTTAAGTATTGTTGATAGTTGATACTGAAAGATCACAACATGAGTCGTTTTGGGGAAGTTTCGACTCAACAAATAACAAAAAATATAGAAAAAGCAATTCCGCAATCTACAAAAAATACTGAAGCTTCAATATGGAGACAATTTATATTCGGTCGTTAATTTATCTTGCCAAAAAACACTCAAGTTCTTCTTTTAAGGATAACTTTCTTTTTAACTCAAAATTTTTCCATCAGTAATTTTGCTCGAAAAAATGACATTTGACAAAATCGCTCGACCTTCGGTCTCGCGATTTTGTCATGTCAGTTTTTCTCGTAAAATTACTGATTGGCAAAATTATTTCGTTACAAAAAGAAATTTATCCGATAAAAAAAGCTCTTGTGTTTTTACTGTTGATAAATTTGTAAGCACTCTGCGAAACTGCTAATTCCAGTCGCTTCGTTCATATGGCGTGACATCACACACTAGAGCGCTGCGTACTATGAAATTATTCTTTCAAGCGCAACTTCAAAGTCACATAACTTTTTCATTTCTAGAGATATTTCAATGATTCTTTCACATTTTTGTTTCATTTCACTTAAATTTTTAGAATTAATCCACAATAAAAATGTGATACGGTTCGGTAATAATTGGAGATCCTTCTTCTGTAATAAGTGGGCTCATTCAATGAATCCATAGATTCAGAATGATAATATAAAGGTTCTGTCAAACCAAAGCTGGAACGGGGAGCGGGAATGGAACATGGGAACCATGCGAATTGCTAGAAAAACAATACACGTAGCAAACAGACGTACAGTTCGTGTTTGGCGACCAAGAAATTCCAGAGTTAATGACCGATATGTTCAGGAAGTACATCCATTTCAAGGTGGAGGTATAATGGTTTGGGTGGAATTTTCTACGGAGGTCGAACAGAGTTGTATGTTTGTGAAGGTACAATGACAGGTGAAATTAATGCCAACGACATCATTGATAACATGGTGTATGATTACCGTTGGAATTTGGAGCCCAATTTCAGATTTCTGGATGATAACGCTCGCCCGCACAGAGCCAGGGTAGTACAAGAACGGCTGCCAATCAATGAAATTGATCATGTGCCATTACCCCCGCACTCTCCAGATTTAAACTGCATCGAACATGCTTGGGACATGCTCGGAAGGGCACTAATTGCCCATCAACCACCTGTTCGGGACGTAAGGTCACTGAGGCAAGTTGTTCCACAATTATGGGATAACCTTGATCAAAATGATTTGGATCATTTAATTTCAAGTTTGCCTCGCCGAGTTGAAGCAGTAATAGCCAATAGAGGTGGAATCACACGCTATTAATATATTTTTCCTTTTTGATAATAATCTGTTTTGTTACATTATTGAAGAAAAGTTGCCTGTAAATTTTTTTTTTCAGTAAAACAGATATGTTTCGTTTCTGAAAGAGATGGGAGTAAACGTATGTTATACAATGTTTCTCGAAAACTATTTTGTTCTCAGAGAATTTCCAATATCCTTAACTTTTCTCGATCAGTTTATATTTGGCTGCTTGTCTGCATTTCGGAATACAAATAATCACACCGGGATTTATGTTTACATATCCTCCCACTATAGAATTTGGTCTAGCATTCATCCTGCTCCCGCGTTGGTTTGGGGATACCCTTAATCAATCAACATTTATTCCATCTAGAAAAATTATGATTCTCATTACAAGAAGATTTGATTACAAGCTAGTTAGATTAAAAACAGAAATGTATTCCCATCCGATATCAAAAGTATAAACTAGAAAACTAGAGTTTTTTTTTATTTTTTGGTAATAATTTCAATTGGATGGTATTTATCTAAAAGGTACAAAGCGCCAACTCCTCAAATTTCAGATAACGGTACTATACGACTCCAAAAACTGGAACCTACTTTAAGTAAAAAGATCCAAGTGATTTATTGAACGTGGTACCAACTATTGATGAGAGTGCCAAGCGCCATTTCAATAATTATTGTACAATTTAAAAAAATAGTTTGACTTTGTCAAGTCATTAATCAATACCATAATTTGGCGATTGGTACCTTTTAGCTGAACGCTATCCAATTGATAGTGACATTGTTATTCCGGTACCATTTCTATAAGCACAACACACGTTGTTATGAAAGCTGCATATCACTATCCTTTGTGATAGTTTGTGTAACCTTCGAGTTTGGAGGGGGAGATTTGTTATTGTTATGATATTTGGATGTAAGATTAGAACCAGTGGCGTCGTGCTGATAAACTTGTTTCATTTTATATTTCTGTCTGTAGACGACCATATGACTGATTAAGAAGCACGTGAGTTGTCAAGATGTCCATCAAAAATACTTCATTGTGCGAAGAATTAGATTTTTGCTGACAAAGCATAGAATAAGGACATACATACTGAAAAAATAAATGGAAGTGCTGAAGTACCAAACTCCACAAAGAGGGGAATCGTAAGAACGTTAGTGGAGAGAGCAATGTCTATTTGCAACAATCAGGTGTCATTGGAGGCGGAAATTAACCACATCAAAAAGGACTTACGCCGAAACGGATACTCCGAGAAACTCATAGGAGAAGTTCGGAAACGACTCGAAAAGACCAAAACAACCGAAGAAAGACCACAAAACCCAGTTCTCATTCTTCCCTATATCAAGGGTATCTCCGAGAAGATCAGAAGAATCGGAAATAAATACAACATCAAGAGTTGCTTTCAATCCGGCAGTACCTTACGAAGCTTCCTCACCAAGACGAAACCAGATAACACAAAAGAATCCAGCAAAAACTGTATTTACAAAGTCCCATGTGAATGTGGAGATTCCTATATCGGAGAGACCAAGAGGCCATTATCAGTAAGAATAGCCGAACACAAAAAGTGGACTCAACGAGGGGAAACATCAAAATCGGGAATTGCTGACCACGCCTGGACAAAACACCACCGAATTCTTTGGAACGAAGCCAGTGTTCTTCATAGAGAGGAACATTGGTTCAAACGGAAATTTATAGAAACCACCTATATAGAAGCCAATAGTGCCTTCAGTCAACCAAGCGTGGAAATTAAAAACTTATGGAAACCGCTTATGGACCGTTTTGGAGGGAGAAAAAGCGCGAAACCAAGCGCGTCACAAGACCGAGCGTAATTACAACGTAATTACGACCGCGCGTAATTACAACGTAATTACGCACTAATTATAGACCTATAAAAAGTCGCGTAGCATATGATTTTGTCATCATTCACCAGAAGACGATTGCGGATTCAAGCAATTGAAACGTTGTGAAAAATTTGAAAGACATAGAAATCTTTCAACCATTAAGATGATGGACGTCCGAAATATAAGTAATCATGATTTATATGTATTTGAGAGAAAGTTTTATAAAGGGAATCAAAGCCTTCTATGATAAAGTGAGTTAAAATTTTGTAGTCTATCACAGATTAAAGGAATTCAATGAGGAATCTCCTGGTATTGATAGTATGGGCTCTCTCTCTCAAAAGATTTAAAATAATACTCAAACTATTGATGAGATTTTAAACTTGCGATGATTTACAGTTTTTCATCTACAGTAAGGAAGTTGGTGTCTGTGTCCGGTTTAACCGGAAGCGCTACGCCACGAAAACATTCCAGATCGATTATTCATGTGGATATAGGTATGTGATATTCCATGTACAAAATTTTATTCAATTGAGAACATCGAAAACTTCTGATGAACAAATTATTTACTTGATAATTCCTGTAATAATCCCTGTGATAATCCAGTACCCATCAGATTGAATCTTTAATAGTTGGTGGCTATGATTTGAATTTAATCATTTTGAAAGCTGATATACATATTAACAAAGTTTTTAGCAGCTATTTCAATTTTGCCTCAAAATCTGGATAAAAATAAACAGATTCATTGATAGTCAACTAATTTGATAGCACTATAGAGGTCGATATGGAATGCCAAATAAATATGGTTTATGCCATGATTACCTTGCTGCGGCGCCCATGGTTTGATTCGACAAGGCGAAAAATAAGTCGTAAACGGATGTAAACAAACATGATCGCCAAGTTTAGAGTGAATGAAACGAGGAAGCGGCCCAATGTTAAATGTGAAAAAATTAATATCCAAAAACTAAAAATATGAGCGTATAGGAAATTTAATTTCAGGATGAGTTTCTATTTCATGCGACTCGATCCTTATTACCGAACATAACCTAAAAAATTGGCAAAGTTGCAAAAAGCGGTTTTTTATTGATAATTAAAAAACTACAGCTCCGATCAAAAAATGTTGAAGTAGGAAATTGTAGGTATCAAAAAGATCTATCAATTGAATGACATATAATTTATTGATATCATTGATACTTATCGAGTTATGTCGGAAAAACCGTAAAAAATCGGGTATTCTATAACTCGTTTATTGTAAGGTATTGAAAATTGTTACTTACAGTTTTGTGTAGGGTACGGCAAGCCAAAAAAGTGTTTTTCAAAAAAATTGATGAATATTGATTATTTTTCAAAATATATGAAGTTTTCTCAAAAAAGATGCTCTCTCAATATGGCTACTATTGCTCGGGGAATGATGCTACAGTAACGATTCAGGGCTCATTTTTTTCTGTAAGAGTTGTTCTTTCATATTATTGAATGAGTATATTGATTGTATTCATTTTAAGAGTCAAAAAATTACTTTAAAAAATTGCACAATTTTTTACGTATTTTTTCTAAATAAATTTCTTAATTTTGTTTTTATAGAAATGACATTTATGAAAACAGATTTCTAGCATGACTTCACGCATTGAAAAAAAAATTGAATTCCTACGATAACTAGTAGCCGAGATAATTTTTTTATTTAAAAAAAGTGTGGAAGACGCAATAATCATCGTACAGCAGTCACCTTCATGGATATTGAGGTTGAATACCTATTTTTTCGCTAGAAAATACTAGGATATGTCTAGTTCATTTGCAGTATTATTAATTGATGAACAAAGTGAGGCGTGCAGGAGCAGAGCGATGCAATTTTAGCGGGTGGCGCAGTGAGGATACAAATACTGTTGAAATTAAAGACACTTTCGTCCTGACAGTGTTATTGAAAAAGGAAAGAAACGTTTTTGGTACAATTTCAAGTACTAGTGTGTACTAGTGTAGGTACATTGCAAAAGAAAACGTACGTGAACAACAATCCGAGATACTTAATAACTTAAGCACAAGCCACTTTGAACGCACTAAATAAGTTTTCAGTGCTATCCCCACTCCGCCACCCGCTACAGCTTCCACGATCCGCGCCTGCACGCCTCACTTTATTCATCAATTAATAATACTGCAAACGAACTAGACATTTCCTAGTATTTTTTTTTTATTGAAAATATAGGTGTTCAACCTTAATATCCATGAAGTTGACTGCTGTACGATGATTATTGCCTCTTCCAGATTGTTTTGAAATAAAATATTTTCTTCGGCTCATAGTGATCGTAGGAATTATTTTTTTTTTGCTTGAAATCATGCTTGGAATCAATTTTCATAAAAGTTATTTATATAAAAACAAAATTTAGCAGTGTATTTCGAAAAAAAAGTGTAAAAAAATTTTGCAATTTTTTGAGGTACTTTTTTACCCTTAAAATAAAAAAATCTATATACTTATTCGATAATATGAAAGAACAACTCTTAAAGAAAAAAATAAGCCATGATTCGTTACTGTAGCATCATTCCCCGAGCATCTTTTTTGAGAAAACTTCAAATATTTTGAAAAATAATCAATATTTATCAATTTTTCAAAGAAATGCTTTTTTGGCTTGTCATAAGCTACACATAACGGTGAGTATCAAGTTTAAATACCTCATAGTTAACGAGTTATAGAAACCCCAATTTTTCACGGTTTTTCCGATATAACTCGAAAAGTATCAATGATATCGAAAAATTATAGGTTATTTAATTGATAGATCTTTTTAATACATATAATTTCCTAATTTGACTTTTTTTGATCGGAGCTGTAGTTTTTCTTTTATCAACAAAAAACCGCTTTTCGCAACTTTGCCAATTTTCTAGGTTATGTTCGGTAATCACGATCGAGTCGCATGAAATAGAAACTCATGCTGAATTTCAATTTTCTATACGCTCATATTTTTATTTTTTGGATATTAATTTTTGCACTCACTATTCCCTATTCCAACCTGTACATCGAGTACAAACGGAAATATCCGAAAATGCCCTTTTTTAACACGACTCGGGCATTGATGATTGTAAACAACGTCGGATATGTTGCTTTCAAGAAAGAGATAGAAAAGCCCTCCCTATATATTTTATTGGTCGGAGGTTATTCCTGATGAGCATGTGATCAGTTGATCAGTCATAGATAACGAACGAGCGCAGTTACAGCATGTTCATCAAAGAAATTGTTTTGAGCTTCGAAAAGAAGCATAATCGAGAAAGTTTATGAGGTCATTCAGATATTGCATTTGTTAAAATATCCCACATTTATTTTTAAAGAGAAACATTCTCAATTGAAAATTGAATCAATACATGACTCCTCTGGAAATGGAAAAACCCTACGATAAAATTGAAGTTACTTTTTTGTAATATCTAACAAACATTTCCAGAGGAGTCATGTATTGATTCAATTTTCAATTGAGAATGTTTCTCTTTGAAACATGAATCCCTTCCAAGAGAGGTTATCTTGTACGATGGAAAACAGCGACTAAATTCCAACTTTCAGTCGCAGATGATTCCACAACTGACTTTATGAACATCCTGTTCATATTTTCAATGAAATCAAAATCCCACATTTACTTATTCCTCTATAGATTGAGCAATGAATTGCACCATTGAAAGTGAATTTCGTACGTTTTCGCTGCCGGTTCTTATTTGTGCAATTATTCTGGTAATATGTATTGGGCAAGAGACCTTTTCTCAACTTCACATCAGTTCAAACATATCTTGTTTGAGCTGATGTTAAGCTTAGCAGTAGTGACTGATATATTAAAGGATAGCTTGATATAGACAATTTTTCTAGGTCGTTATTTAGTAATGCGCTTTTATAACTGTTTGATATGTTCAAAGTGTTTTCCATTTCGTTTCTACTCGAAAGCCACGAGGAAGATGATTTCAAAATGATATAACTGAGCTTGTACGCCCCAGTTTCAAGGCAAACAATGCAGTAGGGGACATTCTTAGATGAAGATGATAAACGTTCGAAAAAGACAACTGGTATTTTTTCCATTGATTCTTCGTAGCCCCATCTACCAATTCTATATGACAAGAACTGAAAGATGATGGAGTCATATAATTTTGTCTTTGCATCCCAAGAAGTAGTTCTCGTCTTGCACATTAGGTTCATTATTGCACCTATTGCCTGAAAAGACTTTGCCACTGCTTCCTTGAACTTTTCTAGAAAAATAGATGATTATGAAAATTATTGATGATTGAAAATTTTGACAACTTCGTGGGGTTTATTGTTGAAAAAACTTGAATCGATAGTTTGGCTTGTATCTCCCCTCTGCTGAAGATCATTATTTTAGTTTTAGTCGTATTTACCTGCAGTTTATTTATTTGGGAATATTCTTCTAGCGCGTTGATTCTTTTGGTTAGATCTTTTTGTGATTCACTCAATATGACAATGTCATCTGCATACAGCAATATATTTACTCCTGACAGTCCCCTGGAGTGGAAGTACTTTTCAATATCAGCAGTGAATGGGGAGGATAAAATTGGACAGAGTGATTCACCCTTCACCTTGTGATATATGCCACTAGTTTTAGTGAATTTATTATTCACCCCAACTTAACCTCACCTCACCTCCACTGACGTTGTTGCATTATCATTCAAATTCTCCAGTTTTCTGATGTATTTCGAGCTAATACCTAATTTATATAGTTTTAGCCACAGAAGGAGATTGACTGAGTCGAATGCCCTCCTGAAATCAACGAAGGCAAAATATATTTTCAGTCCACGGGGTCTAAGGTGAATTTGTATTATTGAATTCGGGGCAAAGATGTTATCAAGGCATCCCCTATTCTTTCTGAAGCCAGCCTGACATTCTGGTAAAATTTGGTTTCCTTCGCACCATCAATTTGACAAACAGAATGGTTGTGAACACCTTGGTCAGTTTTTATTCCTTTTTCATGCAACATTGTTAACACAGTGTAGTTTCAACTACGAGACATCTCTTCGGTTCTAAAAATGTTGTTGAAAAGGCTACATAAGTATAATTTCCAATTTTGGGGAAGGCCTCAAATCAATTCTTAAGTAATACCATCTCTGTTCGGAGATTTGCCGTTTTTTATTTTACATAAAGTGTTTTTGGTTTGCTCAGTTGTGAAATGGGAGTCATGGATTCATGAGCTGCATCAAAAAATGTTGTGTTTGAAGTAAGATTTGGTATAACGAGATCATCATACAAAAAGTTATTGCAGATACATTCTGCGTTAACCTAAATGATTTTATGGTTTTCCAAAAATAGCTCGGAATTTTGTTTCGCTAAGTTTTCCCAGAATTAATTTTCTGTGAAATTAATATGTTATGTATTTTGTTCAAACATATAAAAAAAATTGTTAAAAAAGTTGCGAAAAATATTGAAATTCAATTTTCCCAGAGATAAATCCATGTAATTCTTTTCTCCTTTCCTGAATTTACTGAACAATAATTATTGTCAAATAAATAAAACGAGCGACTGAAAACTACTCACAAATTCTGATTGGAAGAGATATTTTCTCACATATACACTTACATAAATTGGTTGGTTTATTTTTCTGCTCCCGAAAATTCACCTAATATATGTCGAATAATCAAAACATATTTGTCGTGAAACGCAGACTTTTTCTGAAGTAGAAAAACGACTTTGTTTTGCCAACATTATTTTTAAGAAAGCAAGAACTATTTCTGGTAATAATTTACAAAGTGAAGGAGTATTATAAAAAGTGTAGTGATGCATGGGTTCATTTGGAAAAGTTTGAAGAAAAAGCGAAGTTTGATTCCTTAGAGAGGAGAAAAATAAGCCGAAAAAGATTTACAAAAATTGATTTTTGATGAAGAAAAATCTAAGATTATTAACAGGAAAACAAGAATTCTAAAACGTTAATGACCAGGCATGTATTATCTACGAAGAAATGAACAAAGTACATGAATTAGAGAAATGATTTGAATAGAGCATTAGCCATTCCAAGTCGATATATTCTATTAGAATATGGTGGCGGTAGGAGACTGCAAATCCACATCCAGTCTATGAAGAAATTATCCACTTCCATCAAGAAGTAGACTTTCAATGAACTTTTTGAAATTTTATACGTCCGCATTAAAAAAAATAATGACCATTATATTTATTTGATATCAAAACTCCCTCTTAAGACTTTTCATTACTATTTACTCCAACTGAATTAGCACGTAATACCTATTTGAATTTATTTATTGTTATTAGAGTAAAATATTAGACTATAGGATAGTTGTCGTTTCAGTAGATATCTTTAGGCAACAGTTGTTGTTCTAATCATGATTTCTTGACATCGTTTTGAATTTTGGACTTCTTAAATTAACAACAATCTGAATTTTCGATATGAAAATTAATTCATTCTCTAATTTAAAAATTGTATCACAAAATTATTATATTTATCACAATCCCGAGGAATCTTCCTGAGAAGAAAGAGCCTATTAAGTTCTGAGCTGGAGCTATAAATTACAGGTAATAAATAAATAACGAAAAAAAAAGGTATTACTTCTGGAGCCAGACAAATTTCTATCACAAAATTTGAAAATTTCGATTTTGTATGTTATAATTATTCTATGGTTATATGTACAATGTTATAATATATTAGCCCTGTAGATATCCGTTGTTATGGATACCGTTCATGTTGATGAACTGTCAGATTTATGTATCACTGTCAATAAACCAAGCTTTTCAACAATTGTCATACTAATTTATCAATTTAAAACCAAATAAGCACAAAAACGAATCAAACTATATACAATACAAAACATTTTGGTCCTTCGAGAGGGTATTCAAGCGCCAAGGAGATAATTCATCGGTCGAGTATTGGAGTTAAAAGTCAAACCGGCCGTCAGCGTCGTCAAGAGCCAAGTTAGAGAAAATGTTCTAGTGAGTTTCCCTATTCCTTTACCAATCCTTACCTATTCGTAAATGCTTTATCGAGTATTGCTTCATTATTTTTTAATTTCGTAATATCCTAATGCCAAAAAGAGGACAGCAACTAGATGATGAAATCACACCATTTATCAAACAGAGAGAATCAATCAATGTTAGACTGCGTCTTTTTGGTGATTATTTGGAAGTTGTTAATCAAAAGATAATTGAAATAGGTTATAATCATCTCGATAAAGCAATAATTATTGTACTCTTGGATATGCTTTTTGGCTTGCGCAATTAACATAAAATATAATGATTCAAATGTTTTTCTCTCTTCGATTAATTCAGGTGACAGAACCATGACACTTTCCAAAGTATTTTGACATATCTCAAAATCTTCGAAGAGATTTTCACATCTCGTTAATCTATCTTTGAGTTCAATAATCATTTTGTATTTGTGGGCAGGAATTCGGCCATCGATCATTGTTTTCAGAAAGCCAGCTAGGACCGACCCACCACAATGAAAAATCAGATAGTAAATCTGGTTGTATACCTCTAGACAAAACATCTGCAGGATTGTTTTCAGAAGTAACATGTCGCCAGCAATTTGATTCAGTTAAGCTTTGAAGAAGAGGCAATTTGATTTTGAGACTCATCATTGATTGATGCTTGATTAACCGGTTGAATTTGACTTCCGCTAGTCTGATGTTCTGTGTGCAATAACGTATTATGTTTTGAACCACATTTCTTACAGCCGACAGTCATGAAGCAGTAATTTGAAGAATGATTTGATTTTAAGCAATTTCTACATAATTTCAATCGTTTAGTGGTTTGAATTCTGTCTTGAACTGATAAATTGAGAAATTTGGCACAATTAAAGATTGAATGGTTTTCTTGGCACATTTTACATTTTATTTGAAATGTTGAGGAAGTGAATGTATTTGTTTGATTATGAAATTTGTGAAACGGAACTTTTGCATTATGATTTTTGGACTTGTTTGAATTCAGTGTTTCCAGTAAATTTGATTTACTTCTCAAGAATGATTTGAATTCGTTCAATGAAGGAAGATCGGATTTCATCTTGTATTCTTCCCATTCTCGAGACGTAATATCATCAAGTTTTTGACTCATAGTGTATATAATTATTGGATCCCAGTTTGATATTTCTATTCCGAGAGACTGAAGAGCTTGCAAATGTTTTGAAATTGTATCAACTAATCTCTGAATATCATGAGCTGATTCTTGTAGAATTTTTGGAAAATTTATAAGTGATTTCAGATGATTATTCAATAATAAACGCGTGTTATCGTATCTTTTATGTAATAATTTCCATGCATTCTTGTAATTTGCAGCAGTGAATTCTAAAGATACAATAACCTGTTTCTTACTTCCTTCCAAAGACGATCGTAAATAATGAAATTTGTGAATATCAGTCAATGTATTGTTATTATGTATAAGTGACTCATATGTATCTCGGAATTCTAACCAATATTCTAAGTTGCCATTGAATTTGTTGAGTTGTATTTGAGGTAAACGGATGCCTTTTAATGCAAATTCGGAAATACTTGTATTATCGCTCTGTATTTCATGACGTTTATTGTTTTCAAAATCAAAAATTTTGTTATTGTATTTTATGTTATTTGCGCAAGCCAAAAAGCATATCCAAGAGTACAATAATTATTGCTTTATCGAGATTATTATAACCTATTTCAATTATCTTTTGATTGACAACTTCCAAATAATCACCAAAAAGACGCAATCAAACAGAAAGCTCCAGTCTTTTCAAGGAGGGGGGAAATGTACAATGTTATAATATATTAGCCCTGTAGATATCCGTTGTTATGGATACCGTTCATGTTGATGAACTGTTAGATTTATGTGTCACTGTCAATAAACCAAGCTTTTCAACAATTGTCATACTAATTTATCAATTTAAAACCAAATAACCACATAAACAAATTAAACTATATACAATACAAAACATTATAATATAACTATCAATTTCAAAACACAATATTATAACAAATACACAATTATACTATGCAAAAATCATAATCCATATCGCCACCGTTTACGATGAGAACAGCCTTCTTCCATTGTCGATTCTTTCATGGAACTTTCGAACATTACCACCGCCGCACAGATTCGTTTTAAGTGAGAGTATTTTTCCAATTCGAGTAAATCCGATTGCCTGCCATTTCGGAAACACTCCCCTCTAACGGTTCATTAAAATGTCACGGGCTCACCGACGAGGTGCGTGAGCGGAGTCGAAATTGTTAGGATAATCCGGGATACACAGATAAGTTGGAACAATGTCTCATTTCGCGTTTGCCACTCTGAGACATAACCCTGAGAAAGCATCTCAATTTACATGCTATTAGCTGAAAATTGAAATTTTACTCGGGTACCATAAAACACAACACTAACGCTCACTGGACCGGGCTAGCCCGAAGTGCATGGGGCCGCAGAGGCCACTTTTTGTTTCTTTTTAAATGAAAAGTTGAGAGTGTAACGGAAATTTAATGATTACTTATATTTCGGACGTCCATCATCTTAATGGTTGAAAGATTTCTATCTCTTTAAAATTTTTTCACAACGTTTAAATTGCTTGAATCCGCAATCGTCTTCTGGTGAATAGAACAAACGTTGGAAATTTAATGGTTGTCAAGTTATAGCTCTCTGGTTATCAATAATTTGTTAAGAACTCTCATATTAATATTAATGATGAGAGAAAAATAATAGGCTGGTGCCAAAGCGAATCCTAAACGCAGTTTTTGAATGGAAAACTAATTTGACGTTCTCTGATATGTTTTGTTAAATTTTAATTATACCTCGCTTGAAAAGGGCACTTTTCGAGAACAGTTCAAAATTAGTACCGTATGACACCAATTGCCAGATGTGGAAGATTCAATAGACTCTGATAATTTAGGCTGATATATATGAACAAATCGATGAACATTTCAATGGAAACATTGTTTTTCTTGATCTTCAGTCAGGCGTTCGTAAGGGTTATTTTTGTGGAACGTCTCTGCAATCAGACAAAAGGTCTCCGAAATCTCCAGCACTAAGCACTATTTATAAAATTCTCGCGAACACTCAGTTCTTTAAAAAATTGTTCTGGTCAGGAAGCAATGAGCACTAAACTCTTCTCACACTACTAGATACTCTAGTTTGTGAAACACGTAAGATTTCCACAAATCTACATCGCGATATGTAATGCTACAGCGTAGCTTTTTCTAGCGCTTATTGTATTACCCGCTTGAAAAAGCTGCAGTGTAGCGAAACATGCCGCGATGCAATATAATTTGTTAATATCTTATTGTGTTTATCGTCTTTAATTGAGTTTCTAATAGTCTGCGAAGTGCTACGGATTTTTTTCAATTAACAAATAAATAAAAAAAAACTTAAGTTCCTTTTTTACTCACATAACTAAAGTGGCATTTGGCGTACCACGCTAAATAATCAAATAATCACAGATTCACAGTCTGTATCGCAAACAAAATGGGGTTACTGTTTGATTTCAGTAGTTGAAAACCCTCCTGACAGAGTAGGTCTTGACCTGTCATTTGAAATTGTTATGATAACCTGTTATGATAATGAAGATATCCACTTAAATAAATACAATTTATTAGTTATATTATGAGTTCGTGAAAAACTACGGTGAGTGAAGCGTTTATAAACTCTCCAAAACACTTGTTTAATAAACGCTCTTTCCGCTTCGCTGCACTAGTGATTAAAATGCACATTGCTGAAAGGGCGTTCATAACAATTTAATATTAATTTGGAACAGGATTGATTAAACGCAGTATCGTGGCAAATTACAGATGGGTATCATCTGCCGCGACTTCATTTTTCGACAATATTCATTTATATGAGAAGGCTTAGTGCTTATGGATCCCCAAAGGTGCTCCGGTTTATTGGAGTGTTCACGAGCACCTTTCTGGACTACATAATACTAAAGCTTATTGTTGAATACTTCAAAGCACTAAGCTCTGGTCCACAAAGGGGGTTAGGAGCACGATGCTTACGAGCTTTGAGTGCTCTCACGAGCACTGAGCGCTATGCATTGGGACATCTTTAATTGCAACTTACAGTTGCAAACTGGAAGAAGCTTGAGATGAAAACAAGTTTACTGTTGCAGTGTTTCTTGATCTCAAGCGAGCTTTTGAGAATATTGACCAGAAGATGTTGTTGGATAAGTGTAGAGACTATGGTATGAATGTCAATGTTTTCGGTTGTTTTGCGAGATACTTGAGTTATCGTTCATAGAAGATATTCCGTCATGCAGTGAGTTAGCGCACAATCGAATGGCACCTTGAAATGGTTCCGTGGCATTTTTTTCAGTAACCCTGTGTAGCACTTTCTGCCCGTTTGAGTACGAAGACATAAATTCAGCCTCCGATTGTCTAAGGGCGTGAACTTGGTCATGATTTCCAGCATAAGGAGCCAACTTATTTGAATGTATGACCCAAGGTTTTCCTTGGGGTGGCTTCTGGATTCCAGAGAGCTCATTCATCCTCTTCTGACCTTGTACGGACCTCACATCGAGTTCCGCAATTTTGTTGTTATTCCACGGCGACTCTTAGGGTTGAACAGCCAAACTATGTAACCACTTTGAAATTCTCCAACATCTGTCTTGTCGTAGGTCTCATGCGTTCTATATCTGACATTCTAGATTTTCAAACGGGCTCGTTTATGGATGTCGTCCATTCTATGCCGAAGTTTACTGACGTAGTCTTCGCCAGCAGTAGCTGGTCCTGGTGGCGTCCTAAACTTCAGCTCTCAGGAAAATCGAAGCTCCCTGTCTATTGCAATACTGGCAAGGATTTGGCTGGTTAACTCATGCACTGCAGAACGATAGGCCATCTATCTAATTTTCATGTTCTGTTCCAGTGTTTAGAGTTTACCAAATTTTTTGGAAAACGTCACAGCACGTCATACAGTGAGCTAGCGCATGATCAAATGACACCTAGAGAAGGTTTCAAGGCTCTTCATCAGTTACCCTGGGTAACAATTCTTGCCCGTTTAAGTACAAAGACATCAACTCATCCTCCGCGTAGTCTGAGGGTGCGAACTTCTTCGTGATTTCCGGCATGAGGCGCCAACCTATTGAAATGAACCATTCTAGTTATTTCTTGGAATGGCTTTTGGATTCAAATGAGGTCATATTTATCCTCTTCTTTACTTTGTACAGACCTTACGAGTTTCGCAACTTTTGGCACAGTAAAACCGTTGCCTCTCTTACTGGAAGGTCTCAGTCACTTCCGACCTCATGACCTCCGCTGGCCCCGTTGTGGATTTTTTTGGAAAACCTATTTCTTCTGTTCCTGTCTGATATCTTTCATCCCAATCATCTTCGAACTCCAACACGCGCCTCAGCACCCCATTGTCCAGGGAAAGAAAATTCCATTTGGCCCAGAACGAATTCATAACTTGGGATTTTCTGCCGTCATGATCCTCTATCACTATTTTTTTCAGCTGATGACTAAACTAAGATCTAGACTGTCGATTCAGCGTGCTACCTCACTCTCGTATTTTTCAACTGTAAAGTGCATTTAAGAGCTGCATACTCAGTTTCCAACAGGATCTTTAGATGTGCTCTACCCCTTCTGTAACAGCCAACAGTTCTTGCCTGGTGAGACAGTGAGTCCGCTGTAGTAGTCGGAGGATCTAACATCTTAGGACCACTGGAACTGTGTCTCTTCGTGAGTTTGATCAGTTGTTCGGCGGTGTTAGCAAATTCCAGCACATATCGGCGATAGTACGAGCACCCACCCAGAAAACTTGGGATATCTTTCGAAATTGGCAAATCTTTCACTGATTTGATCTTCTGCCCATCTACTGCTGGACCATCTCCTGAAACAAAGTTGCTGAGAAATCGCACTAACTTCTGGAAAATGGCATTTTTTCGAGCTCAGTTTTAATCCGGAGATCAGGCGCAGGAATACTACCTCCCAATTTTTCACTTGATCTTCGAATGATCTACTTACTACAATAAACTCATCGAGTCATACTAGATGAGTTTTCCAAGAAAGTCCCTTCAGAACCGTCACTATTATTCTTTTGAATGTGACTGGAGCATTACAGAGCTAGAATGGCGTAAGGGTGAACTGTCACAATAATTCTGAGCCGTTTGGTGGAACGACTCTTCACGTCGGTCACATCATAAGTTAAGGTAATTTTTCAAGGATAGGACTGAATATGCATTTTTCTGAAAACATTCTTCCTGGATTATTCGAAAAGGAATTCCTGGGAATTTTACTGTAATATTCCTGTGTTATACATTCCTTCATTATTATCTACTTTTACCCAGGGGTTATATTGGAACATTCCTGATAATTGGTGGTTTATACTTTATAATATTGTTTATTAGGCTCATAATGAACAGAACAGAAAGAATTTTGAACCTTGCACGAAAACATAACCAAGATGCCATTGCTATTATTGAGCAAACTGAGAATATATCTGAAACCACAAAAGCTACTTGTGATGTATATGAAGATATCAGTAGTACAGATGGCGTTGGCCATAATTTCGAATATTGATACAGAAAACACTCCTATAATTATTTTAGAACAAAATGGCATGAGTAATGTGATTATCAACACGGAAGCCAATCATATTGAAGAACCAAAGCTGCTACTATAGAACGAAGCAGTTGGAGAACAACTAGAGGATCCGGTTGGAGAACAAGAACAATAGAAAGCAGCTCGAGAACACCAACAAGAAGAAGTAGTTGGAGAACAAGAAGAATTTTCGGAGGAAGAATTAATGGTTGAAGATGTAGAAAAAGGTCCAACAAAAAAGGGTACGGAACGGAAGAGGAGAAGTTACAAATCTTCTTTGATCTCAAGGAAGCAACAAAAAATAAAAAGGCAAGCATTGGTTCACAATGTTCATCCGCCTTGTAACGAGAAATGCAGAAAAAATAATCGTATATACATCTTCGTGTATACATCTTCGTCAATATAATCAATATCAAGTCCAAATAACTACGTATTATTGCATATTTTGCAAGACGTAAGTTGTGTGCCCCAAAAAAAATATATAATCATTGATCGAAATAATCAATGAAAATTATTATATCATTAATATACTGGGTGAGAGAAATTCGAGTAGATGCATGGGGATTTCGGAAAGGTAAAAGTTGCGTATTATGGAGCTCATAACTATGCTGTTGAAAAATCTGAGCTAGCCCTCTCACTTTCATAGATATAAAGGAAAAAACGAAATATTCGGTTTTGGTTTTTCACTTATATCTGCTTTAATACAATAGATCTCCAGAAACTGTTTGCACTTTGTAATTGCAACTTTCAATGGGCTGTAAAGATATGTAAACGAAAGCGTTCCACAGGATGTCGTTTTCCTTGGGCCACCTCTAACTATGAAATTTTAAATACGCACCTGGATTTTTTATCCCTTCATTTTACGCCTCCTTGGTCATATTTTATCATGATTGTGACTACTACTTGAAATTTTCAGTCGTTTCGATGGTATCTGGTATTAATGCAGATATAAGTGAAAAACAAAAATCAAATTTTTCATTTTTTCCTGTATATCTCTGAAAGTGAGAGGGCTGTCTCAGATTCTTCATCATTATAGTAATGAGCTCCATAATAAGCAACTTTGCCTCAATTTAACCCTCACTGTAGCTCTTACCGTTTCCGAGATAACCATGCATCTACTCGAATTTCACTCACCCGGTATATCTTGAGTGATGATAATTCTGAAAACCGAGAATGGACGTTTTATTTATACGTGTTTCCAAGAATTTTACATATTTCCTAATATAGTAATGAAAATATCATATTGAATTCGATCCATCCAACGACCGAAGAACTATGTATTTTTGCATACTTTGCCTGACGTAAGTTGAATATCTAAAAAAATTAATTCATTTATTGATCAAAATTATCGATATAAACTGTTCCATCGTGGATATAGCTCTTGGGTGATGATTTTGAAAATCGAATGTAAATGTATCATTTACATATGTTTCCAATCTTTGTCTCTCCAAAGTTTTCCTGGTATCAGACAAAATATGTGTATTTTTAGTTTTCCACATCATAGTGATGAAAATGTTCCATTTGAATTAATAAATTTTCTAACCAAATATTACCACGTAATTTTGCATACTTCTTCCAACGTAAGTTGAATACCTGAAAAAACATGTTCATTTATTGATGTAAATGATCAATAAAAATTATTATATTATAAATATATCTCTTGAGTGATGGTAATTTTGATATGTTTCCTAACATTGTCTAACATTGTCTCTCCAAATTTTTCCACACATTAGGCAAAATATGAATATTTTACATATTTCGTAAAATAGTAGTGAAAATATCAAGATATTCATTTTATGACCAAGTAACTATGTAACTCTGGGTTCCTTTTTGCATACTATGCCTGACGTGAACTGAATATCTGAAGAAATATGTTCATTTATTGATCAAATTAATCAATATAAACTATAATATCGTTTATTTATCGCCTGGGTGATGATCATTTTGAAAATCAAATGGAAATGTATCATTCATATATGTTTACAAAAATTGTCCCTTCAAAGTTTTCCTGGTAACAGACAAAATATGCTTATTTTTCATTCCTCATAATATAGTTATGAAAATGATTTATTCAAATTGATGCATTTTACGATCAAATAATTATGTATTTTTGCATTCTTTGCCTGCCGTAAGTTAAATACCGTAAAAAATATGTTCAGATATTGATCGATATAATCAATATGAAGTATTCTACCCAACGATAGGTGTCGCTGAAATTGAAGTTACTAAGCATCATCTCGAACTCAGTAACAGTATATGAATACTATCAAAAGCTTTCGTGAATTGTCCATTAGTTATTGGACCCCGTTGATCACATGCACAAAAGGCCTGATAGGCTGCTTAGCTTGTACCTACAATATACCATGATAAAACCATCTCTTAAGTCTTTGGACATTGTTCATAATACGTCATTTTGATAATGAAAAATATGATCAATGAAGTATGACGTCTATACAACGCTGAAAGTTAGGAAATATCGCTTCAGAAAGGTAGTATTGGGAACTTGACTTTTGAATCACTTACTTGACATATATTATGAAATGTTCTTTGGACATTGTGCATAATACTTCATTTTGAAGATGAAAATAAGATCAATGAAATATGACGTTGATACAACGCTGAAAGTTGGAACTTATCGCCTCAGAAAAGACCGTCGTATTGGAAACAAGGATTTTGAATCAGTTACTTGACATAATATGTTATAATATGCTATTTGGACATTGACCTTGATACGTCATTTTGATAATGAAAAAATGATCACTGAAGTATGACGTTGATACAACGCTGAAAATTGAGCCTTATCGCCTCATAAAAAAACGTATAATGGATACTTATTGATGATGTTGACCATCATTCATAAGACGTTAAGTTTATGTTCCACATATGTAACAATTTACAAAATGTTCACCGGGTGAGCACACTTTCATGTCCTGCGACAGTTTTCATCATCGGGTAGTAACTATACATAAATCTTGATTCCAGAGACGATAATTAATTTTTTTTAGGTTGAATTGTCAATGATACATGCTGGAAAGGTTTATGAATTTAACGATTTTGTAAACTGTGTTCTGGCAGCCAATTTCGGGAAAGTGTCCATCAAATCCATGGGTCCAACAGTTTTTTACAAATGGCAACACTGTGCATCTCTGTATAAACTCAAAAATACAGTACCAAGGCCATACATGGCAAATATAGTACAAATTGTTGCAAAAAGGGGTAATTTTCAACTATTTTATAAAAATCAATTCAGTGAAGAGTTGATGCCTCTTAATTTTTTAATGGCTAAAATTTTGAAAACCGAAAAAATTAAAAAACCAGACAGAAGAAAGATAGTATTTTGAGTAACCTTGTTAAACTTATGCCGGTGGATCGACATGATTTCTGGAATTCATTACCTGTTGATATTGATGTTCCAGACTTGATAACAAAAACTGTTGAATAGGTTATTGTTACTACATACTTTGAATTGGATTTTTTATCTATTTTCAATAATAATAAATTGCTTTTTCTAAGATGATGGGGCATTCTGGTTCAAATAGTGTCTTGTTTATTTGCAGTCCTACTAAACTAAAAAACCTTAACCACCATTTTTTTTAAGAAAAGCCAGTATTTTTGCTTTTCCGAAGAACATATGGACTACTCAAAAAGGGTTCAGTATTTGTATTACATAGTTGTTAGTTCTACTTTTAGTCTACTGGTTGCCATCAATTAATATCTCAATTGGCTCATAGCTCAAAACTGTGCTTTGTTTCTTAAAACGGTAGTATTGATTAAAAATGTTTTAGAATTCAAGTAACTCAGGCAAATTGAGTAAATACTATACATATAACAAGAAACTGTGGTAGATAGAAACCATTGTGATGCCAACCCACATCACTGCACTCACACGCTTCCAACTGAGTCGAGCCGGATCGAATATCACCCTGAATCTTGCTGTTTGGAAATACTGGTTAGTTAAGAAAACGAAACTACCCAGGGTTAATTGCAGAAAGGACGAATTAATTTGGATTCAGTCAATTATGCCAGTCAGTTTCTCGAAAACATCGGGAGCTTTCTGTTACATGAGTGACATTGTTCGTGCTGAGGATTATCAGAGACCCGGAAGTCTTTGCACGAAATAGCAGAACTGTTCATGGCAGTTTGATTGTTCTATTGAAATGAACGTGAAGTTGTGATAGCGTAGAGTCAAAGAGTTGGCAGATGCCCAAATTATTGAACGATGGTTGAAAATAATATTTCTGATAATCATAATGCCTTTTTGGGAATATACAGGGTGTTTCAAATTCGATCCTCACCATTGGGATCTAGGAAACTATGAGAGATACAAAGATGGTTAACACTCGATTAGTCGCGCGGGATCTGTGAGATCCACTGGTTTCATATTTAGCCGAATGGCGCTAGTCATTTGGAGTGGGAGAATATCCGTTACAGTATCCTCCTACCTTAACAGGCGTCACACTTTAGTGTTGGTTTGACTTCTCGAGTGGTGTCATTCACTGCCGTAGATACCTCATGGATCTATGAGATTCACAGCGACCAAATTTGTAAGTATTTTTGATTTATTTGATTTGCATTATTATTGAATTTTATTGTACATCTACAGCAGTGTATTTATTCCTATAAACATTTTTGCAATCGTAATATTTCTTTATGAAATGGAGGTGTTGGATCTCTTTGATTCATAGCGACTATTTTTGTTTTGCTCTCGAAAACCTCCACTTTTTTATGTATTTTTCTCTTTTTTTCTCAAAATCACTTTATAATTCGTTCCAGGGGCAACATGACGTCGAAACAATTTGACCTGAATAAACAAGAAGATATCGATGAAATCCACAGACTTATTTTTGACGATGATTCATCCCTTCTGGACTTTGAGGATCCCATTCCGGGTGCTTCTACAAATCATGTTACACAAACTTTGAATGATTTGATTGATGAGGATTACGATACAGATACACCAGAACAAATAGAAGAAGGAGAAGAATCGAATTCGGAACAGGATGACACCGAATCGGACTCCGATTCTGTTCGAGAGGAAGACGATAACTTCTACATTTGCAATCGGAGACAAGGCAAGAAGATTGTGGAAACCTTTTCGTGGAAGAAAACTCCTTACATTAATCGGAAGAAAACAAGTTCACACAATTTGCTGGTGAGACTACCAGGGGTTATAGGGAGAGCGAAAAATGTAGGAGGTATCCTGAATACATGGCACTGTTTATTCAGTGATACGATATTGGACACCATTGTCACATTCACCAACCAATACATTTATTCGATTCGGGAAAAATTTTCCAGAGAGAGGGATGCAAAAGCAACGGACAAAACTGAAATACGAGCAATGATTGGGCTTTTATATATAGCTGGGATGTACAAGGGAGAAAAGATAAATCTCGACGACTTATGGGACTCAAGTGGTTTTGGAGTAGAAATATTTCGCCTTACTACGAGTCTGAAAAGGTTCTGATTTCTACTTGGTTGTCTGAGATTTGATGATCGACAAACTCGTCAACACCGAAGAGAATTCGATCGGTTGGCCCCAATTCGAGATATGTTTGAGGAATTCGTGGCAAATTGTAAAAACTCTTACTCAGTTGGGGCAGATGTCACTATTGATGAGAAGCTGGAGGCCTTTCGGGGAAGGTGTTCCTTCATCCAATATATTCCGTCAAAACCAGCCAAGTACGGAATAAAGGTTTTTGCCGTCGTTGACTCAAAAATGTTTTATACCACCAACCTCGAAATTTACGCGGGCAGGCAACCAGAAGGGCCATTTCAGGTCAGTAATAGGAGCGTAGATGTAGTGAAGCGGTTGATAACCCCTATAAGCAAATCTGGGCGCAATGTAACTGCGGATAATTGGTTTTCGGATGTCTCCCTACTTCAAGAATTGTCAGAAAAACATCGCCTCTCCTACGTAGGAACTCTTAAAAAACCAAATGGCAAATACCCAAAGAGCTGAAAGAAATCAAAAACAGGGAAATCTTTTCCAGCATTTTTGCATTCAGAAAAGAAGGGACACTCATCTCCTACGTTCCACAGAATAAAAATAAAAAGAAAAATGTAATTTTGATTTCCAGTATGCACACAGATGATGCAATCGACGAATCAACGGGTCCGAAGAAAAAACCAGAGATCATCACATACTATAACCAACACAAAATTGGAGTGGATGTGGTTGATAAGATGTGCTCATCTTACAATGTTCAACGAGGAACAAGGAGGTGGAGTATGGTGATATTTTATTCATTGCTCAACATTGCTGGGATCAATTCGCAAATAATATATTTGTCGAATGGAAATGAAAAAATACCACGTCGCATTTTCTTGAAGCAGCTGGGGATGGAACTAGTTAGAGCTCAGTTAGTGAGGCGAGCACTGGTTCCTAATTTACCACAAACCATTCGTTTGAGGATTGAAGACATTGTACCCAGACCTGCTCAGTCCTCTTCTACCTGCAGTTCTGTTGATCCCAACTCCTCTGAAGGGAGTATTCGGAAACGTTGCCGACCCTGTTTGAAAACGAAAAAAAGAAGACTGACAAAGTACACTTGCATACAATGCGGCTTGTACTTGTGTCTTCAGCACTGTTCCTTTACGTGTACTAGTGGCTGTGAAAAAGAACAGGCAGTTGATTGTGACGAGGAGGACGACTGACTAATTTTTTCCTCAGTTCTAATTACCTTCTAACTTTGAAAATGCTAGGATTAATTTTTTATAATTTTTTGGTTGTTTCTATTTTTTTTCAATAAAAACCTGTATTAAAAATGAAGTTTATTGATCTTAATCCACCAAATGAATAAGATAGGCGTTGATATTTTTCAAAATTATCATTGTTTCCACATTCGGATCTCTCAGATCCATAGCGACTATCCATGTTCCTTTTAGGGGTGCGCCTAACCGAGTGTTAAATTGAAACAAAGTTGTGCCTTTACCTCACTAACAATATGCCGTTGAGGAAGTTCTGAAATTCCGAGTGTATCCGGAGATATCCGAAAAAAAATCGGAAAATGGTTTTTATTTTTTTCTGGCTGTATTTTTCGAAGGATTCAAAAATAAATTGCACTTCCACATTGCAACTTTTTTCCTGCTACATAATGGTGTTTTCAGATTTGATATCCGACATTTCGTCTTCCACCCACCATCATCAACTTTATTTTTTTATGGGCGCTACATTGGATTCTCTCTGTTTTGAATAGAACCAGATTTTACTTTCTCAATGATGTATCATAAGTTATCATTCTTTTTCGGGAAATTAGAGATATCGAAAAAAGAAATTCTTATCATGATAAGCTTTGACTTTGATGTTTCCAATGACATTTTGTTGTTGTACAAGTCAATGAATTTTTGGCGAAAAATGGCTTTCACGAATTAAGAAAAAAAGGATATGATACAAATGTATTACAAATACCATAGAAACATCGGAAATGTATTTAAACTCTTATCCCGAAAGACGACAACCACATTGAACTATGTTCAAGTTATTAGATCAAAATATCACCGAGTTTGGTTTATTTGAAAAGCCAATGAAAAACTACGGAGACAGAATCAACAATAAAAATTTAATAAATGAGGTGTGTATGAGGTAAATTAGACATTGTGTCCTTTTCAATGAAAATATAACTTTGAACAAATAACAATAATTAACTAAAATGTAAAGACAAAAGTGAATCACAGCAAATGCTCAAAATGCTGGCATTGTTTATGATAACACAACTGTGCCCTTTTTAGAATATTATTCACTGCGAGATTAATTTCCCTCCTCAATCTTCCGAACTCTCTAACAATGCTGTGTTGGAGGTCCTCAATATTTTGATATTCCTTCTGAGCATAAACTCTATTTTACAGTGTACCCTATAAGCATGTATCCATAACGTTTAAGTCTGGAGACCTTGCTGGCCACCTCACCGGCCCATTATTCCCTATCCATTTATCACCAAGCCTCTCAGTTAGGTAATTAGATACACGTCTGGTAGTGTGCGGTGGAGCACCATCATGTTGAAACCAGATGTTGTTATAGTTAGCCAATGGTAGATCATCCAAATAGTCTTCCAAAATCGACATTAAAAACTGGTGATAGGTTTCTCCATACAGAATTCCGTCAAATAAATGTGGACCCAGAATTCTATCTTTGTAAATTCCTGCCCACACGTTAATACTAAATCGCACTTGAGGTCAAATTTCTCGGAACTGCCTGGGGTTGTTTATGATCCAAATGTGTTTTCAGTTGAATATCCACAATTCGTGAAAGTGATTTCATCTGTCCAAATTACATTTTCCAGGAAAACAGGAGAATCTGGTCTTCTTATTAGCCAATTACAAAATTCTAATCGCCTTTGGGGATCACCTGGATGCAATTTTTGAGTTATGTGTATTTTGTAACATCTCAAACCGCTTTTTTGAGATGTCTCCAAGCAATCGTATGACAAATATTCATATCGGAGGAGATTTGACGTGTAGATTTTTCCGGGTTCATGTTTATCTGCAAATTATTAATTTTTATTGAAAAGAACACAAAGTCTAATTTACCTCATACATACCTGATTAATAAAATTTTCTTTAGTTTCCTGGTCCATTCTGTCTCCTTATTTTTTCCTTGGCTCTTCAAATGAATCAAACTCGGTGAGATTTTGGTCCAATAACTTGAACATAGTTTGATGTGGTTGTCGTCTTTCGAGATACAAGTCCGATGTCCTACCACTGTTTCAATGGTATTTGTAATAAATTTATATCATATCTCTATTATTTTAATTCGTAAAAGCAAAAAAATTCAATAACTTGTACAATAACAAAGGACCCCGCAAACTCCTTATGGAATTTGGGTCCCGGTGGATTTTTTTGAATTTTTGGTATGATGTAGTCCATGTAATTCTCAACCATTGTTACCATTGCGCCAACCCAAAAAAATGAACAGTTTTGCTGCTAGGGGGCGTTGAAATCACCCCTTGCGCAGATTAGACCATTTATTTTTGAACCCGGTAACAATATTTTCACTTGTTTCATTGTTGCTAATGTTGCACAATATTGTGCTGTTTTATAAAAAAAATTCATTCCCCCTCCCATTTTCCCCCAACTCCTATTACGAAACGCAAAAAAAATATTTCTCGAGTGCCTTCAAATGTATCGTCGAATGTTTAAATATGCCTCAATAAGGAAAATAGCAGTTTTTTATGATTATCCCCCACCCCCAAAATGACACAAAACGAAAAAATTTCGGTGGATTTTTCTGAATTTTTGATATGATGCAGTTCAAGTTATTTTGAATAGAAATAAATTGGGTGACAAACTTCAAAAATTAATAGTTTTGATGCTAGGGGGCGTTGAAATCATACCTTGCTATGGACTATTCATTATTATAGGCGGAAATAATAGCTCTAAGGATTTTACTTTAGATTATGCTGATCAATTGTCTAATTTTTTATAAATTGAAAATATAAAACCTCCCCCTTACCCCCTACCCCTATTCTAAAACACGAAAAAAATTAATTTCCGACTACTTGTAAATGCTCTATGAAAATAAATGTTTTAATCGGCTCAAATTAAGGAAATCGTACAGTTGTTTAATTTCACCTTTCCCTTCCTTCAGAAAAATATTGGTGGAGTTTGCTGACTTCTCAGTAGGGCGTAGTTCATGTTTTTTGAATATCAATTAATTGGGCGAATATCTTGAAAATAAATAAAAATTAGACATCCACAATTTGAATTTGAGGTGGTGCCTGAATTAATTTTTTTCGTGTTTTGAAATAGGGGTTGGGGGTAAGGGGGAGGTTTTAGATTTTCAATTTTTAAAAATTTACACCATTGTTCGGCATAAAATAAAACAAAAATATGTAGAGATTTTGTTTCCGCCTATAATAATGAATAGTCTATTCTGAGCAAGGTATGATTTCGACGCCCCCTAGCACCGAAACTATTCATTTTTGGGGTTTGTCACCCAATTAATTTCTATTCAAACTAACTTGAACTGCATCATATCAATAATTCAGAAAAATCCACCGAAATTTTTTCGTTTTGTGTCATTTTTGGGGTGGGGGGATAATCATAAAAAAACTGCTATTTTCCTTATTTAGGCATATTTAAACATTCGACGATACATTTGAAGGCACTCGAGAAATATTTTTTTTTGCGTTTCGTAATAAGAGTTGAGGGAAAAAGGATGGGGGTAAGGTTTTTTTTTATAAAACAGCACAATATTGTGCAACATTAGCAACAATAAAACAAGTCGAACTATTGTTACCGGGTTCAAAAATAAATAGTCTATTCTGCGCAAAGTGGTAATTTCAACGCCCCCTAGCAGCAAAACTGTTCATTTTTTTGGGTTGGCGCAATGGTAACAATGGTTGAGAATTACATGGACTACATCATACCAAAAATTCAAAAAAATCCACCGGGACCCAAATTCCATAAGGAGTTTGCGGGGTCCTTTAGAAATATCAAAGTCAAAGACCATTATGATAAGAATGAACTTTTTTCAATATCTCCATTTTTTTAAAATGAATGATAACTTATGATACATCATTGAAAAGGTAAAATCTGGTTCTATTCAAAACAGAAAGTATCCAATGTAGCGCCCATAAAAATAAAGTTGATGATGGTGGCCGGAAAACGAAACGTCGGATAGCAAATCTGAATACATCATTATATAGCAGGATTAAAATTGGTAATGTGGAAGTGCAATTTATTTTCGTATCCTCCAAAACATAAATCCAGAGAAAAATAAAAACCATTTTCAGAAATTTCTGTTATTTCCGGATATCTCCGGATATACTCGGAATTTCTGAACTTCCTCAAATGCTTATCATTAGTCAGGTAAATGCGCAAATTTGCCCCAATTTGACCATCTTCGTTTCTGTCATAGACAGGCATGTGTCATGAGAGGCAGCAGCATGCTGGAGAGCATAATAGCTCACTACATTCTAGGAATGCCCTCAGACATCATTCCTAAAACTATCAACCTTCACACGTCCTACACTGTGGTCTTTTCCGGAAGAGAAGACTAGGTCAGGAATGAAACCAGCATATGTAGGGCAAATGAACGTTGGTGCACCGATGGTTCCAAAACTCAGGAATGCGTCGGAGCCGGAATATATGGGATGAACCCAGTAGTGAAACGCTCGTTCAGTATGAGTAAACTAGCTACGATATTCCAGGCAGAGGTATATGCCATTGAAATGTGCGCTTGAATCCAACTGCTTTAAATCTAGGGCAGTATGGAACTGCAGAGACACCTTAATCCGACTGGAGCAACGCAACAACGTTACCCTTTGTTACAAAGGTCACAAAGGCCTAGAAAGAAACGAAATAGCGGACGCCCTAGCAAAAGGGGGGTCCGAAACAACGTTCACTGGACCAGAACCGATAATCGATTTAGCATATAGCACTGCCAAGAATGTCATAACAGCTTGGGCAGATACTAAAAGACTCGAGTACTGTTGTAGTCTACATGGCCTAGCCCATTTCGAAGCATTTATTATTTGTACAAGGAAAAAACAGGACTCTGACAAACTGCTAGAACTCAGTAGAGCGCATCTCAGAGTTATAGTAGGTTTGCTTACTGGCCACTGCAAACTCAAACATCACATGCATAAAATCGGACTTGCACAAGATGCAGAGTAACGGCTACGCATGGAGGATGATGAAACGGCTAAACACATTCTGTGTACATGCCCTGCAGCGGCCAGAACCAGATTATCAATATTTGGCGATTTTTGAAGATTATTATTCACTTTCAAGTTCATATTACTACGAAAGTATGTTTCTTCAGTTTTTTAAAACTTTCACAGCTCAGAGCTCTGAACATCATTTTATTTCAGTTGTTTCATTGTCTCTGCCTTTGTTATTAGTATTTATTCGTTTCATTAATAAATGTATTCGGTATGTTCGATTTATTGCTACAACTAATAGCCACCATTTGAGCTACATATTTTTAGCTCTGATAAAAAAAATATCTTATTAAAAATTACCTGTATTGAAAGTTTAAACGTTGTTTAGTCGCCTTGTGCAAATGTGTCTCCAATGGGGCATATCTTCATCATTTATTTAACCCATAATATAATTCATAAAAATAGAATCATTACCTTATAATTTCATTTAACCCACACACTGGGATCTGCTCTCAGTGTGGTAATTATTCAATCATCTGTGAAGTCTCATGCGTATTATATTTGAATTTGTTTAGTTTAGGTCAAATATTGATATTGCAGTTGCTGTTATCCGAACTGTTATCTGACGTTTACCTTTATGATAGCTGCTGCTTGAAGGTTTCTTTGAAGTGAATAAAATCTGGACGTAGCATTCATTACTAATGCCAAATATTTTTCCATAAGAACAAGTTGAGGAAAAATTAGACTGGTTACGATTACAGTACTGGATGTCTAAATAGCTATTTACATACCAAGGGAGGAAAATCATGCTTTTCCTCCCGCGGATTGTTTGATGCCCGACGCGAGGCGGAGGGCATCAATATCCGCGGGAGGAAAAGCATTTTCCTCCTGAGGTATGTATATAGTTTTTTCTACCATCTTAAAGGTCGTCATTTTTATAACGTCCTAAAAATTATAATGCGCGCATACTTATAAGAACAATTGCAGAAAGTTGTGGAACTATATAATGCGGCTATATGACAAAATATTAAGTAAGCGTTGCGTCGTCGTCATCGTGTTGACAACGATTTGTTGCTATGGCGTTGTTTGGTAATACAAACAACAGTTATCATAAGCTGTCACGTTATTTATCCTTTTAAGTTGCTTCTAAGTTTTGAAAATGAGTTCTAGCGAAGACTGCCCGCCAAAAGATCTCGCTGAAGAGGCAAAATTAATTTCAATGCATCTTCTTCCTGATAAATCGAGAGGAAAAGTACTATTTCCCTCCCTTCTTTAGGGGTCGAAAATAAAGTTTTCTAGTGAGGTAGTAGTAGAAAAAATCATTATTGAAATCAGTAAATACCTCATATAATTTTTTCCATAAAATCAAGACGAGAAAACGTATTACAATTTCTTCATGATTCAATAAACTCAAATCTGTTATATTGAACTAGGGTATCATACTTCATCCAATATTGCTGAAACAATTGTTGACAAAAATGACAAAAAGTAACTAGAAAGTTTTAGAGGTTCAAATGAATTATGTGGATAATACTTGATTGCTTGTATAAAAGATGACTTACATAAGCAACACTGTCAAATCCCTTGAAATCCTACAAATGCGAAATGGGAACAATGCAAACACAAAACCAACCAATATCAAGATACGTGGAAAGAGCTGCCCAAAAAAATGGGGAAAACATATTAAACCATCAACTCGACTACAATTTATTTCCGGAATTTATTAGAAAGTGTATTCTAGCTTGCAGCAAATTTAAAGCTTCAGATGTCGGAAATAAATCTCTGGCGGTTTCCTTTTTCACTGCGTCCACTTGAGAAGTTAATTTTTATTGCGGCAGTCGATCACTTGGCGGTTTCCTTTATGTGCATTATCCAGTCGTTAGCATGCGGGTTGATGTTTGGGAATGGATGTAGAGGGTGCAGAGTTGATTACTTCGATATTTACCTCGGATAAATCTGCTGGTCATGGAATTTAAATTCTAGAATGCTTGCTGAATCGAGTGTCCCCAGTATTCGTTGTTTTGACCCTCAGTTGGTAACCCTGTGTCACTAGAATTTTAAGACAAACGTAATTGATGGAAAACAATTTGCTATGTATCGTAATGATTTTAAAGAGATTAATAAATAAAATACCTAGGTTTCAAAAAAATATCCAAAAATATAAATGTGCAGATAAACGCATTACCAAACAGATAACTTTCGAATTATCAAAAGTTCTTATTGTCAAACACCCCATAACTCATTTGGAAGCATACAGTAATTGTAATAAAATAAAATAACTTGAAAATTAATTTTATAGTTCACAAAAGCAAATTTCAATGCCTTCAGTACCTAGAAATCACCCTGTACAATGCAAGTAAAAAGTTTTGTTGCTTAGTTTAACAATTGAAAAGCAACAACAATAGAAAAATGACTCTTGGTTGCGATGATAGAGAACAATGCCGGTTGGTAGTAGAAAGTTTTCACGATTTTTTTAAATTATTTAATTACAAAACGAAGTTAAAAATAGTAAAAAGTGAAAAATTCTGAATAAAATAAGTTTCCTGAACTGAACCATACATTTTTATGTAAAATTCCTACCTGTAAGAACTGGAGTGTAGTGGAAAATCCAACAAATCCCAGAAGCTGATAAGCGTCCCCAAACAACATCCAGAAAAAGGTATTTACAAAATTCTTTTACACCATTCTCCGTTAAGGAAAAAATCAATGCACCGAATTCATTCACAATTTGCCAGTAAATTGAAAAACTTCTCCTTCAAAGAAAAAAAGAACTGCTGCTCACAACTTGCACAAATCTTCTCAGAGACATATATTTTATCAAATTTGGTTCCCATAAGAACAATAACTAGTTTTATTCAGTATTAACTTAAAAATAGGTAGAAATAGATTTGTAATTTGACTATTTGACATCTCGGCAAGGTTTATGAAGACCTGCGTATGCGCCATCTAGTAGGTGTAGTGAATAGGCATAGACATTCTTACAGGAAGAACTCTGTGATTTGTCTTGAAGTGATATTCCATGATAGACTGACATGACCATTTTTAAGATAAATGGTAGTCAAATTATTTGAAAATGTTTTTGAAGTTATAAGCAAAAAAAATCTAAAAAAATTTTAAACAAAAAGTGTACTGAAATACAAATGATAAGTAGGTAGTTAGTAATTCTAAAATGAAGAAAATAATAATATTATTGTTGGAAATTAATAATATTTGAAGTACCTGATTGATTTTTTGTTAAAAAAATATTGTCTTGGGAAGGTCTTGGAATTTTATTTATAAAAAAGGAACTCTTGAAACATTATAACTGGGCATATCCTATGGGACTGACCCCTGATAAAGAGTAAATTTGGTAAGAGCCGAGCAACAACAACAATTCAAAATTTCAGACTTAAAAAAATATTTTTTATAGAATTCATAAAAGTATATACAGATCACCTAGTAGAGATGATTTTACATTTCTGAAAAATTTGATAACACTTCTTTCCAAAATACCACCTAAACCAATCGTTATTCAACAGAATTTTTGTGGGTACTTCATATGTATGTCTGAGTTCTGGTTATTGAAAGGGTTCATAATGACTGTCTTCGAATTATTGTTGTGTTTGGTTGTGTTCGCTTTTTTCGTTTATTTTCATTTGTCAGCTGTCCGATTATGTTTCAACTGTCAGCTGTCAACTGTTTCATTCTTCGAGCTATCCGTGTAGCCAAATTAGCATTTCGGATGTGTGACCAGAAACAACCAAACACATCATTATTCTTAAGCTGGCCAGATTGGTCGGTTATGCATGGAACAGGCAAATATTGAAATATTTGAATATCGATACCCTAACTTCCGAAAAGAAGGAAAACAAGGCGGATTTCAATTCTGATTGAGGTATTTTGATTTAAAAAATTCGAGAAAGCTACAGGTGTCTAGCTAGACAGGTGTTCCTGGTTTTGTTCGGCTGACAAACCTTGAATTTGCAAAGTGATCCTTTGAGGATATTCCGCTAGAGGAAGGTAAGTTTCTCAACTTTTTTCCATCATTTTCATGCTGGTTACAGTTTAGAATAGTTATTCAAGAAAAACCATTTATAGGGTTCTTGTACCCGGAGGATTTTCACTCAAGGAATTGCCAAGGTTCCTGTTCTGGTTGGGTATCTCCCAAGCTTTGGTTGAGCCCCACGTCTCCTGTTGTGGATATATCTGGGAATATGGCTCCAGTATGGCTTATTTTCCGTAAGAATAAACTACCTGGTTTCGCCAAATGAATTGCTGATTGCCGTCACATATGATGAAGCCTTCTTCATTGAAACTCTTTGTATACTCAATCACTCCAGACCTGGTTGACCTAGGATCGAGTCCTAAATCTTAACGGTGGTGTCACCAGAGAAACAAATTTCACTCACATTTTTTATATAGGATGGATCCTACCATTTCAATTTTCAATTATTAATTCTTATTCAATATTGATACTCTCAGGTTGAAGTTTATATCTTCCAACGATTAACTGTAAACCACTTTATAGTACTATGTGCTGGGAAAATTGATTTTCTAATGAAATCTTACATGTAATAGATTCAACCTCATATGTAACAGATATCTTATATTGAATAATATTAGAATCACAGTCTCATTTTGGGAAACTGTCCAGTGTAGATTAATTCAGATTATTATTTACGTGTTTATTTATGTTTCGTTTATCTATTGATTAACGCCCATCTCTTATAATTTTGGGTATAACATCTGAATAGTTATCATTCGACATTGACATATTGAAAGTTGATCTTATTTTTGTGACCATTCTGTTATTGTTCAATAATATAATTCTATCATAAACGCTGCCATCTGCACTGCTCCTTTTCATTTAACTTTTTGGAAAATGAGGTTGCAAAGTTAAAATTTTAATCATTCCCAAATACCTGTATACATATAAACATCGATTGTTTGTGAAATGTGTTCATTATTAATGTACTCCATTTCATTTATATTACCCCAAGACTTTGTCAATTAAATGTGAATCATCTGAAAATAAAGGAAGTCTCACAGCGAGGAATAAATGTATGTTTTCTACAAAATTGTGAATGATTTCAGCACAATTCGTTTCTGAAAAGTTTACAGCACCAATTTGTTCATTTTTCTTCTATAATATTGTATTAGAGGTATTGTGTATAAATGATACACTTCAGTGTTGTATCATTCCTGAATGCTTTTGTTCTAATTTTATACACAAAATATACAAAATTAATCGTTGTGTTGTGCGACGTATATCAACAACTTGTGTAGAGGTGCGGTCCTGGCAAAGATACGTATAATCTACCTTTTACCAGCTCCGAGCAAAATTGTTTCAGATTCATAAACATTCCAATTTGAATTAACAGAACGGTGATAATTGTGATATAGTTTCGTTCAAGACCATCAGCAATTATTTGTGAGTAAATCTTCCTATTCAGTAAATACTAAACGAACATTCGAAATAAAACCAAAACAACCAAGGTCGTCCATTACCCAGCCGGTACCGAGTATACATCGCCGCTCGACAGGGCCGTATTTGGCACCTGAACCAGATGTCTATAAATCAAACATGATATCTAACGAAGGAGGGGCTTCTGACTACAGGAGCACCCAAAATGAAATACCAACGAATAGCAACACACCACAGAACCAACCAACTGCATCATATTCATCTATCGTGAACACACAACAAACTCCGATATTCCCCTCCAAACATCAAGCCATTGTCCTCACTGCATTGGAGGGTGTCAAACTTGAAGAATATCTCTCAGCTATTGGATCTATTATTAACCCCAGAAATATCCTATTTTCATCGAGAATCTCGAATAATCGAATTTGCATCTACCTATCAAGTAAAGAAATTGTGGACGACTTCATAAATATACATAAAGGAATCATACACCTAGAAAATCAACGACTACACGCCCGTAGACTTGTGACCCCCAGTCAAAGAATCCTTTTATCAAACGTGTGTCCCTCCATCCCTCATGATTTCCTTGAAAGAGAGTTGAGAAACATCGGACTAAACCTTATTTCACCGTTATCATTTTTGAGAATAAGCTCATCCAATCCTGAATACAAACACGTTCTCAGTTTCCGTCGCTCAGTTTTCATATCCCCGCTAGAAAGCACAATACCAGATTCAATCCTCATACTCTTTGATAATAATACATACCGTATTTTCTTATCCAATGATACCCAATTATGTTTCAACTGCAAGCAACAAGGTCATATTGCAGCTCATTGCAATACCGGAGCAATCCAAGTAGATAATAACCCCCAAGTAGCAAACAACCAAAACCCACAAAGAACTGAACCCCATATAATTGGAGATCAATCTTCCGTAACTGAATCTCCACCAATACCGTCTCATGGTACAGAACCAGCTGTCATTCCCACCGTGAATCCAACACCCGAACAAGCAACCATCACCCCAACATCCAAACGTAGTATATCAGAAGTTGTTACCCCCCCTCCGGTGTCAACAGGCGACCCTAAAGCTCCCTTTCTGAAACCAATTGACAAAAGAACGAAAGGAAGCAAAACAGAACTGAGAGAAGACAATCAAACAATTCGTGAGCTGATGCTACCTAACAAAAGAGCCTTTGAAGAAAACTCAGACTTTACCCTAGACTTTGAACAAGTTACAGACTTCTTCGAAAATGTACACGGCTCCCCGGATCCACTCAGCGTTGCCAAAACTTACACTAAAGATATTATGGGCCTACTAAATATCTTGACTAAAATATATCCATTTTTCACAGCGAGGAGAATCAAGTCTAAATGTACAAAAATAAAATAAAAAATTCAGAAACAATACTCCTTGGAATCACTGGACTCCGAACCAGACATAGAAACCGATTCATCTCAAGACACATACTAAAATTCAACATTATACAATGGAACATTAATGGGTATTATACCCATTTTGAGATGCTCAAACTCCTAATTTCTGAACAAACACCTTCGATTATTACTTTACAAGAAACCCACTTCAAAGGAGAAAATGCACACCATTTACGTAATTTCACTCACTTCCATAAAAACAGACCTAATCAAAATATAGCAAGCGGAGGAGTAACCATCTATGTACACGACAAATTTGAAGCTCAGAACATACCACTAACAACTCCACTGGAAGCTGTGGCGATATCTGTACAAATGCACAAAAAAATCAATATTTGTAACCTATACATTCCCCCTAATGGAGATATTAATGCTAATGATATAAAAAATCTAATAGACCAAATACCGCTACCCCGATTACTACTAGGAGACTTTAATGGACATAACCCAATTTGGGAGTCTAATGGATTAAATGCAAAAGGGCGTATTATCGAAAGTGTTATCTCTGAATATAATCTAAATATTCTCAATGACGGAAGCCCTACAAGATTCAACTCATTCTCTGGAGACTCCTCGGCCATTGATCTATCAATCTGCGATCCGATTCTATCGGCAACACTGTCCTGGCAAGTATTACCATATTTATATGGTAGCGACCATTATCCCATAAAAATAATAACAGAAGATCACACGGACAACCTTATGAACACACCATACCTCAAATGGAACATTAAGAATGCCAACTGGGAAAACTACTCGAACATACTGGAAATAGAAATGGAAGAAATGACCGAAATAGATAGACACACTAACATAGACGAATATCTGGAAAAATTCTCCAACATTATTATTAGGGTTGCTGAAAAATGTGTAGGTAAGACAAAACCAATTCAAAAACATAAGCCTGTACCTTGGTGGAATAAACACTGTGAAGAGGCAATAAAATCAAGTAAAAAAGCATTCTATAAACTGAGAAGATCTAAAACAATTGAAAATCTTTTAGAATTTAAGAAAGAAAGGGCCAGAGTGAGATATATAACAAAAAATAGCAGAAAAGAGACCTGGAGAAAATTTGTTTCAGAAATTAACAGCTCTACCCAAATGAGTACCGTCTGGAAAAAAGTCAAAAAAATTTCTGAATATGGGCCCCGGAACGACATACAATTCCTACCAAGAAATGACAAAATAATTTCTTCAAGCGATCAGTTAGCAGAAATCCTAGCAGAACACTATGAGTTACATTCCAGCGTTGCTAATTATACAGAAACTTTTAGAGCTACTAAATCAACCGAAGAAAATATTCCGATAAACTTCGATAGTTATGAAGAAAGCCCACTAAATCTCCCAATAACTATAGATGAACTCAACGAGTCCCTCAACAACAGCAAAAATACCAGCCCTGGCCCAGATGATATACCCCTAATCTTTCTACAAAAATTACCAGAAAATGCAAGAATCCTTTTACTTCAAATCTATAACATCATCTGGACCAAAAAAATATTTCCCCAAAAGTGGTCCGAAGCAATCATCATCCCCGTTTTAAAACCACAGAAAACCAAATCCAATCCAGATTCTTATCGGCCGATTTCCCTAACATGTGTACTATGTAAAATCCTTGAAAAAATAGTAAACAGGAGACTCATGTGGTTCTTAGAAACAAATAATTTGTTGAGGCCAGAACAAAGCGGCTTCCGAAAGAATAGGTCAGCGACTGATAACCTAATTGATCTAGAGTCGGAAATTCACGAAGGCTTTGCAAATGGACAGGTACTGTATAGCTGTTTTCTTTGACATAACCAGAGCATACGATACAGTCTGGCGGCATGACATCACCAAAACCCTATATAATTGGGGTGTTCGAGGACATATGCTGAAATTCATTGACAACTTCTCCAATAGAACGACTCTTTCGAGTTCGCGTCAACGGAACTACCTCAACGAGAAAATTACAAGAAAACGGAATACCCCAAGGATCAGTCCTCAGTGTCACTCTTTTCCTAGTAGCGATGAACCAGGTTCTAAATACCTGCAGTAACCCAGTAAAAGCTAGACTATACGCAGACGACCTGGTCATATTCACAAAAGGAAAAAACATCAACTCAATCCAAAAAAACCTACAGAAAGCACTAGATAAAATCAGTGACTGGTCAAAAACTACAGGGCTCCAATTCTCCTTACAGAAAACAAAATGCATCTCGTTTTCTAGAAAGCATAACACACAAACTCCTGAATTGACACTTGACGAATCCCCACTAGAATATTTCGAAAAAATGAAATTTCTTGGAATGATTTTTGACAGAAAGCTAAACTGGAAAGCCCATATCAAAAACTTGAAAACAACCTGCCAAAACGGACTCAACTTGATGAGAACTCTAGCAAACAAGAATTGGGGAGCAGACTATATCTCTCTGATGAGAGTTTACAAGGCTCTGATTCGTTCAAAACTAGACTATGGTTCTATAATCTATTCATCAGCTAAAAAGTCAGTACTTCGAGAACTCGACACCATCCACAACTCAGCTATCAGGATCGCTACTGGGGCATTCTGCACTAGCCCTGTAGCAAGCCTCCTCTGTGAAACCGGGGAACATTCACTATATCGCAGAAGACAATATTTAAGCCTCAATTACGCATCAACTGTTGCCTCAAATCAGCAAATCCCAGTATTTCACAATGTTTTCTCGAACCGGTTCAAACAAATATATGACCAAAAAAAAATGATGGATCCTCCTTTTTACGAGCGATTGAATAGACACTTATCTGAACTGCAAACATCTTTACCAGAAACATACCCAAATAATATAGCAACCCCTCCACCATGGACAATAAAATTGCCAGAATATGACATCAGTCATTCTCGATTCGATAAACATGAAACTAACAGCACCATGATAAGACAGGCCTTCAATCACATACTACTGAGCAACTTTCAAGACTCAACAAAAATCTATACGGACGCCTCTAAGACAGAAGAAGGAACGGCATCAGCATTCACTACCATGGAAAATGACTTCTGTTATCGGTTACCAAAAATTACTACGGTCTTCACCGGAGAACTATTCGCCATTTTGAAAGCATTGAGATATACCAACATTCAAAATCTTGGTAAAACTGTTATTATCACCGACTCCCTCAGCGCAGTGACCTCTCTAACCCAACTCTATCCATCCAATGCAATCCTCCTCCTAATCAAACGCGAACTCCATGAACTACAACAAAAGAACCATATAATCCACTTTCTCTGGGTTCCATCTCACACGGGCATACAGGGAAATGACGCCGCGGATCGACTAGCCAGAGAAGCAACAACTAATGAAGATATTCAACCCCTAACAACGACTGTTAGAACAGACCTCAAGCAGAGCTTAAAAAAAATTGTCACCTCAGCCTGGCAAACTGAATGGAACAACTCTGAGTCCAAGCTCGCTGAATTGAAAAAATCTGTCCTTCCATGGAAAAAACAAATCCCAACAAGAAAACACCAAGTCATTGTTACAAGACTACGTCTGGGCCATACCCGCATCACTCACAGCCACCTAATCAAGAGAACACAGGAGCCAATTTGCGAGACATGCCAATGCAACCTGACAATCAGACATATTTTACTCGACTGCCCATCGTATCATGATCAACGTCAATTACATGTAATTCCACCAACTTTACATGAACTCCTCAGTGAAAATTGTGACGCCCAAAAAGTCGTGAACTTTTTAACAGACATTAGTATCATTAATGAAATTTGAATGAGATCCTTTGTATATATATATACTGTATGTAGTATGCTTGTATTTTCAACACTGTCTCTAATAACCTTAAAGGTTGAAGGGACAATAAATACAAATAAATTAAAAAAAAAAAACAACTTGTGTAATGTTTATGCATAAATTGTAATGAATGGCAACAATTTGTGTACCCAATTTGTACAAATTGTGCAAGTATTTTAAATATGGGACGCAAAAAATGTCACAAATTTGTGTACTCCGCACACACGAATTGTGTAGGTATATTGTACATATTTATGTACAGAGCAAGGCCAATTTATATAGGTACCATTTATAATTTTAAGAAAGGATACACTTCAGGCACATAAGATCCAAACGGAATAAGATAAGACTAAGCATCAGTTTCAACCTGCTCGGTTCTTATCTTATTCTGTTCAGAAATTATAAGCTTCATTTTCCAGAAGGTTGAAATAAAATCAAATGTCATTCAAATAATGTTTATTTAATGACAAAGAACTAATAACTGAAAAAACTGAACTATAAATTCTAACTACAAATACAAAATACCAAACAGAACATAAATGAACCATACATTTTGTTATTTTGGAACACGTTGAATAATAATAAAGTTCAAAGTAATCTTCGTGTCAAACTATATTTATTCAAGTAGGAAGTAGGTACGAGGATGCACCTTTCAAACAGTTAAAATGAAGAAAATGAGTCAGTTTGTAGGTTTCATGTTAAAACAAAATATAATAGCAATACTAACCTTCAAATATTGGTATCAGTTTGAAAATATTCTAACACTTCCATTTGACACAAAACCACATACACATGAGCAAATAATAAATAATAGGTACGTACACTTAACCAGCTTCGCCCTTTGATCAGCATAAAAAGATCAAACAATGATGGACTGGACATTTGGAATGCCGCGCATGCGTATTTAGTTGGGTGAGACGACGCCTTGGTCAAATTGTGGCAAATTACACAATTGTGTTGAAATATTATACAATTTGTGCATTTCAACTAGAAAGTGTATGAATACTATACAAATTGACTTGCACAAATATTTATTGAATTTCACAAAACGCGTATGATGAAAGCATGGACAATTATGTAAAATATCTACACAACTGTGTCTTACACAACGTTGTGCATGAACCTGCTGCAGTCTTTTCTCTCTGTGCTTAATTGATTCTTTAATTGATTGAATTCCTATGATTATATAATGATAATTAAATGAAATTTTTTTACAATACATCAATAATTAACAGTCCAGTCTTTATGTAAGCAGACGACACTCCCATGATTGTCAGAAATGGTGTCAAAAAATCGCCTTTGATGCAAAATCTTGGACATGTCACTAGGCATGCCACTCAAGTGGGACGAATTCATGAAAACTATTTGCTCTGATCTAAATAAATCATACTTTGCCCTAAACTGGGAAGACAACAAATAGTATCCTATCCTTACTGATTAAGATAACTTGGTTATTGCAGTAGGTATCTAGAAGTGAGTATTCTTCTGCGGTAAAGTGAAAGATACCATTTTTTGTTCCCATTGAATGCCATACTGTATCCCATTTTCGCCCTCAAACTCTTTGTTTTCGCTCTAGAGAGATGCAGAACTTCTCTTTCCTAGGGCTCGTTCTTCCAATCAACGGCAAAGTTTTGACAATCACTACTTCAGAAAGTGTTTTTTATCATTATCATTTCTCGCCTGGCTGAGAGACAAAGTGCAGGTGGCCGTAGCCGTGCTGGTAGAGCGTTCGCGTTTGAAGCGAAGGGTCGGATGTTCAAATTCCCGCATGGTCATCGGTCTCGTGCATTGCATCACACGTTGAAAGCACGAGGTTTTCTTGTGTGATGATATATTCTTTACTCCAGTGCCTGAAGATATCCATCCTCATGCGAGTCAGGGCTTCGCATTCGAACATTATGTGGAGGGCTGTTTCTTCCTCCTCATCACAGAACCTGCATAGTGTGGAATATTGGTGTGTTCCCAGCATATGCAGGTGTTTTCATAGTTGGCAGTGCCCTGTTAGGAGTACCATCATCTTCCCAAGAGAGTTCCTGATCAGTTTGAAAAGATGTCTTGGAAGCCGTCGGTTAACCTCATCATCATCATAATCTTTCAGTGGGTATTACCCATAGCTGTGCCGAGCACGGACAAAAAGTGCTTCGAGTACTAAGTGTTTAACATCGATGAGGTAGGTATATCCGGACTCATAATGAGATTAGGTTAGAAGAACTAGTGTCACCAACTCACCCCAATCTCTCAGCGACGAATATAGTCAGATAGTCCCAATATGTTGTTCGACCATTCCGTCTGATTGGAGACGTAGAGCTGTTGGACAAGTTTTCTTCATGCCTAAAATGTTCTTCGTTTCTTGCTTCATTAGAATCTTAATCCATATAAACTCCATGTCTGCGTATCACATTCTCTATAAAGGCTTTGCGACTGCAGAATCTTCTGGTTGGGAATTGGCACAACTTCAGACTAGATGGTTAAGACTTTTGCGGCCGAAGATTTCAGTATCACAATTTTCACTCTGGTTTGAAGTGCGTCGTTTTTTGAAATTTCTTCCTAGCGTTTCGCTAGCGCGAGTAGCTAGCTTTTTCAGAGGCTTATACATCATGAATAATCTCAGATGACTGGATATTCCGTCTGTATTTATTTTGACTCAGGTAGTCTTGTGCGTTAATTACAGTCTCTGGATTTGGTACATTTTCACTAACCCTAATCGACCACTTTCTACCTGCCATCTTAATGTCATTGATAGCCTTTGTCATTTCAGAATTGCTTATTTTATCGTTACTGTGTTAGGCATATTTTCGATGTAGAGTCACTTTGACGACTTGTCTGGTCCAGTCTACAAGTGTTGTGAGGATTCCTAAATGGAATATCATCGTTTGCGAATGCAACCATGAAATATAATTTACTAGAACTTACCTAACTGCGCACTCAATCCACTCCGAACGCTATAAACACTAAAAGTGCTCCCGAGCACCGCAGTGCTCGAGAGCACTTTTCAGGATTACTAAGCACTAAGCCTTTTCGTAAAATGCTCGAAGCACTAAGCACTGAATCCAAAAACTGCTTGGGAGCATAGTAGACCGGGAGGCGAAAGGGGTTTTGCATGTATCATAGGCCCCACGCTGAGACTCTGGGGACTGATAGACAACGTTAGTCCCCAATGTGAAATCCCGGTATGGCACCTCTGAAGTGTAGTTTTAGGGAGGTGAATTTTCAAACGTGTAATCAATATCCATGCCCATGGATCATAGGCCCCACTTTGATTTTTGTTTTATGTCGTCAAGGTGGTCGCCAAAGTCCGCGAACTCAATATGCCATACTAATATGGCGTCACTTGAGGCCCACCATACTTACCGAAACGTGTAATTTTTTCACTGTGGACATGGATCATGGGCCCCATGCTGTTGTTTCGTGATCCTTGTTAACAATGAACTGTAGAACAAAGATTTCGAAACGCCATACCGCTGGGGCGTCGCCAAGTGGCCGCCATACTGGACCAAATATGTCATTTTTAGCAATGAACATGTCTAATAGGCCTCACCATGAAAATGTGTTTTCTTTGTTCATTTTGATGTCCTGAACAAAGTTCTGAAAGCGCCATACCGATGTGATGTCGCCAACGTCAGATATTGGCTTCCAAAGTTGTCACATTTTTATAGGTTAAGTGTATGAAAGGCCCCACTGCCATACTGGCATTTGTATATGTATTTTGAGGTATACAGTACGAATATATCACTGCCATACCGATGCGATGTCGCTAACGTCAGATATTGGCTTCCAAAGTTGTCACATTTTTATAGGATACGTGTATTAAACGCCCATCTGCCATACCGGCATTCTTATGAATATATCACTGCAATAGCCATGGCATGTTGGTAACGTGCACAATCAATCGTATATACAGGATCCTGCAACTGCGCTCCGGTGGTACATAGCTTCTAAACGGCGCAACTTAAAAATTTCTTTCGAATGCAAGCATGTTTCCTTAGTGAGAGAGTATCTTTGGAAAATATTCCGAAGTATACAAGGTGATCCAGAAACGTGCACCAAACCAAACTTATGTTTTTTGTAATGGAACACCCTGTATTTCATCACATGGTTGAATAGAGATTACTTTGACTATTCAAAAAATATAGGGTCATGTATGTCCATCAACGTTATTTCCGGAGATATATCGATTACTTCAAAAAACATAACGTATTCAACACTCTGTAACTCTTCGTGGAAAAATATTTCTAATACTTTATGGGAGGCGAAATGACTCCAGTATGGTCTAGTTTCTGGAACATGACACAAAGTTGAAATTTCATTACTTTTTATGTACCGGATAGATCGAAACGCAAATTGAAAGATATCTTGGTTTTTTTTAATTGGAAATTTACGTTATTTACAAGGTGAAGTAAATACCAAGTGTGATATATCATTCGAAAGGAAATTTTATGGCCTTTTCAATACTGAAATTGAATGTAAGGGTTTCCATTTGAAAAAAACAAGATATCTTTCAATTTGCGTTTCCATCTATCTGGTACACAAAAATTAATGAAATTTCAACTGTGTGTCATGTTACAGAATCTAGACCATATTGGAGTCATTTCACCTCCCATAAAGTTTTAGAATTATTTTTCCACGAATAGTTACAGAGTGTTGAATACGTCATGTTTTTTGAAGTAATATCGATATATCTCTGAAAATAACGTTGATGGATAAACAAGATACTATATTTTTTGAATGGTCAAGGTAATCTTTATTCAACCATGTGATGAAATACAGGGTGTTCCATTACAAAAAACATAAGTTTGGTTTGGTGCACGTTTCTGGATCACCTTGTATACTTCGGAATATTTTCCAAAGATACTCTCTCACAAAGGAAACATGCTTGCATTCGAAAGAAATTTTTAAGTTGTGCCGTTTAGAAGCTATGTACCACCGGAGCGCAGTTGCAGGACCCTGTATATACGATTGATTGTGCACGTTACCGACATGCCATGGCTATTGCAGTGATATATTCGTGCCTTATACTTCAAAATACACATACAAATGCCGGTATGGCAGAGGGGCATTCAATACGCGTATCCTATAAAAATGTGACAACTTTGGAAGCCAATATCTGACGTTAGCGACAACGCATCGGTATGGCAGTGATATATTCGTACTGTATACTTCAAAATACATATAAAAATGCCAGTATGTATGGCAGTGGGGCCTTTCGTACACTTAACCTATAAAAATGTGACAACTTTGGAAGCCAATATCTGACGTTGGCGACATCACATCGGTATGTCGCTTTCAGAACTTTGTTCAGGACATCAAAATGAACAAACAAAGCACATTTCCATGGTGGGGTCTATTAGACATATTCATTGCTAAAAATGACATATTTGGTCCAGTATGGCGGCCACTTGGCGACTCCCCAGCGGTATGGCGTTTCGAAATCTTTGTTCTACAGTTCATTGTTAACAAGGACCACGAAACAACAGCGTGGGGCCCATGATCCATGTCCACAGTGAAAAAATAACACGTTTCGGTAACTATGGTGGGCCTTAAGTGACGCCATATTAGTATGGCATATTGAGTTCCTGGACTTTGGCGACCTCCTTGACGACATGAAACAAGAATCAAAGTGGGGCCTATGATCCATGGGCATGGATATTGATTACACGTTTGAAAATTCACCCCCCCCCCTAAAAGCTACACTTCAGAGGTGCCATACCGGGATTTTACATTGGGGAATAACGTTGTCTATCAGCCCCCAGAGTCTCAGCGTGGTGCCTATGATACATGCAATACCCCTCTCGCCTCCCGATCTATAGTGCTTACGAGCAATAAAATGCTTTAAGCACTTTCAACGAACACTAAGCACAGTGCTTTAGGACAGCTCTGGCATTACCATAAGCACTCTCTCAGAAGGATTGATGATTATTCTTATTCAATTCCCTCGTGTCCAGCCTAGTGACCACAAACGGGTTGCCGTAGGCTGGTTCCGCTCCGAAAATAGTTGATGCTGCCCTTGCTCTTGAGTTTGCATCTGTGCTCTTATTCCTCTGAATGTCCTTGTTCTGTTTTCCTGGGTCGCTGAGGTTTTTGTGAGACTACCAAATCAGTTTGGAAGAAAACCTGGATTATGGCAGGGCCTTAATTGCCGCCTGTCTATAGGAAAGAATGACTAGGAATGGTTTCTAGGACCTCCCCTCAGAATATATCTCGTGCAAACGGAGATAGTCCTGTGGCTTGGAATTTGGAGACTTGAGTACGGCTTAGACTAATGACTTGCTCTGGTCTCTTTCCGAATATTCCAGCCCTCAGTCCATTAATTGACTTAGAGCCATCCGTGTACTAGATTTGCCCTCTTGACAGCATTGGTATGGCCTTCGATGTGACCATTATTTTTTATGATGAGAAAGTTCTCTCTCAGATGAGTCGATTTTCATAACCTCCATTATTGTTGTTGTTGTTGTTGTTGTTATTTCGGTCAACCGATTGCACCCCTACGCACAACCCTCGAAAGTCTTCAAGTGACTTGTGTGAGCTAGGGAAGACGCAGCCCTTTCCTTTTAATGTGTGACGCCATGCACGAGGCCGATGACCATGCGAGGCTTTGAAACCTCGACCCTTCGCTCCAAAGGCGAACGTTCTACCAGCACGGCCACCACGGCCCACTATTATGTTGGAGTATGTTGGAGTAGTCTAGATTATTGCCACTCCATTGGACCAGGCACTTTAGTCTGAAGTCTTATATCCTTGCCCAGGTAGCACATCATATCGGCTGAATCTTGGTACCATATTGGGCCAATAAAGATATATTGTAAATGAAAAATCAATATTGAATATATTGAATATGAATATTCAAAAAAACAATATTATATTAATAATATTGAAGGAATATTGGTTGAACTAGTTTTGAATGTAGATTATCACATGAAATATTGGGTCAATATTGGTTGAATAATTTCTATCAATATCGATAGAACAGTATTGGTTATATATTGTTTTCCACATCTAGAATAAATGTTGAAATCCAAATATTCCAGTCTTATCGATTATAGGAAAAAAAAACTATATTGTATTTCCAAGTTTGATAGCATATTAGTTGAATTTCATTTCCACTTTATTTGACAAATTGTAATAACTCATATTGAGTCAATATTGGTTGAATGATATTTACCAATATCCGTAAAACAATATTGTCTTCACATAGTTTTCAACATCTAGAATAAATATTGCAATCTCAATACTCCCCTCATATCGATTCTAGGAATAAAAACTATATTGTATCTCCAAGTGTTATTACACATTGGTTGAATATCAATACTCCCCTCATATCGATTCTAGGAATAAAAACTATATTGTATCTCCAAGTGTTATTACACATTGGTTGAATATCATTTCGCCAATATTCAACAAATCTTATTAATTAATATTGGGCCAATATTGGTTCAATAATATTTATCGATATCGTTAAAACAATATTGTCTTCATATTGTTTCCAACATCTAGATTGAGATGAATTTTGAATATTGGCAGAATATGCAATGAAACCTATTAAAATTATATCATGATCAAACCTGGATAAAATCCACTAGGTGGCTCTACATATAGAACGTCTTCTAAAACATACTAAAGTATATTAAATACTAACCTCAACTTGTTTTCAAGTCAGCTCACTCAGTGGTTTTGGCGATCAAAAGGCAGACTCTGGTGTCACCTTCGTCAACTAAAAGACATTTAATAATTTGCCAAGGTATATTGACATCCTCCAACATATCCAAATGATATTGTACCAATATCGATAAGTATTTTGAGGCTATTATTGCTTCAAGAATATTTCACCAAAACTATTTTTGAAATATTTAAACAATATTCCACCAATATTGCAAAATGTGCACATTTTACTTCTCTACAATATAACTATTTAATGTTGTGCCAATATTGTCAGAATATTGTATCAGCGATATTGTACCAATATCGCCGAATATTTTGAGGCCAATTTTAGTTCGAGGATACTTCGCCAATATTATTCAAGTAATATTGGACCAATACCGCCGAATGTTAACATTTTTTTTTCTCGCCAATATTGCATTTCAAATATTTCGCCAATATGTTCACAATATTGTACCAATATTTTACCAATATAAATATGTGTGCTAAAATATAAAAATTCAGAGGAGGGAGATTCAATATCACTTCCAGGTTGATCTTAAATGTGCTGGATATTGCACCAGTGACTCCGAGCATAGCCAGACTTTGTTAACTAGCCAGCCTTCCTCTTGCTATCTCTGTTTAACCTGTGGCCTCTGCAGAAGGGCTCCATACATCATCAAAAGCCTAACCATCGCTGCAGATAGCCAAAGCGATTGTTTGGGTCACCAAATATGCCTTTGTTAGCACTTTTTCCAAATATTTGTTCCAGGTGAGAGTCGAGTCTAGGTTCGACCCCAGGTATTTTGTCTCTCCTGTCATCTGTAGGCTTTCACCAAAGATTCGATTCCGATAGTTCTGGTGGTGTCTAAGTTTCTTTTCCTGATGAAAGAAACACTCGTGGTGTTTGTGTGTTGATCTTGAGGTTGACACTCATACATCACGTATGTTCGTCTGAGTTCCCTCAGGCATACCTTTTCGTTTTCCTTCTTCCTTTCCTTTTCCTTTTCTTTTTCTCATTTTCCTTTTCATTTTTCAATTTCTTTTCCTTTTTCCATTTTCTTCTTTCTGCATTAATTTGATTACTTGTGTTTCCAATTAAAATTGGTGATCTCACGTTCAATATAACTGTCTTTCTGCCTGCCCGTTGTTCACTACAATTGAAATGAGACTGGTGGGTGCAGGAAATTGGATAATGCCCTAAAACTGACTTCATGAATACGGAAACTTCCAATATCCGGATGTAATAAGTCGATCGTAAGTTTTCAAGCAATTGGCAAGTTCGGTGTCACATCCTCATTCCAGAATTTGGTTTCAAGCTAAGCTGAATCTAATCACCTATCAACATTCCCATAGTGAAACTTTCGCCTATGTATTGATCCATATATGCACGAGTTGCTAACATAAGCCGCCACTCCACATAATTATAATGCGTTTGAGAATGCTGTTATCAATTAAAACTATAGGAATTTCATGGTTTCATTTTACACAATCAGGTGCATGCGTTTTAGTGCATGTGTTGTTTCGGAACAATCGATTCATACACTAATTTATTACTATTAATATTTTCATATTCATGAATGTTCACTTTAATAGCAGTAGTCAGAGTGAAAATACGTGTTATAATGTTGTAATTATATAAAGGACCATGATGTATTCCACTGGATTTTTTGTGAAGGTAATTTGTGACTGGACAGAATCTCTGCATTGTATGCTTTATGTAGTATGTAGTAGTACCGGGTGTTCACCTTCAAATTGTCTCCTTTAACCTCATATGATCTTTAGAGGAGTTTTACACTTAATGTATGACTGAATAACACTGGATTTTTTGACGAGTAAGAGTCAAAGCACAACATTTATTGAGGTTGTAAACAAGTTTATTTATACCACACTGCTTACCCAATTTATCCATATCTTTTTGTACCAACACACAGTCTCTGACTGTCTGAACATGTTTGAATGTTTTTAAGTCTTCTGCACCATGAGACACTCAGAATATTCAAGAACATCAGGTGAATCATTGATGAATATAATGAAAAAGATCCGCAAGGAACCAACTTGGGGCCCAGTTGGATCTCTGCGGAACACCAGATAATGCCTCAATGTTTCCTGGAAAAAAAACCATTACGTTTAACAATAAGGTATCTTCTTTGCTGATAGCTTTTAATCAAACTCAACATACCATTAGATGAGCCAAACCTACCCAGCTTCAGCAATATCAACTTGTTCAAACTCTTTTCGGAAATCAGCGTAAATTATGTCCATCTGTCCAAAGTTTCATTTGCATAGTTGGTGAAGTTGGAAAGATTTGTGTTGACAGACCTATTGAGAACAAAACCGTGCTGCTGTTGAGTAATATATTCCTCGTCATAATTATACAGGGTGTTTCATAATAAATGCGCAGGACTTCCGGATGTGATAGCTCGTTCAAAAATATTTAAAAAAGTTTCTATTAACTTACCCTCTAAACTTCAACATCTTCGATATACAGGGTGTTGAAATTTTAAAAAAATTATAGTTTTTTGCGAATATCTCTGGAACCGTTCATCGCACAAAAAACAGATTTCGAATGCATTTTCTACTCATAATAAGCTATGTTCTGTGCAAATTTTTTATTTTTTAAATTTCATAATTGGTGAAGATTTTGAAGGGGTAGTAGGTGTTTTTTCTCCATCTTCTACGCCACTAGAAAAAGCATGACTTGAACCGCCAATGTTTTCTACACAAAATAGGTACTCTTGGTCATAAGCTCTAAAGTTGACCGTTTTCAAGAAAAATCAACTTTCATGTTAAAAAACATGGTACATTTTTTTAAATAATTTTTTTCCCAATTATACAAAATTTATTTGAACGTTAGAAAAAGTTACAAAACAAAATGTTGACTTCTCAACTGCAAAAAAAACAATAACAATCATACTCAGTTGAATTGTTGGAAATGTCCGCCGTTAGCTTCAATGCACGCAGCAATTTTTCGAGGAAAAAACATTATTTAAATAACATGAAAGTTGATTTTTCTTGAAAACGGTCAACTTTAGAGCTTATGACCAAGAATACCTTTTTTGTGTAGAAAACATTGGCGGTTCATATAGGAGGCTCAAAACTGTACTTTTTCCAGTGACGTATAAGTTGGAGAAAAAAACACCCATTACCCCTTCAAAATTTTCACCAATTATGAATTTGAGAAAATAAAAAATCCTCACAAAACATAGCTTTTTATGAGTAAAAAATGCCTACGAAATATATTTTCTGTGCGATAAACGGTTCCAGACATATTCGCAAAAAACGATCATTTTTTTTAAATTTCAACACCCTGTACCTCGAAAATGGTGCATTTTAGAGGGTGAGTTAATAGAAACTTTTTTATATATTTTTGGACGAGCTATCACATCCTGAAGTCCTGCGCATTTATTATGGAATACCCTGTATAATGTGAAATAGATAATCTGTTCAAAAAATTTGGCCGGAGCAAACATTATTGAAACTGGTCTATAGTTTTCTATATTCTTTTGAATACCTGCTTTAAAGATAGGAGTCACAAGACCAGTTGTCTATTTTGTTGAAAATATGTCAGATGACATAATGAGATTTTAGAAATGAATTAGCAGCCCTTTTAAATATTCGCCACGAGGTTTGAGCACCTATGGAGGCATACCCTCCACCCCAGCTGAGTTCATTGGCTTTAATTTTTTAATGCGTTTTCATACATCAATTATAACATCCATCGAGAAATTATCGTTACATATTTTTGTGTTGGAATAAAAATTCAAATCATATGTAGCTCCAGCTGAAGTGGATACAGAAGAGAAGAAACTCGCAAATGCGTCTGCAGTATGTTCTTCTGTAATTGGCTTGCTATCAAAAACAAATGTTCTAGATTTTGTTATTTCCTTTTGTTTTTGTTAACATAGTTCCAAAATTGGTTAATGTCCTCACTCAAACCATCTTCTATTTTCTTAGTGTACTCACTCTCTTTCTTCTTAATCAAATTTTTAAGATTTTTCTCAATTCCTTGAATTTTTCTTCATAAAAATCACTCACGCATCTCAACCTTCTGTACTTTTTCTTTTCTTCTGAAAGGTCTCTGACTCCTCTGGAAAACCATGGTGGAAATGTACTGGCGCTTTCATATCTCATATAATATTTTGGAACATGTTTTTCAACCATACCATTCCAGATACTGTTAAATTTGTCAACCACTTCAACATTCACCTTCTCACTCAAAACACTCCCAATAACAATGAGGATTAGTTAAAAAAAATATGCTAAAAATAAATGAAGGATTTCCAAATACCAGAGTCAAAGACGAGATTGAACTTTTCCATCATTCACGATCAATCTTTTCATATCAAATGCCAATCAGGATTCAGAAATAAACATAGTTGTGAAACAGCAGTTCAGTGTGTACTAGATGATTGGAAAATTAGCCTAGAAAAAAATGTGACTACTGTTGCAGTATTTTTGGATCTTCAAAGAGCTTTTGAGACAATACACAGGGATAGATTATTACAAAAATTAGTAGCAGTAGGAATAGATGGAATAGTCCTGAAATGGTTGAAAAGCTTTCTGAAGAACAGAAAACAAAAGCTTAAAATAAATAAGAAAATATCAGATGATATAGAATGTGATCAGGGAGTACCACAGAGAAGTGTGCTGGGACCCCTATTATTTTTGATGTATATCAATGATTTGCCAGGGATGGTAGGTGAGAGCTCAGTTCATCTCTTTGCAGATGATACACTAATTTATTTCTCATGTAATGATCACACGAAACTGACAGAAACCATTAACATAACCTTAAAATCTATTTACAGTTGGTGTTGTGCTAATTATTTAAAGATCAATGTTGAGAAGACCAAGTACATGGTAATAAGTACAGAAAAACGATTTAGAAGCTTTTGTAACCAAAATTTTGAGATAATGCTAGGACCTGATAATGTGGAACGGGTCAACCAATTTAAATATCTCGGGGTTCATGTGGATAGGGGATTACAGTTTAAAGATCATGCCATCTTTATTATGAAGACGATATCATTCAAAATATATTTTTTATCTCGTTGTGCCCCATATTTGACAAGGTGGGCAAAAATTTTACTATACAATTCATTAGTTCTTCCTCATTTCACCTATTGTTCTACAATTCTGTATCTGCTGAAACAGAATGATTTGGCTCGTTTACAGAAACTCCAAAATAGAGCTATGCGCATTATTTTAAATTGCAGAAGGTTAACAACCATAAGAGAGATGTTGAAGCAGCTAGAATGGTTACCAATTGATTCTTTTCTTGTCTACCAAACATTAATCTTAATTTTCAAAATAAAAAATAAAATTTCACCAACATATTTACAAGAAAAAGTTAGGTACAATGACCAAATCCATGGATACAATACAAGATCCAGAACCGACTTTCACATTCAACAAGTCACATTAACACATACCCAAAATTCAGTTTTTTTCAAGGGACTTGATAGCTACAATAATCTGCCAGAAGAGATCAAACGTATAGAATCTTTAACATCCTTCAAGACAAAGTTAAAATCATATTTTCTTGATCAACAAAAAACCTAGTAGCCACTTCCTCATTTTGTTAAGTTCGTTTTAGTATTTAGCTTTGACTGGAGTACATATGTTTTAGTATGTTTAACGTATTTTGTGTATTTATCAAATATTTTTTAGAATGTGTATATGTGTATAGATGTGTGTTTGTGTGCTTATAGATGTTGTAGGTATGTGTATTTCTGTTGTATACAAGTGTATATATATATGTTTATTTTTTGTGACAAGGGTTCAAATGCCCAATTTGTGAGAATATGTTGTATTGTTCATTCTTGAAACTTATTCAATTACTTGAAAATGTATATTAGCCAAATGGACTAAATAAAGGATTTATATATCTAGTGCGAATTTACCAAATAAAACAATATGCCTGGCCACCTCCGACTTGATTTTTCGTTCACTCTCGGAAAAGCATGAAATGAGCCTGCAGCTGCCAGGTCATAAATCTGGAACGATTCTAACTGATATTCGTCAATTTATAATGCTACCTGAAAATCTGGAGCTTCTACCACAAAAACAATGAAAAATTCACTTCATTGCATCTCGAAGATGAACATCGGGCGATATCAATGGCCCCCCAGCGATATAATCTTTCACTACCCCAGGGCTTGACTGATGACTTCAAAAAACTAGCAATGATTCGAGCTATTACTTATCCTCTACCGAAGTTTTTGTAGTGAACTAAACCATTTTTGACTAGACAAATACTTGAATACTTTTCTGTATATAAAGATCGATGTTGATCGCAAAATTCATGATTGAACTGTTTCAAACCAATCAACATACAAAAATCAATTGAAAACACCCCACTTTTTCGTGAGATCCGTGGAAAAATAGGTAGGAATGAATTTCTGCATGCTGTATGCCTCAGGAAGCACCTACAGAGGCCAAATCTTCGCAATTTGTTGGAAGAACGAGCCCTGGGAAAGATGTTTCGCATGTCTCCAAAGTAACGACAGAGTGGTAGGAACACTGAGCTCGATGGGTCAGTCTCGATGGGACCGCTAACGGTGGAACGAAGGATGATATTTCAGAAGAGCATCATTCATGAGAATATTTAGGAAACTTAAATGGACCCTTTTGTAATGTTCCAGAGAAGTGAGCGAGCTTCCAAACCATCTAGAAGTGTCAGTTGTAACGAAATTAACGCAACTTCTTATATCCAGTCTAGTCAATAGAGAAGTGGGTGAGTTCTTTGGACTATTTTGCCAGCTCCTGATTCTACCGAAGTCTTTCAGGATTTTTCTTGACAATGGCTAAATAAGTAGAAAATTGATGATCATATGGTGTTCACTGTATAACTGTGTTCTGCAATTGATAATGGATGAACTTCAACATTAACATTGAGTGAAATACTCCATATGACTATAAAAATATTGAATAATTTCCATTTACAAGTCGTCTGCAAACTTCGGGCAACTGCAAACCATTGAATTTATTATTTTCCAACAATGGAGAGTTGGACATTTTCAGGGTCGAACTGGTTGAAAATCTTTGAATATCGTCCTTTTCATGAACTTAGATATTGTATATAAAGGTGTTAATGCGTCGTTATAAAATTCCCAATACAATGATTCCATACTTCATTACCGATTCCACAAGTGCCTTGTGATCCATTGGTAAAGTTTTTTTTTCATGAATTTTCATATTGTATAAAATTTAGAGATCAACCTTCTGACTCTCTTGCACAAATATAGCATATGAGTAGACCATTTCAGATTTTTGTCTATTGTGACACCTAAATATTTTGTGGAAAAAACTTCTTGATTTCTGAGTTCAGCATTCGGAAATAGCAAGTTAGTGTTTCCAATGTATGTTTTTCTTTACTTTCTTTTGTTCAAACGACTTTCCAGCAATACGCAGATTCAATTGACGTCTTCCCATGTTACATTATCATAAATAAGTTATATATCGTCATCATAAGATACGATGTTACCACCTCAATCAGCGTGTACGAAAGAGTTTACGTATGTAACAAAAAATAGCAAAAATAGCAAATAGAGTATCTAGGGGGATACACATTTTGATGGTTTTGGATTTCAACTTGCTGCTTTCAAAAACTTTCAATACTGGGCCCTCACTCCATAATGTTCGAGAGCATCAAGCAGTCTGTCATGCGAGTAGAAAGTCTTGGTTAAACAAAAATTCAAAATAAATATGAAAACAAGGAGGTGAAAGACGAACAAGAGAAGCAAAGGTTGTACGTAGGGGTGCAACATGTTGACAGAAATAACAGTTTCAATAACAATTTTTTTTTTCTGAAAACTCAACATGACTTTCCTCTTCTTTCATGAAGATTGGAACATATTAGTCTCGAAACATAGGTTGTAGATATGAATTGGAAATTTGTTAGGAGCAAAATTCAGGAAGGGAGAGCAGTGAATGTGCAATAATGTTTCTCGCCACTAACATACCAGTAAATCAGTAGTTGGTGGGGATTCGACAATAAAGTTTGATTTCGATAAGATTGAAACATGGGGTTTAATTTTACGGAGCGCCACGGATTTATCTCCAGTGAAGGAACCGAAACCACCCTGATGGACCCACTGTACTAATATTACTAAAATATTACCCGATAGATACCTATAACGGTATAAAAATAATATAAAAATATGTAGAGGTTTTGTCTTCCCTTATGCTTGGATAACTTGGACTAGAATGAAAGAAATAGTCACATCCCTTACTAATAAAATATTTTGAATTATTTTACACACACTGTACTTATGTGTACAGTTCGGCACACAATACGAAATGGAAATGAATTACTTTAAATATGGAACTACCAAGATGAATTAAAGTGTACGCTAAGATTGAGAGTGGTGTATCGTTTAAGGCTATGCCTGTGACGCCACAATGATAGATAACAATTATTAATATGCCTTTGGGGTACAATCTCAAGCTAGACTTATCTGATAATGAGTAGATTTTCCCATTAAGGTCAGTTCACCAGTTGTAGTTTATGAATTCAGTGCCTCGGTGAGTACAGGTGTGTACAGTGGGTATAACACAATAAAACAAAGTACGTGTACAGCTGGGACGAATACCATCAATAGGGAATGCGGGTATTAGGACATTTGGGCGCGGCCAACTGGGCGCGAGTCAGCTGGGCGCTGCCAACTGGGCGCAGGGATCACTGGGCGCAAGGACAACTGGGCGCAGGGACAACTGGGTGCAGGGACGACTGGGCGCCAAAAACACAAAATTAATAATAATAATAAAATAAATTGTTCTTCAAGTTCCAAGCTCCCAACATGCGAGTCAGGTTAGATCAGACTAATAAAATACTACACTTGAAATGATTTTTTATTCAACTTCCAAGCTCCCAACTTGCGAGCTAGGTTAGTTCGGTCAGGTTCGGTCAGGTTCGGTCAACTTATTGTTATAAAAATGGCGGGAGTGGGCGGAACGGTAAAACAGTAAAACAAAACAACTGTTGCATTCAAGTATCAGCAAACTACTGACTCTTTTATTACCAAGAGAGAAACTTATCAACGAAATAAGAATGCTTAGCTCTTGCCAAACCCTTTGTCAAAATGTCTGCCACCATTTCATTAGTTTGTTGATAATGAATAGTTATTAAATTATTTGAGACACAATCTCTAATAAAATGATACCTTACATCAATGTGCTTTGATTTTTTATGAAATATTGGATTCAAAGCTAATTTTTGTGCACTCTGGTTATCATTGTAAATTATAACACTGCTTTTATAATCAATCAATTCACTCAGAATATTTTTTAAATAAATGGCTTCTTTAGAAACCTCACTAAGACCTATATATTCAGCCTCAGTACTACTCAAAGCAGTAGTTTATTGCTTACAACTTTGCCATGAAATTGGACCTCCAGACAGTTTAAATACATATCCAGTGTATGACTTTCTGTCATGATCGTTAGCCCAATCGGAGTCCACGAAACCTTCTAAATCGATAGAACCACTACCTTCAGAAAATGACAGTTTATAATACTTGGTACCTTTCAAATACCTGAGTATTCTTTTTGCACATTGCCAGTGATATTCTGAATAATTACTGTTATATTGACTCAAGTAATTGACTGCAAATATAATATCTGGTCAACACTAATAGATACATTAAACTCCCGATAAGTTTTTGATATGGTAAGTTAGTAGAATTTGATTCTGTTCCCTATTCAACATCAAACTTAGTTTCCATAGGAGTATTTATAGTTTTGCAATTTTCCATACCAAAATTTATCAAAGCTTTCTTGATCTAAGAAGATAACATTTTTATCACAATCTCGTGAAATATTAACACCTAAACAATTTCTCGCTTTACCAAGATCTTTTTTTTTTTCATTGGTGTTTTGGCATCGACTGCTATGGTCATTAGCCATGTGTTCTTTATAGACCTTGTTACTAACTCCATACGCCACCTTAGGAGCAGCACTGTTAATTGGAACGCAACAGTGAATCGTGCAGGACTCACCCTACTCGAGCCACGAGATTTTAATAATTTAATCGGTTGAATTTAATTAAAAAATCCCAGCCCAACCAGGAGTCGAACTCCGGACCTTTCGATCCAGAGTCGGACGCTCTAACCACTGCGCCACGTCCCGACATACCAAGATCTTTTATATCAAATTCTGCACTCAATTTTGATTACAAAGATTCAAAACTTTTAACATCATTGGAAAAAACAAAAAAATCATCTACACATAGAGCAATTAAAGTTAATGACGTTTTGTCCCTATTGATAAATAAACAGGACTCATGGTTTGACTTAGTGTAGCCCAACTCAGACAAAACTTCATTCACTCTAGCATTCCAAGCTTTGTACGATTGCTTTAAACCATAGACAGCCTTTTTTAGCCTACATACCAGGTTTTCTTTGTTTTTGACTACAAAATCTTCAGGTTGTTTCATATAAACAGGTTGACTATTCAGAAAAGCTGTTTTTAAATCAAGATGAAATATTTTTAGATCTAATTTTACTGCTGATGCAATCAGTAACCTTAAATTAGAATGCCTCACTACAGGTGAGGAAACATCATAATAGTCGACACCAGCTTTTTGAACACAACCTTTTGCAACTAAACGCGCACGATATTTCACTTCACCACTTTCATTGACTTTCCGCTTGAAGATCCACTTGCATGGAACAACTGCTGACGAATCAGGTACGATGTCTGTTGTCAACTCCCAGGCATTATAATCTTCAAAGCACTGAACTTCTTCAGACGTGGCTTTCCTCCATAACTCAGCATCTGTCCTTGACATGGCTTCGTTTACGGTAACTGGATCTTCGTAAGTATTGAAGTCTTGCAAAACAAGTATAAGTAACATAATCTTCAAATTGCTTAGGTTTGATTGTTCTTTGCGATTTCCTCACTTCTATGTTTTCTTGAACTTGTGGCAATTCAATTAAAAATTCTTCTTCACTGGTGGAATTTTCTGATTCATGTTCTGTGGAAATGTCATGAAATGAATCATCAGACTGATCAACTTCAGCTTGTGTCTCAGCCCCCACTGAATCTTCTGATTCTTGTGGTTCATATGCTGGTTTGGATTTATGTATGGTTTCTTCAATGACTACATCCCTGCTTACTATTATTTTCTTTTTAACAGGATCATATTATAGTCTGTAGCCCTTAATGTTGTCACTAAAACCAACCAAGAACCATTTTTGCCTTTTTTCTTTTGGAATTAGAGTCATGGCCTTACTTCCAAATACTCGTATACCACTTACATCAGGTTTTCTGTCATGCCACATTTTAAAAGGAGATTTTTTTAGTTCAGATACTGAAGAACGGTTTCTGAGGTAGACTGCAGTAGCCACAGCGTCTGCCCAAAAAATCTTTTCCATATTTGCATCACACAGCAAGCAACGAGCCTTTTCGACAATGGTACGATTCATGCGTTCGCTCATGCCATTCTGTTGAGGAGTGTACGCATTTGTCTGTTGATGCAGAATTCCATGTTTTCTATAGAAATCTCGGAACTGATTACTATCAAACTCAGTACCTTGATCAGTACGAAAAATTTTGATTTTTTTACTTCTTTGATTTTCTACGTAGTTCTTGAACTCCTTAAATTTTCCATAAACTTCGTCTTTACTTCTGAGAAAGTACACAAAAGTCATCCTAGTGAAGTCGTCTTCCAGTACAGAAAAATATCTCGAGCCTCCAAGAGACGTTACTTCCATTGGCCCACATAAATCTCCTTGTATTACTTCCAATACAGAATTTGCTCGTTTACCACTGAATAATTGTCTGGCTTGCTTGCCTTCACAACAGACTTCACACAATTAAAAGTCACTTTTAACCAAAGTGCCTTTACACTGGAGACCATCAACAAGTCCATTTTTCATTATTTTAAGGTCTTTGTAGTTCAAATGACCGAAACGTCTGTGCCAGATTTCATCAGAAACTGCTAATCCTGCCAAATTCAACTGTGATTTCTTGAAGTTCAATTTATAAACATTATCCACTAAATTTGCTGTAGCGATCAGCTGTTGTCTACTGTTATAAATGTCACAGCCAGTTTCATGAAAATTAACTTTATTATTGTTTTTGATCAGCTGACTTACTGATAATAAATTTGTCATCAATTCGGGTATATAAAGAACATTACCAACTGTGATAGAATGTTCCTCGTTTTCAACTATTGTCTGAATATCAATATCACCAGAACCTTCTATAGCTAGTTTGTTGTTATTCGCCACTGTAACTTCCTTTACTTTGAAATCCTTTTGGGGATTTTTAAGCCAGTCTTTTCTCGATGTAAGATGAACACTACACCCAGAATCGATATACCAGTCTGAATTGTCAAATTTGCTAGTAAGGAACACGGCGTTGAAAACACTTGATGAACTCTCCTTATTCCTTTTATTTTCAGGACAACGGTTCATAAAATGGTCAATTTCCTTACATCTAAAGCAAGTCACTGCACTTTTGTCCTTGCTCACTTTTCTTGTGCTGCCATCTCTACCACCTTTGTAAGAAACTTTGTTCGCAAACGCGCCACATGATTGACTCTCTGCGCCACCTATGTGCATATCTAACAACTTAGATTTAATGGAATCTGCAGTCACGTCAATTCCTGAATGTTCGATTGCAATGACCATGGGCTCAAATTTTTCAGTTAAACCGGAAAGCATCAAACTTCCAACTAACTCTTGACTCAATTTGAAACCAGTTCTCTCTAATTTCTGAAAAATACCTATCACTTGATTCACGTAAAGTTCCATCGATTCACAATTATCAACTCTCAATGAGATTAGTTTACGAAGCAAACCGATTTTACGCACAAAACCAGAGTCTTCATAAAGTTTTTTCAACTTGTCCCAAACATCTTTGGCCGAACCGCTATTTTTCACATGCATAAACAACAACCATCGATACACTTCTATAATCCTTACCATGACGAACACGTTTTCTACTGCGAAAACCCAATCCGAGTAATTTTCTCATCCTATCAGCTTTGGAACATTACTTAGATAGTTAACTGCCATCGTAGCACTCGAATAACTTGTTTTTGTACCAATTTACCACTATTCAGCTTTCAAGAACGTTATGGTCTGGGCCCATAACCTGTTACAAAAATGGCGGGATTGGGCGGAACGGTAAAACAGTAAAACAAAACAACTGTTGCATTTCAGCAAACGACTGACTCTTTTATTACCAAGAGAGAAACTTAGTACAGATTACAGAAACACATTTGACAGCCAGTGTTGCCATAATAATAAACTTTGTTATTCCGAGATAAATACAATACTAATAAAATACTACACTCAAAATGAATTTATGATAATAATTATGATTAGTAGATATTTTTTTGGCGCCCAGTCGTCCCTGCGCCCAGTTGTTCCTGCGCCCAGTTGTCCCTGCGTCCAGTTGTCCTTGCGCCCAGTTGTCCCTACGCCCAGTTGGCCGCGCCCAGTTGACTCGCGCCCAATTGGCCGCGCCCAAATGTCCTAGACCCGGGAATACGGAGCAACGGAACAGTAGCAGAACACCCTAGAATAAATAATACCAGTCTGACTTCTGATTATACTTGTATGGGGCCATAAGTAGATCCCAAATGCAAATGCTAACCTTCATTAAGTGGGAGGGTTCTGGTAACAGCTTTGATGGTCTGTTTGCTGTCTGATAGCTAGTTTCTTGTTCCAGCGGTTTTACCGATGAAGAATATCCACAAGACCTAAAAATATATAGCGGAATGGGACTAATCATCAAGAGTCAAGGGTCACTAAGATGTGTTTACCATAACGTCAAAAATTCGGACACCGAACAGAGATCTCCTCGAAAATATACAGCGTCAAATATCGCAAACCATCAGAGGAAATCTCCAGATATGAATTTATCCAAGATCCAACAACGATGACCGAAATTCAATTTGATATAGGAAAATTCAAAATGTTAGCCAAGATGTTACGCATCAAATATAGAACCGGAAAACGCCACTCAGGTGACTCAGACTTCAAAGTCGAACACTGTCATTATCAGACAAACTGCTTCTTTGCTTGTTCGTGGAAATACCCCGATCTACAACTCTGGACACTTGGACAACGACTCAGGTGAACAGAACATCCAGAGAATCAGTGTTGCCAACTGAAACAAGACGAAAACGCGCCAACCCCGCTCACTCATAGAACCAAACACATACAAGGCCAAGCATTCGAAAGCGAAATACTCCAAAGGCACAAACTAGAGAAAGAGAATAAATGTGGCTATTTTGTTTCCTAAATACAAAACAATAGACTAACCAAAAGTATGTTTACAAAATAACGCTGTCATACCGCGAAATGCGGAATGTTATTATTTACTTTCAGCTTGAGGTTATTTCATGTCTGCTCGAACTAGTACGGCAAAGGTATTAAAAAATGGAACGAGCCTGTACATGACAACGATCAAGTTGTCAATTTGTAACAGTGGCGTACATAGTGGAAAGTTTGTATCGATGACAGAGAATTTCTCATGTTATTGTATTGAAACAAAAAGGGTTTTCTAGTGCAAAATAAACCCGTAACACATTCTCGAATAAGTATGGAAAATCAACGATGTAATATCAGTTTGATGCTGAGTTACCGTCTACTATATCGCGGTATCCGATTTTATTGTCATTTTCATAATCGTAATATTCCAATAAATAAGTGAAATCACAGATATCAATGTAAGGTATATTTTCAGTTGAAAATTTGTTCTTGCTCCCAATGAGTATCCATTGACTATTCAGATAAACACAGTTTTTTATCAATGGACACAAGCCCATGCAAATTTTCAGGGGGTGATTCTATACACAACGAGTCATATTATATAGTATCGAAGTACTGGTCGAGAAACAAACTTTAGGCACTATGCCGTCAATTTTCCGCGGTACAGGTGAGTGCACAGGTGAGTTGAAATGTCGTAAAAAAGGGGTTACTTTTTGATAACATAATACACGACGACACTATTCTCGTTAAAGAGGCAATGAAAGGAGAATGCTCTGAAACCCAGTGCCGTCAAAAAATAGAGGTAACGAAGTCAGAATTTTTTTTTATTTTGAAATCGGCGATTTTACCCCCCATACCCAGTTAATCGAATACTTGACGGCGTTAATTCAGTTAACTTTGCCTTTCCTTGAAAAACTTTGATACATCTATGCCGTCAGAAAAGGGTAGTACATGGGGTCAGAAATCGCGAATCAAAACTCGATTTTTACCTCTTGTGGGGGTGGTCATTTAATGCAACCTAAAATTTAGCTGTTTCGGTGCTATATCCTTCGAAGATAACATATTTTACTATACCGTCAATTGTATATGGTACAATACGCTGAAAAATGTGTTTTCATGTCGAAATCAAATTATTCCGACAATTCAGCTACTTCCTAATAATTTTGGGGACATTTGGTTTCAACAGGATGGTTGTTCTAGCCACAATGCACGACCAGTGACACAATTTCTATAAAATGGACATTTGGTTTCAACAGGATGGTTGTTCGAGTCACATTGGACGACCACTGACACAATTTCCAGAAAATTGACATTTGGTTTCAACAGGATGGTTGTTTGAATCACAATGCACTACCAGTGACAAAATTTTTATAAAATACTTTTCCTGATCGCTTAATATCTACACGTGGTACGATCATATGGCCTCCCAGATCACCAGATTTTAATGATTTCTTTCTTTGGGGATGTCTGAAAGAATCCGCGTATTGACATGCACTACAGAGAGCAACAAATCTTCATGAATTAATGGCAAAATTATCCAACTTAACTTAGCATTAATTAATAATAGTTTTTTAGTTTATTATCTTTCGTAAAATTTTAATGATTTATACATTGTTATTCGAATCCCCAATTTATGAAAATTAAAATTTTCCATAAATATTTTAATTTTTTTTGCTTTTTCGATGATGACATATCTGTGCATGAAAGTTCGCAAATCGATTTTTGGAACGAAAACACATAGTGCCCAGATTATCGTTAAAATTTAAAAATTGTCATATTTCGTAAAGTTTCCTTTTGATGTTGAGGGCACCACAATCTTCAATTGCTATTTCATTTGATCAATATTATATTGTTAATGCAGACTTGTAATTTTTGATCAAAATTATGACCAAAATAAAGTAAGCCAAAAGTAGCAAGAGATTTCACTTCAAATGCATAAAATATAATAGAGTAAAATTGACGGCACCAATTTTTCTGTTTTTTAATGTTTAAAGAAGTGCTATCCACAACAGTATTCCAAAAATAAACTCTTATAAATGTGCAGGCAATTTTAAATTTTTTTCATTTTTATATTTATTGTTTTTTAATTGGGTACCACGAATTATTGACGGCATAATTATGAATCCATAATAATTAGTTTCTATTTTAAAAAAAACATATGCCGTCCAGAAATAAATGACCTTATAAGAAAATATTGAGTTTTGCTCTAAAATTTTAGTAATTTTTTATTTATTTTTGCAAGAACCATAATTCTTTGGCGGCACAATGTTTACAACACTTAATAAGTGTTAACTCAAAGTTAGAAATCGGTGCCGTCAAATTCTGAATGACCACCCCCACAAGTAGTGAAATTCGCGTTTTGTTTCGCGATTTCTGACTCTATGTACGACCCTTTTCTGACGGCATTATAATAGTATTATAGTTTTTTGAGGAAAGGCAGAGTTAACTGAATCAACGCCGTCAAGTATTCGATTAACTGGGGAAGGGGGGTAAAATCGAAGATTTAAAAAAAAGACTTCTGATTTCCGGTACCTCTATTTTTTGACGGCACTAGGTTTTAGAGCATAATTTGTATTGCATATTTAACGAGAATACTGCCATCATGTATAGTGTAATCAAATAGTACTCATTTTTTTACGACATTTCAACTCACCTGTGCACTCACATGTACCGCGGAAAATTGACGGCATAGTGTCAAAAGTTTGTTTCTCGACCAGAACTTCAACTTTATATATGACTAGTGGTGTATAAAATCACCCCCTGAAAATTTGCCTGGGCTTGTGGCCTATAATCACAATTTCTCCAATGACTCGCCCCTGTCCAACGACTCACCCCCGTTTATCTTCGAATTCACGAATCAAACGCATAATACGATTTCGATTAAGATATAGGTTCTGATTTAACAAAGTGTTTTGAGAGACAAAATTATCTAGGTTAAGTACGAGGATTCCCAAGACATATTGCTTTTCAGCGTCGGCGAAAAGGGAAGATGGTTTCGAATCAATCAAGGAGTCGTATCCCATTTTTTGTAGAAGTTAATCTGCATATCGTTTTATCCCGTCATATGAGAGAATGGAAAGCGGGTTGAAATGTGACTATGGCATATAGAGTAAACTCGATCTCATGAAATATTTCAGAAGTTTTCATGTTATACTTTCAGATACGCACATTCAAATGGAATAGAAATAATTCAAATTAGAAATGGCATGAAAGTAGTTTCATATAAGGTGTGTCCGTGTAACATATGGAAAACAATTTTTTAGTTTTGTTTATGTTCTATAACATGATTCTGAATTATCAAATCTTGGAATTCATCAGTCGTGTACAAGAAGTTCAAAAAAATCAATAAATGAATTTTGTAAAGTACTTCTATCTTTGGCAACATCAAGCATTGTGTCAGTAGAATTTTTCTGGACTTTCATTGTCTATAAAAGGTAATTCTCTGCATTTGTTTGATCCACAACGTTTCGGCATTTAACATTCACTGCCATTATCATTGGGCCGTGCTGGTCGTGATGGTAGAGCGTACGTATCTCAATCATAATGTCGTGGGTTCGATTCCCAGCATAGTCAACAGTCTCGCGCAGGGCATCACACGTTGGAATGTGATGGTCTTCACTAGCTTGCACAAGTCTCTCGAGGACTTCTGAGGGTTTGCTTGGAGGTGTGCAGCCGGTTAACGGAAATATCAACTAAAAAAAATTAACAATCGAGTGTTTTAATGGGAAGATATCTAGGATACTTCTCATATAGATATAATATAGATAATAAATGGAAGAAGAAAATTTTTGTATTTCGTGCAGAAATTAATTCTTAAAATTGTAGCAAAGCGCTTTTGACTATGAAGTCATCATCAGTGCGTACCTGTAAGTAAATTTGAAGTGAATTTAACGAAATTGATACTTGAAAAATTTTGAAAATGAAAAGTTTTTAGGTTACTTACTCGTCAGATTTACAAGAACCAAACCATGAAAATATCATGTGTCCAATGGACCATGTGAATAATTAAAATTTTACATCACATGATTACCATTTAAAAAAATATAACTATTCCAGGATCAGCCTGGATAAAGAGTTTCTAGCAAAATAAGTCTGCTGGAACTGAAGTATTAACGTCTCACTAAATGACTAAAATTTGAAATTGTGTCATAAGTTGACAATGACGATGAATTTTTGACATGGAACTTGAACTATAGATATAATGATCTTTGATTGAAAAGTTGATATATGACAATTCAAGCAAGAAATTCTTTGAGTAACCAAAGGTCTGATAACCTCAGTCTAATGAGAACTTACAAAAATCAAACTCAAGTTACGATCAACCCAAGAAAACCTTATCGAGATATATTAGTCAAATTTTGTGATTCAATCATGAAAATGCTTCAAGGTGAAAGAAACAAAGTTCCGAAAATTGTATAGTCTAATAAGAACTTAAAATCGTCAGCTTTGAGTGAAAATGTACCAAATAAACAAATATGATTCATTAATGTTATTATTATTTGTTAAGCATTCCGGGAAACCAAATTGGAACCGAAGATCAAGAGATAAGACTGATGAGAACTTTTCCGATCTCAAAAGAAACAAAGAGGGTAACCAATACAACAAAAAATTTTTAAAGAAATTTTCCGAAAGTTGATTCGTAAATCTCTTTGTAGTTCTGTGAATCAAAAATCCTAGGAAATATGACACACTAGGAGAGAAGTCTAATGAGAACTTCAACCCAGTCAAAACAGTCTCTTGGGAATTAGTGAAACCGATCTTAAGCTCATGATCACGGGATAGGCTAATGAGAACCTCCCCAATTGCAATAAAAGGGTAGACCAAAAACCGAAGAGGCACTACAACCAGAAAAGTTTTCAGAAATTTTCAAACTGTTTCTTACTTAATTCAGTAATTCTGTTGATCGAAACCAGAGAAATTGGTAGACCAGGAGAAAGTCTATTGAGAACTTGACCCAGCATATGGAAAAACCCAAGTTCAGGAAAACCATAACCTGAAATTGTAATAAAATTTCAAATTGAAAGAATGAGTTTATGTTCTTAGATTTGAAGGGAGAAGTTGAGAGGGAGTGAACAGAACAAACTGCAAAATGAGTTCAAGCGATATCATCATAGAAGGAGTTATAAAGTAACGAATATCTAGGAAAATTGATTTAATATTTTTGAAAAGTTTTTTTTTACTTTCGATGTCTATGAAGAGGAATCTGAGCTCTATTTTAATTAACTTGAGTGTTGAGCCAGAAGTCATTGTTCAGCAATTCATTATTTATATGTAAACCTTCAAGAAAATCTAATCTATTGTGATTTTTGGAACTCACCTCCTGTGAAATTTTTTAATTTCTGTTTGAACTGAATTTGTGATTTTTAGCATCAAATGTTGACCAAAGGTTGTAATTTTGTTGGGATTTAGATGTTCGGTTATATTCAAAGGTCTGCAAGTTCTGTAGGCTGCATCACAATCATCTCAATTTAACTTGCGTGTGCCACTTTTTGACAGTTCATTGATTTTATCTTTGGTGTTGACCAGGTATTAATTGAGACTGTGATGAGTTTTGAAAGAAATTTCAATATTGTCCATGTTGCTTTTGATGCAATCAGCTATTTTATTACAAATATTATCATTCAAGAGAGGAAGTGAAACAAAATGTGCTATGGAATCTACTTTAGGATGAGCTACATTACGTTCTTCTTTGTTTTAGATTTTTTGAATCAGAGTATTGATGATTGTTATTAGAAACTATTTGTTTAATGATATTCAATTCGTTTTGATAATCAGTTGTAGAAAGGGGTATATTCAAGTGTCTGTGAATGTAACAATTGAATGATGCCATTTATTGTTGATTGGGATGATTAGAGAAACAAGAAATAACGTGATCAGTTTGTGTGGGTTTTCTGTATATATTAAAATGTGAAAGATTGTTATTTTCATGGATTGTGAGGTCTAGGAAATGTATGCCATACCATACCATACCGATACCATAGCCGACTTGTACGGGAGGCAATAGAGATCCACAAACACACGGAGAATTTCAACAGAAAAGAAGAAGCTGTTAACCTCAACCGAATATGGAATCCCATTCTTAGAAATTCCAGAGTAACAAAAGAAAACTACGACATTGAGAAATTTAGTTTATCATTTGATTCTACTTTGATACTTGGGTGTACTTGGTTTATCTATTTCCAGAAATACCTTATTGACAAAGCTTTGTCTATTATATAAACAGAAGTATGACTGTCTTCACAAAAAACCACACATGCACGCACAATAAAATTTGCTGCAAATCCCAAAGTATATCACAATCGATAAAAACACAAAAATGAAATACATCACATACATGAAATATATGGCAATGAAACAACATCAAAATTTAATGAAATTCTTCCAGAATATGAAAAGTTTTATCAATAAGAAAGTCCTGCAATATTTTTCTAAAATTTGATAATCACTGGATATTATTATAAGCGTTTTATGAATTGATGTTTACATTTATTGATCAGGCTATTTGTTTTACCTATGTATCGAATTTCACTGTCGGAAGTTAGGTACTACATACTCGCTAGAAAGAAGTTCTTATCGTAAGTTTTATTCTAATAACGAGTTGTATACTAATTTGGCTGCCCTTAGATAGATAGAACAAGGTATGTGGGCGGACGAAGCCATAAGCATGTAGGCCTCTCAATCGGGCCCGTTATGCACCCACTACTGCTGGGAGATGGTTCAGTTTTGAAAGTAGCCTATCTCGCGAGCGAAAGAGGCCAGCCTTCTGACCGATACCACCCTCACATTCTCCGGGTTCAGTACGATGCTCCCGAGGTGTGCTTCCCGTATTGCTGCCACTACCGGGCATTCCGTGAGGATGTGAGTGGCTGACTCCTCATCCTCCAAGCACCACCTGCATTCGGTATCATCCGTGAAACCTAAAATGTTGAGGTGCCTGTTGAGGTGGCAGTGTCCCGTCAGGAGCCCTGTCACTAATCTGTTTTTCTTTCTGCTCAGTGTGAGCAGTCTTGGTCCTCCTGGTAGAAGGGCCTCCGATGCGGAGTTTCGATTGCCTCATGCCTGGTGTATCTTTCCATGTATCCTGGAATTTTACTTCCAGAATTTCCTTCATGGTTGAGACGCACCATGATCTTGAAACTCCTATGATAGGTTCTGGTCCCATCGCTGGGCTTTTCGCGCCTTGTCTGGCCAAATAATCAGCCCGTTCGTTTCCAGGTACTCCGGTATGACCAGGGACCCAAAGTAGCTGTACTTTATTGGCGGAAGATAGCCTTTGCAGATCATCGATGCATTCAGACACCAGCAACGAAGTGACTCTATATGATGTGAGAGCCTTGATCGCCGCTTTGCTGTCGGTGCATATCATGATTTGCTGGCCGCGGTAGCCTCTGTTGAGATTTTCTCTTACACAGGCGAGTATGGCAAACATTTCTGCCTGAAATACAGTAGCAAAAGTTCCTAGAGAGTAACAAAGTTCCGCTTTCGGAGACTGCCCGTATACCCCGGCGCTGGCTGACTTACCCATTCTGGAGCCATCTGTGTACCAAATGATCCCTTTGGTGGGAAGCAGGCGGTGCCCGATCCGCTTCCAGTCTTCCCTTTTGGGAATTACTGTCAGCGGCCTTTTACTGAATCGTATGACAGGTAACGAACTGTCACCCGGCATTTCAAGAAGGGGACAATCCCTTACCGTCTGATTTCATAATCGAGAATGTCCATACTTCTTAGGCGAACTACGGCTTTGCATGCCTCATGTTCGATAAGGAGGTATAAGGGGGGCAGTCCTACGAGCGTCTCCAGCGCCCTGGTAGGTGCCGTCCTCATTGCACTTGTTATCGCAAGGCAGGCAAGCCTTTGTACCCTATCTAATTGGGTTCTCGACTTGCCGGATGTTGCACCTTGCGATGGCTCCGTACGTAATCATTGGGCGTATGAGAGTTGTGTAGATCCAACATAGAATCTTGTGGCCGAGCCCCCACGTACTGCCAAATGCCCTTCTACATGCCCAGAAAGCCGCTGTGGCTTTCTGAACTTTATGATCAATATGCTTGTTCCAGTTTAGCTTGGAGTCAAGGATGACTCCAAGGTACTTGACTGAGCTTTTATATTGCAGGGATCTTCCAGTAAGTTGAACATCTGGGAGGTCCCTTGGTTTGCGTTTTCTGGAAAATGGAAACAACTGCCCTTATCTCAAGTACTTTTGATGTGACCCTCACTACATAATAGCGATGCGATAATGTCGTATTGGGATTTTTCATGTGATCCTCGAATCTCAGCATAAAATCTATCGTCACCCAAAAAAAAATGGGATTGTGGCATCTAGATCGCATCAAAAACTAATTATACTAGTCTTAGAATATATATAATTTGTTATTTTTTCAATGTCAAGGTATATATTTTTGTAAAAATTATAAATATTTTTGTCTAATATTGTGGTGCCATCGGTAAATAAGGTAAATTTTCTTCTGATGTCTATAATTCATTAACATGGAGAAGAAAAATATTGGGCTAAGCACCGATCCCTGTGGAATCCACAGTTAATGCTGGCTAGAGACATTGAAGCTGTCGTTTTAACGATTTGTTTTTGTTTTCAGGTAAGATTGCATCCATTCAAAAGCAGCTCCTTTTACGCCATAGTGAGATAGTTTCCGCATCAGTATTCCATAATTAACACAGTCGAAGGCTTTAGATAAATCGCAGAACACTGCTGCGACCATTCGTGTCCGTTCAAAGAGGTGTAAACTTCGTATAGGAATGGAAATATAGCATAGTGAGTATTTTTCTTGGTTGGAATGCGAAAGGAGTATTACTCATTTGATTATTCGCCTTTAAAAATTTAGTCAGACGCCTCTCCATAAGTATTTCAATAATTTTTGTTAGCGTGGGAATGAGAGAAATGAGAAGAAAGTTTGAAGGATCTTTCATATTACCAATACGGTGAAACTACAGTCGTTTTTAACATACATACATAACGTGCGGTTGCACGCGGAGTTGTAACGGGTAAATTTTTAAATATTTTCATTAATTCTTTTTTTTTAATTTTTTTTACGAAAATCCCAGGATTTCGGAGAAAACCCCCCAAAAGCAGAGCTTGTGCGAGCAAGGGAGATCCCGGACCTACAGTTTAAATAAAAGTGGAATCCGAACCACTTCAGCTCAGTGATACACGACCGGGGATCGAACCCGGACCGTCTGGGTGGAAGCCAAACGCTCTAACACCTCGACCACTTCGCTGTGTAATATTTCATAAGTTCCTGAGTTTTTTTTTAATTCTTCATAACTGATCGTATTATTTGTTGAGATGTGAACTTTTCAATGGTCTATGTGACTTGGTGGTGATACATTGATCGTTAAACCGTTAAAATTGAGAAAAACCGATCAAAATGTTTTCAATATTTTCAATGATTTTCAATACTTGTAGAAAAGAATAAAATTTTTCTAAATTATATTATTGAAATAATTTTGTAGTGCAATTATGTATTCCAATATTTAATTATGAATAATTAAATATTAACTACTTTTTGTTATAAAAATAATGAAGAAAGTCGAAATTAAATGAAAATATTGAGAAAATCATGATTCGGAAAAAAAATTTCTCAATTTTAAGGAGTTTAATGATCAATAAACCACCTAGTTACATAGACCAATTTAAAGCAGACATTTCAACAATCAAAATGGTTACTTATAGACCTTCGAAATACAAAAAATATAAATAACTCGAAAACTAGAAGTCTTTTCATTTGCGGAAAAATCATGCTAATTTGACACAATAAAAGACATACATACAGGGTGTTAATTAAGTACGTTGACAAACTTCGGGAGGTGATTCTTTGAAGGTTTTCAGGATGAAATGTTCATATAAACATATGTCCCAAACGGCTTGGTTTTCGAGATACAGGGTGATAAAAATACATTTTTTTCAAGATTTTTTAGAGTTAACTTCGACATTTTCCACAATAATCATTTCAAATTAGGCAAGTATAATCCATTCAATAGTACGCACGATACAAAATAATGCATTTCTCAAATAATTCACAGGGTCCTCCTTTTTTCAGAGTCAAGCTTTGTTCAACCCTTCAGAATTTTTTTTTTCGCCGCCACTGACATATTATGAGAAACAATTAATGAATGTTGTTTCATTTAACATCTTTTTGCTCTCCTGATGTTTTTCATTTACTTGTACGGTTCAGGAGTTACAATGAAAATATTAACGCAAACATTTTCCAGTAACGCATAACATAAAGAAATTTGAGAAGCAAATAGTCTAACAAACTTGAAGGGTGATTCTTTGAAAGGTTTCAAGATGAAAAGTTCATATAAACATGTCCCAAGCGGCTTGGTTTTCGAAGTACAGGGTGATCAAAATACATTTTTTAGGAGTTTTTGGAGTTTACTTCGAAATTTTCGACAATAATCGATCCAAATTAGTTCAAATTGGACAAGTACAATCCATTCAATAGTGCGCATGATATAAAATAAGTCATTTCTCGAAGTGTCATTGCCACTCTCCAAAGATTAGCGCGTGACGCAATACGTCAATTTGTTCTCATTACACAAATAGCTATTTTCTGCTCGTGTAGAGAAAATGTAATGTTATGGAGCTCCCATACATTTTTTACCATAACTCAGGTTGAATATGTATTGCACAAAGTTAATTATGGCAAAATAATTTTGGACATTTTCAATAGTGAATAACTTTAATATCAAATACTAGAGCAAAGTAACATAAATTCCCTAGGAATAAAATTAAGTTCAGAAAAGGACCATTATTGAAATTGATATGATATGATATGAGAGCAGCTGCTGGAAATGGCCACCGCCAACTTCAATGCATGCGTTTATGCGCCTAACCATAGACTGGCGGACACGCTCAAAAATACCAGGAGTGTTTCTTATAATTCCGCATGACTCCTGTATGCGATTCCTCAGGTCTTCTTCACTTTGAACTGGAGTTCGGTACACTAATGATTTAAGGTGCCCCCAGAGGAAAAAATCAAGTGGATTCATATCGGGTGACCTTGGTGGCCAAAGTTGTGGCCCACCACGCCCAATCCAGCGATCAGAATAATTCTCATCTAAATATTGGCGTGCAACCAATCTAAAGTGTACTGGAGCACCATCATGCATAAACCAAATTCCAATTCTTTCCCTCAGTGGGATCTCTTCTAGGAGTCCAGGTAAGATGAATTCAAGAAAATGTCGATAATGGTCACCATTGAGTCTATGAGGCAGAAAATGTGGCCCGATAAGGAAATTCCTTACAATTCCAACCCAAACATTCACAGAAAACGTCACTTGAAAATGGTTTTCAATCACGGCGTGTGGGTTTTCATCAGCCCACATATGATTGTTGTGAAAATTAATAATGGCTTTACGGGAAAAGCATGCCTCATCGGTGAATAACACTTGAGATAAAAACCATGGATTTTCCAACAATTTAGTTCGAATCCAAGTGCAAAAAGTTAATCTCTTTGGAAAATCCCTTGGCAGAAGAGCTTGAACACGCTGTATGTGATAGGGATAAAGTTGTTGCTCTTTTAAAATTTGCCATACCAATACATGGGTTACGTTAAACTGTGCCGCAATTTGTCTTGTACTGGTGTCTGGATGCTGCTCAATTTCGTTAAGTACAGCATCTTCTATCTGAATTGTTCTAACTCTCCTGGGTCTTCCTATGAGAACAGCAGACCTCTTGAAAGTACCCGTTTCACGAAGACGGGAGTGAATATTGATGAACATTTGTGTGCTGGGAATATGACGTTGTGGAAATATTTCTAGATACATTCGTCTGGCGGCACGAGCGTTACCATCAGCCATTCCATACATTTCTGAATTTGTATATTCAACCATTTTATCCAAAGGAATATTGAATGAATCTGCTTTATAGGTTGCACTAATGAAGAATTAACAATGAGACAGTTTCTCAACTTTCGATAACTGTCAAGTTGTTGATATTTAAATAAATGAATTAATATCAAAGCCCACTTTGCTATTTTTATGAATTCAAATTGATTACAAAATTTCTGCGTTATTGCAGAAGAAAAAACAAACCGAAATTTCTGATAAAATAATGTACTCCGTACGGAAACATAAATTTGTTTGATTTAGTTTTTCGGAGTTATGACCAGATATTCATAAATGAAAATCAAATGTGTAATGATCTGCGACTATTAGATAAACCCATTAACTATCTTCCATTACAGGATTACCTTTCGGAAGTTTTTTAAGTTGAAAAGGAAACGTTCAATTGAAAACTAAATAATATCTTTTTTTAAAATAACAAAAAATTTGTATGAGTTCTCTATCAAGACTGATGGGTAAAAACATTTTTAATCAAATATCCCAATGAAAATGCACATTTTTAGCATCAGAATCTTCAGGTTGAAAGTTAAGGTTTTCCCAATATCTGTCAGATCTAGTTTAATATCCAGCGTACCGCAGTGACGGGGATATAGTAGTTTTCTGTTAGATATCACAAAAAGAAATCACATCTTTACAATAACAAGCTTTTATTTAGCTTCACTTGTAACTAACTAACAAACAATTTAATAAAAGTTGAATTTGACCCACTTCTAATACTCCGATTAATTTGAAATTTGGCAGGTTTCCGTAATTCCGGTGACAATGCATTAAAAAAATGTTTGTTAAAAAACAAAATGGCGGCTCCAATATGGCGGACGAGTTTTGTGATTATGATCCGATTCTGTTCAAAATTGGTATGTGATGGTTTTTGGGTTGGAGATTTTCAGTTTCACATAAAAAATAAACTAAAATGTTAAAAATGAAAATTATAAAAAGAAAACATTTTAAAGTTTTTATACAATACACTGAAAAGGAAAAAATAATTAATTTCATTGTTTGATCTAGGTAATCTTGTACAGAAAGATTTTGATACTCACAGAATAACCTACAAAAAATGAAACAAATTATTTTTTCATTTTCAGTGCATTTGTATAAAAGCTTGTCTTTATATTTTTTATTGTATAATTTTTATTCATCGTAGATTTTTCTAATTCTGAAAAAATATTTCCATCAATTTACAATAATTGAAAATGTTTAATTTTCAAATTTTCTAATGTTATGCCACACTGGAAAATGTTTAAATTAATATTTTCATTATAGCCCCTGAACCGTACAAGTAAATGAAAAAATGCAAGATATCAAAAAGATGTTAAATGAAACAACATTGATTATTCCTTTCTCATAATATGTCAGTGGCGGCGGAAAAAAAAAATCTGAGGGTTGAACAAAGCTTGACTCTGAAAAAAGGAGGACCCTGTGAATTATTTAAGAAATGCATTATTTTGTATCGTGCGCCCTATTGAATGGATTGTACTTGCCTAATTTGAACTGATTATTGTCGAAAATGTCGAAGTAAACTCTAAAAAATCTTGAAAAAAATGTATTTTTTTCGCCCTGTATCTCGAAAACCAAGCCGTTTGGGACATATGTTTATATGAACTTTTCGTCCTGAAAACCTTCAAAGAATCACCTCCCGAAGTTTGTCAACGTACTTAATTAACACCCTGTATATCTAAAAATTTTCATCAGAACTAAATCAATTGTACTCAAGAAAAAAAAAATAATACTGACAATTCGGTTTTTTGCCGTTTTGACGGTTGATTTGGGATTATGCCAAAAAGTGTTAGGAAAGAACTTTTTAGATTTTTTCATTATCTACAACTTTTCAATCAAACATATTTCGCTAGGAGGTCACGTTTCGCCGCAAATCGCAAAAAAACGATTTCAACCCCAACTGCATCCCCAACTCACCAATTTGAGTGTTTTACTTTTTGAATATTTTTTTTCCTCAAATTTGGAACCTCAACAACAGACTCCACCTGGTCCTCGCATGTTACGTCTTTTCTACAACTATTGAAAATCATTGAAAACTATGATTCAGAGACACTTGTTGGTTTTTCTCAATTCTGAGTGGTTTACAGCCGTATGCACCGAAGTAGTTTAAACGAGATTAAAAATTGAGCTCGATCAACTCTAATTTTTTGTATGCACCGTATCGAAATACGCCTTAATTGCGATTAACTTTAATCCACTGTTTTTCGAGGTTTAAACTTAGCAAACGCACGTGTGACTGGTGGGGTGGTTGTTAACGTACCTTTGTATTCCTCAATAAAAAAGGAAAAATGAGGATAACGGATATATTACTGATGTTATTAATAATGGATTTCCTAGAAAATAATATGATCGGGCGGAATACTTCCATATGACATGGAAAATATGTTTTTCTTTTGGAAGTTCAAACTTCGAAAGGAGACAACTCTTCTGGTTCTTCAGCAAATTCAGAAGGAACTGCAGTGTTAACATCACCTCAGATATGAATGAAGGAATTTCTGCTCACCAAAATCTAGGAGAGTACGAATCGGAACACATGTTCGAGTAATTGGGAGATATACACATTATGTTGTATGGTATGAGCAATCGTAAGGAAGGCCAAAGGATTCTTTAAAATCGTAGAGAGAATTCATTCAATAATTATTTTGCTTGTTTGTAAATATTCCATAGTTCGATTATATATTTGGCTGAATTCTCGTGAAAGCTTTTGTAGTTACACAAAACCTTTCACTAGTGACACAAATGTGAAAAGTTGTTCTTCTTCATACTATCTACGAATCTGAAAGTCATATATTTGAACTTTTTAGGAAATGAAAGAGTGTTTAATGAATACACTTTGAAGAAATAACTGTATTCCACTCTACAATCAGAACTTCAAATCATTTATACATTTTCTTGATGTGATAAAGAAAAACAACGAAAAACTGGCAGATCTAATTTCAGAAATGTTGCCTGATTTTGCAGTTATATCTGATTTGGATTGGTAGAAGTTTCTTTAAAACATCCCTTTTTTGGTTTCACCTTTCATAATTTTTGGCATCGTTCCTCTTCCAGTCAAAAGTGTCTGCTACCTTTAATGGTAAAGGTGAGTTATCGGGCTTTTTCTCGAAACAAAAAGAAAAGTGAGTCATTTCAGACTTCCATCGTCTTATAATTTGTATAAATCACAACGTTTCCACTGCTTCTATCCGCAGTCGTCTTCCGGTGTTTTATGTCCTGAACACGAAACTCAAAGAAATTCGTGGGGTCTCTGATACTTTACGAGTTATGACTTTTTGAATCTTGAAAATCAACCGTATCCAAACACATTTTTTCAGTGAAAAATAACACAAAATATCTTCTTCTTTTTGCGACACTTTTTACATACCCAAATCAACTCATATTTCATAATTACAAGCACCAAAACTAAACGTTTTACAAACAAAATTAACCTTATACTCAACCTCACTTCTCATAGTGGTTCATTCTTGAAATAAGTTGATAGGGTTATGTATAGGTACTTTACAAGAAGGTTATTTTTTTTTTCGTGAAACTTTGTATTTTGGTGCTTGTAATTGTGAAATACGTGCTGATTAGGATCTCAAAAAAATGCCATCCAATAGAAGGAGAAATTTTGTGCGATTTTTTGCCGAAAAAATCGTCTTTGAAAATGGTCGATTTTCAAGATTCAAAAGGTCATAACTCGAAAAGTATTAAAGACCTCCACAAAATTCGGATTCGTATTCAGGAGATATAACTATGTAAGTAACAATACATTTTTGTTTCGTGAAAGAACCTGATAAACTTACATTTGAGCAATTTTTTTTCTCAACCCTTTTTTCTTATTTTCAAATAATATTTTGAGCGACTCTGCAGTACGATAGCATAGACCAGGACCACTTGCATTTTATTCGTTCTCGATATTTTTCCATGCATTTTTCTTATCATCCAGCGATGTTCGATTCGTTTTGTCATCTTCCATCTGATTCGTTGCATATTCCTCAATTTTTAAATTAACCAAACACTGTTTCTCCAATATGGATACATTTCGAACTATTTTTATACCTTCATACCATTCGTTCATTTTTGTTATCAGATTCTATAACTTTCAAAACTAGGTATCTTGAGTATGCGCGATTCTCTTGAGATGTCAAAGTTTGATTAAAAACGTCAAGTTGTGCATATTTTTGCAATGATGCCAAATTGTTGTTTGGATTAAGTAATCCGCACTTTTCATATATCGGAGAATATAACTTAACCCAAAACCACTTAATCCGGTTTAGTTGATCTGGATTAAACGCGAAAACGGTGCATATGGGCATTAACCATCAATAAACCACCAAGTTACACAGACCATTTGAAAGTAGACATTTCAGTAATCAAAATGATTTTTCAAAGACATTCTCAATACGAAAAATCACCAGAACAATTGTTCGTGGAAGATAAGGGTATTTTTTCGAAAAATATACATAACTCGAAATCCGGTAGTCTTCTGAATTGCGAAAAAATATAGTTCATTCGAGACCAAAAAAGATAGATTCATACAAATTTTCATGTTGACTAAATCATTCATTCGAGGAAAAAAAATTAAATGCTGAAAAATCAGTTTTTCACCATTTTGACGGTTAATTTGAGGTTATGTCAAAAAGTTTTCGATTACTTTATTATCACAACTCTCTCATCGAAAATTTTCTACTAATAGGTTACGTTCCGCCGCAAATTAAAAAAAAAACATTTTCAACCCCTTAACTGCATCCCCATTTTGAATGATTTCGTGTTTAAATTTATTTTCTTCAACATTTGAACCTCAACAACATTCACCACCTGATACTTTCCTGTTACTTTTTTCTATATTCTAAGCGTTTAGAATCCGCTTTGGCACCAGCCTATCGAATATTGAAAAATAGTCAATTTTGGGGTAAAGCGCGTCGAAATACAAAAGAATCCCTACTTTGGAGACTTTAAATTACCGAATTTGGAGAATTATAATGAAGTTCAGCTGAATTTGGTTATGTTTCTCAAATTTGGTCATCTGAAACTTGAAGTTTCACTTACTGAATTCTTGAATTTCAGCTAAATATGATTTTTTCTCGACTATTGGAAAAATGGTGTCTATTGACGGGACTATACAAGAACAGTAACAAAAACCAGTGCATCAAGATCACACAGACCTGAGAAAGATAACAACGGAAATGCATTCAGTTGAAAGGAGCAGAACTGAACTGAATTCCTAAACTTGCCGCAAATATTTTGCTTCATCACATTGAAAGGAAAGGGGTTAATTGAAGTTTTGTGTTAGAACTCAAGGCTGAATAACTAATTACCGCTATTGGATTTCCAATCACATACACAAGTCTGCTACCGAGTGATGGCGCGGAAGTGCACTTGCGAGTGGGTGGGAAATGGGAGAGGAGCGACCCAAAAACGGTGCATCAGTCGACCGGATGGCAAACGTTAAATCAGATTGCTATCGTTATAAATTCCCGAAAAGTTTGATATTGATTAAGGATCACAGAGGACGATGGAAAGAATCCAATTCACTGAATATAAGAATATGAGAGGTATTACTAACGTATTTTCCAAAGCTTTGCAAGCTTCAGTGAGTAAGGGATATAAGTAGTTGCACTAATGATTATGAGTAGGCCGCTACCACAGTCAGATGATTAGAACTTTATGGACTCCTTTTGTCAAATGTTCATTACTTCTCTTGATCTTCCTTCTTAAACATGACATGACATGAGCACTCCTAATCGATTGGTTACTCTGGTTGGAGTTTTAGAGTCTCAAAGATTTCCAATATCATCTTCTCATAGGACCCGCACTCGCCTCCTTCGTCTTCTTCGTATTCGCGGCAAGTGAGACTATCTCCTATGCCTAATAGTGATAGGTGTATTCCTAGTTTATGTTGCCCTGTAAGTATCTCTATGAGGAGGCGTAGTGCTAGGCGAATTCTGCTTGAGAGTCATGCCGTCCTTGAATTGCTCCAAAGTTGGTTCAGTTCTCCTTTCGTCCAATCGTCAAGGGCTGAAGAAGTTTGGCTTCTTGCACTGCCTAGTATAGGCTCATTTCAACAGAACAGCGTTACAGAAATGGTTTTAGCTAGTTCATGTCCAAGGACTCCATGACCATGACCATGAACTTCCTTCGTTTCAGCTAGTTTTTCGAAAGCTTCATCGCATTTCTTTACAAATACTGAGCTTGGTTTGGAATTACATATGGTTCTGAACGCTACCTGACTATCCGAACAGATATACATTTTTCGCTCGGGCCCTTCTTCCACCTATTGCCTGCTAGCTAAGATAAGAATACCGAACACTTCAGCTTGTAAAACTGTTGCGTACCTTCCCAAAGCGTTGCTTCCACATACACCTCTTCCTTCCAGGTAGATGGCATCCGAAGCCTGTTTGTCGGTCTGACGCAAACCATCCTCATAATGTATTGGTGACCCATGCAAAACTTCACTGGTTTTCCCTACCATAATGTTTTCTGCTTGAGTGCGAACTTCCCATTCCATCGAAGTATATCTTGGGCGCTTTCTACTCTGAAGGCTGCAATAGTTTCCTACTGCTTCGCCCATTTCGTGAATTCTAATGACCCATCATAGCTTCTTCGTTCACACGCATTCCCAAATGGGATGACAATGCCTTCTCGATCCAGACTGGAAGCGAGGGTAGCCTTAGCAGTACTTTGTTTGCAGTCGTTCTCATTGCAGCCGTCATAACAAAATAGGCCAACCTCTTGACCTCACTGAGCTTTCGACCTATTGTGCTGCTCTGTGCGCCTGTCCACCACAGGGCTGATCCATAATGAATCTTTGGTCTTACGACTGTCGTGTGCAGCCAGCGCATGATCTCTAGGTTGGTACCCCAATTGCTTCTCACAGTTCTCCTCAGTTGCCATAGGATTGCTACCAGCTTTTGAATGATCTCATCTATATGCGGCCTCCATAAGAGTGCCACACCCAAGTTTTTGTCCTGCTGGACTAGCTCCAGCTTTTGCCCAAGGATACATGGTCTGAAATCGTACTCTTCATTTTGTGAACAGTACCATCTCTGTTCACTGAGAGCCCTGCTTCACCGCACCATCTTCCAATTACTCTGCAGGCGGCTTGCCTGCATACGGTCGCAGATGACTACGATGAATCGTCTGCTGATCAGGGCAACTTCATCGTTTGCGGATGCCTGTGCTTCGAACCGTTGATCTGTGAGTTTACCCAGAAGTTCGTCTATGACTGAGCACCATGGATAAGGGAAGAGGCAGCCCCCCTCCACCAAGAATTTCAGTCTGATATCCCACTGGGATACCCCGATCTTTCTCCTCGAGCTTCGATACATCCTAGCTGATCATTGAGTGAAGCGTTTCTCTGGCCCTTAGTGCTGGCTCTACTGTTGCTCTATTTGCCTTGAAAAATACGCTTTCCACGTCGAAAAACACTCCTAATGTTACCTCTTTGAACCCTCATGTCGGTTCAATCATTTGCACCACAGTGTGAAAGACCGATTCAGTCGACCTTTCCCTTCTGTGGAAGAAGCAGACCCTTGGGGGCTGGTGGTAGGAAATGATGGAAGGCTGATGGGGATAAAGACTTCTCTCACTGTCTTCTAGACCTTTGAAACGTACGTCAGCGCTATACTGGACCGAAAAATCTATCACAAGATTGGGGTAAGAAGTTCCAGGACCCCCTGTAGCAATGCGGGAAAATTCCATCAAATACTGTTGCCTACTATGGGTTGAACTTGTTCACTGCCCCGGCTATGGCAGCGAGCGTAACGACCTTCTCTTCTAGTTGCTAGTCCCCTTGGGGGTGTTGCTGTGTTGGCAGAGCTCGGTGATCGTTTCGATCCCGCCCGGGAAGTGTGCCTCCAGCAGACTACTGAGCGAATCTTTGGAGGTAGTTTTTCATGTCCCGAGTGTTTTTTTTGAAGGTTGTTATGGAAACTTTTGTCTCGTTGCTCAGGATTACCATGAGTTTGACGGATTCCGTTAAAGAAGTGATTTCTTCACAGTAAGACATCCTGTTAGCTCTTTCACTTTTTCTTATTCACTTTTTCAATTATCTTTCCGTGGTTGTGTAGTTCTCCCATGCATCCTCGTTGTCCTTCCTTATGGTTTTGTTTTGGGCCTTTCTGGTCACTTTTCTCAGGCCCTTCAACGACTGGTTTCACCAGCAAACCCGACGCTTTGTGGCCATTCTTAAAGAACATGTCCCTTCAAATACCTTGGTCATTAATTTTTTTAATTTTCTACTTCCTGATCTAGTTGTTCCTTCAAGTAAATATCTGCCTGATCCCTTCTCATCCCTGAGAGACCTTCTAGGAAGGTGTCCCAATTAGTTGCTCTAGAATTTTGGCATTGTAGAACAACTTTTGATTCAGAGTTTCCTTCGAACCCTATCATTCGTTGACCTGACATCGATATGTCTTTCGATACCCTCCAGTTCGTTAAATGACCTAATATATCCCATTATATGTCAGCCACAATGAAGTGCGTCGGTATCAGTAGAGAGTCAGAATTGTCTCACAATAAATCCAATATAGCCAGGTGATTACCACCTTTTTTTTCATTTGTTTCGTCCTCAACTTTTTCGTTTTTTTTTTGACGAAAAACTACATTATGTGGTATTTCTATCATCACTCAATTTCCTTCACAACAGAATAATAAAAGCCAAAGTTGAATTAATACAGGAATCCATAATACAATCAATAAGAATATATTTCCCAAAAATCCCGCATTGTCTGCGCTGTTTTGAGTGGAACCATAATTATCTGCCAGAGACGCGATTATTCGAATGGCTCGGGGTACATAAATTCATTAATTCGATACAAAACTCATGAATTTCTGACAAATTGTTTTATTTCTCCCAAAACTCCCGAACAACTTCACGAGTTCGGAGGAATGAACTTCAGAATTCAATAAGCGATTCGAGTTGACGGCCGTATAATCCTTCATCACCTATTTGCATTCTATATTTTGGCTGGGCTTCGGGATCTAACAGGATGAGATTTATATTTTAAGTGAGCTGATACTTATTAATGATGAATGCAATTCAGTTGCTCGAAAATTATTTACTGTTCCAGCTGAATTTGTTCTTCATTCTCATATAATATGTGCTAATGCAGAAATATTAACAATGTTGTTAGATTGTGCGGTTTAATCTTGTGTTGATTCTTGCTATGGCAGATTTTAATAAACCCTTTTCAAAATCATAATTTTATCAAACCAGTTTTCTTTTAGAATAATATCAAGTGGAACCTAATGAAACTAGAAAATCCCACTCCCTGTATAGAAGAGCCATACCAAGAGAGAAAAAGAAGGCGGGGAAGAATTTCTGCAAAGAAGAAGAAGAAGCCGACGGATCATTAACCAAATCAGGGAAAGAATCTTTAGAGATACTCCATTATACTCAGTTTCCTGACTCTAGAAGAACAAATGACTCAGTCGTGACCCAAAGAGTAAAAGCAGTTGTGGCTGATGAAAACCAGGAAAAAAGCGGAAGAGGTCATCACGTACAGAAAGGAAGAATGGGCCATAGCATTCTTTAGTCCATTAAAATCAGCTGGGCCAGACAAAATTCAACCAGTACTACCACAGCAAAGAGCAGACCTACTGATTTCTCACCTGGTCAGGCTGTTCAGGGCGAGCCAGTACAGATACATTCCTTACACCAGGCGAAGGTCCGAAGTGGTCTTCATTCCAAGGCCGGGAAAACCATCCTACGCTCAGGCAAATTCAGACCAATCTGCCTCTCATCGTCCACGATCAAAACGACGAAAAAACCAGTTGATAGGAATATCCGAAGTAATGATTCAGCTAATCCAATTTTCTAGGAGTACCAACACGCCAATCAACCTGTAAAATCCTATCATATGGTGCTCCATAGCCTAGTCAGAAGGATTTAGAGTTATCTCTCTAATAAAGAAGGGGCGTTTGATAACACATCATATGCGTTAATCACATTAGCCCTCAGGAAAAGAATGATTGGTTCAGCCCTGAACCAGTGGATATCGGCCATGCTTGGGGGCCAACCTATTCGGGGATACAATGGAGCTGAAAGCTACGAGTCGATAACCTCCTTATAGACCTGAACCGAAGAGGAATGTATGCCAAGGGCTTCACTGACTATATTGTCTAATGTTAACTGCGAAGTATAAGGGGGTCTGTATTGATCTGATGAAATCAGTTAGCCCTCACAGACGTTCAGACGTGGTGTATAAGGAAGAACTCTGAGGTCAACCCTTGAAAAACCACGATTGTACCATCACCAGAAAGAAAAATCTAGAGACCAAGAGAGCACTTCGAATCTTTTTCAGGAGAGACGAAATATCTGGGGTTGAACCTAGATTCGAAACTTGGCTAGAAAAAACATCTGAAAAGAGTGCTAACAAGAGCAAGGACGTCACTGATGCTGGTCAGGCGCTCCTTTGGCAAAACTTAGGGAGTCGGGCCCAAAAATCCCTTTGGCTTTACATAGTGATAGTGAGACCCTTGATAACGGATGAGGCTGTGGTGGTCGAAGGTTAACCAAGTGTCAACCGAGGCATGGTTTACAAATACTGGCTATACCCGGGGTCACTGGTGCTATGTCCGGCAGATCTACGATTGGCTTGAAGGTGATACTGAACCTCACTTCTCTACATTAGCACATTGCAGCGAGATTAGGAGTCTCCATAAAAAAAGTCACAAAAATTGAATCTTGACCATTCCAGCTCTGTTTGCTTTTGAAACTGAGTGTATAATCCACAAATACAAAAGTTCATACTCTACTAAAACTCATGTTTACAAGTCCTGACAGGATGATAATATTCGACTGCCAATTCCAACGTAAATGCTAATTATTATTTTTTTATCTATGATGGTCTGAAAATGTAAAACTACTTGCCAGAACGCATAAAAAGTATTGAAGTTTATTGTGTTTCCAGAAGGGCTGTGAAAAATGTTCTAGTCGTACACTCTCTTCACTCTATTGAAGAGTTTTTATGTTCTTCATTTTTGATGTTATTTCTCTTGTTTGCTTTTGTATTTTGTATATTTTCTGTATTCTGTTTATTATTTATCAGATATAGATAATATTTATATATTTACATATTCACATGAAGACTGGTAGTCACATCAGTGTCTATGAGGTGGTGTTTTATTTTCTTTTGACTGCTTTGTTACAAAATTTAGAATTTTCATACAATAAAGCTATTTTTGACTTTGACTTTCGAAGTATTTGGGACAATGGAGGGGCAATAACCTAGGTCACTCCAGCATAATGTGGGTCATTAAAATCGACAATTCTGAGATGCCGTCGGACAAAATGACTCCAACTTACTCCTATGATGGAACATACAAGATTGGGCAGTCACATCAAAGGTAATACCAATGTTGTCGAGATGGAAAATCTGGTACAAGGATGGCTTCTAAGACAAGCAATGGAGTTATGGCTGGAATATACGGAAATAGACCAAGACAAGACATAAGTCTGAGCCTCGGTACTCAACCCTCAATATTCTAAAGATGTAATGGCTTTTTCCGTTTGCACGAGTAAGATTCTAATGAGGGGCTCTATTGGAGTACAGAACGAGGTGAAACTTGTCTGGGTAACAGGCCACAGTAGCATCCAGTGGAATGAGATCGCAGATGCTCTAGCAAAAGCAGAGGCAACATTAATTGTCATCAGACTGGATCCAGAATGTGGAATCCCAGGAGGAGACATTAAGCAGTTTACGGAGAAATTGGTTAAGAGACAGAAATAACACCTTTGGCAATACTCACAGAAAGATGATGATGATGGAGCAGATCGACCGGCTCTAAGGACATCCCCTCGAACAGACCTGGAACTCTCTCAGAAAGGTGGTAGGACTCCCAATACGACACTCCTTCCTTCAAAAACACCTGCACATACTGAGGATACACCAAGACTCCACACTATGCAGGTTCTGTGATGAGAAAGAAGGAACAGCCTCCCACATAATGTTCGAACGCCCCTGGCTCGGATGAGGATATATATCTTCAGACACTGTAGTGCAGAAGATATCATTTCTCAGGGAAATCTCGTGAGGAGTCTCCAGGAGTTCATCAGAAGATCCAGAGTATTCCCGAGATTGACATGACAGCGGGGAGCAGAAAGGTGATTCTACTCAGAACTGTGTACACTCCAGCCGATAGCCTGTCCCGCCGAGCAATAATATTGAAAAATAGGAACTATATCCATTTAGTTTTGTGAGACCTTAGGTGTAGGTACCTTCTGTAAGTAACTAATACTTGAGTTGTCATTCGACTACATGGTTGCAGTCAAATGTATTTCGTATTCAACATATATCCAGCAATAATTAACTGTATTCGCATATAATAATAAATAATATTATTATACTCAAAAGCAAAATAGACAAGACAGAAAAAAAATATGTATTACTCGGGAAAAAACGCACTACTGCCCTTCGCTTCGTATACGGCATTAAAAGTCATGCTTGTCAGAAATGCTTAATTTTCTCCCTTTCACAGACAAATAGATATGCATTCCAAACAGCTGTTTTTGTATCATTCATAATACAAAGTTGAACTTGTATTTTCGATGTATACCATAAAACAGATTCTCATACCTGATCAATTTAACCCGCCGCTGTCTAGATCTGTGGCCGGTTGTCTTTTTCAATAATATGTAAATGTTATATACAAAAGTGGGTACGCTGAAAGCAGAGCTCATATATTTTTGTGAAGAGGGCACTTTGTCGGGCATATGAAAAGAGTGGTCGGTATAAACTACCGAAAAGAAAAACTCTCCTGACCTGGTTTCAGCAGAAACTTTATCAGGTGAACTCAGATGTTTACAAACTACGTGAGTGATATTGGTGAATAAGCAAATACGATGAGTGTGTTTGTGGGAATCTGATGGAAACGATGAAAAATACTTTTCGGGGTAGTGGAACACGCGGAAATAAAGGAATCACCACGTAACACGCTTATAAAAAGAGTCCGGCTGCATATGTCAATATGCCAACATGAATTCATCAATAAAGGATCAACTATGTCTGATCTAGCTGTACTGAATCGCTTTTCATGTAAAAAATTTAACGTCGTGTGACTAAAGCGTTCGATAAGGTAGAACATTCTGGAATCCCTGCATGCAATTTAACATAAGATCGTATATCAATATACGATCTTACATTCCTTGAAACTTCAAAAGGTTTCTGTATCTGGATTCAGCAGTTCCACTTATCTTCCACTATTTTCTTCCTACTTGAAAAAAAAATATAGCAATTCATTGCATAGAATGGATGCAGGTCTATCTATCAGGTCACTATATCTGGTGTGCCTCAGGGTTCCAATCTTGGCCCGTTTTTATTTTCAACATCTTTAAATGACCTAAGTAATAAGATATGTTGTATTCGCTTATTTTTGATGACGACAATATCAATATCATCTGTAGAGGATTGCATTAAATTTATTTACAGTTTCGAATAGATTCTATTCACAAGGGCCTCGATATGGGGAGAAGGGTAATGGGGGTAATCACCTCCCCCCCCCAGAATAATCATAAAATAGTATTTTTAAATTAAATTTAATATTCCAGGTCTGATCTGTTCAAATTTGACCCACAGAATCTCTTAACAAACTCAGATTGTCGAGCTAATTCGATAGGAAAATCTAAAAAAATGTTAAATTACATTGTTCATTCATCAGAGATCATTATTTCACATTCTGAGTTCAAATGTAGACATTCCTGCCGACACCCGCCAGCTACGAGTATATACAGTGTGTCCCACTTACCATGCTCACCATGGGTATCTTTTTAATGGTGAGAGATACGAGGTCGGTTAAATGACACCAAATGTGGAGTTTATCAAGGCCAACTATAATGTGAAAAAATAATTTGATAAAATCTATTCGTTTATGTTTTATACGCAAAAAACAGATTTTGATAATTTTCATGTCTCGTCCGTAACTTCTTTATTTATGAATATATTTGAATAGGAATTTCACATTTTCATGGCAGTTTTTTAATGAGATCTCGAAAAAAATATGAAATTCATAGCAGCTCTTCTAGAATTTGAGATATCAGCACCAACTTTTATTTTTCAAATGTAGGTCACAGCTCACTATGACTTAGTTATGAATAACTTTTTTTCTCTTACAGACGATATGTCACAGTAATAGCTTTTTGTTGATAACAACGGAGTTATCGTCATTTATACAAGAACAAGAACTATTTTTAAGTCGCCATCCTGAATTTATAAATTTTAACAGAAAAATCATGATCTCCGACTTCAAAAACCCCCACATACCAATTTTGAATGGAATTGGACCATTATGACAAATCTCGTCCGCCATATTGGAGGAACCGCTATTTTTCATTTTTTATTTCAATAAAAATTCCATAGTGCATTGTCACCAGAATTATGAACATCTGCTGAATTTCAAGTTATTAGAATCGCCAGAAGTGGGTCAAAATTCACGTGCAAGTGACATGAAAATGATCAAAATCTGTTATTTGAGTATAAAACAAAATCGAATAGATTTTATCAAAATATTTTTTCACATCATAGTTGTCCTTGATAAACTCCACATTTGGTGTCATTTAACCGACCTGGTATCTCTCACCATTAAAAAGATACCCATGGTGAGCATGGTAAGTGGGACACACTGTATTGATATCTAATTAGCCTAGACCAGTTCCCTGCAATATTGCATCAGTCAGTGTAATGTTTGACGTCAAAAAAGTAAACCAGAATTACGCAATAAATTAAAAGAAAAAATATGTCCAATCGAAAAATCAAGTACCTGTATTTAAAAGGGTTAAGAGGCATGATACTACAAACGAATTAGATATGCTCACGCGCATCTTCCCTCGACGCCCCTCCTATCGATGACGTCAGTAAGTGACAAAAGATCAGCTGTATGTTGTATCATGGGTAACGGGTGTTTTCAAATTGTTTTTGCCTCATTTTGAACGAAAATGGTTATGTGCGCCGTTGTAAATTGTAATAATAATAACAATTTAAAGGTCAAAACCAAGTGCAGCTATTTTTCGCTTCCTAAAAATACGACTTAATGCGGAATATGGGTGCAAAGGTGTGGTCAGCGATTTAAATTCAATGTCACCAACGCCAGAATTTGCTCGGAGCATTTTCTAAAAGAGTTTGAAACATAGGCTGATGGATTTTTCTGCAAGGCGACCTAAATTGAAATCAGATGCTGTACCTTCCGTAAATTTATGCAGCAAGTATAATCTTATAACACTTGTTCTAATATTTCGACAAAGTTTATTGTCATCATCAGGGAATGAGTGTCCGTGCGGTGGTGTGCATAGATATTATAAAATATAAGTTAAAATTGCAATGTACATATTAAAACAATTAGTAAGAGTCTTTAAAGGTTGCCATCACCATTAATTAAACTTTTATAGTCGGAAACAACAATAATAAAATTCAAAAAACGTACAACATAGCTACCTGTATTTAAAGCTTAAAATACAACCTCCGGGACACTCTTTCTCAGATGATGACGATAAACTTAATCGAAATATTGGAACAAGTGTTATAAGAGCAGTATGCTTCCTGCATGCTGCGTACCCAACAAGTTTTCCTAGCTTTCTCTTAACTTGTCAGCAGAATTCACATTCGTAATGAACATTTACTTTGAGATTCCTGTGGGAAGTTCTTTCATCACAAAGTCTGCATTGTTGAACACATCTTCATATTTAATATAGTTGGAGGGTTTCTATGCACCTAGACTTGGAGATTTCATCTTCTGTGACATGGATACATCACTAATAAATGCTGTGCAGATAAAGCCATACTTTCCTTTCAACACCAAAATTATCCGCTGGGTCATTGTCTCCGACGGTGAATTTTACTGATTACCATTATCAGTCTCAGATGAATTATACAGAGCATCACTCAACCAAACTTCAATTACTCCTTTCAAAGTCTAAATACCAGCTGTAAAGGGGGCAGGTATATATATATATATATATATATATATATATATATATATATATATATATATATATATATATATATATATATATATATGTATATATATATATATATATATAAATATATATATATATATATATATAGGAAGTTATTCAATGACATCTACAGTCACTAGTTGAAACTTAATTTGACACGAACCAAGGAATCCAAAAGTAGAGGTTTGTCCACAAATTGACAGGCAGCCAACAATTCGTTGTTCTGACCAACCCAAGGTTCAATCAAGTTTCTAATACGTTATGAGGAACGCAAGCAGAATCTAAGTGAAAATAGAGTATATTTCGTTTTAACTCCGAGAGTTCTAACCTTTGACAGCTGTTTCGTGCTAACGCACTCATCAGAAAGGATTTATGGAGCTCTCGAAATCAAAACGAATCCACTCAAGAATTAATACCGTGAGGCAAGACAGAATATAACAGGAAGTTATTCAATGACATCTACAGTCACTAGTTGAAACTTAATTTGATACGAACCAAGGAATCCAAAAGTAGAGGTTTGTCCACAAATTGACAGGCAGCCAACAATTCGTTGTTCTGACCAACCCAAGGTTCAATCAAGTTTCTAATACGTTATGAGGAACGCAAGCAGAATCTAAGTGAAAATAGAGTATATTTCGTTTTAACTCCGAGAGTTCTAACCTTTGACAGCTGTTTCGTGCTAACGCACTCATCAGAAAGGATTTATTCATTCATTCATTGAATAACTTCCTGTTATATTCTGTCTTGCCTCACGGTATTAATTCTTGAGTGGATTCGTTTTGATTTCGAGAGCTCCATAAATCCTTTCTGATGAGTGCGTTAGCACGAAACAGCTGTCAAAGGTTAGAACTCTCGGAGTTAAAACGAAATATACTCTATTTTCACTTATATATATATATATATATATATATATATATATATATATATATATATATTTTCAGTAATGATACAAACCTAAGCCAGGAATAGTAACTTGTACCTACAATCCTGAACCACCTTCACAAACCTGAGCCATATATATGGTTCAGGTTTGTTTTTGCCCTCTAATTCAGATGGCTTCCTTTGAAAAACCGCCAAAATATGTTCAACAGTAGCCCGACATAAACCACGCCCAATTCTTCAATCAAATTCAGTTGATGAATCTGCTGAATAGCTGTAGAACACGTTTATTGATGGCTCAGGTCTGTATGGTTCTCAGGAATTTAGTTCGCCATTTTACCTACGAGGGCGCTCGGGAGCTGTGAATCATAGACGAGTATATACCTAAATACCACTCAATGCTGAGCCAGTTGATATTGCAACACTGTCCGTTATGTTGATACATGTGTTTCTGTTAGAAATAAGTTAAAATGTCTCACCGAAGTAGAAGAATCGCCCTGCTAGGCAAACAAATGTCAGAATGTGGTAAGTACCTAGATAATTCAATTATAGTACTCATTAAAAGCCCAGTGTTACATCTATCTGATTTCACCAATTATTCCACAATCTGAAACTCTAACCCCGTCATAATACCGCGCTCACAGCGTGAATCCCAGAATGACCGAGGTTTATCTTTGTAAGCTAGGGTTGAGTTGAAAAACAGCATTCTGCTGATACTCCGCTTTTCATATTTGCAGATTAGGTATTAAGGTAATTTCATATTATAATTTTATATATTTATTTATTTGTTATTATATATATTTTTTTATTTGTTCCTGCATCTGATGAATAAAGACGAGTTATTATTATTATTATTATTATTATTTATTATTATTATTCGTGATTTTATAAAAGGGTTTGAATATTTGTTGTTTCGAGAAATATGCATTCATTTAACCCACTTTTCTAATGATTTGAAATTCCATACGAGTAATAATTCGCGTGGTAGATACTGCATTTTGACAGCTTCATAATATTATGAAGAATTCAAGGTGGTTATAAGAATTTTGTGATATGAAGGTGTTATATTGCAATATTCTCCAAAACTGATATTGTTTTTACAAAAGAATTTAATGAATTCAGGCATCTACTGGATAGATGAATAAACAATAATCCGTTAATTAACAATTTTTTCTTACTCGAACATGATTAACAAATCTGAAATTTTTTGCTTTTTTGGAGCTATTTTTGAAAGGCCTCAGAAGAGATTCCCGTTGGAAAAATTGAAAAAAAAAAAATTAAAATTTTTACTTTGTTATCAACAATTCACTTAGGTTGAAAATTAAAAAGCTTCATTATTCATCGTCATTTTTTTTATATTACTATTGATCCGTTTTTTTATGAACAGAAGCCACCTGAAAGGGATTCTTAAAATTTTTTATTCCTTGTTGTTTAGAAAATTGTTACAAATAAATGCGTTGTTTATAGGATAACCTAATTTATTTTGGAAACATAATCTTTGATGCAAATCATGATTTAAAGAAAAATATTGCTTAAAAACGGATTTGATAATTAACATTTTTTTTCTACCACCTGTAATAATTATTAAGAAACCATTTTTTTATAATCATAATTTAACTTGTTCTTTGATAATAAAAAAAATTGTTTTTATTTCAATTTTTATTTATGTAACTATGAAACAAAACCAACCATGTTGTTAATTTTTGAGAAAAGTCATTTATTTATATTTTTTATCCATCACTCTCTCCTGATTTTTTATGTTTACAGTTTTTTTGGGAAATTTCTTCCAATTTTTTAATCTTTTTTTAAATTCAAATAATGTTTTGCCGACGGTTTTGTATGTGAAAAATTATGACGAAAAAGAAACATAAGCATAAAAATAAACATAAAATATCAGCCTACAAATAATTTCTTTGCTTGACCTGTGTGTATGTATCTATCCATTGACCTTTGAGGTGCGGGGTACGTGCCAAGAAGCTGGATGGCAAGGGGGAGCAAATCTACGCATGCCACTAACGGACATTTTTGACACGTATCAATAACCGATGACAATATACTATAATTTCATGGAATTTATTCTCTGCTCAACCCCCTACTTTTCGAAGGCTAGATTAAGATCGCGTAGAATTTCGGAAAAATATCCGATGGTTTCGATCGTGGAAAATTACTGAGAAAAATTACGTGTTGATCGGAAGTCCGCGCCAACCTACTCGAAAAAAAAATTCGAAAAATTTCGCAAAGAAAATTGAAAAAATCTGTAAATATTGTGAAAAATAACAGGCTGTCGAATAATTTCCGTAGCTTGACCTGTGTGTACGTGTCCAGTAAGGTGGGGAACATTCTGAGAAGAACGTGGATGGCAAGGGGTGCGTGCAAACATATGCATGCCGCATACCACTAACTGAAATTTTCTACACGTCTTAAGAAACAATAACAATATAATGATTTCATGGAATTTATCCCCGCCGCCTCTATACCTCTTCATAAATTAAATATTATTGTATTCGTTTCAGTTCAATAGTTTATAAATAAAAGCATCTTTGAAAAAATTATCAATAACAATCAATTCACAATCATTAAAATAAATTAAAAGATTGGCAACCCAATCTTTTGATTTATTTCAGCTCTAGAATAGCAATTCCACAATTTTTTTCAATTTAGGCCAATGCTGGGAAATCTCTCAAAAAAATCGATAATGCTTGAAACGCAATGAAACCGTCAAATTCAATACATTTTTTAATTTAAAATGAAATATACTTTTAAAATTATATTTATTATCATAGGACCGTATTTAACAAAATAAGTTGGTGATGGTTGACCGATAACGAAACTTCGGAAATTGAAATTGATGTTATCACAAGAATGTCATGAGGTGGTGTTAGTTTCTCATATTGTCCTAGCTCTGGTGATAATGCCAAAAATATTTATAAAAAATCAAAAATCTCACATTTTTCGAAATAATTTGATAATCCAAAAAAAATGTATTATATTTCTTACTGCCATATAAACGGCTCTTCTGTTACTCAACTTTTTTCCTATTTAACCAAGACTGTTTACCTTCATGTTGGACATATTGGACTGTATTTTATGCCCCTTATAGTACCCAATATAAATTAACTGACCATTTTCAAGAATTTTTGCCGGGGAGTATCAAATAAATGAAATAGTAAAATCGACGAATGTCAAAGTACCCTTCTCTCAAAATATTTCCACCAGGTGGAGAATATGAGGCAAACATCTGACAGAAAACAAATACATGGTGGTTCTTCGGGTAGTAAGGCCGACGTATATTGAGAGAAGATCCCGACGTTTCGCCAACACGAGTGGTTAGCATTTTCAAGAGAAAGTTTCTGGTTTTTTATGTCGCTGTCAAGTGCTTGACATTTGTTATACGTTGTCTCTATAAATTCCTGTGATTTGACGTTCTTACATCTGATTGGTCCATAGCGTCAGCTGACATCATAGAATCGTTCGTACCGTTATTTTGTGGATATGGGGCTAATTGAGAATTTTTGAGAACTGGGAGCCAAAACTTGTTCAATTGTAGTCCTTCTTCGGTTCTGTTGAAGTTGTTCTGGTGTTTCTGAATTTCAATTGCTTCCCGGAAGAGTCTTGGGTAATAGGCAGTCTTGTGTTCGATTCTTGTTTTAACGGAGCGTTTCGTGGTTCCGATATAAACGCTGCCACAGGAACATGGAATGCGATATACCCCAGTTTTTTTGAAGGTTTATAAACGGTTTTGATCTCATATTTCCGTAGAATACGGCCAATACGATCTGTGACTCTGGGAACATATGGTAAGAATGCTTTTCTTTTTTCGGTGTTGGTTTGACTACTACTTGGTTCACTGGATGGACAGTCATTTGATCTACTATTGGTTCTTCCGTCTCTGATTTCTCTTCTATTTTTCATACACCTCTCAATATCTCTTTCTTTGTACCCATTAGAAAGAAGAGCGTTTTTTAGATGTTTCAGTTCAGCTTCCAGGTATTCAGGTTCGCAAATTCTTCTAGCTCGATCAACTAATGTCTTGATTACACCTTGTTTTTGGCACGAATGATGGTTTGAGGTATTGTGGAGATATCGATCAGTGTGTGTTAGTTTTCTATATACCGGTAACCGGACAGAACAGAACATGAAAGAACAGAACAAGTTTCGAGGATCTTGCCTCGTCATCGAATAATCTGTTGTATAATTACAGTAAGCATTTGCAACTGGGTCTTCTTGGAAGAACGTTGAACAAATATCTGTCAGATATAATTCAATGTCCGTCGTGGTATTGCCAGGGAAGTAGTTGTTTTCTGTCAGATGTTTGTCTCATATTTTCCACCTGGTGGAAATATTTGGAGAGAAGGGTACTTCGACATTTGTCTGACAAACTGACAATTTATTTAATAAAAGCCATCCCATTGTTCAAATACAGGGTGAGAATATTCACACTTATAATTTTTTGTAATATTTCCTTCAGTTCCATAAAAGTAGTTGAAAAATACAAGTGATAAGATATGGAAAACGGATATTTTTCCAGTACTTATTTATGTTTTATCGATATCCTGTAGGTGTGCTGCCACAAAACCAAAATGATTCCAATAGAGATGAAGACAAAGAAAATATTTCCGGCCACTCTGAAATATTTGAGCCAATTTCAAACTGGGTATGGGAAGTTGATCCCGAAGTCTTGAGAGCTAGTGGTAATATTCATGTTCCAGAAGAAATACAACCCAGAAGGGATGAAATGGTACACAAAAGCCAGGAAACTCTTTCCCAATTCGCAGAAATCACAGGAAAAATTATAAAATCTTGAATAAGGAGGAACCTGAAATTCAAACAAAATCGACCGAAACAGAAAATATACAAGTAAATCTATCGAACGGAAGTGTCACAGAAAAACTAACACTGCAGACATTCCCAGATGAGAAACAAAATATTCCAAATAAAGATTCCAATATGGAGAAGTCATCAAAGCACAAAACAAATTCTGAAAATATTATTGTTATACAACGACCTCTTAGAAAGTTGTATTATCTACGGTTACCCCCCTACGGACCCCAACTTTTTTATTTGACGTTTTAGACCCATGGTTACTTTGGAGAAAATGATCATTGTCGAAAAAGTTACTTTTTCATCTTCTACTTCGTTTCTATAACTTAAAACAATCACCATAACTATTGTATTTGTACCATTCTGGTATATCTTTAACTTTCGAAGAATGCAATTTTTTAGGGAATCTTTATTCAACACAAAGTTATTAGATTTTTTAATTTGACCAAATTAAAATCTTATTTTTTCACAATAATTTTACTTTTCAGAAAATACGCGAAAGAATCATGTAGTTTTGATTCCAGATCCGTTTTCAGCGAAACAAAAATACGCAACAATTTCAAAAATCATTAAAATCGAATCTGGAGAGTATTTACCTAGATTTTCAGTCGTAGCGTCAGTGATATGATCAAGCAAATGAACAGTTCTAATCTACAATTACATGCCTGAAAGGATAAATCGTCTTCGAGAAATCTGGCATCGCTGCTCTGGCTCAGAATTTACCGCTCATTTACATGAAAATGTATATTTTGGTTCAAATTTGTTAGAAAGGTGTAAATGGCTTAGGATTGTACTCTCAATTATGATTATATTTAGTTCACTGATTTTTTTACGGGAGTACTTTTCAGAAATATATTTTTGGAATATGGTCATTTCAAGAGCCCAGAAACAGATATATTCCATTTTTTATTTGAATTTTTTTTCCAAAAGGGGTGGTTCAAGTTGGTATGAATTTCCGTATGGTTCAGTTTCGATAGAAAGATGTATATATATATATATATATATATATTGTTATATATTTTTTTTTATTTATTTAGATTTTGTTTTTAATGAAGAAATAAGTACAAATTTTTTTTCACAAATAATTTTCCTTTGATTTCAAATTTTGCCCAGCTCAATACTTACACCATTTTCTTTATACTTTTACCTTTTTCTCTCTTTTTCAGAAACTCGACTCACTCGTCGTAGATCATGCAGACTCTTTCTCAAGTTGGGTTCTTCGGAAGGGTTGCGATCAATATCACAATTTGAAAATTTTATTATGCTATCAAAGTAAATAAATTTCAATAATTCAAACTCAAATATGTTTTATTTTTATCAATTTAGCAAAACTCTCAAATTGAATATGAAATTTCAAATAAACTCTTATCTATTCCTGTTCTGCGATAAAAAAAACTTATTTGCTAAAACCCCCTTTAAAATGACCATAGAAATCACTTATCGAGCCTATGCTGGAAATGTAACAACTGCCAAACAAAGAATATGATATCCGAACGTACAAGGAATGAATTTCTATGATTATTTAAATTTTGAGGTTATACTACTGGTATATAATAAGCAATAAACAACTAAAATGATGCAATGTTTATGAATTATATACAATGGAACAGTTTATAGCTGGGAATTTTTGAAATTCACTGAGTTTTTTTGCACGTTAAAATGATTGTGAACGTTAAATTGTTTGTGAGTTTGCTATCGGGGATATTCAATATGATGGTGTCAGTGACCTTTTGAAGTAAGTGCTCATATTCTTCACCTTGGGTGATGGTTTGGAAAGGATATCTATAAATACCTTTGAAACATAACTTTTGAAGCTTCCACCAACTTATCAGCTTGGATTTGACCTGTTGTTCTTGCTGTAGTATGTAAGTTGTGCTTTCTTCAGCTGCTTTTCGTTCTGCTATCGCCTTTCTTTGGTTTTATTTGGTTTCATCATTCTATTTCGTTCATTTTAATCAAAAGCCAGTAAAATTTTATAAGTTTTCTGCTAATGTCAAAAAATCCGCTTCTTATCAATCAATTTTCCTTTTCCTAGCAACAGCAAACTACTTCCTCCCTTCAAAATTCACTTTTTGTCTGGCACCCACGATTTCACTAAACGAATTGTTATTACTATGCACTGGGATTAATCAACAATACTCACTTATAAATAACTTATATCTATACATATTTTTTTACCTTTTGTATTCATTTTCACTTAAAATTCTGCTAAACTTTATTTGCTGTCTTTTCAAGTTATTTTATTCTAAATCATAGTTTCAAATTGTATTTTGCATTATAATTTTGAAATTGTAATATTTGAACAAAAAATAATTTTAACAAACTTGGCTGGTAGTTGCATGTTTCATGGAGAACATGGAATGGTATCGGAAGCACCTAACTTGATTCGGAAACTCCATTTTCCTGCCTTTATGCTGCTTTTGAATGAAATATTTTATTGTTGCTGAGAATTTGGTTCAGTATAAAGTTAAGATAAAGCATTTAGCTGTTTTTTTTTTACTGGGATGTGATAATAATAATAATAGCAATTTATTTAATACTTGTTTTCATAACAATATATATATATATATATATATATATATATATATATATATATATATATATATTTACACATAAATGGCACATTTTGTCTATTCATAGTACTCAGTAAATGAGAAAACGGATTTACTTGCACAAAACTAACAAAAGCTAATGTGATCAGACGGTGCAATAAGGACCAAATTCGCATATTTGTCACTTAGTGACGTCATGCGCGGCAGTGTCTCAATTGCGTTCTTCTAGTGAGCATATCTCTATATTTTATAGTATCATGGTTAAGAGGTAAGCAGATTCACTAAGATATGCCCAATACCCTTGGTGATCAATGTCCTTCGTATGCGACCGTAAAAACTTCGACTGCAAGCTTCAAAAGAGGTAAATTATCCATTGAAGATGATGACCGATCGGGAATGCCAGTTTCTGTGTCAGTCCCCTATAATATCGATGCAGTTCATGACAGACCGTCGAAGCACTGAATATTCCATACGAACGCGTTCATCATGTAGTTCACGTCAATTTGGACATGAGAAAAATTGCTGCAAAATGGATCCCTAAATGTTTGAATGTTGACCAAAAGCGTGCAAAGGTAGTAGCATCGCGTTCGATCTGTGCTCGATTTGAAAACGATGTAGACTTCTTAAACCGAATTGTTACTATGGATGAGACTTGGGTACATTTCTACGATCCAGAAACAAAGCAACAATCGATGGAATGGCGACACTCCGGTTCTCCAAGTCCTAAGAAGTTTCGTGTCCAAAAATCTGCTGGAAAAGTTCTTGCTTCAGTTTTTTGGGATTGCCATGGAGTAATCATGATTGATTTTTCGGATAAGGGTAGAACAATAACTGGAAATTACTATTCGTCATTACTGACCACTCTACGGGAAAATATTAAAGAGAAAAGACGCGGAAAGCTATCCAAAGGTGTTTTGTTTTTGCAGGATAACGCCTCTGCACACAAATCTCATGTTGCCATGCAAAAAATTCGTGATTCAGGGTTTGAATTACTGGAACACCCCCCTTATTCACCAGATTTGGCTCCGTCCGACTAGCATCTCTTTCCTCAACTGAAAAAAAGTTTGAAAGGTCGTAAATTTTTTTCCAACGAGGAGGTAATAAAAGCTGTGGAGGTCTGGTTTGCAGAGCAACAAGAAACATTTTGTTTGAAAGGTCTAGAGACGTTGCAGGTTCGCTATAATAAATGTAACCAATTAAGAGGAGAATATGTTGAGTAATAAAATATTTTGACATTGAAATTTTGTTTGGTTCTATAGTTAAGAATTTTTCAATATCTCCTCGTATATATGATAATTGTTGAAGGATTTCTCAGCAAAACAACGTTTAGTTTATGGATTTTTGACAATACAACAGGAGAGATAAAGAGATTTTAGTCGAGCGTAGCGGTGTACATCTGAAAATCTGAAAATATCAATTATAGCTCATTATCTCTCACAGGAAGCAATTTTTTGAAAAATGTGTGGTTACCTTTTTTGTGGAGATTTTTACGCTCTACGAATTTGTTGACAAACATCATCTCGAAATTTTCAAGCTCATCCAAGTTATTGTTGGAATACCAAATTCCCGACTTTTCCAAGTAATTTTCCCCACTTTCCATAGGTGCTCGCGTGCAGAACATTTTTTCTCCTCAAATAACTCCTCAAAAACTGCTTGTGTGCCAAAAATCATTTCTACTGGATGTAGTGCCAGGTTAAACCCACTGGATATTGGACTATATCATCTATCGGATAATTCGGAAACAATTCCTCAATCTGTTGAAGGATTATCAATTATCATCAATTATTTTTTTAAATATTCTTCCTTTGTGGTTTTACTAACACTTAAATAATATTCCTCTATTCCATAATGACAAAATATTTATTATTGATCAGTAACATTACTGTCGAATACACAGCATGTACCATTGTCAGTGAAATTTGAAATTATTAGATCATTGCTGAAGCTGTACCGGGTGGTACTCTTCACTAGGTATTTCAGAATCATTATCCAATGGTCGCAGGGAAAGCAATAGATATTTTTTGTTTTGGAGACTTGACTGCGAAAATGACATATTATATGGGTTTTATCCATCCAGGATGTTCAAAATCCAGATAACACCGAGGCATCAACATTATTATATTATTTTATTGAAATGCATCCCCACTGTGAACCTACTGCCAGAACAGTATCCAAAAAATAGTGCATTCACGATTTTCTTAGTCAGTATCTACACAATTCCATATTTTTCTTTTATATCACAACATCTTATATCTAATATCCCTGGTCTCTCCAAATGATGCATACAAATTTATAAATTTTTCACAGTTAGGAAGAGGTCTTTCAAAATTATTTACCCAATTAAAAGCTTTTCATTCGGAATGGCGCATCCTCGACTACAAAACAGGACAGTTCTTCCAGCAGTTTCAGAAAATGCCTTTCAAAACTTCGGATAATGCATTTATGCAGCATACGATTCTTTCATAATATTCCTTATAAGCATTTCTCTTGACGTTGGAAATGTTTTCCTTTTTTTAATACACTGCTCTGACAGGTTTTCCTGGATGAACTCCTTTCCGCTTTAATCTAAGTTTTCCTTGACATTTTCATGCGACAAATCCTTTTGTAATTTGTTGTTTTTATGGCCCGTATCGAATAGAATTTGTTCTGAAAACATTTGATATGAACATTCATCAAACGGTTCATGTTTTTGTTTATCGAAAGGTTTATGATTATGCTTTATTTCAGATCATGTTCTTTTTTGAACAAAACAGAATATCGGCAAAGATTTCACGAGAGGCAGCACCATCACGATCTACAATCGCAGCCCTATCATTGGCCCAATTTTCTTATAGTTTCGGTAAGAAAATTCCAAACCAGAATATTATTGAAAAAATACTAGGATAATGAGGGTTTTTATGGTTTTGAAATTTAAATATACTTTGTATGTTAATTCAAAAGCAATATCAGGTGGAATAACATTTATACATGAGTAACTAAATGCTTAAGGGAATTTTTTTATCAGACCCCGAACAGACCACGTTAACTATTGGGATGACCAGACATTTTTTAAACGTTTTCGATTATCTAAACCAACCGTAACTTTATTATTAGAAGAAATCGTTGAAGAAATCAGGAATCCTACAGAAAGGTGAAGGTCCAGAGCTAACTGCTTCTTGTTAAATATTTACATTATGCTGTTTATGCCCAATTACAGATTTTATTACGTGTAATAGGTATATTTGTATGCAAATACTATTGAGTTAATTTTTTGAATGAATACATTATTATTGACATAAAGATATTTAGCAACTGGTAATTTTTATATAACAGTTGGAGATCAAATCAACTGCTGGAAGAATTATCAATGAAGTTGTTACTGCTATTTGTCGCCTCAGAGAACGTTACATCAGATATCCAGAAACTGAAGTAGAGAAGCAAAGCATTAAAATGGACTTTTATGGAATGTCGCGCTTTCCCAAGGTGTTAGGAGTTATAGATTGCACACATATTAGAATTCAGTCCCCAGGTGGAGAAAGAGCTGATATATTTAGGAGTAGAAAAGGATGTTTTTCTATAAATTGTCAAGCAATATGTGATGCTAATTATATGATAAGGGACTTATTTTGTCGTTGGCCAGGAAGTGCACATGATACACATATTTTTGAAAATTCAAATATTAAGATGCGTTTCCATAACAATGAAATGGCTGATGGAATATTGTTAGGGGACAGTGGATATCCTTCAAAGCGCTATTTAATGACCACAATAGCTAAACCGGAAGAAGAAGCTGCAAACCTATACAATGAAAGCCTTGTTCGGACCCGATGTATAATAGAGCGAACCTTTGGCATTTGGAAGAGAAGATTTCCTATATTGTCTCTGGGAATCAGAACAAATTTAAATTTGATCCAATAAACCATTCTCGCATGTGGAATATTACAAAATTTATTCTGCCAGCAACACGAACAGATATTTGAGGAAGATAATAATTAACAGGATTTAGATATGATAGTAAATGATGATGTGCATCTTCAATCAACACGCTCTTGAATGGATCTATGATGATTTTGTACTCATTATAGTATTTTTCTTGTGAAAGTTACCAGTTACATTCCAAATAGTTTTGATGGTTGCTTCTTTAAACTCTGTTTCGTCGCTTTTCTTCATATCTACGGCCCAATCTTTAAGTATAAGCGACAACTTTTCAACAGTACACATTTCGTTTGAGTCATATTTTCTCACGGCACAAAACTCTGTGAACATTTTCAACGTGTACTTTTTACTCAATGTAGTATTGTTTGGCGATTTTTCACTTATGATTATATCTATCGACTCATTTTGGATATTTCCATATCTACTCAAAATGACTGACATTTAGAAAATGTAATTGATTAAACGTCAAACTGTCATTACCATATGGTGACTCGATTTTTCAACAGTGACAATTTACCGGGGCACTTATCAGTTGAATATTTGTCTGATTGTCTACTACTGGTCACTTGGTCATAAGTACGTAGATATGGTAGGTTCAAATAACATGAAAAATTTTTTCGTAGGTAATACCACAAGTGTATCGGTGATTATCGAAATAGCAATTCCTTTGAATTTGAGAATCATATTATGTTGTTTGGCAACATAATTTGATTCGAAACCGAGAAGGAATTAACGATAATCGCCGATAACACGAGTTGTATTTGTTAAGATTATTTCATGAATAAAATCGAGACCATTTTTATTTATTTACTATTCAATTTAACTAGGAACATTAATCCTGCATTTAATTCTGAAATTATGCAACTAACAAAATATTTACTTGATATTTCAAACATCCCTCTATTTCAGTTACCAATGACAGAGCGCGTCATTCGTAGTTTCGTCATTGCACGTCTAGTCTACTGCTTCTCGCTCGAGGTTATGTTTTGATAACATTTTGATTTAGTGATTTGATTAATCAACGAGTATGCAAAATTTGTCGAAAATTGTGAAGTTGATATGAATTAATAGTGAGTGCTTATTTAGTTTTGGTCAAAGTTTGGTGTTGTCATTATAGCAGGTGGTAAGTTTGTGTTTTGATAATAACCAATCAGGAACCGAACTACAAAATCGAAAACACATCATATACATATCCAGTAGCCAATCAAGAGCCGAACTACAATATCTAAAACATGATGTTTTCATTTATCAACACAAAAATTTCAACCAATCATAACACGCTATTTTAGCATAAGTGAAATAATCAGTGTAAGTTCACACTCCTTACCACAAGGAGGAGAGAAAAAAATTTCCGGAAATTTCATAAGAAAAATACAGGCCTTTAATTGGTCGAAAATGTTAGGTCCGGAATTTTCTATAATATTCAGTAGAATTTTGTACTCGTAACTTGGCGCAAGCGTAGGGTTGAAAAAACAATTCAGTCTGCCTTTGGAATATCACAGGCTTGGATGTCTGCCTCATCGATTTTCTTGGTTTCTATAAGGAATCTAAAGAGACAGACATGTGTGCATTATATAATACACCAATTCTTTCACATTTTTGAAGCGCTGTCAATAGACAACGCAGAGGCGACATGCTGGCATACTATTTTTCCATGATTCTTCTCATTGTCTTTAATCGAATATTTCAGGTCTGCCAAATTTGCACTTTATATACAGTTTTTCAAATCAAAAAAATAACTTAAAGAATTAAATACTACAATAGTCAGAGCCCTGAATGTCTGTCTGTTGGATTTTCTCTGTTTACAGGATGATTGTGACCATCAGCTCCAGAAACAGACATGTGCTCATAACGCTTGAAACGCAGCGCCACCATGGTGGTAGACGCGATCCTTGAGTTTCTATTAGAAGAAACTCTAACTGATGCAAAATGATCATGAATTTTAAGGCATTATGTTAATTAAAGATTCGCACAATTTCCAAATTCTCATGATTCGAACATCTCGAATGAACATCAAGATGATTCAAAAGTTCTTCATTATTTGAAGGAAATATTTTCAAATCAATTGTTGCTTTTGCTATTGTGATTTCCGTCAACCGGCTGCACCCGTACTCGCAACCCACACAATTATTCGAGAGACTTGTGCGAGAGACTTGCGTGAGCTACGGTAGACGTAACCCTTACCTTTTGACAAGCGATTCCATGGATGGCTTGGTTTCTTCTTTTGAAGTGATTTGAAATGAAAATTGGAAGGAGTTACTTGAAATGAAAACTAATACGTCCATTGACCCAATAATATTGACCCATTGAACATGTTCAAAGAAATAAGTGCTATTCGTCCTGACTCCTATGAAAATGTGTTGTGGAAATCACAAAAGCCGTCTCACTGGCAAGTTGAGGGGTATCTTGGAAGTGACAATTTTATGTAATAGACTCGCTTAATGGAATATTGGCCTTTTCTGCATATTCAACCACCCAATCTCACTCAGTTTGAGTGAAATATGTTGACTCCTTTCCTGCGTTGACCTTCAATGAGTAGTTTTGAGACGTAGTTATGAGAGAAGATAGATCTTCAGTAATTCTTTCAGTAGCAGCATCAATGTCGTCAGGCAGAAAGGATAGATGAAGTTGCATATCGTCCGCGTAAAAATTCATGTTACAATGGTTTACCTAATTTTCAAAGTAGCGAGTGTACAACGCAAACAGGAGAGGCACTGAAATATATCCCTCTGGGACACCACTAGATTCTACCAGTCAGTATCATGAAGATACATTCTGAAAAAAGAAATTGTTTCATCGCAAAGAAATGTATTGGTATAAAGGACGACACACACATCTTGTGGGAAAAAGTCTTTTGGTGAACATGGCTAGATCTTTGATATGTTGTAGCTAGAGCCATCCTGAGTAAAAGTCTTCATTGGCCCAACTCGATTGTATGACCAGATTCGGCGCTAGAGGGCGCCAAATCATTAATTTTGTAATTTTTTGAGAATCTCAGCTGAATAAAAAAAATAGCAATGAGGAATACTTTTCAATAATAGAGAAAGAAAAATCGTCAGTGTTTTTCTAAATGGCATAGTCAAAAACATACTTCAGTGAATGAATTCGCCTACGAGGTTGTGGCTTGATTGAGTTTGCCGTCTCAGAGAGTGACGGGACTTGCTCGAAATAAGGCGAGTTGATGGGAGGATTATTTCATGAGTGTAATTTCACTTTGATTCTCATATCTACATGGAAAACTATATACTGTTGAACTAGCAATCATAATATGAATCCCCATGTAATTGATGAAGACCCTTTCTTTTTTAAAGAATTTGTAAAATAAAAATGATAATGGTATTTGTAGAATAGATTTATCGTATGTAAATACTCAATTGCTCGTACAATGGCAAATAATATATTTTTATTCTCTGACAAGTATATGACAGTTTCTAACAACATCTAAAAAATAATTATTTTTTATCAAAGCTGACACTACTATCTCTTCATCTTCCCCTTCACTTCCTTGAAGCCATAAAACAACCATCAAACTTCCTAGGGAGCTTTACAATCCTTCCAGATCTAGTAGAACTCGATGCATATGAATTCAACTCCTCTTCTGGATCAGCTACATCCAACAATGTTTCATTCTCCTCAATTTCAGCATGTTCCTCCGCTTCAGTAATATCATCTGGGAAAAACTTCGTATCACCATAAGCTCTCCAAGTAACCTTGGTATTTGGTGACTCTTTCAATTGACTCGAATTCCTTCTAACAACTCCTCCACTATCCATCTTCACCATTAAAGATCGAGGGGAATTATGAGCATCTAGGACTTCTCCTGGCAACCACACATTCTTGTTCCTCACGACAACTCTATTTCCCGATACTAAATTTTCTGATGTAGATGCCACTCTCGCACTTCTGTCATAACTTATCTTTAGCGAGTTTTGGCGAAGCAATTTCTTGTCTCTGATATCAACAACTTGTGGTTTTAGATGTTGACTTGTTACTGGCAAACACGATCGCAATTGTCTGCTCATTAAAATTTGATCTGGGCTTGCGGGCAATGCAGTGAGGGGAGTATTATGATGTTCTAGGAGACCCATTTCAAATGGAGTTCCAGATTCCTGACTTTTGATCATGATAGTTTTTGCTATTCCTACTGCCTTTTCTGCCATCCCGTTAGATTGTGGATATAATGGACTAGAGGTGGTCACTGTTACATCCCAGCTTTCACAGAAATTTTTGAATTCATATGAACCAAATGGCATGTTATCCGCAACAATGAATGATGGTATTCTATGTGAACTGAACAATGGCTTGATAGCTTCAATCACGCAAGCAGCAGAGGTATTACTAATTTTAATAACATCAATCCACGTTGAAAGGTAATCAACTACTACTAAAAACATTTTTCCTCCAAAGTAAAAAATGTCCATAGCAAGTTTTTAATAAGGTAAACTAGGTATACTGTGTGGTAATAAAGGTTCTTTGACTTTTTTATTGGAATATTTCTCACATATTTTACAGCAATTAACAAAATCTTCAATCTGTTCATACATTTTAGGCCAGTAAAATAATTGCCTAGCCCTAGCTATACTTTTATTCAGACCAAAATGCCCACTATGGATTTTCTCTACCATTTGTTTCCTCAAATTATTAGGAACTATGAGTTTTTCATTTAGAAAAACTAACCCATTCGATACATGAATATCATTTTTCATGTTGAAGTATACTTTCAATTCTTTGGGAATTGACGATTTATATTTGGGCCAACCCTCATAATAAAATTTTACAAGATTTTGAAGAACACTATCCTTCCCAGTTTCTTCAATAAATTGCCTCTTCCTTTCATCACTCATTTGCAAATATCTATCATTCGAAACTATACTATGAATATTCTCCAATAACATTCTTTCACTTCCATCCATGAACGTATTCTCATTTTCACAACTCCTGGACAGTAAGTCCGAAATATACATATATTTTCCTGGTATATGTTTAACATTCATGTCATATTTAATCAGTTTTAGGGCCATTCTTTGTAATCGGTTGGAACCTATTCTTGAAATATTTTTCTTCAAAAGGGAAACCAATGGCAAATGATCAGTTTTTACATTGAATTTTTTGCCATAAATATACAAATGAAACTTTTGAGTAGCAAATATCAAAGCAAGTAATTCTTTTTCCACTTGGGCATATCTTTGTTCAACATCTGAAAGAGACCTTGAAGCATAAGCCACCGGCCTTCCTTCTTGAAGAAGACAACAGCCTAAAGCATCCTTCGACGCGACACATTCAACAGTTGTTTCTTTTGTTGAGTCATAGTTAGCAAGAACAGGTAAACTGGATATGATTTGCTTCAATTTCTCAAAGATTTGTTTTTGTTCTGGTCCCCAATACCAAACGCAACCTTTTTTCAACAATTCCCTCAATGGACCTGTGATTTCAGCAAAATTAGGGATGAATGATCTAAGATAATTCATAGCACCCATAATTTTTTGTAAATCCTTGACATTCAGAGGGTCTTTTAAATTTTTAATAGCATCCACACGAATATTATCAACTGACATTCCATTTTTATTGAAAATGAAACCAAGATATTCAACCTCCTTGGATTTATATTGAATTTTCATAGGATTGAACTTCAAATTCATCAATCTTGCTTTATCCAACACACTCTGAAGAGCTATATCATGTTCTTTTTCAGATTCTCCTGTGATGAGCAAATCATCAAAGTAAACAATAACATTCGGAATATTACCAAAAACAGAAGAACTTATCTTATGAAATTCTTCTGGAGCATTTGAGACTCCAAATGAAAGCCTCAAGAATCTGTAGACTCCAAAAGGTGTTGAAATAGAGCAATGTCGAGATGACTCATCATCCAGCTTAATATTGTAAAACCCATCTTTCAGATCAAGAACACTGAAAACAGATTTGCCACATAACAATGAACTAACCCTAGAAACTGTTGGCAATATAATTGGCTCCCGAATAATAGCCTTATTGAGATCAGTGGGATCCAGACAAAGTCTAAGAGTACCATCTGTTTTCTCAACTATAACTAAATTACTTACCCATGTCACTTGTTCACTATTTACTTTTTTAATAACCCCTGTTGATTCTAACATATCTAATTTTTCTTTGAGTCTATCTCTGACTACAATAGGAACACGTCTCGGAGGTCTGATGGTTGCTGACATTTCTTCATTTATATTAATATGACAGATATAACCTTTCAATAAACCCAAACCAGAAAATAAATCTTTATTTTGACATATCAAGTCTTCTTTTGTAATGATTGAATGAACCCTTTTGATCAAACCCAACCTGATACACCCAGTTAAGCCCAAAATCGATTTACGATAACACTTCTCTGAATCTACTACAACAAATGGTAAAACAATTTTTTCTGCATTTCTTTTAAACCAACAATATAACCAAACTACTCCCAAAGGTACTATTTTTTCACCACCATACACTTCTAAAATGATATGTGTTCTGTTCAAATTTTGACCACCAATCATGTTGAAAACATCATATGAAATAATATTTACATCTGACCCTGTATCCAATTTACATTTTACCCCCGTATTATTGATATAAATAGTATCAATCCACTCCTTATTACTCAAATTCATGTCAACCACATCAACGAACAATACGTTCTCTTGACTATAACCATTTTCATCGTTACAATTATCATTAATTTCAGGACAAGTTGAATTACTTACCAAAGAATTCGATGTATATTCAGATAGATTACTATCGTAGTTTTGGCCACTTACCATTCTCACTTCCTTGAGAGAACACCGCGAAGAAAATGATTTTTTCCATTGCATCTCAAACACGTTTTTCCAAAAGCTGGACAATTTCCATATTCATGCACTCTTCCACATCTTCTACAAGAAAACCCATTAGATTTTGATCTGAAATTTGAATTTTCATTGCTGACACTTTGTATCTTAATCCCAGAGGAACCTTTATTACCTTCCCGTCTTACATTTGCAAAACTATGTTTGACAACATTCTTACCTTCAACGCTATTTACTTCATTATTACTATGATACTGAATTGATCGGACTTGCTCTTTACTTACCTCTGCAGCTTTTATGAATTCAACTACCTTAACCAAAGTTACATCACTTTCTCTTAGAATCCTTTCTTGTAAACTTGCATCTTCCATGTTGAGAACAATATGATCTCGAATAAGATGATCTTCCTGTTGTTCAAATTCACAACCTGCAGCCAATGTCTTTAGTTGCGTGAAATGATTTTCAAAAGGCTGTCCTGTTTGTCTCCTGCACTTAAAGAATCTATGCCTCTCGAAAAGAACATTTTTCCTTACTTGACAATACTTTTCAAATTGCTTCACAACCTCATCAAAATTTGTGCGGTCATCTTCATTCTTGAATTTAAAAGTGTTATACACCTCCAAGGCTTCTTCTCCCACTAGGTTCAGTAGAATTGCTGTCTCAACTTCGTTCCCTTTGTTATTCTTTTCAGTCGCAAGCAAGTAATTCCGAAGACGTTGATAGAATTTTTTCCAGTTATCTTCTAAATTTCCCGATAATTTTAATTCACCTGGGAGTTTGAAATCCATATTATATTGGTTCGTTCTGAATACCTGACACCATGTAGAATAGATTTATCGTATGTAAATACTCAATTGCTCGTACAATGGCAAATAATATATTTTTATTCTCTGACAAGTATATGACAGTTTCTAACAACATCTAAAAAATAATAATTTTTTATCAAAGCTGACACTACTATCTCTTCAGTATTGATATTCATCTATTTCTTTGAACAGTGTCTTGTCATACTATGTAATGCAACACCCTCTGTGAAATATAATTTCTTCTTCGAATGGAGGGACTTACGAGCTACAAATTAGATTCAATGTGTTTATTTCTAAAAAAAAATCGATTAGGAATTCAAGCAAAAAAATTCGCAAAAGAGCAGTATTGGAATTTTTGACACCCTGTATCTCGAAAACTGGCTATAGGATCGATCTGTGAACTGGACAACGTAATGAGGATGGCAGGATCAAAAAATTTTTATCAGAAATGAGGATAAATGTGCCTACTTCCAAATAATTTGATCATTTTTTTATTTCAGAAGGTATGGTCAAAATATCTGTAGGATAGTTAAGCCCGTAGCCTACGATCAAATAGATTGATTTTACTGCCTTGAAATGAAGTTAATTGAATTGGTTTGTTTCACTATGAGCCATAAGCTTTAGATTTGGGTAAAACTAATAGTCTGCAATACAATTTTTGCACTTACCAAATCAACATGACTTTCGCCTACGCAGTTCATTAGCTACTAATATCAAGAATTTTCGTGGAATTGACAATTTCGGAACGTAGGACTGGGAACACCTACCATTCAATTTGTAGAACAATATGACCATTTAATTATACAAATATTAACCAAGCAACGGTGAAAAAATCCGCTGGTTATTAATGATTTCGTAGGACCACGTCATTGGTACATGTTGGGAGTGGGGCAAAGAGACTAAACTAACAGGAGGGTTTAATTAGCTCTAGCCAATCAGAATCTTGTAGCGTCATAGTGACGTACTTGGACATGAGTACAGAGTTGAACTCGAACCAAGCAACAAAACTGCCAGCAGTAACTCTCATATACCAAGAGCTAGTCCGTCACTGTCTATAGAGAAACGCGGCCATGACATGTCCAACTACGTCACATTTCGTCACAAATGTTATTTCATTTCTTTCTATTGGTGCCCCCATTGTCTTATGGGGATTAGACTCTCTTGTTAAGTATCGTTTAGTCTCCTTGGGAGTGGGGGACTCTTCAGTCCTACCATCCATTTTGTAGGACAAAAGTGTTTTTGAGTACTTTATCGAATTATCTCGAGGTTCGACTAAAAAACTAACTGTCATTAATGACTCTTTTGCATTCACCAATTCGACATCATTGACGCCTTCGCATTTTATCAGCTACCACTTTCGAGAATTTTCATAGAGGAAAAAGTTGGGCGTCTCAATAGAAGATAACTACTCACGAAGATTCAGCCTGTCATTACTAATTTTTTTTTACCATGGAATTGACAATTTCGGAGCGTAGGACTGGGAACACCTACCATTCAATTTGTAGGACAATATGACAATTCAATTATACAAATATTAACCAAGCAACGGTAAAAGAATCCGATGGTTATTAATGAATGACGTCATTGGTACATATTTGGAGTGGGGGACTCTTCAGTCCTACCATCCATTTTGTAGGACAAAAGTTTTTTCATGTACTTTATCGAATTAACTCGAGGTTCGACTGAAAAACTAACAGTTATTAAGGAATTTTTTGCACTCACCAAATCGACATGATTGACGCTTGTGCATTTTATTATCTACCACTATCGAGAATTTTCGTAGAGGAAAAAGTTGTGCGTCCCGGCAAAATGATGCTACTCAGGAAGATTCAGTCTGTTATTAATCATTTTTGAAAATAGGCGTGGGATTCCGTTCTAATATAGATCGAAATTGGGAAAAAATTCAAAAATATTCAGATGGTTGCGAAGAGAATTGAATTATCTTTTCATTGATGTGACACTTGAGCCCTGCCATTTAAAATTTTTTAGTTAGGCAATCACCATTTTTTTCATTTCAATGAGTAGTGTCGGTGAAACCCTCCAGACGGTTTTTTTTTCATGTTTGTAAGTAGAACTGTTCAAAAGTTAGGAGGGAGGGGGACTAAAAAAAGCCGCACTGTATAATATATATGGGCCCTTCCTTATTTCAAACACTCTGTATTCATAGCTTCATTATATTTTGGTCGATCAACAAACCTTTCTGATTGATTCTCAATGATGAACTCAATCAACTTATAACCTCGTAGGCGAATTCATTCACTGAAGAATTGAGTATAATCTTGACAACCCTGTAGAAAACAGTGGCATTTTTGTATTCTGTATTATTGAAAAAAATTCTCGTGAATTTTAGGAATGCTCAGTTGCATACAAAATTGAATATAAATGAGATATTGATATTTTTTATTCAGCTGAATTTCTCCAAAAATCACAAAATTCATCATTCAACGCCCTCTAGCGCCGAATCTAGTCATACTATAAAATTCAGTCAAAGAAGACTTTCACTCAGAATCGCTCCAGCTACAACATATCAGAAATCCAGCCATTTTCACCACAAAACTTTTTCCCATAAAATGTGTGCGTGGTCCTTTCTGTTTATTCAACAGTAAAGAATATTCCAGAGTATCGAAGGCCTTCGAGAAGTCTAATAGTATCAACGGTGTAGCTATTTTTTTCATCAATACGTCTCAAAATTCGTTGCTTTCAGCATTTGTTTTATCATTTTCTTATCAATCACCAGTGATTGAATATATTATTAATGTATCACTACGTCGCCTTCCTCAATGAAATGGATGCTCAAATTCAACTCAGTGAACACCCTTCTTTATAAGGAGAACCGTTTACCGAATAATCATTCAGAATAATTCCTAAAGGCTTGTTCTCTACAATCAGATCTACAAGTCCTCCGAAAAAGGGACCATCATAATCCAATAAACTCCCCTTCATGTGTTTGTGAAGCAATTTTAATTAAAACCTGTCAAAGAAGATAATTTAAACCCACAGTCGAGACCGAAAATTTATTCCGACGAATGGCACTTTTCAATTAGGTAGTATCCATTCCTACCGAAATGAACCGATGTCGTCTGTATCTCACGAAAGGATCATGGAAAAATAAAGTGTTTCTGGGGGAAGTAGGGTAAGTTTAAAGGATGTGGCATTTATACATTTCATTGTGAGCTTTTTCGTGGCCCAATGTCGAAATACTCAAAAGGATATATTTTTGTGAATCATTCCGAAATAATTTTATAAATAGCTAGAATTATAATTCAAGTATGATGTGAGTAATTGATTTCCACGAGTAGGAAATATTGAGTGTAGCAGTTCCTACAAGTGAAAAAATAGTAGGGATGGTATGGAAAAATTCACGTCACTCTTGAACGATGTATGCATGGTATCCCAGAAAAAAGGGGACAAATTATGATAGTAGAATCCTCACTTTATTTCAAGGCCAAATGTTCCCATAAACATTCACCCTAAGATGAGTATTAACTGAGTTACAGGATGTTTTCCAGTAACTCCATATTAGATCAACTTTTCTCAATGAAATTTGGTATATCACTTGCATTCAGTTCCAAATTTCAATGCGACTCAAGAGTTTGTAACTCCAAACAGGGATGGATGCCCCTAATCACCCTTTCCCAACTTTCACGCCACTGGATTGAAATCGATTTCTTCTTCTTTTCTCTTTTACGTAATTCTAAATGAGAATAATGTTTATTTATAATAATTGGTAAATACGTCAAATACATGTATAAAATCGATATAAAGGTGAAACTATGGATATTTTAAAAAATAAATGAAATATGAAAAAACAATCGAAGACATCAACCTAATTGAAAAACTCTCTTGAAGTGTAGCAATTTTTCTCAAAAATGACATTTTCTACCTTTCTCCTGAATATATGAACGTTTTTCACCATTTTTATTAGATTTGATATTAGACAGTGCGATATACAAAGGGCAGCAACTGGTCCCCCATTCTAGTGTTATATACAATTGTCATGTGATGCTCTATTTTTCCTGTACAAAGCTCTGATTCTATATGCAAAAGAACAAGGTTCCAGAATATACATTCCAATGGGAGTTAAAATTACCCAATTTCGCAATGATCCTTACAGCATATTTATTACTTGATAATACTTTAGAGTATCAGTTACCTAATGTAATAGTGTAAAAGCTGAATGAAATCGGAATGGAACTGAAAAGTACTTGAATGAATGCTCCAGCGTTTACTATAAAACACCTGCTTAACCAACATCAACATCTGTACCCTATAAATACATAGGATCTAGTAACGCTCGTGGTGTATACAAGATTTTATTTTTCACGAAAAAATTATTTTAAACGACGTTGTTTACTTCATAAATTTTTTCTCATATTTACTGCGTTCTGGTCGGCACCTGAACACAAGTGAGCTTCTATGCAATTGTCATGGAAACATTAAAGAGGTTGCTAAGGGTTGTTTATTTGATAGAATGACGCTGCATTGTTGTAAGAATTAAAAAGCTTGTTAGTGGAGGAAACTCAAAAAGTTGTGTTCATAATAATTATGGAGATCCTACAGAATGTGACGCTCAAAGCTAAAAAGCGTTAGGAAATTTACTACCTGTGAAATCCAAATACTTATACGAGAAGGAGTATGACCATTTTTTTAAATGGAAAGAAGAAAACAGAGTGAATACCGTAAATGAAACTGTCCTAATGGCATACTTCCAGGAACTGGTGAGTTTATCTCTTGAAAAATATCAATATTTTTTATTTTTTATACATTATTTTAGTCTGAAAAATATAGTGCAAATAGTCTACGGACCAAATACTTACAGCTGAAATCAACATTGATTGTTATAAAAACATTAATATATCAGCATTCAATAAACTGATGGCCCTCCTGAAAGTTAAATCAAAAGGACACATTCCTAAAATTCAAAGGTGTTGGAAGGTGGACAAGTATTACTTTTCATAAGAAAAGCTCCAGATGATACTTTTCTGCTACACAGTTGTACTGGTAATGGGCGTATTTGGAGGCTTAGGACGTGATGAAATGGTCAAGATGACAATTGATGACATTGAAGACAGAGGAGCCGTTTTACCAATCAAGGTACCAGAAACCAAGACCTGCACTTCAAAAAGTTTCACCATTGTTGAAGAAAGCGAAATAGGAGCTTCGAACTAAGTTAAAAAGTACATTGCACTACGACCAAAAGTATGTAAACAACGTAGGTTTTTAACCTACAGAAATAATGAAGTGTTTCTGCTATCATGTCAAAATACCGAAAGGTTACACCGGACGTTGTCTACGCCAAACGTCGACAACGCTTCTTGTTCAAGGTGGTGCTTTCTTTGAAACACTAAAATTACATGGAAAATGGAAGAGTAGTACGGTAGCGGAGAGCTATATTGAAGAAAGTATCTCCTTGAAGAACAAAATTGCTAAAATGATAGCCCATTCCGTTTCCGAAACATAAAATGTTAACGTTCCGAACGAAACCAAATGCTCATTGAGGAGTCCAGCATCGGTCAACTCACAGAACTTCAAACTTGGTACTAATTTTTCAGGAACATTTGAAAGTTGTAATTTCTATTTGAGAGGAAATAATTAGTCACTTTTTTATGTACAGTTATGAATCAAACTTTTCTGAGTAATTAATTTATTGAACTACAGAAAAAAACATTTAGCAGGCGTTATGATTCATTTGATTCAATGATAAACGAATCATTTCTAATTTGAATTTTGAGCGATAAAGGTGAATTGTGAAAGATGGTACTTGTAAAGATTAGTTTGGTGGATATTTTCGAATATATTGGCGATAGAAATCGGCCGATGGTGGAAGGTGAACAGGTATTCAAAGCGGGACATGTTATTCTGTGTCAAGTAAAAAATGTGGAGAAACTCGAGATATTTGGGCTGGTTCTACAAACTTCTGCTTTAACATCGAAGCCTCATGAATTCAATTTATGCTTGACTAATCCAACGAACAAGTGGACATGTGTTTGTTCTTGCAAATCTGGACAATCTGGTTTTTGTAAGCATGTGGTTGCAGTGCTTATTTATATTAACAGGTGAGCTAATATTGATATTTCATTATTATTTATCCTACCTACTTATTTATCGTTTTGTCAGTTTGTGTTATACTTCACCTCACAGAAAATTAGTATTTTGCTAACCAACCATTTGTTTAGGCATGAAGAACTAGAAGAATTCAGCTGTACTGCTTACACCCAAGCATGGGGTAAAGAAAAAGCAGGAATAAAGGAAATATATGAAGCAGAGCCTACAACTAGTTTTCGTCATCAAAGTCTAGGATTGGAGAAAATGTCGTATTTTCCTACAAAACAAATCAATCTACAGATGAGAAGAATTTTGAACGCTTCGTAAATAGTAAGTCTGATGCAATTTCAAACTTTCATGAATAATACTTCATGTTATTCATTTCCAGGTAACAAATCATCTGCCATACATACATTCATTCAAAGAAGCAGGAACAGCAACACTATAAATGATGATATCAAGCAGAGGTAATGTAATTGGTTGTTTTTGTCCTGTTATGAAGATACTTTATATCAATTTTGTATGTTTCAGAAAGCTAAATACAATTGACACCAGAGCTGTAATACAAAAAATATTAGACCAAGCTTCCCATTCTGTTCTGGAAACTATGGAAATGCCAGATTTTTCTCAAAATGACTATTGTAAAGACATTATGAAGAATTTCAGGAGAGACGATCTTCTGGATGCTGCAGAGATTAAACAATCGATGCCGGAATGGCAGAATCTCAGAAGATTACGTATTACAGGTCAGTTGACAAGTTACTCTGAAACATCACTCAGTTCCTTCAACGATATCAAATATTTGAATGATTTGATTGTTTTAGGGTCTAGAATATATTCCATATTCACTTATGCCAAAGCAGACTGGTCAAAAAAGCAGAAAATTATTTTTGGCCTAAAAGTTTAAGTAATAAATTTCCTGAATATGGGAAAAAATTTGAAGGGCATGCATGCAATGCATATAAAAAACAATATGCAATGTATGAGGTGCATAATGTGGGAATTGCTATCAGCAGACGTTATCCTTGGTTCGGATATTCTCCAGACGGAATTATTTTTCAGAATGGACAGCCCATCAAACTTCTGGAAATAAAATGCCCTTTTTCTGGTTAGTATATTTGACTAATAATAGTTTCTTGAAATCATTATGACACATACCTTTTTATCCTAAACTCATTATTTTAGGTAAGGAAAACAATGCCCAAACAATACTGAAAGGATGTAATTATTTGGAAAGGAAGGAAGAAATGTGGTTTTTAAAAAGGAAACATAGCTATTATGGACAGGTACAATTTGGGATGGCATTATTGAATTTGAAAATAACGGATTTCATTATTTATTCCTCTGCATCCGACTCTTTCTGCAATATCAATGTTGATTTCGACGAAGAGTTTGCCAAACATTCAATATTGAGTGTAAATGAGATATATTTCAAGAGTATGATTCATTTTTATTGTATCAATAAAAACAAATTTGAAAAATGAATAAAGAGTATCATTTTCCAGATGACTGTTTAAAAATACAAATAATTTTCTGGTTGACTCGGTCTTTACTTGATGAAGATCCATAGTAACTGTATAAAATACACAGAAAATTATTCGATCTCCACAGACTTTATTCAAATATCACGACATGTTTCGCTAACACAGTAGCTTCTTCAAGTGAATATTCAGTTGAAGAAGATACTGTGTTAGTGAATCATGTTGTGATATTTCAATAAAGTTTTGGAAATCTAATCGTTTTCTGTGTATTTTATACAAATAATTACTTAATCATTAATTTTATTTATTTTCAATAATGTTTGAATAAAATAAAATTATGTAATAATTATATTATTTATTTATTTATTGTAGAGTTAAAATTCATTTGGATAAGTACTTCAATATGAAAAATATATACCTTAACCCATAAGGGAAATCACAATGCTAGGAACAGAATTAGTAAAAATTATATAATTTATGGAAAAAATATATTTCTGATTAAAAAATAAAAAAAAGGGAAATAGAACAAATATTTTATTGAATCAAGTAAATTTACATTCTGTAATAAGGATTCATCCTCTACTTATACACATGCTATTTCAAATATACATGTATATTATGTATAATATCACAGGAATATAACTAGGTACGATCACAATAGAATTTTACATTTGAAAAATTAATTATATAATTAATGTATATGAGATGTCCATACAAAAATATATAAAAGGATAAAGAGTGTTTTCGTTCTAATTTCGAGAGCTCATTCATCTGCCGACAGCTGTTTCGTCGTTTCCGACTCGTCAGGACAGCTTTATGGAGGCTCCCGAAATCAAAACGAATGCACTCAGAGTTAATACCCTTCGGCAAAACATAATATAAAGAGAAGTAATTTGTGACATCTACAGTCACTAGTTGAAACTTAATTTAAAACGAAACATGGAATTCAAAGATAGATAATTCATCTACTACATTGACAAGCCGACAAACAATTCGCTGTACTGACCAACCCAAGATTCAATCAAGTTTTATATCATCATGAATTCATTCGAAGTCAATCGTGGTAATAGACTATCTTAAATAATTATACACATTTTTTTGGTAAATTTTTTAATAAAAAGGCTGTCAAGTTTCTGTGGTCTCAGATTCTACAATGTTTATGTTGTCAGTGACAACTTCATCAATGCAGTTTTCGAATTTGATTCCTGCCAGTATTGGTGGTGATAAATTGACTAAGGCACACACAACATTCATAACATCATTTATATGGGGAATAATAAACCATTCAATTTGATCATTGAGAATGTTGAATAATTTTATTCTTTGTATAGCTCGTTCTACATGGACTCTAGCACGAGCTATATCAGCAGTTTGTTCAGCCTCCTCTTTGGAAAATTGCCCATTTTTTTCAAAAATGGTGGTCTTATTAATTTCAAGTAATTCTCAGCACATTCATTTTCTATCATGAACCCTTTATCCACCATAATTGCATCATGGGGATTACATTTACTGATGATATTTTCTTTCAAAAAAATTGCCTTGTCAGTTGCTCTACCTCCAAAAGCACTGCTGACAAAGGAAATAGTTCCTGCAGGTGTTATTCCTATTAAAAATTTCAAAGTATGTGTGCCCTTATAGTGAGAATATGTTCTAATTCTACATTTCAAACATTTACATTTTTGAACTCTTACCTCCGTACAATCAAGAACAACACGTGTACTTTTATACTTCTCAAAGCACTTTGGCATATTAGCTATAACTGCTTCTTTGGTTGGCCAATACACAACTGGTTTCAATGCCAATGATAATAAGTGCAAGACTGTATAAAAATACTTTGTGCAACTGGTTGGTGAAAAATCAAACATAACAGCTAAACAGGCGAAGGAAATATTCAATTTTAGTTTTATCAAGACAAGAACAACTTTCTTCCTTATGTCAGTGATGCACTGTCCGTTGTTTTCCTTGATAACTTCATTGATACAAATTACACATGTGTCTAGAACATCATTACCAACACCAGTAAAGGAAATACATTTTTTTTCTGTGTCCAAGAGGTTTTCAAAAGGTATAACAATATTGGACTGTGTCCCCTTGTCTGCATATTCAACATTATTGAGTGGTTCTTGGTAATGAAGTAGGGTTGATCCTTCAGCTTCTGTTATTGAACTCACTGTATTTTCTATGAAAACTTCGTTAACATTTTCACTGGTAAAAGTTTCATCATCACTGTCGTGAAGGAGTTCTTCACTTTCACCTTCTTTGTCGTCAGATTTATTTTTGTTACTGAAAATATATTTATTAATATAGATTGAAGACAGGTATTCACATTTTGTACTCACAATATTTTTCGCTTAGATCGATCAATCACAGGTTTAACATTTTGGTGCAATGTAATTGGTAAGTTTTTTGATGGTATTGCATCTGGTCTCAAAAAATGGACTTTTGCATTTGGATTCCATTTCCCTTGAAATAAACGTAGCGTTAATATTATAACCAATATTGAACATCAAGATGTTTTCTTAAAATGAGTGAAAATTACCAATTTACAGTATGAGATCTTTGGAAATTACCTTTATAATCTGTTTCTACGAAGTGTCTGCTACAAACAGAAATGTATTTGGAAACAGGTTTTCCAATTTTCAAAACGTTCTGCCACACTTTGCACAATTTTGGATCTTTTGGAAAGCTGTGTATTGATACATTTGTATCTTTATACTGATTACACTGCGGCACAGAGCAATACCTCTTGCACTTGCTGCTCATTATTCGAATTTTAAGAAGTATTTTAACACACCAAACTTCAGCAAACAGTTTTAGAAACCAAGAAAACCGTAATTATTTACTACTCAAATAACACGTATCCTAATGGCGACTTGGTTTGTTTTCCCCATTCCAAAAGTGCACATTTTTGACAGTAGGGGTCGCACCCTTCGCGTATTTTCGCGAATTTAGATCATTCTTCTTCTTCTTTTTTATATAACATATTTAGAGATCATTATTTGTTCGAATCATTACTTAATAACATTTTTCAATCATTTTTTTGTACAAAAAGATTTATTAGAGACAAAGGACCCCGCACTATCCTTATGGAAAATTGCTCTTTGTTAAATTCCCTGAATGTTTGGTATGTTGTTTGTTATTTTGAATTCGTCGGAAAAAGTGTACATGGACATACAAAAATCGGCTAACTAGTTTTCGAGATACAGGGTATCCAAGATGAAAAGTGAATCTTTCTGCTCAGAATTGTTAACAATTCTGAGAATTGACCAAAAGCCTATTTATTCTGGGAAAGCCATGCCTCAATGATGGTACAATGTCACCTTCATCTCGTTTTCTTTACACTGTTTCGTTTTGTGCTCTACAACAGGGTGATCAAAGAAAAATATTATTAGAATAATTTTAAACCAACCAGTGTGAGTTCTTTGATGGGATTTAAAGATTCAATTTAGCCTGAAGGAACTCCCTCAATCTCGGTTGGAATTGACCGACATGATTTTTTTCATATAGGGTGATTCGAAAATGAGGGTACGTCAACCTACCGTTTTTTAGTTTGGATATGGAAGAGTATGTCATATATAAATCAAACATCTTTCAGAGTTCAGAACATCGCATAGTTATTTCATGTATACAGGGTGATTAAAAAGAAACGGTCCAAGTTTCTTGGAAAAATGCTGTTTTTTTTCAATGAATACCAGTACTTCGAAAAAGAATAGGATGATTTTCATGAATTTTTGATATAATGTGCGGTTTGAAGAGAACAAGATTTTGTCATCAAAATCAGCATAGGTCTCCAGACGCGTTTGTCGGCTATATACCTTTGAATGTAAGGATTATATTGATACCCCATACACTCTCGGAGTCCAAAATGGGCTAATTTCGGTCAATTCTTCTTGTTGAAGAATATTTGGAGTGGATGGGTGCGGTACCTATTCCAATCATGCAATACCTTATACATATGGTGAATGAAATGATTTTCGTTTGAAAGCCCTGTTTCCGAAGAAACTATAGAAAATTGAAATATTTCAGAAGCAATTATCCTCTCAAAGTTAGGACTAATTCTTCATCATTTGAGAGCTGATTCAATTCACCGGAGTGATGGACACCTGCTGAATTCAAGTCCATTGGACAACTAGAAGTGGGTTAACCGATCGCCAGATTTATCGCTGACAAACTGACAAACAAAAATTGAAGAAATAAAATCTTGGGGTATCAATAAAATCCTTATATTCAAAACTTTATAGCCGACAAACGTGTCTGGAGACCTATGCTGATATTGATGACAATATCTTGATCTCCTCCAACCATACATTCTATCAAAAATTTATGAAAATCAACCGATTCTTTTTCGAAATAAGGAAATTAATTGAAAAAAACAGCATTTCTAAGAAACCTGGGCCATTTCTATTTATTCACCCTGTATACATGATATAACTATGCGACGCTCTCAACTTTGAAGGATTTTGGATCTTCATATGACATTCTCTTCCCTTTCAAAACTAAAAACCGGGTGGTTTACGTACCCCTATCCAAAACCAAAACAAAAAAAAAATGTATGTCAGTCACCTTCGACCGAAATTGAGAAAGGTCATTCAGGCTAAATTGAATCTTTCTTTAAAGTGAAAATCTACAACAAACCGAAAATTCAGGAAATTTAACCGAATTTCCATAAGGATAGTGCGGGGTCCTTCGAATTGCAACAACTAAATTAATTTTGAGATAATAATTGTTCAAAACGTTGATTACAATTTTCACTAAGTGTACAGGATATAATGGACCTTTCCTCGAGATATGAGAAAACACTGGGATGAGAAAGTATATACGCTAATATCGCACTCGGGAATTTTTATTTATTTTTTCTGACCGCTAGTTTCTCTATAATCAGAAGAAAAGTGATTCGTGACGTCGCGTTCATCAAAACTAGACTTGGGAACGCTGTTAAAGTTGTGAACCAAGGAATCTCAAATTTTCATTCAAATGTAATGTGTCGTATGACAGTTGTCATTTGGTTCGTCTGTTTCACGGAGCAAACCAATAAGAATCGTTTGTCTCTGTTTAAATCGTTTGCTTACATTGAAATTGGACAAAAGAAGAGCAGTTCCATCAACTATATAATATGCTGCACACGAACAGGCCCTACGTCATTTCTTATTTGAGGTTAATGCGGTTTTCAAAGTTTGGAAGTTTTTGTTATTTGTTTTCTACATTTTTTTTTGTTCCTGTATCTGTATCCCTGCAATAAAGTGACCATGTCGAAAAAGTCCTTTGTAGCCGGTTGTCTGAGCACCAATAAAAATTCTAACAATTTTTTATGCACCTAAAGATGAAGCGCGTCGTAAAATGTGTTTCGAAGTAGTGAATAAACCATGTGTAAAAAGCGGAAATATAAATTATTGTGAAGAACATTTCCAAGTAAGTTCAAAGAAAGATTTAAAATTTTAGTCATTGCAAAATATACCTTGAACTATAAAAAAAATTTAGGTACTCCCGGTGAACATTCAACTTTACAATTATAAGTCATATAATGGTTTTCATCAGATGTCTCATGCGTTATGTTGAATGAACTTAACCAATGCGTACTTCAAAAATCGGTCATACTCATGACTATATGATATACCAAAATTAAACCATTTCACGTCAAACGTTCGCTTTAACACATTTCAATTATGTTGCATTTTTGATCAAATTGAACGATCAATACTGCACAATCACGAATGTATCATTTGAATGATGATAACTTTGAAGATGGCATATAAACATATTTTTTATGTACTTTTTCAAATATTGTCTCTTCAATAATTTGCAGACATCAAGATAGATATGAAAATATCTAACGTTTTTAAATATAATGGTATATACATCTTCGTCAATATAATCAATAGTAAGACCCAATAACTACGTTTTATTGCATATTTTGCCAGACGTAATTTATGTGTCCCCAAAAAAATATATACTTATTGATTGAAATAATCAATAAAAATTATTATATCATTAGTACATATCTTGAGTGACGATAATTTTGAAAACCGAAAATAGATGTATTATTTGTATGTGTTTCCAAGAATCGTCTCTCCATAGTTTTCCTGGCATCAGGAAAAATATGAATATTTTACATATTTTCTAATATAGTAATGAAAATATTATATTGTATTCGATCCATTCAACGACCGAATTACTATGTATTTTTGCATGGTGATAATAATTCTGAACATCGAATGTAAACATATTATTTATATACGTTACCAAACTTTGCTCTCGAAAGTTATCCTGGTGTCAGACAAAATGGATACATCTCCAGGGTGATAATAATTTTGAAAATCGAATGTAAACATATTATTTATATATGTTACCAAACTTTGTCTCTCGAAAGTTATCCTGGTGTCAGACAAAATATGTGTACTTTTCGTTTTCCATGATATGGTAATAAAAACGTTTCATTCAGATCAATACATTTTCTGACCAAAAAACCATGTATTTTTGCATACTTTTTCAAACGTAAGTTAAATACCTGAACAAATATGTTCACTTATTGATGTAATTAATCAATAAAAAGTATTATATCATTTATATATCTCTAGAGCGATGTTAATTTTGAAAATCGAAAATAAATATATTATTTATATATGTTTCCAAACATTGTCTCTCCAAAGTTTTTCTGGCTACAGGAAAAATATGAAAATTTTACAAGTTTCCTAATGTAATAAAAATATTGTATTAGATTAGATACATTTAACGACCAAATAACAATACATTTTTGCATACTTTACCTGACGTAAATTGAATATCTGAAGAAATATGTCCATTTATTGATCAAAATAATTAATATAAACTATTATATCGTTTATATATCTCCTGGGTGATGAACATTTTGAAAATCAAATGTAAACGTATCATTTATATATGTTTACAAAAATTGTCCCTTCAAAGTTTTCGTGGTATCAAACGAAGGGTGCATATTTTTCGTTCCTCATAATATAGTTATGAATATGATTCATCCAAATTGATATATTTTACGATCAAATAATTATTTATTTTTGCATACTTTGCCTGACGTAAGTTAAATACCTTAAAAAATATGTTCCGATATTGATCAATATAATCAATATGGAGTATTCTACCCAACGATAGGTGTCGCTGCTATTGAAGTTATGAGCATCATCTCAAACTCAGTAACAGTATATGAATACTATCAAAAGCTTTTGTGAATTGTCCATTAGTTATTGGACCTCTTGGGTTACCATGATAACATGCACAAAAGGCCTAATAGGTTGCTTAGCTTGTACCTACAATATACCATGATAACCATTTTCAGTCTTTGGACATTGTGCATAATACGTCATTTTGACAATGAAAATATGATCAATGAAGTATGACGTTGATTCAACGCTGAAACGTAGGACATATCGCCTCAGAAAGGACCGTAGTCTTGGGAACATGACTTTTTAATCACCTACTTGATATATATTATGATATGTTCTTTGGACATTGTGCATAATACGTCATTTTGATGATGAAAATGAGATCAATGAAATATGACGTTGATACAACGCTGAAAATTGGGACTTATCGCCTCAGAAAATACGTTTAATGGATACATATTGATGATGATGACCATCATTCATAAGACGTTCAGTTTTTGTTCCACATATGTAACAATTTAAAAAATGTTTACCGGGATAGTAAAGATTCAGAAAAAGATGCTTGAAAAAACAAATTCAAAGACATGAAAGTCACAATAAAATCATGGACATTGCTTTATCTGATTTGATTTCACCCAATGAATAATGAGCAAATAATTACTATTTGCGGTATTGCCAATGATCGTTTTTCATCAAAAGAAAGGTCCGTTCAGAAAATTTGAAAACTATAAATTCACCTGGTAGTGCATTGGTAGTAGTGTTAGTGCGTTCGCCTCGCATGCGTGGGGTCGTGGATTCGATCCACCGATTCACCGGTCTCGTGCATGGCATCACACGTTAAAAGGTAAGGGCTGCGTCTTCCCTAGCTCATACAAATCTCTCGAAGACTTCCGAGGGTTGCGTGTAGGGGTGCAATCGGTTGACGGAATTAACAATTTTAACAATAACAATTTAACAACAAAAATAGGTTATATGTGAATTTTTCTCTGAGTTGATCAAGTGTGGATCAAGTGATAATTTCTCAATGGGCTTGTATCAAGCTAGAAGCTATATTTTCAAGGAGAAAGGTATTGCCTGTTTCGGAACGTGGATTATGGTAGGGGGTGTTTCCGATGAACGTGACGTCAGCGGCACTCTTTCAAATGCGATATTTTTTCAAAATAAAAAAACTATAGTTGGACTCTTTGTTAAATGGACGTTGTAACACTCAACCTAGGGTGGTTGGGCGAATACATTATATATTTTTTTCTTGACACAAAAAAAAAATTCCCTCTTCAACCACTAACAGAAAAAATTCTACCGCTAATTGTCACCAGAGAATAAACAAATTAAGAGCAGCCTTTTTATTTTCGTATGTTTTCGATAAGGTCCTAGATAAATCAGTACTTACCGTAAAAACTATCTTGGACGAATTTTCTGTTATTTTCTTTCTTACCAAGGCACTATTTTAGGTTTGAAAGGTAAAGTCACCTAAGTCGTCTTAGGGTCGTGGGCCGTCTAGGCTGATAATATGCTAGATTTCTTTTTGTTTTCTTTCTGAGATTTTTCCTATCTTTTTCTATTCTTATTTTATAAAAATGTCACTGAGGTTGGGATAAAAGCTGTGTTTAACGGTATATTAAATTAACATTAAATGATAAAGAATTACACCATAACAAAAAGAAAATCACCCGTGAATGATTCGGCGTAAAATATATAAAAACGTAATTCTCCCTGAGGATAAATAAAAATGTCGGCTTTCGAAGAGTAAATAAAATTAAGGAAAAAAAACAACATTTAAAGTTCTTCACCCGTTCGGTGACAATTCATCGAGACAACAAAAAAAAATGGTTCAGATATCATACAACAAATAAAACAAACAAAAGGTTCACCCACGATATTTGAAAAGTATAGCTGTGGTTAGTTTGCCCAAAAAATCCCAAAAAAATTCACTTACCAAATCTCTAGCTGCGCTCGGTGTTTCGTTCCGGAAAATAGAACAATTTCGTCCAAACGAATACCAGAAAAATAGTTTCTATCAGTTCGTTCACACAACGACAAAACAAACCCGCCAAACCAAAATCTAACTCGCACTAATTATCCCGAAGTTAAAATTTCAACTCCGATGCAAACTCTAATTAACGCGGTAGGTCTTCGATCAACCGCGCCAACCGCCTCTCGAGACAATCTCTCTGTTTTTTTTTTCTGACTCCCGTAAGTCGACTTTCCAGGGGGGTTTATATTTTTAAGGGCCAAAATCGTTAAACAGCGTTACCTTCTATTTACGCCATTTCTACCGCCACGGAATAGAGAGTTCTCTCCGCTGTCTCCTCTCAGATCTCTTCCCTTACCCCCAAATACACCTCGGACTTAGCACTTTGAAAGCGTCTATTCGACACAAAAAATGTTCACTTCAGTTAATGGTCATTTAGTTCGTATATACTCGTGAGTCCCATCCATGTTACCCTTTGTAAAATAAATATTTACTCCATGTACGGCGAATTAAATGAATGCTTCATTGTTTTATATATCGTGAAAAAGTCTACTCATCTGAACCACTTCGTTTGTCTCGACATTTTTGTTGATAGAGAATGAATTTTTATTTCCTCTAGAAAGAAATTTCACTAGCCTAGCTTGAATAATATGAAACCAAATATTTACAGGGCATCGTCATCATACGTGACCCTTTTCATTAAAACATAAAAGTGTTTATGCATATAAAACACACAGGGCGTCTTGCAAAGAGGGCCTGTTACAACGTTTCAGACTAGAAACTATCGACTTAAACGAGTTTTGAAATTTATTTTTCGTAAATGGAAAGGTCCATTATCGTTAACAAAAAAAATCTATTGTGTACGTGTTTTGTTTTTCCTTCCTGGTTTGTTACTGGGTGGCGCCCTAACTTCCATACTGATGACTATGGATATCTTAGTAAGAAAAGAATATTTCATAAAATATGATTTGAACTCACGCCTTCTCTACGACTGTCAGGCCGCCGTGCTGGTAGAACTTTTTAGTTCAAAGTGTCGCCACACGGAAACTAATTCTTGATTATTTTGTTAGAAAATGCTATGTAATTTGTTTTGGATATCGCTGAGTTTCTATGAACGAACTATTTTTGAAATATTTGAATTTGTATACTCATTGCAGGTATGAAATCTCATTGTTACTCATTTTGTTATTAAAAGTTATATATTCCTTTCAAAAATCGATTTTGAATGGTTTTTTCGTTATTTGCACTACAGTTTTGCAAAAAACTACTTCAGTAATTCGGAAGATATTGCATTTCAGAAAAACGCACAAGATGGTGAATAGATAAATTAACTACGAACGAAACCACATCTCAATAATAATAATAATGATAAATTGCTTTTAATGATAGTAGGATAGGTTCCAAAAACTATCAAAAAGCAGAGTTAGCTCTCACCCGTCTAGGACAGGTTAGTACTCTCTTACATGGAGCAATAAAAGTATGTATCTTGGAAGCAATAACTTTGGAAACTATTTCAAAAGAATGTTTATAATTTTACTACAAGTTCAAAATAACACTTATTTACCCGATTAATGTAAATAGTCAGGAAATGAAAAAGTGTATTCAAAAGCATGTTTTGATCAGTCACTGCGAAAATACATAATCTGGTAACAAATAAACAAACAACAGAAAACGCAGATATACATAAAAACATCAAATTGTCAAAAATAAATCGAACATACTGTATATTGAAATATTTTAGTAGAATTCAGTACGTGGGTAACTTTGTTACATTTCACAATTCAGTTCGTGAGCGAAGTTATTATATTTTCAAACACAACTTGTTATCAAATGTGCCATAAACAGAAAAAAGGAGATTTCAAAAAGGCCACTGATAGTTCGATGAGGAAGTGGAATTTAGAGTTCTGCCGTGTCCACAGCTAGTGGGGGCTATGGGAGGAGTTTGGGAGAGTGGAGTTTAAATAATTCTTTAATTCCTTCATTTATTTCAATCGTCTTAATCTCATATTTGTACATAGTAAAATGAATGTTTTTATCCAATACATGACAGTTATGACTGTCATTATTAATGTCATTTCAGACAAGTAAACCATCAAATAATACACTAGTGTGTTATAATCCATAACTCACTAGTAATAATAATAATAATCTTTATTTGCTTCAAATAGGACATCCTAATATACATACATTTTTTTATAACTAGTTTGGTTAACATTAGTTTACATCATCAGAATATAAATAATGATAAAAGTTTCAGCAAAGAATTTAACAAAAAAAAAATAATAATGCAAACAAAATACTTTACCCACGAGACTTTATATGCTCTATTAGTTTCTTTTTAAATACAAAAATAGTTGTAGACTCTCTCAAAGCTTTAGGCAGTTTATTGTATTCATTCAGTCCCTTATAGAATAAAGATTTCATCATATTGGAGAGATGAGTCCTAGGCAGGTGAAATTGTTGAGAAGTACTTGCTCTTGTTAGATATTTATGAACTTGGTGTTTATATATACAAAATTCTCCAAGGTAACATGGGAGCAGGTTGTGTGTCGATTTAAAAATGAAAATCATTGCTATTTCATAAAGGCGTTGAGAAACAGAGAGCCACCGTAATGTACTCGGCATAACTGCAATATTTGTATATCTATTAACTTGCAATATGATTCTCATCCCACAATTTTGTATTTTCTGGAGGGCACTTATCTTGTTTTGGTCAAATGAATATAGTAGACTGGCACAATAATCGAAATGGGGTTGTATTATACAGTTGTAAAGTGTAATCTTGGAAATGATTGAGAGTTGGGTTGATATTCTGGAAAAAAAAACGAATTTCGAGATTTTTTTGTGGATGAAATCAAAATGAGCTTGGAAAGATAAACAATTGTCCAGCATAAAACCGAAGAATTTAAATTCACTTACAAACTCAATTTTCTCGCCTGCAATTTGTAAGTTAAACTGTTTCTGTTAATTGATGATATTTTATGACGGGTCGAGAGAATCATATATTTTGTTTTAGAAATATTAAGTTTCAGTTTATTTTGATTAAAATATTCATACATATTTTCCAAGAAGATATTCATTTTCTCAATTGCTCTTTCCAGATTGTCCGATATAATTGATATGAGTGTGTCATCTACAAAAAGATTGATGAAATCACAGCCATTGACTGTATCAATATCGTTGACATAAATCAAAAACAAAATTGGTCCAAGGACACTTCCCTGAGGTACTCCAAAAACAGTTTCACGATAAGATGAGATTTCATTTATTTTAGTTACTTGTTTGCGTTCTGTTAAATACTCAGTTAGCCATTGCAATACTGTTCCCCCAATACCAATAGCTTGTAACTTTTTCAAAAGTATTTGGCGATCAATTGTTTCGAAGGCCCGTTTTAAGTCGAGAAATACTGTAACAATATACTGACCATTATCAATAGATGCTTTCCATTTTGTAATTGTGACCTGTAACGCAGATTCGCAAGAGTGATGTTGTCTGAAGCCTGACTGATATTTCAATAGAATGTTATTGCTTTCTAGATATTCAATTAGTTGGTAGTATACTGCAAGTTCCAAGATTTTTTCCATGCAAGGCAAAGTGTTTATTTATTGGTTTAATTTCTGAAGATTTGTTTGTATTCGATACTTTCTGAACAGGCACAAGAGTACTAGTTTTTAATTCATCAGGAAATTTACCACTTTCTAAAGATATATTTACGAAATGCAATAAAGCAATAATGCATGTCCATAAAGATTTTTTTGATCAAATTAGAGTTCATTACTTCATTGCTGTATTTTATTTCCATATTATTTATCAACTTGGCCAGGTTCACTAACTCTAAAGGTTTGAATGTATCGAATGAACAGTTAAACGTAAAATTGTCCGTCATTGGATTAGTTTGATCAATACTGTTAACAATTTCTTGAATGCTATCAATAAAATAATTATTAAATGATTCCGCAATTTCTGCATCATTCCTTTGAATAACAGTCTGTCCATTAATCTCGAACTGAATACCATTTCCAAAAGGATTGTTCATGGTTTTTGGGTCGATCATCCTTTTGAGTGTTTTCCACATAGTACGTGAATTAGATTTAATTTGATCAATTTTCTCATAATAGTAGCTCTTTTCCTTGTTTTTGAGTAACTTGACACATTTGTTTCGAAGAGTTTTATACTTTTCCCAATTTGCTTCACTTCTATTATTTTTGAATGCCCTGTAAGCTCTGTCTCTTTTCACGGTTAATTCTGACCTCGTTATCGTACCAAGGTACACTATTACTTTTTGCAATATAAGTTTGCAGAGGAGCAATGTCTTCAACAACAGACTCACACTGATTTTTGAAATCTTCGTAAAACCTATTGACGTCAACACTACTCAGTAAAAAGTTACGTGATATCAAGCTTAGATTGATCGATTCAATATTGGTTTTTAAACGTTTTTATAGTGTTATGTGGCACATACAAATTATTATTCCTTAGGTTGACAGTTATTAGTGAGTGGTCTGACAATTTAGGACTATCATAGACTTTGGAGTCTATATCAAAATTTGTGAGTACATAATCAACAATAGTGCTGCTATACTGAGGACACCTAGATTCTTGGCTAACAGATTGTTCAACTCCAAGCATGTTCAATAGATTTTTCATTTTTGTACAATAGTATTCGTTACTAAGGAAGTTGAGATTGAAGTCACCTGCTAGGATACATCTAAAGTTGGAATTAAACAAAGTATCACAAATGTTTTCAAAATCATCCAAGAATACAGCATGACTAGAATTTGGCGAATGGTATAGACAACCAACAATGATTTTTTGTTGATTGTAAATTATTTTACAGTTTTATTTTACACTAGTGAGTTATGGATTATAACTCACGTTCATATTTAAACTAGTATTCTATTCGTTTATAACTATTACAAGCCGAATTCACATCAATATTGAAATTAGAGGAAAACGCCAACGGTTCATTCGAATTTGAAGTCATTGTAAAATTCGTTAGTTCATTGGAACCTGACGCTCCCATATCGGTACAGCTGCTGATAGTGCTGGAAGACGCCGACACATTAGAACATTGTATTTTTTCTGCAATTTGTATTTTGTTGTGCACCGATTCTTTCTAGGCATCCTTCCATCCCCCGTGACACTTCAAACTGGTCATGTTAACCCCTGCAATAGCCAAAAGAGTCGCCGAAGACCTTCACAGGCAGTGACCGGTGTAGAGCGCTTGTTCATCCAATTTCAAATATTCTTGAATTGCACATAAACACATCTTATCATAGAAATTGTACAAACGGGTGGCCTTGATAGTCAATACAAATATTGCAATGATACAAGAGATACTGACGTGACCTTTTAAATATTTCAGGCATATTTTGAATGTGACTACTTGCTGCTAAAATTGTAGAGATATAATTGTGTTCACTTTCCACGGGATTTTTGTATACTAATAGATTCAGATCGGGAGTGCGTGCCGATCAGTTTCTTAGTCCACCTCTTCCAATCCATCTATTATGAAAACTAAAGTTCAATTAGTATCATATACAATTCCTTGAAGTTGAGTACCATATTGGTATATTGGTACCACATTCTCTGACGTACCCAAATTGGTACATTTTCCAATAATTTCGGCAGTGTGTAATGTAGAAATGAGTTGCAGATATCTCAATTTAATCGTAGAAAGAGCAAATATGATCCTATTTTATGGTTCTCTACCATTCCAGCTCAAATATTTAAACTAAATTTTCATTGTTATCTCCTAAAATAAACCCCATACGAATTTTCTTCTTTCCAAATATGGCTATTATGACTGTTTCTGATTAATTACGTCTGGTCTCCAAGCCGATATGTTTTTCAAACGGTGAAAATTCAGCATTTTTTCATGATCTACTCTCCATAAGGACAATTTTGAAATATTGAAAGTGTTGTTGAAAGTGTCCGAGTGCTGGTTGATGGATTGTTTTCTATTTGACGTAGGATTCAACTTCAAAATCGTTTTTTCTGAAAGTTCTTCTGGGTCCACGATCATTTTTGTAACGCTCAAAAGTTCATCTTCCATTGACTTTTTGACTTACTACTGCCAAAATTTCATGAGTCGGTTAATACTCAGTTATTATTCATATGGAAACTTTTAGCCTCAAAATTAAGTGGGGATTCTACCATCCGAGTTTTCACCCTTCATTCTGGGAAACCCTGTATAATATCATTCACAACCTTTTAAATTCATTCTCAGGCTTCATGTTTGTTTTTTGTATAATTAATTTGTGGATATGAATTTTTGCATTGATTTCTGTATTCCACAATTAAAAACCCTGTGAGAATATGTCATTTGAAATCAGTACAAGAGACAGGCGTTGTCTGGGTGATTGTTTACAAGATATTAGTTAACACATCATTTGAATGCATTTTCTTTTTGATAAATAATATCTGATAAAGGTAGTGTTAGAAACTGAGGAGAGTATACCAAAAGATATTTTAGCTTCCGTCAAGATGAATTATTATATCTTCTGCCAGTAAAATCTAGTTTTGATCGTAAAATTAGGGAAGACAACCAGATTTTCCATCGAGGTAGTAGAAAAATATCCTACTCACGTGTGCCACGCAAAAATTTTTCTACACATATCAACAAAAGACAACTAATGCAGATTTTTGGAAATGGGAAACCAGTTTCGAATATTTCCTGATGACGATATTATGATGTACTGATACATGAAATTTTATTTCGAATAACTATACCGTAGGGAGGAAATTTTCATTTTCTCATATTTCCTTTGAAATGGGCAAGAAAAACTTTCAGTATGTCATGAAAAACTCATTAATACTCCTCCACCGATTTTTCTGGTAGCAAAGTGAATGATGATGTTTTTTCGGTTTCCACTGCCTTCTTTGGTGTTCAGGTCTCCATCGCTTACCATTTTTTACTTATATTAGTTTCGTAGTTATCGAGTATTCGTTATCCCGAGAGATTGGGAGAGATACGCAACTTCACTAAGTCCTCTAATTATTAATATCAACTAGTTTCTGAAGGCGCAACAGCCACAACTACCTCAGCTTAATGTGAATGTATAGGTCCAATAGTCCCTCAGAGGGAAATATATTATCGATGTGAATATTGCCGCTGCCTGCCGCAACATGTTCTATATTGTAATTTCTACGAACTTCATTGTACTCAATATTGATGGGATTTTTAAATAATGAAACAGACCTTTAATTAACAACTTTAATCTTGAAGAGAAAAAACGGTTTTTATTAACATCAATCAAAAAATTATGTCAAAACATGACATGCAATAATTCACAGAACTATACACTATGATAAAATAAACAACGATGATATGGCGAATATATTGAACACATCCCTCGCCAGATCATTCGTCAATAATTCCTATGGAAATTCTGAATTTTTCTCTTGGAAGAGGTTTTGTTAGTCCATCCGCTATCATATTCGAACTTTGGCAGTAAACGAAATTAATTTCCTCATTTCTAATTAACTCCTTCAAAGGATGATACTTCACGTCTATGTGTTTTGTTCTGCAACTCGATTTTTCATTGGAAGCTATCTTGATGCATCCTTGATTATCCTCATAGAGAGTAGTAGGATCATTATAGTTGAGCCCGAAGTCAATAATGAGTCTTCTCAGCCAAACAAGTTCTTGACTAGCTAGTGAAGCTGATATGTATTCGGCCTCTGTAGAAGACAATGAAACCGATGTTTGTTTCTTGCTTTTCCAGGATATTGAATTTTTCCCAAGCATGAATATGAATCCGCTCATTGACTTTCTGTCAGATGTGTCTCCTGCCCAGTCCGAGTCAACATATCCAAATAATTCCAGTTGAACATCTGACCATATTTTCAACGTGAAATTATTTGTGGCTTTGAGATATTTCATGAGCCTCTTAACTGCATCCCAATCAAATTGACGTGGTTTACTCACTCTTCTAGTTAGATAACTAACAGCGGTAGCAATGTCAGGGCGAGTTGTAGTAGACAAGTAGAGTAGAGCCCCCACTGCTTTCCTATAGTTTTCATTATCAGGTAATAATTTAAAGTCGTTTGTGTATTATGATATTCGGGATCCATCGGAGTTGTAACACAGGAGGCATTTTCCATTCCAAATTTTTTAAGCAAATTATCAATTTTGCTCTGTTGATTCAGAAGAAAACTTCCGTCTTCATTACGGTGAATGTGTATGCCAAGAAAAAAGGTTTTGTTACCCAAATTTACTAAATCAAAATGATTGTTCAATGTCTCTCCAATGTAATCTATCACTGATTCGTTTTTGTGACAAATAATCAGATCATCGACGTAAATCAACAAATATATGTAGTCATTATGTTCAAGCTTTGTGTCGTTTTTACTTTGATTGAATCCATAACTTTGAAGAATGTCGTTCAGTGTATCATTCCATGCCTTTGCAGCCTGTTTTAATCCGTATACTGATTTATGAAGTCTGTATACTAGGTTAGATTGGTTTTCTTTGATATAACCTTCTGGCTGTTTTAAAAATAATGTTTCGTTTAAAATTCCGTTTAAAAAGGCTGTTTTAACATCAAAGTGCTTGACCTTCAATCCATGAACTGCTGCAATTGTTAGAAGAATTCGAAATGTGCTTTGTTTCATGACTGGTGCAAACGTGCAATCATAATCTTCACCATATTTTTGGGAGAATCCCTTTGCCACTAATCGTGCCTTATATTTCTTCACATTTCCCTCTGAGTCATGTTTAATTTTGAATATCCATTTGGCTTCAATTGCATTTTTATCTGGAGGAAGTTCAGTGAGTGTCCAGACCTGTTTTTCTTCAAATGACTTCATTTCATCCTCAACAGCTTTCAGCCATTTCAGTTTTTCATTTTCTGGCAACTTCATCAACTCTTTCCATGATTCTGGTTCCGTGCAGGTTTCAATTTGTGAAAAATATGTTAGTTTTTGACTATGTACTCCCTTATTTTTCCTTGAGGACCTTCTCAATGCCTGAGTGTCATTTGCCACTGAGTTGTTTTCGATTTCTTCTTGACTCGCTTCTTTTTCTATTCCGTTGTCCTTTTCTTCATCTTCATCTTGGTTTCCTTCAGTTTTATTTTTCTTTATAGCAACCTCTATTGGATTTTCTGACAAATCAACCTTAGTATTTTCCGATTTATATTTTTCATATCCTCTATTGTGATTTTCTTCAATGAAACGGACAGTCCTACTTATCGTAATTCTATTTGTTGTCGGGTCCAAAATTCTGTATCCATTAGAATGTTCACAATATCCCACTGATAAACCTTCTGTGGCTCGAGCATCCCACTTATTTCTCTTTTCCTTTGGAACATAAGAATATGCCTTTGTTCCGAAACTTTTGAGATGACTTATATTTGGTATTTCTTGGTGCCACAATTCGTAAGGGGTACAATCTATTGCTTCGGTGGGTAAACGATTTTGTAGGTAATTTGCAGTAACAATCGCTTCACCCCAGTATGTATTTGGTAGTTCTGCATCGAACAACATGCATCGAGCTGATTCGCATAGAGTTCGATTTTTGCGCTCCGCCACCCCGTTTTGTTGTGGCGAATATGGTACGGTAGTTTGATATTGAATACCGTTCTTTCTCAATATAGTTTGAACTGGTTTTCCACAAAATTCTCCGCCATTATCAAATCTGAAGATTTTTGGTGGCTTTGCAAATTTATTTTTAACTCAAGCAATATTATCAGCCATTTTTTCTGCGACTTCGTCTTTAGAGTTCAATAGAAATATGACTGTATATCTCGAAAAATCATCGATGAATGTAACGAAATAACGTTTCCTTCCCGGCGTTTCAGTCTTCATCGGACCACACACATCGGTGTGTATTAAATCAAGGCACTGATTCGATCGTTTCTTACAGGATTTTGAAAATGGTTTCTTCGTTAACTTCCCTTTCACACAACTGGTACATTGTATATATTCAGTACAATCATTTATAACAATCCCTGAAGCAAGATTTTTGGTAAACAACTTTTTGATATGTTCGGGATTTCGGTGTCCTAATCGCCTATGCCACGTATGAATACACTCGCTTTGATCTTTCTCAGTTGACATATTAGACAGATTTGTTGAACCAACAACCACTCTGTAAAGGCCTTTTTCGATTTCACCAACTGCAACAGTTTTATTGTTCATATTCACAAGACACTTATTTTCTTCAAATTGTAATGTGAATCCTTTTTCTGCTAGTTTCTTTACGGACAACAAACTCGACTGTAGGTCGGGTACATATAGAACGCCACTCACACGTATAGGAGTAATATTTCCTGACACTAAACAATGAAGGAATCCTTCACCTATTCCAGTACTTTTCATTTCATGGCCATTTGCAACAATGACTTTGTCATTATGATTTTTGAGATTTATGAAAAAGTTTTTGTTAGATGTCATATGACTTGACGCACGAGAATCTATAAACCAGTCTGTATTTTCGGTGATTTCTTCTGAATATTCACAAAAACAGTATTCATCAGTTCTTTCTGCTACACTGCATCTGGCGTTGTGTGTTGAGTTTTCATTTCTACTCGTATTTCCTTCCGTGTTATTTCTCAGCCTTTTCTTCAGAAAATAACAGTCTTTCTTCAGATGGCCCCTCTTTTTACAATAAAAACATTCAACATCTGGATATACTTTCTTATTTGTCTTGTTTGAAATTCTCAGTGCTGAAGTTGATAGTTCAGAATCATTTACGTTTCTTCGATTAAATTCATCCATCAGTTTTCCTTTTACATATTCAAGGGTCAGTTCGTCGTCCGGACGGGCATCAAGAGCAGTAACAAGTGTATCATACTGTTGTGAAGAAGGGCAGCAACATGAAAATCTTTTATTTCTTCTCCGATGCCTCTGAGTAGTTCCACCATTTCGAGTGTTTTACGAATATACTCTGACATTGACTGTCCGCTTTCAAGCTTCGTTTGATAGAGTTTCCTTAGAAGATACAGTTTGTTGCTGAGATTGGCTCTCTCATGTACCTTTTGCAGAACTTCCCACATATTTCTAGCAGAAGTGCAATTACAAATGTGAACAATTTGGTTATTCTCCACAGACAATGAAATGGTGCTTTGAGCTTTCTCATCTAAATCATTCCATTCCTTTTCGCCGTCCTTCTCGGATTTGAGATCTTTTATCACCCTCCAAGTTCCTTCTCTGATGAGCAGCATCTTTATCTTGAATTTCCAAGGTTGATAATTGTTATTGTTGAGTTTTGCAACTCCAAACCTTGTATTATCTGAAGGGGTTTCCATTCTTTCGTTTTTCTCTTTTTACTACACTCAACTTGAGCAATGCCTGTTTCACGCATGAACTGGGCCCATAACCTGATGGGATTTTTAAATAATGAAACAGACCTTTAATTAACAACTTTAATCTTGAAGAGAAAAAACGGTTTTTATTAACATCAATCAAAAAATTATGTCAAAACATGACATGCAATAATTCACAGAACTATACACTATGATAAAATAAACAACGATGATATGGCGAATATATTGAACAAATATCATTTCTATTCTACTTTATATCTGAAACTATGTTTATGAACAATTTTTAATTTTTGTTTTATATCACTTTATACTTTTTAATATTAGAATTTGTTTGATTATCTTAAAACCTCTGAGGTCCACTTATAGAAAACAATGAATAAGAAATTAAACTTTGTGCTGAATGTTGCTGGAATTATCAAAAATGTGGATTTAAAAACTCAAAAATTTTGAATTTTTAATTTCATAAGAGAATAAGTCAGTGTTCCAATGGTTTTGGAATGATAAACGCTGGCAGCTATATCTTCTTTTCCAGATGCCGGTAATACCTTTTCCGTATAAACTTCAAAGTTTTGGATCAGACCTCCACAATCACATATAAATCTTGTAACCCCATTCATTTGGCTTGTTTGGGTTGCATCGCTTTAGTGACGACTTTCCTTTATATGGCACAATTTGCTCATCCACACATAACATTTGTGGTTTCACTTTGTGAGAAATTTTTTGCTGTAGGTTATCTAGGAAAGCTCGGAGTTTGAACAATTTATCTCTATTCATATCTCTGCGATAGTTTGAAGTGTCTTCTTTATTTCCATCCACTTCTTACGGCACTCTGCACTCCAATAAAGAAGATATCTCGGTAAACCAAAAATGGACATGTGACATGATTATGATTGTGTGAGATTGAGTGAGTTGTTAGGATCAACCGGATAAGCATTATTATTATTATTATTATTACATTACAATAAGGGCAGAGGTGAAACCTATTTTGCCCAAGAGAACAGAAAGTATTTATATCAAATGTATACAATGAAATGCAAGAAAACAAAAAAGATGAAACGAAAAAGGATTGAATCGCGAGTAACTATTCACTTCGTAACTGTTTTATAGTATCGTATCTGTTTTTAAAGGTGTTCACACTAGGCGCGGTAACCACGCTGTCAGGAAGGGAATTCCAGTTCATGAACACTCTATTTACGAAAAATTGTTGCCTTGGAGTTGTCCGGAACTTTTCTTTCTTGAGTTTGAAGGGGTGACCTCTCAGCCTACCGTCACAGTTCATCTCAAATACGTGGGTCATGTCCAGGGCGAAGGTGTTGTGGAGTATACGATAGGTTAATATGGCATCACCTCTTTCACGCCTTTCCTTCAGGAACGGCAAACGTAACTGGCTTAGGCGTTCTTCGTAAGTGAGGGTGCTGGCTCCATAGACCATTCTAGTGGCAGCCCTTTGGGCTCTTTCAAGGAGTAGTATATCCTTAGCTAGGTGTGGTGACCAAACCTGGACAGCATATTCCATGTGCGGTCGTATATATGCCTTATAGAGGGTGTTGAATAATTTAGGATCCGGGTTTGTGAAGCATTTCCTCAGCAGGTAAGTGCTAGTATTGCTTTTCCTTACGACAGCGGCTACTTGATCGGATCATGACAATTTATCATTTACGATGACGCCAAGATCAGACTGTTGCTTCACAGATGGAGTGGGGGAGTTTGACAAAGTATAGTTTAAATGTGGATTGTTGTTGCCGATATGAAGTACATTGCATTTATTTGTATTGAGTGGAATTTCCCATGATTCACACCAGATTTCCACAGTGGCCAGATCAGATTGTAGTTGGTCTTCGTCAGTGATTGGATTTCCGAAAAACTTACTATCGTCGGCAAAAAACGCATGATTGGAGCCAATACCATAAGCCAAGTCCGATGCATTGAGAAGAAAGAGCGTTGGTCCCAGTACCGACTCTTGAGGTACTCCAGATACGACATCGTAACACCTGGAATAACTGGAACCTACCTTGACTTTATAGCATCTATGCGAAAGGAAAGCAGTTATCCACTTTAGCAGTAATTCTCGTACCCCAAAATGTTCTAGTTTGAAAATGAGTTTGTCTTTAGGAACTTTGTCGAAAGCTTTAGAGAAATCCAGATAAAAGACATCGACAGGTTTGGATTCGTCTAGAGCTTTTGTCCATAAATCTAGACAGCACAGAAGGTTTGTGACTGTGGACCTTCCAGGGATGAAACCGTGCTGGGTTGGTGGGATTATGTTGTTGGTTATGAGGAAGGGTAGGAGTCTATCCACTACGATTCGTTCCATTAGTTTCACACATTGTGATGTTAAACTGATTGGTCTGTAGTATGTAAATTGTTCTGTTCTATCAAATCTAATAATTGATTTAAAATAAACATCTTGGAATTATTTATTGGCCTTCCTATTTCTGGTTCCATTTTTATCTTATTGAGTAAACTGTGGATTGATTTGGACTTGGTCTCCTTTCACTTCAGTCCACTTATACTTCTGAATCAGAAACAGAAATATCTCTTTCATCACTAGATTCCGCGTCATTGGTATTCTGGTTAGGTATACATATAATCATCATCAAAGTCGCTTAGATTTTCATCTTTACTACCGCTTGGTGGATCAGCGATATCTGCACTGGAAGAGATAATTCTCTGACAGTTTCTTAAATGATCAAAATTATCTTTGTTATAAATCAGGAACTATCTAATTTGTTTCCACTGTTTTCCACTGTTGCTTCTGATTTGGAACAATGAAATATCCTGATATGGACACCAAAAAAAAAACTTCATCAAAAATCAGCATGAAACTGTTCTTATACGTCATCCAACCAACATACCTGAATTTTGTTTTCACTTAATGTTGAAGAGGAAAAACAACAAACACTGCATGAGAGCAAGCCACTTGTCGATGAAACAGATCTGGTGAAATAATCATTTTTGTTTCGACCACTGTTACTCAGATGGCGCGAGATGGCTGTTCAATGCATGTTATTCGTTGTTCCAATTCGGGAAGAGAGGTCCACTATGGCAAGCGAGACAAATTTTATCAATTAATATCATGTTTGTGTTTCCTTTGTCCCCATTTAGGAACATGAGACCTCAGGAGGTAGGTTCTGCAAGTAGCTTGAAGATGGTTTGTTAGTGGAAGTGGAATATTTCTGGAAATACTCTGGAAAACTTCCAAGTTGAAATAAAAAAAAGTTGTTGAGCACTAAAATTAGCAACTGTGTCCCTTTCCAAGCCCCGTCGGATCTCTTGTAGTTTAAGGGCGGGTTATACAAAATAAGTTCACCAACATTTTGAGTGAACTCGCTTCAGTTGCTACGGATTAGCCAATGAAGTGTCTAGTACCTTAGCACCTGAACTCATTTTAGTTGAACTGTTGGTGAACTTGGTCTGTACAACCGAAGAGATCCCAATGGTGGGAGTCGAATTTGAATTACCCTGTACACAAGCTCTCTAACTTAAATTTGAACAATTTTATGTAATTTCGGTAACATTTTGACGTAACTACTTCGAGTTGTTTCATCAGTATAACATGGAAGTTATGGCCATGCATCATGTACCCGACTCCATCATTCCATCATGTTGCTCGTCAAAACATCATAAAATATTACAGAGATCTACCCTGATGACGCCACCGCTCTAGATAATTCGGGAGGTCTCTAAAATTCCAACAATAAAAATGTCAGAAGCCGGGGTTGATATAAACTCTGCAGTCCTTGGCCGAGATTAGCGAGATGTATTTCAATTACAGGCTGATCGTGATTGAGTAGCTAGTCAATGAAAAAGCAATATTTCAATTACCGCCTGGAAACCGGATGAACCAAAGTGCGAAATATTTTATTTTCAAAGAGAAACATATGAGGCATGGAATATATTAGTACAGGAGCGTACCCAGAATGATTCCTTAACAGAGGAGAACATTATATGAATAAATAAATGACTGAATAACTTTTTACAGTTCTTCTGAATATGGTAATATAATAGCGTCTTTATCACCCATTGCAGTTCATTTTTAATAACATTATGCCATTCACATGGAAAATAACAGCATAATAGGCGAATTCAGCTATAGAATTGAAAAATATTGGAAGAATTCAATTATACTCAGTTGTTTCCAAACTGTGCGCCGCGGCGCCCTGGTGCGCCGCGAGCTAGTGCCAGGTGCGCTGCCGTTGTCTACCGAAAAGGCCCACTACAAAATTTTGCGTCTCGGTACGTTTTTGTCGTTGTAATCGCAGCCTGCAATCGCGGCAAGCACGTCATTCTATTCTTGGGACTCGTTGCTAGGCAACGGAACTACCTTCGTGTATTTTCGGAAATCTTCGCCCACTGTTTGCGTTCCGTTTTTTTTATTGGCACTGTTCTGAGCGTCTCGCACAAGTGAAGTACCTAATCAAAGTAGTAAAGCTGTTCTTTCGTTCTGTTATTCAATTGTTAGTCATTAAATCTTTCGTTAAAATGAAAAGATTCTTATCGTCAAATGAAACTGAACAAGGAAGTAAGCAAAGTAGTGCGTCCACATCAACTTCTGCGAAGAGCGATGACGATACTGCTGAGGCAGCTGAGGGAAGCCGTATACCAAAATACAGAAAATATGACGATAAGTACATATTTAGATTTTGGTTGTTCTTGTATTGAAATTCATAATGAAGAGCGCCCACAATGTGTTGTTTGCATGAAGGTTTTATCTGTTGAATCTATGCTGCCTAGCAAACTAAAGCGACATTTAGAAACTGTCCACCCAAACATGGTTGGGAAACCAAAAGAGTTTTTTTAAAGAAAGCAAACTGGGGCAGTAAAACAAAAGGCTTCTTTTTCCAAACATTCCAAAGCTAACAGCGATGCTCTTTTAGCTTCATACAAAGTGGCATATCGCATTGCAATATGCAAAAAACCTCAAACAATTGCGGAAGAGCTGATTTTACCTGCTACTGTTGACATGGCTAGGATAATGATCGGTGAGGAAGCAGGGAAACAGCTTCTTAAAATTCCTCTGTCAAACAATACAATATGCAGGAGGATTGATGACATAGCTGAGGATATCAGCAACCAACTTATAAAGAGTTCGGAATTCAATTAGATAAGGCTACTGACAGTCACAAAGGCGCTCATTTGATTTGCTACGTTAGGTATGTGAATGAAAAACAGTTGATAGAAGACTAGTTGTTTTGTAAAGAAATTGAAGGGGGCACCTCTGGTAAAGAATTGTTTGATATTGTTGATGGTTTTATGGCAGAGAATGATATTAACTGCGAAAACTGTGTTGGGATGTGTACTGATGGAGACCGGTCAATATCAGGCCACTACCAAGGATTGCAATCTCGCAGTCGAACAAAAGCCCCAAATACTGTTTGGACACACTGTATTATACACCGAGAAGCACTGGCAGCAGGAAAGTTCAGTTCAGAATTAAGTGCAGCTTTAAAAACAGTGCCACAAGTAATAAACTTAATCAACTCAAGACCAATGAAGGCCTGGTTTTTTTCTAAACGATGTGATGACACAGGCGCTAAACACTCATCGCTTTTGTACTATAGCAGTTCGCGATGGCTATCTCTGGGCAATTATCTGCTAAGAGTGTTTAAACTGAGACACGAAATCCACATGTTTCTGAGTGAAGAAAAAAATGTTCTTGCTGATATGTTTATTGATGAAAGTTTTCTCCTTAAACTGGCGTTCCTCACAGACATTTTTGAACGTTTGAACATTCTTAACAAGTCTTTGCAGGAAAACAATACAGATATTTTTCAGATGACTAGTAAAGATGAAGCATTCAAGAAAAAACTTATACTTTGGGAAAAAAGTTTGGAGAATGGAAATTGTTCGATGTTTTCATCTTTGAACCATTTTCTATAAAAAAACAATTTTACTCTGAAAGAAGAAATGAAAAAAATGTTGATTCAGCACTTGTCTAAACTACAGAGTTATTTTGAAGACCTGCCAAAAGATGAAATCAAAGCGCAGCAGTGGGTAAACGACCCCTTTCAAACTGAAATGCCTCAACACTTCAGTAATGAAGAAGCAGAACAGCTGAATGATATTTCAACGGACTTGTCATTGACATCAAAATTTCAGTCCCAATCCCTGTTTGAGTATTGGAGTGGTATTGAAAACGAATTTCCAGTGTTGAGCAAGAAGGCTTTGCGTGCTGTTATTCCGTTTGCCAGTACCTTTGCGAGTGTGGTTTTTCTGCTGTTGCAGTGATGAAATCTAAGTATAGAGCAAAGCTTAACATTGAAAAAGAAATCAGGGTTGCTCTATCAAAATTTACTCCCAGATACAATGAACTTAAAAAAGACAAACAAGCGCATATCTCCCATTGAAACAGAAAATTATGGACTTTGTTGATTTTTGTATACATTTTTTCAAGTTGACACTTCATTTATGTTCCTTTATGTTTTAGAATTTTTTAGGAGGAGAGTTGTGTTTTTCTAATGTTTGTTTCAAGTTGATTTTTTGATAAATTATGTATTCGCAATGCAAAATGAGTAAATCATACTAGGTGCGCCGCCAAGCCCTGTTTTTACTGAAAGGGAGCCGTGGGTTAAAAAAGTTTGGCATTGCTGTCAACATTGTCGGTGCTGTGTGTACCTAATTGAAAAACAAAGAAGAAACAGAAACTCCTCCAGTATGTCCTTGCGGACTCCTAGGTGTTGTGGATGATGTAAGAAAATAAATATACATTATGTCGGGTGGACTGGTGCTTCAAGCTATGAGAAGAATCTACAGTTTCCAAAAAGCTCACAGCCGTATGCATAGTCCATTCCAGAGACTCGCCAGAGTTTCGCCGCTTGCTACACAAGAACTATAATGCACAGTCGAGCTCCAAAAAAGTGGTACATCGCTAAAGTTTCGCTAAAGTTTAACTTATCGCGTAGTTGTCACTTCTTTGGAGCTCGACTGTGCATTATAATCCTAGTGTAGCGAACGGCGAAACTCTGGCGAGTCGCTGGCGATTGACTATGCATACGACTGCTAGTGTTATCGCCTAGCGTTCAACCACATTAATAGCATATCTAAAATTGATATATTTCTTCATAGATCTTAGGGCCAACCATCAGCTGTGATAAATCTTCAAAGTTGACGCTGGAAGGTTCGAATTTACATTTTCACATAACTCCAATGCCATCTCGTGGAATTGCAATGATTACACTTATTCCGAGTTGTGAAGTCGGAATTAAACTAATTTTTAGTTGCGGAGTCGGAATTAAGTTAATTGCGAGTTGTGACGTCGGAATTAGGCTAATTCCGAGTTGTTAAGTCAGAATTATACTAATTCCGAGTTGTAAAGTCGGAATTAGGCTAATTCCGAGTTGTAAATGTTAAATACACATATCGTGACGAATTTTATTGATGTCCCCATTTTGTCTATCATTATTTTGTTACTAAAATTTTTACTTTTATCTGTTTCCATATACTCATGGACACCACTTCGTGGTGACCGACTGTCTAACTCATCCTATACTTATGTTTTCTCCAGGAAAATAATTTGTTTTTTAATATTAATTTTATACTTCCTCAAATGAATAAACCGCTCAATTATTTTAGCTCACGCTGACAGTTAAACTGAAGATAATCTATCTCTACAAAAATTGAAATTCCGCTCAAAATTGTACCCCAATCTGTCCCTTGAAAGAATTGAGTCAATCTGTGAGGGAGTTGAAGATTTAGCGAGGAGAACGTATTCAATATCGGCATTCAGGGCGTTTCTCCTCTGATTCATTTCATTCATATCCCATTCAATTCGCGATTACTCACAAAAATTATGTGCCGTGAACTACGACCGGCTCGTTTGTCAGAGAAGTCTGGGTATAATCGTTTTCAAATTCCAAGAATAACGAATAGCAAGCTCGACTGGGATAAAATGCTGTAACTCATCTGAATGTTGCATTCAACTTCTTCAATAAACATTGCCATTACGTCCCACGTACCTCATATTTCACAGTTAACGCGGCAGTTGGTTGTTACTTCTATGGAAGCAATTGTTTCCTCAAGGCTCTCCGAGACAAACATTTTCCGCGTGAAATACGGTGATTTTTAATTTTATCTTCAACATTTTTCTTTATGTTTGGTATAACGTCTTTATTGTGCGAGCATAACAATTGAAATAAGGCACGTCATTTTGTACTTCAATGAAAGAAACTTGTTTGAAGCTAATTCAGCTTTCATTTGTTTACTGTCTGAATATTTTCAGGAAATCATTGTCCTGCATATAGGTAATATGGTTGTGCCCTCAATGATAGAAACATATGTATAATATATATAATGAATATATAAGGATTTAATTTTGGTTATGGGGCCATCTCAGATTTCACCTATTGCAATAATGGCGGATAATCAAAATGGCGGTCTCTGAAGAATTGTATGCGCTAATCTAAAATGTTTTTGATGATGCTAGTTAGCCTAGACCAGTTCCCTACATAAACAAAATATTGCGTTACCATAGCAACGAACAATAACTTATTAAAAGTGTCAGTGTAAAGTTTGACGTCAAAAAAGTAAACCAGAGTTACGCAATAAATTAAAAGAAAAAATATGTCCAACGAAATTGTGAAAATCAAAAAATTGGAGTATCGAGCCATCATCAAGTACCTGTATTTAAAAGGGTTAAGAGGTAAGCAGATTTACGAAGATATGCTTGATACCCTTGGTGATCAATGTCCTTCGTATGCGACCGTGAAAAATTGGACTGCAAGCTTCAAAAGAGGTAAATTTTCCATTGTAGATGATGACCGATCGGGAAGGCCAGTTTCTGTGTCACTCCCCGAAAATATCGATGCAGTTCATGACATGATTTTAACAGACCGTCGAATTGGGCTAAAACGGATATCTGAAGCACTGAATATTTCAATCGAACGCGTTCATCATATAGTTCACGTCAATTTGGACATGAGAAAAATTGCTGCAAAATGGATCCCCAAATGTTTTAATGTTGACCAAAAGCGTGCAAAGGTAGTAGCATCGCGTTCGAACTGTACTCGATTTGAAAACGATGTAGACTTCTTAAACCGAATTGTTACTATGGATGAGACTTGGGTACATTTCTACGATCCAGAAACAAAGCAATGATTGATGGAATGGCGACACTCCGGTTCTCCAAGACCTAAGAAGTTTCGTGTCCAAAAATCTGCTGAAAAAGCGAGAAAAAAAGCAATAACTGAAAAATTGTTTTTTCCGATATTCCCGAGAAATTTGAGGTTATGAGAAAAAATGTTATAAACAAAAGTTCTAGATCTTTCAAATATCCGCAACTTTACTCGATAAGAGGTCAACTTTTGTTGCCATTCTCGAATAACCGTAAAATTTCACTTTCAACCCCTAAAAGTTCACCCCGTTCCACCCTTCTACATTAGACTCCAATTTATTTTTCCCGTCATTCGAACAATATTTTGCTCCTCTTCCAGTAGGTCTCATGCTGTTTATAATTTTTTCATTTAATAAATTCATCGGCACTGGTCTACAATCTACACTCATCTGGCTTACTCCCAGGTTGAAATCTTCACCTCTGCTGACCTGTGATAGCAACCAGTCGCATAAAAGAGCAAGTCTACCAACATTTTTTGTTCCCGACTAATATCTTGATTTCCATACATTCTATATCTGATGGGTTCTGGAGTACACGGTGTCAAAAGATTGCACAAATTAAAAAAAATATTATTTGTTTATTCAAAATAATTCCTGAAAACGGGCTTCTGGAATTTCAACGACACCTTCCAAATAATACATTTCCATGCCAACGCACGTCTAATTTCGTTATCTATTGGCAATATTCCCAATATTTATCTGATTATTTTCATTGATAGCTTCCAGGACACAACTAACTCCCGTATGCACCGTATGTTTGAATACTGGTACTTGATGATGGCTCGATACTCCAATTTTTCGATTGTCACAATTTCGGTGGACATATTTTTCTTTTATTTATTGCGTAACTCTGGTTCACTTTTTTGACGTCAAACTTCACACTGACACTTCTAATAAGTTAAAGTTCGTTGCTATGGTAACGCAATATTTTGTTAATGCAGGGAACTGGTCTAGGCTAACTAGATATGATAAATAGGGAGGAAATAAATACTTCAAATAATTTACACTTGAAAAAATATACGTAAATATATATGCTGACAATATTGCTTCGACACATAGTGTCATCTTCTGAGCGAGTTATAAACTGCTATTCTTCGACACTTCCTCTTCTTAAATATAAATTCAGGTACAAAATATTGTTGATGATATTGTTGATGATATTGTTGATGTCGAATAATTAAAATCAGGGAACAATATAGAGTTGTTAGAAATAAGATAGTTAATTATTGGGGAGCTGTATAGATTTACCAGGTCGTTAAGTACTGAATTATTATTGTTATGCAGGTGCTTCTTAATTTCTAAGGATTCCAATATGTTTAATTTCAGACCTTTAGGTTGAATATGCAAAATTTCAGGATTCTGTGTGAAGTTATGTTTACTTTCAATGATGGTATAGTAATTTACAATTCACTTCCATCTGAAATAAAAAATATAAAAAAGTGACGATTTTCAAGAGTAAAATCAAAAAATATTTTCTTTCTTGAATCTTAATTGGATTCATTGATCCTCATAATAAAAGAATTTCATTATATCAATTTCAACATTACCTTTTTTTTAATTCATTAATGTCTCTTGACTCTCAATCTAACTATTCTGAATAGAGATCTAAGGGTTGGGTAGCATTCATTATATTTTTATTTGCTATGAATTATACTTGTATTAATTTTATGTATGTGTCAAATAAGTTTGGATATTTATTTTGTAATTAATTTTTAATATCCCTATTATAAACAAAATTGTTTCTTGGGATAACAATAAAGTACTACTACTACTAGTTTCAATCCTGCTTATTCAATCTGTAGCTCCTTCAATGTTCACCGAGCCTTTGATCAAAAATACGGCTAGTCTAGCCTATATATATATATATATATATTGCATTACAGTCCTCACACTCAAGTTTGTAAACTCCTGATTTCTTGAATTTATCCCATACAGATTTTGCTTTATTGATGAACGAATATAGATTGTTGTTATTTCTGAATGCAACATTAACTAACTAACTAGATATCAATACATCCTCGTGAGTGTGATGACAGTATAGTTGATTTCATGGAGAGACAGAGACATATCAGTCAATTAGAATTCTTCAGTACACGGTGCATACGGTCGTAAAACTAACACATAAGTATAATAGGTTAGAGCGAAATGTCGATTGTTTCATTATTCAAACTAAGACGATGGCATCTGTTAAGATATACGTTAGGTACCTCCCAACTAGTTTTTCGACATGTTATGTCGAGAAGACTGTCGAAAGGATAGTAGATACACATCGAATCGAAAGATGAGAATCCTTGTGTTGGATTGATAGGTCGAAACGAAAAATCAAAACTACACTTTGAATTATCAATAAAGCCTCGAACACATAAGGCCAGCAATGCTAATTTAATATTTCGGTTATTCAACCATAAAAAATATTGACTCTTTTCGGCCCATTCAACTACTCAATGTTTCTGGACACTGACGAGAAAATTGCACAAAATCGATGTCAAATACTCGTACGTATACATCCATCCGTTTTATTAAATAATCGATTCGGAGTAAGGGTCAGAAACAATCCGTGTTGGGTTTACAGCTCTCGCAAAAAATGGAAATTGTCGCATTATTTCACGGAGCTGTCAAAAGTAGCTTCAGCGTAGTTCGGAGGTGGAATACAATAAAGTTAACAAGGATAAGAAAGTTGGGGTCTAGGCTACTCAATGTTTTCGAATGGCGTGATCTACCCCAATGAACTTTTCGTCCGACTTTTCTGAAATAGGCAGTAGGTAGCTGTCCTTGAAGGAATGACTGGAAGGAGAGTAGAATATTCTGAAAAAATAAGGGAAAGCAAATACTACAGAGACAACTAGCTGTCAGAAGGAAGACGTTTTCGAGACTTTTCACATGTAGCCTTTGAAAAGCACACTTCGAACACGATACGAAGACAAAAAAGAATTCAGATTTTCACTGGTTGCTGACAAATATTTATTTGGGTAGGAATGCCGTTCCTCTATTCATTATATTTGTTCAATTTTCGAACACATTTGCAATGAAGTATGAGAATTATGAAGAATGGAATAAGATTTTGTACAAACTGACGTAAATGTAGATGCAGCAAGCAATTTGTACCACGCGAGATATGCAGAGAAAGGGACAACCTTTCAGAGACATTTTCGCAAGATTGTGACTCAACCCGATCGATGGTAGTTGTTACGTCTCTATTTTATCGTAATAAAACAAAGGATAAAGATAATGATAATATAAATTATAAGTCGTGAGATTGATTCTGGTCTTATTTGAGAAATCGTACGTAGTCTCAAAATAAATCATAGAGTAAGAAATATTCGAACTCATCTCATTTTCATACCAGTGTCCGATGTACCTCAGGGCTATGATCTAGGGCCAGTGTTGTTTGTACTTCATACTTATGAGTTGCCTGTAATTTCATGAGGAGAATTCTCCTGTTTCTACACTCATGACACAACACTTTTGACACGAGAAAGAAATGAGTGTAATCCTCTTCGCTTTTCAAAATCTTTGTATGGTTATCTGGAATAATTAGCCAGATCTATATATAAACCTAACAGAGAAATGGATTAAACAATCAAACTGTGTCAACAGTTTCAGGTATAGCGAAGTGGTCTTGGTGTTAGAGCGTTTTCGTTCCACCCAGGCGGACCGAATTCAATCCCACTGCCTGTCATGGAGCTGAAGTGGTTCGGAATCCACTTCTATGTAAGCTGTAGGTCCCGGATCAGCCTTTCTCGTACAAGCTCCCCAAATAGCATTTTGGCGACTATAACCACAAAATACACCAAGATTAACGTTGTACTTGGTCTAGAAATCAGTAATTTATGAAACAATGCTCTCTAAACCACCAGACAACGTTGTCTTAACGTTGAGCGTGGCATCAGTTAAGCAACAACGTTGTCAGAACGTTTATCCAACTGACTAAAAGTAGTAAATATTTTGGGAATGGGAACAACGTTTTTAAAATGTTCAAGTGACAACTTTAGTTATCAAATAAATGAATATTTCGGAACCTTTGGTGTGAATACAATTCAGGAAAAAAGAAACTACCCAAACAACAAAACTACGTCATAATAACACTCGAAGCGCCTTTCGCCCACAAAGTTAGCATCTTCAGGAGCTAAAAGCTTTTAGACCCTTTTAACTTTGTTGGCGAAACGCGCATCGAGTGTGATTGTGACGTAGTTTTGGTGTTTGGGTAGTTTCTTTTTTCTTGAACTTTAGTTATGTAAACGTTTTTCCGACGGAGGGTCGACCTTGTAAGATTCAACTAAGCAGTGGGCGACTTTTCAGTAAAAGTTGGAAACGTTTTGGTGGAGTCATCTTTACAACTTACCTTTTTCCAATTATTTACTACAGAGGACGTGCCTGCGATATTTAGATAATAATAATAATAATTTACTCAATTTATCAATTTTTTTATTCTAGTGACAAGGACATACTACTGGCTAAATTGCTTGATGAAAAAGTATACAGTGAAAGGAGAGGAACTGGAATGATCCTAACATAACTTTTGAATCGGAAATGATGAGAGAATTCTAATACACTGACTCCTATTACAGGCAAAACTAGATTACGTGGTGAAGAAACTTCACAGACACAAGCCCTCATGAAAACAGACAGTTCGGAGAGCTGAAGTTTTAAAGTTGAAGTTTAAATTTTTCGTTAGTTGTACTTGGTTCAGTTTTACTTGCCTGACAGACTAATAGACTAATCTCGAACTAAATGGAATATACACATGAATACTAAAATAATGTTTATAATCCTTCGTTTATGCTTGTTTACGTCCAAAATTTTATTGACCGGCCATGTTTCCAAATAGAATTACACTTCCTACATGGCGTAGGGGTACAAAAGTCGTCAAAGCGACTTTGGATATCAGATATCTGAAAATATACTAGCTTTCAACGTTATAGACTGGGATCCCACGCCTATTTTCAAAAATAATTAATAACAGGCTGAATCTTCCTGAGTAGCTTCATTTTGCCGAGACGCCCAACTTTTTCCTCTACGAAAATTCTCGATAGTGGTAGCTAATAAAATGCGCAGGCGTCAATCATGTCGATTTGGTAAGTGCAAAAAAGTCATTGATAACAGTTAGTTTTTCAGTTGAACCTCGAGATAATTCGATGAAGTACTCGAAAAAACTTTTGTCCTACATAATGGATGGTAGGACTGAAGAGTCCCCCACTCCCAACATGTACCAATGACGTGGTCATAAAAATTCATTAATAACCAGTGGATTGTTCTACCGTTGCTTGGTCAATATTTGTATAATTGAAGGGTCATATTGTCCTACAAATTGAATGGTAGGTGTTCCCAGTCCTACGCTCCGAAATTGTCAATTCCATGGTAACATTTTTTTTATTAATAACTGTAGGACAATGATAACACATGAAAGGTTAGTGTATTTGTCACCTAAATAATACAGTGTCCTACAAAAAAAAAACGGGTCTGTATCGCTAGTCCTACAGAAATTATTCAAAATAACGAAATATTTTGAAATTGTGGTTTAGCTAATTAAATATCCTTTTATTCGTGAAGTAATGTAACTTTCAATGTATAATTGTTTGTTCAATTAAAAAATATCATAATTCACTTGAAAAGTTTATGAAAAAAGTGGGAAACTTTGTTTAGCTTTCATAATTTTTATAAACATGTAGATAGATTGTAGATTGTTGGGGGGTCGTACAGGCTGTGCAGCCTCACAAGCACTTCGACCTATAAGTTCTTTTGTGCGTGACCCTTGGTCTATTCGAAGCCCGGGATTCCGAGACTTCTTGTGAAGTTTATCAGTTTCCTGGGAGCTAAGTTCCTGATGTCGGAGGGCGTTAAAAAGGCCCCTTCCAGGAACTTAAGCCTCTTGCAGAAAAGCGCTGGACATTCGCAAAGCAAATGTTCTGCAGTTTCCGCGAAGTTCTCGCAGTAGCAGCAACTATCACTCTCTGATTTACCCATCATTTTGAGGTGGTACCCCAGAGGGCAGTGTCCAGTGAGGAGTCCCGTTACCATCTTCAAGTCTTTCTTGTCTAACTCGAGAAGCTGTTTAGCTTTCTTTGGCGATAGGCACATTAGCATTTTCGCTTGTCTTTGTCCTGGCACTTTGTTCCAGTGAGATTTTATTTCATCGGTTTCCCAGCGTAGGAACTCCTCTTTCAAGTGGGCTTTCAGAAGGGTTCTGGGCCGGGAAATTGTGTGTTTGCCCCTTCTTTGGCAAGGCAATCTGCTTCTTCGTTACCTTTAATTCCTTTGTGACCTGGCACCCACATCAGGGTGACCTGATTGTTTGTTGCCAGTTGCCAGTTGCCTTACAGTCCCAAGTCAGCTTAGACTCACAGGTGTATGATCTCAGAGCTTTTAGTGCTGCTTGGCTATCTGATAGTATATAGATTTCTGCCCTTTGAGTGCCTCTTTCAAGACATTCCTAGGCACATAATTCTATATGTACTTCTGCTTGAAAGATGGTTGGGGTGTTACCAAGGGGTTTTGAGAGCCTAAAATTTAGTCCAGTAACGCCCACTCCAACCCTTTCATCCATCTTAGATCCATCTGTGTACCACACTGATGCATCCCTTCCCAGTTTAGGTCCGTTCTCTGTGCATATTTGGTGGCTGTTTATGACCACTTCAAACTGCCTTTCGAAGTCGTATCTAACTGGCATGAAATCTGTCGGTTTAGACATGGCTTCTTGGGGAAATGTGTTCCAATATCTTCAAGTGTCCAATCAGATATGCCGCTTTGAAGTTTTTTGTCTGGCTCAGTCTGAAGGCACTGTTTGCTGCTTCTTTCATTACACATAGGTGCAATGGCGGAAGGTTTACCATTACATCTAAGGCTGTAGTGGGATCTAGCCGCTGCACTTTCTGCAGCTTGACTTGTGCTGGAATTTGTTGAATTTTTGGCCACCATACCAGTGAAGCATAGGAGACTATGGGTTTGATGATCGTTTGGTATCATGGAGCCAGTGGTTCCAGTAGAGCCACTGAGCCACTGATTCCTCAACCCTAAACATGTTAAAAACAACAATAACAAATTGATAACATTGAAATAATCAATCTGCCCTCCGGGGCGGCTTAAATGATGTCGTATTCACTTTACCAGAAGCAGGGAAACCCGGAATATCTCCAGCAGCACCACATCGTCGTCTGAAGAGCTGAAATTTATAATACAAAACTTTCAAAGAGGTCAGACGAATTGTGAAAATCTGCTCTACGGTAAAATAGGATGTATGATATCTCCAGAGGCCTCAAAAAGTCCAGTACGAAAGGGATATTACATTTTACGGGGGTCAACTAGCCAAGTAGTTGAAATAACGATTTTTTATCCACTCTAGTCGCAGATCGTGGGTTCGAAGCCTAGCGACTGCTTATATTTCTCTGATGGCCCGAGAAAGTGGAATACCACGTAAAAAGTAAGAATTTGTTAATCCTTGGCTCTCACAAGTTTCGCCTTTTGAGGGATGTCGTTCGTAAGCGAACGACATCTGGTTAACGGAAAGAACTATTTTAAACAATGAGGAAGGGAAGGAGTGGGAGAGCATTTTTCACCAGCTATTCAAGGAGGTATCACAAGAAGAGATTTCTGAAAAATGTAATTGGATGTGGGTGGCTGTGAATCAGAGAGTGACGGGACTTGCTGGAAATAAGGGGAGTTGATGGGAGGGTTATTTCATGAGTATAATTTCACTTTGATTCTCATATCCTAGTAACAGATATGGACAATTCGTAATAATCAATTCAATTTGTTCCTGAGATATAGCCTTTTTAAGCATTCAAATTGTCAATGAGTACATGGAAAACTATATACTGTTGAACTAGCAATCATAAATGATGAAGGCCCATTCTTTTTCAAAGAATTTGTAAAATAAAAATGATAATGGTATTGTTATTCATCTATTTCTTTGAACAATGTCTTGTCATGCTATGTAATGCAACACCTTTTGTGAAATATGATTTCTTATTCGATTGGAGGGACTTACGATCTACAAATTAGATTTAATGTGTTTATTTCTGAAAAAAAATCGATTTCGAATTGAGGCAAAAAATCGTATCGATTCATAATCCGAGAAATAGCAGTAATAGAATTTTTGACACCCTGTAGCTCAAAAACTTGTCATAGGATCGATCTGTGATCTGTTCAACGTAATGAGGATGGCAGAATCAAAAAAATATCATATCAAAAATGAGGATAAATGTGCCTATTTAAATTGTATTCAATTTGTAGGACAATATGACCATTCAATTATACAAATAATAACCAAACAACGGCTAAAAAATCCGCTGGTTTTTAATGATTTTTATGACCACGTCATAGGTACATGTTGATAGTGGGGGACTCTTCACTCCTACCATCAATTTTGTAGGACAAAAGTTTTTTCGAGTATTTCATCGAATTATCTCGAGGTTCAACTGAAAAACTTACTGTTATTAATGACTTTTTTGCGCTCACCAAATTGACATGATTGACTCCTGCGCATTCTATTAACTACCACTTTCGAGAATTTTCGTAGAGGGAAAAGTTGGGCGTCTCAATGGAAAGAAGCTACTCACGAAGATTCAGCCTGTTATTAATAATTGTTTTTACCATGGAATTGACAATTTTGGAGCGTAGGACTGGGAACTCCTACCATTCAATTTGTAGGACAATATGACCATACAATAATACAAATATTAACCAAGCAACGGTAAAAAATCTGCTGGTTATTAATGATTTCTTATGACCACGTCATTGGTACATGTTGAGTGTGAGGGACTCTCCAGTCCTACCATCCATTTTGTAGGACAAACGTTTGTTCGAGTACTTTATCGAATTATCTCGAGGTTCGACTAAAAAACTAATTGTTATTAATGACTATTTTGCACTCACCAAATCGACATGATTGACTGACGCATGCGCATTTTATTAGCTACCACTATCGAGAATTTTCGTAGAGGAAAAAGTTGGGCGTCTCGACAAAATGAAGCTACTCAGGAAGATTCAGCCTGTTATTGATCATTTTTGAAAAAAGGCGTGGGATCCCGGTCTATATCGTTGAAAGTTCAGATATCTGATATCCAAAGTCGCTTTGACGACTTTTATATACTCCTACGCCATGTTGGAAGTGTAAATCTATTTGGAAACATTGCCGGTCATTAAAATTTTGGACGTAAATAAGCATAAACGAAGGTATATAAAACCTTATTTTAGTATTCTAGAAATAATTCATGAAATTTAATCAATATCCAAATTAAATATTGTTAATCGGAATGATTTTTTTTATTCTTGAGTTTCGAAGAGTTCGCAACAGATTGAAAGCCTGCGTGTTTTTTGGCATGAAAAAATAGTATATTTGATAGTAAAATGAATTGCGTTGCCAATTTCTGTTTTGAAATCGTTATTTTTCGGGTATCTTGAGCCTAGAAATATAACGATAGGAGTAACCAGAAAGTTTTTTAGGGCCAGGTAGCCGAGTGGTTAAAAGCGTCAATGTTTAAATCACTCACGCTGCCGGTCGCCGGTTCAAACCACAGCGACTGCAGAATTTTTCTGATGGCCCGAAAAAGTGGTACGGTACGATACAATGGGCATCTGCCTACGTGTCATCGGGTCAGCCTTGGGTGGCTCGACGAGCCTACCACGCACGAGGTGGAGTGTTTAGTGGGTATACCTGAGGGGGATTCAATTCGGACTCAGGGGACTCCCACACTACCTTATGGGATGTGCGTGTCAGGCCGGATAAGGTGCCCATAAAGGGTTTCAATCACCTTGTGAGGAAAAAAAAAAAAAAAAAAAAAAAAAAAAAAAAAAAACAGAAAGTTTTCTTTAAGTGTACATTATGGCCATCTTCAGTAATTATTTGGTTGATAAATCAACTGTTTTAAAAACCATGAAAAGTAAACTGTAATCGCTGCACGAGAGGGCGCTGGTGTGTAGTTGTTTTTGAGTAAACCCAGCAACGTTTAGAAAACGAGCATCGGCTACCTACAGTTGAAGCTAAAACGTTTTAAAAACCTAAAAATGATTGACCAAAATGGTACAATACATGGTTGTGACAACGTTGTGTTGAGGTCGGCAACGCAACTTATGTTTGGTTGCGCAACTTTTTTAAACACGTCGCCGCAACGGGTCTGCTTTTGAAGGGTTTTTCCGAGATTCGTAAATACAAATTTTACAAAATAAATTTTGATAATTTACCGCTAATTCACAACTCAATGTGTTAGGGTGGATTTAGTCAACTTTAGCACAAGCATTATCATAAACATAACGGTAATATCAGAGGTTTTTAGCATAAACTCAACATTGTTGTATAAATAGCGCCATTTGATATAACAGATTCCACTTTCGTTTTTAACGTATATTTAAGCACAATTTTGAAATGATGTTGACTAAATGCACCTTTAATCTCATAAAGATCATGAATAGCCAGTATTATAAAATCAGAGTTTTGAGTTATTTCAAAAATATCCGGACTTATTCTCACATCTGATGGCAATCATATGGTGGAATGAAATGATACAAATATTTTCAATGAAGGAATCAAACCAAGAAAGGAGGAAGTTTAACAAAACTGCCTGGTTTATTTTATCGAAGAACAATTTTTCAGTAACTTCTCAGGGAAAGAGCATGAAATAACAGATTTGTGTTTGATTGTGATTGTGAAAAATTTCTTGTACAATTTGATGTTGAAAATGAATTTCCTCCCAAATTCAACTTTCGATCAATTAATAGATATACCAAATTCATTCCTAATTTAATTCGAATGGAAAATTGTTATTCACTCCTTTGTTTTTAAAATATAGGGAGAAATGTAATTGAATTCAATTACGTTGTTTAAAATGAAGAACCATACGCCGGTGAATTTTGCCATGATGAAAAGTAGGTTCTTCAAGAAACTGGAAGTTTAATACTGCTGAAATGACAGAAAGAAGAATTATATCCGACTTTCGCATAATGATCATTACGAATGAGAATTAGCTTTGTATTCGGGACGTAAATTTTATTTTAGGAGTGAAGGCTGTCATCTTAGGCTCCCAAGAGAATGAAGGCTATTTCTGTCAGCAATTTCGTTGTTGCTATTGTTTCATTATTCGCTGGCCGAAAACAGTTTCAGAATTTCAACGAAAGTACAATTGAATGGATTTTTTTTTCCGTGGAATCTGTTCCTATTAAATTCATATTCATACCATTTTGAATAGATATTCTGCTTATGTATTTGACCAATGGGATGTAACACTGGTAATCAAAAATAAACATAAATTCAAGCACAAACTATTTGTTTCTATCGAATATCAAATTCTCAGGTTCAGAAGCCCAAAAGATGAGAATATGCTCGAGGTTATCTGCAGCTTCTGGCATTTGTATTGGGACAGGTATGTGATCGTGTCAATTGCGATAGAGGTCGGGTTAGATGGTGCGTTATTTCAAAATTTGGCATAGAGCGTAAATATCTCTTAATCTGGGCCTATATCAACAGATTCCTGTTAAACATAGTCGCATCAATAATGATTCTCGAACCATTATAGTAGTAATTATCGTCAATATGGAGCAAGATACAACAATTAAAATTTTCCGAATTATTCGACCACATCTATAATGTGAAATCAACTACCGTGCTACCAAATATAAGACGAATGAGAAAAATATTGATTTCATTGAAAATATGAACAAGATGTTCATAAAGTCAGTTGTGGAATCATCTGCGACTGAAAGTTGGAATTTAGTCGCTATTTTCCATCGTACAAGATAACCTCTCTTGGAAGGGATTTATGTTTTAAAGAGGAACATTCTCGATTGAAAATTGAATCAATACTAGACTCCTCTGGAAATGGAAAAACCCTACAATATAATTGAAGTTACTTTTTTGTAATATCTAACAGAAAACAACTACTTCCCCGGCTAAAGCCACGCTGGACATTGAACTACATCTGATAGATATTGAGAAAGCCCCTATATTACTTGAGAAAAAATCTGAAAGTGAAAATTTGCATATTCATTCAGATAGTTGATTATTTATCAAATGTCCAGTTTCCATTGGAGATTCTCATCTATGAATAAGATAAGGGAGAATGTTATTCAGAAGTATCACTCACAGAAAATCGCTCATTCCATTGATGAGTGAATTGCATCTCTTTCGTTAGACCTCCAATACATTTTGGTCGACTAAAATCTATTTCACTCTTCTAAGATCATCAGGGAGGTCGGAAGAATTGGAAAACATACTCTTCAGAAGAAATTTCACACTGTAATGAGGAATTGTTGGACTATTTCTTGTGCGGTGAAACTTTGAAAATATTTTTCTGACATAAAACCTGTCATGGTTATGGCATGTTAATTTCATTGAAAATATGAACAAGATGTTCATAAAGTCAGTTGGAGGCGTTCTTTTTTATTCATATCTAGATATTTTTTTGTTTAATCATGTCCTAGCTAAAAGAGTAACGAAGCCTCCTACTTCATGTCATATCTACGTCAAACAACTGTTCCTTTTCAGACATAGAGCTTTTGATAATTACAGAAGAATCCTTCTCATAATGTTGGACTGGAGGATTTACAGACAGTCGAAAAATTACGTAACGAGAGATTCGCTGTGAAAAACAGGCATACGTATACTTAGTTATCGTTTTCCTTCAGAGGAATCGTACAGCGACATGACATGCTTTTCGTTATCTAGACTAACCGAGAAACTGAGACATTCATAATCTTGAAGATTTGAGCGTTGGGTAGGTATTTCCTTGGTGCTATTGATATTTAACACTCGGTATAAACAAACTGCATTCATCTCGTCAGCGTACATTATAAAAAGGATTCTTTAGTTTCTCATTTTGCATTTTTCACTATTTTCCTGATGGCCAGGAGAATATTTAAAAAAAATTCAAATCATATTTAGAGTGTGTATTGCATATTATTTTTTCAAATATTACATTTGAATTGTATTGGATATAAGTATGTTTCTTAGAACTAGAACAATTCAAGAGTTTTTGTTTCTACGAACACGGAAATACAAAAGTTGAAAATAATAGCCCAGCTACATCGCCAGTGACGAGCAGTGTATGCTAATTTCTCCAAATGAATGTATCTGAAATGAGATACAACAGTTTTTCAGTCAATTCCCGCGCAGAAATCAATAGAATTCCGTTTTTGTTGGGTATAAGTGCTAAGCGATTATGGGCCACAATCTAGAAAAGGAAAAAAATCAGATATTGATACGGCCATATCTTGAAAACTGTCCATTTATGTAGTCTGTAGCAATAGACACTTGATCAATGCATCGAAATCCACATCATATCAAATATTCAGACATTTTCCTTAATGGTTCGATTAGCGATAGAAACAAGGGAATAAATACCCAGTATTCCCTTGTTTCTATTGATATTTAACACTCGGTATAAACATACTGCATTCGATACGAGTATTTATGTCGTCAGCCTATATTACGAACGATTTTCTATATGCCCATTTTGTGTTTACCACTATTTCTTTGACGACCAGGAAACTATTTAAAAAAAAAGTATCTGAGATTCAGTTCCTATAGTGTGTATCGAATATTATTTTTCAAGTGCCCCTATCAAAAGGTGTTGAATATATGTGACTCTGTGATACCTTGAGCAATTCAGAAGTTTTTGTTTCTAGAAAAACTGGACTATAGAAATTGAAAATAATAGTGCCGTTACATCGTCAGTGATGAGCAGTGTATGATAATTACTTCAAATGGCAGTATCTGAAACGAAGAAAGCATTATTTTTCAATCGATTCCTGCAGTGAAATCATTGAAACTCGGTTTTTCCTAAGTATGAGAGTGAACTGATCCATTAACAAATTGAATATTTTTCTTAAGAAATGTCAACTATTATTGACCTTCCACTCATAAATTGTTCAACTGAAAAAGCTATTGCCTATACCGAATAAAAAATTCAGACATTTTTACGAATCCGTTTGCCTTAACGGTTTAATCAACAATAACAGTAGTAATGATTTTTGGGTATGTATTTCCTTGGTGCTATTGATATTTAATACTCGGTATAAACAAATTGCATTCATCTCGTCAGCGTACATTATAAATACGATTTTCTAGTTTCTCATTTTGCATTTTCCACTATTTTCCTGATGGCCGGTAGAATATTTCAAAAAAAAAATCAAATCATATTTGGAGTGTTTATCGCTTATTATTTTTCCAAATACCACAATTGAATTGTGTTGGATATAAGTATGTTTGTTAGAACTAGAACAATTCAAGAGTTTTTGTTTCTACGAACACGGAAATACAAAAGTTGAAAATAATAGTCCAGTTACATCGTCTGTGACGAGCAGTGTATAATAATTTCTTCAAATGGCAGTATCTGAAACGAAGAAAGATTATTTTTCTATCGATTCCTGCAGTGAAATCATTGAAACTCGGTTTTTCCTAAGTATGAGAGTGAACTGATTGTGTCAAAATCCAAAAAAATGCAAAAAAATTACACTGATAGAGCCATATCTCGAAAACTGTCCATTTTTGGAGTTTCTGGCAATGGACACTTTTGATCAGTGCATCCAGATCTACACCATACCAAAAATTCGGACAAATTCACGGGAAGCCATTTTCCATAAGAAACGTGCGTGGTCCTTTGATTTCAGAATTGGCAAATTCTGTGATGATCGTGGTGAATATTCTGTAACAAGGTTAGAATGAAAATTCGATGCGAGTGGAAAGTTCCGAGCGCGAGCCGAAGTCGAGCGTGAGGAACCACGAGCATCACGAATTTTCATTCTAACCGAGTAGCAGACTATACTTTCTCCACGATCAAAGATAGGAAACGTGACAGCAATAATTTTGATACTTACTCAAATTTTGCCGCTACGATGACAATAAACTGCGTCAAGGCTAATGTTATTATTGCTAACCAGTGTGAGAATATTATTCTATCACAAGAGAGAGAATGTAAACACATTTAAATTGCATGGGGGCAGAGGTGTTGCAGAATTCCAGCATTCTGTAATCAAATTTGATTTCAGAATTGGCAAATTCTGTGATGATCGTGGAGAAAATAACTGATGCAATTACATTTGTTTTGTTCGTTCGTTCTGTCGATCGTTCGATTGTGTGTTGCTTTTTTCCTTCTTTCGTTCTCTCCTTCTTTTCATCCTTCCATCCTCCATTTGGTTTTTGACACAACTTTCTCGGTTACTGAGACATAGAGGAAAATGTAACAACTACAGTAAACACTGTCATGTTTAGAGATCAATCTGTAGAAAAGAGAAAGGTGACGAAACTTCTTAGTAGGAATATTATACAGTGCGAGGACCGAGTCCGTCGCCCCATCTGTAACTTCTTCATTCTACATATTACAAAAAATTGTTAACTACATAAGTTGTAGGGTTTTATTCGATCGCTTCAATGGTTTAAGTTTCATCCATACAGAGTGTCTCCAAAAAGACCAGCGACTTAGAAGTTTTTTTTAATGGAGTACCCTGTATTTCATTGCATTATTAGATTTTAACTTAAATTTTTAACAAGTTTGATGAATGGTTTTCTATGAAAAATATTAATTGTTTTGGAATTATGAACACTTGTAAATAATAATTTCGATTACTTTTGCACCAGTTCACGAATAAATTTATGAGGTAAGCTATGCATGCTAGGCGCGTTTATTTCATCCATGACAACGAAAAAACTCTTATCTGTTTTTGCCAAATGTCATTGAAATTTTGTAGGTTTTTAAAACTAAATTTCTCTTGTTGATTAATATGGCTCTTTCAGTAACAGACAAAGTTGAAGCCGTTATCATATTTGGTGAAGCTAACCGAAATTACCACGCTGCTATTCGCATTTTCAATGAACGGTTTCAGAAATGTCCGATTTGTCGGAAGTATCTGCAGAAATTGGTGGCAAAATTTAACCAAACTGGCACCGTGAAAGATGCTCCGAGATCTGAGATGACGAAAATAATAACGGAAGATGTTGAAATTCAAGTACTAGCCGAAATGATAAATAACCCGCAACAATCACCTAAGCAAGTAGCTGAGACATGTAATGTTTCTAAAACATCAGTAAACAGGGTTTTAACGAAAAATAAATTTCATCCATACAAAATAAAAATTTTGCACCAGTTGGCTGAAGATGATCAGGACCGGCGACTCGAATTTTGTGAGACCATGGCAGAAATAATTGTTGCAAATCTACTTCATTTGCAACACGTCTGCTTTACTTTTTACCTAAATGGAAATGTGAATAAGTAGAATTATAGATATTGGAGTGATGAGAATCCACATGAATTCCACGAGAGGCATTCTCAATGTTTGGACTGGTATTTTAGGTGACCACATTGTACTCGTAGGTCCCATAACCATGGAAGAAAATTCAAATGGTCCCAGATACCTCCAAATGCTGCAAGACACAATACGTCCCAGTATCGATGAGATTGTTGCGCATAACCCACATGAATTTTACTTGGATGTAACATTTCACCAAGATGGAGCGCCACCACACTATTTTCGGGAGGTGAGAAATTACTTAGATGAAAGGTATCCAGGTAGGTGGATTGGACGTCGAGGTACAACATAGTGGCCAGCTCGCTCACCGGACCTCACACCGCTGGATTTCTTTCTCTGGGGCTATGTGAAATCCGTAGTTTTTAAGATAGTTTGTGGGTCGTTAGATGAACTGCGTCGTAGAATTATTGAAGTGTGTTCAGAAATAACACCTCAAACCTTGTTTAGTTTTACGAGAGAGTTTAGAACCCCATTATTTATGAGTCAAGAAATGCAGGGTGGACATGTCAAACATCTTTTGGAATAGATAAAAACTCACCGTTTTTAGTTATAAATAATTGAAATATCTCTTCAGTTTTCAATGATACTTGATCTGTATTTATGGACTACTTTATTTGTTAATAAAATGTTGCAACTTCATTTGTACCACTTTTCCGTAAGAACTCTAACAATTGTAAAATGGTACGTCGAGGTAAGTTACACATGGTGACCATCAGCAGATTGCAACATTGGAAAGCTTTCAAAAAGTTAGGATATGAAAGTGGAATACATTGTGATCCATTTGATTTTCTCACTGTACTGGAGCAAAAGTAGTCGAAATAATAATTTACAAGTCTTCATAACTCCAAAACTATCAACTTTTGTGATATAAAACTATGTATCAAACTTGTTCAGAATTCAACGTAGAATCTAATAAAATACAGGGTGTCCAATTAAAAAAAATACTTCTTAGTCGCTGTGCTTTTTTGAGACACTCTGTATGAATGAAGCTTAAACCATTAAAGATATCGAATGGAACCCTAGTACTTACGTATTTAACATTTTTTTGTAATATGGAAAATGAAGAAGTTACGTGGGGGCGACGGGCTTTTGGTCCTTACTGTATGACATTCCATTCAATATTGCCAACAACAAAACAAATTGAAAGGAATAGAACGGGATGGCGTTTGACCTAAAAAATTCTCTCCTTGGATCTGATAATGTGAACCCCGGGCAGTGAGGAAGTGTATTTCTATTTGTAGCATTCGTAACGATGCATTTGTTGTCTGCTTCCGAAGCAGCGCACCTTATCTGCTGATTATAGCATCGCCTCTTTCAAACAATTGAAAATGGATTGTTGCCGAGCTGGAGTCAGCTTAAAGCGGAATAAAGGATAACATCTTCTTTGTCGAAAGCGACCAACGAAAACTTTCAATCAGAAACATGTGAAGCGATCTGGAGAGTTGAGATGATTGATAATATTCAAAGGAATATTAATGCAAGGCTATGAAAGCTTTTTTATTCAGCTTAATAATTTTTTGTCTGATTCGAGAAAAGTAATGGGATGGCAAATGACCAGTCATTACAATATCAGTACTTCGTTATCGTATCCAACGGAGACGATCCATAATATACAGCGGAGGTAAGATAATACTGGGTAGGTAAGAAAACTTACAGTCGAACTCCACCAAATAAAATCTTTATTACTGATGTGGGTGTAGTCAGACGACACACATCAGCACATTACGAGATGTAGTTGGAAGACGTCAGCAGCAGGATATGTTTCGAAGGATTAATCCTTCATCTTCAGCGAAAAAAATTTACAAAGTTAAAATCTACAGAATAGGGTAATATTACATTATTGAGAATAACAGTAATAGAGAGAGAGAGAGAATATACTTTATTGTCATAAGAATGATCTTGTTAACAAAGTTTCACTTAACTTAAGCTAAGAAAAATAAAAATCACTTTGTACATATATATCTAAAAATATATAAATGGTCCAAAAAACATTTAAAGTAATGGAGTTTGGATTGAAGTTAGTTTGTATGTATAAAAACATATAAGTCGTACAAAATACAAATAAAATAAAAAGTTTTACTTAACCTATATAGACACTTCACATCAGTATAAAAAATGTAAGTAAATACATTCGAAAGAAAATTTAAAATCACGAACACTTTATTTTAAAAATTATCATTAAAAAATTCCTCTATATTATAATAAGGTCTATCACGTAGAAAAAAAACATTTCACAGCCTTCCTAAAGCATTGTAAAGATTTTTTTTAATATCATTTGGCAGATGGTTGAACATTTTAAGACCATTATAAACAATGGAATCCTTTATGACAGATGCCATTGGTATTGGCAACTTAGTGTTGCTGGATTGCCTTGTCACATAATAGGATGGAGAAGATTGGAATTGAGTCAAATGTTTTTTGATTAAATACACTGTTTCCATTATAAACATAGAAATCACTGTTAGAATTCCATGAGCAGTGAAAAGGAGTCTACAAGAGTTTCTACGCTTCGATTGGCACATATATCTTATGGCTCGTTTTTGCAAAATTAAAACATTTTTTAGTAGATATCCACTACATACACCCCAAAATGGAATTCCATATCTCAGGTGAGATTCCACCAGAGAAAAATAAACAGTCTTGGCTGATGATAAACTCAGCTCATTTGCGACTACTCTGACTGCATAACAGCCAGAAGACACTTTGTTACACAAGGCACGAACATGGTCTTCAAATTTTAACTTACGATAGATATGCACTCCTAAAAATTTCAAACTGCTTTTGTTTTCATTCCCAATCGGTATATTGTCAAGCTCACATCTGAAAGTTACTATATTGGTTTTCGAGATATTCAGTGAAAGTCGATTTGAATCACACCAAGTCTTTACTTTTTTCATATCACTAGATATGATTCTAGTTGAATCATTTGCATTGTCAGAGTGCCAAAAAATAGTAGTATCGTCCGCAAATAGTGTGAATTTTCCTGAGATATTTATACTTGTCAAATCGTTAATGTACAAAAGAAATAATGTTGGCCCTAGTATGGAACCCTGAGGCACACCACTATATATTTTCGCAATTTCTGAGCGATGGTTGGTTTTCACCATCTGACTGCGACCCGATAAATATGTGCTAAACCAGCTCAGTATCACTCCTCTGAAGCTATATCAGGGAAGCTTCTGCAACAGTATTTCGTGATCCACACAGTCGAAAGCCTTCGAGAAGTCACAAAACAAAAATAAAATTTGAACATACTATATATGGTGGAAAAACGTAACTAAGAAAAATGTAGAAAAATTATTGAAACTAATGTTGTCAACATGACGTTATCTGCAACATGAGCTGGTCTCTAATATAATCTGAGCAATTCGTTTGATGATATTGAGTTCCTTTGGAAAATACTATCCCACTGAATGATTCCAATTTTTCGAAGTAACTCAATATCATCAAACAAATTGCTCACAAAAATGGTTTTACAACAGATTATATCACAGATATGTTAACAAATTTTCAAATCATAGACTCACTCAATCTAATCCACACAACAAAAAATATTTTTCTCTAACCTATTTTGGTTCTATATCATTAAAATAAAAAAATACGTTTCATAATCAACTCAATACCGATAATGATTCAAAATTCTCAATTTCTTTCAAAACTTCAAATAATTCAAAACATTCTTTGGTAAATTCAAAAGACAAAATGCCAATGCTGGACAAGTCAGGGGTTTAAAAATTAAATTGCTCTAATTCAGATTGTGAAGTTTGTTATATTGTCCAAACTGGTCGCAAAATTGAAACTCGATTAGCAGAACACGTTAGATTAATAGAATCCAATTCCGATAAAAAAGAAGTCAACTCTAACTCATTTGTGTTTTGTAACACACTTGAGGATATTTACGCCTTTCTCCCATTTGGCTACGGTATAGTCTATTTGCTTTTTCCATGTAAGTTTGTTGTCTAAAATAATACCTAAGTATCTATAAGAACTTACTACGAGGTGAGGACGCATCCACATCTCTATCATTTTACAGATCTTACATCCGATCAATCATCGATTACGGGTGCATATTGTACGGATCAGCTGCGAACTCAAACCTTCGGCTCCTTGACCGCTTGCAAGTCAAAGCAATCAAAATATGTATCGGTGCATTTAAATCATCCCCATCACCTGCTGTTCGTGCAGAAGCCCAAGAGCACCCACTTTTCCTTCGTAGAGAGTTTCTGGCATGCAAAAAGTTAGTATTATTCAAAACTTCATCGGAGTATCTGATGAAATTATCCTATAATCTATCTTTAAAGAACCTAACCAACAAATACTGGAAAATAAAAAACAGTCCAACATTGGCAGAGGCCTTTGTGACCTTGAATAAATATCTGAACAAAGTTCATTCTCATAACATCCTGCCTGTATATCAATTAGATTTCAAGGATTCGATGTACAAACCAACTGTAATTATCCCCTTATATACTGATATACCCAAAGTGAATTATATTCTAACTAAGTATATATTGGGCACATTGGATAAACAAAATACTATAAATTGCGATAGGTCTGAAACTGGAAATGGCTCAGGATGTGCCTTTTATGTTGAAAATGAAAAAATGCTCTCACAATTTCGCCTCCCTGATCGTTCGTCAATTTACAGCGCAGAATCTTATGTTATATTTCCAGCCCTATCATGGATTATACGTAGTGGAGGTGGCAACTCTGTCATTCTCTCGGATTCGAAATCGGTTCTGACTGCAATTCATAATCACGCTTCAGTGTCCAACACTAACCCCATCACTACTAAAATCATACGTAAACTGCTGCATCTCCAAGCTCAAATAAAATAATTTTCATCTGGGTTAAGGGCCACTCAGGCATAGTGAGAAATGAGAAAGTTCATGAAGCAGCCAAAGATTCCATCTCCCTCCAACATATAAGTCACATATTCACACCTCAAGACATAATTAGTGAGTCCAGACAATCAGTGAGAACACGCTGGGAGAGACTTTGGGTAGACTTTGTATTATCTTCCAAAAACCCTTATGTATCCATTCATCCCCAACTTCCTCGAAACATTCCGCATCTAAATAATTTTAAAATATCGAGGCTTTACTCTGCCACTATAACAAGACTGAAACTAAATCACGGAGGCTTCCCCACACATTTATCCAAAATTGGGGTGAATATATCCCCTATCTGCCATTGCAATAACTCATCAGAAGCAGATATCAATCATTTGATATTCACCTGTAATCTCCATAACACACACCGTCTGGAATTTTTAAATAAATTAATCACCCATGGTGTTCAACTGCTAACAAATATCATTATTCTGCTGAGCACATTCAAGGAAGAGATTTATAGAACAATTGTGGAATTTTTGATCAAAGAACAAATCTCAATTTAAATCTTTTATTATCTAATTAACTAATAGCTATTATCTAATTAACTATCATTAAAAAAATCTGTGGCAAAAAAAACTCAGTTTTGATGCCAATACCCACTCACAAAAAAAAATCTAACTCTGTTTTTTCCAATCATATAATTAACGAAAAACATAATTTTGTTCCTAACTCAGTTTTAAAAAATTTACGTGTTTGTGATAATGGAAAGAAACTCAATCTACTTGAGACCCTGGAAATAAATAAGGCAATTTAAAATTCAGAAGTTCAATGTATAAACGAACAAACTAATTTTGACAGCTTGAAACTTTTCAATTCCTTACGATTTTGAACAATCGATATGTGAATAATTTTCTTTTCTTTATCAATTTTCTTCTTACTTTTACAAGTCACACTCGTTCAACAACCAATGTTCCACATTACAATTTTTCCATTTTTCTATTTTTCTAGTTTAATATAAATTTCTAATATTACTGATAGTTGATGTTGTATGATTGATGATTGCTCTTCACCATGGATACATATAGGTCCACAGGACAGTCACTCTGTCACTTTGAGTCGTGACGTCTCACTCGACGGATGACAGATGTAAACCTCAAATTTCACTTTCATTCTTCATTTTTCTCAAATCAATAATTTATTTATATTGAAAGCTATGAGCTATGATTCACTTTTCATAGAGCCATATTGAGGCCAATATAAAATTTAATGACAGTCGAATTCCATAATTTCGAGTTTGGATCGAGGGTGAGAAGCATGGGTTCAAATCCTATGATCTAATTTCTTTTTAAGTGAAATCGATTAGAGTAGTTTTCAATTTTTGTAATATTTCTCCATATTCTTAACGTCAATTCCCTTTTCAGATTGGATGAATTATGGGAATCATGAGTGCTTGTCACCGTCAAGAATTATTCCAAACCGTCATCAACGATATGGTATCTACTGCCTTTAAACAATACCTGATACTAAAAATAAAGTTACTAGAAAATTTACAGTAACAGGACAGTTTTACTAAATTTTTAGGAAGCACATAGACCGTCGGCCTCATATCCTGAGGATTCTAATTTTTCTTCAGACTATCAAATGAGAAAGTGCATCATCCACAAAATTGGAATTTATAAATATGAGAGTATGGGAAAACAATTTGTAGCCCTTCTAAAACTTTCTAATCTCGATATGTACACTGGCCATTGCTTCACAAGGATATCGACAACTATCCCGGTAGGTGCAGGAGATGATATTATTTCTTCAAAGAAGCACGGTGGTTGGAAGTGCACCACCATAGCAGATTCACATAAACATGTTTCGATAAGAGATGAATTAGATGTGGTCAATGAGATCAATGCCTTAGTAAGCCTTCTTCTCCAAGCGTAACTTTTTGTGTTAATAACTTAACTTTCTACTAAAGAACAAACTTTTCTCGAATAGTATTGAACAACTGCACAAATTTAACTTTTAATTCAAATAGCGCTGATAGTGCTTCTCAAAATGTTTCTGATAGTTCATAAATTGTTTCGCAGGTGTACTTGAATTGTAATAGATTTTTTCTCCATATTGGATTTCCATTTCCACGTTGCCGAAATTTAAAAATTTCCAGTGTAATTTATATTACAACGTAGGTAATACGTATATCAAGGACATATTCAGGCTTTTTGGACCAATGGCATTTTTTTAACTCATAATTCTTATAAACTGACTTATGTGACAATTTCGTACCAACTTGCTCGAAAACTAAAGTGGTTATAACCACACTTACCTTTTCATTATAACAGATGTTCGAAATGAGCTTTTCCACTTCCATACAATAGAGCAACTTCCTACCGTACATTTGAAATATGGTAATGTCAATAATACCGCACACATGATATATGTCTTTCATAAACATGTGGTACGTAGAGCCACAATATCTTCGGTATGGGTGAATTAAACGTAATGCCGCCATGTCAAACCCAATTAATTTGCGATATCTCGAAGTGTCAAAGAGAAATCCTCGTCTGAAGGAAAGATAACGTTCGGCACAAATCCTCCGGGGTCGGCATTGTCGGCCCGCAACATGTTCGCTAGCCAATATTTATCTATGTGATTGTTATATATCGCTCCCGGCTGATGTTTAGATAAGTAAGTTTGGTGGCTTGAATTGTGAGTTTCAGCCCAAGTCGTCCTATGCGAAGATCTTTCTCTATTGTGGTCGAGTTTTACTGCGATATTATATCTCCTGACTGGGTAGACAGTAGAATGATTGAGGGAATAAATGTATTTACACGAGTAGTTGGAGAATTACACGCATTTTGTCGAAATCCAAGTCGAATATGAAAACATTTTTCTTCCACTACCTCATTAGAAATAGCTATTTACATTCCAAGGAAGGAAAATCATGATTTTCCTCCCGCGGATAGTTTGATACCCGACGCGAAGCGGTGGGCATTAATATCCACGGGAGGAAAAGCATTTTCATCCTGAGGTATGTATATAGTTTTTTCTACTACCTTTAAGGTCGTCATTTTTATAACGTCTTGAAACTAATAATGCGTGCATACTTATAAGGACAACTGCAGAAAGTTGTGGAACTATATAATGCGGCTATATGACATAATATTGAGTAAGCGTTGCGTCGTCATTATCGTGTTGACAACAATTTGTTGCTATGGCGTTGTTTGGTAATACAAACATAACAGTTGTCATAAGCTGTCACGTTGTTTACCCTATTAAGTTGCTTCTAAGTTTTGAAAATGAGTTCTAGCGAAGAAGACCTGCCAAAAGATCTCACTGAAGAGGCAAAATTGATTTCAATGTATCTTCTTCCTGTAAATCGAGAGGAAAGGTACTATTTTCCTCCCGGCGGAAGGAAAAGTACTATTTTCCTCCCGGCGGGAGGAAAGTACCATTTTCCACCCTTCTTTAGGGGTCGAAAATAAAGTTTTCTAGTGAGGTAGTAGAAAAACCTTATTTTCTACTCCTAAAGAAGGGAGGAAAACGGTACTTTTCCTCCCGCCGGAAGGACAACATTTTTCCTCCCCGAGAACAAAAATATTTCTTCATGTGAGTTTTTTAATACTTTCACATAAGCAAGAGTTTTTTTTGTCACGTCTGTTTAATTTCATGAAAAGCAGATTCATGAAAATAGAATGAAAAATACATCCAAGCGACTTTTTCTTCTGAGAAGAAAACTGTAGTTCACAAACAATGAGCTTATGATTTGTGGCATAAGATGTCTGGAGGACTGCTCATTGCTAATATCCTATACAATAGGAAAAGTTGGGTCGAAAATCCATCAGAAAACAACTACTTTCCTGGCTCATGCCACGACGAGCATTGAATTACATCTGATGAAATTTCCGTGCAGAGTTCCTACAAGGTTATCTCTGCAATTGCTTGTTGCTTGGAAATGTTCATCGATACATTCGGACCACCTATATATCGATTTCGGGGTGTTGCCCCTCATCAGTATAGGGTAGGTCTAGCAGTCAATAACTAATGACTGCAACGAATGAATCGATAACCAAATCCATTTCAAGACCGAAACTGAGATCGCGCCCGCACAGTGGATAACTCCAAAACTGCGAGCGCCATCCCAGCTCCGACCACCCAACTAAGCAATACCCATGAACCACGATCGTCAAGACCGTATAAAACGGAGAAGAAAACTGTAGTTCACAATGAGTATATGACTTGTGGCATAAGATGTCCGGAGGACTGCTCATTGCTAATATCCTATACAATAGGAAAAGTTGGGTTGAAAATCCATCAGAAAACAACTACTTTCCTGGCTAATGCCACGACGAACATTGAATTACATCTGATAAAATTTCCGTGCAGAGTTCCTACAAGGTTATCTCTGCAATTGCTTGTTGCTTGGAAATGTTCATCGATACATTCGGACCACCTATATATCTTTTTCTTCTTTTTTAATTAAACAACAATATAAAACATGAAACGAAATAATTAAAGACTCAAATTAATTGTATAGTTTGTCAAATTATTGAAAGTAATCTATCCTCAGAAGCCATTTTCCTCTGAAATATCAACCACTCCTTCTTGATGATTACTGTAGCTGCTTGCAAGGTTGCTTTCCAATGAGGAAGGAGCTATCAAATAAAGTTATCAGAATGATCCCTAGAAGAACTTGGCATTGAACTGAATTCTCGATCAGTAGGTTATGATTTTACTTGCAATTTCTCACCATTAGCATTGACGAGCAGCGTAGCCGATGTTCCTCGGAAACAATGTCTGATATAACTTTGGGGGTTTCTCAATTTTGAAAATGTTGCAATTTTAAATGTTATTATAGCCAACGTATTCTTTCTGATTACATTGACAGATGATTCTACTTCATAGTATTCAACAAATATGCTGGAGTGCGATGTTTCGGGCTGCCTGGAAGTTTTGGTAAAAAGCCAAGGCGGACATTCCGTTTATTATGTCATCAGAAACAATAGATGTGCGTTTTTTCTTGGTTTTTGTAACTGGAAGGACAACTATTGCCATATCGCCACGATCATCAAGGTCTTTGACGCCCATTTCAATTAGAACTTTACATTTGCGAACCCTGCAAACGCCTGATATTAAAGCGATCTAAAAAAAAACAGTTCATCACAAAAAATGCATATTTTATAATTAAATTAAAGACCCTCAAAAGTCAGTTTGATATTTGGGGGAAATTTAATCCAAACATTCATTAATAAAACCATTTCTTGGCTATAACCAATTTTATAAATTGTCCTTCTGAAAACCCTAATGAATAACGTAATGAAAGATCCATATGCAAAAAATCTCTATTCGAGGCCTCTGTCAACAATCTTCAAAGGACCCCGCACACCCTATATGAGAAAATGGCTCTTTGTGTAATTTCTTGAATTTTTGATATGTTGTAGAATTGATTATTCTGAAGAAATGTTTCAATGGACGCAAAACCATCCTATGACTAGTTTTAGAGATACAGGGTGTTGAATATGAGAAATATTAACTTTTCTATATTATCTATATTGGTAAAACTTATTTAACCGATATTGATTCAATATTACATGTGACGATCTACTTTCAGAACACGTTCAACCAATATTCCACCAATATTATTGATATACTATTGTTTTTTGAATTTTCACCCATATTGGACCAATATTATTTTTTCATTTGAAATTGTTAAAATTGTTAAAAAAAATTGTTAAAATTGTTATTTCTGTCAACCAATTACACCCCTATGCGCAACTCTTAGAAGTCTTCGAGAGACTTGTGTGAGCTAGGGAAAACGCAGCTCTCACCTTTTAACGTTTGATGCCATGCACGAGACCGGTGAATCGGTGCATCGTACCCACGACCCCACGCATGCGTGGCGAACCACGGCCAATATATCTATCCAGGGTGTTTTATAATAAATGCGCAGGACTTCAGGATGTGATGGCTCGTCCAAAAAATGCACCATTTTCGAGATACAGGGTGTTGAAATTTAAAAAAATAATCGTTTTTTGCGAATATCTCTGGAACCGTTTATCGCACAGAAAACAGATTTCGTAGGCATTTTCTACTCATAATAATCTATGTTTTGTGCTGATTTTTTATTTTTTCAAATTCATTATTGGTGAAAATTTTAAAGGGGTAGTGAGTGTTTTTTTCTCCAACTTCTACGCCTCTGTGAAAATTACATTTTTGAGCCTTCTATATGAACCGCCAATATTTTCTACAGAAAAAAGTATAATTGGTCATGAGCTGTAAAGTTGACCGTTTTCAAGAAAAATCAACTTTCATGTTGAAAAACAATGTAAATTTTTTTAAATAAATTTTTTCCTAATTATACAAAATTTATTTAAACGTTAGCACAAGTAACAAAACCAAATGTTGACTTCTTGATTACAAAATAAAAAATAAAAAAACAATAACAATCATACTCAGTTGAATTGTTGGAAATATCCGTCGTTAGCTTCAATGCACGCAGCAATTTTTCGAGTAAAAAACATTATTTACACAACATGAAAGTTGATTTTTCTTGAAAACAGTCAACTTTACAGCTCATGACCAAGAATAACTTTTTTCTGTAGAAAACATTGGCGGTTTATATAGGAGGCTCAAAACTGTAATTTTTCCAGAGGCGTAGAAGTTGGAGAAAAAAACACCCACTACCCCTTCAAAACATAGATTATTATGAGTGGAAAATGCATACGGAATCTGTTTTCTGTGCGATAAACGGTTCCAGAGGTATTCGCAAAAAACTATTATTTTTTAAAAATTTCAACACCCTGTATCTCGAAAATAGTGCATTTTAGAGGGTAAGTTAATATAAACTTTTTTCATATTTTTGGACGAGCTATCACATCCTGAAGTCCTGCGCATTTATTATGAAACACCCTGTATACCCAATGTGGAACCAAGATTCAGCCGATATGATGTGCTACCCGGGCACTTCCTTTCTTCTGCGTATTCTATTGTTTCAGTCACGTTAGAGTTGTAAAACCGGTATAAAATCATTCATTTCACCGAATCATCAAATCTCCACTTTGAATAAAAGTGAATAAACCGCTTTCAAGCGTAGCATGGCAGAATAGGCCTAGGAACACAACAAACAACCGAATAGAACAAGTAGAAATAAATTCGTGAAGGCAATCTATCGATTGGTTGAGTTCTGCTTTGTGAAATTCTTAGCATTATAAAACATTTGTAAGTATTTTCTATCCGGTATGAAGTACGACGCTTTTTAACAGAAAAATCAATCAGGTGATCCCTTGATACTCATAATCTGAAATCTAATATCATAAAAAGAAGCCCCTTGAAACTGCTAATAAATAAATTAGGTTTCATCAAAATCAGCGAAATGATTTTCGAATAATTAGTTAATAACCGACTTTTCATTAAAACTTTGACACCACGTTATTTGCAAACGAAACGAGTTCATATAAATTTTTTTTCATAAAATATGACAAGGAGTCACCACCTGGAATTGATGACATCATTTATGATACACCCTGTTTATTGTTCAATAACTGAATGGAAATGAAGCTGCAAGGAATCAACACATGCACTCGTTCTTACGAGTTGCGAATGAACCCACGTGCACCGAACTCCCTTTTTCAGTTTTGGCGCCAAGTTTTAATAATGGACTAACAACTGTTTTTATGAACTGTCAAGGATTCAATAATGTATCAATCTATGATTACAATATTTCCAATTTCGACGATACGATGGTAGCAATATCATGGAGTAAGAAAATTGACGTCCGATCTATTCCGCTACAATAAAAATAAAGCCGTTAAAGACTTCGAAGTTCTTTCATCCATCTGACAATGCCCGCCATGCAATACAATGAAATTTCAGCTCTGGTTGAGCGCCATACAGTGCCGGACTGAACATCCGTGAAGCCCGAGGCTATTCATTTCGAACAGACCAACTAATGAACTAACAATCGAGGTAAATAATGATGGAGGAAGAAAATTTAAACTGCATCTTACCATTCAGAATCAACCAACTGCGAATAATATTGACAATTCAGTACAAGAAAGTTATTATTTTTGAAATGAATTGGGGAGTAAATATGAAGTGGACATTTTTAATGCCCTAATTCGTCATAAGAATGAACCGATCTCAGCAATAGAGAACACATAAGTTTCAATTATTTGGATCTTCTGCATAGATTCGGGTCTAAAAAAATTATATTCGGTAAAAATGATTCCTTAAATCCCATTTGTTTCCGAAATTTTGAGATTTGAAATTGCGCTCGATTTAAACAAAATTTGACCGTGATTCGAATAACTTTCCACAAACACTAGCGCTGCTTGTGGTTGTTTTTGGACCATTGAGTAACTTTGACAGCTTTAGAGACAAATTACACAGCTTTTCAGAGCCCTCTAACGGTGAAACTTTGAACTATGTGAAGTAACGATACATTCGTCCATCAGGGTGGCTAAGAGTACGTTTTTAATTAGGATGAAGAAAGTACGAATTAGAGAAAAGGAATCCAGAGGTATTAATTTCTCAGTATGTCAATATTTCAGAACGAAGACACCTGTTTCTTTTTCAGAAAACATGAAATTATGTTCAGATCAGAAACATCAGATTATAGGGGTTTGAAGTCGTGTAGCTCATGCGGCCCACCTATTAGATTTATTCGAGGACTGGAATTCACAGAAATCGTCCGTTTCATGAACTTGAGCTTCTTGCAGAAGAGCGATAGGCATTTACAAAGCATATTATGTTCTGCAGTTTCATTGATTTGCGCTCATTTTTTGAGGTGATACCTCAAAAAGGCAGTGTCTATTGAGGAGTACCGTTACTTCATATTTAAACTTTCTTGTTCAATTCGTGAAGCTGTTAAGCTTTCTTTGACGATAGGCTCACCAGCCTTTTCGCTTTTTTTTGTCCTGGCTTATTATTATTCCTGTGAGTTTTTATTTCATTGGTTATCGAAACTCGATATTCTTCTTTCAAGTGGGTTATGAAGAGTCCACAGCAGGGTCTGCTTCCTCATTGCCTCTTATAACTCAGTGACCTAGCACCCACATCGAATTGACCTGGGTGTTGCAAGTTGTCTCTGGGATTGTTTGCAGTCCCAAGTCAACTGTGTGACTTCAGAGCTCTCAGTGCTGCTTGGTTATCTGACAGTATACAATAATTTTTCCCCATTTGAGACACTCCTGGGAACATAACTCTGAAGCCAAGGAGTTTCGAGAGCCTGAAACTTGGCCCTTAACGCCCACTCCAGCCCTTTTATCCATTTGGGATCCATCAGTATACCACACTGATGCATACCTTTCCAGTTAAGGCTTGCTTTCTGTGCAAATTTGATAATTGTATATTGCCACTTCAAACCAAAGAGACTAAACTAACAAGGAGGGTTTAATAAGCTCTAGCCAATCAGAATCTTGTAGCATCAACGCGTCATAGTTATGTACTTGGATATGAGTACAGAGTCGAACACGAACCAAGCAACAAAACTGTCAGCAGTAACTCTCATATACCAAGAGCTAGTCCGTCACTGTCTATAGAGAACAGCGGCCATGACACATCCAACTACGTCACATTTCGTCAAAAATGTTCTTTCATCTCTTTCTACTAGTGTCCCCATTGTCTTATGTGGATTAAACTCTCCTTGTTAAATAATGACTTAAAACTGCATTTCATAGTCGCACCTAACTGTAATGTTCTCTATGGGTTCAGACATGGTTCGATATTTAGCAAGTTTCTCTATTCCGTTGAAATCGTCACGATAACGCAAAACGAAATTTGGTGCTGAAACAATGAGGAGCGTTTTAAATTTGGTGGTCATCGTTAAAAAAATTTAAACCAAACTTTGGTAAGTCCAAATGAGTATATTATTCAACAATGAATATTTTCTGGAATATTCCTTCAAACCTTCACGAAAACGCAAAATAAAATTTGGCACTTCTACATTGAAGTTTTATTCGGAAATTTGGTGAATGCGGTGTGGTCCGTACAAATTTTGCTAGAATGACTAAAATAAGTATAATTTTCAACAATGAATATTCATTGGAATAAAACCTTCACGATAATGCAAAATAAAATTTGGCACTGAACCATAGAATGGTGATTTAATTCTTCTTTGAAACGTTTCATTCGAAAATTTGGTAAATGCAGATGTTGGTTCAATGAAGGAAATTAGTTCATTTTTAAACAAAGAATACTCACTGGGATATTACTGCAGATTTCCGATCGTCTTTCATATCTATCAAGTTCTCTTATAACTTTAACGCTAACGCAAAATAAAATTTGGCACTGAACCATGGAAGACCACAGAATTTGGTGGATTCTTCACTAAAAGTTCCAAAATTTGGTGAATGCGAAGACGCTTGAATAACGGAAATAAGTATATTTTTTTTTCCAAAAAAAAAAAATCACTGGAATATAAATGAAGATTATTCACCTTGTTTAATATCTAACAAGCCTCTGTTCCCTTCAAATAATCACGATAGCGCATAATAAAATTTGACACTTAGTCATCGACAAGCATCTAAAATTTGGTGGAGTCATCGGTAAAAAAAAATCTAAAATTTGGTGAATGCTAAATTCGGCAAGAATGACTGAAATTTTCCAAATAATTTTCAGTGGATTAATGCTACTACATATTTTTGATCATCTTGGATAGCAGGCCTTCAAAACTTCACCATAACGCCAGATAAAATTTGGCAATGAACAATGGAAGAGCATATGAAATCCCTCAAATTTTCACGATAAAATTTGGCACTGAACCACGAAAGAGCAAATGAAATTTGGTGAGTTCCTCGTTGAAAATTTTCATTAAAAAATGTATAAAAGAAATATTCGATAATTTGTTGAATGCGAAATTTGGCTACAATGACTGAAATAAGTATATTTTTCCACTAAGAATATTCAATGGAATACTACTACCGATTCTTGATCGTCTTTGATGTCTACCAAATCTCCTTCAAATCTTCACGTTAACGCAAACTAATATTTGGCACTGAATCATGGAGGAGCATATTATAAAATTTATTAAATTCTTAAAAAAAAAACATTCGAAAATTTGGTGAATGCGGATGTGACTTGAACGACTGAAATACGTAGGTATATTATCCAACAAGGAATATTCATTCAAATATAACTGACGATCATTTATCGTGTTTGAATCTAACAAGCTTCTGTTTTCGGAACATCCATCTTGTAGTGACGTTAATATGTAAAATATCTGAAAATGTTAATGGACAAAGTTGTTTGGAATGAAATGTTATTCCAAGTTATCCAGTTCATGCCACCAATTACTAATTAAATATTTTTTTAGGATCCTGCTTTTATTTCATCATCTTTTCAATAATGTTTATCTACTCATACTCAAGATTTTTTGTAGATTAGTTAGCTTTTACGAGGGGGGTGTTGGGTCTATATTCACGCAATATTAACAAGCACCCTACTGCTTATGGTCAATAAGTGTAAAATGTTTGAATATGCCTCGTTCGATTGAGTAATTCATTCGCATGGACGAATTCAACTCTGGCGCCAAAATCTGTTGATCGTTTTTTGTACATAAACAAACTATTTTCGGCTAAAAACTTCTGCTTTTTAATTTCTCTTGTTCGTTACACATACAGGTATATGAAAAAAAAGCATAGCTATTTTTTTAGTTATGACAAAATATGTAGAATTTGGCGATTTTTCGGTAATTTCAAAGTGCTGCCAAAATGGCCCATAACCAGCTGCGCGTCTGCTGGCAACATTTTATCATACCTCCTGTAAGCCTCAACACAGCCCAACAGGTTTTGAGCGGTTTCCGTACCTGTCATCTCACTCATGTGATAATCATAATGGGCGACACTCGTTAATAGCGGTTTTTTGGAAATAACTCTGGATCTGGACCTCGTTCGCTTGTCAAACTTGACAGAATGTATGTCCAAGACCATATCTACCTAAATATAAAATCAGCAGATGGTTTCCAGATCAGTCAGAAACTGACTGGTTTTCAAATGTCTCAACCGTGACCTTGAGAAATTTGAAAATTGCTTCTAGGCGACTTGGGGCAACACCAAGAATTATATTCCATGCCCAGCAGACGGTTTCCTCACCTGTCAGTAAATCGTATAGGCTACTCTTCAAATAATGGTATGGTTGCTCGGCTTCTTGCTGGTCCGCCTGCTCGTTGCCTTCATGGCCCGGGACCCACATCAGCGTTATTTCCCTTTCAGTCTTTCCAGTGCATAACTGCACTCCTGATCCAGTTTTGATCTGGTTCTAGTTCAGAGCTCTGATGGCGGCCTGACTGTCTGAGCAAACATATACAGTGTCCTTCATAAAGTCCCCATCATATAGGAAAAACTTTTATTGATGATTTAATTTGAAATTCGACTTGGGCGTTAGGTTGTGCTTTAAAAAATATGGAAAATGACCTACTCGGATGTGGTCACGTGACTTTCGCTACCTGTCAAAAGTAATATTTTTTCAAATTAATCGCTGAAAATAGGCTTATTTATTCGAATTTCAAAAAATTTCAAAAAAAAAAGTTGTTTCTTTTTTGATTTTACACCCACATCTCAAATTTGAACGTTCTATTGCAACTTTCACTTTTTGCCATTTTTTTGATAATTACAAAATTTCTGGAACATTAAAAAATTCGTAACTTCCACAAAACTGTTTATACTAGTAGCTCTAATATGCGACTAACTTTCAATCATGAATCATCAAAAAAAAAGGTTTTTCTCAAGAAAAAGAGAATTACTGGTTAACATTTCTGTTATATTTGATGCAAAGTTGACGTATCTTCAAGCGTGTAGGATAAGAATTCATCTAAAGGGATTTTTTCAGTATTAAAACGATACCAACGTCATAATTCAAAACATCATCAAACTTCTTTACTTTCATCTAACCAAAGTTTAATGAAAATAATTTCATATTAAGCATTGTTTGACAGTTAAATACGAGGTTAAATACATTTGAATCAGAAAAACGTAATAATGTTATCTGTACAAGAAAAAATTGAGATTGTTTTAATGTGTGGAGAATGTACACCCCATCGACAAGTCGCTGAAGATTTTAATATACGACACACAGGAAAAAATTATACAGCAGTCTACTGTTAGTAGAATAGGACCATATTTTTTCAGAGGAAACTTAAACGCTGCGCGATTCTTGAATTTTTTAAGAAATGTACTGAGTGAAATTGTAGACAATATGCCCCTTCAAATTACTCAAGATTTGTGGTTTCAGTTGGTGGTGCACCTGCTCACAATTCCACAGAAGTTAGAAATGTTCTTGGTGAACTGTTTAGAAGTAAAATAATTGGCAATAAATGGGAACATAATTGGCCACCTCGTTCTCCTGACTTCACCCCACTGGATTTTTTCATGTGGGGTTATCTGAAGCAGCGAGTTTACAAGCACCGGCCATTCAACGATATTGACCATTTGGAGCAGACCATTCGGGAGTGTGTAGCGAATATACAGCCACAGTTCATAAGAAATGCAGTAAAAGATTGTCATGCAAATCTACTTTCTTCGCTACTGTCAAGCTTCATTCCTAACCTACAAATCTTAAATTCACTCACCATCTGTAAAGGTTGTATTTGCGATTGTGATGTTATCCATTCTTCAGAACGGCTTCTTGTTCTTTTCCTAGACATGGTGGTTAATGAAGGGCTGCACAATTTTGACTGAATATCTGGAAAACAAATTATGACCATTAATTTCTATTAACGATGCCCTGACGATCTGAAGAAAAATAAAAATTCCACATGCACTACAATATAACAATAATTATATTGTCTACAACTTGAAAAATTAGTTTCAAAAGACTCGATTTTACTACTTACCTAACATTTAAAATACGCATAAAAAATATTTAGGGTTTTCAATTTTATTGACATGTACGATTAATTTATTTGGCAAGATGTTGTCAAAAGAGTTCAAGCACTTAGGGCACTTAATTTTTGCGAACTACGTTCAGTAGTGAAAAGTTTATTTCATCCAGAGCAAATGCACATAACAATCAAGCCATATGATTGCAATGAATGAACTACAAAATATTTTCAGCCTATAACTCGGAATACCCCTTACGTCATCGTAATTTACTGTCACTCCACTAGTTCACGAGTCCAACACGACGAAAGTCTGGGTCTACGATTGGCATATTGCATATTCAAATTTCTGGCGTGACCGGCTACGTCACGGAACGTCACATCAGACAGTGCTGACGAGGAAAGCCAGAAAATTGTTAATTTTCATTTTTCGATTGCAGAAAAAGTAATAACAGGTTGTCACCAACCATAACTGTTTCCTTATTCATTATCATTATGATAACTAATATTAGTTTGCGATTGTAATCCGATATTCTGGTATTCGTTATAGATTTGTGGGTGAAGCGGTGAACTGGTGAAGCAGAGGCCAGTGACCGACTTGGCAACAATGATTTTGAAAGAGGCCGTGTCTATTTCCACGTAAGCGTTAATATATCTCGTGTTTATTGTTTATTTTAACTGGAGGCAAAAATATTTTCAGAGTCGCTATTTTGGCCAATATTTACATCCTATTTTCATGAAAGTATGAGGTCTTGATTGTTCGAATGAGGAGATGCACGAGTTATGATTATTTTCTTTCGTGAATGATACTGGTCAACAGGTCTCCGAATATAATCAAAATTTACTTGGTATCGTAGTCATTTTCTAGTAGATTTTTAGATTAAATTGATTTTTGTTTCATTTCAGTATATGCGCTATTACGTCGATTCACAAATTTGGCCAATTTTAAATTACTAGGACTCCGTGCTCTTGAAAAATTAGATGAGATAGAGAGAGAAATGTTTCCCACTGTTCTAGTTTTTCGGTTCCATTGTGTACACAGAAGAAATATGTTATGTATTGAAAGAGACGGACAACATACAGAAATGTAAAAATGAGTGAGGCTCAGAAAATTCTTACTCATAATTTGTGATTTTTATTAAATTAATTTTAATTTTTTTTTGTTTGACTTTACACTCTAGAATTCTTAATTGAGTGAGGTTGACAATTTGTTTTTTGTTAAATTGTTCAAATATATTTCATTTTCATCATAGATTACCCTTTTCAATTGTCTACAAAGCCTACTTCACAAAATTGATGAAAGTTTCATAGCCGAATTAGTAAGAATTTAATTTGAGATTTGTACCGTGAAAAGTCATAAACTTTAGTTAGATAAGTAAAGAAGTTTCATGATGTTTTGAATTAGGACGTTGGTATCATTTTAATACTGAAAAAATCCACTTAAATGAATTCTTATCCTACATGCTTGAAGATACGTCAACTTTGCATCAAACATAACAGAAATGTTAACCAGTAATTCTCATTTTCTTGAGAAAAACATAATTTTTTGTTATGATTCGTGATTGAAAGTTGGTCGCATATTAGAGCTACTGGTATAAAACAGTTTTGTCGAAGTTACGAATTTTTTAATGTTCCAGAAATTTTGTAATTATCAAAAAAACGGCAAAAAGTGAAAATTGCAATAGAACGTTCAAATTAGAGATGTAGGTGTTAAATCGTAAAAAAAACAAATTTTTCCCTTAAAATTTTTAGAAATTCGAATAAATAAGCCTATTTTCAGCGATTACTTTGAAAAAATGTTACTTTTGACAGGTGGCGAAAGTCACGTGACCACATCACAGTAGATCATTTTTCATATTTTTCAAAGCACAACTTAACGCCCAAGTCGAATTTCAAAATAAATCATTAATAAAAGTTTTTCTCATATGATGCGGACTTTATGAAGGACACTGTACATGTCTCTCTGGGCCAAACCCCACCTCTTCTATTCTGGTTGCCTTCAGGATGGCATACACCTCTGCTTGAAAAACTGTTGTCAGAGAATCCAGCGCTTAGGCTCTTTCTTCTCCGTTTTCCAAGTAAACTCCTGCTCCAGCATGTCCTTCCTCCAGTTTGGACCCGTCTGTGAAACAGACCAGGCCTTCTGGGGAAAAAATCAATCATTTCTCTTTCCACTCTCACCTGTCTAGGATCTCTAGCGAGATCGTCTTTTTCTACCTAATTTTATCCTCTGCATGTATCACTTTGATAGCGGATAGTGGGATTTCTTTTTCCGCAACCACAGCGATTTAGGTGTGCCCTATGTTCCCCTCTCCTCGCCAGCTTCTTGAGTCCCGAGTGACGCCATCGCTTCCTTCTTTATACAAGTACGAAGAGACAGCAGTCCCAGCAGGGCATCTAGGGCTGGCGAGGGGGTCGTCCTCATCGCGCCGGTTATTCCCCTACTAACAAGTCTTCGAATTTTTCACAGTTCGTTGGTTGTCGTTATCTAGTTCACTCTCAGCTACCAGATCACTGCTTCATATGGGATTCTAGTTTAGTTTAATAACAAAGAACTAATCAATTCTTTGATACAATTTTTATGGTGAAGGTCAGATTTTACAATTATTTCACAAATATTACAACTCTTACAATTCTAATCATACTAGTCAAATTGTCTAGTAAGAACTTTCGCTCAAACTGTAATATTTATTTCGTAATTGTGAAAATCTCATTTGTTCATTTTGTGTAATCCGTATACTTAAGACAAAACTTGTTACGGGTTTATTTTGCACTGAAAAATCCTTTCTGTTTTAATACAATAACATCAGAAATTATCTGTCATTGATATAAACTTTCCACTCTGTACGCCACTGTTTCAAAATGACAACTTGATCGTTGTCATGTATAGTTTGTTCCAAATATTAGTACTTACCTTTGCCATACTAGTTCGAGCGGACATGAACCGGCCTTAACCTAATGACAGTTATCAGATGTTCTATTTTCCGGTATGACAGCGTTGTTTTGTAAACATACTTTTGGTTAGTCTATTGTTTTGTGTTGAGAACACAAAACTCATTCCTACTCTATCTCTGTCTTGTGTCATTGAGGTACCTACTTCACATTCGAATACTTGACCTTGTTTGTGTTTGGTTCTGAGATTGAGTGGCTGGCGTTTTCGTCTTGGTTCAGTTGGCAATAGTGAATCTTAAGGTGTTCTTTTCATAGCTCCAAGTAGCTCGAGGTAGTTCCTGGATTGATCCCACCGAACATTAACGAACAAGAAAGCGCCTTGTCAGATATTGACAGTTGTGACTTTGACGTCTGAGACATATTTTCCTCTTCCTTATTTGATCTTGATGAGTGACTGACCTATTTTGAAGATTTCCAATTAAAGTTTGATCATCGTTGATGGATCTTGGAAAAATTCATATAGGGAGAGTTTCTCATATTGTTTGCGATTTTTGACGCTATATATTTTTGAGAAATCTCCGTTCACTTTGCGGATTTTTGAGGTTAGAAGCCATTTCATCATTGTGTAAAACCACTGGAACGAGAAACTCGCTATCAGACAGCAGACAGACCATCAAAGCTGTTATCAGAACTCTCCCACTTAATAGAGGTTAGTATTTGCATTTGGGCTCTACTTATGGCCCCATACAAGTCTAATCAGAAGTCAGACTGGTATTGTATATTTTAGGGTGCTCCGCTGCGGCTACCACTTTGCTACTACTCCGCTGCGGTTATTGCTTGCTACCACTCTGCTACTGCTCCGCTGTGGCTACTACTTTGCTACTGTTACTGCTTTGCCGCTGGTAGTGCTCCACTATGGTTTATTGCTACCACTCAGCTACCGTTCCACTAATTAAATTGTTCCACTGTTCCGTTGCTACACGATGGTCTTTCCACTATTCCACTACTGTGATTGGTCCTGCTCAACTGTAGTTGTCCCGCTGTATTTCTTTTGCTCGTCCCCATTGTCGGTATTCTTCGTTGAGGGTGTTCGTCCCAGATGTACTGGTACTTAGATTGATTGAGACGTAGCCACTGTCTTACGAAGGAAACCTACTTTCGATCAGATAAGTTTAGCATAAGAGATTGCCGCAAAGGCATCAGTATTTATAATTGTAAGCTATCGTGACGTCACAGGCATAGCCCTCACTGGAGGTTCACTATTTTATTAAGTTAAACAGTACACCACTCTGAATCTACTGAATCTATATTGGTGGTACCATATTTGTGTAACATACATCAATATATTTTATTAGTAAGGGACATGACTATTTCTTTTATTCTGGTCCAAGTTATCTAAGCGTAAGGGAAGACAAAACCTCTACATACTTATATATTATTTTTATACCATTTACAGTTATCTATTGTTTATTATTTTAGTAATATTATTGCAGTGGGTTGTCCCATTCCATCAGGGTGGTTTCGGATTTTTCACTAGCGATAAATCCGTGGCGCTCCGGAAAATTATCCCCACATTTCAATCTTATCGAAATCCATTTTTATTGTCGAATCCACGCCTACTGAGCTACTGGGTATGTTAGAGGCGTACCACATCATTGCACATTCACTGCTCTCCTTTCCTAAATTTCGCTCCTAACAAACTTATAATATTATTGTATTTTCTCATTGAACTAAGGATTTTCTATTTGTTCTGTTCGTCACCACTCAGGTAACGAAATGTAGAAAGCGAAACGTAAAAAGCTTGGTTGTGATTGGCGGCGATCCACGGAGAAACTAAAAACGCATGAAGTCCTGGCAACATGACTCCGTCTCTGTCGTCGCGATCTGGAAATTCGAACAAACAAAAGCATTTGCAGCGGACTCGTGGAAATTGACGATTATACCCCGCCATCGGTATAACGAAATCGTTCACACACAACCCACGAGGTAATTCTGAATTATTGGCGGATCGTGCTACTTTGGTGACATTTGTCTATCCCGCCCAGATACAGATTATACCGCATGAAACACGAATGCTGATGTTTTGTCTGTTCGAAGCAATTACACATTATAGGCCTATCACTTTTGCAAAAATGGGAAAAAATTGCGAAACATTGTAAACTACCACAAAAGTATTATTTTAGTGCCCAATGGAATAAAAAAACGCTCGGCAACATTGTTACAAATGGAAATTATAAACAATGCTGGTTATTTTGTAGCGAAAAAATGAAAGAGTCGCAAAATGAAGGAAACAAAGAAAATATCATTCTTTATCATTCCCCAATTTTGCGATCATTTCCAAGTTTGGCAGCAGTGTGAAGAAACTATTTATTGATACTTTGTTAATAACTCGGCAAGGATCGGTAATGCCATTAAAAATATTCTCTGTTATTGTTACAAAGCTTGTTTTGAAAACATTGTCTTGTATCCAAAGATTTTGTTGTTGAACTAAGTGATTTCGGTATCAGCAGAGACATGTATAGCTGTGACTACTACGGGTAAAAAATAACAATAATGATTTGTAGAAAAATTATAATATGTATGGTTGTTCATCTTTTATAATTCAATGCGGTCTGCGTTTATATTCACAGGCATATTGCTGCGCTAAGAGTATTGAACTACCATCTACGGGATAGTCAGGTCTAAAATATCAATCAGTCTGTCTATCACACATGATCATATTAAATTTGAGTTCAATATATTCAGAAAATCAAGCTACACAGATATTTTCTTTTTTTGATGAGGCTCCAGAGACTCCAGACCTACTGTGAGACTCCACTGGTTCACAGGGTTACTCACTTAAACCTCCACCTCTAGGCCAGTCAGGTTGTTGCCCCCGGTGACACTTAGGCTTATTGTCCCATTGTATCTTGCCTATGATGTGCACTGTCACAGTACCCAATCCAGTAATTTCGTGCCTTGTACGAGTTTGTACAAGTCCTTCACTGGGTGCGATCTGTATAGTTCTGGAGCGCCAGATAGCTGCCCGAAAATTGTCTTTTGCGGTCTAGTGCCTCGCAATAGCACAGTATGTGTGTCACTGTCTCTGGATCCCTACCGCATAGTCTGCAGGTAAGGTCTCCATTGTACAGTCTCATTTTGTTGAGGTGCTCCTTTATTGGTGCATGACCAGTCGGGAGTCCTGTAACGGTTCTCAACTGGCTCCTGCTCATCGTTATCAGGTCTGCCGTTCTTTTATGGCACGGTCCTTCAATGTATTCTCTCAAGTGTTTCTTTCCTGGAATGCTTCCCAAGTATTTTTTGTGACTGTCCCCAATCCAATCTCTTACAGACGCTCTTACTGTACACTTCAGTACCCCTGTGTCTGCCTTTGATTAGGGGGGAAAGAAGGCGTCGATTCCTCTGAAACCTTTGCACCAGTTGTACGCTACGATTCCATCCGTATATTACTTGCAATAGCAGCAGTTCAAAATTTAGAAATTCAACAATTTGACGTAAAGACTGCTTTCCTCAATGGAGTTTTGGAGGAAGTGATATACATGGATCAACCACCTGGTTATGAAGTTCAGGATTCTTCTCTAGCTTGCAAGCTGAATAAGAGTCTGTAAGGCCTCAAATAATCTCCATATTGTTGGAATAAAACATTCATAAATTTCCTCTCTGCCTACGACTTGAAGCAACTAACGGCAGATAAATGTATTTTTAAGATACAATACAAAGACGAAGAACTTCTTCTTGACCTATTCGTAGATGATGGATTGATAATGAGCAGAACATTGAGTACTATTGATGAATTTCTGAAAGAGCTCGATGATAATTTTAAATGCACTGTTTGTGATCCAAGTCAGTACGTGGGATTGGAAATAATCAGGAATAGACACCTGAAAAAGTTGTTTATCCATCAGAGAGGATATATTTCCCGTATTCTGAACAAGTTCAACATGGAAAATTGCAATCCTGTCAAAGTTCCAATGGATCCAAATACAAATTTATTTAAACAAAAATCATCAGATGATGAAAATTATGAAAATGAGTGATGTTCCATATCGTCCCATTGTATCATGCCTATGATGTGCACTGTCACAGTACCCAATCCAGTAATTTCGTGCGTTGTACGAGTTTGTGCAAGTCCTTCACTGGGTGAGATCTGTATAGTTCTGGATCGCAAGATGGCTGCCCGAAGATTCGCTGTCTTTTGCGGTCTAGTGCCTCGCAATAGCACAGTATGTGTGTCACTGTCTCTGGATCCCTACCGCATATTCTGCAGGTAAGGTCTCCATTGTACAGTCTCATTTTGTTGAGGTGCTCCTTCATTGGTGCATGACCAGTGAGTCCTGTAACAGTTCTCAACTGGCTCCTGTTCATCGTTAACAGGTCTGCCGTTCTTTTATGGCACGGTCCTTCAATGTATTCTCTCCCGTGTTTGTTTCCTGGGATGCTTCCCCAGTATTTTTTGTGACTGTCCCCAATCCAATCTCTTACAGACGCTCTTACTGTACACTTCGGTACCCATAGTGTCTGCCCTTGATTTGGGAGATTTTCCGAACCTACACTTGCTAGTTCGTCTGCTTTTTCATCGCCTGCAATTCCCCGGTGTCCTGAGACCCATATCAGTTTGACTTGATTCCGGTCTTCTTGCACTCCTAGTTCTTCTTAGCAGTCTTAGCAGTCTTAGCACAAGCCCTTAAGTGCCAATTGGCTGTCTGACAGGATGTTGATGAGCTCGTTTTCAACGTTTCTCCTGTTGTTCTCCCTCGCGCATTGAGAATGGCGTACACCTCTGCCTGAAAGACAGAGGTGTATTTGCCCAGTGAGTAGCTGAGGCCTCCTGAAAGTCCTGAGCCTACTCCATTCCCAGTCTTGGATCCATCTTTTTACCAGATTTTCCCCTGTAGAGTGTTCCTGAGCTGCGAGCCGTCCCACTCAGTTCTGTCTGGTATCAGCACTCTGAATTGGTTGTTGAAGCAGTATCGTTCCGGAATGTGGTTCGTTGTCGTTCTCAGCACGTCCCTGATCACAATTCTAACGACGCTCATGTTTCCCATTCCAACATTCAAGTTGGGTGTGCTCTGCAGTCTAGAGACACAAAGCCTTGACTCTATCTGCACCACATGGCTGCAGTTGCTGTTGATTCAATTGCCCCTGTCATTCCGAAGCAGGCAAGTCTGTTTACCTTGCTTAGTCTTGTTATGACTCCTCTTTGTTGTGTCTTGGACCACCACACCAAAGAGGCTACACAGACATTACATTCCCAAGTAATTTTTTTCATCCCGATAGTCAGAAATTACCAGCTCAAAATTCAATACCACACAGAGTTTTCCCGTTACCTTTGTCTGCTAATTATGTAGGTATAGAAGTTGAAACTATCACACAGATAGGAAAAATTGATGGTTTCAACGCAGCCATGATTACTCAGAAAGCAAAGTCTTGAATTTTCATACAAATAAATATACCCCAGGTCAAACATTCAGACACTAGGAGATTTGTAATTTAACGTACTTTGGGAGAAAACAGATACTATCGCGGGATTCTAAAATAGTGGCAAACGCAAAGATAAATTTCTCTCTGTCATAAGTCCCACCGAAACTTTGCCACCAACCTCGATGACGAAGACGTTTTTTTTTTATTTTATACTAAAAAAAATTGTTTGCAATCTAAATCAATTAGAGAAGCAATGCAAAAGTGTTTTTTGAGTTGATTAGCAACGTTACTAGTAATTTCCTATAGACCATATAAAAGGAGGGTGTGCTTTTCTGGGTCCTATGCTACCGGTCACTAGGTTTTGCGTACTTATAAATATATTGGAAAGGAACATTTTCTTGAAATTTTAACTTCCACACCAATCCGGAACATCTTCAAATAAGTTCTTTTACACAGCAGAGTTTTTGAAAGAAAAAAATAATAAATTAGACATTTTTGCAACACAGCGTATGTGCGTATCCCAGATTTTGATGTAATACTGGATGGGTGGCAATGCTGAATCAATAAAGTACCAATTATTCATTAACATAATCGAAAGGCAATGTTGCCACTTTTTACATTTTTTAACAATAATTGATGTGAACTTACTGAATGAGATTATCTTATTCTAGATTGAAAAAATAAATGAAAATATGCTCATTTCTAAGTATCTAGAAGATTTTTTCATGAACCTCCCAAAGTGTCCTTTCGAAAGCTCATCCTTCTTTGCCACCATCACAGGTTTTGGGAACTTTGTCAAATAAAAAATAATAATTTTGTACTTTTTTATTCTTTTCAAATTTGACAAAGTTCCCGAAATCTGTAGTGGTGGCAAATTCAATATGTTTTCTAATTGCGACCTACGTTCCTGACCAACTCAAAAAACTTTCGCATCGATGAAGGTGGCAAAGTTTCGGCGAAACTTATGACGTACGGAGAAAAGTTTCTTTGCGTTTGCCACTCTATCGAATTTTTTCGGCTGTTATTGTATGGATAATGTAAAGAAAAGCTTTGACTTTATTAAGCTTTAATCAACTTATGTCAACTAACAATGACAGTGAAATCCACAAATTGATACAAAGTATCCTAGATGGAAATATTTCATACTTTATAACATTCATCCCCTCTAGGTCCTGAAGAATTCCACTTTGATAGTTTCTTGATACGGATGGGGCGATCTGATTGCACAGAATCTTAGGATTGGATTTTTTGGTATTTTATTTCAAAAAATTACTTTCTATTATATCATTAGAAAGGAATGGTTATGCTGAATAGTACAGGCAAGAAAAAGTTGTATGTTCCTATTCAATTTATGGACCTACAGAGTATTGTTTTTTTCCCAATTTTTCCAATATTTTTTTTGGCGGCTTTTTATAACGCCGACGAATGAAAATGAAATATCACAGTAGTAGCAACTGTTATCAAGTGACGTATGGTTTCCATAGCCAACTTTTCAATTTTTGGCTTTCATTTTGCTTCCACGGCCTACTCGGTGAATTTCAATAATTTTTTTCTGATCTAGTTTCTGGTTAGATACCAACTTGTGATATGTCATTAGAAAGGGAATTGAATGCTGAATAAAGCGAAAAGAAAAAAAAATAGGGTTTCTATTCAAAATAAGAAAGTTGATGTTACTTCCGGTCAGACCGGAAGTTAACTTCGACATGTCAATATGCTCAAATTCTAGCTCTTATGTCATTATATCGACGCTCCAAATTTCACAAACCTACTTTATACAATAACTGAGATATTCCGTAGGCAATACTTCCGTAGCCACCCGGTATACACTTAGATCGAGGAACATCATTAATATCAAAAGAGTTGAAAACCTTTTTGGAATCACATGGTATTGCAACAAGCCGTACTACTGCCTATAATCCACACCATTACCCTGTGGATTAAAGACTAGATAAATAACTATCAGAGCTCCCTGTATCTATCAATGCATCTGTCATGATCCCGTTAACGTCAACTTGAAGTATGGCTTTCGATAAACAAACTGGTGAAGTAGCAGAAATTGTTGCGAGAATAGTGGAAGATATTTGTTTGGTTGAACTGGCTGTTGCGGGCCCTACAAACTTTCGTGTAATGTCCTTTCTTGCCACATCCATAGCAGGACAAATATTACGAGGATGTCTATTTCGTCCACAGAAGAAACACTTCGATGTTATAGCAGATGAAGTACTAGCTGGTTCTGAATACTGTTGAAATTGATCTTCAATATTACTATTTTAAGCAACAACTGCATTGATGAATCCTTGAGTTGTATATGATTCAGAATGGTATTGAGCCATTTCAAGTGCCCTTGATTTATCAAATGCATTTTGTAAGGCATTAGGCAGACGTTGCCTAATGTGAGATGAATTGAGGCCACTGATGAAGGAATCTCAGATGAAATCATCTCTGTTGTCTTCAGCAGATACAGATTTTAAGTTGCAGTCCTTGCTCATTTGCTTTAGTGTCTGCAAATATTGGTCGATAGACTCGCCGGCCTGTTGTCTTCTTGTTGCGAGAGAGTGTCTGGCAAAAATTTCATTTCTTGGTTTGACATATAGTTTTTCCAGGGTTTAGATTGCTTTTTCGTATGTAGAACATTCACTTATGTATCCATATATAGTTGGACTGACATAATTGATCAAAAGATACAATTTATTACTATCTTCTTCGGCTTTTGCGGCTATGATGAAGTTGCCAAATGATCGTATCCAATGGTTCCATTGTGGATCAGCTATACTTGCGCTGGGTTCTACTTCTAATCGTTCAGGTTTCAAGAGTTGTTTATCCATTACATAAGTTGATTAAATTGTAAAGAAAAGCTTTGACTTTATTAAGCTTTAATCAACTTATGTCAACTTACAATGACAGTGAAATCCACAAATTAATACAAAGTATCCTAGATGGAAATAACTCATATTGGCTCCGGAATGATATAGCGATGTACAAAATGACGATTATTAAAACGGCGATGTTGAAATAACGCTGATTCCAAACAGCGAGTAATGAAATAGCGACATTTGAAACAGCGATGTTTCAAAATATCGATGGTAACAAAATAGCATTGATAACATAACAGCGATGTTATTTTAGAACGATGTAAAAAAATATCGATTCAGTGGAAACCATTTATTAGAAGAATGTGATGATAACACTATAGAACACAACATAAATCCATGATATACCTATACAATTCCATTATTATATTGATAAATTCAAAGCAATGATCTTTAACACACCGAAATGCGTATCCTTGTGTGATAGTTTGAAGGCGTTTCTTCAACAGAGTATACTTGCTTTTGTTAGACTGTGTACTCCTAAAACCAGCTCTGTATCTCAAGATGAAGTTTTCAGTTTGGTTTTGTTCCAATAGAAATCTGTCCAAAAGTTTAGTTAATGAAGGACGATGGCAATCCAATGACCTCTGGAAGGCATTATGCCATGCCTACAACGAGTTATTAGTTCTCGGAATATCTGTATTGATCCGATCATACATGTTCCACATGGGGATAGGATATCTGGGCAGAACTCCTTCCAGCCTCCTTCCTACATATGTATTTTCCCAGTAATCTGTTATAGATGTCATTTTGACGGGAAATCCTTCTTTAAGAATTTCGTACGCAAACTGTACATCTTTTGGTGGTACGAAACTCAGTGCGAGCAGGGTTTTACATTTTACTCTGAGTTCTTGACTGGTCACGTATAAATTAACTAGACCTGGGGTCCTCTGAATTTGACGCCAAAGATTTTGAGAAAGATGAAAAAAACATCCGCTTATATCCGATTTAGAAAAGATTTCTTTGAAGGCATTGACAGCTCCCATTTCAAAATCAAACAACAGATTTAGGTTCTAAGGTTGGCTGTAACTCATTAATTTTTTTGAACATCCTGGAGTTCGCCTCTTTCCTCTTGTCACCAAGAATTGCATATAGCATCGGAATTGCTGTATTTCCAATGAAAGCATGTATTGTATAGATTTGAAATGCAAAGTCAGGTGCTATCTTAAATGTTCCATCGGCACACCAAATATTAAATTCAGCCAGTGTCTGCATGTTCGCATTCGTCCCAAACAACAAAATTCTATCACTTGTGTCTGTTTCGCGAGAATCCCACAATAAAAAATTGTCACCTTTCAAAGTTTTGTGATAGATATATTGGATTCCAAATTGAATGAAGTAGAATTTTCAGATTGTTTTCTCTGTCGATGAATAATTTGTCTTGCGGCCTCATAACTAGGTAAAGCAACCACACCTTCAGTATCAACATTTTGAGCGCATTCTTGTATAATTAATCTTGGACGATCTTGAGTTATTCGTGCCCTTTGACGAATCTGATCTTTTACTATATCAGCGTCATTGCTCCCTATGTCTGGCCCATGAGTATGTTCACCAGTAGGGATTGGATGTTCGACATCTTATTTCCTCACTATTAGTCTACCTCTGCATCCATTATTAGCACATCGTCAGTTTTCAGAGTTGATATACGTTTTATCCTTTCTGTATTTGTAACCTCCGAAAAAAAGAATTCGACTACATTTTGTGAACCTATGGACTGCATTTTTGAGCAACTTTTGACAGTTATTTATAAATGTCACGTTAATGATACCAGTATTATAACTTATGGGTGCCTAGTAACGTTTTAGACCAAGAGATGATACATTTTGGTTACAATTTTACTCAGTATGTCTTTTGGAGAACAGTATTGTCCGTATATCCTCATGATAATAATACAAGAATCAAAGAGTCGTCGTAGGTTCTTCATATTAAATAATAATAATAATTTCAAAAAATTGTGTTTCGGTAGAATTCCAATCAGGCTGCCATGTGTTTTATGACATAATAGAACTAAAATACTCGAAAAACCATTGGCCTACCGTTAGGGTGGGCGTAATAATAATAATAATAATACTTTATTCATCTTTATGATCACAATAGTGATATAAGACAAGTCAAAAGTACAGAGGCCATAAATGAGTGGGACATTTACATCACATCAACATGTTGAAATTATTTGAAGTATTATCGAGACATATATTCATCTAGATTATAGAAACAACCTTCAACAAGAAACATCCTCAGTTTTCTTTTGAACGTATTAACATTATTTTCATTTTTTATAATTATCGGTAGATTGTTATAAAACTTAATTCCCATATAATTGGGGTTTTTCTCACACAATTTAGAGGTATGCTTTGGTATCTGTAGCATATCACCGTGTCTAGTGAGGTAATCGTGGTTATCACAATTCTTAGAAAATTTACTGATATTTTTTCTCACATAGAGAACACAGTGGTATATATAGATCGAGTAGAGTGTCATGATATCATTTTGTAAGAAGTAAGGCCTACATGTTTCAGAAGGTTTCAAGTTGAAAATCAGTCTTATAATTCTCTTTTGAGAGATAAAAATTCGGTTTACATTTGTGGCGCAACCCCATAAAATTATATTATATGATAAGTGGGAATACACAATTGCATAATATACATTTATTAGTTGATGTAGACTTAGTACGTTTTTTAGTTGAAGAAGTGCATGGTAACCACTATTGATTTTTTTACAAACATGATCAATATGGAGTTTCCAAGTCATGTCAGAGTTAATGTAGGTGCCTAAGAATTTTGTTGCGTCAGACTTTTCAATAAGATTACCATTTACATTGACATGAATTGGAAAATCGATTTTCAACCTCGAGTGGAAAAGCATGAATACCAATGATACAGTACTGAGTTTTTCTTCCATACCCTCAGGCTTTTCAGCGTTCACAGCAAAAGAACAGTCATCAGCAAATATAACAGTACATTCTGTGCTCATGTATGCAGGCATGTCATTTATAAATAACAGGAAAATCAATGGGCCAAGTATGGAACCTTGGGGGACTCCTAGGTCAATATCATAAAAACTTGATCGCTCATTTGCAACTTTCACATATATTTGTCTGTTTTCAAGATAGGACATTAGCCAGGATAAGAAATTATCTCTAAAGGTGTCGAATGCTTTCGATAGATCGAAGAAGAGTGCTCCAACATACCTTTTCTTCTAGATATTTGTATAAACATACTCAAAATGTCACAGGAAGCACTCTCCGTAGATCTACCCGGACAGAATCCATTCTGGTGTTTTGTGATCATATCATATTTCGATAGAAATAATAGAATTTTATTGTAAACAATTTTTTCTATTACTTTGCTCATTACTGGTGGTACAGTAATGGGTCTATAGTTCTGGATATCAGTGGAGTCTTTGCCTTTGTACACGGGAGTAACTGTGCCAATTTTTAAATCTTTGGGAAAATCCCCAAGATGAACAGACAAATTTATTATATGACTCAGTGGTTCTGCAATAAACATGCCAATTGTTTTTATAATTTCTGTTGTCAAGCAATGTATTCCTACTGAGTTTGTATTTTTTAAACTATTAATAGCCGCAATGACATCATTTTGTTCAACAGCGGTCCAGTAGAAAGTGTTACAAGAGAGAATCGAGTGAGTAATATTTTCAATGGTGTTCCCTCCAAATTGGGATTGAATGGCTGATCTAGGATTTGATGAAAAATATTTTCCAAAAACATCAGATATTATTTTTTCATTCTTAATCATTTCGTTCTCCATTTTCAGCTCTATATTTTTTGATTTTTTTATTTTCCCCGTTGTTTTTCTCACAAGTTTCCATACTTCCCTGGGTTTCTCTGTTATTGACCTGTTATCTATAGATTTCTGAAAAAATGCTTTTTTTGATTTTGATATCTCTTGAGTATACATTTTTTTACCCGCCTGTATTCATTTATATACTCCCCACAATCGAAAGTTTTTATAATCCAGTGCATGTCTTTCAGTTGATTACCCATCAGAACAATCTCATCAGTAATCCATGCAACGTTATGTTTTGATTTCGCATCGTCAAACACAGTTTTTGTAACCAAGGGACAGAATAGGTCTATGCCATAAGTAATAATAACTAAAAAAGTTTTGTATATATTATTTACATTATTATAACTATCATATATATCTGAGAAATTTTCGCCAGAAAAATAATGAATCAGTTGATGTACAGTAAGATCATTTATGTTTCTATATTTTATTATTTTTTGCATGTTATGTGTCTGTGTAGTGTTTTCAATACTGAAAGTAAGAATTAGACTTAGATGATCTCCTATATTAAAGTTTTCAACTCGTTCACTATACTTTTCTTGGGGCATATTTGTGAAGAAATAGTCAATTTTGGAAATGGATGTGACATTGTTTTTGTTAGTGAATACCCTCGTGGGTTCTGAGTTTTGACATAACAGTTCAAAACTCAGCATAAGATCCAAGAACATATCCTTGATATTGGAAGGTTTGAGGTAATCAATATTGATATCACCACAGAGAATTATTTTGTCAAATTTACTAGAGCATATTTCAAGAATGTTAGCTAGCCTGTTGAGGAACAACTCATTGTCTCCATTTGGAGGTCTGTAAATATTGATAATACAATACTTCAATTTATTGATGATTATTGAAATAGCACAGTAGTAGAATTACCTTTTTCAAATACAAGTTCACGTGACCATACCAGCCATTCGGACCCACCCTGACGGGCTGCCAATGGTTTTTCGGGTATTTTAGTATTACTATTTCATCAAGAAACACATGGCAGCCTGATTAAAATCGTACCGAAGAATAATAATAATAAAAATCATAATAATTTTTTTAATATGAAGAACCTACGACGATTCTATGATTCATACCTTATCATGGGGAAATACGGACAATACTGTCTTCCAAAAGGCATACTGAGTACAATCGTATCAAAAAACTGTCATCATCTCCCTGTCGCTATTTTATTGAGTCGTTCAAATGTCACGGCGGCATATTGTAACATCGTAATTATTTAACATCGCTATTTCATTACCAATTACATTTCAATACATCGCTGTTTTGTTACACGCTATCAAAGTACATCGCTACTTTGAATGTCGCGAATTCGTAACCCGCTATTTTAATAATCGCCATTTTGTACATCGCTATATCATTCCGGAGCCCTCATATTTTATAACAGATAAATTATTTATTCATTCTGATTCAAAACTTGGAAATGGTCGAAAATTCAGGAAACGATTGCCACTCTCTTGCATTTTTTCTCAACAAAGTAACCAGAATTGTTTATAATTTACATTTTTAACAATGTTGCTGACCCCGTACGAGGACGCAAACTTTTATAGTTTTATTGCACACTAAAATAAAACATCTGTGAAAGTTTGCATTGTTTTGGTAATTTTTACACATTTTTGATTTTCAATGCTGAAATTATTGGCCGATATGTTTTGTCTGTTCAAAGCAATTACACATCACATGTGTAATGGATTTTGGAAAGCGATACAGGATGACAGTGCTTTCATGTAAAGTAAAGTTTTTTCGGGGATCGAATCGGACTGATTTACATAAAATGATTGAATGCTCTGGTGTATCTGCGAATACGACCAACAACAAATCAGAGTGAATTCATCGCCAACTGCCTAGTTGATAAATGATGTTAAGGAAAGTCTCACTTTCCCTTACCATTGAATTGAGAAGGATCATGCACAATTTCTATGCAAATTGTCTTTCTGTCGAATTGCGAGATATTTCGGTGAGCTCTTGAGCTATATGCTATCTACGTATTCAAAATGGGTATTTTTTCATTCATTCACAACTGCTACAAACACAGTTTTTCTTAAAACTTTTTAATGAAAATTCGGTGATGATGAACATTTCTCAAGGCATATTTATACAGGGTGTTAATTAAGTACGTTGACAAACTTCGGGAGGTGATTCTTTGAAGGTTTTCAGGACGAAATGTTCATATAAACATATGTCCCAAACGGCTTGGTTTTCGAGATACAGGGTGATAAAAATACATTTTTTCAAGATTTTTTAGAGTTAACTTCGACATTTTCTACAATAATCAGTTCAAATTAGGCAAGTACAATCCATTCAATAGTACGCACGATACAAAATAATGCATTTCTCAAATAATTCACAGGGTCCTCCTTTTTTCAGAGTCAAGCTTTGTTCAACCCTTCAGAATTTTTTTTTCCGCCGCCACTGACATATTATGAGAAAAGAATAATGAATGTTGTTTCAGTTAACATCTTTTTGCCCTCTTGATGTTTTTCATTTACTTGTAAGGTTCAGGAGTTACAATGAAAATATTAACGCATAACATAAAGAAATTTGAGAAGCAAATAGTCTAACAAACTTGAAGGGTGATTCTTTGAAAGGTTTCAAGATGAAAAGTTCATATAAACATGTCCCAAGCGGCTTGGTTTTCGAAGTACAGGGTGATCAAAATACATTTTTTAGGAGTTTTTGGAGTTTACTTCGAAATTTTCGACAATAATCGATCCAAATTAGTTCAAATTGGACAAGTACAATCCATTCAATAGTGCGTATGATATAAAATAATTCATTTCTCGAAGTGTCATTGCCACTCTCCAAAGATTAGCGCGTGACGCAATACGTCATTTTGTTCTCATAACACAAATAGCTATTTTCTGCTCGTGTAGAGAAAATGTAATGTTATGGAGCTCCCATACATTTTTTACCATAACTCAGGTTGAATATGTATTGCACAAAGTTAATTATGGCAAAATAATTTTGGACATTTTCAATAGTGAATAACTTTATTATCAAATACTAGAGCAAAGTAACATAAATTCCCTAGGAATAAAATTAAGTTCAGAAAAGGACCATTATTGGAATTGATATGTCAGAGCAGCTGCTGGAAATGGCCACCGCCAACTTCAATGCATGCGTTTATGCGCCTAACCATAGACTGGCGGACACGCTCAAAAATACCAGGAGTGTTTCTTATAATTCCGCATGACTCCTGTATGCGATTCCTCAGGTCTTCTTCACTTTGAACTGGAGTTCGGTACACTAATGATTTAAGGTGCCCCCAGAGGAAAAAATCAAGTGGATTCATATCGGGTGACCTTGGTGGCCAAAGTTGTGGCCCACCACGCCCAATCCAGCGATCAGAATAATTCTCTTCTAAATATTGGCGTGCAACCAATCTGAAGTGTACTGGAGCACCATCATGCATAAACCAAATTCCAATTCTTTCCCTCAGTGGGATCTCTTCTAGGAGTCCAGGTAAGATGAATTCAAGAAAATGTCGATAATGGTCACCATTGAGTCTATGAGGCAGAAAATGTTGCCCGATAAGGAAATTCCCTACAACTCCAACCCAAACATTCACAGAAAACATCTCTTAAAAATGGTTTTCTATCACGGCGTGTGGGTTTTCATCAGCCCACATATGATTGTTGTGAAAATTAATAATGGCTTTACGGGAAAAGCATGCCTCATCGGTGAATAACACTTGAGATAAAAACCATGGATTTTCCAACAATTTATTTCGAATCCAAGTGCAAAAAGTTAATCTCTTTGGAAAATCCCTTGGCAGAAGAGCTTGAACACGCTGTATGTGATAGGGATAAAGTTGTTGCTCTTTTAAAATTTGCCATACCAATACATGGGTTACGTTAAACTGTGCCGCAATTTGTCTTGTACTGGTGTCTGGATGCTGCTCAATTTCGTTAAGTACAGCTTCTTCTGTCTGAACTGTTCTAACTCTCCTGGGTCTTCCTATGAGAACAGCAGACCTCTTGAAAGTACCCGTTTCACGAAGACGGGAGTGAATATTGATGAACATTTGTGTGCTGGGAATATGACGTTGTGGAAATCTTTCTAGATACATTCGTCTGGCGGCACGAGCGTTACCATCAGCCATTCCATACATTAAGTGCATGTCTGCCATTTCTAAATTTGTATATTCAACCATTTTATCCAAAGGAATATTGAATAAATCTGCTTTATAGCTTACACTAATGAAGAATTAACAATGAGACAGTTTCTCAACTTTCGATAACTGTCAAGTTGTTGATATTTAAATAAATGAATTAATATCAAAGCCCACTTTGCTATTTTTATGAATTCAAATCGATTACAAAATTTCTGCGTTACTGCAGAAGAAAAAACAAACTGAAATTTCTGATAAAATAATGTACTCCGTACAGAAACAAAAATTTGTTTGATTTAGTTTTTCGGAGTTATGACCAGAGATTCATAAATGAAAATCAAATATGTAATGATCTGCGACTATTAGATAAACCCTATTAACTATCTTCCATTACAGGATTACCTTTCGGAAGTTTTTTATGTTGAAAAGGAAACGTTCAATTGAAAACTAAAAAATATCTTTTTTTAAAATAACAAAAAATTTGTATGAGTTCTCTATCAAGACTGATGGGTAAAAACATTTTTAATCAAATATCTCAATGAAAATGCACATTTTTACCAACAGAATCTTCAGGTTGAAAGTTAAGGTTTTCCCAATATCTGTCAGATCTAGTTTAATATCCATCGTACCGCAGTGACGGGGAGATAGTAGTTTTCTGTTAGATATCACAAAAATAAATCACATCTTTACAATAACAAGCTTTTATTTAGCTTCACTTGTAACTAACTAACAAACAATTTAATAAAAGTTGAATTTGACCCACTTCTAATACTCCGATTAATTTGAAATTTGGCAGGTTTCCGTAATTCCGGTGACAATGCATTAAAAAAATGTTTGTTAAAAAACAAAATGGCGGCTCCAATATGGCGGACGAGTTTTGTGATTATGATCCGATTCTGTTCAAAATTGGTATGTGATGGTTTTTGGGTTGGAGATTTTCAGTTTCACATAAAAAATAAACTAAAATGTTAAAAATGAAAATTATAAAAAGAAAACATTTTAAAGTTTTTATACAATACACTGAAAAGAAAAAACTAATTCATTTCATTGTTTGATCTAGGTAATCTTGTACAGAAAGATTTTGATACTCACAGAATAACCTACAAAAAATGAAACAAATTATTTTTTCATTTTCAGTGCATTTGTATAAAAGCTTGTCTTTATATTTTTTATTGTATAATTTTTAATCATCGTAGATTTTTTAATTCATCGTAGATTTTTTTAATTCTGAAAAAATATTTCCATCAATTTACAATAATTGAAAATGTTTAATTTTCAAATTTTCTAATGTTATGCCACACTGGAAAATGTTTAAATTAATATTTTCATTATAGCCCCTGAACCGTACAAGTAAATGAAAAAATGCAAGATATCAAAAAGATGTTAAATGAAACAACATTGATTATTCCTTTCTCATGATATGTCATTGGCGGCGGAAAAAAAAATTTTGAAGGGTTGAACAAAGCTTGACTCTGAAAAAAGGAGGACCCTGTGAATTATTTAAGAAATGCATTATTTTGTATCGTGCGCCCTATTGAATGGATTGTACTTGCCTAATTTGAACTGATTATTGTCGAAAATGTCGAAGTTACCTCTAAAAAATCTTGAAAAAAATGTATTTTCATCGCCCTGTATCTCGAAAACCAAGCCGTTTGGGACATATGTTTATATGAACTTTTCGTCCTGAAAACCTTCAAAGAATTACCTCCTGAAGTTTGTCAACGTACTTAATTAACACCCTGTATAATGAAAACATGAGTTAAAATACTTTGAAAGTGAAAGTTAAAATCTCCGAGCAATATAAGACATAGAGATGCCATTTCTATAAAACTCCGAGTTCGGAGGGGGAGATTTGTTATTGTTATGATATTCGGACGTAAGCGTAGAACCAGTGGCGTGCTAATACATTTTCTCATGATTGAGAGAAATTTGTGTCACATATGAGATCACATGCCTGGTTAGAAAGCACGTGTGTTATCATTATGTCAATCCTGACGTCTAATACTTGGCGGAAGTGCTGTAGGTTTCCCTAAGTTAAAAAGTGAATGCCTTACCAATAATTTCTAAGTCACCCCGGTGCGCCACGGCAAATAATAGCTGCCATGCCGTTGAGTACACTCTACGAGTGTTGTCAGGAGTAACACATTTTATTACGATGAATAGGTACAAAAATAAGTGACAATTGTAAGTGATTTGAGAATTGATGAAACGCCATGTCTACTACCATGGCATACACTATCTTTCTTACGATCTATTAAAATTTGACTTTTATTGATAGTGATTATTGCTGTGTGGCAATAGAAACTACATTGGTTCAAAGCAAGGAACACTTACTTTTGATGGTTCAATCAATCAAAAATACTGTATTGTGCGAAGAATTAGATTACTGCTGATAAAGCATGGAATAAGGTCTTAAATACTGAAAAAATAAACGAAAGTGCTGAAGTAAAAAAGTCAAAATATCCAAATCTTTGAATCACATTAGTAAACTATTCTTCACACTTTATATACGATATACATGAATTATAATACACATAAGAGTTTACGCATAAACTATAATACACATAAGAGATTAATTACATTCAAATTTATGGTGAAAGTGTATCATTGAAATACGCATCCAAAGTGTATTAAGCTAGTAGCTCTCTAACTCTTTTTCTGATGTTTTTTTTCTGAATTCAGGTTATTGATATTCTGAAGCAGATGATTGAAATTATTTTGGAGTTGTTGAAAAGTTATTTCCTAACTTGTGTGGAGCTAGGGTTAGGGAGCGAACGATATTACAAGTCTGTCGGTAGAAAGTCGATAATTTTTTATGAAGTTATTATTTAACTTCTTGCATCTCCAAAAGGATTGAAGAAATTCAATGAGGTATCTCCTGAAATTAGGAAGGAGTATGGGCTTCCTCAAGAGATTAAAAATACTTCTCAATTAGATTTCAAACCTGTGATGATTCACAGTGTTCCATTCACAGTAAAGAAGTTTATGTGATATTCCGTGTATATAAAATTTTATTCAAATGAGAATATCAAAAACTTCTGATGAACGGATTACCTACGTGATAATCCCTGTGTGTCAACAAAACATTCCAATACCCATTAGTGGCTTATGATTTGTATTTGCTTAATGAAAAGTTGAGTGTGCTTACTTACTAACTTACTTTTTAGTATACCTACAGTTCAACAAGTTTTTTCCTAATTATTGATTAGTTAACCAGTACACCACTCTCAATCTATTGAATCCATCTTGGTGGTACCATATTTGTGTAACATACATCAATATATTTTATTAGTAAGGGTCATGACTGTTTCTTTTATTCTGGTCCAAGTTATCTAAGCGTAAGGGAGGACAAAACCTCTACATATTTATATATTATTTTTATGCCATTTACAGGTATCTATTGTTTAATATTTTAGTAATATTAGTGCAGTGGGTTATCCCATTCCTTCAGGGTGGTTTCGAATTTTTCACTAGCGATAAATCCGTGGCGCTCCGGAAAATTAACCTCTCATTTCAATCTTATCGAAATCAATTTTTATTGTCGAATCCACGCCTACTGAGCTACTGGGTATGTTAGAAGGGTGACACATCATTGCACATTCACTGCTCTCCTTTCCTAAATTTCGCCCCTAACAAGCTCATTACTATAAGGATGATAGCCCTCTCACTTTCAGAGATATGCATGAAAAAACGAAAAATTTAATTTTTGTTTTTCACTTATATCTGCTTTAATACCAGATACCATCGAAACGACTGAAAACTTCAAGTACTAGTCACAATCATGATAAAATATGACCAAGGAGGCGTAAAATAAAGGGATAAAAAATCCAGGTCCGTATTTAAAATTTCATAGTTAGAGGTGGCCCAAGAAAAACGACACCCTTTAGAATGCTTTCGTTTACATATCTTTACAGCCAATTGAAAGTTGCAATTACAAAGTGCAAACAGTTTCTGAAAATCTATTGTATTGAAGCAGATATAAGTGAAAAACAAAAACCGAATTTTTCGTTTTTTCCTTTATATCTATGAAATTGAGAGGGCAAGCTCAGATTTTTCAACAGCATAGTTATGAGCTCCATAATACGCAACTTTGCCCCCATTTAACCCTCTCTGTAGCTCTTACTGTTTCCGAGATCCCCATGCATCTACTCGAATTTCACTCACCCAGTATTTGTTAATTGGCTAGTTGTAGTAGTAAGTATTCTTTTATTCCAATTCATTGACATAAGTACTTTGATCAAGAAAATTTACATGTTCTTCACGACAATAAAATATATTGCTTGATTGAGTAGCCTGCGAGATTGTGGGTAATCTGAGTAATTTCCGTATCGTTCAGATTCGGAAAATTCTGGTTGCATTCAAGAATGGTTTGAAAACGTCGAATCATCTTTTCCTAGCCTGACGGACCTTTCAGCCTCAGCGTATAGAAAAATAGAAGTGGTAAAAAGCAAAGAAAAATTCCATTTCTTAATTCTCATTTAGTAATGGCTACATTCATCCATTTATTCCTAGATTGACGTGTTCATAATTTGAATAATATATTCTGTAACAAGGTTAGAATGAAAATTCGATGCGAGTGGAAAGTTCCGAGCGCGAGCCGAAGGCGAGCGTGAGGAACCAAGAGCATCACGAATTTTCATTCTAACCGAGTAGCAGACTATATTTTCTCCACGATCAAAGATAGGAAACGTGACAGCAATAATTTTGACACTTACTCAAATTTTGCCACTACGATGACAATCAACTGCGTCAAGGCTAATGTTATTATTGCTAACCAGTGTGAGAATGTTATTCTATCACAAGAGAGAGAATGTAATAGTACATTGTGTATCTAGTACTAAAAGCAATACATTCCCGGACGACAATGTAAATTGTTGGCCGAGGCGTTAAGCCGAGGCCAACAAGCATTGAAGTCTGGGAATGTGCTATTACTACGAGGTATACATACTATTTTATCTGAAATCGCAATCAGCATTATCAAAAACTAAGGAATTCTACATATTGTTTGCGTGAATTCAATAACTGTCTAAAATGTAAACAAGCCGGCAAAAATTTTCCCATATCGTTTTCGATACGGGAAAGTACTTTTTCGGCAACCATCCAGGAAGTGTTCATTTCCCGGACACTTTTTCTTTGGGAAAGTAGCACTTACCGGCCTAGTCCGGGAAGTACGTACTTCCCGGACTAGGCCGGGAAGTGCTCGAATTTTAATACAAATGTTAAAATAAATAAGAATTAGAACGTTTCTGTTGGTACCTATCTTCTGTTCGAATTTCAATATATAATACAAATAAGAACTGAAATGTTCGAAATATTCAAATTTGGAATCGTTTCATCCGGTTAACAGATGGGTGAAAGTCGACCTGTCTTCGTCTCTTAGACTAAATGCGTCTTATTAATATGTTATTCTACATGATTGCCGAAAAAATAGTGTACGCAACACGTCCGAAAACAGTTTTTTTGGACTCCTAGACTTCCAGGTCTCGCTAACGCTCGTCCTACTCGTCCAAAAAAACAGTATTTTCCGGACTTGTTACGTAAATTACTATTCCCGTTTCGTTTTCGATACGGGAAAGTATTAAACGGTTCGGGAAAGTTCGTTGCGTAGCAACGGACTAAAATACTGGATTAGCGTATTTTGAGGCCTGCAGTTGCTCCGAGAAAGTGGGCATTCTTGAACGATTTCAGAAAAATACATTTAAATTGCATGGGGGCAGAGGTGTTGCAGAATATTTCTTCAATCTCAAGAGAGAGAATTCCAGCATCAAATTTGATTTCAGAATCGGCAAATTCTGTGATGATCGTGGAGAAAAGAAATTCCACAATTATAACAACAACATTGTACAATAAAAAAGAGTATAACGATTGTCGAACTCTGCAGTTCGTATGGGGGATATCAGAACAGCATTTATTCACTCCACAAGGGTATCATTTGAAAAATGTATTCCAATTCTCCACATCACCTGATATACAACGGGGAGAATAAATCCTGCTATCTCTTGTCAAAAATATACAACAGTTAAAATTGAATCATGCGAAAAATATTTCCATTCTGACAATCTGAGTCGGGCCAGATACCAAATTCCAATACTGCTGGGCCTTGTTTGACTTATCACCGATGCGGAATCATATTCTGCGGGTTGTATAGACACAGACTGTCGTATGCCAAGAAAGGAGCACTATTACATGATGGGATACGATATATCAATATAAATTCACGTTCTTTTCATTATAGATTCCCTCCGACCGAAATCTGCAGCCTTGTTGCTCGTCAGTGATTGAGCTAGCAGGCGTATACAGGGTGGTCCATATTGTCAAGAAAACCGAATTATCTTTCATTCCTAAATTCTCATCTCAAAAATAGTTATACCATTTCAATAGTTTGAACAAAACAATACATTGTGGTAGGACTAATTTATGAACAAAGTAATCAATGCGCAATAGCGTGAGTCATTGTCGCGACCTTGAATCTTATACTTGAACCATTGACTTGAACTACTAACACGTAATAGCAACAGTGGATTCACAACATCAGCAATATTTACATCCAATTCAATTCCGAGCAGTATTAAAGCGAGTTCACTGTCAGGACACAAGAATAATAGAGACAGTGATGAACGTAGTATAAACTTCAACACCATCAATTCTATTATAGAAAATAGTGCCATTAACATACTCGGTCTCGATGGTCTTAAAAATATTGGCAATACTCGTTTTATGAACAGTGTTATCCAGTGTTTATCTAATACAAGGTGGTTGTTGGAGTATGTGAAACAGGATGCCTACTTGAGAGATATAAACATGAATATATCTTGTACGAAAGGAGCTTTAATCAAATCATTTGCCGAGGTGATCAAGAAACTATGGTCAGAAGATTCGTCAGATCGAGTTGCCAACCCAAGTAACAATTTAAATGTTATTTGGATTTATCTTAGTTTTATGCCCAATTTGATTTATGCAGGTCATATATTATTCCTAATACGCTACCAGAGCAAACAGATTTATGAATCAGTTTCAAAACACTCCTGAAGGCTATAAGATAAAACCATTCAGCATTTAAGTATATTTCTTTTTATGATGGTTTTACAATGGCTTATACACTTACACGATAAATCTTTTTGGTATTTAAATAATCCACATAGAAACTTAGTTTTGTGATGGTTTTATATCATTCCTCAAGTCCATGCAATGGTTCTGTAATAAAACTAACGATGAGGAGTTATTAAGGTTTTGAGATGTACTCTCGAGAACCGCTATTAAATCAAAGCATAAAACTATTTCTACTTAAATGCTAGTAGCTCCCCCTAACCGGTAATAAATAAATCACATTGGGTAAAGATAACTGGAAAGAATAAATAGTATTTAAACGTTTCACAAGAATAACACACCAAATACTCATCACGGGAGTAAAGACATGAGTATACTGACCACGTCGATCACGAAAAGACGAATGTCAGGCGGGATTGACAATTGACAGTTGAAATATTTTGGAAATTGGATTAAATAATACCAAACGTACTTTTTTAGGATAAAAAGATTTTAAAATGGTTTTATTTTGAGGAGAAACGACTTTACGACGGCAGTATGTGCAGCTAAATAGAATAAAGGTAGGTTAGCCATATTTTATTACAACCAGAGGGAACAACTAGAGAGAGCATAATATCAATGGTGTGTATGATGGAAAGGAAATACACATTTATTGGTATTCATTTGTATTTAGATATAGTACAAATCATTCCGGGAGAGATATGAGTCAAAATAATTTTTTTATTTTATGTGGTATTTTGTTTATTTTCTTAATTTCGCGTTGTTATTGGGGCGCGTTGCAGATTTACCACCTAACTGATGTCATTTTGTCAAAACAAATCATTCGCAGATGATATTCGACATTTTACGTTGTTGAATACCTATATGTTCTTCATATATCACTGCCAGGACGCCATCATTATATTTTTGATTGTAAAATAGTCGCCCTATTTTTCGCAACTGAAGAATTAGATTAATTTAAGTCCGTTTTGGCTGTATTTATTTATGGAATATTTTCTAACCCAATTTCATTCAAAAAAAGATATTTTGATGCCAAATAGATTTTTTTAATGGCTTACAGGTTTATAACAGCCCCATGATTTGGTTTTATAATGATCCTCAGGAGGTTATTAAGAATCCTGCGAATAAGGCAAGCAGGTTTTATGCTTGCTTGCTTGCTTTCAAAATAGCCCTGAGAACCTACATAGGAATGGGCCCTTGTAGATTTATAGCAGCTTTAAGGAGGTTTTATGGATGTCGTTACAGCAAAACAGTTTTATCGATGCTGTAATTGTTATGGTCTTCAGAACCTTCTGAGGGCTATCACAAAACTGAAATTGTTACTTGGGAATTCAGCCTCATTGAAGTGTCAAATTCAACGATTTGCACCTCGCTTTATCGGATCCGCCCAGCAAGATGCTCAGGAATTTTTAAGGTACTTGCTGGAGGGACTACATGTGACAATGAGAAAGCTGAAGAAGCTTGGACGAGATTCTTGAGGACGAACAACTCAATGCTGTATCTCTTTCCAACGCGCGGTGTTTGTATCGCTCTATGTCACTTCAAACGTTTGAAAATGATTTCGCATGAACTCAAGAATAGACCCCGTGGCCCCATAAATGTCATGACAGTGGACGATCCGGACTCAGTGAAGCAGAGTCGTCGGTCGTGGGTAATTTATAGTTAGCCGTAGGCTAACTCAAAATTGCTCAAATAATCCTGAAAGGACTCAGACTTATTGAGATTTGGTCGTGGTTCTATGGTAAATGTTCGATTCATTCCATATTGTATTATTAAAAGTGTTTCTTCATTTGAATTATGTATTTCTATCCCCCATTGACATAGACAAGGAAAGACCAAAATATTATTATGAAAATTTTTTATTTGAAATGAATTGAAATTTTTATTTTTTTTTGTTTGTAGTTATGGAATTTTTTCTCAAAAGCAAGTTCCATAGAAATGGTCCAGTTGTGTTTCAATTTTAGTTATTCTTTCTTCAATAATAACAATCACAGACCAGTTCTTATGTCTAATCTAATAACACGAACAAATTCCAAATTATACCATGTAACATTCAATTTTCAACAATAATACTTTCTTATAATCAAATATCCTTATTTATTCTTCAATTTTGAATCAAGTTCGCTCCAATCGGAATCATCTATCATTTGCTCCTGTGAATCGTAATTCAGATGCTTGTCTTGCAAGTTGATCTGCTTTTCGATTGACCTCTATTCCCGTATGTCCAGGCACCCACACAAGTAAATCCTTGATGTGTTTTGCCAGTTCATTGAGGCTGAGAAGGCATTCCCAAACTTGCTTTGACTTTGTATTGAATTCAGAGCTTTTATAGCGCTCTGGCTATCAGAGAGAATATATATATATATATATATATATATGTGTTTTCTTTCATACCCGCAGGTCTAGATACATCATGGAATACTGTGGTGTTATTGCCAACGTTTTTGAACTCACTCAATATATTCCCGCTCCTGTTCCTACATTTCTTTTCGAACCATCTATTTACCAGATGATTGTAATTCTACTCCCGAGTCCCATCCATTCCACTTGAGCTGGGTTCTGAATAATTTTTCGTATTGGGTTGGTACATAGTCTGATCATTTCCAGTTTGTGGTATAACTCTTCAATAACCTGTTTGTTCAAGTCTGTATCCACTCATCTTCGCCTCTTCTATGACTTTGATATCCATACCAGATATTGGAGAACTTTTCATAGCACTCGTGATGCACAGTCAGGCAAGCCTCTGTAGTTTTCCAAGGTTTGTTTTTTACTGTCTCTGTTCTATTTTGAACCACCACAAAAGTGAGTCTGTGATTGTAGATCTCATAATCGCGAAGTATAGCTAATGTATAACTTTCGGTTTGAGTTCCCACGTTTTTCCAAAAGCTCGTCTGCGAATCATCAGCAATGATTTGTTTTTGTTCATTACATGTTGCAGGTGCATGTTTAAGTTTAATTTTTCAATCTGAGAACAGCCCACTTACTTCACACTGGAATTTTTGCATATCATCAGATTGTCTTCCAAATTGTTGAATCGTCAAGAAATCTGATTCAGGAAAGAAGAAATACCCCTATTTGATAATAACGGCAACATTTTCATTATTTCGGTTCTAGACAAAATTATTGAAAAGATGTTGAAAAATAGATTAGATCATTACCTCGTGTAAAATGATATTTTTGAATCAAACTAATTCGGGATTGAAAATAGCAGATCAACAACTGACGCCACGCCGTTAAAAAGAGAATTAATCTGAATGATTTCTTGAAAACGAAGAGCATGTGTCTTCAACGCTCTGCGACCTCTTCAAAGCTTTCGGCTCCCTCATTTACTTCTAGGGAAAATTGATCACTAAGGGGTGACAAGACTACTTCCCAAACTATTCAGATCATATATGAGTAACAAATCTTGATCGGTTTCATGAATGATGCATTATCTTCCAACAAACTTGTCAAACATGGCGTTTCTCAGGGATTGGTTCTAGGGCCAATTTGATTCCTGATTCACGCCTACGATGTTTGCTGATGATTCAACCGTCCCAACGTCAGACAAAACTTAAATAACTCTACAACTAAGAAGAATGATAGTTCGGATCATGCTTCTGGATGATTCACAGCCAATCAATTGAAACTGTATCAGAGAGATACTGAACAAAAAATATTTTAATTCTATCACCCATTAGATTCGTTAAACGAACACCCCCATACTGCGGGTGTTCGTTGAGTAAACTTTAATCAACAAGAATTCTTCTTTGAAAATAATATTGATAAAAAATAAACTGAACAAACTAGATTTGTCGAAAACAAGTATGTGTTACCTTTTTTCCGGAAAGCACACATGTAACGATATATATTTTATATAGACTTATATTGTACAATAAAACATTGAAACTCACTCGAAATTTTCTGTCAGAAAATGAACCATCACTCTGTGATAATCAGCCCTATTCAAATTGCCATTAAGTTGGGATAACGTCTGACCGCTAAACATAACAGAAGTGATACAGGATAGGGATGAATATTACCTATCTACTTTCTCATTTCGTTGAACTGAACCCACTTCACAGACCTTGTTCACTCTTGCAGCCTCTTCTTTTAGTTTTCTTTGACATCTATGACATCTACAGTCACTAGTCAAAAAATACTCTTTTTTCACGTAGTTATTACTTTCCTAATCTTGGATAATGTTTTCTACTTTATATTCCTCAATATTATTGAAATCTGATATTGATGAAGCTTTATGAATCCCATGAATCAATCCAAACATGGACCCAGCTGTTTACACCCTGGTCTGAAGTCGTGAATGGACACAATCTGTGGTCGTGATATTGAGTTGGGCGTCTTCAAATGGTTGTGTAGAGTTTGTTGTGTCTGGTCGTTTGTCAACGCTGTCGAAAATCAATATTTATGTTTTCCACAAATGAAACTTCTGACGGTCCTTTTATATTCTGTCATTGCTTTTTTGTGAGATCATTGTTGAAATAGTGTTTTTGAACTCATTTGTGTTATATGTCAGACACTCATGAGGTGCAATCTTGTTGAGTTAGCAAACAATCCATGTGTTCAAACCAGATAATCAGATTCAATATTCATAAGTACCATAGGCATTACAGTGGATATCAATCTTTTTTCGTGGAACAAAATGAAATTAATACGTTTATTCAAACCTTTATATTGTAACGTTCACCGCTGGTAAATCGTTATTTTCCTAAAATGCTCAAAAAGAAAGTGAACTTGCCAAACACTAATCCTTGATCACCACATGAAATGAGTTTCCTGGAAACATGCCATCCGATTCCACATGATTCATAACCATTTTTATTTCCACAGATCGCGGTGCTCACGGATATCCCTGGCGATTTATTCAAATCTGTAATTATTTGTTTATCGAGAAGGATTGTTTACAAAATGTCAAAACAAGATGATGCATATGAACTTAGCTGGTTTACAGTCATTCCGATGTCACCTGTTCTTCTTCTCTATTTTGTTTTGTTAAGCCAGGCTCGTTTCATTGAAACGCTTCGACATAAAGTTTCGCTTGCATATAAAAAGGGAGAAGTATATTTATTTCCCTCTTTATTTACTTTTGAGATCATGAAGTGCTATTCTGTACTTGCACTGCAATGTTCAGAACTTTTGGGTGTAGTAGTGAATAATCTATACTGCTCGGTTATGTTCTGTGGCAGAATTCAATGTAAAGCATGTTGGCAACATTGAAAGGAAATATGTTTTTTAATTAAATTAATTTTTGAAGAGGACGGAAGTCTTTGAATGACCATTTTGTACATTTCTGACCTGGTAACGCTGGTGCTTGCTGGAGGTTGATTTTGATTTTAATTGAATCGCTTTTGACAACCTACCTATTGATGCTGAGACCATATAATTGAGAGGTGAATATTTTAGTGTATTTAATTTACTGACTCTTTGATGATCACTCGCCTCACGAGGATGAATGTTTTTTTATAAAAAGCATGTCCTACAAATTTCTTTTCTTTTTGCCACAGCTATGCCAGGAAAATTTTAGAGAGTCAGATAAGACAGAATTATTGACTCGATGAAAGTAGCACATGATGGAAGACAACAAATTTCATAGATTTGAATTTGTACCAAATCGACTGTGTGCCTCCTCGGTATTGTAAAGCCTATATGGTATTGTAAATCCTATATGGTATTGTAAAGCCGCCCAAGCTATTGTAAAACCCTGCTTTGGTATTGTAAAGCCTATATGGTATTGTAAAGACTACCGAACCATTGGAAAGTTTGTTGGAGTATTGATGTAAGAGATCTCCGTGAGAACTGTGATTTTGGATCCCACTGAAGACCATTTGAAATCCAAGGAAGCCAACAAGTCGTGATATTTCTATATTACTTGTGTCAGGTTTGAATGCATTCAGACTAGGTAAGAGAATGATTATTATCATATTTAATATGAGTCTTTTTGATTACGACTTGAAGGACCCATTATTTTGGTAACATTTTACAATCCATTCAGGTCCATAATTTGTTGCTTGAGTCTAAGTATTTGATAGTATTTGATTAAAATTGTTATATGTTACTGTGTCATTTATTTGGAGTTGGGGACACCTCTCTTTCAGCACAGTAAAGGTCTTTCTACAGAGATCGGCCTGTGAATAAGTTTTTTGAATTCATTTTGCACTGTAGATGGCGCCTCATTAACATCGTAAATAAAGAAAGCTTATTCTCAGTGCCACTGGTCGGATCTGTGAGGGTTATCAAGTGACGTCGACCTACGCTCTTGCCTCCCACATCGGATAGCTAGCCGAAGGCCATATTTGTGCCCAATAAGGGTTTCAATATGAAATAGACACTTCACGAAACATTTACTACTGTAGTAGGTTTTTGGATGATGCATTTGAAAAAAAGATTGCCAAAAAATCCAAGACATGTCTATCAAAATTTGGATTTATCTTTAGACTTCCAGCTGATGTCACAGAAAAAGCGGCTTGTTCAATGTTCAACTGAATGTGTTCCAGAGTCCGTTGAAAGTTTTGTTTTGTGGAAATGCCCTGTTGCCAAGTTGACCTCTTACTGAAATTCCGATATGAAAAAAAAACAGTTGAACGTCTCGATTATACACCCTCAACCTATTCTAATAGTAATATTTTTGTTCTGCGGAAAGGCGCCGTTGCCAAATTTTGGTCAATTGGGATTAATGAAATCTGATATGGAAAAAATAATTGAACGTCGACATTTTGAGCAATCAGGTGATTTTAATACTACCCTTTTTGTTTTGTGGAAATGCTCTGTTGCCAAGTTGGTCACTTCGGTTAGTGCAAATCTGATATGAAGATGGTTCGAAGTGGACATTATTCTATTGAATCAAGTGGTTCCTGCTATGACATTTTAACTTTGCAAAAATGCACTGTTGCCAAGTTATAGATGTGGAAAATCATTCAAAGAAGTTTTGTTGACATTTTCAATAGAGAGTATTAATAGAGATTTTCAGCAGATTCTAATGGCGCCATTTTTGTTTTGAGAAATATAAATAAAGTACGGGAAGGTTAAATCACAGCAGATGCTTGCTGATTTCGCATTTTATAAAGTTGATGTCAAACTACTGACCATTTGTAGCCCGTGATCTGTGAGTAGTATGATAATTTGTGATTGTTTCACATTATTTGGTTATTTAAAGAATTTCGAACGCATATAATTTGAACTTTAAGTGAGATAACCTGAATTAAATAAAAATTGTTTTTTGGACCATGCGTCATCAGATATCCAAAATTATTTTCATAAAAATTAATAAGAATGAATATTTATAATGATATTCTTTGAACAAAATTTTCTTAAATCTTTTTTAATGGTTTTCAGCTCCCACGACTTGGCAAAATTGGCAATATCCACTCAGAATTATCCTCATATCAGATTTTCAGTTATCTAAAGATACCAAAACTTGGCAACGGCGTATTTCCGCGAAACAAAAATATTATCATTACAATAGTTTGAGTGTCCATAATCGAGACGTTCAATCGTTTTTTCTATATCAGATTTCCAGTAATTCCAAGTGACCAAAACTTGGCAACGGCGAATTTCTGAAAAACAAAAATAAGACCACTAGAATAGGTTGAGAGTCTACTAATTGAGACGTTCAACTGATTTTTTCATAACAGTTATCCGAAGAGGTCAACTTGGCAACAGGGCATTTCCGCAAAACAAAAACGGTACCATTACAATTGGCCGAGGCTCCACAATCGCTACGTTGAATACTTTTTCCATATCAGATTTCCCGTAAACCCAAGTTGAGCCCATGTATTTATTGAATATATAAATTAGTATTTTTTAGTCAATACTTTTTTATTCCTTTTTCATTAGTCGACTGTCTTCAGCTTTCCATTCATTGAAAACGAAAGTTTTATAAGTAGTTTTTCTCCATTTTGCAAACTTTGTGAACCTGATTTTCTAAGGGTCGATACTATCTCAGTCATTGAAGTAATGCATGACATCAGGTATGTCATACGAGTTTTTTATCTCACAAAGTCCCATCGGACGTATATTCTTTCACTTTCGTCGATGTTTTCAGCATTATTTCTAAATCAGCATTTTTTTCTTGTGATTGAACCCTATTTTCATGAAATACGTGAACTCCTGTCGGTTGTGGAAAGATCATAGTCTATCGCTACCTTCTGTCTTCCCCGCAGCCCTCGCGCCTATAAAATGAGCGACTTCAAAACAATCCATTGTGTAGGTATATGGCAATGCTGAGTCCATCTAGATTTATACGATATTATAAGTCCATCAATCCAAACACATTGCAAAGCCAGAACACAAACATTCGAAATTCTTAGAAGGGTTGTTTGATTTGGAAGTGGACCATTTACTTGAAAATAAATCAAAATTGAACCGTATCACTTGGAAGATCAACTCACGCCACTGATTTCGGTGAATTTTTCTGAACCACCGCAATGCCATACAACATTTTCCAGCTTATAATAATTCCTAGTTATACCTAAATAATGCAGTATATCAAATGTTACTTTTCCAGCGGCTAGTTTTTCCTCTGCAATGGAACTACTCATAAATTCATGGGAATGTGGCCATTTGAATCACACGATCCTTGCTTTTTCAGACGCATCAAATATACATTTGTGAACTGATGAGGCAACTGCAGTGGACAAGTGACTATAAGTGGCAATATTTGAGAATGAGCAATACTGACATGGCAATCTTTGGATAACCGACGTTATTTGAAGGGTTTCCCAGTTGATTCTTCAGACAATCAGAGTTCCAACATTGAGAGGAAGGAGCCCTGGAGGTGGACTTTTGACTCATCATTTCGTTATGAATTTTTTTAAAGTAACCGTAGTGCTAGGAATTTATTGTACAGTTGCGGCCAACAAAAAATGGGACAGTTTACTATTTTTATATATATATATATATATATATATATATATATATATATATATATATATATATATATATATATATATATATATATATATATATATATATATATATATATATATAACTCTTTATTAGCACAATTTGCTATTTACAGAAGGAACGAACAGCAAATAAAACTACCCAAAGACAACACATTAAAAGTACCTATCAATAAATAAAATACAATAAAATACAAAACACAACAAAAGTCATTACAATACAATACAACATATTAAAAACTACCACAAGAAATTCAAATTCAGAATTGGTTTAATACATATTCTCTACATTATTTTTTGAAATGGCTCAAAGAAGTGATGTTTTTGGTCTCTGGTGGTAAACCATTAAAAAGTGTTAGACCCTTATTGAATATTGTGTTACACAATATGTCTTCAGTTATATAAAAATCATTCACAGCACGAGCTCTAGTGTTATGAGTGTGTACATTAACTATATAATTTAATTCATCACAGAGGTAGGTCGGTAACATATTATGTCTGAGCTTGAATACAAAGACCAACGTATTATAGTGTATTCTTTGTTTTACCGACATTAGTGATAATATCTCTAGCATGTTCCTAATTGAAGTACGTCTGTTACACATGAGTATAGCTCTCATGGCTCGATTTTGTATTTTCTGAATAGTACTCAACTAGTCATTCTTAAGGAAAATTAAAAGGGTTCCACAGTAATCAAAATAAGGTGCTATTATTGATTTGTAAATTGTCAATTTTGAAAAAATAGAAACTTTTCCGTCTGCATAAAAAATGAACTTTTTTTGCAACCTTTCTTTTTATATAATCACAGTGTGCATTCATATTCAATTCTTCATCTATCATTACTCCTAAGTACTTGATTGTTTTTACCTTTTCAATTTTACAGTCATTGATCATCAAGGTCATTTGAAAATCCTCATCTTTCACTCTTTTAAGCTTATTTCTGCTCCCTATCAACATATACTTGGTATTTTCAAGATTCAACATTAACCCATTATCACACAACCATGTGGAAACCCGATTTAAGTCTTCATTCATGGAGGATTCTATTTCATCTGGTTCACCAGCAAGGTAAATCAATGTATCATCAGCGAATAATGTCAGTTGGCATTTTTTCACTTGACTAATAATATCATTAATAAACAAAATAAATAATATTGGCCCCAAAATGGAACCTTGAGGAACTCCATATTGTGTTTCTAATTCATGAGATAATTCATTGTTATACTTCACCTTCTGTGTTCTATGACGTAGATAACTATTGAACCAATTTAATACATTGCCAGTTATACCATATCTATTAAGTTTCAATAACAACAAATCTGTGTTAACAGTTTCAAAAGCACGCTTAAAATCCAAAAAACAACGCCTATTACATGGTTTTTGCTAATATTTGTTTTCCACTGGGTTATTAGAAATTGTAGGGATGTTTCACATGAGTGAGATTGTCGAAATCCTGATTGTTGGTTGATGATTATATTGTGGTTTCCAATAAATTTGAGCAGCTGATCTTTGACCACTGTTTCCAATAGTTTTTCATATACAGGAAGGGTATTTTTGCGATCATTTCACTTTCCGTTACTGTATTTATATGCGGCATGATCACTTAGCGTGGATTTAGTCAACTCCAGCACAAGCATAATCATAAACATAACGGTAACATCAAAGGTTTTTAGCATAAACTTAACATTGTTGTATAAATGGCGCCATTTGATATAAGAGATTCAACTTTCGCTTTTGACATATATTTGAGCACAATTTTAAAATGATGTTGACTAAATGCACATTTTCTTTAGAAATGTTTGACTGATATCAAATATTCAATGTTGCCATATGACATATTCACAAATCAAATTCAAGCAGCTAGAATTAAACAAAAAATTGCTATAAGAGTTGTTCCATCTTTAATTGGCCGCAACTGCACAGAGGAAATTTGGTTCGTGGAAATACATGAAGGAATTGCACAATAATGGTAGGAAAAGAATCCCCAGTAAACATTTTTGAAAATTTAGTGCGTGTTGAAACTTTTTATTCACAAAAATTTCACATTTGAATTATATCTGAAATAGTAACAGACCGAGTATTTGGAACTAATATAAATTATATAATGAATACACTTCTAAATGTTACTGGTGTCGGCTTAGAAAAAAGTGACAGTGTACAAGTTGATTTGTAATGTAAACATTGAAATATAATAACTATAGAAAACGCTTCAAAATTATGTTGATAATAAAATATCAGTTGGCTCAATGAATATTAAAAAAAACTGAGATTGTGACTGTAGTTCCTATTGAAAAATGAAGGTGATGTTGTAAAATGATTCAGAATGATTAAAAATTTTCCAGAAACGTTCATCGAATTTTCAAAAAACAAAAGCAGAAGTAAAGTAAATATGGTGATGAGTCAGAACAGCCCCCACCCCCAACCTTCAGTTTCGCCTTCTCTTCCTTCCTTCAGTCAATCAGACCGCCTTGAGCTATGACGTGATAACCATCACTCTTTATCACTTGTCTTTTGCAATATTCATCTGTCACTTGTCGCATATCATTTGTCACCTCTAGCATCGATCATCCTCCACTTACTACCTGTCATATGTCACTTCTCACCTATCAGCCGTAACTTCTCCAGTTCATTTGCGTTTTTATCGTTCTCCTTTGGTAATAACAGAATGACAAGTGACAACAAAAGGTACGAAAGTAACGGGAATTACAGTTCAATATAACGACATGAATTATCAAACCGGAACCAGATTTACAGCAAATAAATGCATTGTTTGACACTTACTATATTTATTTATATATTTATTGAATAATCTCCATACAGATCTAATGACTGTATGTCACCTATCAGCTGTCATTGGTCACACATCACCTATCAAATGCCTCTTGTTACTTGACATCTATGTCCTATCAGTATTCCAGAATTATCCTGAAATTCATGGTATATCCTAGAATGAAAGAATGTGCATATTGATCTAGAATTTGCAAGAATGCATTAATTGTTGTCTTAGGTTATGATATGATTTATAATATTCAAAAACGCAACAAGTAGAAGTACAGAGAAAGATTTTACTACGAAGAAACTCATAATCTCAGGAGAATAAAAATGAAACGTAAATTTTTTTAAATTGTTTCATGAATTGTTGTCATGTAACAAGTCTCCTTAGTATTTTCGCCGCCTTCATTACTCAAACAAATTCTTACATTCAAATGATACCGAGGGAATGGAGATCCTGTGGTTGATATGGAACAATGTTGACGACGACACTGGAAAGTTGTTATGTGATATTTTGTTCTCTTCCAGTTTATATTCTGCATACATCATGGTTGAGAATGTTTGAATTGAATGCCTCGAGCATTTTATAAGAGTAAACGAATTTATTATACTAGTTGGTTTATTTGATATTTCTAGAACGAAGTTTACGCTGAGGTCATATAGCTGCATTCGCAAATTATCTTTGAATCTGTGTGTATTGTCACAGTTGTGCTATTTTACAAACTGAAATACGTTTTCGCAAGGACGATTGCCAACAACAAATTGAATTGAGTACACTGGTTATAAAATAGTCTTATGTAAACTGAATATGAAGACGGAAAATGGGAGACCTGTTACTTTCCGTGACTACTCTAGATTCAATCATGAATATTTTTATCGTGATCTTCAGAACTCACCCTGTCATCAACTATTGAATGAAGATGATGTCAATAAGAAAATTGAAATATTCATCTGGTTATTACTTTCTATATTAGATCTACACACTCAAAAAAAAGGTTAGAGTAACAAAGCCAAGGATAACAAAAAACTTGAAAATGTTGATGAATAAAATAAAAAATGCGCTGCATACATATAAAACTACTCGGACCATAGAACACTGACAGATTTATAAAAGATTACGCAATTTCACTTATGGGAACGCTCTATACGCTCTATACGCTCCCACGAACCGAGCCGACTCAGCGCTGCCTCAGCAGAATAGAACACTTCCTCCCGAGTCAATAAACGAATGTTCAAGGTATATTTTGTTAGCTTTTATCATCAGTCCTCATGCTATAAATATATTTTAAATTTCCTTATCAGAATAAATTGTTTTTTAAAAGGTCATTTTCCGAAATCAAACTTATTTTTTTTGCTTCCTTGATATAAAAAACGGGCATATCTCAACAGTTTCTACAGAATCAATGATAGCAAGATAATTTGGACTACTTAGAACTCGATGAATATTGTTGAACAGAAAATGAACAAAATTCCGGATGAAATTTTCGATCCGAATGAATGACAATTTTTCTAGAATTAGGACAGTTTATGATGATGATATTTGAAGAGATGCAATTCTCTTCTTTGTATCTGATTAAACTGATGAAACTGACGATAAAAACAATTTTCATTAAATTACAAAATGTGAACAAATTGACATGCAGTGTATAACGAATCCAAGAATCCATAATCAATCCCAAATTCTTTGAAATATCTACGATTTCGAGTGTTCCATACTTTATTTTTATCATCAATCAATCACTGAATCGATTTCGAGCTGTCTTGCTGCCAAACAGAATTACTTTGGAATTTATAAGGTTAAATGAAAGGCAGAATTTGTTTGACACTTCGACCAAAGCAACAAGGTCGGTATTGAGTGGAAAAATCAAAGATTTGGGTGTTATATTTGATGAGAAGCTGAACTTTAATCAACATTGCGAATACGTGGTTAGTAAATGTAGCAAAATGTTGGGTTTCATGTGCAGAATCTGTAAACATTTCCGATCTCAAAACTCCATGAAATCTCTGTATTTTGCTTATATTCATAGCAGGCTGAATTTGGCCACAGTCATATGGAATCCACAATATAATATTCATAAAGTAAGACTAGAGAGGATCCAAAATAGGTTTCTCAGGTTTTTGAATTATAGTACAACATCGATAGTATGAATTTGGCAAGACAAACTTTCAGAATTCTTCCACATGAAAGCAGAAGAATCATCTCAGACTTAGTTTTCATGTTTAAGATCCTCAAGAACTTGTACGATACCACCCAGCTTTTATCTTTGGTATCTTTCCACGTCTCGTCCAGGAACACAAGAAGTAAACTACTCCTCAGCGTCGGTTTTAAAAATACCAACTTGGGCCAGAACGCTATCATTCCCAGACTCAGCGACAGTTTTAATAAATATTGCTCCGGAATTGATGTCTCCTGTGTATCGCTTTCTTCCTTCATGAACAAAGCTATACATATTTTTCTCTAAATCATTAATTTTTACTTTTAGTTTTTGTTTTTTTTTTTTATTCAGAGTATATCGTAACTATATATTGATGTATTTTGCTAGAATTATTTGAGTTTGTAAAATGTAGAATTAAGAATGCACTAGCGGATACGGTTTTGGGTGTTCACCTGTTTGTATCCCGAATTAGTAATTAAATAAATAAATAAATTCTGTGGCAGTTATAAGATCAGTCTCAGTGAAGAAATTCGTAGTGCCATCTGTGTAAAAATGGCATTCAGTGAATTGTAAATATTTACGAAATTCGTAGATGTAGATAATAAAGAGTGTGGGCCCCAAGAAGGATCTCCTTCTACCTCAGGTAGAGGTATGCTGAAAGATTGTTTCCAGATTGATAGATATACATTATTTTCGATACAAATATTTAAAATATGGTTGTTTATGGTAAGCACTTGAGGGAAGGAGAATAATAACATACTGAGGCTTAGTTTTTTGACTTCAGCAGCTTTTGATTTTATTTTCAAAAGTGTTTTATATATTTCAGTCTCACTGGTTGGGGAAAATTTGAAAATTTTCACATTTGGTCGTATATTGCTTCGATAAGGATTGATAGTTTCTTTGTTAGGCAAATGATCAGATTTGGAAGAATCTATGAAAGAGTTACTAATTTTGGTAACGTCAGTAAGATGCTCTGAAATTGCGTTATGTTTTTTTTTTAATGAAAATTTAGGTTTTTCAACTCTATCCAGAATCTTGTTGTTTTTGTTCTAAGTTTGAAAGCTAGATAATCATTATTTTAACGTAATATTTATTTGAATTGATTCTTCAGTTCTTTATAGAAATTCCAATGCCTTTCAAGCCTTTTTTTGAAATTTTATGAAAGCTTTATCTCTAGTGGACATTGTCCGTGCCAAGGTGCTTTGGGGCGGCTTATTTTCACAGTCTTCATAGGTGCATGCAAATCAAAGATCTCAATTAGTGATTAGATATATTGTGATGTTTGAGAATATTCATACAAACAAACGAAGATACATACAGGTTCCAGGTCACCCGTTATAGTATATTAAAGTATAAGTGGATAAAAAGGTATTTCAAACAAGCGCGATTTTTCGAGGCGCGAGTTGTGCTGTCTTGCATTTGATAGTAATATTTCATTTGACGTTACAAGGTACCCCTGTCGAATAAATAAGCAAATAATTGTCATTTAGACGTCTTCGCGTTTCTTGAGTTGTTGATGTTGCCATGGTCACTTTTAAAAAACGCGTGTTTTTGAAAGTTCGAATCAAATAGGCTGAGGTGTGCTTGAAATAGGTAAAATGAGGCACCTATTGAAAAAAATTGTTCTACCATGTTATCCAAAACACGTATAAACATTGTTTATCTGATGGCATGTTATAATGACAACGTTATGTCACTCAATTGTGATGACATAAGGAAACTCAATATGGTACAAGTACCATAATGAATTAATTATGGGACTGAGTACCATAATGAAATACTATATGAAAAACATGTAATGGTGAAATCAAAAAAGTTTATTCAAAATGCATAATTATGTACAAAACTATTTATTATAAATGGTAAAATAGTATATTGTGTATCTAGTAGTAAAAGCAATACATTTCCGGACGACAATGTAAATTGTTGGCCGAGGCGAAGCCGAGTCCAACAAGCATTGAAGTCTGGGAATGTGCTTTTACTACGAGGTACACATACTATTTTTTCTGAAATCGCAATCAGCATTATCAAAAACTAAGGAATTCTACATATTGTTTGCATGAATTCAATAACTGTCGAAAATGTAAACAAGCCGGCAAAAATATTCCCGTATCGTTTTCGATACGGGAATAGTAATTTACGTAACAAGTACGGAAAATACTGTTTTTTGGACGAGTAGACCAAATTCTAGGACGAGCGTTAGCGAGTCCTGGAAGTCTGCGAGTCCAAAAAAACTGTTTTCGGACGTGTTGCGTACACTATTTTTTCGGCAATCATGTAGAATAACAAATCAATGAGACGCAATCTAGTCTAACAGACGAAGAGAGGTCGACTTTCACCTATCTGTTAACCTGATGAAACGATTCCAAATTTGAATATTTCGAACATTTCAGTTCTTATTTGTATTATATATTGAAATTCGAACAGAAGATGGGTACCAACAGAAACATTCTAATTCTTATTTATATCAATATTTGGCTATATTTTGAGGGCTGAAGTTGCTCCGAAAAAGTGAGCATTCCTGAACGATTTCAGAAAAAGCAATTACTACAATTTACAATAATAATTCCAATTGATTCTAGAGTTTTTACATCAGTACTTGATGATTTTTGGTAAACTTGTAATCCTGTTTGGTTGTTGGCACCAAAAATTGATTCTGATATTTTTTCTTTTGTTCTTTCGAATTTTCGATGTAACCTACAGCAACAGTATTGCTTTTCCATCCGCCATGGCGTTTCACGGTACACAGATCAGCTCCAGAATCAGCCAAAAATGAAGCAGACGATCGCCGAAAACAATGTCCGGTATATTCTTCAGAGTGAGGTAAATTCAACAAAGTGGCAATAACGTTTGGCATTTTACCAAAGGTGTGTATTCCAACGGGTGGTTTTGTGCATTTCATATTTTTATAAGTGAAAAAATAAAACGTAGATGGTTTGTGTTGCAAGGTCGAATTTTCACTATTGTCTGACAAGTTCTACCATATTTAATCCTGGGATATTCCCCGAAGTTACAAAAAATTCTCGCATTACCTTTGTTTTTGTTTCGGTAAAGTAATTCTAAAAACGGATCCTTCATCTATTACATTTTCAACAAGCATATTTGACAATTACTCTCTTCTGCATGCTCCACTTAGTCCAATTATCATTGCAACTTTTTAAATAAATATGTATCATCTGATGCTTCCGTTAAAAACTTTGTACTTTAGTTAAAGTTTTGGATTTTTTAGCTCTTTAACTTTCTGATTTACGTTTTAGTAATGCAACCAGCTGAAGGTACTTACTAATATCGACGTTCTTTCTTGTTGATAAAATACTTCTTATCAATCAATCAAAATATGCTTTATTATCAAAGAATAATTTCTTATTGACAAAGCGTGTACCTATGTATAAGTGTAAATTAAATTAAATTAATAACATTTTATAAATAAATGTATAAAAGTAGTCACAAGTAAAATTAAATTGAAGACAAAACAGTCCGTCAAATATTGAAATTGTCACACAAATATGCAAATAATAAAAATAATGATAATAATTATATATATATATATATACATATATAAATAGTCACATACATTTTTTAAATATGAATAATACAAATGTAAAAATAAAAAAATTAAAAACTTAAAAAATTTCCAAAATTCAAGAATACAAAATTTGAAAACTTAAAAAATAAAAAATTGTAAGATTTAAAAATTTTAGACAATAAAAGGGTAAATGGTATCACAGTATATACTTTTGGTTCATTTATCATTCTATTCTATCCACATAATATTCATCCAAACTATAATAGACTCTATCGGAAAGAACTTTTTTGACTGCTTTTCTGAAGCTGACGTTGGACGATATATCTTTAATATTATTCGGAAGGTGGTTGTACATTTTGCAGCCGTTATATATAATTGAATCCTTAACGAGAGTGGAAGATGGTAATGGTAGCTTGAGATGATTACTTTGACGGGTGGCGTACCTACTCTCTGTATTGAAATTTTGTTTGTGTTTATTTATGAGACACACTGTTTCAAGTACGAATATTGACACAACCGTGAGTATTTTGTGTTGCTTGAAATGAGGTCTACACGAATCGCGAAATTTCAGTTTACAGAGGTATCTCAAGGCTCGTTTTTGTAAAACAAGAACACTCTGAAGAACATTACCACTGCACACCCCCCAGAATGGGATACCGTATCGCAAATGTGACTCTACCAAGGAGTAGTATACTGTCTTTGCGGTTGAGTATTGTAGTTCATTTGAAGCAATTTTCACAGCATAACAACCAGAGCACAATTTTTCATTCAAGTTTTTTACATGTTCATTGAATTTAAGACCGTTGTCAATGTATAACCCTAGAAATTTCGAAATTACACTGTTTTCAATAATCTGATCATGCAAAGCAATATCAGCCACTACACATTTGAGAGACACTATCTTGGTTTTCGATATATTGAGGGATAAAAGGTTCGAGTCACACCACTCTTTGACTTTTACTATATCTGAATTAATAATTTGATGAAGATCAGCTTCCTTATCTTTATGCCGTAGTATGGTGGTATCATCGGCGGCGAACAGGGTGACATTTCCTGAAATGTCTAGAGTAGTCAGGTCGTTAATATACAGTAAGAACAAAATTGGACCCAAGACCGATCCTTGTGGAACACCACATTGTATATTACCCAAGCCTGAAATTGATTTTATCCTACTTGTGTGCGACCAGATAAATATGTCGTGAAGTATGAATGTGCTTTATCTCGAAAGCCGTAACGATGAAGCTTCCGCAGCAGAATCTCATGATTCACACAGTCAAAAGCCTTAGATAAATCACAAAATACAGCCGCGGCAACTCCACCATCATTGATTCCAGTATAAAGTTCACATAACAGTGAAAATATTGCATCATTGGTGCTCTTATTGCACTGAAATCCAAACTGTTTGATGCTCAATATATCATACGCCTGCAAATGGTCAAAGATTCTCTTCTTAACAAGTCTTTCGATGATTTTTGCTAAAGTGGGAATCAGAGAAATGGGCCTGAAATTCATGGGAGAGTTCACTTCACCACAATGTGTTCTGGATGATTTTAGAAGAAACTGGGAAGATAATCTTATGACAGGTGTAATCTTTCTAGACCTTCAAAGAGCTTTTGAAACTGTGGATAGGAATAGACTGGTAATGAAACTAGAAAGCATTGGTATTATTGGAAATGCATTAGCATGGCTTGTAGATTACCTAGAAAACAGAAAACAAAAACTAAAATTGAATAATATTTTATCTGATGAAATATTGAATGAACAGGGAGTCCCCCAGGGTAGTGTACTTCGCCCGTTACTATTTCTTATATACATTGACGATGTTGTGAAAAATGTTGGAAGGTGCTCGGTGCACTTATTTGCAGATGACGCTCTGATTCACTTCTCTAATTCAGATATTTTGGCAGTGGTAGACACCGTGAATGAAACTTTGGGAAATGTTTACAAATGGTGTTGCGCAAACAAACTTAAGATAAATACAAGCAAAACTAAATTCATGATGATAGGTAATAACAAAGAATATAATAAGTTTCGGGAATATGATTGTGAAATAAAAATAAATGATATTTCAATTGAAGTAGTGGATACTTTTAAATATTTAGGAATCATTATTGATCGAGATTTAAAATTCAAAAATCATGCGAATTATATAATTAAAACAATTTCATTCAAAATTAATTATTTCTACAGATGCTCCAGTATTTTCTCGAAATGGTCAAAAACTATTATATACAATACACTGATACTTCCTCACTTCAACTACTGCTCCACCATTCTATATTTGCTACAACAAAATGAAATAGGCCGCTTACAAAAACTACAGAATCGAGCAATGAGAACAATATTATCTTGTTCTAAACGAACACCTATTAATGAAATGTTAAGTTTATTGAAGTGGCTACCAGTAGATAAAATGTTATTTTATCAAACCATGATTTTTATATTCAAAATAAGAACAGGTGATGCCCCAACTTATCTGAGGGAAAAATATCTTTTGTTTCTGAACACCATGGTTATAACACCCGATCGAGAAATAATATATTCATTGAGCCTGTTGAAACAATGAAATCACAAAATTCAGTTTTTTTCAAAGGATTGAGTAATTTTAATGACCTCCCGGATGACCTGAAAAACGCACGGTCACTACCTATATTTAAAGTAAAATTAAAGAACATCATGCTGAATGAGCGCAAGCCTTTACTTTGATTTTTATTTATCGTTCTTTTATTTGTGTAATTGATGACTTGTTTATTTTGTGGAAATTCATGATCACTTTAATGAAACGAAAGAAACACAATTTTGTCTTATTTCCACTAGTGGAAAAAAGACAAAATTGTGTTTCTTTCGTTTCATTAAAGTTCTTTTATTTCATTTGTTGACTGATATGTTTCTTGCTGTCTGTTTTTATTTTTATTGTATTTATATCTAATTAAGTGATATTTTATTTTATTTATTTATACATGTACATTAGTCTTAGACTAAATAAAGGATTAATATATAGATCGGTATAACAATAGAAGTTTTGAGAAATTATGGAAATATTCCTTCTTTGAAGGATTCATTTATCAGAGATACTACTTGATTCAGGGCATTATTTGGAAGATTTTCAAAAATCTTAACTGAAATGTCATCAATTCCAGTTGCGGTTTTATTTTTAATATCATGTAACGTTTCTTTCAGTTCATCAATGTTAGTGTCGTACAAAATTGAGTTTTCATAATCGAATGATACGATCAAAGAGCAGATGGTTTTCTTTCCTTAGATAAGCATTCATAGTATAGGCCAACAATACTTTCTCATGAGTGATATTCCTGATTCGTACCGATTAAATACCACTTCATATACACTCCGTGATTTGTCCAGCAAAAGTCCGGAGTCCTCGATATTTCTCGTCATTTCTTCCAAATCAGAAGGCAAAATACCAGTTTCAGAATCACTCATCATTATTTAAATTATATTAAATTCTACGTGATAATTGTGTTTGACAGCGATAAATAAATATTGCCGTTACAACCGGACGTTGTCAAGAAAATGGCAAAGCACAGCTCACCCACCTACTAATATTTGAAACTACACATATACTCACTCTAAGATGTATAAAAACCATGGTGTGTCGAGTGATTCGATTTTGTTTTGATTTTTCAGAAGACAAATAAACAAATGAAATAGTGGTCTGCTTCTTTGGTCGGTTCCAGAGATGGCGCCCTTATATAGAATTTTAGTCTTGTCAATATTTCAGGGATATGGTGATTGATGACTGTTGTCAATTTTATGGAATTTCAACAAACTTTAAATACAATCAAAAAGTGAATGATGGTGACAGAATCTAAATTTCATAGTGCAATTTCCTTGTATTGATTACTATTATTAATGTGTTTCTTAATTTTGCTGTATTCCTTAGACATTCATCCAATAATAATTTAATTATTCTGTTTGACTCGTCATTTACTTGATGAAGATCCATAGTAATTGTACAAACTACACTAAAAACGATTCGATTCTCCACAAACTTTATTTCATCAGACAGTGAAGAAGCTAGTGTGCAGGCAAAACATGTCTGATAAAATAAAATTTGTGAATATATAATCGTTTCCTGTGTAGTTTGTATGGTTTGTACAATAATAATTTGATCATGTTCCTTCCTTCCGTTTTTGTATCATTTGTGGGCAATCCAGAGAGACGAACAAAATAATTCATCTATATCCAGTACCGAAAGTGAGTACCACCATATTATGAAGATTATCACATGGTATCTTGTATTATTAGAAAACATTTTAAAGAAAATCATTGCACGAATATATCACACACGGAATCCCGTCATTCCCGGCGCTTATTAGCACAAGGTTGACAGGTTCTAATGGTGAATTTTCATGAAGCTTAACTTCAATATTTCTAAATGAAATGCGTGGTTATTATTGTAGGCTGAGTCAAGTCTCCGGTCTGACCAATATGATTACACCAGCGCGGTCATTTGGTTGACTTGACGACCTAATTAGAACTGTTTGTATGTGATCAATATTTTCAATCATCTGATCGGTCCGACTCATCGTCATACTTCATACTGAACGCGCGTGCCTTGTCCGACCGGTGACTTGACACAGCCGTAGTAAATTTCATTTCAGTAAAAAACTGAATAAATAAGTCGACAATGTAACAAATTAAACTGATTGGAGAAGTTTTTCAGTAAATTCCAATAATTACGTTTCTTTACTCATTTCACTCGTCGGCAATACTTGAAAACTTCTGTTTTTGTAAATTTACCCTAACAAGAAAACCGACCGTGGCGGTACACGCAAATGCGGAATATTTGGGAAACAGACCACGAATCCATTTGTTTTCTCTTAATCAAGCTGGCGAATTGTCCCCCGTTTTATCCCACAGTTTTCCAGGTATGAGTCGACACACCAGGATTTTTAGACATCTTGACTCACTCCTTTAAAAATAGTTGTCATTGTGACATGTCAAAAATGCAGTTTTAAATTTTTCGAAAACGTATTAATATAAATACCATCAGATAAAATGCTGTATGTTACATGAATCATAAACAATCATTATGGCACACGTCGGGTTATTCACATTCACGACTTCTACCATAATGATCGCCTTTATGATCCTTATTACATAAATGACTATTATATCATGATACTTACACACAATGTTGATTTTCTTGTTTGTTCATTAAACTGAATGTTTCCATATAATCAGTCATTGACTAAATGAACGGATTGTTAGTTTTATCTGACATTCTAGAAAAAGAATATGTGCGTGTTTTGAACAAAAGCTTCAAAACATTTGTCACAGTTGCATTAATTTTCTTGAACGGTAATTGGACACACAGATACTAATTAATTTGTATCACGTACCGTAAACTGGGGCTACTTTGACATAGTTTAGAGAGTTGTTTTATCGTAACTTTTTTTAGGTATCCGAATAAAAAAAAATTGTGTTTGTTTGAACCAATGGATGTCTTAGCAACATTGCCTGTAATCTACAACTTTCAAAAAGCACTCCTCGATATAAATAATAATAATTAGTTCCATTTGGTGGCTAGTTTGACACCAAAAAATATATTTTTTTTTCATTTCACAATATTTCTAAGAGAATAACTATTAAAAATACAGGTTTTTATCAAGCTTAATTTATTAAATATAAGTTTCAATAATGTTAAGAAAATGACAGCTAACAATATAATGGTAACGCTAACAAAAACAAAAATAATATTCTTAAAAAAAATGTTTCCATTAACACCTTTATTCATCATCCTCACATCTTGGACAATGGTAACGATGATTCATGGTGCCCTTGTTACAATGTCCGCAAACCCATCTCGTGCAATTGATGCAGCAAATCCAATCCTTTCCAACATAATGTCGAAAGTCACAAGCAGATCGAACAAAGGTTTTCGTTATCTCCTATTTTTTTCTTGCTTCCTGGTCTGCTTGGTGGATACATTTTTGAGTGGAAGGCCTTCATCTGAAGAGTCGAGCAGACTTATCTGGTGAGGTGTACTAGAAGTAGCTTGATGAAGATCTTTCGCCTGAGTTTGAATATTGGAATTTTCTTGTGCGTTGGAGGATGAATTTGGGAATCTGAAGAGTAAAGCGGACTTGCAGGGCGAACTTTACTACAAGTGCCTAGATGCAGATCCTGTGTCTGAGTTTCATTCTTGGAATTGTCTAATGCAATGCGAGTACCTGACTTTAAGGTCATTTTCTTGCCTCTTTTATGACGCAATCTATTTTCATCAAAGCCCCTAGATTCTCTCAGAAATTCAAGTAAACTAACGTCTAAAACTCTACCAGTATTGGTTTCTCCGGAAGGAAGCGTGTTTAGAACTATATTAGGGTCAAATGGATAGAGGCCAGTTCTTTGGAAAGCACCTTGAAAATTGGTTTCCATCTTGGGTGCTATAGAATTCCATAGTCTCAGCAGAAGCACGGGGAATTGTTCCTTGGGAATCGTTCCTCGACGCCTGGATTCTTGTCTCCATCTATCCAAAACCTTTCGCCATTGCTTTTTAATGGGCCCAAAAACTCCAACGTCTGATGGCTGTAACAGGTGTGTGGCATTAGGAAGAAAAGCACTGAAATAAATGTTGTTTTGTATTGATGCCCTCACAACCTCTGGTGAAAATTGTGACGCCAGGTTGTCACCCAAAACAACAACCGTTTCATTTTCTTCCCGATTGGCATCAATATGCGGTAGCAACAATTTAAAAAACCACTGTTGAAATAACTTCATATCGAACCATCCCGATTCGCTGTGATTGTATATAGAACCCACTGGCCCTCCTTTGGTCCAATTTTCATATAAATTTTTGGACTTATATACCACCATAGGCGGCAATAAAACTCCTGACGCCGTTCCACAAAACATCACGATGATTGATGTTCTTGAATGCTCTCTTACTCGCTCCCCTCTTTTTATTCCTCGTGGCACAAGAACTTTAAGTGATCCTGGATCATCCGTAATGTTCGTTTCATCGTAATTATAAATATGATGAGGTGTCGTAGTGGTTAGAATATTACGAATATTTTCATAAAACTCGGTGAGTTCAGTTTTCCCTACCAATGCTCTCTGCTTCAGTCTCTGGTTCAGTCTCTAGATCATTACTCAATCTTGGATGACCTGGCTTCAAGAGGAGTCTGTTGGAAATTCAATTCCCCGGCTGCACCACATATGGGAGGTATTTGGGAACGTATGGTTTGTTCAATCAAAACTGCCTTACGAATCACATTGGAGAGTATCTATCCCAAAGAGGAGGTTCTAGCTACGTTGTTGAGTGAGGCAGAAAATGTCGTGAACTCTAGACCTTTAACACATATATCTGTGGATCCAAACGAGCCAGAAGCTATCACTCCAAACCACTTTCTCTTACTGAGGCCTGGTGGTATCAAGAGATACCTTGAGAATTAAATCACGAGCACTTTGAGTAGGAAGCAGTGGCGGATAGCTGAAGCACTAGCCAACTCATATTGGAGACGTTGGGTCCTAGAATACAGACCTACCCTTATTCAACGGAAAAAGTGGCATTCTAAGTCTAACCCAGTCAAGGTTGGTGATATTGTTATTATGGTTTATGAGAAAGCTCCGAGAAATGAATGGTTGATGGGCAGAGTCGAAGAAGTGTATCCAGGCAAAAATGGAATTGTCAGGGTAGCGAGACTTAAAACAAAAAAGGGTGATTACACGAGACCAGTGGTGAAGCTATGTAATTTACCTACAACTAATAATCGGTGAAGAGCCCAGTCCTTTCACGGGGTGGAGAATGTTGAAGACATACTGTATAGTTTGAATGTTGAAGACATACTGTTTAGGTTTTTTAATTATTTGCCAAAATTGTCAGATTGAGAAAAAACTGAACCGAGTTTTGTATGTATAAAAAACAGTTACTTGTTTACAAATTTGTCAAGTTGTGACAATAAAAAATCCGTTTTAAAAACTTCGTTTTTACGAGTTTATTGATTTCAAATGTTACAGTACTGATGAATGAATTAATAAATATATGTGATGAAGTCTACTGGAAAATGTCCAATGAGGTCCAAAAAGTTAAAGAAAAATTCAATTGACGACAATCTGTTCAGAATCGTAAAACAGAAGAAATCCACCACCAAGAATAAATCATGTATATCTCAACCAAGTAAGAGGCAGTGTGAAGAATGCACTCAGGCAGTAAATTCTTCGCAAAGTGAAAAATCATGACGGCTAGAGTAACGCAATATAGCGGAAAGGATTTAAGTGAAGTTTTCAGTTCTGCAACCACCTTCATTCTCGGCACGTGCAGTTATCCATCATATATTCGCGGATGAACGGGGTGCTAATATAGGAAAAGTTGGAAAATTACTCGGGCTGACACAATTCCGAAACAGTGTCGCAATCTGTTACTGTTGTCGAGAAGGCTCGATGGATTCCGCACGTTTTTCAAACAATATCGTCGATTTCGCAGAATTCATCTCGGTGACACAAATCACATTTTCTTGGAATAGCTCAGGAAAAGAAAGTACCAAAAACCCTACTAAAAATGAAAGCAATGAACCATTGATTGAACTTTCCAGAAACGATTCATATGCCATGGAAAAAAAGAATCAAATGAGTATTTGAAAATGTCTGTGGTGGGAGGGTGATTTTTGGGGAGAAAGGGACAAATGTTGATTATATTTTAATGAATGCAAATTCTACGGAAATTTTACTTTCATTGTAAATAATGTAATTGATAGTCAACAAGATTCTTGGCATCAAATTACTTGATAATATATTGACAAATAAACAGAGTGCAATAAACCAAACTAGAAGCTGCTGACTATGCATTCTCAACATTCCGCCTTTTGCAATATCATATTGCAAAACAACTCCTCATGACGGAAACCCACATAATTGTGGAGCTCTAACGACTCGCCCAGATCTCGTTGATTGAATAGGTTCCTTCTCTTCATGTTCCTTAAAATCGACCATTTTCTTCGTTTCTTCATCTAACTCGTCTTCCATCTTTGAATTGGCTCCTTCTCTTCATGTTCCTTGAAATCGACCATTTTTTTCGTTTCTTCATCTAACTCGTCTTCCATCTTTGACCTCAAATGTGGCTTTTCGACTTCCTTTTCAGGTTCGGTGCTTTTCTGATCATGATTTTTTTCGTCCATTGTGAGCTTTCTCTCCAAAATGTTGTTTTTTTCGCTTCAATCAGAAACTTCCAATGGATACAATCTTTGAAACGGCCTCATGAGTTCTGCACTTGCTACTTTTGTCTTAGCAACTTCTACCTATTTTAGATGCTCAACGAGTATGGCAAAGACACAGAAAATCGAAAAAAGCGTTGAAGCTTTATACTGTTTTGTCACACCTCGTTCTCGATTTACTGTTGTCAGTTTATCATGTAAATCCTTGCCCCTGGTGGAATTTGTGTCCAAGACTACCGCAAAGCTCTTCCGGGCCAAACTTTCCACTTCCAATCTGATAAAAGTTTCAAATAATCAATTGATTTATCTGAATCATTAATTCTGTGGGTGAGTTTAAGAAGGGCCTATGTCAATTTTGCTACTTTTAAATTATGCTGATGAACAGTTGCAAATTTTTTTTTAATTGATCATCAAGTTATAATGAACCTACTAAATGAATCTGACTTGAATCTATTAAACAGTAAAGAACTTACATTAACTTTAATTGTATCCGAAAGTAAAATATATAACATATTCTAATTTTTTTTTGATGACATTGGCCTTTCTAATGAGTAATTCTTCATAAGGTGACATTGGCCTTTTAGGGTCTACTAAGATTAATGATATCAGATTATTTAATAACAAATCAATGAAAATAGCAGACATCGGCCTTCTTACATTCTCTGAAGTCACAATATTTATATAACAAGAAATGCCAATGTAGACATTAACCAAATTCACAAATAATCGCATTGATTTCTTATGACTGACATATAACTATTAGGTCATTCAATCAAAACTATAAACTTAACTGACATTGGCCATTTCTTCACATGTGAAAGAGAATAAAAAGTTATATATTTCAGCCATTTTACCTCCAAACACTCAAAATTTGACATTGAACTCACTTGAACTCACCCACAGAATTGTGATAGAGCTTTTCAGGCTATTACGATTTCTTTGCCATACTCGTAAATAATCTTCTGGAAGAGCAGACTTGACAAGTGGATACAGCATAGCTGCGTTTTTGTCGCTGGTTACACCTAATGATTCTGAGACTCTGAATTGTGATTTAACTTCATCAAATGATGAAGCTAATAACACACCTTTATCTGTTTTTGTTGCTTGTTTCAGCATTAGATTGAGCAACTCTCGTACATACACCTCGATCAAATACTCATCTCTGGCGAATCTTGATTTCAATTGATTCAAAGCGTTCATGTGATTTTCTGGTACTGATGCAAAACCACCCACCAAAGAATGAGGTACAGTACCTGGAACCATATATTGTGACAGCTATTTGAACTCATCTATCTTCAACATCAATGTCATTGTTCTCATAAATTTTGCAGAATTTTCCAAGAATGCCATCCAATTTTTCACATCACCGTCAAATTTCTTCATTTGCTTGGAACGTTGGAACAAGAACTCGCTCCATCTGGAATCCTACCATATTGAAAAGCAAACTCACAAGTGGATCGGAACATGATCAGTTCTTCTCTAAATAAATCTGCTGATTCGAATTCTTTTATCAGATCATCGTGTTGCGTATTTTGGGAATCTAGCATATGACTTCGGATCTGTTCATCTAAAGCAAATAGCCTGGTACCTTTATCTTCAAGTTGTGACATACGTGTTACAACGTTCTGCTTCTTGACTACATGGTTTTTAACCCTTATTCATTTAATCATGAATGTTGTGGAACATCTTTCGTAGTGATCTACGTTCCATTTTCAATAAAAGTAGTTTATCCGCTACCACGGTCGCCATTTGATTTTGATTTTACTTTAATAAATGCCAATTCTGAGTACCTTTTACTTATTGTAAATGATTTAATTGACAGTCAACAAGATTCTTGACATAACATATACATATATCAACAGATATACAGGGTGCATTAAACCAAACTAAAAGCTGCGACTCTGCATTCCGATCGGCAAATTGTTGGTTTTGAAATTGAGATTTTAGTTTCAGATCTATCAAATTGACTTAGGCAATCACTCGATTCATTTTTGACAGTTTTATCAAAGATAGTATTGTCAGCACTCTTGGTATCGCTACCGCTCATTTCACTCCCTGTAGAAAACTCGCATCTCCTGCGATATAAGGACTAATCAAAACGGTGAGTCTTGATAGTTCGCAGTTTCTTCCTTTCAATTCAGTAAGACTTTGTCGTCTTTGGCAACTGCGAAAACAAACAACAATGAGGAAAATAATATCATCTTTTTATCTAGAATGACCTAAATCTGTCTGAAGGACTTCATGTTATTTAGTCATTAGATATTACTATTGAAGAAATAACAATGAAGCTTTCTTTACTCTGTTAGTTCCTGAAATCATCGTAATGAATACCTACAACTCGTGCTTATAATACTACCGAAAATTATGTATGATATATTAAATTCGATCAAATTGGTTTGAGGTTACCAAGCAATTTGATCTCGTTGATTTCTGACCAAATTACTATCGATAGTATTGGGAAAACGCTTGGCATTCGATGATTCCACTTGCTGTATGAAACTCTCATCTTCTGTGATAAAAGGACAAATAAAAAACGGTTTATATTGATAGTATACATATAGTTCTCTCCATTCGAGTCGATAAGACCACGTCTTGGCCACGCATTGGCAACTACGAATCCAAACAACAGTGGATAAATGTCGGGGCGTGGCGCAGTGGTTAGAGCATCCGACTTTGGGTCGAAAGGTCCGGAGTTCGAGCCCCAGTTGCGGCTGGGATTTTTTAATTTAATTTGACCGATTAAATTATTCAAATCTCGTGGCTGGATTGGGGTGAGTCCTGCACGATTCACTATTGCGTTCCAATTAATAGTGCTGCTCCTAAGGTGGCGCATGGAGTTAGTAACAAGGCCTATCCAGAACACGTGGCTGATGACCATAGCAGTCGATGCCAAGACACCAAAGAAAAAAAAAACAATGGATAAATAAAATAAATGTCAGTCTAACGAACTTTATGTTCACTAGGCGTATTACAAGGTGAATCACTCAGTCCAATTTTATTCTCCCTATTCCTAGCTGATATTGAAGAGTACTTTCACTCCAGGGGTCTGTCAGGGGTAAATATAAATGGCACGAAGGATGTAATGATGTTGCTGTATGCAGATGACATTGTGATATTGAGTGATTCACAAATAGATCTCACCAAAAAATTTAATGCGCTAGAAGAATATTCCCAAGAAAATAAACTGCAGGTAAACACGACTAAAACTAAAATAATGATCTTCAGCAGAGGGGGATACAATTCAAACTATCCATCTAATTTTTTTTTCAACAATAAACCCCTCGAAGTTGTCAAACATTTCAGTTATTTAGGGGTTGTGTTTTCGTCCTCATCTTGTTTTCTAGAAATGACCAAGGAAGCAGTAGCGAAGGCTTCCCAGGCAATAGGTGCAGTAATGAACCTAATGTGCAAGACAAAAACTACTTCTTGGGACGCAAGGATAAAATTATATGACTCCATCATCTTATCGTCTTTGTCATTTGGAATTGGCATTTGGGGCCTACGCTACGCAGAATTGATAGTAAGAATACAAGTTGTCTTTTTTAAACGTTTATTATCTTTATCTAAAAATGCCTCCGACTACATTGTTCGCCTCGAAACTAGGGCATACAACCTCAGCTATGTCATTCTAAAATCATCTCTCTCGTGGCTTTCAAGTATAAACGAAATGGAAAACACTCAATTACCAAAGATTTGCCTCTCCCGATTGCGTCAGTTGAACTCTGATCCTAAATTCAACTGGACCCTTCAGGTGAAGGAATACTTATCTTTTTCGAACCAAGGTCATCTGTGGGATACATTTCTGGCTCATCCCACCAAGAAAAACTCAAAGAACATTTTGAACAATCACAAAAGTAAATTACTGAATGACGATTTAGAAAAATTGTCTCTATCAAGCTATCCTTCGATCTATCAGTCCCTACTGCTCAGCCTCACAGGTCAAACATATCTAAAGGTGTTTTGCCCAATACATTTTACAAGAATAATTGCACAAATTAGAACTAGCAGCAGAAAACGCCTGAAATTCACTTTCAATGGTACCTGTTATATCATTAATGCCGAAGAGCTCTGTACTATTTGTAATTTAAAACAACAGGAAACATTGGAGCACGTGATATTTCATTGTCCGATCTATAGAGGAATAAGGGAATGTGGGATATTTCAACAATTGCAAGATCTGAATGATCTCATAAATTTCCTCAATTATGCTACTTTTGAAAGCTTAAAACAACTAGTTTTTTCTTTGATGAACATGCTAAAGTTGCGCTCGTTCATTATCAATGAGTGATTATCATGGTTACCAGGAATAACAATATTACTATCAATGAAATTCTTTAAAAAATGTAGTTTTCTAGTTCAGATTTTTTGCTATCACATTGAAATACTTTTTATTTCTTTTTCTGTATGTAATTTACCTAGCTTGTAATCAAATTCTTTTAGATACAATAAATGTTATTGATTGATTGATTGATTGAACGACAATGGAACTTCCTTGACTTTGTCGGCTCTTGTAATTATTCCAATTAATACAACTCGTGCTCACAGTACTATCAGAAATTCTGTCAGATTACGTGAACTCAATCGAATGGTTATGATGTAACACTTCGACCTAGTGGACTCGTGGTATATTTGATCTCGATTATTTCTGACAGAATTACCATCGTACCCATAGAAATTCTCTCCGACAGTCAGGCGGAAATGGAGGCCCTGCAATCATGCAGCTTCTCTTCCAAACTAATTCAAACTAGTTGAAGGTCGTACCCCACTACTCGGTCGATCATTTTCTGCCACGTGGCTGGAAGTTCTGGAGACCCATTGGCACTCTCCGGAATAACGGAAGCAGTCAGGGATTTTGAAGTTTCCGACAGCAAAATCTGCCAGTAAACGGACTTTATGTCCAGGGCAGTCAGGAAATACCAGTTGCAAAGTTTGTCGAGGGTAGCACTCACGAAGGGAAGAGAGAGGCTTCAACTAAAGGAAGTCGACCACAAATCGGTATCGACCATACTTTTTTAATTAGGAATGTTGGAGATTGCAATGGTTCACTTAAGACATCCTGTAGCATCTTCTCCTCACTATTGCGTCTGTGTTCGGGAGAGAGGGTAGTGTCTTTTCCGAAAGGATGGGTAATCGACATGGATTACGTGTTGCACCAATTTGGTGCAGCTCAGTTTGATGGCCATAGCGAAAGGAGTCTCCTCTATGACTTCCTTCAACGCCCTATCTCTGTTGAGGGGTGAGAGTATCGATGGAAGCTGAGACTAAGCTCAAGGTACCTCGCCTATGTTGATCATCCCGGAAATACCACTCACCAGAAAAATAATCTGGGTGATGTCCATAGTACGCCAGAAATCCATTTCCAAGATGGGGTGAGGGTGAGGAAGGTATCTTCAATGCATCCAGCATCCGATTATTCGAATGGCGCAAAGACCGTACTCAGAACCGGTCACGATTGACAAGAGATAACAGTACAGCTCCGTTGCGCAGTTCTTTGCAATTTTCAGATTTATTGAAGCATACTTCAGCAAGGACCATCAATAATGGTGCTTGTACATCTTCTGACAAGTAATCCTGGTAGTTGACATCTGTATTTGAGTACCTTCAGATGAGGTCTTGTGTCGTTCTCATCATGCGCCAGGACATGGTCTAGTAGAATATTCGACTGATGTGTAGCATGTCGCTTGAGGAGTGGCTGGCAATAGTCGGCTTACTGTTAACTCCTCCCCCCGTTTTTTTTGACAAAGTGAACAAAAACTGGCGTACGCATTCTCTCGTTCATATTTGAAGCAGAACTTTCTGCGCGGCTGTGAGCATACCATGAACTCATGACCCGATCTACTACAGTTCCAAAACAGAGTTGATGTAGTTAATTGGGAAGAGACACTCATTCCTAGGGTGGTGGTTGTTGTATTAGCGTGGTCACGGGAGGTGTTGTGGTTCATTTCTCCGGAAGTTACTACTGAAAATTGCTGGTGGTTTTTAAGGCCTCATGTGAGCCAGTTAGGGTTCAAATTGGCTCCGGTGAAAAGTGGAAGGAGAAATTAATCTTTGATTCCTCGACACGACACAACACGACACAAAACCAAGCATCTGTTCATCTGGTATGACATAAAGTCAGTCTGACGGATCTCATTTTATTTAATCAGATACACCTATTGAAGAATCCGCGAAAATTTTGCTTTCTCCACTTCATAGGTTCGTGAGATTATTTTAACAAATGCAACTGTTGCTCATAACAGTATCAAAAATTCTGTGAAAAATCTTAAACTCCCTCAAATTGCTCTGGGGTTTCCAAAGCAATTTGATCTTGTTGATTTCTAACAGAATTACCATCTATAGTATTGCGAGCACTCTTAATATTACCTCCGATAATTTCACTTCCTATATGAAAGTCTGATCTCCTGCAATATGAGAACAGATCGAAATAGTTCACCTTGACAGTACATAGTTCCCTCCTTTCAAGTCGATGAAACCACATCGTCATTGGCAACTACGGATCCAAACTACGAAAGATAATATAATATTGTCTTGTTACCTAGTGTGATATAAATGTCAGTATGACATACTTCATGTTCATTTGTTATAATCTATGACTATTGGAAACTTTACGACAATGAAACTTTCTCGACTGTTGGTTCGTAAAATTATTTGGGGGTATTACCACGAGTGCTCGTAATACTATCTATAGTAATTCTGTCAGAAGTCAACGAGATCAAATTGCTTGGTAACACCACGAGTCCTTTAGGACGAGTGGTGTTACCTTCAAGCAATTTTATCAAGTTTAAGATTTCTGACAGAATTATCGATAGTACTGTGAGCACGAGTAGTATTTATTGAGATTGTCATGAATACTTCAACAGTTATAGATAATGATTGACATGAAGTCTGTCAGACTGACATTCATATTAGCAGCAAGATGATATTATATTCTCTGTTCTTGTTTGGATACGTGGATACCATGACAAAGCGGTATTACCGGCTCGAAAGCAAGGAACTGCTTATTATTGAGGCATACGTCCCTTATTGGTCCTAACATTGCAGGAAAGTAGGGTATCATACGGCGAGTGAAATTATCGGGGGTTAATACCACAAGTGCTCGAAACACTGTCGATAGTAATTCTGTCAGAAATCATCGAGGCCAAATTTCTTGGTATTACCACGAGGGCCGGGGGTTCACCATGTGCCCTCGGCGTCGGGCGAGGAGTGCCCACGGCAATTCCAAACACCGTTGGTTAAAAGCCGTGGGTCCTTGTCCAGTCAACATGGTAGCGGCTGGAAAGTCACGAACTGTTACCCATCCAACGTAGGCTGGAGGGATCAAGTGTGACATGGGTATGCAGTATAGGTGAAAACGACTGCAGACGGTGACCCATCAACATTGTCGGAGGAATCTGACTAACATGGGTACCTAGGGGGAAGGAGAGCCCTGTCAAGGCAACTTGATGCCCATCCATAAGGTGTTATCCTCTATGGGGCGGGCGTTTCGTAGGATAGGACAATGGAAAAGAATACCGTACTTCGGTAGAGGTGGCAAATGCCCTCACCCTTAGGGTTGGGGTGGGAGGCAAAGCACCCCTCGGCGAGTGAGCAACGCTAAATTTGCTCGGGCACTGACACTGACACTGCAGAGCCAGTAGTATACTTCAGTATACGGCCTCACCATTGGTAATATGCAAATGGTAGCTCGACCTGTGTTGTCTTCGGACAGCATAGGACGAAGCGCGTTGATTTGGCGTATCTAAATCTCCGCGACGCGGATAGAACGAAAGTTAGGTGCCGTGAGCGGTGGTGGGGCGTAGTGGGCTTCGTCATCATCACTGGTATTACCACGAGTCCTTTAGGACGAGTGGTGTTACCTCAAAGCAATTTGATCAAGTTTATTATTTCTGACATAATTATCGATAGTATTGTGAGCACGAGTAGTATTTATTGAGATAATTTCACGAACCAACAAAGTGAAGAAAGTTCCATTGTCGGTAATTCTTCAATAGTTACAGATAATGTCTGATAGACATGAAGTCTGTCAGACTGAGTTTCATATCAGTAGCACGATAAAATATTCTCCGTTGTTGTTTGAATACGTGGTTGCCATGACAAAGTGTTTGCCATGACAAAGTGGTTTTACTGGCTCAAAAGGAAGGAACTGCGTATTACCGAAACATACGTCCCTTATTGGTCCTAATATTGCAGGAAAGGAGGGTTTCATACGGCGAGCGAAATCATCAGTAGAATTGCGAGCACTCGTTGTATCACCCCTGATGATTCCATTCACTTTCATCTGGCAATTCAATATTTTCATATTATAGTAGTATCGATTTTGAGGTTTTTTTGTGTGATTACTGACGATGATTAACCTGGAGACAATTGCAAATAAAAGCAATCGAAAAGTTGTGAAAATGTGAAAGAAGTAAAAAATAATTAACTCATCAAGATGATAGACATCCATAACTTGAGTAATCAAGTTCACTACATCGTCTACAACCTTCGAACAATCACAAGTAACGAGGCGGAAAATCCACAGAAACTGTTCATGTTTTTATGTGAGGAAAACAGAGGTTTCGTTTTCAGTATCATCAAAGTTTCATTGTCGACGATAAAAACCTATACGAGACACCTAGTACACAAAGACTATTGCCGCAGCATAACGTGGTAGGAATATGCGGGCCCAAAGAATTTAATTAGGAGCATTAATTATATCATAATCCTCGTGCAATGTTGAGGTTAATTAGCACTATAAATTTGAGGCCTGCCTCTGAGGCAAGAAAACTTGAAATGGGTCTTGAGAGAACTATTTCTCGATACAGAGTAAACCGAAATTATGCATTCGCCGTTGGCGAATGACTGAACTCTACAAATATTTCAAGTTTTTCATTCATTATTGGGTATAAAAAAAATGTAGCATTCACAGAGTGGAACACACTTTTTTAGTATCTTCAAAAAATGCATCTGGAATGCATTTACCTCTTTATGCTGCGACCATAACTGATACATTGATTTGAATTTTCATTTCTGTTAAAATTTAATACCCACTAGAGTCATTAGTCGACTATTAAAACTTTTATATACAGGGTGTCCCACGAAGATTAGGACAGGAAATATCTCGGAACTCGAAAGTAGTGGAGAATTGTAATTTTATGGTTCTGAATTGAAGCAATTGGTGCAGCTTTTTTGATATCATAGTACCCAATGAGCTTTTTGATTTCAGTCATGTGACATCAGATTCAAAATTAATAACGGGACAACTTGTATATTTTGGCATTCTTATGTTCCTCCCAATGAAACATTTCCGACGAACTATCATACTTATGGTCTGAAATGATTATTTCAAGAATCACAGGTTCATCTATATCATTTGTCCCACGACGAACAGTGTTGAAAAATCTCGAAATCCTGGCCAAAAAATCAAGCAACAAATATACATCTTTCAAAATTATTAGGAACATGATTTTGGGGTCGCTGAATACGAATTTATGATCACAACTGCATAATTCACAATGGTGGATTCAATATGGCGGCTGCCAAATGAAAAATATAGTTTTTTTATACCAAAACTGGTTATTTAAGGTGTTTGGGATCTCTCCGCATGAATTTGAGATCAAAGTGAACGAATTGAAGATACGAGGTTAATTATGGCAACTGTAAATGTGAATAAATTAGGTTACTTCAATAATAATAATAATACTCTCCTTTATTATCCATCTCAAAGAGTGAACACCAAAGGCATGGCCTGTGCGGAGTAGGGACGGCTATTATTATTATTTGCCATGGCGCTCCAGGCGACTTTTGGTGGTGCAGTCGTTGTTAATGATTTTGGCCTTATAAGGAATAACTGAAAATTGATGAAATTTTTTGAAAATCACTGAATAACTTATCTTTGGACTAGCCCTGTATATCGCGGATTCTTGCAGGGACTATTATATTCTATAGTCGATTTGTATCGGCCATGTGAACAATCGATGCATAGTTTATTTGATTCATGTATTGAAAATAAACTTTCTTCAAAATGGCCATTTGAAACTTTGGAAAAGTTAACTTCGGCACCCTGTATAATCTAAACTGATGAATTCAGACCGTGGGTGCAATGATGGCATTTGATGAGCATCACGAGTTCTACAATATATAAAAAATTCGAGCAAATTCACTGAAGTCCAATTTCCTATTGATGGAGTGCAAAGTGTTAATTTTGGGTGCAACGTGCATATTTTTCAATGTTTTCTAGAAAAGGGGCAAAAATGAGCACATTTCCTTTTCAGTGTCTGACAAAGACTGTATTAGACTACAAACTGCCCGCAAATATTTCTGCTCCGAAGTTAAACCTTCAATAATATATAGTTTAAAATAAAATTTCAAAGAAAATTCAAAATATTTTAATTTGAATACCACAGCTTGCCATAATATCGTTCAATTTTGTTTCAATGTACAGGGTGTTACATAATTCAATACAAATATTTTAAAGACATATTCCTGGGGTATAAATAAGACTTTATTTTCCTATAAACATGTCCTAAAATCCACCTCCTCCAAGCTACAGACATCGCAAGATGCGCAAAAAAAATCTTAAATTTTTAATTGTGGCTACAATTATTCATCAAATATTTTGAAAATTCACAGGAACTTGTATTTCTAGACGATCTATTCATTTCTTGATTCAAAAATAAGATAACTCGAATCGAAAGGGGTGAATGAGGGTTGAATAATGATTTGATGGCAAATATTTTCTATTTCCTCCAAAAAAATTTGAATTCAAACATCATCGTTGAGTTGGCCACTGAAAAAACATACATTTCAGTCTCTTGCATTTTTTGAGTCAGCTAACAGTTTTAGAGAAAATCGCTGGTGAATGAAAGGGGTGTATTGAAGTAACAAACAAAAATACCTAGAGGGCTATGACTTTTCACTTTGTTTCCCCCTATTGACGCTTTTGATGTTTAATTTGTGAAACAGCACTTTGATTCACTTGTAAGTTTGACGTTTGTTAAACAATTTAAAGATTTTTTTTGCGCATCGTGCGATGTCTGTAGCTTGAAGGGGTGGATTTTAGAACACATGTTTAAAGTAAAAAAAAGTCTTATTTTGACCCCAGGAATATGTCCTTAAAATATTTGTATTGAATCATGTAACACACTGTATAGCATAACGATGCATTTACCATCAGTAACTCGTTTCATCTTGATTCAAATACTTTTTCTATGTTTCATATTGACGAAAAATATTAAATTATGTCACTATGAAGGTTGTACTTCAAAAAATTACAGCTTTGGTCTGACCCGAAGGGAAGCATAGCTTCCTTTGATCTGTGTTATCTTGTAAGTGGGGATATTCCATATACAAAATTTATTGTAATAAATATATTGCAACAGTTCTTAACTTTAATTTTTGACCAGGTTTTTGAAATTTTTCAACACTGAATGAGCAATTGCCAAATTATTTAGGTTTAAGGTTACCCTGAATATTTGATCATCCACATTTTATTAAAAAACTTTTTGGGACAAAAATATTGAAGTACCGGTAGTTCTTGAAATAATAGTTTTAGACCACAAGTGTGACAGTTTGTTGGAATCGTTTTATCAGGAGGAACATAGAAATGCCAAAATATACAGGTTGTTCTATAAATAATATTTAATCTTATGTCACGTGACCCAAAACAAAGAGCTCATTGCGTAACATACCAAGAAAAGCTACACCAATTGCTTTAATTTACAACCCTGTAATCTCCATTCTCCACTACTCTCGAGTTCTGAGATATTCTCTGTTCTATTATTCGTGGGACACCCTGTATATTGGCTTTTCATAGCCTCTGTTAAGTTTTGAACGGTTTGAACAAATATGGGAGAGAAACCGTTCTGAATGGTATCTTGATACTACCTTTTGAAATAAAAGAAATAATGACTGTTCGATTGATGGCTCAGGGGGCAAATCAACAAAAAAAAACTGAATTGCATGAATCAGTAAATCAACTCTGGTACCAACTATCTTAATTCTGTATAATTTCCTTTAAACAATTTTCCCAATTTCTATCTGTGCGTTTTCTTTTCTCAAAAAATTGTATCGGTAATATCACTCAAAATGTTTTTTCCATTGTTCCACATTTAGATCCGCGGGTGATATTTCGAATGGTTATCTCTGATGAGGGGCAACACCCCGAAATCGATATATAGGTGGTCCGATTGTTTCGATGAACATTTCCATGCAACAAGCAATTACAGAGATAACCTTGTAGGAACTCTGCACGGAAATTTCATCAGATGTAATTCAATGTTCGTCGTGGCATTAGCCAGGTAAGTAGTTGTTTTCTGATGAATTTTCGACCCAACTTTTCCTATTGTATAGGATATTAGCAATGAGCAGTCCTCCGGACATCTTATGCCTCAAGTCATAAGCTCATTGTTCGTGAACTACGGTTTTCTTATTCGTGTTATACGGTCTTAACGATCGTGGTTCATGGGTATTGCCTAGTTGGTTGGCCGGCGCTGGGATGGCGCTCGCAGTTTTGGAGTTATCCACTGTGCGGGCGCGATCTCAGTTTCGGTCTTGAAATGGATTTGGTTATCGATTCATTCGTTGCAGTCATTAGTTATTGACTGCTAGACCTACCCTATACTGATGATGGGCAACACCCCGAAATCGATATATAGGTGGTCCGAATGTTTCGATGAACATTTCTATGCAACAAGCAATTGCAGATATAACCTTGTAGGTACTCTTCACGGAAATTTCATCAGATGTAATCCAATGTTCGTCGTGGCATTAGCCAGGAAAGTAGTTGTTTTCTGATGGATTTTCGACCCAACTTTTCCTATTGTATAGGATATTAGCAATGAGCAGTCCTACGAACATCTTAAGCCGCAAGTAATAAGTTCATTGTTCGTGAACTACGGTTTTCTTCTTCGTTTTATACGGTCTTGACGATCGTGGTTGGTTGGCCGGCGCTGGGATGGCGCTCGCAGTTTTGAAGTTATCAACTGTGCGGGCGCGATCTCAGTTTCGGTCTTGAAATGGATTTGGTTATCGATTCATCTGTTGTTAGTTATTGACTGCTAGACCCACCCTATACTGATGAGGGGCAACACCCCGAAATCGATATATAGGTGGTCCGAATGTTTCGATGAACATTTCCATGTAACAAACAATTGCAGAGATAACCTTGTAGGAACTCTGCACGGAAATTTCTTCAGATGTAATTCAATGTTCGTCGTGGCACTAGCCAGGAAAGTACTTGTTTTCTGATAGATTTTCAACCCAACTTTTCCTATTGTATAGGATATTAGCAATGAGCAGTCCTCCGGACATCTTATGCCTCAAGTCATAAGCTCATTGTTTGTGAACTACAGTTTTCTTCTTCGATATATCATAATTATTTTGGCATTCTGTAGGCGTTTTTGTTGATTTTTTCTTGTTTATTCGTATGATTATGTTTGTTTGTACGATTCGAAAAACTTCAGAATGCCATGATGGTCAATAACAAGAAGAAATCACCCTGTAGGTAGCATTGATTCTCAGTCTGCTGATTATTACAAGTGGTGATAATATATGAAGATGCCCTCATCTTCGGATGATTCTGCTAGAGCTGTTGCTTTGGTTGATGTTGGCTTCAGCATTCGAGAAGTCGCCCGACGATTAATTTCCTCTCGATCCGGTGTTCACAGAGCAGGTGTGCTAATTTCGTGAACGTGTTGAATACCGTAAAAGGTCGGGTTCTGGAAAACTTCGAATCACAACTCCTTGCAATGAGCGAGATCGATATATGACTGTGGTGCAAGTAAGAAATGACCTGCAAGACCTGAGGCAAGTCAACGTCAGTGAGAGAACTGTTAGGAGAATGTTTGTTAGAGCTAATTCATCAGCTCGAAGACCTGCAACGGGCCCTGAACTTCTCCGGAATCATCGTGTCACCAGATTGGCGATTTGCTGGGAACGCTTTAGTTAGAACATCGGCCAGTGGAGCAATGATCTCTTCTCAGATGAGTCCTGTTTTGCGCTGAAATCTTCTGATGGACAATAAAGAGTGTCTTCTAGGAGCAATGCAACTTTAGCGAGAGGGTGAGCTTTGATGGTGGATCTGCAATGGTGTAGGCTGGCATTTCTTACGCGTCTCGCACAGAACTTGTGTTCATAGATGGAGGTCCTCTGACGGCTAGTAGGTACATACATGATATCCTGGAGGATCAAGTAGAGCTATTTGCGGGGTTCATTGGTGAAGACTACATTCTAATGCTCGTCTGCACGTTGCCAGAATTGTTCGAGGCTACCTCCAGGATGTTGGAAGCCACGTTCTAGAATGGCCAGCACGCAGTCCTGACCTCAATCTCATTGAACACGTATGGAATATGCTGAGAAGATGGATCAGACATCGTCGTGAGCAGTTATTGACATTGCAGCAACTTCGAGATGCATTATAGGACGAGTGAAATCTCATACCTCAAGACGCAATCCAACATTTGATCGAAGGCATGCATCGTTGACTTAAATATGTAATAAGAGCTAGGGTAGGAAATACTCGATTTTAAATGTAGAATATCCATGTTTTTATTGCCTATTCTCGGCCTATTCTCGGTTGACGGAAACAACAATTTTAACAACAATTCTTTGCTGATGTCCTGTACCCGAATTATTATCTGATACTTACTATCCTAAAAATCAAATTTGTTCTTGTAGAATGACAAAGTTTCAACGAAAAATCGATTGGGAACAACACCATATATGATTTCATATAGTTTCAATCCACAACACATATTTTTTATTTTCGAATTATAGACAATTATATTGCTGTCTCACTTTTTCTGCCGGTCAGTGTATGTAATTTGATTTCAGCTAACGAAACTCTACCCTACTGATCTCGTTTTCTAAAAGCCGATCTCTGACATTCACTGAGTAAACACACTTTTTTGAGGTTACAATTTTCTTAGTGCGGTATTATTAACGACAAATCAATAGGGCCGTTTTTTCGCCAATGCCTAACTGGCGATACCTTTTTACATTTTATGGATTTTTTTGGATGATATGAGTGTACAAGATCGACATTATAGTTTATACATGATGGATATCCTGCTCATTCTGCTAAAATTGTTTCTGAATCGTTAAATGGGGAATTTGGTGATTAATGGTTAGGACGAAATACCGATCCACGGTGGCCTCCTCGTTTGCCAGATCTCACCCCATTAGATTTTTATTGGATATTTGTTGCAAAAAGATTACAAGGATCGACCATTCGATAATGTTGAGGAGCTTGAAAACTCGATGCTTCATTACAGAAATATTCCAGCAAGCATAGTATTTGTAGCGACCATGCAGTCGCTACCACTTTGTACATTAATTTTTATTATCAAGAGCTTTGGCGATGTTCAGTTTTGTTTAAATAATGTTTTTCATTAGTAGTTGTGTGGAAAACGAAGTTGTCAAAATGTAATAAATGTTTTTGTCAGTTGAATTTGGCATGATATTTTAATTCATTATAAAATATAAATAGGAGGAACACTAACACCTCCAAAGTGGTGACCCCGACTCACACTTCACCGATAGAAGAGTAGCGAGTTTGTGCCATCATGCCAGATAGTGGTTTTGGAACCCCAATTACAGAATCGGTAGCTCGTGTCTCGATGCGAGCCCCGCCATTCTGGCCTGAGAAACCAGGATTATGGTTTTCTCAACTTGAGGGACAATTTCACCTCAGTAACATCACCAGAGACGAAACCAAGTTTGCGTACGTTATCGCTCAACTTGAGAGTCGTTATGCAGCTGAAGTGGAAGATATTATAACCAACCCGCCAGATGCTGATAAATACGAAAAAGTCAAGCAGGAGCTGATCAAAAGGTTATCCATATCCCAAGAACAAAAAATTCAACAGCTCTTAGAACATGAAGAGATTGGGGATCGCAGACCGTCTCAGTTTCTTCGTCACCTCCGTAGTCTTGCAGGAAAATCTGTTCCTGATAATTTTCTTCGCACATTGTGGTTGAATAGGCTTCCCAATCAGGTTAGAGCAATATTAGCTACTCAAGAATCATCAACACTTGACGACGTTGCTCAACTTGCCGACAAGATTATCGAGATATCACCTCGCACCGTCGCTAGTGTCCGTGATTCCAGATCAGATGAAATTTGTGAATTATCTAAACAAATCACAGAACTTTCTAAGCAAGTGGCAGAACTCTCCGTCAGGAATAATAAACCTAAAACGTATCGTGCACATAGCAGAAACCGATCAAGAAGTGGTAATCGAGCTGAAAGAAGAGATCTTTGCTGGTATCATCATCGTTATGGATTCAAAGCCAGAAAATGTGTACAGCCTTGTAATTATGTTTCATTATCCTCAACATCAAGTGCCAATTTGGAAAAATAACAGGACAGCCGTATGGAGAGGCGACTAACGACTGTCCTTTAACCAAACGCCTTCTCCTCACCGACAAAAACAGTAAAGTGCAGTATCTAATAGATACTGGATCAGACGTATGTGTTTTTCCACGTTCCCAAACCAGACATCGAGTGAGAACATCTTATGATCTTTTTGCTGCAAATGGATCTGTCATTCATACATATGGAACAGTGTCACTGTCACTCAATTTTGGCCTGAGACGTGAATTTTTATGGCAATTTATAGTCGCAGATGTTACAAAACCCATAATAGGTGTGGATTTCTTGAGTTACTTCAATCTTCTTGTGGACATTCGTCACCAGTGTTTAGTTGACTCAATAACAGGCATAGCAACTAATGGCGTTCAATGCTTCCATGCACAAACCAATGTTAAATCTATTTCTGGTAATTCGAAATATCATAATCTCCTCAGTCAATTCCCAGAAATTACCAAGCCAGATGGTGTCCCGAAAGATGTCAAACATACCACGATGCACCATATTCGTACAACATTAGGACCACCAGTCGCATGCAAAGCTCGGCGTTTGAATGGTGCAAAATTGAGCACTGCCAAACGTGAGTTCGAAGCTATGGTCAAATTAGGTATTGCTCGTCAATCTGATAGCTGTTGGTCATCGCCTCTTCATTTAGTAGCCAAGAAAAACGGAGAGTGGCGTCCTTGCGGTGATTATCGCCCACTGAATGCAAGAACAATTCCAGATCGCTACCCCGTTCGTCACATTCAAGATGTTTCACAATACCTGAATAACCGGAAGATATTTTCTAAGATTGACCTAGTCAGAGCATTCAATCAAATACGAGTTGCACCAGAAGATATTCCAAAAACGGCCATCATCACACCTTTTGGTTTGTTTGAGTTTCCTTTTATGAGCTTCGGGTTGAGGAATGCAGCTCAGACATTCCAACGATTCATGGATGAGGTGACCCGTGAATTAGAATTTTGTTTTGTCTACATCGACGATATACTCATAGCATCATCGACGGAAGAAGAACACTTGGAACACTTGAAAATCATTTTTGAAAGGCTCAAAAGCTATGGAGTAGTGATAAATGTCAATAAATGTCAGTTCGGTGTTTCGGAAGTAGACTTCTTAGGTTTCTCCATCACTGAACATGGGATCAAACCACTCATTGACAAAGTCAAGGCAGTTCTGGACTTTCCTCAACCTGAAAAGATTAAACAACTACGAAGATTCCTTGGTATGCTGAATTTCTACCGCAGATTCACTCCAGGTGCTTCAGTTCTTCACGCCCCATTCAATAAACTTCTGGAAGGCAATGTGAGAAGCAATCAAAAAATCAATTGGTGCGATGAACTTTCCATTACTTTTGCTAAATGTAAGGAAAGTCTAGCGCAAGCAGCTCTTTTGGCCCATCCAGACCCCACAGCAATGCTAGGATTAGTTACTGATGCATCAGAGACCTCCATGGGTGCAGTTCTTCAACAGCAAACAACTAATGGTTGGCAGCCGCTAGCATTCTTCAGTAAGAAGTTTTCACCTGCTCAACGAAAATATAGTGCTTTTGATAGAGAACTGCTTTCAATTTATTCAGCTGTCAAGTATTTTCAACACTATGTGTGTCGAGATTTTGTGATATTCACTGATCACAAACCGCTGACTTATGCGTTCAAGCAGAATCCTGAAAAAGCATCTCCAAGACAGTTTCGCTACCTTGATTTTATTGGACAGTTCTCTACCGACATTAGACATATCTCAGGCAAAGAAAATATTGTGGCAGATACTTTGTCCCGAACAGAATCTGTCGAACAATCCTTGGACTTTGCCGCCCTTGCAGAATCTCAGAACAGAGATGCTGAACTCTTATCTCTGTTTGAAAATGGAACCTCTTTGGATTTAAAGAGAATACGGATTCCAGGTACCGAATCAACATTATTCTGTGACGTATCTGGATCTTCTCCTCGACCATTCGTTACAAAACTATTTCGGAAAAGAGTATTTGATCTTTTCCATGGACTGTCTCATCCCAGTATACGTGCCACAACTAGAATCATCAAGGATCGGTATGTATGGCCATCGATTACTAAGGATTGCAGAAAATGGGCAAAGAATTGTATTCAGTGTCAACGCTCGATAGTATTCCGCCATGTGAAGTCTCCAGTTGAACATTTCCATTCAACCAGCTCAAAATTCGAACACATACACATAGATTTGGTTGGCCCGATGCCTTCTTCAAATGGTTATCGATACTGTTTAACTATCATAGACCGATTTTCACGCCTGCCTGAGGCATGCCCTGTTTATGATATCACAGCAGAAACAGTTGCCAAAACCTTGTTTTCTTCATGGATTTCCAAATATGGTGTTCCATTGCGAATAACCTCGGATCAAGATCGCCAGTTCGAAAGCAATCTTTTCAGAGCTTTAGCCAAAACATGTGGTATTCACATTATTCGAACCACAGCTTACCATCCTCAAGCAAACGGTATGGTAGAACGTTGGCATAGACACTTGAAATCTGCAATACGTTGCCACCAGACAGAAGACTGGGTTGAAGTGATTCCCACTATAATAATGGGTATGTTGGGAGTTTTCAAAGAAGACCTAGGTGCAACTATAGCTGAGATGGTGTATGGAGAGCCAATTCGTCTTCCAGGTGAATTTTTAACTCCACATCCTGTTGCAGAAAATAACCCAACGAGTTATGTTGATCGACTACGGAAGTACATGTCTTCATTTCGACCAACCCTAGGAGCACATCATGGCAGTTCTCCAGTTTTCGTGTTCAAGGATTTGTCAACAACCACGCATGTATTCGTTAGACGAGATACTCCTCGTTCTTCATTGCAGCCTCCGTATGATGGACCTTTTCTTGTAATCGATCGACGAGATAAACAGATGATTGTTTGTATTCGTGGAAAGAATACAACAGTCTCAATAGACAGAGTTAAGCCAGCCTATATTCTCTCTGACGAACTTCAGACACCACAGTCTGTTTCAGTCGTTCCATTTTCTAAAACACCTGCAGCAGTTATTGGACCATCATCTAACGAAGATGTTACCGCATCAGCCAATTTAAACAAACAGTCAAGATTTGGACGAAATATTAAATTTCCAGTTCGTTTCTCTCCAGGGTGATTTAATTTCTTTTTCATGAGGGGGAGTACTGTAGCGACCATGCAGTCGCTACCACTTTGTACATTAATTTTTATTATCAAGAGCTTTGGCGATGTTCAGTTTTGTTTAAATAATGTTTTTCATTAGTAGTTGTGTGGAAAACGAAGTTGTCAAAATGTAATAAATGTTTTTGTCAGTTGAATTTGGCATGATATTTTAATTCATTATAAAATATGAATAGGAGGAACACTAACACCTCCAAAGTATTAATTCCGTTCATTACTTTGAAAGGTAAGAGCTACGTCTTCCCTAGCTCGCACAAGTCTCCCGAGGACTTCTGAGAGTTGCGCGTAGGGCGGTAGCCAGTTGATAACAATTTTTTACAATTTTAACAACAACAATAGGAGAAGGGAGAAAGGGAGAAGGGAAAATTCATATTGTTAAGAATGTTGCAGATGATTGAATTGTAGGTTGATTTGGCAATAATTTTTTCAATGGCATTTTGTTGAGAACTGCAAACACTCCATAAAAACAAAAAGCCGCATGGTTTCAGTTGGTTTGTGTCAACAAGTTCCGTAAATTGAAGAGAATTACTACGTCTCCGTCTCTTTTTTACGAAAATTATGCGAAAACCTTTCCTGAAGCCAAGCATCGAAATAAAATCGAATATGGACAGAAAGTAACAGATACCCCAACTCAACTCAGGAAGTCCCTATATCCTTTCCTAACTCAATAAATCCTTTTGGACTTCCCACACACCGGAATCAAAATAGTCGTATACATCTTGTTCGGCTGCCCTATTTACCAGCATCGTTAAGTGTAGGAAGGAGCGGTTGTTTGGGTTATGCTTCGAATATAAATCTGAGGGTCGTGAGAGCATATGGAGAGTGATGCTGAAGGGTTGTGATCTACGACCCGTTTTTGGACACCAAAAAAGCTATTAACTGTTCTCCTACAAAGATGAACCTGAAATGGTCCTCTGATTTGCGTTCTGTTATTTTTTGGTCAATATGTCAGTAACTGCATAATTATTTGGTGTGAAAATATGAAATATAGATCTACAATCATTTACCGATGGAAGCTATCACATCGTAGTACAATGCAAAATTTAGATTCAAAATATTATGTAGAAAATTATTCTCTGATTTTTTATGCAAGTCAAACTTCATAAATTCAATTAGAGATGTTGTGAGTATCTTTTCCTAACCTTTACTCACTTCAATGAGGTTTAGAGATAAGCTGAAAGAAAAATAAACATTACTCAATTGACCTCCACTTGGAAAATATAAACTACAGTAACTACCTCAACAGACTCATTGAAAATGTTGAAAATAAACTATCACATGAACAAGATCATAGCTCTCCAAAATGACTATTAAAAAATCTGACAACAAATAAGTGAAATGAGTAACGTTGGATCCGAAGGAACGAACGAATAGAAAATGATGACAAAAAAGGAGAAAAAAAGCAGATCACTTCAATCATTTCTTCGCAAACATTGACCGACAACTTTGATATTTATTTAGTAGTTTTCATTCATTCATACTTTTTTTTAAAATAGTATTTAGAATACTACATGCCTGCTCTTGTATGACAATTTTCTATACGATGCTGTAATGTATTGTCCACGGAAATAAATTATCTTATCTTATCTTACCCATTTCAGCAAAAATTATTATAAACTGATTCATTCGAGAATGACTGAAATTTTGAGCTCCCGTGATCTAATCAACCACCAGAACATCAGATTTCAGAGAAACAAAAATACGTCTTTCATCTGAAATTAATTCGGAAATTGATGGTGGGGAAGTAGCAGCTGCTGTATTTTGTGATTTGTCCGAAGCTTTCGACTGTGTGAATAATGAATTACTCTTGCTGAAACTACAAAAATATGGGTTCTGAGCAAAGTCGGACTGGGACCATTTGGCCCACGTGGCAGCGTACCTATTTGGCCCAACACTTCCCCATTGAAAAAATCGTATTTATAACAAGTTTTGGCTCACCACTTCCCTATTAAAAAAATTATTCATAATGAGTTTGGACCTCTATCATTTGCCACTTTTTATTAATAAAACTACTAAAAATACAGTTATATAATCTATGTGAGGTAAAGATGATTTGACTCCAAAATTAATTAATTTGTTCAGAAATGTAGACAATATTAAAATAGCTAAAACCAGTTTGGAATCGTTATCACAAGTACATTCAAAATTGAAAACTCCTGTACCAAATAAAAAATAGATCCAACATAATTTATGAAATTCCGTGTGGAAGTTCTGATGAAGTATACATTGGTCAGACATGTAGAATGCTCAAAGATAGAATAACGTCCCATAAAAGCGACTGCAGAAGGAATGTGAGATCTTGTAGCCTTGTTGAACATGCAATAGATAGAGAACATATAATTGACTACGATAATGCCAAAATTCTCAATAGTGAACAAAATCTTAACAAGCGTCTCTTTCTTGAAATGGTTCATATAAATAACACAGAAAAACCAATGAATAAAAGAACATATATCAATGACCTCAGTTCCATATATACGTATCTATTAAAAAAACATAAAGAAAATTTCTCACCTCGTCCTCCTTGAAATAATTTATATATATTTATACCTACCATTATACATTTTTATTTTCTAACTCCGTATCTCTCTCTTTGGAATTCCGATAATATGATTAAGTAATCATAATTTGTTCTCATCCTGCCCTTTCAAATTTTTGACACCCATGTTTCTTTTTGTCCCAATTTACTCTGAATTTCATGTTAGTAAGTATTCTCTATTTGTAACACTATGTCATTTTTATATACAACTAATTTTAGTTAAGTCTTGAAGAAGAAAATAAAAATTTTCGAAAGCTTGACGAAAAAACGAAGAAATCATATTAATGGTCTACAATTGACTGCTTCCCACTAATTTGAACATTATTTATCGAATCAGTCACGAATATAACCCCTTATTAAATAGGAACCAGATGGTAACAATCGATAATGAACTCATTTATCCACTACTTGTCATCATGGGCGCACTCCAGGAAAAAGTATTGTCCTATCCTATTTTTGGTATATTTCGGTAATATTTATAACACTTCATTGGCATAATAATATCCTACGCAGATGATAATGCACTCGAATTTAATGCAGATTCTTAAAATTATGTTTACCAGCAAGCTGAACACATTCAAAAATGTATACCACTGTTTGAACACTAGCCTTCCAAGTCTTATTGTAGATAATCAAATCAATCAAATCAAAACAAAAAACGCATCACCGCTAGTGAGTTCTGCTTCCAAAAAAACACTGAAAGAAAATCCACTACGGGCTGCGAAGGGACCGTGAATCACAGAGATCTGAACATTAATTTTTATTTACAATTATTATTATATTTCAGATCTAATTTTTTTGAGTAACCATTTCTATCACTTACGCAGTTTTACGCACTGTGTTTTTTCCTCTTCATTTTTTCCACGATAAATCATGCGAAATTTAACAATTTGTCATATAAACACAAGATCCATCGTGAATAGTTTCATAGAATTCAAGCAGAAATTACATAACTGTTATGATTTAATAACGGTCTCTGAAACCTGGCTCAATGGAAACATCCCAAGCAAAAATATATGCCTCACAGGTTATAGATTATTTCAAAAAGATAGGGAAAGTGGAAGAGGTGGCGGGGTTGCAGTGTATGTAAAAAATGTTCTTAAACCTACTCAGGTCAACTATATTGTTTCAGATACTATCGAACAAGTTTGGGTTACTTTCTCCATACAAAAAAAAGTATGCCGTAGCCTCCATATACTGGCCTCCCATGTTTTCCATCCCGGATTTTTTGTCAGCTTTAGAGGACAGTTTATCTATAGTTTGTCCAAACTTCCAAAATATTATTTTCGGAGGTGATCTAAATATCGATTACTCAGATCCAATGAACAACTCTTGTGTCCAATTGAACGACATTCTTGAATCCTTCGGTTTGAAGCAAATCGTTAATCATCCGACACGATATTCACGCTGTAGCTCTAAAATACTCGACATAATAATTTATTCTGAAACACTAACAACAACCGATTGTACTATAGTTGATTGCAGCTCTTTCTCGGACCACTTCCTTGCATCGTGTAAAATGGGGGTCTTGAAAATTAAAGATACCAATTTCAAGTATACTTACAGAGACTTCAAAAAATTCAACTCGGAATCTTTTAAGGTTGATTTGCAAGCCACCGATTTTACTGTTATACAGTGTGTCCCACTTTGAGCAGCCACACCCTCATATTTCGTTGAGCATGAAATAATTCGAAATTTTCTTTTACTCAAATTGTAGTACTCGGAAATACCTACCTTTATGTTTACGGAACCTTTGTATATCCATTTTCCACGGTTAACTACGACCAAATGAAATTTGAAAAATTGGGAAAAACATACTAGGCATTTTTTTATTGCAAAAATAACACCAGATTCTGTTTCAGAACACCTTAAAACCCCCAAATCTCAATGCTTGAATCATTTGAATATACAGGGTATCATCTGTAGCTGGTAGCATTATCAACTCTAATCAATAAATAATGCTTGGAAAATTTCCAAAATGTCTCTTGTCACAGAATTCCCAAAAATATTTAATTATTACTTTGAAAAATAGCTAAATATCACTTTTCCAAGGCTAACTCTGATCAGAATGAATGATACCCTGTATATTCAAATGATTCAAGCATTGAGATTTGGGGGTTTTAAGATGTTCTGAAACAGAATCTGGTGCGATAAAAAAATTCCTAGTATGTTTTTCCCAATTTTTCACTTTTCATTTGGTCGTAGTTAGCCGTGGAAAATGGATATACAAAGGTTACGTAAACATAAAGGTAGGTATTTCCGAGTACTACAACTTGAGTCAAAGAAAATTTCGAATTATTTCATGCTCAACGAAATATGAGGGTGTGGCTGCTCAAAGTGGGACACACTGTATATAATACCGAAAACATTGGTGAAAAAGTCTTCTGGTTTGATATCCTGATTCACGAACTTTTCGAAAAACATGCACAAGTCAGAACGGTGAGAGTAACAAAAAAAGGCACCTTGGCTAACAGACAACCTGAAATTCATGTTCAAACTCAGAGATAAGGCTCTTCAAAAGAACAAAAAATCCTCATCATTGGGATTATTACAAGGAAATGCGAAATCTCACAAATCGAACGGTGAATCTTGAAAAAAAAGCGTACCTCAATTATCGTTTGACTCACAGCAAACACTTATAGATCGCATGTTGATGTCTACAAATAAAAAAAAACAAAACTCAATTCCAGACCATCTGATTGATGTTGAGAATATAAATGATTTCTTTGCGAGCATTTCGAATGATTCCACTGAACCTGATGACGAAACCGTGAGTTTCTTCTCAGACAACACACAAAATAATAATAATTATTCTTTCCATGAAACAACTGAACTTGAAATCTATAAGAACTTACTATCCATCAAATCAAATGCCGTAGGACTTGACAAGGTAAGTATGAAAATGTTATTGCACTGTTGTCCTATGATTCTTCAACATATAAGTAGCATATTCAACCATTGTATAACGAGAAATGTTTATCCTTCAAGTTGGAAAAAGTCACATGTCCTCCCATTAGCCAAAGTAAGCAATGCCGAAACTGTGATCTGCGACCTATCAGTATTTTGTGTGCCATATCGAAAGCTTTTGGAAAAATTCTCAACTCACAAATGCGAAACTATCTGAATGAAAATGAAATATTACCGTCTAGTCAGTCCGAATTCAGATCGAATCATAGCTGTACAACAGCTCTTCTGAAACTTGATGATGTTCATATATCAGTCGATAACAATAAACTTTGCATTTTAGTATTGCTTGACTACTCTAAAGCTTTTGATCGAATCAACCATAAACTCCTTTCAGCAATTTTGGGTTACATAGGTTCCTCATCAAATGCTGCGACTTTGCTTAAAAACTATCTTTATAATCGCTCATAAGTTGTTATTACCAATAATATTAAATCGCGCCCCTTGATATTATAAATGGCGTTCCTCAAGGATCAATTTTGGGACCTCTTTTGTTCGTTATATATACTTCGCAATTTCCTAAATCTTTGAGGCACACTTCCATACATTGCTACGCCGATGACACACAATTGTATCTAGAATTTGATAAATTTGATTTGGACTTTAGAGCGAACGAATCTCGATCTGGCTTCATTATTATCAATTTCGGCTAAATACTGCCTCTCTGTCAATCCGAAAAAATCATGCGTTATGCTATTTGGAAGACAAGCTGCGAGAAACCGTTGTACTGATCTTGTGAATGTAACAGTCGATGGCGTGCAACTACCAGTTAACAAAACTACAAAGATTTTGAAAACTGACAGAATGAGAATTCAAAAATTACAGAATGCATGTATAAGACTCATAACAGGTACAAGAAGACGAGAGCATGTTTCACATCATTTGAGAGATCTCGGATGGCTGCACATGGAGGGTAGACGTATACTTCATTCTGCAACTATTTTTCATAAGATCTTAAAAACGAAAACGCCACCTCATCTCTATGGGACAATAACGTTCAGAACCGATGTACATAACCTCAACCTGAGACATAAAAATCAACTGATAGCACCCAAACACAAAACTTCTTTCTTTCGTGGATCATTTTCATTTACTATTTCCCGCTTGTATAACCGTTTACCGACTGAAATGAAACTTCTCTCTTTGAAAAATAAAAAAAAAATAAATAAAAACTATCTGCTTGACTCCAACCACACATTTATATTATGAAACCTCTGCTGAATCTTGTTTTTTCCCTTTTTTACTTATGTCGATTTTTCTTTCATTTTATAAAAAATTTCATTAGGTATTACGTCAGCATATTGTATAATGTATACACATGTCTACGTATGCATATGTGTATATAACTGGATATATAATATTGTTGGGGTATTCACATTTAATTTTTTTTTTAATTTAATTTTTTCTAGCCTGAGAATTATATTGTTTTTGTAGACTGTAGGTATCTATTTGTTTTATGAATTCTTTTTTTAAATGTTTCAATTATTTTGTTAAAATTGGAAGAAAAGTTCATATAATAAGCTTTTTATTTTCAAGTTGGATGGAAGAGCAATATCTGCCATGTGCAATATCATGTGCAGATGTGGAATCCTGCTTTTTGACAGTATTTCAATATATGTCTGTATTTTGAAAAAAACAATTTTAAATTATTATAAATTCATAACATGCTCTACCATCAAAAAACACCTACGTTCTCAAAACACTAACACCATACATAAACATTCCTGACAAACTTTGACTCAGTGATACTGCTTGGTAGTTGGTGGATCCATAACCCTAAAGTTTTTACACTAGGAACAGAAGAGACCACGACTTTTCTGTAGAAATTCAAGACGGCAGACGTGATTCATTGTCGAATTCCATATAAGACTAGCAAAATACTAGACTTGTATGGAATTCAGGTTGCAGTTAATGAATTTTTTAAAAAAATTCAAGAATTCAAAATAGAGGCTCCAAGATGGCTATGGGTGGTCCTATTCTGTTCAAAATTGCTGTTTAGGTATTTTTGAAAATTAATTTGAATTGTTTCAAAAATTTGAACGTGGTGTTCAGAACATTGAGAAGTAAAGTATCAGATTTTGTCTTTCAAGTTGAATTCCTTTCACAATATCAATTTTCTGCAAAAATTCAAAGTGACAGAAAGATGTGATTTCTATTCGCATTTTCATAATAATTCTATATAGGGCTTTTCGGATAAACTATATTTTTTCTCAATATTAATTCATACTAGCAGATATCCTTTTAAAATCCAATGGAATTCTACTAAAAAAATGATCATAAGATTATCTGAGTAATAATAAAACCTAAACAATGCACACTTCGCGAAGTCCTGATTCTCACTTTTACTAATTTGCAAAAACAATATGATGAACTATAGTGAATACAAATCTTGGTTAGAGTGAATACATTCTAATGACTATGATTCTCAAAATGAGTTGAAATGAGTGCCGCCAAAGGAATAAAAAATGCCGTAACAATCACCTAGTATTGAGTCTCTATGGTGAATGTCATTGTTTCGTTTGTTTACCTTGCCACCCTGCCCCATTGAAACATTCAAGAAAAATTCACTGGAACTTTTCCACTTCAGAGGGACATCAAAAACGCCGCCAAAGAAAACCGTTTCATTTGAAACCCAGGTAGAACCAAGTTGCCGACATAGTAGTCATAAGAGCCGTTTTTTTAGTAATTTCGCCTACAAATATACCAGTTACTCCGAGATTCTCGCTAAATACCTCTGACGAAGTGGTGTGTATTTTTCCTGATATACAGTGTGTCTCACTTCTCATGGAAACACCCCCGTATCTTCCGTAATAATTGAGGTTGAATGGTGAAACTCTCAGGACTGATGGATGTGCTCGAAATGGCCTACGTGATAAACACTGCCCGCCAATCGCGATGGAACAACACATTTTTACGTTAAAACATACTAGGGGGCAAAATAGGCTAAAAATTTCTTCAGATTTGTGATCAGGACCACCAACTTACTACAGATACACTTTTTTCTCTGAAAAAATTTCAGTCCTGAAAAATCCGAATTTGACCCACTTCTCATGGAAACACCCCCGTATTTTCCGTAATTTTATACGTAGAACCCTGAAATTTGCAGGATCGATAGATACCCTAGAAATAAACTCACTGCACAAAACGGGTCATCCTAAATGATGTGCACTGCTCGCCAGCAGCGATGGAAAATCGGGTGGTTCCTTCGCTGCTGGCGTGCAGTGTATACTACGTAGATTGACCATTCCCGTGCAGTGAGTTCATTTCCAGTGTCTCTATCGATCCTGGAAAATTCATGGTTCTACGTAAAAAATTACAGAACATACGGGGGTGTTTCCATGAGAAGTGAGACAAATTCGGATTTTTCAGGACTGAAATTTTTTCAGGGAAAACGTGTCTCTGTAGTAAGTTGGTGGTTCTGATCACGAATCTGTAGGAATTTTGAGCCTATTCTGCCCCCTAGTATGTTTTACCGTAAAAATGGGTTGTTCCATCGCGAGTGGCGGGCAGTGTATATCACTTAGACCAACTCCATTCAGGTGGTAGGTGCATTTTGAGCATTTTCATCAGTTCTGAGAGTTTCATCATTTTACCTCTATTGTTACGGAAGATACGGGGGTGTTTCCATGAGAAGTGAGACACACTGTATATCCACAGAAAAATGGTTTGAGTCAAGATTTAATTCAAATGCACAGGAAACAAATATTTCCTTCAATTCATTCCCAAAATGTGTCATCTTGAATTATTGAGTTTCGAAAAACTCAGCTCCTGTCCCAAATACTCCCAGATGCCAATTTTGAATAGACTCTGACCATAAATCTCGGGGCCACCATCTTGATTTTCTAATTGTGACAAAAAAGTCAAAATTATTACATCCGCCATTTTGGAGCCTCCATTACGAATTATCAAATATTGACACATGATTTTTGTAGACGGAGGTCAGTCTACAAAAATCCCTATGCCTTTGCCAACTTAGAAAAGAATCGGACCGTAAATCAGAAATTTATTCTGCTAGGTATTGTGGAGGTATTTTGGAGTTGAAAAATTATGACATCCCAATCCAGAAGCTCCCAAATACCGATTTTGAATGGAGTCGAATCAGAAATCACAAAACTTGTCGAAAATTCCATCATGGTTTTTTCTTAATATAAAAATTTCAGGATGAACACCCGTCAAATTTCAAGTTGACTGAAAGATAATATACTTGCAAAATTTGACATAAACCGAGACACACATAAACATATACGTACAGAGCAAGTGAAAAAAATACTTGTTATTGTGGAAATTATAATATTCCAAAATTTCGTTCGACCAGAATGAATTGTATCTTTTTTTTCCCGATCCGAATCAAGATTTCACACTGGCTATATGAAACTCTCTCGTTTTCCTCATTAGCCGATGATAGGAGCACCTTGAGGGCTGTGTTTAGAAGACATTCATTTCCATTTTTTAATCCAGAATTCAAGTTTATTCAGATGCTTCAATGTATACACATATAAATAACATTGCATTAAATATTCTCTCTTATCAAATAAGTATAATACCAATTAAAAAAAAAAAAAAAAATCGACAATAGATTATTGTACTGTATCCCCAGATTGATAGGAAGTCATCTAAGCACTGTGGTGCTTGTATTATATCTTCCAATACCAATTCAGAGAACAACATAGAACAACATAATAATGATAATAATATTTTGATAATAGGCAGATTCAGTTTGGGAGCTGACTAATTCATTGATTGGATCAAAAGGAGATTATTTTTTTTTATTCAGTTTTTAAACTTTGTAATATTTTTCAGTGGGAGTTAGTGAATGAGTGAGTGTCATTATACAATTACATCTAAATTGATTTCGTTTCCATTGATAAGTTTTTTTATTTCTTTCTTGAAAATAAATTTACTTTTGATATTTTTTAGTTCAAATGAAATTGAGTTATACAATTTTGGGCCAATATAAAAAATACTTTTTTGTGCATGGCTTTTCGAGAACCGTGGTATTTCTATAGATTGGTTAGTGATCGATCGAGTTTGGTGCAGTTTGTTAGTGTTGATTTTTGGTTCAGTTTTTGAGTGCATGAATAGTAAAGATTGGTACATAAATAGTTCTTTTATATTGAATACATCTGCTTCTACATATAGTAAAGTTATTGAAAAAAGTCTGGTTTTCTTCATGCATATTTTAATGAGACTATTTTGTGTAACTTGTAGATTTTTTTGGGCATTTTTGCTAAGTCCTCCCCAGATTGTAATGCAATATCTCAAGAGAGATTCTGCTAATGAATTATAGATCAATAGCATGTTTTTACGGTTCAGAATATCTCGTAGTAAATAAAATTTGTGCATCAGTTGTCTGAGTTTTTTTGTAATGTAAGTTGAATGTTCATCCCACCTCAGAAATTGGTCAACTATAATGCCTAAATATTTCATTTTATCAGTTTTCTCAATTACCGGGCAACCACAATTGAGGGATTGACATGAATGTTCATGAATGCTAAGCTGATTCTTCCCAGGTTGATCTACGCTATTCAGGCTGAAAGTGATGAATTTACTCTTTTGAAAGTTGAGGCTGAGTAAACTGTGATTCAGCCATAGATACATGGAGGTCAGACTCTTCTCGGCTTTCTTATACAGCCCATCCCAAGAGTCATCACTGAAAACGATTGCCTTATCATCTGCATAAGAGACTAAGTGGCCTTGAAATTCTTTCAGATTAGCAATTTCATTAATATATACCAAGAACAGTATCGGACCTAGTACCGTTCCTTGTGGTACTCCGCAATTTATTTTGAGTGGATCACTCATTGCATTTTCGACTTTGACTCTCTGGATTCTATCTGTTAAGTACGATTGTAACAGTTTTAATGCAGGACCTCTTATACCAGCCTTATTAAGCCTATCTAATAATACATTATGAGAAACAGTATCAAAAGTTTTGGCCAAATCAAGAAACACAGCCATGGATTTTCTGGACTTGTCCAAATCTACCACTATCTCCTGAATAAGATACATAACCGCATTTTCCGTGCTGGTATTTTTTTTAAATCCAAATTGTCTATCTGTCAGTATGTCATTAATTCCAAAAAAGTCTACCAGTCTATTTTTCAGACATTTTTCAAACAATTTTCCAAAGTTACATATTACGGATATGGGTCTGTAGTTGCAAGTATTTTTATAATCTCCTGCTTTATGTATGGGAGTAATTATTATAGATTCCTTCCATTGACTTGGGATTACACCGCTTGTAAATGTTAGGTTAATGATGTGAGTCAGGGGTAGAATGATTTCAGTATTGTACCAAAATCCATTGTAGAGTTCCCTAACACCAATATCAGTGCAGGATTCGGCTATTCGTGGGCAGAGGGCGCACTAAGTACGACATCCGCGCTTTAAAATTACGAGTGTTTTTGTAACTAGTTTCTTGAAAAAAGAGGCAGACATTATTTTTCTTTCGATTTGAAGTCATTTTGTTGGTTAAAGTTGGCGTTTTGTCTAATAGCCTTTTCGGGCAAATTTCTGAACCATATTATTTTTAATAATAGAGGCTGAAAACCCTGGTATTAGGTAAGTTGGTAAATCATCACGTGTAGTGGTACATTTTGTAAATGATTATTATTAGTTTTTCAGAACTGCTTCCCAGCCACAAAATATTGTGTAATAAATTTTTCTACACTGCTCGAACCTAGTTATTTTATTTAAACAATCCGGACATTGTCCCACTCCGGTACAGTATGAATAAACTTTATCAGTTTGCCAGAAATACCATCTTGACCTGCCGCGGTGTTGCTTTTTAATGTTCCTATCTCTATGATCAGTTCATTGTTAGTAACCGGTTTCAGAAATATGGAAGATGACATATTCTGATTTGACAATATTCTATTCAATGCGAGACTATCAGTAACTTCTTTTATTTTTGATGCCATTTCATTTCCTATATTCACAAAATACTTGTTGAAAGTATCAGCTTTTTCTTTGTTGTCCGTTAGTTCAATTTGTTCATTATTTTTTATTTTTATATAACCCAGTTCCCTCTTCTTTGATTTAGAATTTGTAGCGCAATTTATTGTTTCCCAAATTTTTCTGTAATTATTCCCAGCTTCTTGAATTTGTGATTTATAGTATTCATTTTTTGTTCGTTTTAGTAAACTATTCAACATATTTCTGTATTGTGTATATCGTACTTTTGACTCTGCTGAAGGATGTATATTAAATTTCCTTTTCAAGTTGTCGCGATACTTAATTGAATTTATTAATCCATTAGTAATCCAAGGCTTAATTTTTCTGTTACAATTTTTTATTTCACTTGTTTGCGTACATGTAATTGTAAGTAATGTTTAGTTTTCACTAGCCGACAGTTGAACAAACCGAATGGATTAATGCAAAGAAATCTATTTCCCTAAAAAAAACACATATTTTTGAAATTATTTACAAAAAGTATGATATGTCGAGAAGAAAAATGAGTAAGTCATTTAACTAAGTGAATAATATACATCAATACTGAAATTGAACAACACCAAAATGTTCGTTCGTTTTGATGGTGGAAATGATCAAAAATTACTAAAAATAAGGGGAAGTATCACTTTCATTCATTTACTACTTGAAGAATATGTTTTTGATAATTTTCATCTTTATACACTCACATCTGTCAAAACAAAACAATCGTTTCCGGCTCCTTTTTTCAGGCATGAAGTAAAAAAAAACTGCGCACAGAAGTCTATCAACAACCCATCATCCATTATTTGTTGATGAGATAGATAGATAGATAGATATTTTATTGACTATGTGACACATACAGAATATGGTTTATAGTAAGCCAGTGGAACAGAATATATATACACAATATACGCATACACTTACATAAATTGAAATTTGTATAACATACATACAAACATACATGTAAACACAATATATGTGTAATAGTTAAATTTAAAACAAAAGAAAATTATGAAAGTGAGGTCACAAAAGGGAGGTTTGAATATAGTCATCAACAGAATAGAAGCAATGATCCAGAAGCACTTTTTTCACATTAATTTTGAAACATTTATCATTCATGGATTTAATTTGGCAAGGTAATTTGTTATAAAGTTTGACATTTAAAGAGTGAATCATCAGAAGTAACGGAACGTGTGTTATGATGAAGGCTAGATATTTTTGGGATGCTCAGTCTCTTGGAATGAATTTCTGTCAAATTTTGAAGAATGTAGATACAAGGAAGTGGTAAAATCCGTAACCTCTTGAAGAGTGGTCGACAATGTTCATTATATCTAACTCCGGTTAATATTCTTATTGCTCGTTTCTGTCGTTTAAATATTTTTAAAGAGTTAACTGAGTTACCCCATAAAACCGTACAATAGCTGATCAAATAGTGAAAAATACTGAAGTATATGTTTTTCAACATATTCGGGTTCAAACATCTACTGATTCAGACAATCATCTACTACAACCCCAAGCAATTTACAGTTGTTACCTCTCGTAATTTGGTTATTACTAGAAATAACTAGGTTTTGGGATTTTCCCCTGTTAATGTGAAGATTCTATGCAGAAAACCAAGTTTCTGCTTCAGATATTATTGTTTCTGCATGTTCAAGAAAAAGAGAAATATTGGTATTAGAAGTATTGAAACACGTATCATCCGCAAAGAGGACAATCTCACACTTTCATCATATGTCATTTATGTATATTATAAAAAGCAGTGGCCCCAAAACAGATCCTTGAGGAACACCGTGAAGAATCTTTTTCATTTCAGATTTAGAGTTATTGGGCAGGTAAACATATTGTTGTCTGTCCTCTAAATATGATTTGAATAATTTAAATGGCGTGCCTCTTATGCCATAAAACAAGAGCTCATGGGAAACACAGTCGAAGGCTTTTGAGAGGTCACACATGGTCAATAATGAATGTTCATGACCTTCCAAATCCTCGACTATGCTTTCCAAGATTTCAAGGAGTGCTTTTGTTGTAGATTTATTACTGCCAACGCCAAACAAAGAGTTTGAACCCTTCGAAATAGTCCAATAATCTGACTTTCCATATTATTATGGAATGATAAGTTTTCAAGGGAAAACAATCGTCATGTCGTTAACATCATGATTAATATCAAAAAATCTTGACCAATTGATGCTGTCAGCAGATGATCTGAATTTCTGCAAACCACCATCAGTCATTATTCTTCTAGTTACCAAAGTGGTATTACTCACTTTTTCTTTAAGTGTCAGGTATTGTCTGCAAGGTTCGTAAACACCAACCTATCGGTCTTTCTCATCAATATCTGTAATAATATTATCAATACATGTAGCCGTATGTTCAGTTATTCTAGTATAATCCCAAATGGTTGGAGTCATGCCAAATGACCTACATAAGTCCAAAAATTGTTTCAAATTCTCCGATTGAATTTTAAAGTTCAAATTGAAATCACCAACCAGTATAATTTAAAATCTGCTACGTGACAGATCTGTCAGGACATGTTCAATATCATTGAAATATTTTTGAAGGTCACTAGATCCAGGTGATCTATATGTAACCACAACAATAATCTTCAATTCTGGGATTTTAATTGCACAAAATTCGGATTGTAGTTCGTCGCAATATTTTGAAACTGATACTTTTTTAAAACTAATGGAATTTTTAACAAAAATGCACACCCCACCTCTGTCATTATTGATGTTAATAGTTTTCAAAACAGGTTCGGACAACCAATGTTCAGAGACACAATAGTTATTTAAGTAACAAGGAATGTAAAGACGTGTTAACATTCGAGGTGAGCGAGTACGAGCCGAGGCAAAGCCGAGGCTTGTCGCTTGCCGAGGATGATAACAGTCGATACATTCCGTGTTACTTATTACGTTTTTCCCGCTGCTTGTTGACATTTCTCAAAATTTGCCTGAATTGAAGTTTGTTTTCTTACCCTTCCTTCATGATTATTCGTTCGCTATTTCATTCTAAGTTGCTTGTGCGTGTAACTAAGTTACCGAATAAGCAGACAACAATAATATTCAAAAGGTCTCATAACCTAAAAATTGATATGAATGAAGCTGAAGGTATTACTTGTCAAAGGCAAAGTCATTATTACCCTAGGCATGTAAATGACACTATTTACATTCCGTTGTCAAGATGAATTAGTAAACGAATGATATAGGCCATTTACCTGTTTTGTTGCTAAGCATGTATGGACTATTTACAGTGTCGGCAGCGGGAAAAAGACATTAATATTAAAATCCGATAAAAATAGATTAATTCTAATTCTGCGATTGAATTAAATTAGTATTTTCGCTTGCTACAAACATGCATTTGTAATGTAGTCAAATAAATGTACTGTACTCTAACCCTTTCGCAACTGTTTGCGTAAATAGTTATCCCACAAAATCTATGAGTGTACGCGAAGAGCAGATATAAATTGAGTTACACGCCAACCATGCCATCCCGAACAGCCTATGATATATGCTAATGTTGATCAAAACCGAAATTCATTATCACCATGTTTTCGATAATTAATTGCGTAATGGAGATGAATGTTTCCCGAACGTCTGTTCTTTGGTAGCATCCGAAGAAAATAGAAACACCGTCTGCGAATAGACAATACACAATATATTTCAATCATCACGGTGGAGGTCTTCAATTTAGTTCTGAATCGAGCAAACTGGAGATTTCACGATTTCCTTCACACTGTGATGGAATTCTACGTGGATAGAGAAGACGTTGAATAGCTGATTGATTGCTTTCTTATAAAAAGTAGAGTTTGAAATACTGAGAAACAGGAAACCGCAATATTGCTCATCTAAAACGCAGTAGGGTGATTGATTTGGAATTTACGCGAATATACAGTGCGGTCGTAAATGGTCCCTGCTGACTTCTGAACTCCTTGATATATTCTTTTAAAATCTTGATGAATTAAATAGAGTGACGGCTGGGCGACATTTCTCAAGTTTTGTAGATATTCTAGTTGACATTATTACACAGGATTTTGGTGATCGTTTTTCTGCTGTCAGGTTGGTGACGAATTTTGTTTTCATTTGTTTCAAACACTGAATTGAGACACTGACATGTGTCAACACTGTCAAGTGTTCAATTCAAATTCAAAAATCGGGCTTGTTGCAAATGTCGTGTCCCATTTTGTTGGAATGTGTACGAGTATAGAACAAAAAATATGTTTGACAGATTCCCGAAAACTAAAGAACTTGCGCGAAAATGGTGGTTCCATTTGAATCTTCCTATCGACGAACTAGAATTGTTTTACCGTAAAAAAAATTTTGTAGATCATCTCAAGAAGAGCGTAAGATTGGGAAGACATCGTTTATGTCAAAACTGTGATGTTGTTGAGTTCCATTCTCGACGTTCAAATTCGAAATTTGAGAAAACACTTTTCTTTCTAGACCCCATTATCTGATAATGTTCCCAATACTTCTACCAAAGAAAGTGAAAGAATAACTGATTCTATTTCTTGTAACTCTGAAGTTGGTAAGATTTACATTTGTAACTCTGATGTTCGTCAGTTAACTAAATTTTAGGCATTTTCTGTTAGGACCTGTTGATCAAGGAAGTAATATTATTGGTTATGTAGAGGAAGATAGCCCATATCACACCGAACCCATGGATGAAACTGTTGACTGTTGTTTTTCTGAAAATGGTTATAATTGTGCAGAGTTACTGTATAGTTGATCCCTAACCCTGAGTAAAGCACGTAACATAGAAAATAAAACAAATCCCCAATGTGCTTCTCATATTTGGAAAAAAAACGAATGACTATAATTACATCTTCCAAACTTGGACTCATGATCAAACAGAAGGCCCAAATAATGAATAATAGTAGCCATAAAAGCTTGGTTGAATTATGTCGATGATGTTGCAGTTGAATATGAAACAGAAAATGCAGATTTCACATGTGGACTTGTTATTAATGGTAATGGTAATGGTAATGGGTGGGGGACACAAGCGTCAGCGACTAGGCCCCAGTGTACCCTTTTCGCAATCCCTGGCATCTTCACTCATCCCATGTCGGATACCTGCTCGAACCTCTTCGACCTTCTTATGAAAGTCGGAATGTCCTTCCATTGCAATGAGTGCAATTCTTCCTCCTTAATAGTGGCAGCTCCGAAAACGTTTTTTTCTGAGCCTGCCATAAATACCACATTCGCACAGGAAGTGGGAGGAGTCCTCCTCCTCCCCACATTCCGTGCATAGTGGCTCTGCCTCAAATCTGATGAGAGCTAGGTGCCTGCTGAGGCTGGCCGGTTAGAACTTCCACCAACAGTCGGAGTTCTTTGCGGCTCAGCTTCAGTAACTTGGCCGTTCTTGCCATATCGGGCCCCGATATCATCTGCTTTGACTGCCTGCATCCGTCTATCCTTCTGCACTCTTTTCCTAATGTATCAACGGCCCATTCATTCAGTGCCGTTGTTACTTGTCTCTTTGTTATGCCGAGTGCGAGTTCGGGCCCGTAGTAAGAGTTGTCCGGCTCCTTGCTTGGCTAGCTGGTCCGCCTGCTCGTTGCCTACGGCGACAAAAAGTTAGTCGTTTTGGGTAATCTGTTGGTAACAAAGATTGCACACGCTGTACGTGGAAGGGGTGCAGTTGATGTCTTTTCAAGATATCATGAACGGTTGATTTTTTATGCCCGTTCTTCTCTCGATACTACGTAGGTTAGTGGACGGATCATTCTCAATTTCCTCAAGAACCTCATCTTCAAGGTCATCACGACGTGGTCTGCCTGATCCACTTCGAGCACCAGGATTCTTGACTTCTGAATAAGAGTTATCTACTCGTACGAACACATGATAATCAGGATGTATATTCCTATTGGGAAATCCTTCACGATATAGTGCAGCAGCTCTCCTTGCGTTGCCTCTGCATTCACCATGAATGAAATGCATTTCGGTATACTCACAAAGGAGTGTGCGGCATTTTGATACTGATTCAAATAGATTTTTCCAAGTCTTCAAATCCTATTCACGAATACCAATACAAAATCACTTTAAATAATGAATTATGTAGTAAATACTGCAGCTCACGCAAACACGATGTTGTCTCTGCCTTTCTGTCATTCAACTGACAGATCAACCTAGACAAAAAAGCAACGGAATACAACTCATACTTCAATAAAATAGAAAATATATTCCATCGTAAAATACCCCTCTTTCGTAGTTCATTAGCAATATCTTTTATGCAAGAAAGAATTAAGGCAACTTCTATACCTTTTTAGACTCCGAGCAAAACGAGCAAATTTTTAGGATTAACGTCCAGGTTTTCGTAGGAGATTAATTTTTCGCAAAAGAAGTTCAAAGTTTCATAATAGAAATCTTGAAGGATCCAAATCTGAGAATAATTTTTTTTTGTGGACCCTAAAGAACTGGCATAAAAATTCTGCCATCCGCAATTTTTACAACTACTATTCAGTAATATTAATCGACAATGAGAATTGTTATGAAACGCTCCTCAATTGCTTGGAACATGAAAGAATGATCTAAGACAGGAATTCAATTTTTTTATGAAAGTTTCAATATCTCGAAAACCGTGAGGTTCTTACTGAGGTCAAATTGTGGTTTTCTGATAGATTATGGACTTGTCTATCACCAGCTACATGGTTCACCAGACACCCCATATAAAAAAGTCTTTCATTGCCTTCCCAAAGTGCTTGTGATTTTTTATTAGATCAAGATATTCCGGAAAATGATTATCTATTTTTTTGCTCTCGTATATCATTAAAGTTTGTGCAAGTGATGTCTTTGGAATTGGCAGGCAGAGGTTGTTACTTTGAAAGGCTGCATACGGACGGATTGTATATGTCCCAGGGGACCGTTTGCTATGAATCAAACAGACAGCCTCCAAGACGAAAATACTGGTAACAGTGGGAATTTTTCAAGAGATAAATAGCGGTCTATAGTGGTCTCTTGATTTAGCCCTACATAAGTACATCATCACTCTTTTCTGTTGGACAAATATGGAACGTACTAACTGCTGGCTACAAAAACCCCAGAAAGCTATGCCTCATCTGATGTTCGATTCCACTATGGAGAAATAATTATTTCTAGTGATGGATTATAGAATTATAGAAATTATAGACCTCATCTGTGCACAAAATATTATCGTAACAGTGTTGAGAGATAGTTCCTCAGCCGTTCGAAACGAAAAGCCTAACATTTTACGAGCAAGAAATGATGTTTCTGTTATGTGATGCTTGAAGGTAATTTTCGAGTCAAATATCACTCCTGATTCATTGATTTTATTGGTAACCGATGAGTTTGTGCTATAAACTCTGTATATGTAATCAATAGCAGCATGACTAGTTATTTTTTGAAATTTTTACAAGTTCAATATCAGTAAATTAAGATTACACCACATGGAAAAATTATTCAGATCCAACTGCAAACTCTCATTATCAGAAATGCTTTTAAACGTCCTAAACATCTTCAAGTCATCTGCAAACATTAGGAAAAAACTGTTGATGATAACATCAAATAGGTCATTAACAATAAGATTGAATAACAGTGGTCCCATATGGGATCCCTGTGGTACTTCAATTGGTTTCGAAACTGAGCTCTCATATTTCACGTAATGGACTCTATTTGTGAGGTAGGTTTCGATCCAATCTGATAAATCTGCCTCTATACCCAAAGCTTCGAGTAAACTATGGTTGACTCTATCGAAAGCTTCAGAGAACTCTGTTCGAATAGAGTCAACTTGTAGGTTATTCTCAAAAGAATTAATGATGTAGTTCTGATAAAGCAATAAGTTTGTTGATGTAGATCTACCTCAACAGAAACCATGTTGTTGGTTGGATATAATATTTTTGAAATCTCATGATGGTTTTTTGGTGATCAAACAATCCAACATTTTCGGTAACTCTGGCTGATTACAAATCCCTCTATAATTGCTAACATTCTCAAGTGAGCTACTTTTATGAATATGTTTGATGAAACTGTGTTTCCGTCTTTTGGTAATGTTCCTTCCACAAGAGAATAATTAAACAGGAAGTGAATTGGTTTAGCTAAGATGTGAATAAATTTTTTTATCAAATACAAGGGATTCTCATCTGGGCCATTTGATAGTTTTCATGGTAGAGATAGTACTATAACCTCCTTGATGTCAATAGTATAATTGCAGACTTCAACAGTGTTATTGAAGTGATAGTGAGGAATTTGATTAATTATTGTATTAACTTGAACTGTCGAAAAATAGTCTGAGAACACATTGAGTATTTCATCACAGTTATCGCTACATACAAGATGTTTCAAATTTGATCCTCACCATAGGGATCTCGGAAACTATACGAAGATTGTTAAATTGGGGCAAATTTGCCATTCACTTGACTAACAATATGTAGTTGAAAAAGTTCTGAAATTCCGAGTATATCCGGAAATATCCGGAAAAAACAGAAATTTCGAAAAATGGTTTTTATTTTTTTCTGGCTTTATTATTCAAAGGATTTGAAAATAAAGTGCTTTTCCACGTTGCCACTTTTTTCCTGCTACATATTGGTGTTTTCAGATTTGCTATCCGACGTTTCGTCTTCCGGCCACCATCATCAACTTTATTTTTTCTCATGGGCGCTACATTAGATTCATTCTGTTTTGAATAGAACCAAATTTTACCTTTTCAATTATGTATCATGAGTTATCTTTATTTTTAGAAAAATTAAAGATATTGAAAAAAAAGTATTCTTATCATAATAGGCTATGATTTGATGTTTGTAAATTTGACTTTCAATTTGTTACACTCAGTGATATTTTGTTATTGTGCAAGTCATTGAATTTTTGGCGATAAATGGCTTTCACGAATGAAGAAAAAAGATATATGATACAAATTTATTACAAATACAATAAAAACAGTGTTAAGACATCGTAAATGTATTTAAACTTGTATCCCGACAAACGACAAATACATTGAACTATGTTCAAGTTATTTGATCAAATTCTTACCGAGTTTGGTTCATTTGAAAAGCCAAGGACAAAATACGGAGACAGAATGGACCAGGAAACTAAAGAAAACTTGATAAATGAGGTATGTATGAGGTCAATTAGACATTGTGTCCTTTTCAATAAAAATGAATAATTCGCAGATAAACATGAACCCGGGGAAATCTACACGTCATATTTCCTCCTATATGAATATTTGTCATACGAGTGCATGGAGACATCTCAAAAAAACGGCCTAAAATGTTACAAAATACACATATCTCAAAAATTGCATCCAGGTGAACCCTTTCATTTTTTCATTGGCTTTTCAAATGAACCAAACTCGGTAAGTTTAAATACATTTCCGATGTTCTTACACTGTTTCTATTGTATTTGTTATAAATTTGTATCATATCTCTTTTTTCTTCATTCGTGAAAGCAATTTTTCGCCAAAAATTCAATTACTTGTAAAATAACAAAATATCATTGAGTGTAAAATATTTAAAGTCAAATTTAGAAACATCAAAGTAAATGCCTATTAAGATAAGAATAAATTTTATTCAATATCTCCAATTTTTCCTAGAAAGAATGATAACTTATGGTACATCATTGAAAAGGTAAAATCTGGTTCTATTCAAAACAGAAAGAATACAATGTAGCGCCCATGAGAAAAAATAAAGTTGATGATGGTGGCCGGAAGACGAAACGTCGGATAGCAAATCTGAAAACACCAAAACACCAATCAGGAAAAAAGTGGCAATGTGGAAGTGCAATTTATTTTCGAATCCTTCGAATAATAAAGCCAGAAAAAAATTAAAACCACCTGGGTTGAGTGGAAGAGCGCGTCCTCTCGGTAACTTATCTTACCGTCAAGACCAAACTCTACCTTCTGTCGTCAAACTCCATAACCTCTGAATCTCTCACTTATTTTTTTTTTTATTGTGTAAAATGTAATACATGTAGTTTGAGGCAATAAAATCAATTATTATTATTATTATTATTTTCCGAAATTTCTGTATTTTCTGGATATATCCGGATATAATCCGAATTGCAGAACTTTCTCAAAGGCATATTTTTGAGTAAATGAGCAACTTTGCCCCAATTCAACCATCTTCGTTTCTCTCATAGTTTCCGAGATCCCAATGGTGAGCATCGAATTTGAAACACCCTGTATATCGTTGTTCACCATACGAGATGGTGGAATTGTCGAGAATTGGAGAAAATGTTATTGTTTTCAACGTATACAATACCAATTTCATTTCCTTTACTCTTCCCTTGTGGTTCCTACGATGTTCTTCAATCACTTGTGGTAGCAGTTTCAAAAAGACTCCACTCACGCATTTCCATTCCAATTTATCAATTCAAACTTGCACCCAGAATGACCCTCGAGGTACAGCCATAATGAAGACTCGATGCGATCTCCATGCATACTTGATATAAATTCCGCAGACTCTGCTTCGGGAATGCATTCTGAACGTTTCTGAAAACTTGAGCACTATATTCTTCCGCGCAGTTTATATTTTATCTCCAGTGCTCATGAAAATTTGATCGTAATTCATGGCACATTAGAATTCAGTTGAACGGGCTTATCGTAACCCATATTGTCGAAGTTTTCGTCCATATTTATGTACGGAAATTCATATTAAACTGGCTTGAGTGATGGCGATGCATAAGTCAGGATTAAAACTGCATTATCAGGATTGTCTCGAGGTTCGCATAATATTAGATTGAGAAATGACCACAATATTTCTAGACGAGATCGGTTGATGAATAAAAAAAATTAGCGCACAATTTTATTCTTAATGAAACGACGTAAATACCCGAGGCTTTGGGTATTTTCGCTGAGATTATCAGAGCTGGTGGTTTTTCCCTTTGGTATCTTTGATTATTTCACTGTTGAACAATATTCAACTAGTGAAGTTACGAACAACAGGAACACATTAGACGATAATTGGGGAAATGAGTGAGATAAGTAAGTAAATTTATTCAATCCAGATATGAAGCAGATACAAATTCATCTATAACAGAAGAAAAAAATATGCTGACATAACTATAAAGATAACATATGGAGCCAGCAAACAAAATAGTGATCCTACTGTGCTAGGAATCGCACATAAAAAGGTAGGACCTCGTTAATCCTTAGCTCGCACAAGTTTCGACTTCTAAGGGCTGTGGTTCGTAAGGGGACGACAGCTAGTTAACACAATTTTATAGAACAATTTATAACCAGACGAGAGCCTGTTTCGACCACATACTTTTAAAATATAATACGGTCTTTATTGAAAATCTGTCCAGCCATAATTCATACAAATATTACCTGTCACTCCTCTATGGCATTAAAGATAGTTTACCTCAAAAATAAACTTGAAAGTAAAGATAGCTATATGACCCAAAATTATCTGAAAAAAAAAGTTGATAGACATATTCAGTACAGAGGTATGGATAACAGTTTATGGAGAAAATGTTGTGAACTTTGCTTCTGCTAACTTCATTAAAACCCTAAATGAAATTATACAAAAATTTACTTATTCAAATAAAAAACTTCCGAAAAGGAGAAACTGTGGATCACCAAAGGCAAACACTGTTTATAGGGACGAATTACATTATCCTCAAAGAAAAGATCTATGAAATCAAATCATTTACAAACAATCTGTGGAATTTTGCAAAAAACCGAAGAGGCCAATAAACAGCAATTTTTCTTATAAAAGTTCAACTTAAATTGCTCCGCCGATTTCTTTTTTGCAATTCGGTCGTCACGAAGGGTGGAATAATTAGCAATAAAGTTATCACCCCCTGGGGGGTGCAATTCCCCCAAAATCGTAAAAACTTTTTTCAGAAAGGTATTTTCTTGACATTTCAGCTCTGGGCAATAAATATGAGTAAAAATCGGTATTAATAATGGGGGCAAATTATTTTCAACAATTAAACCCCCTCCCGGGGCATCAACCCCTTCCCGAAATCGTGTTTTTTGTGGTATTTTCTATGAATATGTAAAATTGTCAGTCCTGAGTAATGAAACTGAGCAAAAATTTATAAATATAATGGGTATAAATTATTAGAAACGATTTTCTCTTCCCGCCCCCGCATTCGGGGCATATCCCCCGCATCGCGGAAACATTGAGGTGAGAGGGAAGGGAGAGAATATTTGAAAAAACTCTCAAACTACTACTCTTAGATATAAATGTGGGTAAATAATCGTTGAGAACTGTCGTTATTGAGATTTAGAAGTATTGTTGTGAAAATGATTCGCAAATTCGACAGAAGATCAACTTATTGTATAAATCAAACGCGGACCGGAGATAACGAAATATGAGAGTGTTTTTGAATGATATCGAAGAAGGATATGGAGAAATGAATTCACAAGTAATCACTATCAAGAAATGTATAGGAAAATATATTTATTTACTCATACAACTCATCATCTACTGCCAAGTTTCTACAGATATCTGTGAATATCAAATCGACAGTTTCCCCTAAATTCCTACTTGGACCTTTAAAAATTTGAAAATTTTGAGTAACATCATGGCCAAGTTCTGAAACAACACTAACACTGGGCACTTTCCGTTGAATAGAAAAAACTTGGTCAACTAGGCAAACATTTATATTCTGCAGGTAAATTTTTGAATGAGCGTATAAAATCCTAAGCATTTATGCATTTTAAGTGGAGTTCCATTCAATAAAATGTTAATAACAAACTGGCTTTTCTCTTGAATTCCTAGGTGGACCTTTGGAATTTTGGAAATGTAAGTCATATCTGATTTTGAAACAGAGCTGAGTTGAACATTGAACAAATATTTCAAAAATAAACTCACCTTTTTCAATTAATAACAGTGAAAAAGCACTAAGAGATGTTTCCTCGTCTCCGACTATCGATGTTATCCCAGTATCCAGTGTTTTCTGTACAGGAACTTCCATATTATCTGACGTTTACATAGAGCAACGTTGACTGCTGCCCAGTGCGCACCGTCAGAACCGCGCCGCTGTATACTATACAGCGGCGCGCCAGCTGCCGCATAGACAAGGTCCCAAGCCGATATTTTTCAGGTTTTAGAATCTCAATGAGTTTAAAGCAGGTACACTTCGTAAAAGTTTCCTTTGGTGCACTGTCTTCCTCGGTGTCGAATCCCGAAATTCCATCACAGACTGATTTTATTTTTCTTTCCATAGAACAATAATGCGATCAAATGCCGAGTAACCTCTATTTTAAGTACTTAAAAGATTGACTGGATTGCATTTAAAATTTGTACAAGCACCCAAATTTGTATGAATATTTTTAATAAGAGCAGGGTTTTTTCTGCAAACTGGCTTTTCATTCATGTTGATACGTGCTTTTATTTCTGAGTTATCAGCATTTGAATTTATAAACTGCCTCAAGATTTTGTAACCTAAAATATGCGAAGAATTGAAAACACTCGTATTCAAAACCAACATTATTTGGACCGGTTAAACGTTACGCAATTTGACAACGAAGTATTCCTCTACTGTTCATGTTATTTGCTACGAGTGATAAGACATTATTTCAGTAATCACAAGTATTATTTCACGAAGGCAGGAACTTTGATATTATAATATTTACAATTGCAATTTTGCAGCTGGCAACTGCGCGTATAAATATAAATAATATCAGAATACAAAGCTGCAATCTTCATCTTCAAAACGACGTGAGATTTATCTGAATTGAACATTTATATGAGGAGTTATAGAAAAAATGCACGTTGGCGGGAGCCGGCACAACACCTGCCCCATTGCGAAAGCATATAACTTCAACAATTTTTTTCAAGAATACGTGCGATTTCTCAAAATTTTGGTAAGGACAGATATTTGCAATAATTTGAGCTCTTTCTGAATAACAAGTTATTTTTTTGATTTAAAATAAATTTTTTGAGATATTTCGAAATTACCTCTAAAATTAATTTCAACGCGTTTTTTGGGGGGGTTCCACCACCCCTGGGGGTGATAATTTTTCTCAGAAGTAATGTGCACACTGTGTTCAACAATTTAAAAAATTATCGGCGGAACAATTTAAGTTGAGGTTAATAGCCCTGTTGATTGGCCTAGAATTCAATTAAAATTAAATCTGAAAGTGGTGCTGATAAAACTGACCGACTGCAAATTGTAAACCACTTCGATTATGGACGTATAAAATCGCATAAATACAGATGGACTCAGCATTGTCATAACTACAACACGGATTGTTTTGAAGTCATTTTGCTGGCGCGTGGGATGCGGGAAAGAGAGAATGTAGCGATAGACTGTGACTTTTCCACAACCGACAGGAGCGCACGCATTTGATAAAAATAGGGTTCAATCACAAAAAAAAATTGCTGTTTTTTAAATAATGATGAAAATATCAACGAAAGTGATAGAATATACTTGATGTCATGAAATACTTCATTGACAGAGATAGTATCGATACTTACAAAAATAGGTTCAAAAAGTTTGCAAAATAAAAAAAAAATTTAAGACTTTCGTTTTCAATGAATGGAAACCAGGAGACAGTCAGACTGAAAAAAAAAGTAATTGACTAAAAATTTGACTGAAAAATGGTTATTTATATATTCGATAAATACATGTTCTTATATACAGTGTCCGGCATAAAGTTCGCAGCATATGAAAAACTTTTTTATTATTGATTTCTCAAAAAAAATTATTCTTGATGAGAACCTCTGCTTCATCCCAAATCCAAATTGCAAGTACCAAAATTGAATTTTATACTACCACATACGAGCGATATTGAAAAATATTTACAACAAGATTTTGTGAAATATCGTCACATATTTCAATTAACGTGATTTTCCGATAAGAGGGAGGAAGGAGGAAACATCCAGAGTGATATGATCATATCTAACAATATACCATCCATCTAGCATAGTTTTCCTAATATCGTACAGGGCGATGAGGAGAAAATTGGAAAAAAACTGGAAAAATTGAATTGATCATAGGTGGCTGTGATTTCAATTTCTGAATCAAAATTCGATTCTGAACAATATTTTCCACATACTTTTAATTCTAAAAATAAAGTAATGGGATAAATTTTTTTTGAAAAAAAGGCATGTTTTTCAACATTGCTCGTATATGGTAGTATAAAATTCAATTTTGGTATTTGCAATTTAGGTTTGGGATGAAGCAGAGGTTTTCATCACGAATAATTTTTTTTGAGAAATCGATAATAAAAAAGTTCTCCAAATGCTGCGAACCTTATGCCGGACACTGTATATAAATAAATAATTTTGTGAATAATAAATATTCGCAGCAAATCCCAGCAGACTTCAAAACAAATTCAGTTAAACATTTCGTCCCCAACTTTTTCCTGAAATCCTGAAAATAAATCCAAATTTTGATGGACATTTCTTGGACTTTTTGGCAACGTTTTCTTCAAATGCGTCATCCATAGACCTAATAAAGTAGTTATTGTTTCGTAAGGTATCTATTTCGAATCTAGGAAAAAAGCTCGATTGAAAAAATACGCAAAAGAAATAACGCACAAAAAATGCGCAATGTCTCAAATGGCACCGTTTATACAACAATGTTTATGCTAAATACCTTTGATATTACCGTTATGTTTATGGTAATGCTTGTGCTAAAGTTGACTAAATACTTCCTTAATCAATCATACAAGACAAAAACCTCTCATGTATAAATTCGCACATTGAAAAAAACACAATGATATGCGCTCTTTTCCGATAATAAGATTAGGTGAATAATAGGCCAAATGCAGACGGGACGTTAAATCTCTGAGAGGGCTCCTAAATTGCGCATGTGCCGATGGAAACCTAACCTGAGCAAACTAACCTAGCTTGCGAGTTAAAAATTGGTGAATTAGTTTTCCGTTCACACTTGACACACAAACTTAACCTCAGTAACCTGACCTAGCATGCAAGTTGAAAATGCGTCTCTCCCTTTACTGTTGACACCTCCATCGGCTCATGCGCAATCAAGGAGCCCTCTCATGGAGACGTTAAATCCATGAGAGAAATTATAGGAAACTTTACGCCATTGTGGCCAATTCAGCAGCAAAGTATTATGGAACAGCAAACAAGTTATCTTATTTAAGAACAATGGTTGGTCTAAAGTAATTTATATTTTTGTTCAATAGTAACAGTTCTTCCCTTCTAATTTTTTGGAAATTTGATTGTCCTTAAAAATAAATTTGTAAATTTGCGTTGTTTCCTATGTCCGCATTGATACATGAGAGGTTTTTGCCTTGTGCGATTTAATCCAGGTGTGCAATTTTCCACGTGTGGATATTTGATGTGGATTATGACGTAACATGGCGCTTTTTATGTACGTTTATTTCCTTTGCGATTTTTCAATTGCGCTTTTTTCCAGCCACGGTCTATTTCATTATCTCCACACGTGAAGGTTTGAATACAAGTAATAATTTCATTTTATTCGGCGAAAGCAGATTGGTACCCACTATAACGCCTATGATACTTACGAATGGAATCTGATATTTGGGTTCGAACACATGGATTGTTTGCGAACCCATAGTTTGCACCATTATGAGCCTCTGTCTATTATACTGCCACTATATAACACAAATGAGTTCCAGAACTTCTATTTCAACAATGAACTCACAAAAAAGCAATAACAGAATATGACAGAAATGTCAGAAGTTTACTTTGTGGAAAACAAACAGCGTTGACAAACGACCAGACACAACAAACGCTACACAACCATTTGAAGACGCAAGTAATGAGTTTTTTCGATAGTTTGGATTTTGAAACTTGTAAGTAATACAGGTTTGAGTTGCATGATAATGTCACCATCACCATCCTTGGTAAAATTCCGTTAACCGGGCGCTACAAGCTATAAAAAATATTTTTTTGAGACTTACTTAGTTTGACCTCCTGAACAAAAAATCCAAATGAAATTTTTGGCGGTCTCAAGTAATTTCGGAGATACGGACCTTTTTTTGAATAAAAACTGGCATTTTCTAGCACACGTTTCTTCTTCGAAAAACACACTCAAATGCCTCCTGATTTTCACAAGCACAATATACACACCCTAATTCACCAGTTTTACACTTTTTTTTTCATTGAAAACAGTTTTTTATAAACAAATTCTAATTTATTTTAGCAATAACAAAATCAACAAATTCATACTGTTTTGTTTAGTTAATATCTGTCAGGTTGGTAACAATGGAATTGACGTAAGGGCGAAGCGACATTGCCAGTGTGATTCAATTCACGTATAACATGGAATATTTTAGTGAATGAGTAAGAAAAATGAGTTGATAACCACAACATTTTCCCATCAACACTTTAACTGCACCTTTGAAACAATGGTACTTATACTGTTTCTAAATGACTAGCAAAATTCAAAGGACGAGACAGATCACGGAAATGTTCGCAAACATAACATGAATACACACACGCACAAAAAGTAATGAGCACTTTTCACATAAAATGAACCTACTTTAATGACTATAACTTATCCCGACAGACCCGATCTCATGCATACCCAACTGAACTTACCCGACTATACAATACAGTTAGGTTGCGTCTTTTCTATCTGTTTGCGCGTGCGCACTTACCAAAAATTAATGTTTGTGATCCGACACGTTTATTCAAGTAATTATTTGTTCGCAAAAAATGCCTACTAGCTCTGTCTATTTAAAAATATCTTTTGTGCATTAAAAATATCAATACCAAGACTTTTTCCAAATCCTGTTCTCACAACGAAATGGCTTGTTCCATAACAAGGTAGCCAGTATCAATGTCTTTCATTGAATCAACAACAGCGAGTCTTAAAAACTTTACAATACATTGCGACGTTGTCAGATTCCCTAAAATTCCTGAATACTGAATACTCATGAATATGAAGTGTTTGTAGTGGATAGTTTTCAGAAGTATTGGCGCCCTAGAGACTGGCACTTTTTTCACAAATAATAATAATAATGATAGTTCCTCATAAACACTCGAAAAGTGAACCATTCTTAGTGAAGATATTCAGCAAGAAATACGTAAGCAAAGCGAGCACGCGCATTCCTATTACTACTTTGTAACTTATGTAACTTATCTCTTACTTCTTGGTGAAGATTCCTGCGAGACAGACACGAGCGCGCACATTTCCATTACTACTTTGTCGATTTCTGTCAACTTTGGGTATACGTTTTCATCCCTTGTTACTGAACAAGACCAGAAATACGCGAGCGAAGCGAGCGCGCGCATTCCCATCACTACTTTGTCGATTTCTGTCAACTTTGAGTAGAAATCTTCATACCTTATCTGTTAGTGAACAAGACCAGAAATACGCGAGCGAAGCGAGCGCGCGCATTCCCATCACTACTTTGTCGATTTCTGTCAACTTTGAGTAGAAATCTTCACACCTTATCTGTTAGTGAACAAGACCAGAAATATGCGAGCGAAGCGAGCGCGCTCGCCCGACATTTCGCAAATCCGCGCGCGCACGCATTCCCATCACTACTTCGTCGATTTCTGTCAACTTCGCGCGCGCGGATTCGCGAAATGTCGGGCGAGCGCGCTCGCTTCGCTCGCGTATTTCTGGTCTTGTTCATTGACAGATAAGGTATGAAGATTTCTACTCAAAGTTGACAGAAATCGACAAAGTAGTGATGGGAATGCGTGCGCTCGCGTATTTCCGGTCTTGTTTACTAACAGATAAGGTATGAAGATTTCCACTCAAAGTTGACATTTTGCAAATACGTGCGCGCGCGGATTCGCGAAATGTCGGGCGAAATGTCGGGAGAAATAGACAGAGCTAGGTGGCATTTTTTGGGAACAAATAATTACTTGAATAAACGTGCCGGATCACATTCATTTTTGGTAAGTGCGCACGCGCAAACAGATAGAAAAGACGCAACCTAACTGTATTGTATAGTCGGGTAAGTTCAGTTGGGTATGCATGAGATCGGGTCTGTCGGGATAAGTTATAGTCATTGAAGTAGGTTCATTTTATGTGAAAAGTGCTCATTATTTTTTGTGCGCATGTGTATTCATGTTATGTTTGCGCACATTTCCGTGATCTGTCTCGTCCTTAGAATTTCGCTAGTCATTTAGAAACAGTATAAGTACCATTGTTTCAAAGGTGCAGTTAAAGTGTTGATGGGAAAATGTGGGTATCAACTCATTTTTCTTACTCATTCACTAAAATATTCCGTGTTAAGTCTTGTTCAAACCCTCGCAAATTTCGCAATTTTTCTGCGAATAAAATGGCTGCCAGTCATGCCGTACCAATCGTCGATGCAGAACCATGTCGGCAGACATTTTATTCGCAGAAAAACTGCGAAATTCGCGAGGGTATGAACAAGACTTTATACGTGAATTGAATATTTCTGGAATCCCACTGGCAATGTCGCTTCGTTAAAATAAAGTAGAATTTGTTAATAAAAAACTGTTTCCAATGAAAAAAAAGGGTAAAACTGGTGAATTAGGGTGTGTATATTGTGCTGGTGAAAATCAGGAGGCATTTGAGTGTGTTTTTCGAAGAAGAAACGTGTGCTAGAAAATGCCAGTTTTCAATCAAAAAAAGGCCCGTATCTACGAAATTACTTGAGACCGCCAAAAATTTCATTTGGATTTTTTATTCAGGTCAAACTGCGTAAGTCCCAAAAAATGTTTTTGATAGCTTGTAGCGCCCGGTTAACGGAATTGTACCCCATCCTTAATTCTTCGATTGTTATCGAATGGAATACGTATAGTGACACAATCTTGTCTATGAAAAATTCTTGATGTGACAACGTCCAACTCAATATGACGACTACAGATTATGACCATTCACGACTTCAGACCCGGACGTAAACAGCTAGGTACAGTACAATACTTTGTAGGTCCATGACTTGAAACGAACACAATAAAATACCTAGGGGTGATAGTGGATCAATCTTTTTGGTGGAATGAACATATTGGATATACAGTTACTAGACTTTGTGAATCAATTTATAAACTTCATCAGCTTAGGAATATAATAACCAGAAAAATGATACTGATGGTGTAAGGAGTGGTACCTTCAAGACATCGCTAGCTAACTTAAAAGTGATCCAATTTTTATTAATAAGAATTATGATGAATAAGATCGAAGGTACATAGTCGTTGCATGACGAAACTGGATCATCCGGAGTTAGAAAACTTTACATTTTTCAGAGTTTACTCTGGACTGCTGATTCTTCAATTACATTTTTACAGCACGCATTCAATACTCGTACAAGTTTAATTCAGACCATGAATGTTCCACGCCGCAGACTGATGCATAAACAAAAATTTATATCGGCTCTAGGACCAAATCTTCAAAATACTCTACTTGAACCATTTAAAGGCATAAGAAACAAACACAAATTCAAAATAGAGTTGAAAAAACTTGTTGATACATACTAATTAGATGTGCTTCTAATGATATTTGAATAATACATAACCATTATTATAGGTGCCTTTCAGATCTCATCACAAACAGATCTCTCTCACCTTCTCTCTCTTTCTTCCTTCCTCCATCCTGCAATAGGATTAGGTTCACTATTTTGTTTGCTGGCTACAATACAAGCTTGCTTGGGCAGCTGAAACTTCCATTTGTTCTCCTTGGATTATGTAATCTTCATAGTGAGTAGAATTCTTCTGGACTTCCATTGTCCAGAAACAAAGAAAATAAATTCTTTGCATGTGTTTGAGTCACGACGTTTCAACAGTTAACATCTACTGTCATTATAAAGTGTGTGAATGCGACAAGATATCGCGGATACTCATTATATAGCCTGCAACTGATGTACCTGCTATAAAGGTAATTATGATCTTCGTGGGTCATCAATGTTAATTAATGTGATATAACGACCTTTTTTGGTGAGTGTTACTATTTATAGTTATGTATTTTTTTCTTTTGTTATTGACGAATCTGTATCTGTTTTGAATCTGAATTGAATAAATTTACTTACTTTGCAGGCTCCATCTAATGCTATTCTTATTATTACTATCATTATGCCTTCAGGGATATTCGAGTTTTAGTAACCTATGATTAATTAGTTAGTCGGAGGAATGAATGAAGAAAAAATAGATAACAGGAAAGACAAATAATAATACAACTGAAGCTGTATGTGACCTTCGTTAACGAAATCAAAGGAAGGCAAAATAAAAAAAAATTGTTTTGTATTGGCCACCCTGATAACTTGTATCTGATATAAAGGCTGAATGAAATTTACGTCTACAATTATGTTCTCATTAAATTAAACCCGGCGATGAAATTAAAACGACACCAGATCAACAGCAATTAGCAAAATAATTCATTGGTGAAACGAGATAAGCACAAACAAGTAATAAACATGTCCTATATATCACATGCTAACAGGTTCGCTAATTCAACTGTAGTGGCAAAAAGGGACCCTATTTCAATGGGCCTGTCAACTAATTCTCGTCTATCTGAAATTCTTGGAATACTCGGGTACTACCGGTTTTTCAATCTGCAAAATTTATTTTCTTTCGAGTCCGTTATGAATGGGAATTGAGCATTGAGTAGAGTAACTGAGAAGACGAAATAGGAATACAGTGGGGACCTAAAAAGTCCTCGCCTTCCCGTAACTTTTGAGCGGAACAAGCTATTGAGGTCTGGCAAAATTCAGGTAATAATATTGATATACTTTAATCATCAATAAGTTATCAAAACCATTACAATGAAATCCATAACTAATTGCCAAGAGCATCAGTAAATGAATGTTTACACAAAAACAAGTAATATGAAATAAATTATGATTAAGACACGAATTCAGACGATCCATAAATATGTAGATAAATACAGGCTGATTCACGGTGGATGGCACATTAGACGTTTCTGGTGAACCAGACAACGGATCACTTTGAAAATTAAATAAAGGGCATATTCGGACATTCTCTAGCCAACTAAAATATTTTCGACAATGCGGTGTTGCCGCTTCTATTAGAAAGCAGTAGCAACTTTGATTTTTCAAATGGAATACTCTGTATATAATATTATTTTTGGAATCTCCAACAATTGCCCGACAACTTTTCTTGATATTTCCCTATACCTATCTGTTACCGTTTTCGAAATAAAAATTAATTTCAATTTTTTTCTTCGAAAATCATGACTTCTAAAAATGCCGATATCTTTTAGTTAAGAAGTACTATGATATCGAAATTTGGTTTGGAGTTAGGTGATACTTGGACACTTCCCACACGTCAGCCTAATCTCCGTTACTTCAATACATGGTGGTAAAACAATACAGTTTTTTCGTTTGCTTGAAAAAGTTGCTGAAATTTGATTATTTTAAATGGAACACCCTGTATATCATTGAAAATTCAGAAAGCTGCTGAAATTTGCTTTCTTTCTATGTATATCATACCTATACCTAACTAGTCAAGTTTCGGAGTTATGAGCATTTATTTGTGAAAATGTCCCTTCAGAATGGTATTTCCATTCGGTATTTGGTAAGCAGGCCATGATTACTATTTGAAAGTATCGTTGTGACATTCTCCTAATAATATCGACATTTTCGTCACTTCAGAAGTTGCAAATACCTTCAAAACGATGGAACAAAACTATTCAAACGAAGTTCTTATGAATTTGTTTATTATTTTTGGACAGTGTGACAAAATTATCAGCAGAACATGTAGAAAGTTCAATGAAATGTATCCGAATCTACCGCCAATGAACCTCAAGAAATTTATACGAATTCAGAACAATTTCAATGCATTTGGATCAACTTTAAAAGCACCAAGAAACTTGCCTCGACCCGTAACTTCTGAAGACAACCAGATTAATGTCTTAGCAAACGAAATAACTGTATTTTTTTACCACCCTGTATTGAAGTAACGGAGATTAGGCTGACGTGTGGGAAGTGTCCAAGTATCACCTAACTCCAAACCAAATTTCGATATCATAGTACTTCTTAACTAAAAGATATCGGCATTTTTAGAAGTCATGATTTTCGAAGAAAAAAATTGAAATTAATTTTTATTTCGAAAACGGTAACAGATAGGTATAGGAAAATATCAAGAAAATTTGTCGGGCAATTGTTGGAGATTCCAAAAATAATATTATATACAGAGTGTTCCATTTGAAAAATCAAAGTTGCTACTGCTTTCTAATAGAAGCGGCAACACCGCATTGTCGAAAATATTTTAGTTGGCTAGAGAACGTCCGAATATGCCCTCCATTAAATTTTCAAAGTGATCCGTTCTCTGGTTCACCAGAAACGTCTAATGTGCCATCCACCGTGAATCAGCCTGTATATACAAAAAGACACACATTGGTCCCTATATCATCTTAAGAAAAAAATTCGCCAAGTATGTGAGAGTTCTTCTGGGTAAAGAAGTCTTTGAGCCTATTTTTGACAATGAGAATATTCGGGGCAATTTGCACTTCTTCTTGTAAGTTATTATAGATTCTACAGCCATTGTATTACAAGTCTCTCTGATGAAACTTGGTCGACTGCTTTGCCGAAAGTAAATTGTTCTTGAACCTGGTAAAGTAATTATGCTTCGTTCTGTTGATGCTAAACAATGAAAGATTTTTATGAACATAGCACGATATTTCGTATATGTAGGTATCAACTACTACGGTTAAAATTTTAATATTTTTTTAAGACTCCCTGCATGAGTGTCCCCATGAAAGATTAAAAAAGATTTCCAATGTGGATTTCTGTAAAATTTAAATTCTTGAACAGTCAGTACCAGCCAGTGGCGTGGCCAGAATTTTTCTTTGAAGGGGCGGGCTATTATAGACCATCTGCGGCTGACGTCACAATCTTCAAGGTCAGTTGCTTGGAGGATATTGTATGTTTTACATGTGTTTTGGTTCTAGTTGAAGTAGTTAAAGCTTTTGATTTTGTTATACAATGCCTCATTTCTCTGTATGGTATAGTGAATTTTGGCAGTAATGGACTGAGAGTTGAAGAAGGATTTCATAGGATTCCGTCAGGGTATGACAAAACAAAAAACAAAATGATCTAGCCAAGATAAGAATAGATATGTCAGACACTGAACTGAAATATGGACAATATCTGGATACAGTACTGTTGGCCGGTTGGCAATATTCCTTTCATACAATATGGATCTTCTTATTCTATACATGAAACTTTTTCCATATGTCTTTGAGCAAGGACTTCATGTAAGTTCATTTAATGTTCACTTGCCATTGGTCTTTCAGAAAAGACAAAAATGTGACACCCAAAACTCAAGAAAAACAGACTCCCAAATGATACAATTTATCTTCATCAGCACAAATTTAAAATGAATGATGATGATGAAGAAGAGCACTGCAAAGTAGTTCTTGTAGAAAACTTTGCTAAGAATTTGACAGATATAATTTAACGGTCGTAGGGTGCAGTAAGTGTTTTCTGTTAGAGACTTGCCGATGAATATACCTATTGTATAGGTTAATGCGAAATACTGGATTATAAAATCCATTTTCATTATTAAAATGATAATTTTGTGTAATCTCACACGTATAAATGAATCTAAATTCAAAGATATAATTGAAACATAATTGAGCCACATAATTATTCCTTTAAAACACTTTCGTCTCCGGCAACGCCACTGCAAATAATAATAATAGTAATGATCGTCCTCTACCTGCACAGGATTTGCCTTTGGGTACTATCTACGAGTGTTTATCAGGGAGTATCATTTTCATTATATATGAAGAACATTTTATTTTTATTGCGTCAAGAGTTAAACAAATTGCGGCTCAACTTGAATTTCTTTTAATAGTTTTAATACAAAAGGAATTAGTGTACCTTCAACTTCAAAAAAAAGGAAAGCATCACTGAACAGAACTGAGTTGATAGCAGTATTGGAAGGATCTGATGATGATGAAATGGATGACATAAATCTTTCCGGAAAAAAACGAGAGTGATGATAGTGATCATAATCCTCAAGGTGGGGATATATCGCAAATCCAGCAATTCCTTGAAGGATATAGTCAGTACCAACATGAAAGTTAAGAAAGATCTCAGGCAGATGCCTTAACTTGGTCTCCACAAGTAATTCAAACTGATAGGATATCATTAACAAGTTAACCTGGTTTCAATATAAATCCAATTGGAAATAGACCTAGATAACTTCAACCTAGTGGATGATGAAGACTTTTATGAACTAGTTATTTCAAACACCAATAAGTGTTCTGTTGAAATACTTCCACAAAGGGAATCAGTTACAATCAGGATTGCTTCTTGTAAAGAATTGACGGCAGGCGAATTTTAAACTCCTCTTTATAGGAATGATAATTTTATCTCGCACAAATGACTATAGGAAAACCAATTCTTCATTTAATCTGCAAGTTTTTGGAAATTCAATTAGGCGCAACAGATTCATTTTGATTTAACGTTTTTGTGTGAATACAGAGAATGCTCAGAGTATGCTGTTTGAAATATACTCTTTTATTATCCAAAAAGTCACCCTTGACGAATCTATACTTTTGTGGCAATTAAGGTTTCAATTTAAACAATGAACAAAATGTAAACGATTCAAGTTTGGTATGAAATTTTATATTTCAACATCGACAGTAATGGTCGGATGGTAAAACGTTCGCTTCTCAATCAGCATGGTCGCTGGCATCATATGTTAGAAGGTAAGGGCCTCGACTACTCAAGCTCGCACACGTTTCTCGAAGAATGTGCTGAGAAGGAACTGACTCCAAAAAACTCAAAACAATTGCTTAGTAAATAGATATAAAGTTGGTATTGGTTCAATTCTCAGTTTTGGAGGTCTTCCAGGATCATACGACATAGACTTAATCTAATATGGATGAACCAAATATGTCAAAATATTTTACAAAGATCTTATCGGTATCTAGGTATTACATGGAAATTTTACCGGAGACGAATGTGTTAATATGGTTAGGTACATGAGTTTCTTCGATTTTTTAAAGAAAATAGCACATTGAAATTGAAAATAGCCTTACACATTTCACTCATTTAGAATTCATGGAATCAGTTTGGATGGTCCAAGCAAGCAAAGAAGACTCCTCCACTTCATCACGTGCCGCAGATTGTCTATAAAAATTCTAATACCAAATAATAAATTTAATTTCACAAAATAGCAAATTGCCAAAACTTTGCAAGATTTCGGACAAGTATCCTTTTCTCGTAGGAACACATCTTGAATGAAAGAGTTTTAAAGTGCGACAAATATTGCTTACCCAGACACAATGATATCAGACTGGCTTTAAATAAAAAATATTGTTAGATACGGGGTGAGTCAAGCTTTATTCAAAATGAAATTCTTATTCGACCCTATAAAATGAAGATGTGATCAAACCAAGTAACACACTGAAATGCCCATCGTTTGAATATGTCAAAATCGACAAATTCAAATTTTGTAGTGGGTAAGTCAAAAAGTCACAGTTTTATTGGTGACATTTGGTATATTTTTATTTCATATTTTGTGCATTAGAGAAATTTGACTACGAACCATTCAGCATACTGCTTGTTCGAATTTGATATGCAGTATGATACAAATACTAGGTGATGAAACACTTGCGAAAAAGCGTTTAGTTCATATTTCACCCTGTGATTAAAAATTTCACGGCAATTAAAATTTTCTAATTTCTCGTCATTACTCTTAGTTTGACTACACTATTATAATGTCAAACAGTATTGGATTTGCTATGACCAGCTTTTGAGATATACAGGGTAATATAAGGGTATTACTGAATCATTTACATGTTCCTAACTTTCCACGTTTGGATTTAAATTATTTATACCATTTAACTAACAGGCAATCATCACATGAAATTGTCAAAAAGTTATATACGAGATAAAATTCAGAGTGAAGAAATGAATGTGCTACAATTTGATGAACTGAAGAAAGCAAGTATTTTAAGGTTTCGAGTATATTTTAGATTCCACCATGTGCTAACATTATATTGTAGGTAATATTTCATGTGTCAGAGGATATAGAATATACACTGGACCTTCACTATTATTTAATTATACGTGTAAGTCCGGGGCTCAAAATATGGGACATGCGCCCATGTGGCAAGTGTGTTGTGGTTTCTAGGATTGCGCGATACGAAGAAAATGTGATATATTGACATGTTTATTGAATGACATTACCGATGCTGCTGAGAGATTACCACCCGAAAATATTGATTATGGTCCAGAACTGATTTTAGACTGATAAGTAGGTACCTACTTACTGTTCTTCATGTTTATCAAGTGTTTGTTGTTTGTATTATTGTCCTGTGTACCATTGATTGGAACTATTGGGGAAACCCTGGAAACAAGAGGCCTTCCCAATACATCATCCTGTGTATCTCAATGACTGTGGGTTAGCAATATTTGTCCCGCAAATTTCTATCATTCGATAAGTTTTCCTACAAGCAATGTTACTTTGAAGAAATGTCCATTTTCCAATTTCGAAACCCTGTATCTCGAAAACTAGTCAAAGGATTGAGTTGGGTCCTTGGACACTCTTGTTCAGTAGGTCATATTCTACAACATACCAAAAACTCAGAAAAATTGACCTTTGACAATTTTTCCTCAAGGCTGCTGCCTGGTCCTATCTGGAAAATGCGATTTTTTTTTAATTTCAATGTGCATATACCGGTAACTATCAGTAGAAACAGAAACCAAAACGGAAATTCTAGAAAATGTTATCCTCTACAACATTGATGCACCGAAACGAAGATATAAGCGAAAACCGGAAAAAAGTGTTTTTTTTTTTGCTTTTTCCGATATGGCGGCAGGCGCGGATGGGAAAAATTGTTCATTTTGCATTTGAAACACTTAATAACTATCCTTGATAACATATCAAAAATTAAAATTCACCAAACCGTTAGTGTAACCTCCCTCTATTTGTCTTTATTCACTGGAATAATGTTAGCCAGTGAAAGTTTTATTCACCTAAGAAGGTGCATCATACGGTCAGTTTTTACTTCAGATTATCGTAACTCTAAAAAGATAACGAGAATTATCGTTATTGCGAAGCAAACAAACTAAAAACACAAGTGGTATTCAAAGCGACTATTCAACAGTGAGAATGAGAAAACTCTGGAACATTTTTCTGTCGACACACCTTATTAAATCTTTCCAAATCTGCTCGTTCACCGGAATATTAATATTTACAATGTGTCTGGAGTAGTCACGTCTCGGGCTCCAATGTCTTTTCTAGTGTACCGATTTCCCCATCTTTTATCTTCCTCAGATACTTACAAAACTACTGAATCCTATCAAAAAATTACACTCAGATTCAGTTCCCAATCGACAATAACAATAGAAAGTTATTGATTCACAAAACCAAGATTCATATAACTCCTGGTGGAATTACTTATAGCTGTGAAATTGTCATCCAAAACTGTTGATGTACGGCCTGCTTGATTCATGACATTTTTATTGCGTCAAGAGAGTTTACTCAATTTTAACATAGATGGCAGGCAAATCATTACCGATCATGATGACTTGACATGTCGAGACTCACAAAAAAATGCTATACACTACCCTAACTTTCACGAATGACAGAAAAACACAAGAACAAATAAATAACAATAACCCAACAACTAAAAACGTCGCAAAACTACCGAACTGAGCGAAAAGTATTAAAAGAACAGAAAAATCACACGATAAATACCAATATGCAATGTAATTGACATATAACCTCAAAATAATGTTAACGTTCAAAAACTCAAAAAATTTATCTAGTAGGCACTTTGGATTGTTGGAAACTCCACTATATTCGACTTAAGCGTCATCCATTGACGAATGGAACAAACTCTATTGACGCAATTACAGGATCAAGAACTTTAGTTGAAACAAAAGCGAATCAGTAAACGCACCAGGAGTTATATGCATCTTGCACAAAACATTGGCAATAACTACCCGTCTCATAGCAACCGCAAAATTGCTTCTATTGTTTCCAACCTCACTTTCACTGATTCGAATTATTACAATCCATTAACCATCTCTCATTACTTTTAATGTCTTCGAGATGGGAACTATTTTTGTTTCCCTTTTGATAATTTCGCAATTTCCAGCGCTTGTTATCCTACAATTTCTTGAAGTGTGAATAGAGCTCTGTTACGTCTGTCTTGTTTAAGACCCAAATTTATGAGATTTTCTTTGTTCTGGATAAGGGCTGGGGGAGTTGTTTTGTTGAATTTTCCTCACTATTCTCCTCGTTAACTTCGCATTGTATGAAACAAACTCCGGCTAACACCTGCAGTCTCGACTATGGCCAACCTTGGATGATTTGAACTGACTGTAAGTGGGAATTTTTGGTCAATTCGTTGTGGATCGTGTGAATGTGTTCATCATTGAATGTGAAGGTTCATGAAAAGAGTTTAATGTGCCTTTGAAACTCTGTATCGACTTCCCTGTTTTTTTTTTTTTCCATCGAAATTTGAAGATGTCATGTCCTCTATCATACCAAGTTCAAATCATGTGGTATATGTGAAAGGTTTTGGATGAATTCAATACTACTAATTAATATTCAATAAACCGTATAACAATATATGGATTAAAAATCGCTAGGTTGCTCTACATATAGTAAGTCTTTTAAAACCTAAGAAAATATATTGAATACTTCTCAGAACTTGTTTTCAAGACTCATTGGTTATAGCGATCAAAATATAGACTCTGGTGTCACCTGTAATTGAAGAAATTCCGAGTTATTCAACATGTCATAATTACACCAAGGCATATTCACTTTGAATATTTTTGCAATATATCCAAATGCTATGGTACCAATATGGCTGAATGTTTTAAGGCCATCATTGCCTCAAGAATATTTCACTAATACTATTTTCAAAAATTCTAAATAATAGTAAGTCGCAAAATGCTCACATTTTATTTTTTGCCAATACAACCTTCCAACATTTTGCCATTTTTTCCATATTGTCCCAGCAATATGGTAACAATATCGATGAATATTTTGAGACCAATATCGCTTCGAGGATATTTCTCCAATATTCTCCAAATATTATTGGACCAATTCTTGCCAATATTGCGTTTCGAATATTTTGCCAATATTTTCAAAATATCGTATCAATATTCCAGCAATACAGGCAGGGCCGGTCCTAGCCCTTTTTCTAGTGTAAGCAACCATCGTTTTTGGCGCCCCCCTCCCAACGAGAGTACCTATACCAAATAATAATTGTGATCAAAAAATAACAGGTAGAAGTCAATAGAATACACAACAAAGTCACCTTAGAAACCAAAAGTTTAGTTGAAGGTCGATATTATCACGTAGAGCTACAATTATTAAAAAGAGGAAATAATTTGTTTTAAAAAACTCAAAAACTTTCAAAATTAAAACGAGATTTTTCTTGCTTCCACTTTTGAAAACTCTTTTAGTAGCAAGTCTGTTTCCATTTTCAATGGCTCAGGTTGCTAGTCTACTCAAGTACTTTCGGCTCAAAGTTGATCTCAAGTATGTTTTTATGAGTTTCAACTTGGAAAAACTTCATTCACCACTGATACTGGGAGCGTTAACAGAATTCGAAATTCAACGAAAACATTCGGGAGAGTATCCATATGACCACGTTTAGTGATAAATGACATGGCTCCAGCTGGGTGACTTTCAGAGGGCAGCATTTTTGCAAAGATTTTAATCTCCTCGAAAATCTTTTCAAAACGGTTTGAAGAAGTGAAGAAGAAATTTACTTTGAATGAATCTTTATCAAAATGTACAGCTTCATCTTCACTTTCATAGGAAAATTATCTTTTAACTTTTCTTGGTCGAACTACAGTTTCTTTTTCAAAGTCCACAGATACATCGATTTCTTCTGCAAGTTTCTTTGCATCTATGATGACGCTGTTTAGTCCTTGATCAGATCCATAGAAATATAATGCATTAGAACGCCAATTAGTTCATAATAACGTGGTCCCCCTACAGCAGATACGCCCACCTATGAGTTTGCGCAATAGAGCGCAAGTGTCGCCAGGGACGGTCTTAAGATTTTTAACATCCTGTTCCTGAATCTGGTATAGCATTTGCAATATAACAGAGTTGTCCTTCAATGATATATAAAGTAAACCAATGATTGACTTCTTCAAAATAGAAATATTGACTGTAGGTCTTCTATTTTGTGCTTTCTCTCTACCAAGTATGGAGAAATTATTGTGATCGTCAAAAAATTCAAGTTTGATATTTTGATGAGAATTGATTCCACTCAGTCTGTGAATCAAAAAAAAAAACTCAACTCAATGTGTGTGTCCATCGGCCTCACGCCTAAACCGTTGAGCCTATTATAGTCGAAATCCATATCAGAGTGAGGAAACACTTTCTTAAGGTAGGCATATTTTTGATTTTCGAAATTCTGAATATTGAAGTTCGTTTTCTTCCTACACAAATTGATTGAATAATTAATAAGTTATTAATGCAAAAAGTATGCAATAATAATAATAATAATCACAAAGGCTTTTATTGACAACACATTAATTTTTTTTACATGAGTTCAAGCTACATACTTGTTGACTCTTGTTATCACTCTTACACCAATTTTGTTTAAAAACAGAAATGTCATTGATTGGAGATATAAAATTGGGAAAAAATCTCTCTAATATAGTTTCTTGGGTAAAAATCTACATTTTACATTTTTGCATGAGGTTCTCATTTATGATTACTTATATTTCGGACGTCCAGCATCTTAATGGTTGAAAGATTTCTATCTCTTTCACATTTTTCTCAACGTTTCAATTGCTTGAATCAGCAATCGTCTTCTGGTAATAAAGTTACTACATCGTATAAAACGTTGTCATTTATCATTGTGAATATTGTTGAATCTCATTAAATTCCAATAGCAGTTTTTGTAATAGGAAGTAGATTATCGAATGTTGAGAGAAATAAATATAAAAAGTAAAAAATTGAAATTGTTACAGGATATTTGTTTCACTTTGTTTTAAATAAAGAGAAATAGTAGGATTGAAGGAAACAGGACTATATATAATAATTCTCAACACATTTTATTTTGTAATGTAATAAACTTATTTCTATCAAACAAAAATAGTGGCATTTTGTTTCAAAATCTATTGATGGGAAAATAGAATACATTTTGTAAGTGTTTTTCACTTCAGTTCACCTCTAATTTCCTCAGTTTGCGACATTGCAGTATTGAAAATTATAATTCTGGTGTAAATTCTTGTTATTGCTTTTATCATTTTCATTTTGTGACTCACCTCATATCGAAAATGTGGTTTATCATGGAGCTGAATAATTTTTCGTACTGAAATAATATTGATGAAGTTTGGTGTATGAAAGTTTCCAAAAAATTCGTTGTAATTGGCCCAAAATCATCAGTAACTGCAAGAACTTGCCGGTTATTTCTCTCATGGTAAATACAAATATCTATAACAGTTTGTGATGGCCTTATTCCTATTCAATAATTTAAAGTTTTCTGAATCTGCAGAAGATTCTGTAATGTATTCAACAGTAGACAAACGACAAATCCTGATATATTATGTTTAACCACTTTTTCAGTTAGAGCACTCAAAGAAGGGAGAAATTAAATTATATAATAAAATTCCCCATCTTCAATTAACATGTCGTTGATATCAATGTTATAATGGACATATCATCCAAATTCAAGTCTGCGTATATTTTTTTGCCTCTGAATCATTGTCAATATATTGGTGTTATCCAGATTTACAGTTTCCCTGAACAACAACTGCTGAAACCTAACAATGCCAAAACTCAGAAGCCGACACTGTTATCTTTCTTCGCTTGATACGTCACGATATGATTTTAAGGCGGTGCTGCTAAGATTACTGGACTTCCCACAATTACCTGCCCAAGCCATAGATATTCTGAACTTCATTTGGAACACGAAAAAAAAAAATGAAAACTTGGCAATGACGTGACCAGAAACAGCAATAATGCGCAAGTTCAAAGGTGGGTCATCATTCCCTGTGAGGGGTCATTTAACTGAACCTCGGACAGCGTGTTTGGCGTTCTAGTGTTTATTATATTTCTATGATCAGATCTCATATTTTCTAGAAATAATTTTACACTTTTATCAAGATCCATTAAACTTTGCAGGTCATTTGTGACTTTTTGCAAGAGTTTTCTTACCATATTTGTTTTATGCAGGATCTCATGCCACGTCATTGAGTTTCTAATGAATTTGTCTATAATTGAGATCCCTATTATTACATTCCTTTCTAATTATTTCACATTGAGCCTACGCATGATACTTGACTATTTTCTTACATCCATTTATCTTCTGTTAAACAGTAAACATCAACAAACTACAGAAGTAATTAGGGCACAGAATAGACAATTACCCCAAAAAAATACCATCGAGAGAACATATAATCAAATTGTGAAAAATAAGTTGTGTTCCTTGTATCTTATTAATTATAATGTCTAGACTTGAGAATTAATTGCTTCTATTAGGGTAGGCGATTTCCACGTTATCTCTGATAACATTGACTCTAAATTGACTCATTTGTCGTGCAACTCCAATCCTGATTAATTGAAGTGTATTCACTGTATTCAAGGCGATAGAGGCAGAGGCAGTGTTTAGTACATATTAAGTACATATTCAGCAAAAGGAAAGTGTGATTATTATCGAACTCATCCACCGAAATGACGTTCATTCCATTAACAATCATTCACCGGCAATTAAACTATTTCAATGATATGTTCATGAAGAACAATGAACGAAATTGAAATTGTGAATAACTCGAATATGTAGTGGATACTGAGTTTTGAAAAAGAATCTTTTAAGAAAGGACCACGAACTTCTCTTATGGAAAATAGCCTTTTGTTAAATTCCTTGAAATTTTTGGATGTTGTAGTATTTGGTCTCCTTTTCAGAAGTGTTCAGTGGACCAACACGATCCTATTACTAGTTTTCGAGATATAGGGCGTTGCAGATGAAACTGACCATATTTGTAGGATTAAATTTCCTCAATCAGAGATCTCATTTGATTTCTTTTCCGTGCTATCATTCATATGATCTTGAACAATATGTTGACGCATATATGAGACATTTCTCAGTTATATAGAGGGTGAGTTTCAAACAAAAATACACTTAAATGAATAACATGCTACACTTGATCTTTGGCAATGTTTTCAGCAAAACAGATATCAGGATACGATTACGAATCTTGATTCAAAATTATTCACTGGTTTTCAACGTATACCTACTGGGTGATCCAAGAAAATGATCCACAAATAACGAGTTTTTCATGAATTATCATGTATATTTCGTAGTGAATATGGTGTAGTAGCAAAACCTAAATGGGACTTGGTATAGTTCTTCAGATTTACTCATCACTCATCAATTCTGGCTCACCGGGTATATCTATCCATATCGATACATTTTACTGGAATGCATATAAAAACCAACCGGCGGTTTTTATTTGCCATTTGAACCTCGACAGATCGCTAAATAGATTTTGTTTGACTTACCATACGAATACGAACTTGAATACGTTGATTCGTCTAGTCTCTCTGGTTTTGATGGTATCGAATAATACTTATGGTATTGTGGAATGCTGTGCCTGCATAGGTATTTATTCTAGGTGGGTAATGATACACTTAATTTTTCGATATCTCTGTTTTTCATAATAAATATAAGTTACTTACATTGCATATTTATTCCAGCTGTGTGATTGTCACACGATTCTTACATCGTGTTACATCACTCCATATTGTCACAGAGTAATATTAAACTGAGAGAAAACGTGTTTCTCTGCAGTGTCTACGAAATAACAATTTGTAATGTACATAAATTTGGAATTGTCATTTGGGTGATTCAAAAGAAACAAGCAAAAAACAAATTGCCGACATAATGCTTTTTTCATATTTCAAAATCTTCGATTTTTTGTCATTATATTGAGTGATATGATATTTCAATGGACAATTTTCACTACTCTTTTTACTATCAGTTGCCAAAGTTATCACGTACAAATGTTTTCACAAGAAAACATTGCAATTACATATAAAACTGGCTTCAGATCGTGTTGGACACACCACATTGAGACGACTACAGTTTGGGTTATTTTCAGTATTTCTTAAATCCATGAGTATTGACTGACAACAATCGAAACAGGCTCTGGATGTTTCTTCGATTTCTAGCGAAGGTCTTCCTGCTGCTCGTCGTCTAAATATAGCTAGGTATTTGGTATTTGTCAATGACATCTTCTCCACCGATTCTGGTCATTTGCCGATTATTAGATGCTGTCACCAGGCGCAATCCTAAGGAGGGGGGAGGCACGAAGGTCATCTCCCCAAAATAATCCACACATCGATAGTTTCCGATTACCTACTAAAATTTATGAACTTTTTAAATAAATTACTAATAACATCTAGGCTATAAAATCAAAAATATTCGCTATAATCGAATGAGAATTCACTCTCCACTCTCTACAATTAAAAAATGTGACTATGTAAAACAAGCAGTGTTGCCAGGTTAAACTTTGGAAAATCCCCATGACTAAGCATGAAAAATCCTCACTTTCGTTAAAAAAGCCCCACTTTTTCAACAATGTCGTTTTTGCTATTTTATCATTAACATTGTGTCATGTAGTTTTATTTCTACGTCAATATTTCACATACAATTCTATAGTATTTCTGAATTCCTTGTTATTGGTTTTGGGCGCTCATTGAGTTGAAAAATCAGCATACAGCTTGGCGAAAAATTTTAATTTTTGCACGGGTGATATGATAAATTTGTCAAATTAAATATAAAAAAGTCATTAGCATACGTACCAACACCGGTGGTACAACTCGAAAGAGATTGAACGTTACCTGACTAGGAGAGTTTATTCCCCATAAGATAATGGTGACACGAATAGAAAGAGATGAAAAAATATTTGTGACGTAGATGGACATGTCATGGCCACCATTCTCTCTTGATAGTGACGGACTAGCGCACTCCTAACTCTTGGTATGTAAGAGTTACAGGTGACTTTTGTTTTCTTGGTTCGAGTTTGGCTCAGTACTCATGCCCAAGGACCTCACCAAACGGGTTGATGCTACGAGGCTATTGCTTATTAGACTCTCTTGTTCGTTGACTGTCTCGAGTCGTCTTTTTCGATTATAGATTTTAATCTGACGCCATGGTCGCTATGACACTTTGCATACGTATATGTTATGTAACTTTCTCTATCTTATGTTAGTTAATGGGCGCTTGCGCCTTATGATTATTCACACACTTCCACGCTATTACAGAAAACGGCAGTAAACAGTTCAGGAGTTCATCGCAGACAAAAGTTCTCACGACTTATTTGTCGAGGAACAACATATATAAAACTAGATACAGAAATAAAGGTATCACGTACTGTACCTCGGCAAACTCATCGAGCCAATGAGCCAAGCACCGGAAAGGAATATTTTCGGAGGACTATTTATGTTCCACTGCTGGACAGCATTATGACTGATCTCAAAGTCCGCCTATCTTCAGATACTTTGAACCCATTTAGCTTGGGAATTCGTATGCCAAAATCTGAATATATAGAAGAAGACTTTCTTAATGTGAAGAATGTTATACCCATTATCTGGGGGTTGCTGCTTGTAGTATCGAAACCTATAGCTGATAGGTTTCGAAGTGGAGGCGGAAGCTAGCAGACAATGGTTTGAAAGTGCCTGGACTCCATGAAGATCATTTTCTACATTGAGGCGCCTTAAAACTTGGCTGAGAGCAAATATGTCAGAAGAGAGACTGACTGGCTTAGCACTTTTGAATATACACCCCTGATGTGGCTAAAATAATTACCCGATTTCTGAAACAAATAGAAGGTTTCCTTTCAGTTTGGAATTGAGATTTATAATCCAATGTAGGTACCTCAATTTTATTCAAAATGATTCCTATATATTTCACTTCACTCTTTGATACAGTTCTCTTGCATTTATAATTGAAAAGATTCAAACACATCAACAATATTAGAGTGTGGCTTCCTATTTTTTTGGTTGTTGGGAGAAATTTCATTACTTTGCCAATTTGCACCTGACTTGGCCCCCCCAATATCTTGGTCTGGGACCGCGCCTGTCTGTCACAAACATAACAATTTGCCCTGTGTGCGAACGCCACGAATATAACGATATAAAATTCACTAACTCTACACACGAAATATTATATTTATACATTGGAATTGTATTTGAGAATTATTATTCACCAAGGTTCTTTCAAAAAATGGTTTATAAAGTAATTTTCTTTTACTAGACGCCTACTTTATATTTTGATTCTCCACTTTCAAATTATTTTTTTGAAATCTTATTGGTAAGATTACCATAAACACACGCTTTAAATATTATCACTAAATAAAATAATAAAATTTTTGGTTCATAAATGACACTACATATTTTTCCAGATATCTATTCATATTCCTGTATTTTATATGAGAGTTTTGTTCTTAGAGTTTCCTGGAATGTTTTGTTGTCACAACACATGTACGTGGTTACTTTGGCGAATGATAATTCAGAAAGTTGCCATAGAAGGCGAATGAAATGAAGAGTTCAACTGAAAATTGAAAAGCCATATATTGGCTATTTTCTTTCGCTTATATTTCTGATTGATAGATTGTTCTATTTCTGATTACGTAAACTTAATCAAACAAAACGGTTACTTTCATCTTCAACGCCCTGTATCTGCAGACATTTTTCGAGGTTCTTGCCTCTCATTAGTGCAAGGGTAGATCCGACAACTTTGAGTTGTCTTGTCCCCAGCCAAATCAAGGGTAATATTCTGTTTGTCTACAATAAGCACTTGCAATTTGGTCTTCTTGGAAGAACGTTGCACAAATATTTGTCGTGGCATTAGCCAGGGGAGTAGTTGTTTCCTGTCAGATTTTTGCCTCATACTTTCCACTTTGTGGAAATATTTGGAGAGAAGGGAACTTCGACTTTGTCATGACAGATATTTGTGCAACGTTCTTCCAAGAAGACTCAATTGCAAGTGCTTATTGTAGACAAACAACTCAAAGTTGTAGGACCTACCCTTGCACTGATGAGAGGTAAGAACCTCGAAACATGTCTGCAGGTGGTCATCCCCAGCCAAATTGAGAGTAATATTTTGTTTGTCTACAATGAGCACTTACAATGGAGTCTTCTTCGAAGAACATTGCACAAATATCTGTCAGATGTAGTTCAATATCCGTCGTGGCTCTAGCCAGAAAAGTAGTTGTTTTCTCTCAGATTCTTGCCTCATATTTTCAACTTTATGGAAATAGTTCGAGAGAAGGGTAGGTACTTCGACTCCTGCAAAACTTTCGAACTTGTTCGAATTATTCGCATTTACTCTTACTGGAGTCTTTGCTGTCTCGAAGAGTGCTTATTGATTTTCCTGGCGGGTGGCGCTGCGACTGACTTTACTGTAAATCGCTGCTTCATCCGTAGGGAATTATAAGATAAAGATTAAATTATAGTTCATTTGGCAGGGACAGGACAACTCATAGTTGTCGGACTTACTCTTGCACTGATGGGAGGCAACAACCTCGAAACATGTCTGCAGGTGGTCATCCCTAGCCAAAGGACCACGCACGTTTCTTATGGAAAATGGCTTTCAGTGACTTTGTCCGAATTTTTGGTATGGTGTAGATCTGGATGCACTGATCAAAAGTGTCTATTTCCAAAAACTCCAAAAATGGACAGTTTTCGAGATATCGCTCTATCATTGTAATTTTTTTTACATTTTATGGATTTTGACACATAATCAGTTCACTTTCATACTTAGGAAAAACCGAGTTTCAATGATTTCACTGCAGGAATCGATTGAAAAATAATTCTTTTTTCGTTTCAGATACTGCCATTTGAATAAATTATTATACACTGCTCGTCACTGACGATGTAACTGGACTATTATTTTCAATTTCTATAGTCCAGTTTTTGTAGAAACAAAAACTTCTGAATTGCTCAAGGTATCACAGAGTCACATATATTGAACACCTTTTGATAGGGGCACTAGCAAAATAATATTCGATACACACTATAGGAACTGAATCCGAGATACTTTTTTTTAAATAGTTTCCTAGTCCTCAAAGAAATAGTGCTAAATGCAAAATGAGCATATAGAAAATCGTTCATAATGTAGGCTGACGACATAAATACTCTATCGAATGCAGTTTGTTTATACCGAGTGTTAAATATCAATAGAAACAAGGGAATGCATACCCAATAATCATTTCTAATGGTTAATCGAACCGTTAAGGCAAACGGATCCGTGAATATGTCTGAATATTTGATATGATGTGGATTTCGATGCACTGATGAAGTGTCTATTGCTACAGACACTTTTCAAGATATGGCCGTATCAATATCTGATTTTTTCGTTTTCTTGATTGTGACCCATAATCGCTTAGCTCTTATACCCAACAAAAACGGAATTCTATCGATTTCTGCGCATGAATTGACTGAAAAACAGTTGTATTTCATTTCAGATAAATTCATTTGGAGGAATTAGCATACACTGCTCGTCACTGGCGATGTAGCTGGGTTATTATTTTCAACTTTTGTATTTCCGTGTTCGTAGAAACAAAAACTCTTGAATTGTTCTAGTTCTAACAAACATACTTATATCCAACACAATTCAATTGTGGCATTTGAAAAAATAATATGCGATACACGCTCTAAATATGATTTGATTTTTTTTTGAAATATTGAATAATGAGTTGTTAGACAATCTTCGAATATTTGCTACAGAAGATTGATTTGGGACGCTTTTCAGAAAAAAAATTATATGCAAAGTTATACAAGTTTTGCCAAATGATTTTTTAAAATCATTTTCGAATATTTGATTCAGCTGTGAGTCAAACGATGTCTGCAGCCAGAAAGTCACTTTTCGTCCCTCCAAACTTGGATTTGCCGTCAATTACCAGAGACATATCACAACATTTGCAAATACCATGCATAACCAAGAACCGTACCTATCAATATAATTTTTGTGAAGAATCAATATGTTTGATGAAGTGAACACGGTTAAGTAACTGTAGTTCATTCTGTCCACTAACAAATTGAATATTTTTCTTATGAAATGTCAACTATTGTTGACCTCCCACTCATAAATTGTTCAACTAAAAAAGCTATTGCCTATACCGAATAAAAAATTCAGACATTTTTACGAATCCGTTTGCTTTAACGGTTCAATTAACAATAACAGTAGTAATGATTTTTGGGTATGTATTTCCTTGGTGCTATTGATATTTAACACTCGGTATAAACAAACTGCATTCATCTCGTCAGCGTACATTATAAATACGATTTTCTAGTTTCTCATTTTGCATTTTCCACTATTTTTCTGATGGCCAGGAGAATATTTCAAAAAAAATTCAAATCATATTTAGAGTGTGTATCGCATATTATTTTTTCAAATGCCACAATTGAATTATGTTGGATATAAGTATGTTTGTTAGAACTAGAACAATTCAAGAGTTTTTATTTCTACGAACACGGAAATACAAAAGTTGAAAATAATAGCCCAGCTACATCGCCAGTGACGAGCAGTGTATGCTAATTTCTCCAAATGAATGTATCTGAAATGAAATACAACTGTTTTTCAGTCCATTCCTGCGCAGAAATCGATAGAATTCCGTTTTTGTTGGTATAAGAGCTAAGCGATTATGGATCACAATCTAGAAAACGAAAAAATCAGATATTGATACGGCTATATCTTGAAAACTGTCCATTTTTGTAGTCTGTAGCAATAGACACTTGATCAGTGCATCGAAATCCACATCATATCAAATATTTTTCAAGGATCCGTTTGCCTTAACATTTCGATTAGCGATTAGAAATGATTATTGGGTATGTATTCCCTTGTTTCTATTGATATTTAACACTCGGTATAAACAAACTGCATTCAATACGAGTATCTATGTCGTCAGCCTACATTATGAACGATTTTCTATATGCTCATTTTGCATTTACCACCATTTCTTTGACGACTAGGAAACTATTTAAAAAAAAAGTGTCTCATATTCAGTTCCTATAGTGTGTATCGAATATTATTTTTCTAGTGCCCTTATCGAAAGTTGTTGAATATATGTGACTCTGTAATACCCTGAGCAATTCAGAAGTTTTTGTTTCTACAAAAACTGGTCTATAGAAATTGAAAATAATAGTCCAGTTACATCGTCAGTCACGAGCTGTGTATAATAATTTCTTCAAATGGCAGTATCTGAAACGAAAAAAGAATTACTTTTCAATCGATTCCTCCAGTGAAATCATTGAAACTCGGTTTTTCCTAAGTATGAGAGTGAACTGATTATGTGTCAAAATCCAAAAAATTAAAAAAAAATTACATTGATAGAGCCATATCTCGAAAATTGTCCATTTTTGGAGTGTGCTATGGACACTTTTGATCAGTGCATCCATCTCAACACCATACCAAAAATTCATACAAATTCATTTTCCATAAGGAACGTGCATGATCCTTTGGGATAATCTTTTGTTAGTCTTCAATGAGCACTTGCAATGGTGTCTTCTTGGAAGAACGTTGCACAAATATCTGTCAGATATCCGTCGTGGTATTAGCCAGGGAAGTAGTTGTTTTCTGTCAGATTTTTGCACAATATTTTCCACTTTTTAGAAATATTTGGAGAGAAGGGTACTTTGACTGTGTCGATTTTATTCACATTCATTTGTACTTTCCGGCAAAACTTTCGCACTTGTTCGAATTATTCTAAAAATGTTGGGCCAATAGACACTTTTGAAAAGGAGACCAAATACCACATCATTCTGAAATTTTGAAAAATTCAACCGAAGGCCATTTTCTATAATAGAACTGCGGGGTCCAACTCTTCACTTCAGTCATAGATGAAAGATCCAAAAATTTTCTACAAAAAATTGACGAATTTCGTTACTCGCATTTCTGATCATATTAACCCAATGTCCAAGCTCAGTACAGTTTGGAGTGCGTGTGCATACTAAATTTATGTTATTGCAATCTAAACAGATGATGGTTACTGAAATTTCACAGCTAATGAGATGAGTGAGGTTTGGATAATATGGACCTTGATACTAGACAAAAGTTAAGGTACAAGCTCGATGGCACACCAGTACACCAAACTGTTATATAGTGCATCACTACATCAATTGTTCAGAGGTATAAAGTTATAGGACGAGATTGGGAGTATTACTGGCCACCCCGATCGCCAGATTTAACGCAGTTAGACTTTTTCTCAGGTGGTAATTCGAAGCGATAACTATATGAAAGTAGATCTTTTACTGACAGTCAGCATTTGGAGAATGAATTACGAGAATGCTAATACTCAAATATGAAACCGCAATTTATACGAAATGCCGTTAAGGAAGTTGTGGGGGTTCTCCTTGTGAAATTTGACAAATTGGGATTTTCCAGGACTGAATTTCTATAGGAACAAAGTTTAATACTAGTGAACTAGTTGTTCTGATACGATGTTCTGATACGATGCCATTTTCGAACTATTTTGCCTCCTTCTATTCTTTTTTTTGTAACGTCGATGCTTCCAACACCGCTGTCCTGCTGTGTATATCATTTGAAGTTATCCGTTAAGGGTGATTTTTACATTTTTGGTGTATCTATTAATTTTACAAAATTCAAAATTCTACGTTGAAAATTTCAGGGGTTTTTCCATGAGAAGTGAGACACTGTATAGTCATTGAAATAACTTGAAACAATAACGAATATTTTTATTGAAATAAAAACATCAATCTCTGTATACCCGATTTTCATTCCGTTGCGTAATGAAAAGTTTTCAATTTGATGGCTTAGGAATGCCCAATCTTATCGAATTCTATACATAATCTCGACCCAAGATCCTTATGCTAGACACTAATTAAATGAATTCTCTGAAGGCATAGTGGATGTAAGAAGATTGAGGGATATTTTCCATTCAAAGAGCCCCCAAATTAAGAAACAACTCGATGAAATATTGCCTGGAAAACTTTTCACTTATCCTTCTGGATGTTCTAGAAACGTCCAAATTAGGCGAGGACGCAGTCAATATTGTACGAGGTCAATTCAGTATCATGCTTCGGTATTTATTAGAATTTTTTGCGATACAGTAAAGTTCATTATTATTTGTTTATTTTTTCGAATGGATGAACAGGATGTTCATAAATTCAGATATGCAGTCATCTGCGACTGAAAGACAAATGTAAGTCGCTATTTTATTGAATTGCTTTCAATCTCTCTCATTTTGTACAGGAGTTTTTCAGAGGAGCAATTTCAGAATGAAACCCCATACTGATCCCTGACATTCTCCCTTATTTCATTTATTCAGTGTGTCCCACTTACCATGCTCACCATGGGTATCTTTTTAATGGTTAGAGATACGAGGTCGTTTTTGTTTTATACGCAAGTAACATATTTTGATCATTTTCATGTCTGTTGCAAGTGAATTTTGACCCACTTCTGGCGGTCCTAATAACTTGAAATTTGGCAGATGTTCATGATTCTGGTGACGAGCCACTATGGAATTTTTATTGAAATAAAAAATAAAAAATGGCGGCTCCTCCAATATGGCGGATGAGATTTGTGATTATGGTCCGATTCCATTCAAAATTGGTGTGTGGGGGTTTTTCAGGTAGGAGATCATGATTTTTTTCATAAATTCAAGATGGTGACTTACAAATTGTTCTTTTTTGTATAAATAACGATAACTCCGTTGTTATGATCAAAAAACTATTACTGTGACATATCATCTCTAAGAGAAAAAAAAGTTATTCATAACTAAGTCATAGTGAGCTATGACCCACATTTGAAAAATAAAAGTTGGTGCTGATATCTCAAATTCTAGATGAGTTGGTATAAATTTCATATTTTTTTCTAAATCTCAATGAAAAACTGCCATGAGAATGTGAAATTCCTATTCGAATATTTTCATAAATAAAGAAGTTACGGAGGAGACATGAAAATGATCAAAATCTGGTTTTTGCGTATAAAACAAAAACGAATGGAGTTTATCAAAATATTTTTTCACATTATAGTTGGCCTTGATAAACTCCACATTTGGTGTCATTTAACCAACCTCGTATCTTTCACCATTAAAAAGATACCCATGGTGAGCATGGTAAGTGGGAGACACTGTATACATATATGAATCCCCAGTGGAAACTGGATAATTGAAAAATCAGGAAAAAATTAAAATTGAATACCCACAGGAAAAGTACATCGAAACCAAACTTGCAGATAATAAAACAATCATTTCTGTAAGTTTTGAAGAAAGTTATTCAGAAATAATGAAATGTGGCGTATCTCAAGGAACAGTATTAGGACCAGTACTGTTCCTTATCTATTTTAATGATCTTTTAAAAACTAATGTAACTGGTAATCTTTATTCATGTGCTGATGATACAGTATATAGTTGAAGGAAATAACTGGACAGACACTGTTATGAATGCAGAAAAGGATATGTCATTTTTAAAAAACAATTAAGATCATGACCTTCTTACATTAAATATGGATGAAATCAAATTGATGACTTTTACTTACCAAAAATCAACCGAACTTCACACAGATCAAAATTCATAGTTTGAAATGCATGATGAAATTATTATCACATTGTGGCTCTTTCATAAAAGTAGAGGAATTTTCAGAAGTATGGTAATGTGAAAGTTAAATGTTGCCGTTTGATGTTGCATTGGTAATAGGAGTTGAATCTGGGTCGGTTTTCTGTAGATGGAGCTAATTTATTGGTAATTTCGGTTATAGTAAGATCTAGGAAGTTTAATTTATTTTCTGTTTCAATTTCAAGTGTAAATATAATTTTGGGGTGTGAATAGAGAATCAAGAATGTCATGGGCAACGTTGTTGCTACCTTAAGAGAGTCATAGTTACGACCGCACCGGATGCCAGGTACTGACTTTGCTTTCGCTCGGTCGCGCTCTCTGCTGAGAGCATACCTCGGTGGGACCTGGTTGGCTATTCCGGACTATTCCCGCCCGGGTGTTAGCTGCAGGGCCTAACCATCTCACGCTGGATTTAAATGTGGAAACCGGGAAGTTCCTCCTTACATGATACGGTAACAGGCACGCCCCTAAGCGTATCACCGGACAATCCCACATCTCTCTAGCTCTGTTGCTCGACTGGACAAAACTATGAGTCCGACTTTCACCTCTGATGTATCGGAGATGTCACGATCTTAATGAAATTATACCCTTGACGCATGAGATCACGTACAACTCCCGCAGTCCCTCTGTAGCGGAACCACTAACCCCTGTGAGGCCAACACCAGACGGAGGGACGGACCGCCAGATCCGGGGCTCCCCTCCACCCCCAGTACCATTATTCCACCAGCTTCCACTGGTGACCTGGAATGGTCGCGGTTTGGCCCAGCTTTCGCTTGACAGCCTACCAAACGTACTGCTGAAGCAAGGACAAGAGCGTTGCCCAGGAACCTGGGATAGCAAGTGTCCTTGGCAACTTTAAAGGGTAAACGTCGCTTGGTCAACCGTTTACCCGCACTCATCTATATAACGGTGCCAGCTGGTAATGTTATTAAGTTTATTACTGATGAATGAATTTTCAATGTTTTCCATAAAAATATCTGCTAGAAAGATGAAAGTGAATTGCCCATTGCTAGGCCTTCAGGTTGATTATAAAATTCATCATATAAAACGAAAAAGACTTGAGAAATACAAAAATTAAATAAAGTTAATAGGTGTGTCAGTTTTTGTCGTATCAGAAACTAAGTGTTGAGAAAGTAAGTTAGACACCAAAGTTAAAGTTTCAGATCTGAGAATATAGGTGAACAGGCTGCTAACATGAAAGGATATCATGAGAGTGTTAATATCAGGTTGAAACTTTTTGATTTTATGAATTAAATCTAAAGTGTTACTTACTGAATTAGCCAGTTTGTGGCTGTTTATGTTTTTTATCAATTATAAAACGAATGTTGATAGAGTGGGGACTGGAGTATTGTAAAAGCTCACCACTGGTCTATTGGAATACCTTCTTTGTGTTTCTTCGGGAGACTGTATAATCTTGGCATTTGTGGATTGCTTGGGATCAAGTTGTAAGTTTTACTGAATTCAAATAAAAGATCCTCACAGACATTTATGTAGTTTTTAGTTTTTGAGATTTCGTTAAAAGGATCAGAGCTTAAAGGAATAAAATTGTTGGAGTTTAGAGGGTCTTTTTATTACAAAGAGTGTATTCAGCTTTCCACATTCATATTTATACCGGGTGGCTACGGAAGTATTGCCTACGGAATATCTCAGTTATTGTATGAAGTAGGTTTGTGAAATTTGAAGCGTCGATATAATGACATAAGAGCTAGAATTTGAGCATATTGACATGTCGAAGTTAACTTCCGGTCTGACCGGAAGTAACATCAACTTTCTTATTTTAAATGGAAACCCAATTTTTTTTCCTTTCGCTTTATTCAGCATTCAATTCCCTTTCTAATGACATATCACAAATTGGTATCTAACCAGAAACTAGATCAGAAAAAAAGTATTATTGAAATTCACAGAGTAGGCCGTGGAAGCAAAATGAAAGCCAAAAATTGAAAAGTTGGCTATGGAAACCATACGTCACTTGATAACAGTTGCTACTACTGTGATATTTTATTTTCATTCGTCGGCGTTATAAAAAGCCGCCAAAAAAAATATTGGAAAAATTGGGAAAAAAACAATACTCTGTAGGTCCATAACTTAAATAGGAACATGCAACTTTTTCTTGCCTGTACTATTCAGCATAACCATTCCTTTCTAATGATATAATAGAAAGTAATTTTTTGAAATGAAATACCAAAAAATCCAATTATTATTCTTCAAATAACGAAAAAACAGATTTATCGAAAAAAAAATTCAAATTGATAGGATTAAAGGTAAAATAAATTCAAAACAAATGTTCGAAATGCATTCCCTCAGCGTCAATACATTTATTGACTCTGGTGATATTTTCATGTAAAACGTTTCTCAACATTTGGGGAGTGATATCTTGGAAAGCTCTACGAATTTTTACTTCTAGCTCATGTAGAGTTGTAGGCTGTGTGGAATACACCCTATTTTTAAGATGCCCCCATAGAAAAAAGTCGCACGGAGTAAGATCAGGTGACCTTGGTGGCCACCTGACTGGACAATAAGTCTCTCTTGAAAGCGATTTTGAAGATAATTTCTCGCTATTCTTGAATTATGCGGAGGGGCGCCATCTTGCTGGAAGTACATTCTCTCAGTTATTTCCGCTGGTAGGTTGTTAATGAATTCCGAAATTTCATTCGTTAAAAAATTAAAGTATCTCTCTCCGGTTAGTTGGCCTTGAAAAAGAATGGGGCCAACAATATGAGTTCCAACTATTCCTGCCCAAACATTCACACCAAATCTCTCCTGGAAGCCGCCTTGTCGAAACCGGTGCTCGTTTGCTATCGCCCAGTACCTGGAACAAAAGACCGTTCACACTTTTAGCACTTTACACTTCGACTATCGACAATAATCCAAATAAAGTACAGTACCTACCTTGTATTATTCCTGTTAAATAATCCATTGTTGGTAAATCTTGACTCGTCCGTAAACAAGATATAATAGTTGAATAGGTGATTCTCAGCATTTTGTCGAAGAAACCAATTACAATATTCCAGGCGCCTTCCACCGTCATTCTCATACAAATGTTGATGCAACTGATACTTGAAGGATTTCAATCGATGTTTTTTCAAAATTTTCCTAGCAGAGTCCTTACTTATAGCTAATTCGGCGCCAATCTGCCTTGAGGAAATTGTGCTATCATAGTGTACTAAAGCTAATACATTAATTTCAGTTTCCTCATTAATAACAAATGCTTCATGGTCTTCGTGAACATCAGGCTCAGTTCTTAATTTTTCTTCAAGCCACTGGAAATACCTTCTTGACGGTTGCTGCCTCCCTGGATATCGCTCTAAATACAATCGTTCAGCGGCATAAGAATTTTTTAAACATTCACCATAAATGAGAAGCATGTCAATTTGTTCGGTTCGTGAATAACGGGGCATTTTTTGAATATTCCACTAACTGATTTCGACTTCCAAACCCTTTTAAAATGGCAGAATCAAAAACACTACTTCGAACGTCAAAATAATATGGATAGCAGCGTTCGTGACAGCTCTCATTTCTTTTTTGTTTCATTCCAAAATACATCTTAATCAGCCTACTTGTTAATATTTTGGTTCGAATGATTATTGCAATGGAATGATTATTCTGAATAGCACAAACATCGTCCTTAGGTAGATATTAGAATATCTATGGACGATGGCACAGACCAAGTACGTTTATGTTCCTATTTAACCTAGAACCTACAGGATATAATTTATCATTACACATTATTTTTAATTTTATTTTTGCGTATGGCGATAATCTGTTTTGTTATTTGAAGAATAATAATTGGATTTTTCGGTATCTCAGTTCAAAAAATTATTTTCTATTATATCATTAGAAAGGAATGGTTATGCTGAATAGTACAGGCAAGAAAATGTTGTATGTTCCTATTTAAGTTATGGACCTACAGAGTATTGTTTTTTTCCCAATTTTTCCAATATTATTTTGGCGGCTTTTTATAACGCCGTCGAATGAAAATAAAATATCACAGTAGTAGCAACTGTTATCAAGTGACGTATGGTTTCCATAGCCAACTTTTCAATTTTTGCTTTCATTTTGCTTCCACGGCCTACTCGGTGAATTTCAATAATAATTTTTTTCTGATCTAGTTTCTGGTTAGATACCAACTTGTGACATGTCATTAGAAAGGGAATTGAATGCTGAATAAAGTGAAAAGAAAAAAAAATAGGGTTTCCATTTAAAATAAGAAAGTTGATGTTACTTCCGGTCAGACCGGAAGTTAACTTCGACATGTCAATATGCTCAAATTATAGCTCTTATGTCATTATATCGACACTTCAAATTTCACAAACCTACTTCATACAATAACAGAGATATTCCGTAGGCAATACTTCCGTAGCCACCCGGTATGTGTCTATATTAGTAATTTATGTTTCGTTCATTCAAAATGTGGGTACAGAAAATAAAATACATATTCAAATGATCTACTGTACAGTGAAGCATAAGTCCTGGATCCAAAACAAATCTTTTTTGTCAGCATAATAATAATATAATAATAAACCAATACAAAAACAAGAATACGCTCCACAACATCGATCATTCATACTCCTCTATAGGCCAAGCTGTAGATAAAAATAAGAGGCTCTTTTCACGCAAAATAAAAGACGCAAACGGCCTATACTACTTTTTATAGGATAGTTCGTTAATGAAAACCCCGGTTTTCGCGCCAGCAAAATCGCTTTGTGGAATTTTTTAAACAAGAAATAGTGAGAAAAATTAAATTTTTTTTGTTTTTTTGAGAATATCTCAAGAAGTATTGGAGGAATTGTTTTACAGTCAATAGCACTTTTGTAGAAAATTATAAAACCTACAAAATGGTTTTTTATACGACCGGATCAGTGCCTTTTTTACTGAGAAAATCCGTGAAAACCTCGAAAAAGAGACCATTTTCCAAAAATTCATAATTTTTATAAATCTGAAGCTGGACAAACGATATTGCAGAAACTGATAGATGATAACATGCAAGATGCAAGATGCACCGATGCGCCGATTTAAGGGAAATCGTCGTATTCAAATTCTGTAAACAGCATGTGGGAGTAGAGATCACTATCTACAATTTGTATATTTTGGATTTTCACCTGAGAGATTGGAAATATGTTGAAAATATCACAGAAAATTGATCAAAACCGAAGTCCGAAGTCACCCGAAGTCGACTGAATTTAATAAGAGTTGAGTTCGGTCGACTTCGGATGCACTTTGATGCATTTAGAGTAAATTTCAGTGACATTTTCAACACATTTCCCACCTTGCAGGTGAAAATCCGAAATGAAAAAATTGTAGATATTGATCTCTACTTCCATATGCCGTTTACAGAAATTGAATAAGATAATTTCCCTTGAATTGGCGCATTTACAAAGATTTGCCCTCAAATTGTTTATAACGCGATTGTGTAAAAACTACATATCGGACAGAAATCATCCTGCGCTCAGTTGAACCACAAGTTTTTATCCATCAGTTTCTGCAATATTGTTTATCCATCTTCAGATTTATAAAAATTATGAATTTTTGAAAAATGGTCTATTTTTCGAGGTTTTTCCGGATTTTCTCAGTGAAAAATGAACCGATCTGGGTATAAAAAACCATTTTGTAGGTTTTATAAAACTCTATAAAAGTTTTATTGACTGTAAAACGATTCCTTGAATTATCTTTGAGATATTTCCGAAAAACCAAATAATTTTAATTTTTTTTACTATTTCTTGTTTAAAAAATTCCACAAAGCGATTTTGCTGGGGCGAAAACTGGGGTTTTCATTAACGAACTATCTTATAAAAATTAGTATAGGCCATTTGCGTCTTTTATTTTGTGTGGGAAAAAACCTATATAGCTTAGTCTAAGGCAAAAACATGAACAACTTGTAAAAACTAAATTAACAAACAACAAAATTGGACAACATTGTTTCACCGACCTTCAACTACGTTTCAGAAGATATAAAATTACCTTATGAAACAGCTAACTCAATAGGCTTGTTAAAAAATTAAATTAAACTCTTTACACTCTCCACATCTCGTACCACGATAAATTCTCTATTGGAATGAGAAACGACAGAAATCTCTTTCTACTGAACATTCCATCTATATACTCACACGTTACAATACAAAAATCTTTTCATTGATAGTATGTAAATGTTTCTAGTTTTAATCTAATTATTTATATATCTTTTTGAATTATTTTTATAACCTTCTTTATGTAATCTGAGTTATATTGTTACATTTTCCAAATGTCAAACTAATTATAAGAATACACAAGAATATACTCCATATGTTACACATTACTGTGTTTTGTGGGTTAACCTTTGTTTATTTTCTGATCGAAACATGCGTTACTTTACATTTGTAATTGGTCACTCTCTGTGGAAAATAAAAGTTATTATCATTATTTTACATTTATATGTATCTCTGCTAGTAATTTATGTATTGTGTATTTATACATTCACATGTTTCATATTCAAACTGACGATTCCTATGCTATCGTGAAATGCTCATTGAAAGGAATTATTACTTATTATTATTATTGATATCATTCAGCCGCCCTCTGTTAGACAAGTTGTTTACTAATGACTTCGCCCTATTGCCATATGCTCGAGCGTGTACTAAAACCCGTCAGTTGCGCTTTCGACGACATAAAATAAATCGAAATTATAAATAAATTGGATTTCAAGTTTTAATGTCTTTGTGTTTCAAATGTAAAGATATTGTGTATCAGAAAGGAAGGAAAAACTTGCGAATATGGACATTTGGCCGATTTTAACGAAATTTTCACAGATGCCTTAAAACAGCGAATAATTTATGCCGAGATAATTTTTTTTTGCGGAAATCATGTTTTTTGGACTTTTTCGATACAATGTGTGGCAGTACATACCCTACAAATATATAAATTATAACCAGTATAAATTGAACCAACTGACTGCTTCTGTGCTGTTTATTTACTTCCAGCATATGCCAATAACTTTAAAATGCTCATTCCAAGCAATACAAGAAACCATTCATATAGGGAAGTTTCTTGGCCGGTTATTTGCAAAAACACTTTTTGCCTAAACGGTGCCTCATAGAAAGTGTTCTACTGAATCAAATAACTTTTATGTCATACTAGTTCATTATTTTGTTTTTATTGCTTCGTTACCAACTATTTAATGTCGTACTTTATGCCCGGCTATGATAAAATGGCAATGTTATTAATTCAAACTGGTTTTTTAAAAATACTGATTTGTATTGAGATTGGATTGCAATAACGAACTAGTATGACATAAAGTTATGTGTGTACCGCGGGCATAAACAGATGTGTATACCCTCGGGCGACTTATAAACCCTCAAGCCAAAGGCCCTCGGGTTCGTAAAACGTCTATTTATACCCTTGGTTCATAAATAACTATTTCAGCTTTAATTAATTCATGACTGGTAGTCCAAAACATAGTGTAGGCAACTCTCATGTATTAATTGCCATCATCAAACGATCGGATCGTTGCCAAATATACAATTATTTCTTTATGGATCGAATGACACATCCGAATAGAACACGATCCAGCCTTTGAAAACACGCTGATTAGGTCACAAATTGAACCAGTTTATTTAGCCCAAATGGAACGAATCATGCAACAAATGTATTTCGGTGATAATTTAATGAAATTTATTACGCTTTCCTTGGGACACGTTACCAACTGGGGCGTATTACTATTGATAAAATAATCTGCAATAAATTCAAGAATCGCCAGTAATCGTCCCATTATAACCGATTCCATTCGAGTCACTGTTCACAATTTGAATAATTCAGACCATTAGCATGTTCGGCTTTCGAAAGAGAGTCGTTTAACGGGGTGATTTATTGGTGTTTTGTTTTCTTTCCCTCAAAGGCAGATTAAAAAACAATCCTGATATAAAAAAGTTGTTCCTTACTCTCTGAGTTTACGAAGAATCGATTATGCTTTGGAAATGTTCACCCTCATAATTGAACTAATGGTTTAGTTTATACGAAGTGAGATAGCAGAAAAACTGAAATTCCATTCAGTGTCGGCATATCTCTTGTCGCCTCTGTCGGCATCTCCACGTGAACTTCCAATCGAGTTTGGACGAGGAGCGTTAGATAATACCGTGTTAGATCGATAGAACAAGGTATGTGGGCGGACGAAGCCATAAGCATGTAGGCCTCTCAATCGGGCCCGTTATGCACCCACTACTGCTGGGAGATGGTTCAGTTTTGAAGGTAGCCTATCTCGCGAGCGAAAGAGGCCAGCCTTCTTACCGATACCACCCTCACACTCTCCGGGTTCAGTACGATGCTCCCGAGGTGTGCTTCCCGTATTGCTGCCACTGCCGGGCATTCCGTGAGGATGTGAGTGGCTGACTCCTCATCCTCCAAGCACCACCTGCATTCGGTATCATCCGTGAAACCTAAAATGTTGAGGTGGCAGTGTCCCGTCAGGAGCCCTGTCACTAATCTGATTTCCTTTCTGCTCAGTGTGAGCAGAGTCTTGGTCCTCCTGGTAGAAGGTCCTCCGATGTGGAGTTTCGATTGCCTCATGCCTGGTGTATCTTTCCATGTATCCTGGAATTTTACTTCCAGAATTTCCTTCATGGTTGAAACGCACCATGATCTTGAAACTCCTATGATAGGTTCTGGTCCCATCGCTGGGCTTTTCGCACCTTGTTTGGCCAAATAATCAGCCTGTTCGTTTCCAGGTACTCCGGTATGACCAGGGACCCAAAGTACCTTTACTTTATTGGCGGAAGATAGCCTTTGCAGATCATCGATGCATTCAGACACCAGCAACGAAGTGACTTTATATGATGTAAGAGCATTGATCGCCGCTTGGCTGTCGGTGCATATCGTGATTTGCTGGCCGCGGTAGCCTCTGTTGATATTTTCTCTTACACAGGCGAGTATGGCAAACATTTCTGCCTGAAATACAGTAGCAAAAGTTCCTAGAGCGTAACAAAGTTCCTCTTTCGGAGACTGCCCGTATACCCCTGCGCCGGCTGACTTACCCATTCTGGAGCCATCTGTGTACCAAATGATTCCCTTGGTGGGAAGCAGGCGGTGCCGGATCCGCTCCCAGTCTTCCCTTTTGGGAATTACTGTCAGCGGCCTTTTACTGAATCGTATGGCAGGTAACGAACTGTCACCCGGCATTTCAAGAAGGGGACAATCCCTTACCGTCTGATTCCATAATCGAGAACTTCTTAGGCGAGCTGCGGCTTTGCGTGCCTCATGTTCGATAAGGAGGTATAAGGGGGGCAGTCCTACGAGCGTCTCCAGCGCCCTGGTAGGTGCCGTCCTCATTGCACTTGTTATCGCAAGGCAGGCAAACCTTTGTACCCTATCTAATTGGGTTCTCGACTTGCCGGATGTTGCACCTTGCCACCACACGATGGCTCCGTACGAAATCATTGGGCGTATGAGAGTTGTGTAGATCCAATATAGAATCTTCGGGCCGAGCCCCCACGTACTGCTAAATGCCCTTCTACATGCCCAGAAAGCCGCTGTGGCTTTCTGAACTTTATGATCAATATGCTCGTTCAAGTTTAGCTTGGAGTCAAGTATGACTCCAAGGTACTTGACTGAGCTTTTATATTGCAGGGACCTTCCAGTGAGTTGGACATCTGGGAGGTCCCCTTGTTTGCGTTTTCTGGTAAAGAGAACCAGTTCAGCCTTTTCAAGGTTTACACTGAGTCCCACCGAACGGTACCATTCATCCACCCCGCTGAGAGCCCTTTGTATCGTGCCCCTCATGAGGCCGGACCCCCGGTCATCGACCAGAATACCGTGTTATTTATACCTGTGTAATTTGTATATTAATATAAACTCGTATGATCGATTGGTTGTGTGCTGTCTCAATGAAGAATATCACCAACTTTTGATTTTTACCTTGCGATGTACTCCATTAAAAATAAAAAATACGGTAAACTATTTTTTGGTACGTCTTACAGTTTCCGAGACGACGCGGAGTTATCGGCCGCAATGAAGTCACTTTACAACGGTCGGTCAGTGTCTGCTATGCTCCAGACATGTGTATGTGAAGTTTGCGTCATAAAGTTATAAAAATATTGAATCGAAAAAGTAGAAAATCGAGTATTGTGCCAGAGTGTTTATAAACAAATTTTCTACCTGCACTATCTGTTTATGGGTAGTATAGGCCAATCAACAGGGCTGTCAACCTCAACTTAAATTGCTCCGCCGATAATTTTTTTAAATTGTAGAGTAGAGTGTGCACATTACTTCTGAGAAAAATTTTCACCTCCAGGGGGGCTGGAACCTCCCCAAAAAACGCTTTGAAATTAATTTTTGTGGTAATTTCGAAATATCTCAAAAAATTTACTTTAAATCAAAAAAATAACTTGATATTCAGAAAGAGCACAAATTTTTACGAAAAAACTGTCTTTACCAAAATGTTGAGAATACGCACGGTATTCTTGAAAAAACTTGTTGAAGTTATATGCTTTCTCAATGGGGCAGGTGTTGCGCCGGCTCCCGCCAACGTGCATTTTTTCAACCAGCGCTTGAAGTAAAGTTCTATAACTCCTCACATAAATGTTCCATTCGGATAAATCTTACGTCATTTTGAAGATAAAGATCGCAGCTTTGTATTCTGATATTATTTGTATTTATACGCTCAGTTGCCAACTGCAAAATTGCAATTGAAAATCTTATAATATTAAAGTTTCTGACTTCGTGAAATAATGCTTGTGATTACTGAAATAATGTCTTATCACTTGTAGCAAGTAAAATGAACAGTTGAGGAATACTTCATTGTCAAATTGCATAACGTTTAACCGGTCCAAATAAAGTTGGTTTTAAATACGAGTGTTTTCAATTCTTCGCATATTTTAAGTTACAAAATCTTGAGGAAGTTTATACATTCAAATGCTAATAACTCAGAGATAAAAGCACGTATCAACATGAATGAAACGTCAGTTTGTAGAAAAAACCCTGCTCTTATTGAAAATATTCATACAAATTTGGATACTTGTACAAATTTTAAATGCAATCCTATCAATCTTTTAAGTACTTAAAACCGAGGAAGACAGTGCACCAAAGAAAACAGTCCCGAAGTGTGCCTGCTTTAAACTCATTGAGATTCTTAAACCTGAAAAATATCGGCTTGGGATCTTGTCAATACGGCAGCTAGCGCGCCGCTGTATAGTATACAGCGGCGCGGTATTGTCGGTGCGCAGTGAGCAGCAGTCAACGTTGCTCTATGTAAACGTCAGATAATATAAAAGTTCCTGAGCAGAAAACACTGGATACTGGGATAACATCGATAGTCGGAGACGAGGAAACATCTCTCAGTGCTTTGTCACTGTTACTAATTGAAAATGGTTAGTTTATTTTTGAAATATTTTTTCATGTTCAACTTAGCTCTGTTTCAAAATATCCGGATTGTGAAGATGAAGACGAGGAGACTGAAGATGAAGTAGATGATAAGTTGTATGAGTGAATAATTATATTTTCCTATACATTTCTTGATGTTGATTATTTGTGGATTCATTTCTCCATACCCTTTCTCGATATCATTGGAAAACACTCTCATATTTCGTTACCACCGGTCCGCGTTTGATTTATACAATAAGTTGATCTTCTCTCGAATTTGCGAATAATTTTCATAACAATACTTCTAAATCTCAATAACGACAGTTCTCAACGATTATTCACCCACATTTATATCTAAGAGTAGTAAGAGTTTTTTCAAATATTCTTCGTCCCTCCGTCCCTCTTAACCCAATGTCTCCGCGATGCGGGGGAAAAGCCCCGAATGCGGGGGCGGGAAAATCGTTTGTAATAATGTATACCTATTATTTTTACAAATTTACGCTCAGTTGCATTACTCAGTACTGACAATTTTACATATTAATAGAAAATACCCAAAAAACCTCGATTTCGGAAAGGGGTTGATGCCCCGGGAGGGGGTTTAATTGTTGAAAATAATTCGCCCCATTATTAATACAAATTTTCTTTCATATTTGTTGCCCAGATCTGAAATGTCAAGAAAATACCTTCCAGAATTTTTTTTTATGATTTTGGTGGGGGTTGCACCCCCCCAGGGGGTGATAACTTTATTGCTCATTATTCAACCCTCCGTGACGACCGAATTGCAAAAAAGAAATCGGCGGAGCAATTTGAATTGAACTTTTATTAGAAAAAGTGCTCTGTTTATTGGCCTAGTATTGAGAAGACGAGTAATGAAATAATTTGTTGTTCGTAATTGGAAAAATGATCATGAGTAGTTGTCAATGACAGTCCTGGTTATGTTCAAGGATATTTGTGAACCATTCACTCTGTCTGAAGTGTTCCTTTGATAATTCCCAGGTAGGACAAAACTGGACGAACGTTGCAAACAGATGGTATAATAACAGGAATTTTTTTTCCATTTTTCATCATGATTTCTCACCATCCTTTTCCTTGTATCCATCTAGTTATAGAAACAGGTAAACGAACGCGAAATTCGAATATTTGCCAACTCAACGCCTTATTGAATTAATTTATCAGGTCCTCGAATTTCCTAATTGTAATTATTCAGTTTGAGCGTTGAGAATTGTAGTTAACGAAAGACTATTTTTCTGAAATCCAATGTCGCTTTCCAAAGAGCTATCGACGAAAGAATGTCTCATTTGGAAAATTTATTTCCTCGTCTATGTTGGATCTCATACAAGCTCGGCTTGAATTTCATTTCCTCACTGCAATTCTTCGATGCATTGTAATAAAAACCGTTCTATATGTACTTTGAGAACGATCGATTACAGCAGAGATTTTCATTGGAAATGACATATATCACATGGAAGACTGAAAACCGAATGTTGCAACTACATCCAATTCCATGAATCATCGGGTAACTGTTCATTTCCACTTCATTAAATGCCGGCTATAACATTTTGATACGTGTATTGTATTTGACGATTTTCAATTTTGACCTCATTGGCTGAAGTGATGAATGATCACAAGAAATATGTCATAAATCTACATAAATAGGGATTGGAATATTTTCAATGGATGGATTGTTTGTCAAAAATGTGTATCAATTCAAATTTCGAATTCTTTATTTGCTCTGAAATTACAAAAACTGCTCAGATGATGACAGATTTTGCTGACTAATTTTGTCTTTTCTGGGATTTTAACCACTGAAAATTATGTCAGTGTTGAGTTCAAAAAATGAAAATTTGGCGATCGGACGTATGCTAGGCATTTTGGAAGATTCACTTTCCTTTTGCAAAAAAAATTTATATCTCGTTCATGGCATTTTAACACGATAACAAATACAGTGCGGCTCTTTTTATTCCACCTCACTGTTAACTTTTGAATTGTTTGATGTACAAACATGAAACAAACATCATTTTGAATGATTTTACCGATACTACTTTTTGAAACAAAAGACATTGTGATTGATCGATAGAGGGACCTCAATTTGAAAATTTCATATAGCATGGGGGTTAAGTGACACATCGTTGAAAATATCCAGTTTAAGTACGGATCTGACTGGTACCCTTATCTCGATAAATTAGAAAGTTTTGACTTGAAGCAATGTGACAAAAATATACTACTTTTTCAGAGAAGATACATTGCAATTACTAGACAGATGGAGCTGGGGGCATATCAACTTGAATATATCGAAAGGCAAAGAGATCAAATTTGTGAAAATATGTATTAACGAAAATCAAAAAATATAAGGTTGAAAAGAGAATTGAATTATCTTTTCAACAATGTGTAATTTGACCACATACCGGGTAATCGAAATGTCTTTCATTTCAGAAAGTATTATCCATGATACCATTCAAAATGGTTTATATTTCATGTACGTCAAACCATTCAAAAGTTAACAGGATGGGGGCTTAAAAGCCGCACCGTATAAAAATCTAATAGTGAAAAACCAAAGACATAAGGTTTGGACTTGCTGAAAGGTTGAAATAAGGACGCGATCTTTTGAAAAAATACTTGGTTGCTGATGCATTTTCTCATTTATAGCAATCGACAAAATAAAATTTGATATCTTTAGGAACCCGAAAAGAAATTCCCATAAGCCGGTGGACTATTAAAATGCCATAAACGAGAGAGTCTGTCAAAAAAATTTTCACCTAATTGTCAGGCCTGAAAATTTACCTCAACAGCTGACCGGCTTATGGAATTTTTTTTCGGGTTCCTAACGATATCAAATTTCATCCTGTCGAAATCCTGTCAAAATCGAGAAAATGCATCAGGAATCCCGTATTTTTTACAAGTTCGCTCCCTCATTTCATCCCTTTCAGTAGGTCCAAACCTTATGGCTTTGGTTTTTCACTATTGTTATATATGTTATTGTGTTAAAATGTCATAAAAGAGAGTTTGAAAAATGTTTTTCTGCAGAAAGAAAATGAATTTTTCATATGCCTAGCAAACGTCCGATTGCTGAATTTTCATTTGAGCTCAACACTGACGTAATTTTCAAAGGGTAAAATCCCAGAAAAGGGAAAATCAGGCAGCAAAATCTGTCATTATCTGATGGTCTAATAGGAATAGTCATAAAAATTCAAAGATTAAAAATCTAAATATTTATGAAATTCACGCACACACTTTTGAATAACTATTTAGTTAGGCTTAAAAATTCATTTAGTGTATGAATACATGTATACAAAAAATACAAAAAAAAAATTCATGTTCTTCTTGAAGTCCGTCAGTTCATTGACAGATTCTATATGACTTGGCAAATTATTGAAAACTCTAGGGCTTATGAAATCTTGAGCACTTTGCGTTGTTTTGTACTCGGCAGCAGAAATATGTATGCATTCTTTTTTCCGTGTATCAATAATGTGAATATCTTCATTGAGTTTTAAATCGCTTTTATTGAGAAATGTACAAATAGGTAACTCATATGTAAAGACTGACAGGGTTGAAATAGTATAAGTCATGAAAAGAGTTCTGCATGAATATCGCTTTGGAGCATTGAATATACACATACATACATATATACTGAAACTAATCGTGGGTTTTTGAACATTTAATTAAATGAGCTCAACTTAGAAATGATTGTTTCTCAGTGTGAATTCCTGATGAGATACTGGTCTATACTCATTTCTGAAAATGTAACCACGCAGTTGGTGCTGCGTAGACTTGTGTTCTTGACATTCAATTCGAGGACTTCAGTTTTGCTTTGGTGAATATGAATACGTATCAGTTGAGTTTTTTTTATCATGAAAACTGAGTCCTGCTTATTAATATTCGTAAAAGTTGCGTTGGTATTTGAGAGCTTCTGTATTTTCTGTATTTTCATGAGAAATTAGTAATGATATGTTATATGCATACGCAGTAAATCAAGAGTGGTATATTTTTGTATCTATATTATTGATAGAAAGAAGAAACAAAACTGGCCCCATAATAGAACCCTAAGTTACCCCAGACCGAACCTGACTTATTTTTGAAGTAGTGGTCGATGCAACATGTTCGAATTTTAGAGAAACATACTGATTTCTGTTCTTGGGGAAAGACGAGATCCAAGTGAGAGGTGTTCTCCTGACACCCCTAATATTCCAGAATATGCAACAACGTCGAATGATTCAGGCAATTGCATAATCTAATGCTCTGCTTCAATAACATAGAATTGCAGCACGGTATTCGTCTGTGTCTATGAAATCCATTAAAATCTTGAAGAAGGTGAGTTAGGCTGAGTGGATTTTCCAAAACGGAAACCTTGTTGCATGGGAATCAAAATATTATGTGTGTTAACAAAATCCATCAAGCGTTCTGAAAAGGCATACTTCGAATTTTTCAAAGAGCTATGAGGAACAGTCACTAGACTGAAGTTGTTCAAAGTATTAGATTTATCATTTTTTTCGAATTAGAGTTGCCTTTTCCACTTTCAAACCAGTTTGGAAAGTACCACTTATGAATGGAAGGTTAACTGAAGATGTCATTGGCTCAGTGATAATATTGTATTCTGGCTTCAATACTAAGACAGGTACCTCATCCATACCAGTTGATATCTCGTTTTTCGTTTTCAAGTTCATTAAAATGAGTAATTCTGTTTCACAAAAAAGCTGTTAAAATATACTGAAAGGATTCAAATCTATAGGAACACTGATATAGCTATTTGTGTCCTGGCTTTTACGATTATTATCAAAAAGTGTTTGGGAAGCCTCAATGAAATACTTGTTGCAGTCACTATAGGGTCCTCAATGACTTCATCCGTAAGGTTCTGAATATACAACATAGCTCAAACAAGTGGTTCCAACACAAAACTCATGGCCCATCTTCTGAGATCTACTTTGATAAAGTGTCTACACCCATTAGATCCATAATACGTCACCATGGGTCCATCGACAGATGGGCTCCCTTCTGTTAGTGCCAATTTCAAGTATTATATTTATATTATCAATTATATTTAGAAGTCTATGACAGAAACCGTTTGACGATTATTCCAATTGACACATTTACTTTTGTAATTTAAATGAGTACTCAAGAACTTCTGAATACAAAGAGAAACTGTGTAAAAAGGTACAGCAAACATCATGGTGGAAAACATGTTTTTTTACAGGGTTAGGTTGCCTGAGTGGTTGAAGCGCCGATGTTTCAATCACTTTGGCTACCAGTCGAAGGTTCAAACCCCAGCGACTGCAGAAATTTTACTGATGGTCCGAGAAAGTCCTAGAAATCGCACGTAAAAAGGTAAGGCCTCTTCTAATCCTTGGCTCGCATATGCTTCGACTTCTGAGGGCTGCCATTCTTAAGGGGACGACAGCTGGTTAATGGAAAAAGTTATTTTAAACAATTTTAAACAATAGCTAAATGAATCCGAACTGAAAAATAAACATTTCAAAGCTTCCAACTACAGAAACCGATTAAGATCATAATAAATTAGGCGTGATTTAAGAGCATAATTGAATTATAACGCCTTCTCAATAAAGCCCTAGCTATGAATTATTTAAAGCTCTCTCGTATCTTGAAATTTATGACAGGATAATATCAAAGTGAAACATAAAAGGTATTTCAAATTCGGTAGCAGATGAATTAAATCATCCCAAGAGTGCTTGTTAGCATTATAGAATGAGAAAACTGAGAATCACGGATTTTAGAAAGTAATTATAATGGAATTTGCTGAAGAAATTGTTGATATTTCAACACACAGTTGAGTCAATAACTTCAAGGATCAATGAGAACGAATAACATATTTACCCCGGACTTTTTATATACAGGGTATATTCAAGAATAATTTTTCCGCGTTTGGACAGTTGCCCCCAAAGTACGGTTCCATAGCTAACATGATTCCTTTCCGTTGAAAAGTAATGGTCGGGGTTGATGATTATTGGTTAATATATGTCGTGTCTCGAGCACTTTACACTTTTTTTCATGAAGTGCTCGCGATTACTAAGCACTTTCAAAAAGTAATTCGATTCAGCGAGCACTAAGCACTTTTCAAAAGGGCGAGACCGTTAAGGTGGGCGTTCAATTTCGTGTATTGCATTTGGAAACGGTTTCACTTGGAAAACTCTTATTTTTTAGATGAACTCAGGAAGGATTGGAGTACTTATTGAATATATTGACTTTGATTTGATATCGAAAATTGAGATTTTTTTGGTCGGCAATTGAAGGAAATGAGTCAATACTTGCTTTTGTTTTAAGAGGCCATGAGCGCGATCATATTTGGGGCGATTTTCAGGGTGAAAGAGTCAATTGATAACTCAAAAACGGTTCGTCGCATCGATTTCAAACAAGGATAGGATTCTAGAGGACATTCGATTCTAGGTACGTGCTGTAATGGAAATTGAAATTTCAATACACTCTCTTAAAAGTGTCAAAAAAATGCAGTTACTTTGAAGCAAATTTTTGGGTAGATGAACAAATAATTTCAAAAAAACATTACAGCACTTACATAGATTATCGTTTTACCTTTGTTTTATACCAAATTCATTTCGATTGAATAAATATTGCTTCAAATTTGAATGGAAGAGAAATACCATTGCAGCTGCCTCGATTATCTGTAAAAAGCATCGTGAGGTGCTGCCACAGACATAAAAAAATGTGGAGATGACTTTTCTGCATCGTAAATCCACACCACTCCACTTCGAGATGCAATAGACTTCTACCACAGGTTATATAATTCAACGTTCTCTATAAGCCTGTACTTATTTGAAATCGATACGACGAACCGTTTTTGAATTATCAACTGTTTTACCAAGAAGAAACCTCCCAAATATGATTGCGCTCATGTCCTCTCAATTCAATAGAAAGACCCATAAAAACAGTGCAACATTGACTGCAAGTTTTAGAGGTATTCTCGGAGAAATGTATCCCTCCGCTTGTCTGGGTGGCAATCCAAACAGCAGATCGCGTGAGAGTTTACTGCCTCGCCCAGTGTTTAACATCGATGAGGTATATCCGGGCTCATAAAAAGATTAGGTTAGAAGAACTAGTGTCACCAACTCACCCCATTCTCTCAGCGACGAACATCGTCAGATAGTCCCAATATATCGTTCGACCATTCCGTCTTATTGGAGATGTAGAGCTGTTGGACGAGTTTTCTTCATGCCTAAATAGTTCATCGTTTCTTCCTTCATTAGAATCTTAATCCAGCGAAAATTCATGTTTCTATAAAGCCTTTGCGACTGCAGAATCTTCTGATTGGGAATTGGCACAACTTCAGACTAAATGGTTAAAGCTTTCGCGGCCGAAGTTTTCAGTGTCACAATTTTCATTCGTGTTGAAAGTCGTCGTTTTTAAGAATTTCTTCCTAACGTTTCGCTTGCGCGAGTGGCTATCTTCTTCAGAGGCATATACATCATGAATGATCTCAAATGACTTGCGGAGATTGTATTTATTCTGACTTAGGTAGTCTTGTGTGTTAATTAGCGTATCTGGAGTTGGTACATTCTCCATTGTCCCCTTTCTACCTGCTGGCTTAATGTCGTTGATATCCTTTGTTATTTCAGAATTGCTCATTACCGTAACTGGGATAGGAATATTTTCGATGTAGAGTCACTTTGACGACTTGTCTGGTTCAGTCTACAACTGTTCTGAATATTACTAAATAGAATATCATCGTTTGCAATTGCAATTATAACCATTTTTGTTTTTTTTTTTTTTTTATTTATTTTTTATCCAAGAGGACTATGGATACGTTCAAATAACTAGTTTCAGTCCTAAAATGTTTGGAACTAAATAACTCTACTGTTTTCGGTTAAATTGTTTCAGCTATGCGAAGTTGAATTTTAAAATGTTCATTACTTTTTTTTCAAATGGCAACATGGTGGCTTGTCGGGTTAGAAAAAAAAAGCATTTCAATACGATTAATTTGATACCGCACTCTTTAAGGTTGTTAGACAACATTTGATGAAACACTAAAAATGTAACGAATAACGTTGTAACTTTTGTTAAATGAAGAACCTTATTGAGGTTAAAATAAGATTTGAAATCATCGAGTAGCCTGTGACCAACACAACTGGAACAAAATTATTTAGTTGTTGCGGTAAAAATTGACGTGTCGACATATTAATTGACATCTCTTTTACAAAGTCAATTAGCTAGTTATTGTGTACTTTATTATTTGACAAACATGGAAAATAACAATATTTATACAAGAACGGTTATTCGTTTTTGGAGAGTGTAGGCAAAATTTAACCGATGCTGTCATCTCTACTCACAGAGATATCCTAATTGGCGTCACCGGACCCGGCACTATTTTCCAAAACTGGTTCAAAAAATGCGAAATGAGCCTGATAATGACGGAAACGATTCATTAGTTGTGAGTGAAGAAAAAGAAATAGATGTTCTGGCATACGTTCAAGTAAATATTAATACGTCACTCAGGGAAATCGCAAGAGAATGTGACATTTCGAAGTCTTCTACAGCTAACATTATGAAGGAACATAAATATCATTCATTTAAATATCAACTACACCAACACCTGTACCAAAATGATAATGCAAGGAGACTTGAGTATTGCAATTGGTTCTTTGGAAAATATTTGGAGGATAACACATTTCCATACAAAATTCTGTATACTGACGAAAGCCGTTTCACTAATTTGGGACATTTTAACAGAAATAATAAGCAATATTGGTCCTATGCAAATTTACACTTGATGGAGGAAGGAAATTTCCAAGAACGGTTCGGTTTCAATTGTTGGGTTGGGATTTTAGGGGACAGATGGACCCGAACAGAGAATTTATATCTGCTCGGATAGTCAGGCAGCGCTCAGAGCCGTCTGCCATCCTAAACCAAGCTCAGCGCTTGTACAGGAATGCGGAGATGCGCTCGAGAAGCTAGCTGAAACGAAGGAAGTTCAGCTGGTATGGGTCCCGGGACACAGAGGGGCGCGCGGAAACGAGGTGGCAGACGGACTTGCCAGATCCGGATCCGCAGCGCCGTTCTGTGGTACTAGGCATCGCAAGAAGCCAAACCTCTTCTGCCCTTGACGAGTGGACAGAAGAAGAGCTGAATAAAGTTTGGAGGGATAACACCGGCTGCAGGCAGTCGAAAGACTTCGTGGCCGGCTCCATTAAGTCAAGGACGACATGGCTCTTAGGCAGAAACTTCATCTCACTTCCTCGGCGAGTGTGAGGCATACGGGAGGCTAAGATTTGGGACCTTCGGAGTTGACAAACTCCAACAAGAGGAACTAATCAACTTGGAGTGGTCGGACATACTGACCTTCATTAGGAGGTCACAAAGGTTCGATAAGGAAAACTAGGAGGATGAACGTAGATAAGTGGAGAACAGGGGATGGCAAAAAGGGTCCATGAGGGCCTACTTGCCTGGCTGCGGTTGCGGCCTCCCCAAAGAACTACTACTACTACTTCTAGGGGACAGAATTTTGGCCCTATAATGTTTGACGTTCCCCTGACAGAGGCTAGATATCTAAAGGTGCATTTAGTCAACATCATTTTAAAATTGTGCTTAAATATATGTCAAAAGCGAAAGTTGAGTCTGTTATATCAAATGGCGCCATTTATACAACAATGTTAAGTTTATGCTAAAAACATTTGATGTTACCGCTATGTTTATGATAATGCTTATGCAAAAGTTGACTAAATCCACCCTTAGGTTCCTCACGCAGGAAATTGAGAATTTCTTGGACGAAGTTCCATTAATAAATCGAGTTGGATTATTTTATCAACAAGATGGTGCTCCACCACACAACATGAGGGCAGTTACGGAATATCTTCATGGAACATACAACGAAAACTGGATTGGAAATATGGGTCCAGTTTAAGTGGCAGGCGAGGTAATATAGGGTTGTTCTCACTTAATATCTTTATTTACTTCTTTCTAAAAAACGTTTCAGGTCACCCGACCTTCCGCCTCTAGCTTTTTTTTATGGGAATCAATTAAAATCGAGGTTTATGATGTACCTCCTGCCACACGACATGAATTAGAGGACAAAGTAAGGGCAACTATTAATAGAATTACACCAAGACAGTTGAGAAACGTTGTAGGAGCCTTTGTCAACAACAAGATGGAGGTCACTTTAAACTTCTGGAACCCTAGAGATATGTAAATAGGTAGTTTCAATATAATTAATTAATTTTCAACAGGTGCTTCATTTTCGAAAAGTTATAACGTAATTTTTCCAAAGGATTTATCAATAATTTGTGCAAAACAATGGTGTGCGGTATGAAATTCATCGTATTGAAATGCTCTTTTTTCTAACCTGCCATTTGAAAAAAAAAGTAATAAAAATTTCAAAGTTCAAATTCACATAGCTGAATCATTTTGACCGAAAACAGTAAAGTTATGTTTTTCCAAACATTTTAGGGCTGAAACAAATTATTTGAACGTATCCATAGCCCTCTTGAATCAAAAATAATTTGAAACAAAAAATCGAAAATGGTTACAAAAAGTAACAAATGATACATGGTTGTATTCTTAAGGGAGACAAAAAAACTGAAAATATACCAGGTGTCCCATTTAAAAATCGAAAGTTTATATCACTTCCGGTGAATCCGGAATTTGCGTGAAGTTGATTTACATGTCAAAAAATGCAGTTGCATGCCTTAACCCGATCCTCCAAGTTTCATTCTATTATCTCCGAAAACAAAAAAGTTATAGGGGCGAGTCACATTTCTTGGATACCCGGTATATATAAATGAATGTGAACATAGCTAAATAACTAATAATATGATAACACAGACAAACTAGGGTAACATTGAAATTTCAGAATGTTTCAGCATAAAATTCTTCTAAATTATGGTATTATAGTAGTAGCAAATTTTGTGCGGATTTTCTGAAATTTTTCGAATTTGTACTATTTTTGATACAATTTGGAAAATGATTGTATATCTTGCACCTTGCATCATGTGAATGGTATGTAGATTTATAGAAAGGTAATTTTAAAATACATTCAATACCTTTGATTTGCACAGATTTGATTGGACTCGTAGAACTGTCAGTTCCCATTACTGATATTAAATATTGGAATTTTGAATAAATTAAACGGAAATATGTAATTTTTAAATATTTCAGAGGAATGTATAATCGAATTTTGAACAAAATACCAATCATAGGAGATATTTCCATGTCGGAAACTTTCAACATGGCTTTTGCAAGAACTGAGTGGCACTGGATTTCCGCAAACCATACTGTCCATTTTTCAAAAAATGTATTTCATCCACTACTCTTCGGTTCATGATATTCTCGAATAATTTTGAATAAAACTGGTTGAACTGATATAGGTCGATAATTACTCAAAATTTATTTTTTAACAATTTAAAAAAATGGTGATACACTATCAATTTTCATATTATGGGAAACATTGCCAGTGTCAAACGATGCGCTTATATTAGGAGAGAATTCTTAGGCAACCATTTTTCACAATTTTAACACTAATACTATGGAAGCCAGACGCTTTTTTGTTATCAAGATTTTTTATACTTTCCTGTTCTTCTTCACAATTTGTTTGATCTAAAAACTTGGAATCTGTCACTGATACATTATCACAAGTGTTTGATGGTTGAAACAAAAGAGCAGAGGCTGTTTGGTCCAACATTCAAGAAATATTCATTGAATTTCTCACATATTTTCATTGGATCCTCAATGTGTACATAATTTTTTACAATATATTTCTCAACTTGTTTATCATTTTGTCTATTCCATGATACTTGATTTATAGTTTTACACGTAGATTTTGGTGTATGTTTCGCTTACATTTTTTAATCAAAGTTTAATGTTGCTCGTGTTGGGTATAATAATAAGTTGCGGATCATAGATGCAATTTTGGTTTTGGTTTTCCTGGACATCTTGTAGCAAAAGTGACATATATTTTTGAAAACTTCATTACATTTGCTATAAATGACTTATGAATTGAAAAAAATCTTGAGTACTGAACCCAACACGAGCCATGTTACACTTCCACTTATGACGAATATGACATTGAAAAGATTTAATACATTTGTCGGTAGATATGCACATCTCACTAGAAAAATCAAAATAAAACACTTCAGGTTTTGACTATAGGGAAGTGAATTGAACTTAGGGCTCATTTTCATAATAAGAAAAAGTGAAAATTGTAAATCATCTGAAAATGGCGTGTGTTTAATGAGCTGCATTTGTCACCTTTTCTAGAATAATTCAAACTTATTTGTGGTATTTTCTATGTTTTCTTCACCGTCTCTCCAAATTTTCAGAGTCATGAACCTTTTTGTCCTCTATATCAGGATTGCATTAACTAATGAAGTTATACCCTGTACACAATAATACATCGTAAATTAAACTACTCCTAGTAGTAATTTCTCTTGTTTCTGGTATTCACACCATTCATCAAAGATTTCAGAAAAACGTGTATCTGTTTTTCCCCAGTATCCGAGATAAATTTTATCAATATTTCACGAAGACTTACCGAAGAAAAAAATGCAATGTTAGGTAATAATTTATCATTATAATTTATGATACGCGCCGTGCCGAGGCTTTTCCATGCCTTTTCTGAACTCAGTCCATGATTAGACTGCTTTTATAATAATACGAGGATTTTCGCAAATAAATGAATATGGGAACGAAAAACTGATATCAAAGGGCGCATTTGGATGAATATAAATTATAATAATACCTCGTTGAAAAAACAGGGAGTATTATGTGAGAGACCGAGCTACAGAGAAAATATACTTTAACCGTCGGGGGTTGGGACAGAAGGCAGTTTAATGGGTTATATATTTCGGTGGAGCCAATTTGACGTTGAATTAGCTACTCGCTATTCGAAGTAAAACCTAAAATTTGAAGCAATGAATTAGAAAGAGGGTAGGGTACCTTCTCCTGATGGTTGTTTATTCCCAGATGACCGTGGGGTGGAATAGAAGTCTTTGGATCCCAAGTAGCACTTCATATTGGCTGCATTTGGGTTTCATAATGGGCTAATATAAATATATTGAAAATGGTAAAATAATATTGATATAATATGGGTGAATATTGAAAAGATCAATTTTAAATTAATAATATTGGTGGAATATTGGTTAAACCCATTTTGAATGTAGAATGTTACGTATAATGTTGGGTCAATATTGGTTGAATAATGTCTACCAATATCGATAATACAATATTGTCTACATATTGTGTTTGATAGCTGTTAGGTTTTGAACATGCTGTATTTCTATGAATGTTGAATGTAAATGGTAGCGTTTGTTTTTAAAGAAAAAAAAGTTGTAAAAATTGAAAAATATAATAGACTTGACAAGTTGACAGAGAAAATTTGAATTCGACAAATTTAATAGGGATTTAAGTAATCCAAAACATTTTGGTCCTTTTGAGCTCGTTAAATAGTATCTGCAACTATGGACAAAGCAGGCATGAGGACAAGAAATATGACCGCACGAATAACCCAACCCGAACTAGACCAGGCGTGCGCAAATAGAATTTCTTCGCCTGATATTCACGTAAAAGTTTCGAAGAGTCATAAACCGACAATTCCTGAGAAGTCGAGATATGGAAATTCATCGAAGGCCATGACAGCAGCAAGATTGAAAATAGAAGCACAAGTGAAAGCAGACGAACAATTAGCTACAATACTAGAACAGGAAAGAATAATGTTACAACAAGAAAGTACAATGATACAAAATAGACTAGCGTTAGAAAAAGCGATGATAGATGAAGAGTATTCACAAGACATTGAAGATAAGAATTTGAAAGACTTTAATGATGAAGAAAAGAGTGAAGAACAGTCATCGCATTCGAAAGTGAATCAATAGTTGAAATCGAACAGAAATTATTATGAATATGAAGAATTCCAAGATAATACTGCAAAAATACCAAATGATGATAAACCGATGCAAAGAAACATGGAAATGCTTCTAGCAAGACAGTGTGTAGACAAAGAACTACCAATATTTTTTGGTGAAGTGAAAGACTGGCCATTTTTCTATAAACAATATGAGTCCACTACAAAAATGTTACAATTATCTCAGGAAGAAAATATGTGTAGACTGAGAAAATGTTTGGTAGGAGATGCAAAAAGAGCAGTGACGATTTGGATGAAGTGATTTGATAGTGAAGCATTTAGTGAATGAAGTAGAACAATTACCTTTCATCAAAAGCAATGACTTTAAAACATTTACTCACTTTGCTGAAAAAATCGCCAATCTTGTAGCAATATTAGAGTTGATGGAGATAACGAACTACCTTGATTGTCCGCAAATGATGGGTAAACTATTACGAAAATTACCATATAGTATGCAATTGTCCTGGGGAGCAAAACTATGTAACGTGATATCGCATATGAACTTGAAATATTTCAGTGAGTGGATCTGGAAAAAATCACAAGCCGCAAGTTACGTACAGACTTCTTCTATTGGTAAACCACCACTCACGTATGAAAAACCAAAATACCCATATACCACCAAAGAAAGGTACAAACCTGCTTTAGTTATGACCAAAGACAAGAATCAACCTAAAGGACCCCGCAAACTCCTTATGGAATTTGGGTCGCGGTGGATTTTTTTGAATTTTTGGTATGATGTAGTCCATGTAATTCTCAACCAATGTTACCATAGCGCCAACCCAAAAAAATGAACAGTTTTGCTGTTAGGGGGCGTTGAAATCACCCCTTGCGCAGATTAGACTATTTATTTTTGAACCCGTTAACAATATTTTCACGTTTTTCATTGTTGCTAATGTTGCATAATATTGTACTGTTTTATAAAAAAATTCTTACCCCCTCCCCTTTCCCACCCAACTCCTATTACGGAACGCAAAAAAAATATTTCTCGAGTGCCTTCAAATGTATCGTCGAATGTTTAAATATGCCTAAATAAGGGAAATAGCAGTTTTTCATGATTATCCCCCCACCCCCCAAATGACACAAAACGAAAAAATTTCGGTGGATTTTTCTGAATTTTTGATATGATGCAGTTCAAGTAATTTTGAAACTTCAAAAATGAATAGTTTTGATGCTAGGGGGCGTTGAAATCATACCTTGCTCAGAATGGACTATTCATTATTATAGGCGGAAATAATAGCTCTACGTATTTTAGTTTAGATTATGCTCATCAATTATATAATTTTTCATGAAATGAAAATCTGAAACCTCTCCCTTACCCCTACCCTTAATTTAAAACACGAAAAATGTATTCCCGACTACTTGTAAATGCTTTATCAAAATAAATGTTTTAATCAGCTCAAATTGAGGAAATCGTACAGTTGTTTGATATCACCTTTCCCTCCCTTCAGAAAAATATTGATGGAGTTTGCTGACTTCTTAGTAGGGCGTAGTTCATGATTTTTGATTATCAATCAATTGGGCGAATATCTTGAAAATAAATAAAAATTAGACATCCACAATTTGAATTTGAGGTGGTGCCTGAATTATTTTTTTTCGTGTTTTGAAATAGGGGTTGAGGGTAAGGGGAGGTTTTAGAAAGTTTACACAATCGTTCGGCATAAAATAAAACAAAAATACGTAGAGATATTGTTTCCGCCTATAATAATGAATAGTCTAGCAAGGTATGATTTCAACGCCCCGTAGCATCAAAAATGTTCATTATTGGGGTTTGTCACCCGATTTATTTCTATTCAAAATAACTTGAACTGCATCATATCAAAAATTCAGAAAAATCCACCGAACTTTTTTCGTTTTGTGTCATTTGGGGGGTGGGGGGATAATCATAAAAAACTGCTATTTTCCTTATTTAGGCATATTTAAACATTCGACGATACATTTGAAGGCACTCGAGAAATATTTTTTTTGCGTTCCGTAATAGGAGTTGGGGGAAAAAGGGGAGGGGGTAAGAATTTTTTTATAAAACAGCACAATACTGTGCAACATTAGCAATAATGAAACAAGTGAAAATATTGTTACCGGGCTCAAAAATAAATAGTCTAATCTGCGCAAGGGGTGATTTCAACGCCCCCTAACTGCAAAACTGCTCATTTTTTTGGGTTGGCGCAATGGTAACATTGGTTGAGAATAACATGGACTACATCATACCAAAAATTCAAAAAATCCACAGGGACCCAAATTCCATAAGGAGTTTGCGGGGTCCTTTAATGTATTATGCCGATTTTGTAATGAAGAAGGCCATATCATAGAGAAATGTGAGAAATTTTCCGGACTTCAAGTGAACGATAAATGGAATTTCGTCACCAACAAGAAATTATGTTTTTGTTGCCTAAAAGGTTCACATAGAATAGCACTGTGCACTAAAAAGAAGCCATGCAATATTGACGAATGCAAGAAACTCTATCATAAACTATTACATACCTTTCAACAATCCGAAGAAAATGAAGAGAATGAAAGTCAGAAAATTCAAATTGTAGCCCATACTTCTAACTATCCACAAAATGTTGTCCTTTTAAAAATTGCTCCAGTGACATTGGAAGCGAACGGAGTGCAAATGTCAATCAATGCTCTTTTTGACGAAGCTGCCACTGTCACACTGATAGATGAGCAAATTGCAGACAAATTGAACAAACAGGGTGAATCTTCTGATCTTGGGTTGAGATGGAAAGATCGCGAGTATCGAAAAACGTTTTCTTCAAGAAAAATTAATTTTGAAATCTGTGAACAAGATGGTCAAGACTATAGGACGGAGAATGTGTAAACAATGCGAGACTTGGACTTACCTACTCAAAGTATCGATCTGAAATCACAGAAGTCAAAATGGCATCATTTGAATAACGTAAATATTCGAGATATAGGTCTGATGAAACCAAAACTTCTCATTGGACAAGATAACTGGGATCTGATCGTATCCAGAGAAGTGATTGAAGGTCCGAAAAATACCCCAGCTCTCTCCAAAACGAAATTGGAGTGGATTCTACATGGGCAACTGAAAAATTACAGACATCGAGTTGATGAGACAGTCTTATTCCTGAAAGATCATAGCGATGAGAATTTGGAAAACCTTCATGAACAAGTAGAAGCTTATTTCAGTTTGGAAATATTTGGAATGAAACCAGACAACAGAAACATACCAGAAGAGGACAAAAATGCTGAATCAATGATTGAAGAAATAACCAAAAAGGTGGGAGATAGATGGGAATGTGATCTGTTATTGATAAATACTCAGGATAGAATCTGCGAGTATAATAGTAGAAAAGTTGCAATTGAAAGACTGAAATGCGTAAAAAGGAAAATGAAAAAAGATAGAAAGTTTGCCGAACAGTATAAATATAAAATAGAAGAGTATATAAAAAAGAATTATTGCCGTCCACTGAGTAAAGAAGAAGTCGACACTCCAGCTACTGGAAATTGTTGGTACGTTCCTCATTTTGGTGTAGTCAATGATAATAAGCCAAACAAACTCCGTTTTGTTTTCGACGCTGTATCCAAAGCCTATAGAAAATGTTTTCCGAATGAAGGGCCCAGATCTATATAATGCCCTGGTAGGAATATTATGGCGATTCAGAGAAAAAACCTGGCATTCTGATCAGCTATTGAAGAGACGTTTTATCAAATCAAAATTCGTGAAGAGGATCAACATTTGCAGCGATTCCTTTGGCGATATGGAGGCACTGAAACTGAACCACAAGTTTATGCCATGCAAGGAAAAGATTCCACTAAAAATAGGAGAAATTGTTGTTATCATGGACAATCAATTGCCAAGGAACAATTGGCCACTTGGCAATATCGAAGCTGTATATCCAAGCAAAGGCGGTCAAGTACGTGTAGTCGACGTGGAAACCAAGACAGGAGTATATAGAAGACCAGTAGTAAAACTTTGCAAAGTTTCCTTACTGGAAGAATGCAATGGTTAATTTTACACCATTGAGGTGGTAGAAATGTTAGGTTTTGAACATGCTGTATTTCTATGAATGTTGAATGTATATGGTAGCGTTTGTGTTTGAAGAAAAAAAAGTTGTAAAAATTGAAAAATATAATAGACTTGGCAAGTTGACAAAGATAATTTGAATTCGACAAATTTAATAGGGATTTAAGTAATCCAAACAATAACACATTGGCAGAATATCATTTCAAATATATTCAAGAAATTGTATCAACTTGATTGGGTCGATATTTGTTCAATAATATTTACCAATATCGAAAAAACAGTATTTTCTAAATAATGTTTCCAACATCTATAATACATATTGTTATCCCAATATTCCTCTCATATCGATTCTAGGAATGAAAAACAATATTGTTCATCCAAGTTTGAATACACATTGGTTGAATATTATTTTACCAAAATATAACAAATCATTTTGACTTATATTGGGTCAATATTGTTTTAACAATTTTTACCAGTATCGATAAAACTGTATTGTCTGCATATTTCTTCCAACATCTAGAATTATTATTGCAATCCCAATATTTCTCTCATTTCGATTCTAGGAATGAAAAGAAATAATAATATGAGATAATACAATTTTACGAAGAATACCCATACCATTATCGAATTTTGAATATTGGCTGATTATTCAATAAACCATACTGAAAAATATTATGAAAAAACCTGTATGAGAAAATCGCTAAGTGGCTCTACATATAGAACGTCTTATAAAACCGGAGAAAATATTTTAAATAGTAGGAAGGGAAACATTCTCAATTAAAAATTGAACTAAACATGACTCCTCGGGAAATAGAAAATACCTACTCTGAAAATGAAGTAACTTCTGTGTAATATCTAACAGAAAACAACTACTTTTCCGGCTAAAGCCACTCTGGACATTGAACTGCATCTGACAGATATTGTGAAAAGAACTTAACTTGAATCCCTTCCAAGAGAGGTTATCTTGAACGATGGAAAATGTCTTTCAGTCGCAGATAACTCCACGTCTGATTTTATGAATATGCTGTTCATATTTTCAATAAAATCAATATATTAATTACTATTCACAACTTGTTTTCAAGACTCAGTGGTTATGGCGACCAAAAGGCAGACTCTGGTGTCACTTTGATTAACAGAAAGAGAACTGCAAATGTACAAGTTCCCAGTTATTCGAAATTTTATAATTCACCTAGGTATAATTACCTACTTTGAATATTTTTTCAGTATATCCAAATGATATTGTACCAATATCACTGAATGTTTTGGGGCCATAATTGCTTCAGGAATATTTCACAAATACTATTTTCAAAATCGCCAAACAATACTTGACCAATATCGCAAAATGTTCATATTTTATTTCTCGCCAATTTAACTAACGAATACTTTGACAATATTTTAATAATATTGTACCATCGATATTGCATCAATTATCGCTGAATAGTTGGTGGCTAATATTGCTTCTAAAATATTTAGTCAATATTATTCATGTAATATTGGTCTAATATCGCCGAATGTTCATTTTTTTCTCGCCAATATTGCATTTCCAAAATTTTGCCAAAATGTTCACATTATTGTACCTATTTTTTAAAGAGAAACATTCTCAATTGAAAATTGAATCGATACATGACTCCTCTGGAAATGGAAAAACCCTACGATAAAACTGAAGTTACTTTTTTGTAATATCTAACAGAAAACAACTACTTCCCCAGCTAAAGCCACGCTGGACATTGAACTACATCTGATAGATATTGAGAAAGACCTTATATAACTTGAGAGAAAAAATCTGAAAGTGAAAATTTGCATTTTCATTCAGATAGTTGCTTATTTATTAAATGTCCAGTTTCCATTGGAGATTCTTATCTATGAATGAGATAAGGGAGAATGTTATTCAAAAGTAGGTATCACTCACAGAAAATCGCTCATTTCATTGACGCGTGGATTGCATCACTTTCGCGGCTTTTGCCGGGGAAGTTGTTTTCTGTTAGATATTACAAAAAAGTACCTTCAGTTTTATCGTAGGGTTTTTCCATTTCCAGAGGAGTCATGTATTGATTCAATTTTCAATTGAGAATGTTTCTCTTTAAAACATGAATCCCTTCCAAGAGAGGTTATCTTGTACGATGGGAAACAGCGACTAAATTCCAACTTTCAGTCGCAGATGATTCCACAACTGACTTTATGAACATCCTGTTCATATTTTCATTGAAATCAACATGCCAAACCCATGACAGGTTTTATGTCAGAAAAATATTTTCAAAGTTTCACCACACAAGAAATAGTCCAACAATTCCTCATTACAGTGTGAAATTGCTTCTGAAGAGTATGTTTTCCAATTCTTCCGACCTCCCTGATGATCTTAGAAGAGTGAAATAGATTTTTGTCGACCAAAATGTATTGGAGGCCTAGCGAAAGTGATGCAATCCACGCGTCAATGAAATGAGCGATTTTCTGTGAGTGATACTTCTGAATAACATTCTCCCTTATCTCATTCATAGATAAGAATCTCCAATGGAAACTAGACATTTAATGAATAAGCAACTATCTGAATGAAAATGCGAATTTTCACTTTCAGATTTTTTCTCTCAAGTTATATAGGGTCTTTCTCAATATCTATCAGATGTAGTTCAATGTCCAGCGTGGTTTTTGCCGGGGAAGTAGTTGTTTTCTGTTAGATATTACAAAAAAGTAACTTCAGTTTTATCGTAGGGTTTTTCCATTTCCAGAGGAGTCATGTATTGATTCAATTTTCAATTGAGAATGTTTCTCTTTAAAACGTGAATCCCTTCCAAGAGAGGTTATCTTGTACGATGGAAAACAGCGACTAAATTCCAACTTTCAGTCGCAGATGATTCCACAACTGACTTTATGAACATCCTGTTCATATTTTCAATGAAATCAACATTGTACCTATATTGTACCAATATAGGTGTGCTACTTGAATGAAGAAATGCCAAAAAAATACTTGAAAGATTTTTCTCCAAGAAATTACAATTTCTTACTTTGACTACGTTTATCTGGAAGATCTCTATCCGCTTCAAATTCAATAGCATTGAGTCGAGTGAAACCACCCTTCAGTTTATATCGCAATATTTAATTAGATCGAAGAATCCTATTCTTCAATCCGATTGGAAAAAGCTAACTTCACATCAAAATGTCGAATTTCGTAACCTTAAATTTCTTGTGTTCTGCGAATTAAATCACGAATCGTTGTTCCGTGGATCTATGATTTTCATTTGAACCCTAATCCTTTTCCCATCCATAAGTCCCAAAATATATTTGTCCTTAATCAGCTGAATGAAAAAACTGCTCTCTTTTTTGGACCATACGTTTCTTTTCATAATTATTATTTTGCTCTCTATTTTGAGAAAGACAATTGTCAATATAAACACTAATCTGAATTTGGCTACTTTTACCTGTCATTCGTCAATTTCAAACTCGTTTATCTCGTAATTTCACTTCTCTTCAAGGCGATCGGTTGGGTCCAATCTTATATTTTATGAAATTGACTTGAGTGATTCAATCCAATCCGAACACTGTATATATCGATTAGGTGTATCGGATCCAGTCAAGTCAAACCCCTTTTGAGCGGATCCAAAGTTGTGAGATAAATGTAGTCAATAAGATCCGAAAAATGCGATTTGAGTCAAACTCATGGACGTCAATCAACCTTTCCTGTTGACATCTGTCTGCAGAAAGGATCCAAAGTCCTAACAGTCCTGTCAGAAATGGCTTTCTTGACAATTGATTGATCGATGATGGTAACTGACCAGGTGGAATGTTTTTATTGTTTAATTAAAAAAAATCGGAAATCATATCAATTAGCGGATGTCAAATTGTAAACCACCAAATCCCCTTTCGCCTAAATATTTTCCCTGGCAGAATACTACAACAGATGTTGGAACTTCCTTACCTATATTTGAGGAATCTGTCTGGAAGGTTTTACAGCTATCGGAACAACTTCTGAATTGATTAGTTATAATTCGATCCAGTTGTAATTTATTACAGTGACTGAAAGTATACTTAGCAAAAAATATGAAGCTGACGGATGCTGCTGGGATTGAACCACATACGGAACAAGAAGAAAATTCATAATTGTTGGAACTATACTGCAAAGAGAATCTGTAGTGCATCTCCATTCCACAGTGAACCCCATATGGACCTGGGAAAGTATATTCAGGGAGATTCAAAAAGGTCAAGACTCAAGTGGTTGTCTAGCATCCAGGGTCTGTCTCGAGTTATTCTGGACACTTAAACGATTCTTACTAACCCCTATTGCAATCCCTGCTTTTTCATGGTCGCAAACCAAGTAGAAAAGATGATCCAAATTCCTTATGACTCCACAGGCTCCATTAAATAACATTATGTTATGTAGACACCCCAAACTGAAAAATCTAATGTCTTCCTGATTTCTGCTGTTATTATTATCATCATCTGAATTCGTAATTTTTCGTTCCGACCCTGTCTCCAAAGTTCCCACACAAGCAGCTTATTAGTCCCGGGAATTGTGAGTCCTGTGCAGGCGTATGACCAAGGATGTCAGCTTTCTGCATTCCCTCAACAATCATTTCTGATATCTTGCGACATGCCGGTGTGATTTTCAGGTTTGAAAGTTGCGAATATTATCACACTCCCAAGGGACCTTATTATCAAAATAATAATTTTCACAGAATGGTCTGGGTGGAGCCTATGGAGTTCGAAGAGTAAACTGCGATATGTTGTCAGTGTTTCCTCATCTTTTCGGGCGACATTAGTTTCGCCAGGACCGAAAATCTCAGAAGCTGCTGGATGCGGTAATTGTTTGTCCTGAGCAGACGTAATTTTAAGGTTCTAGAGTAAAGAACTCTTCAAACTGCCAAGGTCATCATTATTTTTTTTCCTTCAGGAATATCCCAGTCAGGCCCTGCCTCTGAAGCTCCGCCACATCCGGAGAGCTCCCTGGTGTCGTTACCACAAGAAACACTCCTCACGTGAAGGATAACTCACTATCGGATCTGAGAATCATGTGACCTGAGCAGACGGAGTTGCTGCAGGAGGACCTGAGTCTCCACAGCCTTTTACTAAATCGGTTCCAACTCGGTTACAGAGTTTGAGTTCATATGTTCAGTGTCGAATACGAGATCAAGTTCTTCAGCTGCACAGGCTGCTACCCTTCAAAAAAATTCTCCGGTCAATGCTATTTCATGGTCGCAGACAATGCAGGCTTCGTCCAGTACCATTTTGTTATGTAGGGAAGTATGTAGGGAAGTATGTAGGGAATTATAATCTTGGGACAGAAGATTTAGGATGCAGGCTCCTATTAAGATTCATCACTTTGCTAGTTATAACGCCGAGTTGTCGTAGATCTTCATGAGTCCATTTCATCACCCCAAAGGAGCAACTTTGTTCTTCTCCGACAGTGCTGATGACAACATATGTTGGAATTAATGCTAATACTTGCCGCGAAAAAGAGTTCTGACTGTGTTCACTTGTTGGAAGCGGCATTGCTTCACCCTAAGTACGTATTAATATTATTATCATCACTATCATCTTGAATTTAAATTCTCCAGTCGGGCCCTGTCTACAATAACCACTTCCCAATCTAGGGGGTAAGCAGCTATTGGGTTCGGGAATCGTGTGCCCTGAGCAGACGTTATGAATCAAGGATGACAGCATTTTGCCTTTTTCCGGCTATGATTTCTGACATCCTGCGACATGCCGGTATGATTTTCAAGTTCGAAAGTTTTTTTTTTCTTTGGTGTTTTGGCATCGACTGCTATGGTCATTAGCCACGTGTTCTGGGTAGGCCTTGTTACTGAATCCATACGCCACCTTAGGAGCAGCACTGTTAATTTGAACGCGACAGGAAATCGTGCAGGACTCACCCTAGTCCAGCCACGAGTTTCTGATAATTCAATCAGAAAGATTGAATTAAAAAATCCCAGCCCAACCAGGGTTCGAACCCCGAACCTTTGGCTTAGAGTCGGACGCTCTAATCACTGCGCCAAGCCCCGACATCGAGAGTATTATTATCTCTATCATTATTATCATTACTATTATTATCACTATATATTTTTATACTTTTTCTCAATTTGCTTTCAAGTTAGATTTGTATATCCGAGAGTACCCTTTTTTTGTAACAGGGTTCTCCTTCAATACCTCCGTAAAAGTAGAAAATTGAACAATTTCCTAGAGACACATTGAAGTGAGTATGATGTGACTTTTATAACCAAATCAAAGCAAAATGGAAGAAAAGCAAATCCTCATGATCGAATGCAAAAAAGAGAAATCCCTAGTCCTCCCTAAGGGGTACAAAAATCACCACCATTGCGCTGTTCTTCCATAATCAGTAACCAACCATGCATGTATTATAATCCCACTTCTCGACACCGGAATTCACATCTACTGAGATTTAATAAGAATTATAGGTTGAGCCGTAAACCGGACCTCATATATATTACTTGAACTGCATTCTAATGTAAATGCAATAATTAATCTCTCGCCCAAGTCGCATGTTAGTTGTGGGCAACTTTAACAAATAGTTTTAGCTACAACATCTGACCCAAGATAATTTGTAATTTGTGAACTGAGAGTAGATAATATCCAGCCGAGTATTCCTTTATCTGAATTTTGTAGGGTGTGGGATTATGTTGTACAGGCTGCAGAGAGGAATTGATTAGCTGATCCAACAATGGGTTAAAGTCTAATTAAGATGACTGGAACCCAATTAGATTAGGAATGATTGATAGGCATTGTTGGTTCGTAACTGTATTTCCCGCTGCCGACACTGTAAATAGTCCATACATGCTTAGCAACAAAACAGGTAAATGGCCTATATCATTCGTTTACTAATTCATCTTGACAACGGAACTTAATAGTGTCATTTACATGCCTAGGGTAATAATGACTTTGACTTTGACAATAATACCTTCAGCTTCATTCATATCAATTTTTAGGTTATAAGACCTTTTGAATATTATTGTTGTCTGCTTATTCGGTAACTTAGTTACACGCACAAGCAACTTAGAATGAAATAGCGAACGAATAATTAGAATTTTTTCAATACAACGACCTCAATGTGTAGTCTTGTTTTTTACCTATAATTGGACACCAATAATATGAATACAACGACCTTAATGCGTTCACAACTATAGTTGGATACCAATAATATGAATACAACTACCCTAATCCCTTTAAAACTAAAATTGGACACCAATAATATGAATACAACGACTTTAATGCGTTCACAACAACTATAGTTGGATACCAATAATATGAATATAACTACTGTTATTTGAAACTATAATTGGACACCAATAATTTGAATACAACGACTAATGCGAGACTTGAGAAAAAATCCAAGTATATTTTTCAAGACATGACTGTCATGACTGATTTCCCACAAAAATTCGCGTTTTCAATGCTTGACTCTGTGGACTAATTTCCTACAAAAATACGTGTTTTCATAACATGTCTTGAATAATTTTCCACAAAAATACGTGTTTTCAATACATGACTATCTTGATTTATTTACCACAAAAATGCGCGTTTTCAGTACATGACTGTCTTGACTAATTTTCCACAAAATTACGCGTTTTGAATACATAACTGTCTTGAATAATTTTCCACAAAAATACGTTTTTTCAATACATGACTGTCTTGACTAATTTCCCACAAAAATACGTATTTTCTTTACATGACTGTCTTGAATAATTTTCCACAAAAATACGCATTTCCAATACAGGACTATTTTGAATAATTTCCCACAAAAATACGCGTTTTGAATACATGACTGTCTTGACTAATTTCCCTTAAAATTAGGCGTTTTTAATACATGAATGTCAAAACTAATTACACACAAAAATACGTGTTTTAAAAAAAATCGAAGGGGGAGGGGGGTAAGTGAATATTCAAAAATCCGTGCACTTCGCGCACGGGAAAATTCGAAAAAGGGGGGGAAGGGGATATTCATAAATCCGGGCGCTTTGCGCCCGGGAAAATTCGAAGGGGGGAGGGTAAGTAAATTTTCAAAATATGGAAAAACTTTTTGAACACTTTTGGTAGGTCTGTTGAAGTACATCAAAACTCTCCATATTCACTTTCTCGATATCTTGTATCGTTTTCGAGATTTTATGGTTTCAAAATTTTTCAAAATTTTTTTAACTTTTTTTCACTTTCTAATAAAGTTGGAAAAAAACGGTTCGGAGTATCAGTGAGGCTTGTGAATACGTACCAGAATAAGTTTTAAGATTTCCATTTGTTTCATTCATACGGTCAATATCTCGATTTTCCATTTTTTTGGAATATTTCCCGTACTATTGATTTTACGGAAAAAATGAATGGACATTTTTTGTATGTAGGTTTTCTGGAGGCGGTCAAAAAAACTCCTGATAAATTGAGAAAATATCGACCGTTTTTGAGTTATTTCGTTTTTTCAAAAATTCAAATTTTTATTTTTAGTTTTCTCGAGTTTTCCCAGTTTTCCGATCATTTTGGTGAAAAATGGTCTGCATATATTTTGTTCCTCTATTTGAGCTCTACCTATCGCAGTTTTTGAAATTCAGTTTCAATCAGTGGTTCGACGTATTTTTGAGTTTTTCACTTTTCGGAAAATCGCCCGGAAAAGCCGTAATCATTTTCCGATCCCTCTCAAAAACTTTACACTTGTGTAGGACATGTAGGCGTATACCTCCAAAATTTAGCAAGAAAAAAATCAATTCCTGAACCGCTATCGAGTAAAGTAGGAAAAACCGGAAAAACCCCGTAAAAAATTTCCTGATTTTCCTATCGCAAAACAAAAAAAATTGAGAAATACTGTCCTCGAGTTATTGATATGGTTCAATTTTCAAAGCGATATCTTCAAGGGTTTGGAAATTCTAGCCGTATGTAGTTTTCGATGGGGATCATTTTCTTTCAAATAAACTTTTCTCTATCTCTTCAAATAAAAAAGTGAGGGTCGCTCAGTCAAAAAAATAATAATAATGATAATAATTTTTTTTCTTGTTCTGATCTAGATTTTTGACAAGGATCATTTTCATCTTTGAATCATTGTTCTATCTCTTCAAACAAAAAAGTTGACCCCACTGTGTAAAACGGCTTTTTGGATACCGAAAATATAATTTTTCACACAAAATCGTAGTTTTCTCGTTTGTTTTACTGGTAACGAAAAATTTTTCACCTAACTTTTTTGTAGGATATTTCAAGCAGAATAAATTTGTTCCCATAAAATTTTTGGATATCTCGTTTTGTTGTCGAGTTGTTTGGCGATTTGAAAGATAAGTCCAAATTTTTTGTTTTTTTTTAAATTTTTTTGTAATTTTTCCACTTTGTAATCAAGTTGGAGAAAAACTGTGTTAGTGCATTGGAAGGACTCGTAGTGCGAACTGAATGCGATTTAAAAATTCTCATTACCTCTGTTAGTACGGTCAATATTTCGATTTTCCGATTTTATCAATTATCTCCCGGACTATTGATATGAGAGGAAAATAATTTAATTTTTTTTGTAGATTTCCTGAAGGCGGTCAGAAAAGATGTCTTGTTAAATTTGGAAAATATTGAGCGTTTCCGAGATATTTCGCATTTTCCAAAATTCAAATCTTTTAATTTAACTTTTTTAAGTTTTCTCAGTTTTCCGGTCATTTTAGTGGAAATTTAGAAGAGATATGATTTGTTGCTTTATTCAAGCTCTACCAACTGCATTATTTGAAATTCAGTTTCAATCAATGATTCGATTGTTTTTTGTGTTCCAAAATATCGACATTTTTCGGAAAATTGCACGGAAAACCTGGTTATAATTTTCCGATCCTTCTCAAAACCTGAAATCTTCTGTAAGACATATCGAAGTATATATTCAAGGAATATGAAATGAATCAAGTCAATTCCTGAACCTGTGTATGGACAGAAGTAGAAACTTGAAAAAAATGGTAAAAAAACCTGTAAAAATTTTCCGAGTTTTCCGATCGCCGACTCAAAACAACTGACAAATGCCGTCTTTGAGTTATTAAAATGATTCAAATTTCAAAGCGATATCTCCTATGGTTCTGAAAATAAAGCGTTTTGAAGTACCACGACAGAGGTCCGGACATTTTTTTTATTATTATTATTATTATTTTGTTTTTTCTATTTTTATATGGAGATAATTTATCTTCAGGAACCATTCCTCTATCTCTTCAGACAAAAATGTTAGGGCACTCCAGTAGATGAAGATATTATTATTATTATCATTCTTTTTTTGTTTTTTCTACATTTTTGATAAGGAACATAGTCCCGTTGGAATCATGACTCTATCTCTTCAAATAAAAATTTTAGGTCCGCTGTGTATTTTGAATCGTAGATAATACAACTTCCTAAGAGGTCGTTGTATAACAAACTTCAATTCAGGCAAATTTTGAGAAATGTCAACAAGCAGCGGGAAAAACGTAATAAGTAACACGGAATGTATCGACTGTTGTCATCCTCGGCAAGCGACAAGCCTCGGCTTTGCCTCGGCTCGTACTCGCTCACCTCGAATGTTAACACGTCTTTACATTCCTTGTTACTCAAATAACTATTATGTAACAATTATGATTATAGTGTTAGTTTCAGTTTCCAAAGGAATAGTGAGAATTAAATGGTGATCAAACGGTTTATTTGTCCGATGAAAAGTTGATGAGAATGACAAAAAAAAGGCATATCTTGAGATAGTGAAATTTTAAGTGCCAGATGGCAATATAACTGCTAGATATATATAGAAATGGTTGAAAAAGCAATCATGTATGGAAGGCATCTACACTCCTTGCTAGGCTTCCATTTTGTGGCTTTCCCCCAGTTGTGTTCTTTGCCAAACAGAAAAAAAGCCGTGGCTAACCGTGGTCTCAGAATATCTACAAAAAACATGCGGTCCTTGCACCAAATCAGAAAAAATGTACCCAGCGATAATATAGATTTCATTAATTACTTTAATAAATATAGAAACATTTACAGAAGAGTTTAAAAAATGCAAGAAAACATATATTACTTTGATGAAATAGCCAAATCACAAAATAATCAAAGAAAAACATGGGTCACTCTAGATGCAAATAATTTTTTTGGTCCATTTGGAGTTTCCAAGTTAGGGTTGTTTCCGATGAAACCAAATGTGATGTGGAGGAGTGCGAAATATCGAAAAAAATTCAATTCTGGAATCCAATATCTCTGCCAAGTTTTGGAACTCTGGAACCATGGCTTGTCTTCAGACATCTGGTATATAGGTTTCATTAACAATTTTGGAAGGAATTTTGAATAATAATCAACTAACCCAACAAAACTGTTCAACTGACTCACATCACGAGGTTTGGGAGCTTTTAAAATTGCTTCAACTTTGTCGAAATTTTACTTCAATCCTTTTTTAGTAATAGAATGTCCCCGGTAAGTTACTTCCATTGCGAAAAACCCACATTTCGACAATTTTGTTTTCAAACCTGCCCTCCTAAGCCCATAAAAAAATCATTTTTTTACGACAGTGCGTAAACTAAGTTTTTACGCGAATAAAAAGTCACTCCAAAATAATTATCAAGAACTGTCACTTTGAAATAATTGTCAACAAATGCCATTTTATTTCCATAGTTACAGTAATTACTTGATTTGGAAAAATTATTTAAGCCAGTTCAATACTATTTTTCATAGTTATTACTTATTTTAGAACAATATTTTTGACGTTTGTAGAAAAAATTTTGTTTGCGTCTCATGCGCGAAATACTTTGGTAATATCGACTATTTTTTTTAACTCGGCTGCGCCTCGTTAAAAAAAATCAGTTCCCGATCACCAAAGTAGCATTTCGCGCACTAGATACAAAAATAACTATTGTAATCATGTTCTACCCTATTAATTTACTCCAATCCCTTCAAAAGTGGCTCTAAAGTTATTTGGAGGGCGCCGTTGCTACTCTGACACCATACGGAACTCTATTTAACGTAAATAAATCTTTGTGTGTTGACCATCATAAAATCATACAAGATTCTTTGTCTCATTGCAACTGATTGTAAATATTCAAGTAAATTTTAGATGAACTTTCGCCACCTCTACCTGAGAATAAATTTCATAAATTCTTTAGGAATTGGATAAATAAAATCCAACAAAAATGTATTGACTGTTACCTTGAAATCACCTGCCTATTTTTAACTTCCATTTTTCTTCAAAACAGGTACCAATGGCCCTTCTCTATTAACCCTTTCAGTATAAGTGTTCCTCACGAAGGACGCAATTGAACTAAATGGTCTATCACGATGAAACAAACTCCTAGATGATTGAAGGTAATACGGCGTCTTCATAAAATGAAAATTGTGAATAAAACTGCCCCCAATTGAGAATAAACATGTTTCTTTAGCTAAAGTATGTTTGTTTTCCATAAATTTTTTAAAACAACCTTGAAATGTTTCAGTAAAACGCCCACAATACCTACCTTTTTATTACTTAGTACACAATTCGACACTATTTATACAGACTTCTCAAAGGCCTTCGACAAAATCAATCACAAATTATTACTGAAGAAGCTGGATGTATTCGGTCTAGATGAACCACTCTTGTCATTTTTTGACTCATATCTCACAGACAGAAAATTATATGTTGAACATCGAGGTCACAAATCATTCACCTTCACAGCCTGTAGCGATGCACCCTAGGGAAGTGTATTAGCCCCACTCCTTTTTTCCATATTCACAAATGATATATGCGAAGAATTTTCGAGCTCTGTAACGTTATTCGCAGACGACCTGAAATTATTCCAACCCATTTCTTCATTGGATGACTGCCTAGCTTCAGAAGGACATTGATTCCCTATAAAATTGGTGCAAAGTTAATAAGCTACCTCTGAACATACAGAAATAAAAATATCTGACCTTCAGTCTGATAGCAAATATTACTCTTTATCCTTACCAAGTAAACAGTCATATTCTAACTCAATGTTCAGAAACCAAAGATTTGGGTATCTGGTTGACCCTCTGAACTTTTCCGTACTTATAAGTAAAATCACTCTACAGCCAAAGAGATGCTAGAATTGATATTTCGCACCTGCAATGATTTTCAAAATATTGATTGCTTCACTAAACTCTTCAACTCATTTGTAAGATCAAGCAATGTTGCTGCAACAAAATACTTCTCAATAGGTTATCTTTCCCATCTTTACCTACAAGTGCACATAGAACAAATCTATACACCAAATCACCAATACATACTGTATGCAAAAGACACAATGAAATTTGCTCTCTTACTGATGTTTATGCAGATAATCTTTGTAATTTTAAAAATAAAATCAAAGCAGGTACTGTTATGATTCACTATATGTCATCAAATAAATTTACCACTATATAAAATTTTCAATCAAAAATCAACAATTCACATTTATCAGAAAACAAAATCCTACTTAGGCCGACCCTGTTCAGGCAAGGAGCTCTCTGCGAGGCGTGACGTCACACATGGCAACGATGTTGGAAGTTTATCAATTAATTTAAAAATATTGGTAAACGTTTAAGAGATTTGAATGTCAGTAGGAAGTACAGAAAGATTCAGAGAATCTGACCACTACAATCAGTTTTATAAAAAGGTCTTGAATCACCAAATAACAATAGGAATTGTGAAGCACGAAATTAGTCATGTACGCCACTATTATGACATCTAGAGAAATTTTATGAAATTTCAATATGAAAATGTTCACTGTGAAAAATCCTTTGGTAGTATGCCGAAATTAAAATGTTTAGAGTTTAGTTTCGTAAGTATAAAATTTTGATTTCATAATTTAGTTAGTAATTCATTGGTGAAGTTCATATATGCAAGAAAATGATCCCGTTGCTAAGGCAATTTGTCTTTCAATTGTTGACAACCATGAAGAAATTCAGAAAATGTCCATCGAAGGGGAGAGATGTATAAGATGTGCTCCCTGAATAATTAAACTTTTCTCCAGAAAAACATAAAGAAATCCCATGATTCCAATGTCAAAATAAATTAAAGTGAATGTGAACAAACTCCAGAACTCACCAAGTGCTAGCCGTTCTCGTTCTTGAGAAATTCGACTTCTAAGACGAAGATGCCGGTCCCCAGGTCTCCTAGCTTCTAGAACCCATAGAAGCTTATCGAAGAACAAAACCAGAAATAGATCCCAGGTATTTATAAACCTTTTCTTCGAACAAACCACATTTGACAACAGTATTCCGGATAATTTCAAGAACTTTTCACATTTTCACAAATTTTCAAACCACTAGACTTTCTCGTGGAAAGATCCAAAAGTGCTTTCTCGCGAGTGTGGATTAAAAACTTCAATTCCTTCCGAACTTTTCATCATTTTCATTGCCCAAGACTATCTTAGTGTTTAGATTTTAATTCGAATGAAAGATCACTTGTAGTGGAGAATTTTTTTTAGATTAAGATTCTTAGATTAAGACAGGAATGCTAGTCTGCGCATAACATGTTACAATAAAGTTTAACTAGTTTGCACAAGGGGGTGAAAGGCTACTCTATGAAGTCATCACACAGATGATTGACCGTGCATTAAATATTTTAAAGGAGTTGCATATAAAATTTCTTAGAGTTTTAAGTGTTCTGGAATCATTTAATTACGGATATGTTTCTTGTTCATGGTTTTTGTTTGTCCATTGTTTATTGTTGTTTACTTATTTATTCGTTTACATTTTCATTAAAATTTTTATATACACTTGACTCTGGCGTTCACATTTCTTTTTCTTGAAATTTGACATTCTATCACAAAAGCATTTTTATTCAAACAACATCAAGCCGCCAAGTTCCCGAAGGACCTTCCTGAGAGCAAAGAAAGGCACTACGGTTTTAAGAAGGTAGTGTATGCACTCTGCACAAGAATATTTGAGCAAAGAGAAGGTAAATGAATTGTAATGGTTTTTTTAAACCCTCAGAGAATTTTATTTTAAAGCATAAATATTTTAAATCTTAAATTAAAAACTAATGATAATAATAATCAAAAAGAGCATATCATTATAGTACTTTTACTTCAAAAGCTGTAAGAATTATTATTTTAGTTATTTTTTCCCATCTATCTTTTCATTGTGTCTCATTGCTCATTCCTTTTCATTATCTTTATTTATTTGTAAGAAACTGAAATGTAAATTTATAAATATATAAGTATAAATTGTCTTGTAATTGGGATTTCTCCTGTTAGACAATAAACTGATTTTTTTTCACTTCAAATCATTCTTTATCGTATTGGCGACCTGATGATAAAAATTTCAAGTTTATAACTCAATCGTTACATTGTATATCAACTGTTAAAAGAGGGCACACTTGGGCATGCTTAATTTGGGGAGGTAATTAATTTCTTCAACTGTAGATAAAAAATGTTTTGATTGAGTAATTGACATCAGATTTTTAACATTCGGTAACTAATACAATGAAGAATAACTAGAAGTATTAAAAAACTTAGGTAATGTATCCGTTTTATCGAAATGTTTTACAATCATAGTAAAAATTGATGTAACACAAACAGATTTTGGCTAAAAAAAAACTTGTTTATTTTCATTTGGGGGTATTTTTTTCCAGCAATTTTCATTTTATGAGGACGCCCAATTACTTCCAATCATTAATGAGTTTGTTTCATCGAAATAAATCATTTAGTTCAGAAGTTACCACATTCTGTTCACACAGGGAACACGTTATCGAACAGAAATTTAAAAAATGACAAAAACAATTTTTGTAGATTTTTTCAATACATTTTCCGTCGATAGAATTAAGAATAGTTTCCCTCATTTCAATATGTGCACTTCATAAAGACTCACACAGTATAGTAAATCACATGTTCTCAATTTCGATGTCTTACGTCAGAGGTACCTATTTGCCATCCTGGCATCGACAAACTTTTCAACAAGTCTCACTAACCCGAGTGAATGTTGCATCTTGTGTCCCGAATCTCATTACAAGTTGCATAGCCCCGGGTGGCAATTCCTGATACTGCAACAATTTCGATACCGGATGAAAAAGCACTCGTTGGCGACATGGCATACAAAGCGAGCGACACGGCTCATCGATGGATTCCGAAGAAAACGAGGTTTTGTTTGCGGAACAATGTCTACTAGGATAATGATGAAATTGCAGTTTTTGGCAAAAGTTAATATAAAGCCATTCTCGCGAAGTAATCAGCTACAGTATAATGCATGGAAATGACATCATCATTCAATTACATAACACATCAGTGGTGAGGAATGTTGTACTTGCCGTAATCGTTAGTGATTTTCATAATACATTCCCATATCATATTAATGCAATTGATTTAGAATATCTAGTGGCCGCCATAAAGTAATAAAATATGGAAAAAAAGTTATGTTAAAGTTAAGTATGAGAGAAGAAATTTTGCTGAATAGTTGTTATAATCATCAGTGATCAAATAATAGCAGCAATACATTTTCGTAATACATACCAATATCATATTTTGCAATTGATCTAGAATATACTGTATCCGCCATAAAGTTGTAACATATGGAAAAAGTTACGTTAAAATTATGGGAGAAAAAATTTCACTGAAATCTTGTAATATTCAGAGATCAAATAATTTTAGTAATAAATTTCCGTAATACTTACCTACATCATATTATGCAATTGATCTAGAATATTCTGTGCCCGCCATAAAATTGTAACATAGATATGGAAAAAGTTACGTTAAAATTATGGGAAAAATAATTTCACTAAAATCTTGTAATATTCAGAGATCAAATAATTTTAGTAATAAATTTCTGTAATACTTACCTACATCATATTATGCAATTGTTCTAGAATATTCTGTACCCGCCATAAAATTGTAACATATGGAAAAAGTTACGTTAAAGTTATGGGAGAAAAAATTTCACTGAAATCTTGTAATAGTCAGAGATCAAATTATTTTAGTAATGGATTTCCGTAATACTTACCTACATCATATAATGCAATAGTTCTTGAATATTCTGTACCCGCTATAAAATTGTAACATATGGAAAAAGTTACGTTAAAATTATGGGAGAAAAAATTTCACTGAAATCTTGTAATATTCAGAGATCAAATAGTTTTAGTAATAAATTTCCGTAATACTTACCTACATCATATTATGCAATTAATCTAGAATATTCTGTGCCGCCATAAAGTTGTATCATTAAAAAAAAAAACGTATGTTAAAGTTAATTATGCCATAATTGTCAGTGATTCTGGACTTTCGTCGATAACAATTACTATAATGTAATTTTCGTGGTATACGAGGATGTATTGATATCTAGTTAGTCTATACCAGTTCCCTGCATAAACAAAATATTGCGTTACCATAGCAACGAACAATAACTTATTAGAAGTGTCAGTGTAAAGTGTAGGGAGTATAATTGTTTTCATCAATACAATATAAAAATGATAAAAATACAGATGGAACATATAATAAAACTAAGAACGATCTGAAAGCGGCGATTTAGTGCTTTCCTTCTCGTAGAAAAGTACATATGCATCTCCGCTCACCAGGGATCTAGTTGAAACTGGGTTCACATGTGAATCATTATATTCATGCCACGTGTTCGCATACGGATGTCTACAGTAGGCTGTGTAGTGTCCGCAATAGGTAGTCCCACTATGATTAGATAATGCATACAGACTATATAGATAAGGGGTTACGTTTTCTGCTGTATAATGACTCATATCCAATCCCTCTAAAGGAAAATCAATGATAAGATTCAATTTTTCTTGTGATCTTTCTTTTGAAGAAAACCATTTCAAATGGATAACTAAAATTTCAGGGAATTTATGAATTGATAGGGATTTCGTGCACTTCCTCCTCTCATTGCACTTCGCACACGTTGGCTTCTCGTCACCATCCAAAGTTTCTTCCCTTTTGAATGAATCTAAACATTGTGACAAATTTAGTTGGCCTGCTCTTCGTGGTATTGAAAGGGAAAGATCCCAAAACGGATCGAAAGAGACTGAACAGTGACCACAATAGGTACATTTCAATGCAGATTTCAATTGGCCAACGAAGTTGTCTACAATTTTGGAATTGTTCGTCCTTAAGTATCTTGACCATGACTCTTGAGCCTTCTCACTGTCACTCAATCTCTGATCCAACTCTTCCATTATGGGTAGCGGCTTTTCGGTTACTCTATTGACGTCTTCATGTAGACCCTCTAACAGGAATCGTAAGAACTCTTGAGCATCTTCTTGGGCAAAACCGATGAAACGAGGTGCGATTCTTTGGATTTGACTTTTCAAGGAGAGTGTATCAACAAAAAAAGTTTGACGTCAAAAAAGTAAACCAGAGTTACGCAATAAATTTTTAAAAAATGTGTCCACCGAAATTGTGAAAAACGAAAAATCGGAGTATTGAGCCATCATCAAGTACCTATATTTAAAAGGGTTAAGGGGTAAGCAGATTTACAAAGATATGCTTAATACCCTTGGTTATCAATGTCCATCCTATGCGACAGTGAAAAATTGGACTGCAAGCTTCAAAAGAGGTAAATTTTCCATTGAAGATGATGACCGATCGGGAAGGCCAGTTTCTGTGTCAGTCCCCGAAAATATCGATGCAGTTCATGACATGATTTTAACAGACCGTCGAATTGGGCTAAAACGGATATCTTAAGCACTGAATATTTCATACAGTTCACGTCAATTTGGACATGAGAAAAATGCTGCAAAATGGATCCCCAACCGTTTGAATGTTGACCAAAAGCGTGCAAGGGTAGTAGCATCGCGTTTGATCTGTGCTCGATTTGAAAACGATGTAGTCTTCTTGAACCAAATTGTTACTATGGATGAGACTTGAGTACATTTCTACGATCCAGAAACAAAACAACAATCGATGGAATGACGACACTCCGGTTCTCCAAGACCTAAGAAGTTTCGTGTCCAAAAATCTGCTGGAAAAGTTCTTGCTTCAGATTTTTGGAATTGCCATGGAATAATCATGATTAATTTTTTGGATAAGGGTAGAACAATAACTGGAGATTACTATTCGACATTACTGACCAATCTACGGGAAAAAATTAAAGAGAAAATACGCGGAAAGCTATCCAAAGGTGTTTTGTTTTTGCAGGATAACTCCCCTGTACACAAATCTCATGTTGCCATGCAAAAAATTCGTGATTTAGGGTTTGAATTACTAGAACACCCCCCTTATTCGCCAGATTTAGCTCCGTCCTCAACTGAAAAAAAGTTTAAAAGGTCGTAAATTTTCTTCTAACGAGGAGGTAATAAAAGCTGTGGAGGTCTGGTTTGCAGAGCAAGAAGAAACATTTTTTTTGAAAGGTCTAGAGACGTTGCAGGTTCGCTGTAATAAATGTATCCAATTAAGAGGAGAATATGTTCAGTAAAAAAATATTTTGACATTGAAATTTTGTTTGGTTCTATAGTAGGATAAGTATTTTTCAATATATCCTCATATATTTAGGTAATGTTTTTTTCTCAATAGTGTTTCCACACTCTGACTTACTGTTGTGTGAATATCCCGGTAATACGGAATTATAGTCACATCTGTCAGTTGTGAGGTTAGAAATTTTAAAGATTGTTTGTGAATGAAACACAGTGTATTGTACTTACTTTGAAAGTAATGATTCCAAGAGGCGTTTTGCTTTGAAAAAAACTGTTTTTATAATATATCCGACTGCAAAAAAAAATAAAACTGGCGACAAACAATACCTCAATGACAGAAAACAATGACGTAATTGATGGTCTGCTCTAGTCAATACAATGTCTGTCAAGTTTATTTGAAATGTAAAACACTGTCGGCTTTATGGCTATCTCTTTTTACTGTTTTGAGTTTCAATCGATCATCACAATACCATAATTCTTAGATTAGAAGACAAATGTTAACGAATTTAGAATCGCTCATAGCGGTTGATAGACAGAGATGTTACATAGAGGGTGTGTTATTTCTTTGTTCACAAATTGATGACGCATGGGTAAAGATACAATAATCGAACTGTAATTGATCTCACCGCCAAGGGATCCTGCTATCAGAACAACAATTATAATTTAATTTTCTTATAATAACACGTTCTAAAAATATACAAAAAAATCACTCAAAATATTTTAACATACAGATTGGTGAGCAGTCCATTTCCAGAAAAGATAATTGGATGAAATGAAAAACTCTTGTAGAATACTGGAGACCAAATTAGAGATCATAATTCCTAACAATGCAATTTAATAACAGTCACCAAAAATATCAATATTTCGACAATCACGTGAAAAATGCGAGTACATTCAAAAATAACGCTGCAAATTCTCCTGGTTTTCGTTTTGGATAGAATTCGAAATGTCATTGTTCCTATCAACACCTACTTGAGTATCATTTCCACTCACTGATTCACGTCACAACTTCTGAAATCCAGTGAAATGTGCATTTCATTTCCGCAGTGGAATCCAACATCTCGCAAAATAAGCACGTATAGTATCTCTATACCTACGCTCCTTTAAACGTAATCTTTAATAATAAATCCAGTTGGAAACTGGAGTTTCTGAAGATTGAGTTTCTCTGTATGCTGTCCATTTCCGACATTTTCAGTATAAAAACGTATGGTTATGTTCAAATGGTCAATTTTTACAGAAAGGCCTATAAGAAAACAAAATTTTTTCCTTCCTTTGTCAACAATATTCACCACGCTGTATTGCACTTATTGAGGGAAAATTTGAAGGCAGTTGGGATGGAAGAATAATTTTTTAGACAGGCACAGCATCCTAATCGGATATCATAGAGCACAACTGATGCAATATTTTACTTCCTCACCGAAGTACTAAGGTTAGGTTATAGTCTAAGATTCGAACCTAAATTGACCTTCACCAAGCTGATAATAGAATCAAACTTATTTTATAATAAATTGCGTGTATTAGAAAATATATTAAAAATAGGTTGTCTAAAAAAATCCTGGACAGAATATTTTTAATTATTTTTTGAAAAATGATTTTTCATAAAATTTCACAACATCAAGATAATGAGGAAATTTTATACTGGAATTAAAGTATGAAACATGTAGAATGTGCAGACATAGGGTTGCCTATCATTTACCTGGACGAACTACTGGGTTGCTAGGTAAACAGAATGTCGATACCAGTTACTTTCACTTGATGTGATAATAGAAAAAAATTTATATCAGCATAAGCGCTGTTTTATTGTTAACACGTTGATATAGGGTTGTCTGCGAAAAATTTGGTCCTAATAGAGGTTTGCGAATTTTAAAGATTTAAATTTCAACGCGTGTGGAAATGAGTGACAGAGAGATCCGAGATAAGTATACTAGGCGTGCAGAAGAAGGTAAAAAATAAAATTGTACTCTTTTCGCAATTATTTTCTTATTTCATTACTTGTCTTCAAATACACCATACATAACTTTTTTACTCACGGTATCTCTTCCAGAAATCGCGTTTGCAACTGAGCTTTTAAGAACTGCTATACAACAGCAATCAAAATCTTACGTATCTGAAGATGCAGAGGAAGTGGCCACCTTCCAGAGTCAATTGCTGGCGAGAAGAAATGGTAGGGCAATCTGGCACTTTTCTAGTCAAGTCTTCACGTATCAATTCATAATTGAATGTATCCCTTGATATTCTAAAAGTGAAATAAAACTATATAATTTTCAATTGAAACATTCGAATAGTCAATCCAAATGGTACAATGCCTGAAAAATTAGTTTTAAATTCAGCATTTGTATAACGAATAATAACTTCCATATAGTTGGTAATACGTGGACGACGCTTCCGGACCTTCAGGCGTTTACATTTTTCTTGCAATATTGCTTCCCATTCTTCGTCTGAACTAGATGAACTAGAGGTTTCACAATTATTTTTACATCGCATTAGTGAAATAATTGAATCATAATGCGGTCTCAACATTTTGTTGAAATTAGATATTCCATGAAAAACACTAATTTGAATTGAAAATAATATTCACAAATCCAAAAAAAAATGGTCATCCATCATCCATTTGTGATCGCTCTTCAACTTGTCAAATCCTTAACAAACCCGTAAAACCCGTTCCACTTGCTAGGATAATCAAAATACTCACGAGCTAGTCATACGGGAATGACCGCAATCGTGAGCGTGAGCGTTGTGGGCGACTAGTGGAACGCAGCCATTGAACGTCTTAATCTTCAATTGCCTCATTTATTTCGAGGGTCTCAAGTCGATTGAGATTTTTCCCATCATCACACACATGTAAAAATTTTAAATCTGAGATGGGAACAAAATTATGTTTTTTAATATCAAATGATTAGAAAATACTGAATTCAAATTGGTCTCTCCTTTTTCAGAATTGGAATATAACGTGTTCTGCTAGTCAAGTTTTGATTTTGCCACCTGTTTGGCCAATATAACAAAGATTACATTCAGGATTAGAACAATTTAATTCATATACACCCGTCTAGTCCAACATAGGAAGTTTGTCTTTTGAATTTACCGAGAAGTTTTTTAAATTACTAGAAATTTTGAAAGAAATGGAGATAGAATCACAATATTTAAATTTTTGTTTGACAAGGTTCCTTCGTTTTTTGAAACAAAGGATCCCACACCATCCTTATGAAAAATATCTTTCGGTTAAATTCTCTGAATTTTCAGTATGTTGTAGATTTTGACTCCCTCGGCAAAAGTGTCAATGGGCACAAAAACAATCTGCAGAGTGGTTTCGAGATACAGAGAAAAGTGAAGATTTCTGCTCAAATTTTTTAACAATTCCGAGAATTGACAAAACGCCTATTTATTTTGGGGTCGCCAAGTCTCAATAGTGGTACAATGTTACCTGAATCTCGTTTTCATACACTCTTTCGTTCTGTGTTCTACAACAGGGTCAACAAAGAAATATCGAAATCTATTAATTTTAAACCAACCAGTGGGAGTTCTCTGATGAGAATGAAAGATTTAATTTAGCCTGAATGAACTCGCTCAATCTCGCTCGAAGTTAACCAACATTATTTATTTTATACAGGGTGGTTCGAAAATAGGGGAACGTCAACCCCTCGTTTTTAGGGGAGAGTTATGTCATACATTCACCAAACGTTCTTCAATTTTAAAAACGTCGCTCAGTTATTTCATGTATACAGGGTGAGTAAAAATGAACGGTCTAAGTTTCTTAGATAAATGCTGTTTTTTTTCAATAAATACCCTGTATTTCAAGAAAGTAGTAGTACGGTTCGAAGAGTCCAAAGTATTGTCATCAATATCAGCATAGGTCTCAGGACTCGTTTGTCGGCTATATACTTTTGAATGTGCGGATTTTATTGAAACCCCATATACTCCATCGGAGATCGAAATGGGCTATTTTCGAGCAATTCTTCTTGTTGAAGAATATTCGGAATAGATGAGTACGGTACCTATTCCAATCATGCAATATTTTATATACATGGTGGATGAAATGTTCCACGCCTGACTATGGGATTTTTGAAGGATCTGCCTATGGGGGTGTTTCAGATACAGTTATCTCCATGTTATATTCAGGCTAAAGTCTTGAGGTTCGATGAAGATATATTGGAACAAAAAAGCCTTATAAATTCCGGACATTTTCTGGGTTTCAGAATGCAACAAAATATATGTTATGGATTGCCTACAACACAGAATTAAATTACTACGATCCTCCCATTATGGGTTACTACTGTTTCTTGTTCAAGAACATAAGGAACTTGTGCACATGTTGCAAGTATTTTGTGGTTGGGATATGCAAGATACCAGCGTACATTCATTTTCCTTCCACATGTCTTTTTGGATTCATCACCTATGCTGCTCATAGAAGAGCTCCAGATGATGTTGGTATTCAAATTATAGAACAATAAGAATGTTCATTACAATTATTTTTAAACGAACGAAAAATTGATTGAGGTATCTATTGAAAAAAAGAATGCATTTTTCTAAGAAACTTGGACCGTTTCTTTTCACATATCCTGTATACATGAAATAACTGTGCGACGTTATCGAAAAACCCTTTATAAAAAAAACGAATGTCAGTCAACTTCGACCGAGATTGATGCAGTTTATTTAGGCTGAATTGAATCTTTAATTCTCATCAGAGAAGTCACACTGGCTGGTTAAAAATTGATCAAATTGGATTTTTCTTTGTTCACCCTGTTGTAGAGCACAGAACAAGTGTAATGAAAACGAGATCAGAGTGCCATTGTACCATCATTGAGGCATGGTATTTCCAGCATAAATAGGCGTTTTGTCAAATCTCGGAATTGTTAAAAATTCTGAGCAGAAAGCTTCACTTTTCATCTTCAACACCCTGGATCTCAAAAACCAGTCTGCCGATTTTTTTGTGCCCATCGACACTTTTGCCGAGGAAGTCAAATTCTACAACGTAATGAAAATTCAATGAATTTAATCAAAAGCCATTTTCCATAAGAATAGTGCGGGGTTCTTTCCAAACCTTTTAATGACAACAAAAAATCAGGAAGTGAAATTCAAGCATAATCGATCTTTTTTATGACAGATTTTGTTTTTGACATTGTTTTGAAATTGTGTTATTGTATTTCATGATTGTTTTATATTTGTTATATTGTTTGTTGTATTTTTACACTATATCATTCTCTATAAGAATTAAGTACTTGGACCAGCATAACAATGTTGTCCGCGTATTACCTCATTTTAAACGTTGGAAAAAGTCGATTTCTCTGAAAAAAAAGAGAAATGATCTGCTTTCATATTCAAAACCCTGCTATTAGATTTTACGACCAGTTGTGGAATATCGGTATAACCGAAATAATTTTTATTGAAGTTATTTCGGTGTGAAAAAAGGGTTGTTTTCCAATATAATCCAATGACGCTAACTCTCAGTAAAATTCGGATGATATAAAAAGTAATAGGCTCACGCATTATGGGAAAGTTTGGTCAGTAGAGTCGCGATCGTAAAGTTTTCATTGTTGAACACATATATTAGGACATGATTTCCTTGCATTAAATTTTCAGGTGGTTAACACAATTAATGGAGTTTTCATAAGAAATAACAAAGAAAAGGTCAATATCGGTTCATCATATTATGTTCTTAACAAAGTTTATCCACATTGGGGCCAGGTAGCCGAGTGGTTAAAGCGACATGATTTGATCACTTTGGATGCCAGTCGGCGATGGTTCAAACCACGGCGACTGCAGAATTTTTTCTGATGGCCCGAGAAAGTGCTAGGAATCGCACGTAAAAAGGTAAGACCTCGTTAATCCTTGGCTCGCACAAGTTTTGACTATTGAGGGCTGCCGTTCGTAAGGGAACGACAGCTGGTTAACGGAAAAAACAATTTTAACAACAAAACAACAACAATTTTTAACATGGAAATAATTTTCAACTTGGAATCTCTCAACAACGTTTGTGGCTCTCCATACAATTCAATTCAGTACAGAAAACTATTATTGGGAATGTACACCGACTCAAATTCTAAATGAGAAAAATATTAATTTAATCAGAGAAACGTTCAATATTTAGAAGAAGAACAAATTGAAATAGGTACTTTAATGAAAAGAAAGAAACACAATTTTGTCTTATTTCCACTAGTTTTTTATATTTACGACCGGTTTCGGGCTTTATCCCATTATCAAGTATAAAAACTAACTAATACAATTGTCCTCTTAAAGCTAGTTATATAGGGAGTTTGCAGGTACACTGGATGGAGAGGATGGAGATGGAGGATGGAGATGGAGAGGAAAAAACTAGTGGAAATAAGACAAAATTGTGTTTCTTTCGTTTCATTAAAGTGATCATGAATTTCCACAAAATAAACAAGTCATCAATTACACAAATGAAATAGGTAAATTTTTTAGTGACTTTCATAGAATGTGTCTGATTTTTCAAATCGATGCAATATCTCTTAATCGAAAACTACCTCTACGCGTCCTTTCAGGAATTGAAAGAACTTCATCTCAGTTTTTCTGGCACTTGGGAAAGAATACAAATATTCTGAATTTTAGAACTGGGTCAAGGGAAAGAACAATGTCATCTTCCAGTACTTTCAGAACTTTCAACACACATTTCCTCGTAATTCCGTTTGTTGTTTTCGAATCTCTATAAAAAAGTTACCTTCTGAGAGCTCCTTGGAGTTGAATTATCCAACCTTATCCGTTTCCTTAGATGCTTCCTCTGCCTTTTGAAGCTCGTCTTCTGAGCAAGATAAATTTCGATCCGTTTTTTGATTTTGTTGATGTCAATCAAAAACTAGAATTTCTTAACACTCAAATCTTAGGACTATTCGACATACACGCTCCGATAAAAACTGTGCGAATTACAAAAAAAAATCTCCTTGGCTCACTGACACACTGAAAGAAATGGCAAAATTGAGAGACAGAGCACTCAAAAAGTACAAACTTACCAAAAATATCAATCATTGGAATTACTACAAAGATCTCAGAAATGAAGTTAACTATGCAATTAAGAGAGAGAAAAAAGCTTACTTTCAATACAAAATCAATAACAAAGAGAATATGTGGAAATCCTACGACAACTGGATATTAATTCCAAAAAAGAATCCCATTTACCACCTCATCTGAATGATCCTAATGTAGTGAATGAATTTTTTGCTGGAATTGGGTCTGATTCAAACAATCCAGATTACACACTCCTTGATTATTTTTCCTCTAATAAAATGAATAATAATTAATCATTTAGATTCTCACCAGTAGACGAAAACAAGGTTTTTGAGAAGCTACTGTCAATAAAATCATTGGCTGTTGGTCCCGATCAAATAAATATCAACATGATCTTGCATTGTTGTCCTATTCTTTTACCATATATCACGCACCTATACAATTTTTGTATAGAAAATAACATTTACCCTACATTATGGAAAAGAGCCAAAGTCATTCCAGTCCCAAAAAAATCAGACCCAACGCAATTAAGTGATCTTCGACCGATAAGTATTCTCTGCGCTCTGTCGAAGGGTTACGAAAAAATAATCGCGGAACAAATGAGACCTCATTTGGACACCTTCAACATTCTCCCCGAACAACAGGCAGGATTTCGCCAGCAGCATAGCTGTACTACTGCTCTTCTAAAAGTTACGGATGATTTATATTCATTCATTGATCAAAACAAACTATGTGCTCTTGTTCTGATTGACTTCTCGAAAGCCTTTGATAGAATAAATCATGATCTCCTATTAGCAATACTGAACTATATAGGCTTTTCTGAAAATGCTAAACTTCTTATGACCCATTACCTGCGTACCCGTAGTCAATATGTGGCACTTGGATCTAATGTCTCCGGCTTAACCGTTGTGGATCGTGGTGTACCACAGGGCTCGATCTTGGGTCCCCTACTTTTCACAATTTATACATCTGAATTTCATAAGCATTTACAATACTGCCATTCAGTATTCTACGCTGATGACACTCAAATTTACCTGGACTTTGAAGGAGAAGAAATAGAGAGGGCTTGTGAAAAGATAAATGATGACATGAATAATCTTTTCACGATTTCTGAAAAATTTTGCCTACAAAGTAATAATTCTAAATCCAAAGCGCTGCTGTTCGGTAGGAAAAAATTACGGAAGGAAAAATATGACTCTATTTCATTAAGAATCAATAACGAAAACCTACAACTATCACATTGCGAGAAAAACCTCGGCCTAGTGATGGACGACGATCTATGCTTTGCAGCACACACATCCTCACTAGTAAGAAAAGCTTTCTGCAACCTCAAAATGATATATCGTAATCGAGAAATGCTGACTAGAAATACGAAAATAACTCTTTGTGAATCTCTGGTATTATCGCAACTCAACTATCCAGACTATGTTTTTGGGTCTGCCTTGAGACAAATTTCTAAAAATCGCCTTCAACGAATTCAAAACTCCTGTATACGACTTATATTTGGCGTAACAAGGAGAAAACCCACCTCTACCTATTTGCCACAATTGAGCTGGATAAATATGGAAAACAGGCGACTCCTGCATCTCAGCACTTTACATCATAAAATCGTGAGGTCACAGAAACCTACATACCTTTACAAAAAAATTAAATACAGATCTGAAACCCACCACAGAGATCTTCGATTCGAAAACACAATATCCATCCCCCAGCACAACACATCTCAATTCAAAGCTTCGTTCTCCTACAATCTACCAAAAATGTATAATCTTATTCCAGACAGAATGAAACAGAATAACGATATGGTTTACAAAAAAAAAATTAAAGAATGCACTACTCACTAAAACTATTCAGTTTACATAGGAACGTCTATCTAGATATGCTTACTTGATTGATGTTCCATACTCCGGCTGACTGCTATTCAAGTCATTTCGTCAATTGTAAGTTTAAGTTTTTTTTTCTAATTTGTTTTTCTGAAGTTTTTTAAGTTTTATTATCCACCAAGGTTGAGTGGAAGAGCGCTGCTTCTTTGATTTACACTCAAAGAAGTACGAACTCTACCTTTTGCAATGTATTTATTAATCGATAGATTGTTATCTATTTTAATCAGTGCAATAAAAGCATTCATTATTATTATTATTAATTCAACGTCTGAATATCGTTTGTTATCATCATCTCCTGAATTCATTTCCCTATCATTTTCCACTTGTTCTATTTTTTTTTCTGTACTGCAGATTCAGAAATATCCAAAATTGTATCATCATCAGATGATTCATTGTCCTGAATGTTTTGCTTTGGAAGGTTTTCTTTTTCTTGCAGACGCCTTAATATAGGAGGCAGTAACACTTTGGTTCGAAATTCATCTTCTTCCTTCTTGAAATTGCATCAGCTCTCTTATATCTTATTTCATTAGGAATGTACTTGAGAATATTCACCGCATTCAATTGGGCATGTTCAGTTTCAAAATTACTATTTTGACAAGTTGCACAAAATTGGAGGCTAAAACTCTGCTTCTGATGATCAAAATGGAATTGATGGAAAAAAATTCCCAACACTCACCACCATCTGGCGAGAGTTCTCAAGTCATGGATGGATGAGGAATTACAGAATCAGGACTGGTTTGTCGATGGACAAACCGTTCTCATCCCCAAAAACGGAGATCTGTGCATAACCTCACTACGATCGCTCATTTCTCAAATGTGTGTCGTTTAGGTAATTCATCATATTGTATTCTCCAGAAAGTTGAAACTGGACCCTGCACTCACTGGAGTCCAAATTTTGATGAAGGTCCGGATAATATAGATGCGTGAATGCGAAGGGGCTCTGATATTTATATATGTCTGGGCTGTGGTCGAAGAGATTTGCATAAAGGACTGGATGACGGACAAGATTGAGTAATTGAAATTTTAATTCTCGGCAGATTTCCATTAATGGCTGAATCCCAACTTTCACAAGAGCAACTCACTACATTATATTTGAATAATAACTCATCCCTAATTGGGCAAATTCATTCGGCACACCCGTTCTCTCAATGAGATAATCGCGTTTCGTATGGTGGTATCGAGCGCTACTTTCAGAGGCGGCTTTGCTCACTCTAAGAGTAACATCCCTAAACGTGAGCTGAACCCGCCTGAGATATCCGTGCCCATTACCATAAGAAGTAGTTATGATAGATAGATCTTTACTTAACTACGTTATTTTATTTTACATTCGTATCAAGTCTGGTAGCAAGTAAATACAGAAAAGAATGTACAAGTTTACAATTAAAATAAAGTAAAAATTAAATAATGTATGTACACATGTGTAATATTACGACATACCATACACATAGCAGTAACATTACTAACAGGAAAAACGAACGATGTTAATTTAGTAGTTTTTTGAATGCTTAATAATTGAAGTTAGTATAGATGAATATAAACTACATGCCAGATGAAGTGGGACGGCCAAAAAATTGCCAAATTTTTACTAACTAGGACATTTCTTGGTCGATGATGAATTTCCAACCAAAGGTGGAAAGCGGCTTCCTTGGTCTATGCGTCAATGATGTCAGGTTTCTTTTTTTGCAATCCGTTATCTTTGTAAAGGGTGAGAACTTAGAGCCGGAAACATTTCAAATTTTTGACCAATTATTTGGGAAATGTGAGGGACCCTAGAATTTTTTTTCAGATGTTGAGTAAATGGTTGGGCCTATACCTCAAGATACCTTTGAAATATTTTTGATATATTGCGTTGCTATGGAAATATCGCCATTTTATGAAATTCCGTTTTTAGTTAAACAATAACAGCCACCACCTGCATAAAGGGATAAGATAATTAACACCATTGGCGCGCAAAAGGGGTTCATAACATTTAGAAACGAAAATTCGTTTTTATTTAAAATATTTTATTGATCGTTACAATTAAAAAGGTGCCATACATTTAATTAGCATGACGCTGACGGATTCAGAAGCGTGCAAAAAGGGATTCCTTGATGTAGACAAATTAAAATTTCAGTTTCATATTTTTTTTTCATTTATTACAAGGTGCATACATGTAATTAATTTCTCTTCAATGAATTCATTGGCGGACAAAAAAAAGATCTACATGTTCACGTACATGGCAAAACGGTTTTTTGAAAACTAAAAGAAACCCCAAATACTTATAAAACAAGAATATCAATCCCATTTAGTAAGGCGTTGGCCCCCTCTAGCCTGAATAACTATCTGGCAAGGACTCACCATGCTCGAAATCAATTCGTTCATTAGTTCTATAGGAACTGCCTCCCAGAGGTCCAGAATCATCGCTTCGAGATCGTCAAGAGTTTCTGGCTGACGTTCCCTTAGGGAAAACTCATCCAACTCCAGGCGTGCTCGATAGGATTCAAGTATGGAGATCTGGGAGACAATTCACTACGATTGCAGATACCTGTTTACTAATACTGCCCGATGAGCCCGAGCATTATCGTTCACAACAACAAAATCTTCGCCATAATTTCGAGCATGTGGAAGAACTTCCTGAATCAGACATTCATTCAGGTAGACTCTGCTGTTAACATCGCCTGGAAACAACACAAGAGTTGTCTTTCCGTTGTGTTGAATACCGCCCCAAACTGTCAAACCACCACTGCCAAATGCAACTTGGGGACGCATGTTTTTATACAGGTTGAAACGACATTCATCAGCAAAAAGACAGTCTCTCCACCGAAGATACCAATGCATGTATTCTTCGGAGTATCTTCTTCTGCTCGCCCGGAGAATATTTGGTAAAAGTGGGCATTTGGCGGTCCAAACTCTATTTCTGATTGCAGTGCGTACTATCGCTCGATCCTGACTGACGAGGATTTGTTATTTTTCAACTTACTCCGCTATGTCCGTAAGCAGCAGAACCGTTCTCAGCTTCTCTTTGCAAAGGTTTTCCTACAGATGATTTTTTGACATCAAGTAAGTCGGCAATCTCATTTATTGTATAATTTCTTTTCCGCAATCTCAAAATTTTCACCAAATCTGCACTAATAAGTCATGGCATTTAGACGATAACAATAATTGATATTTGCTTTGACTTAAAATGCAATCTAAAGTAAAAATCTTATTTCCTTGGTGACATTTTTATTTATATCAACATGCAGAAATAAAATGTTGATATTTAGATTGCATTATTTTTGAGTCGAAACAAATGTCGCGACTTACCAATGCAGACTTGATTAATATAGAAGTTAACAAAGGTACCTACTACTGCTTACTGACACTAACAGTGGCCCGTACATGGTCAGGGATTGAAGGCTCGTCAAAAATACCCACAATCAAGAAATTTTTCACTGGGCGAACAAAGAACAACACTTAATAATATTATTAAAATTGTTTCTATATGAATCAAGCTTTTTGGATCGCCTTGTATAATGGATCCTCTGTTGAATGAATTACATGGATGCTCATCTTAAATGAGTAAAAATGAAAAAAAATTAAACTGGAATTTTAATTTGTCTACATTACAGAATCCCCTTTTGCACGCCTCTGAATTTGTCAGCATCATGCTAATCAAAGATATGGCAACTCTTCAACTGTAACGATGAATAAAACTGTTGAATTTTTGCAATAAAAACGAATTTTCGTTTCTAAATATCATAAACCCCTTTTTGCGCGCCACTGGTGTTGATTATCTTCAGTAGAAATATCCCTTGATGCAGTTTAGATGGTGGCTGCTATTTTTCAACTGAAAAAGGCCACATTTTGAAATAAAAAAGGAATTTCATTAAATGGCGATATTTCCATAGCAACGGAATTTATCAAAAATATTTCAAAGTTATCTCGAGGTATCGGCCCAACAATTCACCCAACACCAGAAAAAAATTCTAAGGTCCCTCACATTTCTCAAATGATTGGTCAAAAATTTGAAATGTTTACGGCTCTAAATTCTCACTCTGTACAAAGAGAACGAATTGCAAAAAAGAAACCTGTCGCCAATGACGTATAAACTAAGGATGACACTTCCCACCTTTGGTTAAAAATCCAACAGCGGCCAAGAAATAGCCAAGTTATAGCTAGCTACAATTAGGCAATTTTTTGCCGTTCCCACTTCATCTGGCAAGTAGTTTTATGATCATGCAGAAATTCTGTGAGAAATAAATTGTGAAAGGCTTTCGCGGCCATCGTCACTTACATGGTGGTTCTTCGGGTAGTAAGGCCGACGTGATTTCAGAGAAGAACTCGACGTTTCGCCAACACGAGTGGTTAGCATTTTCAAGAGTTATTTTGAAAAATTTTCGCTTTCTAATCAACTACAGAAAGCGAAAATTTTTCAAAATAACTCTTGAAAATGCTAACCACTCGTGTTGGCGAAACGTCGAGTTCTTCTCTGAAATCACGTCGGCCTTACTACCCGAAGAACCACCATGTCTGTGAGAAATATTTGAATATAAGTATGTATTGGAAATTTATAATATCTCATGACGTTGAGATGGTTGAATCAAATTACATCACGTGTGGAACAGCCATGTACTCGGCGCTAGTGTAGTGACACTTTTCCTGCAGTATCACATTGATGGAGTTTTTAAACGTTGATTGGTTTTTATTTATCAAAGTCGTAAGAAGTATACTATAAAAATCAAAATTTGTTGAGTTTTTGATAGACTCATTGTATTTAAATCTTTGAGACCTGATCAGATTCGCGTTGCGTGTGTAGTCATGGTAATTTGAATTAGGAGTTTTTTTTGTTTTCATTAATTTCAGAGACTGATAAATGAACAGAGTTGGTGAAGGCATGATATTGAGTTGGCAGAATGATGACAGACAAGAATCCCTTTAGCTGCACTACTGATCATTCTAATGGTTTGCTTTTGAATTTACACACTTTTTCAAAGTGAGAGAAATTTCCCCACAGGATCAATCCATAGCTGATATATGAGTCGATGAGAGCAAAATACGCAGAAATAAGAGTATTTTTCCAAACAAAAGATTTCAGTTTTGTCAGGTGACATTTGTGTTTATTCAACTTGGAACAGGTATTTTTGATGTATGGTTCCCAGGATCGTCAATAGTTAAACCTAAAAGTTTGGCATGGTCGCCTACTGATACTTCATTATCTGTTGAAAAAATCATACGTTTTGTCTCATCTTCATTGAATGTTTATGTGTTGCTGTTAAGTTATCCTCGGGCGAGGTTTTCGGTTGATTCCATCGAAGTTAATAGCGACTCATAACTATTTCCAGAGCTTAGAAGAAAGCTTTCATCAGCAGAACCAATACCTAAATGAGGTAACATATGTCCAAAAAAATCATTGTTATGAATCATAAATGGAAGTGGCCCTAGAACCGGGTCTTGGGGCACACCTGTTCTAAGCAGATCAAGCTGGAGGTCGTTTAATTAACATATTGATTCCCATTCTGGATACAACTGAATGAGTTTTAATAGTACTCCTCGTTCTCCCAGTTGTGAGACCTTGTTGACAAGGACATTTTGAAGACACAGTCGAAAGCATTGCGCAGGCCACATAAGGTTATACCAGTAAGTTTACCCTGTTCAAAGCCCTCGACTATATCTCTCACAACTAGTGCTAATGGATGGATAGTAGATCGTTGTTGACGGAATCCAAATTGATTATTGCTTGATAGTTGCTCGAAATATTTATTCAACCTTTGTTTGAGTATGATTTCAAAAATCTTACTGGCGTTGGGTACACTTGATATTGGCCTACTAGGTTATATTGAAAAATTCTTAGCCTATTACAGAACCAAACAAAATTTCAATGTCAAAATATTTTATTACTCAACATATTCTCCTCTTAATTGGATACATTTATTACAGCGAACCTGCAACGTCTCTAGACCTTTCAAAAAAATATTTCTTCTTGCTCTGCTAACCTCCTCGTTGGAAGAAAATTTACGAGCTTTTAAACTTTTTTCAGTTGAGGAAAGAGATGATAGTCGGTCGGAGCCAAATCTAGTGAATAAGGGGGTTGTTCTAGTAATTCAAACCCTAAATCAAGAATTTTTTGGATGGCAACATGAGATTTGTATGCAGGGGCGTTGTCCTGCAAAAACAAAACACCTTTGGATAGCTTTCCGCGTCTTTTCTCTTTAATTTTTGTCCGTAGAATGGTCAGTAATGTCGAATAGTAATCTCCAGTTATTGTTTTACCCTTATCCAAAAAATCAATCATGATAACTCCATGGCAATCCCAAACAACTGAAACAAGAACTTTTCCAGCAGATTTTTGGACAAGAAACTTCTTAGGTCTTGGAGAACCGGAGTGTCGATATTCCATCGATTGTTTCTAGATCGTAGAAATGTACCCAAGTCTCATCCATAGTAACAATTCGGTTTAAGAAGTCTACATCGTTTTCAAATCGAGCACAGATCGAACGCGATGCTACTACCCTTGCACGCTTTTGGTCAACATTCAAACATTTGGGGATCCATTTTGCAGCAATTTTTCTCATGTCCAAATTGACGTGAACTATATGTTGAACGCGTTCGTATGAAATATTCAGTGCTTCAGATATCCGTTTTAACCCAATTCGACGTTCTGTTAAAATCGTGTCATGTACTGCATCGATATTTTCGGGGACTGACACAGAAACTGGCCTTCCCGATTGGTCATCATCTTCAATGGAAAATTTGCCTCTTTTGAAGCTTGCAGTCCAATTTTTCACGGTCGCATACGAAGGACATTGATCACCAAGGCTATTAAGCATTTCTTCGTAAATCTGCTTACCTCTTAACCCTTTTAAATACAGGTACTTGATGATGGCTCGATACTCCAAGTTTTCAATTTTCACTATTTCGGTGGACATATTTTTTCTTTTAATTTATTGCATAACTCTGGTTTACTTTTTTGACGTCAAACTTTACACTGACACTTCTAATAAGTTATTGTTCGTTTGCTATGGTAACGCAATATTTTGTTTATGCAGGGAACTGGTCTAGGCTAACTAGATATCGATACATCCTCATATAGTTCTAGTATAACTCTGGTGCGTTTCAGATCGCCAGGAAAAATACCGTTCACATACATGTATTGAATAAATCAGTGAGAGGGTGAATCAGTAAAAAGGAATTTTCTTTGATTATTTTGTTGTTAAGTTCATATATGTCAAAGCAGTTATCCTTCAACTGGTGGATAGCACTTGCCACCTCTTGAGAGAATATAGGTTCAAAAAAGAATGAACCTGGTACTTTGGGCTTCGAAGAATGAGGAATTGATCAATCATAATAATTATCATCAAAGCTAGGTAACTGTCTAATGATTGTGTTCTCCACCTGCAAATAGTTGTTGAGATGATGAGCTGATAAACTTTCAGATACGTTACTGCTGGGTTTCTTTCAAAATTGATATGTTTCCAGCAGTCTCTCGTTTCATTTGAAAAATTATTCAAGAAAGTATTGCATTTTTTTGCCTTTTCAATTGTGTTTATTAATTCTCTGGTCATTTGTTTGTGAGTATCATAAAAAGTTGAATCATTAGTGGAGTCGCGAATGATTTTGGTAGTATGCAGAGTATTTCTCATTTTCCTAAGATTATCGTTGAACCATTTGATGGGGTTTCTTTTTATGCCATAAGTTTTGTATAAGGGAAAATGAGTTACGGAAGCTGGACATTTCCTCTGTATTCGTCGCAATGTCCTTTCTGAGATAAACCCTGGTACATTTGGTGATCCCGAATTCCACTTTGATTATTAGTGCCATTATATTTTTCCACCTTCCTCCGGTTTCTGTTCAACTCTGTTTTATGAAAACTCATACAACTTCTAAAGTACCGCAAACTCCATCGGATGAAACGCATGAGGCAGTTGTAAACCCACAATTCATATCAGATCCAGCAAAGAAAATTGAGTTGGCCCGCCAACACTTTGAAACGAGACGAAAGTGAGAGATACAAATCATCCAGCCATTACCACGAGTATACAATATGCGCGCTCCCAAGAATTACTTTCACAAAGCGCAAACTTAGTAATAAAGACGGGCCTAACTAGATTTCTGTTCCAACGGCAGAAACGTTTTTCTTTTTTATTTTCTTGATTGCTCATGTAAATTTCGTTATCTTGCTTTAGTGAAAATCTTTTCGGAATGTCTGGTTAATTTTTCAGCATCTGCTCGCATGAATCAGTGATTTGTTCTGTGACAGACAGTCTGTAGGGTGTTTTCGGTTTTCCACTAACTCTACAATATTTTGATTTATTTTGTATTTGTGAATCTTGATTTGATTATATTGTTAGGAACCAGGGATTCGATGGAGACATAGTGAATCATTCTAGAAACGGCGTAAAGCATTTAGGAACTTTTGAACAATTCCATAGAAAGGTACATAATTGTTTCAAATTATAGTTTTAATATTCGAAAATATTTTTCGTAAACAATGGCGGCTACTTGCAAATGCTCAATCCCGCAAATAATCATGGCGTTGAGTTATACAATAATTATGTGTCAATTAAAACGTTAAATAAATTTTTATTCCATAAGAAACCTTATAAAACAATTTTTCCACAACAAACCTACCTTGATTTCATTCTTTTAGAGGTTTCCACATATTCTTTTTTGTGAGCCTGGTTTGGGGGTGATCATGTTAAAGGCACTGGAAAAATTTAAATGTTTCTCTACATGAAATAAGAAAAGGAAGAAAAAATATAACTTTTGTCCAGTTTCCACTAACATTTTACTACTTTATTACGACCGGTTTCGGCTTTTACACCATTTTCAAGTAACTACAGATTTCATCAAGTTCGTGAATATTTATACATATAATTAAAGAAAGGTTGGGTTTAAATTACCTAACTGATATTTCAAAACAAGTTGGGAAAATACCTGGAATCTACATGATACATTTCCATTGTCTCATTGGGCAAACTTGGGCACTAAACGGTTATTATAAAATCATTTTTATAGTATTCATTGCACACACACTGTAACGTTTTTGTTCTGAATACTACTATGTTGCCGTCTAAACTGTTCATAACCGAGTTAGCGACGCCTTTATAGGTAGACTATAAGACAATTTTATACTTATTTTATAAAGAGATTGTCTCTATCCTAAAAAACTTTTTCATTAATCACATTATAAAGCTTTTATACAGCTTGTATGTACCTATTACAAACCTGTTTTTAACGCAGAACTTAAAGGTTTCACACAGAAACTATACAATCATTATAACGCACTTAAAACGCTCTTTCAAAACGGTTTTGAATCGGTTGTGTAATGCGTTTTAAAACTATTTTGAGCCAAAAACAAGCTTCAATTTTATAATGCGAGTATTTATACGACAATGTTATAAAAACATTTTTCTACAAACACAAAAATTTCGCAGTCAAAAGTAATAATTTATGAGATACTTATAAAATATATCAGTTCCATAAAGCAATGAATTTGCTACTTGAAAAGACAATAAAAAACAGAAATAAGACAAAGAAGAAATCAAGACAGATGGGACAAGAACTAAGGGGAGAACAGAAATAAGAAGTGTTTCGCCGACAATTTGAAATGCACAGAAAACAAGAACAATAGTACAAAAGAAATCAAGAACAGGAGCAACAATGAGTCAAAAAATAAGAAAGAGGAACGAGAACTCAAGAGGGAACAAGAACAAGAAGAGCTTCTTCAACAACTCCAAATGGAAAAAACAAGAACAAGTAGAGCTAGTCCAACAATTTAAACAGCATGTTGATTTCCTGCAACAAATCAGTCACAGTCAACAATGCTTTCAGAATGAAATCACTGAAATCCAGGTGGTCAGAGGTGAAGTTCAAGAAGGTAGAGGCAGATTTCACGAGGTCCACAGAAGGCTTTAAAGCTTCGGATTCCATATCAGCATAACTGCCTTCTGAAGAAAACAGGAAGAAACGCTGCTACAACTAGCCATCAACAGAGGAGCTGCTGGAGGAGATGAAGATACATAAGTTCAAGAAAAGATAGGTCATCTTTAACAAATAAAGAAACAAGTTCAATATCACCGAGCACAAGTCATCTTGGACCCATTTGTTGACTGCATGGACCCCGCCTCTGACGTCTTGTATATAGAACCTACTCCCGTACAAAAATAATGGGACCGGAAACCAGAAAAAAATTTCAATTTCCGAAAATTAAAAAAAAATCGTGGATTCCGGTCCCATTATTTTTGTACGGAGGTAGGTTCTAGGAATTATATTTTATCGCAAGAGCACATCTTCAGATGACAAATTATTATTATTATTACAGTCATTTGCACCACCAAGAATTGACGGCATATTGCCTTAGGTTATTTTTTCATATAACAGCATTGTTCTGAATATGTTTCATCCTGGGTCAAATGACCTCCCCAAATTGTTATATGGGCTTGTAGTCTATTATAGAATTTGTTTTCACGTTCAGAAAAGTTGTTATTGCTGGTTGTGATCACGAGAAAATGACAATTGAAACACAATTCTTTTTCTTATTACAGTTTCGAAGGCAACGCTTTTGTCGCGTTCTTCAGAGCTATTATATAGAAACGATGAACAGATTATTACGTAACACAAACAATGGAATTATACATATTGAAAATACAGAAACATAATAACATAATAATAATAATAATGTCTTTATTTCCACATTCCAAATAATTAATGAATACAATAATTAAAGTGATAAAAAAATAAAATAAAATGAATGAGGAAGTCTCAAGGGGAAGTTCACCAGTTGGTGCTTTGCCACTTAACCCTTGTTGTGCTAGAATCTAATATAATTTCATGCCTACCTAACCTAAGCCTATCTAACTTAACCTAACCTATTCCTATTTTTATTCTGGATCACTTATTATTTTGTTATATAAACATCAATTATGTAAAATAAAGTTTTTTTTTGTAGAAATATTGAAAAAAATAATTGCTGTTAATTGTTCAATAAATATGTTTTGAGTTCTTTTTTGAATTTGAACATATTGTATTGCCTTAATTCGTTAGGTATGGCATTGTAGAGTTTGTACACATTAAACTGGAAACATCTTTCAAAAATAGAGGTTCTGTGTGGAGGACATGTCAGTAGATTTTTATTTCTGTTATTAATGTTATGGGCATCAGTTCTGTACTTTAATTTATCCTATAGGTATGTTGGGCTTTTATACAATAAAATTTTGTGAAACAGACACAAGGCTTGAAACCTAAATCTTTCTTTCATTGAAAGCCACTTTAACTCGTCCAGTTTGTGAGATACATGATCATATTTTCTGATACCATATATGAATCTGATACATGAATTCTGTACACGTTGTACTTTATTATATGTGTATTGATCGATACAAAAGCTGTAAATGGAAGAACAATAATTGAATTGTGACAACACTAGAGTTTCGCATAAAACTTTTTTTATGGCTATTGGTAAGTAACGCCTATGAGGATACAGTAACCTAAGAGCTCCATATGCTCTCTGGATATTACGTTTGACATGCTCGTGGAATCTCAAAGAGTCATCTTAAATCAAACCTAAACTTTTTGCATTATCCGTAATTCCAATAACGTCATTTTTAATGATTATTTGAAGATTATTTTTTGCGAAAGCCTGATTAAATTTGTTACCGAATACCAAAGCCACAGATTTTTTTGCATTCAACTTTAAAGAATGTTGACTAGCGATATCAGTTGCAATGTTGTCTAAATCATTATTCAATGATACAGCTGCGTTATTTAGATCACCTAGAGGAAAATTAAAGTAAAGTTGAATATCATCAGTGTTCATATGTAGTTTACAATTTCTGGTATAGTTTCCGAATTGACTCGTATAAATTGAGAAGAGAAGCGGCCCCAAAACTGAACCCTGTGGTACACCAGATGACACATTTCTAGCAACCGATATTCTCCTAGCTTTACACTTTGCAAGCGATCTGAGAGGTAAGAGCGGAAAAGTTGGAGCGAGTCTTTACAAACACCACTCGACTTCCGAATTGTTAGCAGTGTATCG